>OX235262.1:81566902-82816902 GCA_944472135.2 Trichobilharzia regenti | reverse complement strand
TTCCTCGCCAGTTCTTGCAGAGTCCTAAGTCGCCCTTCTTTGGTAGTTTCACGAGGTAACCTTTCCTCCAGTCAGTAGGCACCTTTCCCTCCTTCCAGACCTTTTGCAATAATGGAGTCAGCATGTCTGCTGTAGTCTCTGGGTCTGCTTTCAGTGCTTCAGGGGGTATTCCATCTGGTCCGGCTGCTTTTCCAGCTTTCAGAAGTTTGATTGCGTTCAAGACTTCAGCTCTCGTTGGAGGATTGGTGTCAACTTGCAGTTGTGTGCGCGCTGTTGTTGGTATTTCTGGACGGGTTGCAGGTGATGGTCGGTTCAAGAGTCCTTTGAAGTGATCCGCCCATTGTTTAATCTGTTTTTCTTCCTTGGTAATTGGGTTCCCTTGGCTGTCTTTTATAGGTTTCGCTTGTGTTGATCTCTTCCCGGATAGAGATTTGGTTATCTGATATAGTGTCCTCAGGTCCCTTTTGCCTGCTGCCTTCTCAGCTTCAGTGGCGAGGTTGTCGTAGAATCGTCTTTTGTCCTTCCTAGCACTCTTCTTCACTTCTTTGTCCAATGCTTTGTAAGTTGAGCTCAGCGTCTCCTTCTCCTGTCCGTCCTTGCATTGAATCATTTTCTCTTTCACCATTCTCCTCTCTTCTATTAATTTCCAAGTGTCCGTTGAGAGCCATTCCTTGTCTTGTCTCTTCTTTCTTCCTAGAACCGTTGAACACGTTTCGTTGAGAATCGCCTTCAGAGACTTCCAATGTTCTTCCACGCATGATTCTTCAGTGCTGTCGCGTAGTGTTTCCTGCTTTGCTCTGACAGTTGCAGTGAAAGTGTCTTTTGTGGTTGTGTCCTTCAGTAATTGAGTGTTGAACTTGCATTGTGGCCTATCCCCAGCTATCCTCGAGGCTTTTAGTTTCACCTTGAAAGTCCCTTCTACTAGATAGTGGTCTGAACCCACATCTGCTCCTCTCCTTGACCTTGTGTCCAGTAGGCTCCGTCTCCACTTTCTTGGCGCATAGGTCTGAGAAGAGTTCACCATTGTCGTTCATTTCGCCGAGGGCCTCACGACCCATGGTGAGTTCTCTTCCTGTGTTGTCTCCTCCCAGCTTCGCATTCATGTCGCCCATCAGGATTTTGATATCGCCATTTGGGACGTTGTCCATTACCGTTTGTAGTTGTCTGTAGAACGCCTCCTTCTTCTCTTGTTCTGAGACGTTTGTAGGCGCATAGCATTGAATGACTGTAACTTTCCTTCCTTTTGAGTTGAACCTGGCTGTCATTATCCTGGAGGAGATTGGTTCCCACTGCATGAGAGCTTTGGTTGCTGTTGGTGACATCATGATGGCCACTCCCTCGGTGCGCTCGTGGTTGTCCTCTAGGTGGTCAGAATAGATTACTGTCTCTCCAGTAGGTAGTTGGCACCTTCCAGTTCCGTTCCATCTGCTCTCGCAGATTCCCAACACTTCTATTCTGTACCTTCTCATTTCAGCGGCTATCTGGGTAGCCTTTCCAGTTTCGTACATTGTACGAACAATCCAGGTACCCATCCTTACTTTTGCTTTGCTAGGGATTAAACCCAGGACCTTCAGGGTACGAGATCAGCCCACTGACCATCCAAACACTAAGACGGAACCCGAAGTTGAATGAATTCTAATTTCTATTGATTCAAGACGTAAACAGCCAATGTCATTGGCAAGTATTTGTCTTCACACCTAGCTTGATGGACACCGCTGGTTGTAAATTCTCCCTCTGGGCAAATTCATTCTATGGTCAGTCACCAGTGAGGACAAACACTCGCCGATGATGCTGATTAGCGATGGTAACACATCGCAACCGATACAAGTTAGAATTCCTGGGCCTTCGGACCTCGTTCCAGTTTTTGAGTGGTCGACAAACTCACCTCATAATCTGAAGGTCCTGGGTTCGATTTCTAGTGGAGGGGCTATGGGTTGGTCTTGCTGAAGAATCACTTCCAAACTAGGAAGAAACGGCTGTTTAGTACCCCTTGGTTTTTAACCGTTTTTCCGATTGATGTCCATCCGTGATCTAACTTGAAATCAATCAAATCCCTGAAAACCTTCACTTGAAAATTTTTTGAGTACATTGATTCACCGTGTAGATCTTATCACCATTTTTAAGACTGTACGGGTGAAATCAGAACAACACTTTCAATAAAGGTATGTTTGTGCTAATCAGTCACTAGGTGGATAATCTCTGTATTGATTATACAACCACATATTATACAACTGTTTGGCTATCTAAACCCAGGCAGCGCGCTGTAAAAAAGTTCAAAATGTTGCTTAAAAGTCATGCAACTGAACAAGTAAATGACAAATCTACTTAAAAAAAACTATAACTATTGTCAAATATCACGCCTCAAATATTAATACAACTTAAAGATTCAACTTCTTTAAGTTCTCAGTAACTACCATATTTTCTTCATGCTCAAACAAATACCAACATGCTTGCTTTGAAGTGTTAAAAAGAAGTTAGTGAAGAATATTGGAAGTGAGTATGATCCTGCATGATGCATATGCATCTACCTTAAGGGGAAACCAATGATCCTTGCAGAACCGATTCAACACTAATCTACAATAGGTACTCTACTATTACATCTATGCATGATCACTGGTTTGTTAACTACAAATAATGATTAGATCAGAGACAATCTACTTGGTTTAGATTTTTTCGAGACTAAGTAGAGTAGAATAACAGAATGAAGTATTATGTGAAATCAATAGTGTTCTCTGAGCTGGTTGGTTTAGTTGCGGAGCTTTCGTCACTCTTCTGGACAACATCTTCAGCGCAATTTTAGCATAAAGTGAAATGATTTAAATTTTTCATGAGTGATATAATTGCGTCTCCCGGTAACCATCTTTACATATGTATTGATCATTTTCTATTGGCTTGGATTTTAAACTTTCTCGTTATTAGTTAGTGTATTCGGTCTATATTGCCAAGTTTATTAATTGCATATTCGTTTGAGTACCAGGCTTCTATGAATTCTCTGGCACTTTTGGTATTTACTCTGTCTAAAATTTCGACATTATTCCAATCAAACTGATGTCCATAATTGTGTATATGCATTGATATGAAAGAACATATATCGTGTCTTTTCACGGCTGATTTGTGTTCCTGGATTCTGATTGGAAGGGGACGCCCACTTTGGCCGATGTAATGCCTGTTACAGTTCATACAATTTATTTTGTAAATGGTATTAATTTTATTTCCTTTTTCTGTTGGATCTTTCGGTTTGCATAATATCGAATTTAGCGATTTGACTGGTTGGCTTGTGTGTTATATCTATTTCAAATGGTTTCAGTATTCTAGCTGTTATTTCAGAGATATTTCTCATGTACGGTAGGAGGAATTTTCTTGTGTTCTTTGGTGATGGTTCCTTGTTGGTGTTGTGATTCGATTTTAAACACTTTTGGATGAAATTTTGCGAATATCCATTCTTTTTGAAGACCTTTTGTAAGTATTTTCCTTCCATTCTTTTCAACTCTGGAGTGTTACAGTGTGTTTGAACTGTCTTAAACAATATCTGAACACAGTTTCTTTTGTGAGTAATTAGATTATTGCCAGTATAGTTGAGTATTTAATTTGTGTGCGTTGATTTTCTATATACTTGTGTTTCTAAATTTCCTGTGTTGGTTCTCCTGATTAAGACATCTAAAAATGGGATTTTGATATCTAATTCTACTTCTCTTGTGAATTTGATGTTTTCAAGTATGCTGTTTATTAATTTATGGGTATATTCCAAATCATTTCTTTTAATTATTACAAATGTATCATCAACGTAACGTACCAAGACTTTTGGTTTAACTATAGGTAGGGATATTAATTCTGATCCTTGCCTGACGGGCGATTCCATTGGTGTTCCTTCTATCTGTTCGTATATTTGAGTATTGAATTGGAAGTATGTTGTAAGGCATAACTCTATAAGTTCTATCCATGTTGAACATTGCGTTTTTGTGTTTTCATCACTATAGAGTAATTGTTGCATAGTTTCTGTTGCTAGTTGCAGTATTATGTGAGTTATAAAATCATGTCAACAAATGTGTACAAGATGCACAAATACACTAAATAACTAAATACATTAATCTTTGTATAAAATGTTAAAAAATTTAAGTGATTTAAAGTGAACAAACCAAGATTAGTGTTCATTCTTTGAATAAAAGCAAAGATAAACAAAATCTCACTACAATTAAATCCATTCAGCCTACGCAAATATAAAGTTCCCTTTGCACGATCACAAAAAAACAACTGTTAAAGACAACTCAGAGTTTGAAAACAGAAAGAATACATATTACACTAGAATAACATTGGTTGATTCTATTTCATGATTTCTCTTCAGCTGTGCACAACCTATACTATTTAATACAACTACTACGTATGAAACGATCTTAACATACTTTGGTTCTTCAGCAGGAATTCAGTCCCATCAGCAAAGGCTATTGTGTAACAATCTCACAGAAAAATAAGGCATCACCTAAGAAGTTTGACAAGTCAGAAACAATTGTGCAATAGGCCATAATAAAATATGGTGAGCAGAAGTCAGAAGATCGGAAAACAAAAATCAAGATATGAAGTGTGAGAAGTCTAATCAAAAGATGACAATGCAATGTATAGTGAATATATTAGTGAGTGGAAGTCGAAGGACAAAAACACTGAAATCCGATAACAAAGTCAAACAAGACACGAGAGTTAAGGAAATGATGTCATCGGAGAAGATTGAGTTACCACGGTAACGGCAATCCAACGATAGATTCCATTTGGACACAAATTGATCACTTGTCAGTATTTTTTACTGCAATAGCCTCAGCAAACCGAGGAAGACTTGGAATGTTTCGTTGTCTGATTATTCCAGGTGCTCGTAACGTTTATACACTCGGTGTCCTGTGCTTTTCAAGTATTTGGTGACTGACGAGATCAAACCATCTATATCCTTTTATTGAAGACTTCTTTGATACATGTGCAAAAAATCTGACGTAATCGCTTCTTTCTGTTCTCCCAATGTAATTCTTCCCGCATATACAGGTGAATTGATATAAATAGTTGGCGGTAACATATGAGGGATACTCATCCAATCTTGAGTGTACTAATGAGCACCACCCGTTTGCTTCCACTACTCAATACACGAAAGTAACTCAGCAGTTAGCACTTTAGAAGAAAACAACTTAAAAATTAAAAGCAACAAGTATTGGTTTTTTAGGGATTTTTGTTTGATTGCGTGGGGAATTTCATCATGAGCTGACATCAGTTACAGAACCACTGGAAAACCTGGGAGTACTGGATAGCTGTTTCGTCCTAGTTCAGGACTCTTCAGCAGTGCGCACCCACCTCCACACTTCGGATACAGGACCTTCTGGTTATAAGGCAGGCTCGTCGAACATTGAGCCACTAGGACCCGACCGACAAAGACATTGCGAAGTGGTAGCGCTATGTTGTGAATTTGCAGAAGTTAGAATTGAAGGACCGTTGGATCGGGTCCCAGTGGCTCGATGTTCTACGAGCTTGCCTTGTAACCAGGAGGTCCCGGGTTCGAACCTCGGTGGATGCGTACCACTGAAGAGTCCTGAATTAGGATGAAACAGCTGTCCAGTACTCGCAGGTTCTCTAACTGATGTCAGCTCATGATGAAATCCTCCACGCAAAAAGCAACAAGATGGAGAATTAAGATCATCAATTATACCTTGAAATTTAATTTTTGGAATAAATGAAATCCTCATTCATTCATATTATTTTATTTTATGAATAGTTAGACGAACTACTACTACTACCACTACAGCTACTGTATACGGGATGATACTGTCGAGGTAGGATAAACAGGTTATGTAGAATTACACAAGATCTTGTATACGTCGGTGGTTGTTTCATTGGCAGAATACTCTCCAACCACTCACATCGTCTAAGATTCAATCCCCGGCCGCTTAGCCGAGTAAAAGGGAAAGCTTGAGAGTGTAGGGCTAACAACCTCATCCTGTAAAAAAAATAAGAAGAAAACCACTGCTACGGAAACTTCATAGCTCAGGGGCTTGAAGCACAATGTTTAACTGGAGACACAAGGGAATAAAATACACAAAATCGTGTAGTTTTTTTTTAAATTTTACTTAACACATTCACACGATAATTGGGTGTTTACTAGATTCGCAGTAAAGAATATAATTCCTTCAGTATAAAGTAGTGCCCACACCTCTACCTACTACTACTGGTCGGTTCACAGAAGAAGTAGAAGAAGAAGAAGGCGAGTGATTAGGTAAGTATTAATTCGTGTAGAAGAAAACGAAGCATATCGAGAAGCCGATCATGTTAAGTAGCAGCATTATTACTAGTTTTATGACATTTCTTCACTAATTGATTTTTTTTTTGCATTCTGACTATAAACCTGAACTTGATCTAAATGATCTAAATATTGACAAATCGTGCACTATGCAAACCTGCACACACACACACACTTTTTACTTAAAGAGAATAAGAGAAAAAATAGGTAGATAGGTAGATAGATGTGTGCGCTAAACATGTAATAATCATAATCATAAACAGAATAAATAGTAGAAAAAAATATATACACAGTAGAGTAGAGTAGAGTAGTGCAACAAGAGAACAGATGAAAGAAGATAACAAAAAGAAATTAACACAGACATGCCTTTTTTCAAATGGAAAAAAGAAAGTTTTTTTTAGAGATAGCAGTAGTTACAAGTGAAACATTTAAGGGGAATATTTATGATGACAAAGTTAAAGGGTAGGTATTGTGCTGTGATACACTGATTAATTTTACTTCGACTAGTAAGATTGTTTTCATCATTTGTCATCATTTAATTTTAATAGAGAGAGAGAGAGCTGTAGTCGACATCGATAGAGTATATCCAATACCCAAAACATTCATAAAATCAACATGCGATAGACCATTTAGGTAAAACAATAAAAAAAACAATAATAATAACAATAACAATACTGATATATATCCATATTGTTACTAACAATAGTGTAATAATAATAACAATGCACCTGAACACGCACTTTAGTATAAGATAATGAAAATTTTTCACAAACTTGTACTTTTAAGTTAACTGAACAACAAAAACTACTTTTTTTTATAAAAAATAAAAAGTTTAACAAGGATAGTTAGGAATAGATAGTTTGTAATATCGATTTCAGCTTAACAATAGGTGAGATGTATTCACCCCTTGACAGTTTTCCCTAACTATGTGATGAGAAGAGCTCTGGGAAACAAAGTGACTGTGATAAACAAATTGTTGTGGAAGTTAGGGCAGAAGTATATCAGAATTTAATTGGTAGATGGTGACTAGCTGTGGAATCCAGGATGCGCATTTCGTTCTATTTGGGACTCTTCAGCTGTATATCAGCTCAAATTATCACACAGCACATAAAATGATACACATTGAGCGAAAAAGAATAATTAAATGAAGACTAATGAAAATATAAAATAATCTGCACCTCCCTATATGTCTCAGACCAACAATCAATGACTCCACAAATATATACGTTATGCTTTCATTTAACCTTCTCTAACCGAATCCCACTTGAGAAAATGTTAGTCGTCTGCGGAGTCGGTAACTCGACAAGCGTAACACGCATCACAATCGTTTAATAGAGTAAAGTCTCACTCTACCTGCCACATGCAACGAGAGGCTAGCTCGGCAGTCTATCACCGAGAATTCAATTTGTATAAATATTGAATATATATATCCATTAGTCAAACAAACAGACTGTCGAATTTCAACACACTGATAAATGTGGAGTTGTGGCTCATTGGTTTAAGTACTCAACTTTTAATCAGTGCATAGAGGGCTTGTACCCTGTCCAACCATTCGAGATTTCCTCAGCCTTACACAATAGGTGTGGCTCATTTACAACCGAATGGAATCGCAGGTGTTTGCTGAATAACACATCTCATCATGTTCATAGATATATTCAATAGTCGGTTTATATTTCTACACGACTAGTGTCCGTAATACTATATGAAATTATTATTGTAACTGTATAATTATTTCTCGCTCTCTCTGCTTGAATACACTTTCCAATATCCCTATAAAGTTGTGCTAGTGTAGACTTAAAGGAGACACTATGATAGACTTGAATCTAATTCAACTTATCATCGAATTTCTAAATTTCCCCCAGTGAGAATAAAGTAATTGATTGTGGATGTTAGCCAATGACGAAATCTACGTTTAAATTAATCCAAATCCCTACAAGACACAAAATTTAAACATCAATCTCCAACTCATTAGTGGAAAACTGGATGAATGTTCTGAGATTGTAATGAGACGTCCTGGCCGATGGAGTTCATCAAGTCAGGATGAAGTGAATGTCCATCGATGGCATGTCTATCGCCAATTGACAGAAATAAAAATTACAACCCAATGTGACCGAATGGACAGAAGGTTGTCTTCGTAAGGTTCTAGGTTCGACCCCTGGCAAAGTTGTGGGTGTGTACTATTAAAACCCAAGACTATGAAAGAAAGAGATGCCGAGCGCTCCCTGGTTTCAACAATTCTTAAACCGAAGTTAGATCGTAACTACATCTATACTGAAAATGTTATTGGCTCAGACTATATAACATCTAATTAGTAACAGAAACTGTGGGGTGATTACCTCGGAAATAACTATGCTAGGCATAATTACAAGGGACTAAGGATGACAATATGTGCAAACTGACAAATTTATAATTTAATACTAATTACTTTCTGTCTTTCAACAGGTAAAAATACCACACAACTCGTTAACACTTTACAACATATATATTCAGTGAAAGTCTCGCTTTACATGTGGACAAACTCAACTGTTAAAAAATAATGACCTGGGGAAAAAGAAAAGTGAAGATTCAATATTTGTAGAAAACTATGTGTATAAGAAGTTCAACGATGTTCACTGCAACTAGAAATCTAAACATATATTGATCTGACACCAAGGTCAAATACGTGCACTTTACACAAACATGTAGTTTGGATGTCCTATATAGTGGCCAAACATTTTGAATAAATCAACCTATGTACAGATATGTATACAGAGAGAGAAATATTTGTACAAACACACATACACACACCTACAAAATAAAAAAAGTAATAATAATACACGTAAAGCCGGTTGTTCTATTTCTGACAAAAGTTAGACCAATTGTAGGACAATAATCTGGATTAAGTACATATCCACTTTAACACTGGCAAGGTTATATGCATATTAAAAAAATTGTATATACATACAAATATAATGTGTATATCATCCATGGTGAATAATTTTATAAAAAAATATATAAACTGTACAACGGTCAATACAGAGCTCAGAGAGTAGATGGCCACCGAAACAAAGATTATGTAATCCTCCCTAACATTAATCCCTTCAATGAGATAATATTATCTAAGAACATTTTAATTAGAAGGGGAAATTAAAATAACTCCCACTGCATGTAAATAAACTGACCATAAGAGATAAAAATTACTCAAAAAACTTAAGTAGATGTATGTTTGAGGATAGGAGTTTAGTCAAATTGCCTTACACCTGGTACAACAAGTTCAGCAAAGGCAGAGAATTCACTCTGTACAGTTATAAAATCACAATTTTATGCATTTCTCTACATAATACACTAAGTGTCAAAAAGGATTCTCAAAATGTTCGTTCGAGTCTATTGGTCTTTAGGTTCCCACAGACCCTAACCAGGTAGTCTAAACCTCTTTACGTGGCTCAAACTAACAGTTAAAGACTTCATAAATTGATGCTAAGTTGTCGTTTGATCACGTCAAACTCTTTTCCAACTTAATGATATCTCTGCTAACATTACTCGTCGAGGAAAGCGGTGGTTTAGCGAGCGCAAGACTTGTTCATGCGTCATAACCTAATCGATTGGTTTGCCTTCTGTTTGATCTATCAATGTTAGGACAAAAAATTAGCGTCCTTTAAGTACACAAAAAGAATCTGTTATATACGTGGTCAAAATATTTTGTTTGCACTACACTTAAAGGAATAACGAACCTTGTATTGAAATGAGTCTTTTGGTTTTATATACAGCGTATTGGTAAATGGCAATGTTTGGGCGCTAAGTAGATTTGTGTACACTATAGAAATCAAATATCAAGGCGAAGTGGATGGTCATCTAAGATACTGGTGAAGGCAGCGCTATATCATGAGTTGACAAATAATTCATCGGGGTTTGAATTCTGGCCCAAGTGTCTGAATAGTCAATGAGCTTGGTCTTGTAATCTGTATGTCCTGGGTTCGATTCCTGACGGGGTGGTATTGTCCCGAAATAGGACAAATTAGCTGTCGAGTGCTCCCTGATTTTGAATGATCTATCTAAGTGATATTGGTTCCTGACACAAATTTCACAATTGAAATATCACTTAAATCTCAATGGCATAATGATGATGACACGAAATTTAAGAAAACTAAGACTCAAATTAACGTAAACAAACAAAGAAAACAATGATGGATAGCTGCTATCGAAGTTCTGACCCTGTGATCCATGACCAACCAATAATGAAGTGGCTATTTCAAAATATGGAGTAAGGTAGTTATTCAACCACTCTATCTGTAACAATTGCGAATTCACAAGACAAGTAAATAATCTGACGGTTACTTCACTATCAACAATCTACAGAGGCGAAATCCTGACTCCCTAGAGGAAATCTTCGCATTACCAGCTGTCTGGTGTATCCTGGTAACCAGAATGATCAGCTTCTTGATGTAGTCTTTTCCATGTGTACTTTAATTCATTATTTTTTTTATTACAGCTTGATTCCACACCGTTTTTACGTACAGGTATGGAATTTTCAGCACGTGATATCAGTAGCCCAAATTTCGCAAGCCGACAATAGATATCTGGTGTGCGCCGGCATGGGATCGAACCCTGGACCATGTGCATGGTCGGCGAGAGTCCTAACCACTGTGCCACCGACGCATTCTTAAGGATACAAGTTTGGTGTGTGTGTTGCTTCCAAAGAGGTTAGAGATTATTCCTTATGGCTGCAAAGAAATGCTAGTGAATCCTCTTTCAACAGTACAATAATTGAATACCTAATGAACACTGGTGATCATATCGCAACTGGTTTAGTATTACAAATCATCCATAAGGTGAAGAGAAGTTCATAGAGAATGACACCTTCCCGATTTCTTTCGCAATACAACCTTTGTTTTTTTTTAAAAATCACTTCATACCTCGCTTTCATATTACTTTACAGTTTTCAATATAAACGAGACAGCATTATATTCATTCTGTTTCTATGCTTCCCTGGATAATATTTAACCTTGAAAAATATTGGTACATTTAATGAAACTTTATCTTAATCTGTCTATTGTTTTGGTCTCTGCTCTATTGAGAAGAAATTGCATCCATCACCGCACAAAAGATTTTCCTTTATTTTTTTCAATAAAAAACCCTACAACATTCATTTAATATGATCCTTATTATTGATTTTGATAACAGGACTTGTGACGATTTCACACAATGAACTGAACAACTAGAAGATGGAATAGAAGAAAACAAACCTCTTCCATGAACTTCCTGTATTCTCCAGTACCCAACATGGATATTTTCAGACTATTGCTACACATTTAAGGTGTTGTGAATAAAATAATTGTCATGAATTATATATTTCGAAAACACCTTCTAATTGCACGTTTTTGTTTACTTGTATTCTCTTGCTTCTCTTAATTGCAACAAATACCATAATTGTATGGAGGATTTCATCATGAGCTGACATCAGTTAGAGAACCACTTGAAAACCTGCAGGGAGTACTGGACAGTTGTTTCGTCTCTGTTCTCTTACTGATGTCAGCTTATGATGAAATCCTCCATGAAACCAAACAAAATCCCTACAAAACCAATACTTGAAAATTAATCTGATGCTCACTAGCGACTGGGGTTCGAGTGGGAAGCCGTGATCAGTAGGGTACAGCAGGTCGAAGATGGGGCAGAAACTCATCAAAGACATTGTGAAATGGTCGCGCTATGTTGTGAATTGGCAGAAGTTGGGTCCGAGTGGCTCAATGTTCTACGAGCTCGCCTTGTAACCAGAAGGTCCTCAGTTCGAACCCCGGTGGATGAGTACCAATGAAGAGTCCCATACTACGGCGAAACAGCTGTCCAGTACTCCCAGGTTTTCCAGTGGTTCTCTTGCTGATGTCAGCTCATAGTGAAATTCTCCATGCAATCAAACAAAATCCCCACAAAACCAATACTAGAAAATACCATAATTGTACAACTATGTTTTAATAATTATCAGGTTCTTTTGATTGAGATATTCTTCGAGCCATTATTCTTTGAAGTATCTTGACTAGATTCCAAATTACTTTGTTTATCAGATGTATCACACAATGAAACAGTATTATTATTTACTGGATGACAAAGTTTGGAACACAATTTATCATTGTCCATAATCATATCATCAATTATAGTCACACGGCTTCGAAACTTTAGTTTTATAGTTTTCTTTGTTCTCTCCTATTTGTCTTAAAAGGTAGTAGAACTTTCCAGATGTCTGGTGTTGAATCATTCCCATTACACGTATTTGCAGATGAATCAATAGCTAAAGATTCCGTTATCAATCTCTCCCTCCACCCGGTTACATTAGATTTTAAAACTGTCATCTTATCCCATCCTACTGTATGGTTGTGTGTAATTGCATGTATTACTTGTAGACAGCTGAAGTATTCTCCAGATTTCTTATTTTACTAGGAATCAAGTATTCTAGATTTCGCTGGTTTTTTGTGCTGCTCCGCTAGTCTGACTGGTCCCGTTCTACTACTTTGCCCTATGTATTTGACCTGACAATCATTCCAGCAGGGTATTAGATAAACTAAATTGTTTCGTTTAATTGACTACACCGGATCTTTTAACCGACAAAGCTTATTTCTAATTGAGTTTGTGGGTTTGAATGCCTAGACTAGAATGATCTTCTATAGTTTGGTTTTTAAGGGTTAGTTATGTTTTTACGAGTTGATCACGGATTGATATCAGTTAGAGAACCATTGAAAACCAGGGAGTACTGGACAGTGGTTGTTTCATCCTAGTTTGGGAATCACCGGAAGTACGCACCGACTGGGATTCGAACCCAAGATTTTCCGGTTGCAAGGCAAGCTGGTATACCATTCAGCCACTGGGACCCGATTCAATGGCTCATGAATTCTAAATTCTACCAATTAGTGATTTAGCGCGACCCCAACCAATGTCGTTGGTGGGACATCCATCCACACACGTGACATCTATTTGGACCTCACTGGTCACGACTTCTCACTAGAACTCCAGGAAAGTCCATCCTGTAGCAAGTCACTAGCGAGCATCAGATTAATTTCCCATACAAGCTTGCCTGGTAACTGGAAGATCCTGGGTTCCAATCCCAGTGGGTGCGCATTGCCGATGGTTCCCAAACTAGGATGAAACAACAGGTGTCCAGTACTTCCTGGTTTTCAATGGTTCTCTAACTGATATCAATCCGTGATCAACTCGTAGAATATGATCAAAAACCGCCCACAAAGTAAGACAGTGCAAATACCATTATAATTACACAGTAGGCCACAAATATTGTCGATAATTTTAACTGCTACACCATTTACAGGCACTTTATACAAAAAAAACACTTAAAATATCCTAACAAATAATATCGTGTCGCATTAACACGAGTGATAAAACTTATGAGTGAATGAAATGACAGTGAACATCTTTTCTTATTCGTATATTTGTACGAATGAAAACTTTGAACAATATGGTGGATGACATAGAAAAAAACATGTTAATTAACAGATATTAACCATCAAATATGCAGAAATCAGATGAATAGATTCTACGATAGATATGATAAAGACAGCTTTTCTTAAGAAATAAATATGAAATCATACATATTGTGCCATCGGACTAATCTTGGTGTAACAGCTCTTAATGTTAGTAATATACTTGTTAAAAACGAGTTATTTAATGTCGACCAAATTCTCCCGAAAATATATTTCAAGGTACTCCTCATCTGGACAAACATCCATCTTAACAAATGGAAAGGGGGCCTAATCTATGACTCAGTGATTAAAGATCGAGCGTTTAATCTATTAAGTCACATTGTCGCTTATGTAATTCACTCCAACGCTGCATTTAACCTGAAGAGCCACCAGTGTTTTATATTCCCCAAGTGTATTGCCCCTAGATAGCATTCACCCTGCGAAAAAACTAATATCTCTCACCGATTATTGATTACCTACAAATACGGGACACTATTATCACCACAGTGGCTGCTAGAGCCTACATTCCGACAATTTCTATTTTTCAAGGTATCGAGAACATAAATATCGCTTTTGGTAAATTTTGTTTTGAATAAGGATTCCGACATTGTATGTGGTTACTGATCACCTACATCACTGTCATTGCACCAGATTTGGGAGCAAACAAGACAGTAAGGGATCCACGAATTGTGCACGTTTAACAAATTTCAAGTTAGTAAGATCTAGATTGTTCAAAATAAGTAATTAGGTGACATTTATTTACCACACTTTATGTAAAAGTGACAACCTTGCACTTCAATAATAGGACTCAGCCAGTGGACCCTGGATATTGATTTGGTGAACATTTAAATTGATCTGGAGAGCAGCTACCCTCCTCGTTATTACAGACAATAAGAATTCATCTCACTACCGTATGATTAAAAGCAAAACAGTCATAATAGGGTTGCTAAAAGTGACCTTTATATATTTTTTTGATCACAGCTTGATTCCACAGTGTATTTTTGGTACAAGTATAGAATTTTCAGCATGGATATCGCTAGCCCAAATTTTGCAGGCCGACCATAGATATCAGGTGTGCGTCGGCAGGGGATCAAACCTCGGCCCATATGCATGGTGGGCGAGAGTCCTAACCATTGTGCCACCATTAAACCACAATTAAACTGAATGCAGTGACATATTACTTTC
The DNA here is from genome assembly GCA_944472135.2 of Trichobilharzia regenti. NCBI lineage: Eukaryota > Metazoa > Platyhelminthes > Trematoda > Strigeidida > Schistosomatidae > Trichobilharzia > Trichobilharzia regenti. The sequence continues at coordinate 82,802,007 of OX235262.1, read as the reverse complement.
CTCTCAACGGCTGGAATATTATTCGGTAAAAACAGAAAATAAAACTACAATAAAGCTAAGAAGACACAGTTGGCAAAGACTAAAGTCCTTATGTCTGTTTAATTATAAAGACATCACTGAGAGATTCATGAACACAAGGATGAGAGATGAAATCAAACGGTAAAACCCCGCGACTACAATTCCAATTGATCTGTTACAGAAATAATTAAAAAATTACCGACAGTTAAGTGCATCATTTCATGTGGTGATGGAAGGAATCTACTTCTACTGATCTGACCAAATAGCAAAGAAGTTATGAAAAAATGCAAGATGGCTAAGCAACTAAGAAGTAGTAAGACGTTAGGCAGTTGTATTAAAACTCTTTAGCATAGTCAACAAGTTGAAAAACTCAAGTGCGCTTCACATAACTAAGGCTAGTGTTACTTAACAGGTGGGACTACGTTTGTCTTATAAAAAGCATTTATTGACCTATCTGCTTCCTTATTTAGTTACATAGTCTTTCTACAACCTTTTACTACTTCATTCCAAGTGTGTTTTTTAGTTGTCTCCATAACTTATTTTAAGAAAATCTCAGATCATCGAATAAATCGAATAAAGTATATCAAAATATCAAGTGTATATGCACTCAAACAGTCTCTCTAATTACAACTACCGATGCTCATTTACCCACCCTGTAGTTGACTGACTTCCTTTCAGTAGATTGACATATTAAGATTCTGTCCAAATTATCATATTTTCATGATAAATCTATGAAGAGATAACTAGACGCAATTCGTTATTTCATTAAACTTTTATGGTCCAACTTTTACTTATCAATGGTTGGTGGTTCGCAGAGACTTGGATTGGTTACAGGTTTGATCACGACCTGATATCAGTCACAGAGCTGCTGGAAAACCAAGGGGTACTGGACAGCTCTTTCTTCCTAATTTGGGACACTTAAAGCAGTATGTTCCCACCGGAGTTCTCTAACTCAGGACCTTCCGAGTACAAGGTGAATTCGCTAATCATTCAGCCACTTGGACGCGACCCAATGACGCACTAATTCTAACTTCTGCTAATTGGCGATATATATAGCGCAACTACTTTCATAACATATATTGAGTAAATCACATATTTTAATTGTTTCCCAAAATATCTGACGTAATCATTGAATTCAAAACAACGATTTCCATCTTATCATCATGATCATAATGGAGAATTTACGCAGGGACATCGCAATTCTTCACTGTTATACGTGGTCAGAGTACTATCTACCAACCTAACCCAACAAACTACTTAGTGTAGCTGTAGATTTGAATCTCGGAAAAAAATGGCACTATAATTAGCTCCCAGGATAGACGACTGGATCGTTGGAAAGAGCATTATGAGGAGCAGTTTAATTTGCCCACAGCCACGCTCAACCTTCCGAGCATCCAACACCTCCCTGAATGGGATATAAACACAGGTCCTCCGTCACTAACTGAGGTTACTAAAGCTGTCACCAATCTGAAACTAGGCAAAGCAGCGGGACCTGATGGAATGACTCCAGAGGTATTTAAGTACGGTGGAGACAGTTTACTGTCTGCATTAACTGAGGTACTAGGCAGCGTCTGGGAATCAGAAGACGTCCCATCGGGTTGGTGTAAGTCACTGATTATCCCCATATACAAGAAGGGAGACAAGTCTTCCTGTGATAATCACAGAGGGATTAGCTTGACTAATATAGTATCTAAAGTCTTAGGCTCAATAATCATGCGTAGACTGAGTGGTGCTCGGGAAGCACAAACACGAGAGAGCCAGGCAGGCTTTAGACCAGGAAGAGGGTGTATTGATCATATCTTCACCCTCCGACAGATTCTAGAACATAGGCATTCCTACCGGCGTCCAACAGTCATTATATTTCTTGACCTAAAGGCAGCATTCGACTCTGTCGATCGGGAAGTTCTCTGGAGATGCTTGGCTGTAAAGGGAATTCCAAGAAAATATATTGCACTGATTAAGGCACTCTACTCGTACTCATACAGCCAGGTGAGGGCTTACGGCGAGCTGTCATCTGAACTGATGACGACCAGTGGTGTCCGTCAAGGATGCCCATTATCTCCTTTTCTATTCAACTTCATCATAGATGTGTTAATGGACTTAACCCTAGGTGACTTCAGCGACTCAGGGATTGACTTGCTACCGGGGAATAATCTCGTTGACTTGGAATATGCAGACGATATAGTCCTTCTAGGCGAAGACGCTGACGAAATGCAGAGTCTTCTAAACACCTTGAGCCGCAATCTACGAATGTTTGGCATGCGATTCGCTCCCGCCAAATGCAAGATGATGTTACAGGACTGGACTACATCGACGCCTAGTTTAAAAATAGGAAGTGAAGTGGTAGAGCACGTTGACCGCTTCACTTATTTGGGAAGTACCATCAGCCCCAACGGGCTGATCTCTGACGAAATCTCAGCACGAATACAAGGGGCTCGTTTCGCATTTGTTAGTTTACGCCGACTCTGGCGTAGACGAGATGTTCGACTATCGACCAAAGGGCGGGTGTACTGCTCATCAGTCCGCTCCGTCCTCCTTTATGGTTGTGAGACCTGGCCACTGAGAGTGGAAGACATGAAAAGACTAGCTGTCTTTGATCATAGGTGCCTGCGTTCTATTTCCCGTGTAAAGTGGCATAATAAGGTGAGCAACATGGAGGTTAGGCGTAGAGTTCTAGGTAAACAGGGGAAATCAATCGACGAAGTCGTGAAGCTACAAAGACTGAGATGGTTAGGACATGTGTTACGTATGCCAAGCCATCGCCTCCCTCGACGAGCAATGTTAGCGGATATAGGGTCAGGCTGGAAAAAAGCTAGCGGCGGTCAAACAAAAACTTGGCATCAGTCAATGAAATCCACAACAGTTGGTCTAAGCCACGTAGAAAGGTGTAGACTTCCAGGCTGGGGTCCTCGGGACGGTAAAAATCTATGGTTGGAAACAATTGGTGACATGGCTCAAAACCGTTCTCAGTGGCGCAGATGCATCCACTCCCTGTGACTTATGATCTTCAATGAAACTGTTTTGTTCTTCGTTATTACTCCTTTGTCTCACACCTCTGCTCACTGTTTCTATTATGCTTTTCTTGTACTTTCTTCTCTTGCTTCGCGTGCTACACGGAATGTGGCGACTTGAACTTCCGCACATTTGTGCAAAGTTCTATGTCGAAAACAGACAGACAGATTTGAATTTAGAACAAGTTCCGTACACAAAAAAATTTGGGGAATAAATGAAAAGCAACGATACAATTAACTACTAATTGTGTACAAATTATTGAGATTCGTTTGCCTTAAGTAACTAGTGACATAGTAAAGTACAATTTAGACCGGTAACCACGTTTATTTTCTATTTTTTTAACACTTTATTCCCTGCACTTTCATTTTCTGACAATACCAAAATTTATGATGTACTGCAATATTGCACTTTTAGCATAGCCCTTCAGTTTCAATTGTTAGACAGTTAAACTGCGCTGATTTTTTATGAAACTCGCTGTAAACGAGTTTTTGATCCATTTCAAAAACTCCCAGATTTTAAGCTGAGGCCAATAAAGGAGTATCATTAAAATGAGACCTGAATTTAATGCGTAATGGCTACGACTGCTCAGATACATACACAAACACGCACCCAGACATAATGTGCATAAGGTAGTAAAAGGAGAAGGTAAGGGAATAAAAGCAGCGTAAGAAACAGTTTTCACACAATAAAACAAAATAATTTAGAGAAAAAAGGAAGTGTTACTCCACAACTACTCATATTTTCATGCAGCTGGCAATGGGAGACATCTGTTGTGTGGGGTATGGAAATATTACCTGACTGACTATATCTCAGTAGGTGGGGCAGGTTTCGATCCCGTGCTCCAATATTTAGTGGTCAAGGGTCTAGACCGTTAAGCCAGTTTCTTCAAAACAAAAGAATAAGTAAAATAAATAAGGAAATATTATACGTATACAAAATCTGCGCCACTGTAACTGATACTTGGCTATATCACCTTAAATATAAAAGCATTGAATTTCGACCAAGAAAGATATACTTTCCCACATAACTCATATCACAAGCCATAAACTTAAGGGTTTGGTCATTCTTTGCCTTTTTAAAAAACTCAATTAAACTTTTTTTCCCTTCACGTTCCCAGTGGAACAAAGGGCTCCAGGCTAGAGGCTTGAAGTTTCTGTAGCAGTGTTTATTTTTACAGGGTGGGGTTGCTAGCCTCATGCCCAACCTTTACGCTTTACCAGTTTCACTACTGGCTTAGCGAGGTAAAGGAGTACGTCGGCCAGGGATTGAACCCCAGACCATGCGCATAGTCAGCAAGCATCCTAACCGCTGTGTCACCAATTCAACTTTAGAGAACATTACTTGTCGACAGGAATAAAAATGACCAAACAGAACTAATTTGGCATGCATGTGGAAGACAGTGACTGATAAGCCCAAAAACGTATGAATGATTAAATAATGAAATAAAACAGAGTAACGATTTAGTGATAACCATATACTCAACTGCACATTAACTACCTATAAACTGAAACTAACCCACCATATAACAAAGTGAAATGTCATGGCACAACTTAATTTATTATAGTCTAGAAATTTTATTCGAAGCATAGAAATACTCCAGAAATGGAGATAACAAGAAACATCAACCACAGGTAGACATTAGTGATTCACTAGAGTTTTACAACTCACCACTAATAAGCAAAAATGATTACGTACGAAAAATGTCTACGAATAAGCTGCCTTACTTTAAGTGAAACTGTCCTTAAGCACTGGATACTATTAGGGATTCCACATAAATATTTCTTAACGTCATAGCAAAGAAACAATAAATCCAAACGATGCACTTATCACTAGAGAAATTAAGAATCATAAAATAGTATACACTAGAGATAAAATACACCACTACTGACGTCCAACACCTTAAAATCTTTATATTCCCTGTCTGATCGTATTTATTTGTCTGAGGTCCTCAAACACTGATGCCTTTACACTCACAAAATTGTTTAATTTACTTTATTTCATTTTTATGTAAGAACACTAGTTATGTTTGTTGCCTTTGTGTACTACTGCTACTAATTTTTGCAACTTTGGCAAATTTATTTCTGACATAACTATAAAACTTGGGCACTGTGGTAAAGTATAACTGCATTATGAATAAGATTTTATTCTGATAAGTCACACAGTGTTATACACTAATATTAACTGATGACGTTTCGAGCTCAAATCAAGCTACTCACACAACTTTTTACTTCATTTATATACATGAGTGGAATTGATTAGACATTTGAATAAAAATCAATATAGGATAATGCGTTTCTAGTATCGAAATTATTTGGTTACAGGATTTCATCATGAACTGTCATCGGTTAGAGAAACATTGGAAAACCTGAGATTGCTGGAAAGCTGTTTGTCCCAGTTTGGGACTTTTCATCAGTACGCGCCCACCACCAGGGTTCGAACCCAGGGCCTACTGGTTACAAGGCGAACTCGTAGATTATTCAGCCACTGGAACCCGGTCCAATGGCAGATGGATTCCAACTTCTTCCAATTCACGACATAGTTCCATCGGGCCATTGCATCGGTTCCCAGTGACTTAATGATCTACGAGCTCGCCTTGTAACCAGAGTGTCCTGGGTTCGAACCCCGTAGTGTGAGTGCGTACTAGTGAAGAGTTCCAGACTCGGACGAAACAGCTGTCCAATACTTTTAGGCTCTCTAACCAATGTCAGCTCATGATGAAATCCTGTAAACAATCAATCAAATCCCTACAAACCAATACTTGAATACCAAAATTATTTCTTGCACAAACCTATGCAAAATATTTATACGATGTATAGAAGAATCCCTCAAATTCAAAAAAGTGCAACAGACACGTGCTAATGAATTAAATAGTTCTTTCCAGCAGAATACGAAGGATGAAAAGTAACATCCGTCACTAAAAAACTTTCTACACAAGCATGTCCAAACATTCTAGACCATTGACGGTTATATAATACAAAGAAATCAGGAAATTCACCCCAACCCCCAAATTAGTAGCCTACAATAGTTCAATAAAATATCTAAAAACAATAGCCATAAAAGTACATTCATTGCACTTTAGTGATGCCTATGAGTAGTAGTGAGTGATAGACGTTTAAAGGACACAAAATTACTATCAAAAAAACTTGTCAGCTGTTTAGACTTAGACTAAAAGTAAACAGGTTACTAAGAAGGAAAGAATTTAGGTCCTAACCCAAAACTGATCGCTAGAATGCAGAAGGTCAAGAATAAAATGCCAATGTAAGAATACTAAAGACTTGCACTTTTAATACGATATCTTTTGGTTGAATATATTGAAGACCTCCAAGTAATTAGTTGCTCTCGGTTTAAGTGCTGGTAATTTGAAGTCCCCTGTTACATGTCTGAACATAGTAGAAATCATCATTCGATGGGGAAAGTCTTTTTCAAATAACAGATTATATCCCGTCAGGTGCTTGCTATTGCTAGACGTAGTTGAAACACGCTGGGGCTATTTTGTGGTGCTACAGAAAAGAGGGTTGCTATTTTGATCTAGCATGCATTGGTGTATTATAACTGCCTGAATGGAGTACGGTAGATAGCAGTACTTATTGGTTCAGAGTTCAAAACTAATGGTTGATATACTTAATCCAATATGACAGTGGAAAACTGCTACAAGACTAATGAATATATTTCATTTACGTGACTCTTTCTTATCTTTCTTACTTTTTTACCTCGTATTGTTTTTATATTTTCAGTAGTATATTTGTTCGCAACCAGGCGAATGGATTTGAAAAGAAAATGAAATTTTTTCTTTACGGTATTGCTTATCTCTGAAATAATGATATGAAACAAATATCTATGCTTGCATATTGTTGTATGCTGTTTAATTCAAAAATCTAGAGTACAGCCTATTGATTAGAATTCGGAACTAGTAGTAAAAAAAGTATGATTGAGAAATAGTAAATAATCACATGCACATATGACCCATAAATTTCAACATAAATTGTGTATATTACTTTCAAATTTAATACTAAAACCTGACCTATTACATACTGCACGTGATTACTCCCAGAAAACAGCTAGTTGAAAAAGTTCTTTACTGAACACAAAATTCACCAAGAAGAATAAGAGTGTATAGAATGGTGTGGTGAAAGAAGAGACAAATATTGTTAGGAACGCAGCACAATTCCTTACCATAATCGTATGGAAAACATGAAATAGCTTATTAGTCATTGATACTAATGGGAACCTTTTCAGTGAACACTGCATTTCAGTCATATATATATATATATATATATATATATATGGAACGACGCGACTTAGTTACTCTGCATTTTTCGAGCACTGGGTTGAGATATTTGATGTGTAAGTGCTTACGATGCAACCAGGTTCGACACACCAAGTAGATGAAGCAAGATTAATTGAAAACCAAATGTTCAAACAGATTTGACTACCACCAGCACCTCGCAGGGTTCCAGATATTTCAGGAAGATCATACAAATTTCAGACCAGAATTCTTAGTGAACGCGATCACGTAGCGTAATTTTTACTAGCTATTTTTAAGAAAAATAAAATGGAGCTAGGATTCTTGGCTAGAGATAAACTAATAAAATAACTGTTTCTTGTCCGTATTTTTACGTCAAGATGGAGCAAATATTTCCGCTTAGGCAGAAGTGAAATACACTTTAATTGACAGACTTCATTCCTAAATCAACGTATAAGCCGTGATATATTTTACACGGGCTTCCCAAATTAAAATCTTTACATCTGGATATTCTCTTAACGGAATTGTGAATAATTGCGATTATATAGTACTCCGTTCATTACGAAATTTAGTTGCACTGTTATCACCAAAATAACAGACTAGACATGATATAAGAATGTTGTTCGAATAACGTACCAAATACAAGAAAGTAGGTAACGATTTGTAAAGGTAACTGATAATATGTACGCATCAGATTACACTTGGGTCAATTAAGATAATCTTACGGTAGTGATAAAAGTTGTAGACTTGGAACATGACCCATCTACCCTAGGCTGAGGAACACGATAGTATAAGCATCGTTAGAAAGTACGATAGCTCAGTGAATTTTAGCAAGATAAGTGAGCTGACACAAAACTATGATAATGGCCTTGTTAGTGTATTTGATGTGAAGTGACTTGTCGAATTTAGGAGAGTTTTCGATACAGTAAACCAGCTAGTTAAAATGATCAAAGAGAGATAAAACCAAGATTTCGGTTACTCAAAGTGTGGAATTTTCAGTTTTTGTCGATGACGCATATCTAAATAAGCGGCATCCAGCATGAAAAATGAAAGTGCAGAAAATACTAAATTGGAAAAGTGGACGTATTGTTTCTTAGAATTCAAACGGTAGAATTTAACGAAAACTATGGACCTCACTAAAACCATGAATGAAATGAAAAATTCATAGTGTTAGCTATTTAACAGCGGTGATAAATAAGCTCCAGTGACTTTCAAGGTACTATAATTAAGATGTTATCTAGTACCACACTGAATGTGACTTCATTGAGGTCATTTCGGTAATTCCACCGTCATATTATAATTACACAAAACACGAATATCTTCAATACACTTTTAAACTAAGCCGCTATAGAACCTAAAAAGGCAAGCTATTGGTAAGTGCATAAGTTATCATACTAACTAAAAAATATTTGAGAAATTGGCAGAAAGTCGACCTACTTCTCACTGTTTACGGAATTTCACTAACCATAGGTAAAAGTACACTTTCTAATCCATAAATCAGATTTCCAAATTTCTGAATCATTTTTGTCAGCTTCCATTAAGCCTCATACACAGTTCAATAATTTAAGGTCTTTTGAATTATATATAGATTCTCTGATGGAAAACGTAATAACGTTCAGACCTCATATAGGCTGTTCGGTAATTATACCTTACTGAGATAAGAAATCCTACACATACTTACACGATACAAAACCATAAAAACAGACAACACTCAACCACTACTTGGTAATTTATAAAAAAACATCATGAAATTAAAACACAGTAAAAAACAGTCACCGCTTTATAAATATAAACGTTTACGCCAACTCACAGAAGTTAAATCTGATATGCTGTGTACGTCTGGGCTAAGGTGTGTAGTTTGAGGGCTAGTTTCGTCTACCGACGCTCCTTGTTGCCTGAGCATGTTAACCCAGTTCGGACCAGACTTGTCAAAACCCTGGTATTGCATACATGTAGGATCGCCGAAACCTCCTTCATGTGTCCGATGATGATCTGCAACTACACCTTCGTCAAACTCCTCATCCATATCACCCAGTGGGGTTATCATTGAAAAAAGAGGGTCCACAAATTATACAGGCTAATTGAAGTAAATGTGTGAAATGTCGCTGTACAATATCACACTAAATTAATATGGACACGCATGAAATATGCCAAAAAATCACATATAGAGGTCTGTTGATGAATTACAACTGAACATACAAGTTTATTAATGTCATAAATCGTGCATGTTTTACCTGATATCAGAACGTTTTATGTATTATCACAAAAATATGCGAAGAACTTTTTATGTCACTAGATAATGCACAAATAGTGTTTACTTTCTTCAATTCCAAATAAAAACACACTAACTCCGCAGTTAACCAACCAAGTGAAGCGCACCCAAATCAAGAAATCGCATGTGAAGAGATATACATAAACAATATATTCGATAATATACCATTATGTTTCTAGTTATTTATAAAATAAATTACCATTCTAGTTCATGTTAACAGTAACTCGTTTGCTTTTCATCCGACTGGGATTTCAATATTCAATAGTCACCTGTTGACTTGCAGAGAGGACTAATAAGGAATTCTGTCATCCTTAACTAAGGATATGAAAAATATTTGACTGCGAATTCAACTTTTTCCTTAGAAGAACCATTTTTGCAACACTGCAGGTCCTCATTTTATATTGCGATGCTACATACTGCAAAAATTGTTCCAACTTGTAAACGAATCTACAGGACAGTGCCACCATTCTGAACTTTCTAGAACCATGGTCTTAGCTATCCAGTTGATTTTACATCTTTTTCAGAGTGTTTCAACAGACTTTTCAGAGAAGTGAAACTATGGGGTATTCAAGACGACAATCCGTTACATGACAGTGAACCTGTATGGGAGGCTTTCCCTAGCTAATAATTGTTCACTGACCCACATTTGACAATGAATACAACAGTTACGAACTTTGTAACTTGTAGGTAGAGGCGTCATGCAGCACTTTAGTCCTGTATCAGCCTAACCTACGCATCTGCAAACCAAAGGTCACTGGGACACAAATCATTCAAATGTGACTGTCACTTGTCAAGTAATGGAATAGTTATACAGCGATCTTCAAACCATCCACGCTTGCTAGTAGAACGAACTTTTATCGACATAAATAGGGAATCTAATGCTCACTAACAAGTCCACAAGTAATGTAGTCAGCGTCTATCCTAATTTCGAACAGTCGTTTTATTGATTTCAAGTAGCTAAGAAATCGCCTGTTAGATAACTGTTAAGTATTAAGCCATGTACTCTAAATGAGATTCAATTCCCCAGATAATAATAATATGACCGAATAAGTCAGGAAGTGGTCACTTGAACGACTCTACTGGAAGAAATTCGCTATATTAGCGGCGTATCCGCGCTATGATTTACACATTTTCTAACAAGGTTCCGCCACAAATGAACTTCAAAAGAACTTATCCAACATATCCGCTTTCTTGACGGTGCTAACAATATTAATCTTCTTCCTCTCGATAGGATCTAATGATAGCAGTATGTGAGAATACCTGTGCAATATGCAACACACGTATTTGTCAAGCAGTAGTTTCTTGATTGGTTTGTCACCGGGAGTTCCTGTTGCTTGTCATCTCTGAACATCCTATCTCCAGAAGGGAGCGAAAGAAGTTGTCAGGTAAAGTCTGAAGCCCGTTGGAAATGCCTTAGCTTTAAGAATCCGAATCTTGTTCCTCATGCTGATTGCAAAATAGTTCTACACAGATTTCAGCGTAATTATTGTTCATCTGAAGTTCCCGATCCAGCCTTCGACACCTTCATCCACGCCGCCTAAAGTCCAAAAGATGATGCCTAGGTAGATGAAAGGAATGGCTTCCCACTAATTTTCCTTTGAAAGTTCTTCCTTGCTGCTTCTTCCACTGACTTGTTGGTTTTTGCCCGTAGATCTTCAAGTTTGTGCCGGATTAAGCTTGAATCTTCCGCGAAGTCCAGATCTCTCGGAGCCTTCCCGCGTGACCAACACATGCCTGTCTTCATGATTGGCCACGGTCTGTAGGATGATCTACAATCAAGATTTCGTCAGTGATAATAGACAGACTTGTTGGAGGAAATGACTGATAATTTGACAAAGGCCTGGGATACGTAGGGCTTCTCGTAATGATAATAATAATAGCAACTTTGCCCCTAAATATGCTGCACACGATAGACGGCAGTGTACGTGCACTGACATGGCACTATAGTATAAAGTAACGTATTTATTCCAGTCTATGAGAGAACAAAACGCTGGTCCAGACGTGCATAAATTGTCGTTCAAATTGCATGAGTTTAATTTGGGTGGAATTTACGTGGTTGCTGCTCTGCTAAATAGCCAGTCCATTTATCTCACTAAGAAATACAGAAAAATAATAATAATAGTATATTCTCATTTTGTACATGAGAGACGCCAGTTTACAGGCATCATCAATATGATAAATTACATATACGATTAGCAATCATAATTAATAATAATGTTTTAATAAAATACACATTATTTCCTACTTGTGTAGGACACACCAAATATACAGGCATGGGTAAGCATTATTTAAATTTCATAAATTTGGTTTGTGGTTAAGTTACATGGTTGCTGGCGTTTTTGTCTTAGGTCTGTGGGAACAATATGATAACCAGTCATTCAATGGAGCACATCATGAAATATAGGAATATTAACTTCGCATTAACAAAAAACCCAAGTATGTTTTGGATGGATTAAAAATACTTGGGAAAAAATAAAGCTTGAAGTAATTCCTCAATATAACTTGGGTGTGTACAAATCCGAATCTTATTTTTGATTTGATTTATATCCAAATTGGGTAATAAGGAAGCTATTTTACAGATACGATCAGTTATGTTATAAGCTACAATCGTGACGTTGTATTACAAATAGATACTTTTCCATTGGTATAAGAGTATATTCCACAAATGTAAACCAGGTTGCGTCGTGGAGAAAGTTAATTCGTTATTAACCAGGCAACTGAAAGATACGGGACCAATAATGTTTGCAGATCATTTGTCATTGTAAATAGTCAAATATCCACATTATTCATTCTCATTCAAAAAGTCAAATAGAAGCTGAAATGGTGCAACACATTTTGGACAATCTGGTCACGCATGGACTTGTTATAGGAATACATATGAGATTAATACAGTTAAAAGTCTGATCACGAGGATGGTATTCAAATCCACCAAATTACTAAAATGTTGCAGTGTGCATTTAACTCACTTAAAAACTTCGGCAGAAAACAGTGAATGTTATGTGATCATAAAACATATTGCAATTTCTGCCCATTTGTGAACAATAATTCTCGCTTGTATCTATGCATTCCATTGACTTTCATCTATCAAAACAACACACAGAAGTGCGGGAGGATGCAGGAATTCGACACCAACCATATTCTTTGGTTCCCGCAGCAGTAATAGGTACTGCACAATAGCTGATAGGCAAATTTGAGATCGAGTAGAAGTTTCCGCCAATTCGGTATGCCAAAAATCACTGCATGACCCATGTATTTAAGCGTCCTGTCACACAAGCAATCAGTAAATGCTCAAGAACAATATCGAACAATAATTTTCATATAAATTCATCCAACAAGAGCAAAATAAGCAGCGAAATAGCGTCTACCGCGTTGTTGGACGACTAGCCACAACTCGAATCAACGAAACCGCACTTGCAGAAAATCTAAGTTTTACATTGGATAGTTCAAAAGTACTGGGGGAAAAATAAAGCTGTAAGCAAGTCCTTTGACATCAATTTGCTGCGTACTGGATTGTACCATATTCTTCATCATTTATAGTCAGATGGTGAATCAATCTAAAGTGAGTAGTGTATTTGTATCATTTTCCCATTAGCATCATCGCAGGAAAGCATCAGGAGCGAACTGTATCCGATGCAGAAAGTATCGGACGTAGCCATATGGGATTGTTTACCTGCATTAAATTGTTGATAGTCCGCTGGAGTCAACCATAACTGTTATTTATATGCACGAGTTGTAAGGCGCGGTATTTCAGGCGGCCTTCCTGTGTTTAAACTGCATGCTTGTTTAATTTCAGGTTGGCTGTGCGGCATGCAGGGACCGGTCCCCCAAGACGGAGCAAAAGACAACGAGTAGGAAAATTCTACCCTTCTCATTCAATTCCATTATGATCGCATGTTACAATATTTAGCCCTGAGCGTTTGTTCTTACTGGCAAGTGGAGCTTGTGTGATCACGTAATCTTTGCTGTCTGTTTCAGATCACTGCTTGGCGACTGTCATTACTGAGGTGATCGAGATGTGGGAACTCTCTAGAGATCAATTCGGGCATCAATAGCATGCTAAGAGTGAGGCCCAACTTTACCGCGTCTTAAATTTACCTAGCTAACGGTTTCGCGTCCTTGATTGGCTAAAACCGTAATGAACAACTAGATTTCGGATTTCCCGTAGGTAGGTACTATCGTGTATGCTGTCGTGTGGTTTTCGGCGTGCGTGATCTGCAAAGAGCCGTGATAAATATAAATTTAATATTTAAATACTCTGACAGTGTTTTACCTATTTTTAAAAGCTGCAAGTCTTTTTTCATAGAACGCTGGTTAGCCGTTTTAGTGATTATCAATGACTGAAATCCTGTGGTTCCCAGCGCATATCTTGAGTTGTGGCCATACGTAGAATATTTTCTCCGTCAAATTTCATCATATACGTAGTGTAATATTCCGTACTTCTTGTGAGCTGACTGTGACGAGATGTGACAATAATGAGTACCAATTAACAAAGCTTATTTCAGAAGTTCATTACAGGTAACCAGTTCGAGTGAAATCTGCAGAGATGTAAGAGGACATTTCCACTATTAGGAGGAAGATTGGAATTTATTGTAAGACTCTCAAAAGGTGGGAACCTCGTAAATTGCTAACATTGCGAACATTCATCGTATGCTTCATTCCCACTAAAAGGAAGAATCGGCGAATGAGAGATACTGCATTGTAGTGAGGCCGTTTCTTGGAACTCTTAGCTAGTGCGCAATTTCCTCCTTAATGATTTTTCCTCGAACCAATAACAAAGTGTTGACAAATGTATCCCGGTAGGGTGATCTGATGGCACAATTACCATCAGTTAATGACATCAAATGTGCGTAATTTTCATGATGCTTTTGGATGAGGACGTCCGTTTCTTTGACCTGAAAAATTTAAACGTAAGGTGGTTCGGGTACTGAATAGCTTCCATCGAATTATGGGAGGCACTTCTTAAATGGAGACTTCTATCTCGGGCTGTGCTCAGTCCACATATACACACCAACATATTTCTGTTGCACTGAAACAAAACGTCTTATTTAATATTCCTGTGTTCTATTTTATATACTTGCGGTGGGAGTACGGCATGCGATACCGGTACTCCCCAGCATACGAACGTTTAACGATACTGATTCACCTTGGCACATTTACTTATCTAAAGCAGTTTAAATCCCGTGTAAATGAAGTAATTACCTCAATATTGGTTGGCTACAGTATGCCTAAAACACAAGTTGAAAACGAAACGAATAAACTTTTCCCGCGCAAACTGGAAGACTACTGTAGAATTCAATAAATATACGGCCTGATAATGACAATCAGTGTATATATATCCCCAATATTCAGCTGCTGTTATACTATAAAATTTTAGAAAACCTACGACTCGCGATTATGTCATACTCCTGCGAGAGCAATTTGGTAAAAGGGGTAGACAGTATTTTACGTCAATGAGTTTGGCGCAAATATTGGTCATGAGAAAATATCAACAAGATCGATTCAATAACCAGCCACAGCAGACTTCGCGTAGGCAGATGTAGTTGACATATAGACGACCTGACATTCAAGGAACAGTCACAAACAGGTGCAAGGTCAACTTCCTGTGAGAAACAACCAATCAGAAGTGTGTGTTCGTTTGCTTGAACAAGCTATAGTAATGTACATGAAAATATATAAATACGTGTTGATTTCCTTTCGAAACTATCTGATGCCTGACTCTTGCCTTCTGTCGTTACAATCGGTGTCGCTGATTCGGATAATGAAGATCCCATGGCCAACTGCGTTTGAATAAGGAGACATGCAGAGGTTCTTACGTGACTTAGTCGCTGAGCTGGTAGGTGTCAAGGTGCAGGCGGTGAAGGTGGCTGTTCTGGGGACGCTGTTGAGAGGCCAAGCGAAGACGGCAAATGACAGCGTAGACAGGTTGGGTTGCACAACGTCTTGGGAGGCATTGGTTGAACGACTGGTGTCAGAGTTCGGCAGCGCAATAGACAGACAGCTAGCAATGCAGCAGTTCCTTTCAACGAAGCTGGGACCTGATGGAGACCAGTTAGTGTTGACGGTTAAACTGACGAATCTATTTTGACGTCTGCTTCCCACTTTGGATGGAGAATCAGAAGCGTAGTTACCGTCTTCCCGGCTCATCGAGAGTGTCCCAGACCACATATCTCAGCGATTAAAACTGGTAAACGCAGCGCAGCCGGTGGATATTAGTGAGCCAGCGAAGGTGACCAGACAGCTGCTGAGCACAACTGTAGCTACTGTAGAGCAACCAAAACCAAACGAATACGAGAAAAGAATTGAAGCGTTGGAGCGGGAAGTGGCGGCGTTAAAGTTGAGTGACAAGAAAGACCGATGTTTTGAATAAGGTAAACCGGGACACTGGAGCAGATGCTGCCCAGAAAGGCTAAAAAGAAGAGTTTAAGACGGTATAGTACGTGTTCTTTCTCTCGTATAAAACTAGATGTAGTGGGAGCTATTGAGAGAGAGGCTGTGTACTTGAAGTTGCTAGTGAATGATCAGGAGCCGTACGTTTAGTAGATACAAGGGCGGCTGAGTCGTTAATAGATAAGAACTTATGTAAGAGTGTTAATTCATGTTCATTGACAGTACAAACGGTAGACAGGCATGTGTTACGCATTACGGTAGATCGAACTGTACAGTCGTTGCTGGCAGCTGCGAGGTGACGTTTCCTTTCATTGCTGTACCCGAATTACAGCGAAGAATACTTGTGGCAGATCTTCTGCGGGAGGTTAGTGTGATAATTGACACGCAAGCGAACTTTGTGATCCCGAAATACGGGCATATCAGCATGTATGAGACCAGCGTGCACAATGTGATAGAGTTAACTAATAAATACTATCATCCGTTTACTGGAGACGGCGACCCATACGGTTATTGTGATAAGCTGAATCATGAAATTCCGTTAAGTGATCCGAAAGTAACGTCATTTACAACGCGAAGAGTTCCATGCTATTTGGAAGGCAAGGTTGAGCGATAAGTGCGAGAGACGTTAAAAGATGATATTATTGAAGAAGATGATAGCCAATACAACTCTCCAGTGCTGTTAGTAAAAAAAGCGAATGGGAAATATAGATTCCGTGTTGATTTTCGACAGCTGAACAGTATGACAGAGTTAAGACCGTATGTCATGCCAACAGTAGTAAAAACTTTAGATCGCCTAGAATGCGAAAATTTGTTTTCAGTTCTCGATCTTCGCTCAGGATACTGGCAGATACCGATAAAACAAGGTGATAGAGATAAGACGGCATTTATCGTGAGTCAGATGCAATATCGATATAAACGCATGCCGTTTGGACTAGCAGGTGCACCGCTTACGTTCGGACGACTGGTGACGCTATTACTTAAGAACTTGAAAAACATGGGGGTGTATGGTGATGATCTCGTCATATACAGTCAAGGCGAAAACGATCGTGTGAACCATATGGAAGCCGAGCTGCGACACATCGAAGAGTTTGGACTGCGCGTCAACAAAACCAAGTCCCAGGTAGCCAAAAAGAATGTTACTCTGTTGGGACATAAAGTGGGAAATGGTGAGATTGAACCACTACCGGAGAAAATTTTGACGATATAAACGATGCCAGCCCCGGGTTAAAAGTGAAAATTGAGACAATTCCTGGGTAGAGAAGCGTTTTATAGTCGCTTCGTGAAGAAGTTCAATGAGATAGCAGCCCCTCTGTACAGGCTACTAGGCGAGCCGAGTTTTGTTTGGTCAGAGGAATCGCAGAGAATATTCGATAGAATTAAACAGCGGCTCGACCACCAACAAATGACACTAAAACTACCTGTACCTGGAAGACAGTTCACAATGTGCACAGGTGCCAGTGACAGGGTGAAGGAATCGTTGAGTATGCCAGTCGGATTTTAACACACACAGAGCGAAAGTATTCAACGATAGAGGAAGAATATTTAGCAGTGGTATGGGCAATCGACAAATGGAGACCTTATTTGCTCGGCCGGCGGTTCCACATTGAAACTGATCATAAGCCGCTACAGTTTAGGAAGACGGCGAGAGACCCACGGGGGAAATTGTCACGGTGGATGTTGCGTCTTCAGGAGTACGATTTTACTATCTCACACGCTCCTGGAAGTGAGGATGTCTTGACAGATTTGTTATCGAGACCAGAAGACGAGTCTGAGTTGTCAGAGGTCACTTACGGAGTGCATGCAGTAGAACAAGACCCACTAAAATTTGCACGCAGTCAAAGGTTGGACGATACGCTGAATACAGTAATACGTGTGATCACCAACGGAACGGAAGTGGATCAAGCTACAGTGAGTAAGGAGCTAACCACACTACTCAGGCAGAGAGATCGACCAAGAGTAAATGTCTGCGGGACTCTGACCTGGCGGGAGAACGACGGAAGCTGGCTGGCTGTCATACCTCAATCGTCGCGCCACGACATGATAAAAGCATGTCACCAGCTAGCACATAAGGGCGTGGCCAGAACAACAACCGACCTCCTAAGACAAAGTATGTATTGCACAGGTGTGAGAGAAGACGTAGTACGATACGTACTTGGATGTCCACGGTGCCAGCTAATGAAAGGCGACCGGTGCATACGGCCAGCGCTTTAGTCGATTCCAGTTACCGCGATAGGTGACTTGTGGTCCGTAGATTTGATAGGTCCATTTCCTCAGACATCCAATGGTAATCAGTACCTCTTGGTGATGACGGAATACGCGGCACGAAAGGTAGACGCCGTATCATTCCCAGATCAACGTGCAAGGACCATGACAGACGCTGTAGTTAGACACATTTTTGCAGACCACGGAATACCAAAGACAATACTGACAGACCAAGATCCCTGTTTCAAGAGTGAAGAATTTACTTCCTGTTTGCAACAGCTGGGCATCAAGAGGATCAGAACGACCACATATCATCCACAAACGAATGGCCTAACGGAGAGAAGCAACCGTACACTGAAGGAGCGGTTTGTATCGAAGGGTGGTAACTGGGAAACGGAGCTTCCACTGATTTTACTAACACATCTGAAAATCAGTAGATATGGTGGTGGTCACTAAGGTGAATCGCCCCATTCTGCAGGAACAGCAATATACAAATTAAAGGCTCGAGATATTTCTGATTTTTATGAGGGCTTAGATCTTTATCTTGAAAAAGATAATAGTGAACGCCTTGACAGATCATGCTTCTACCTTTAAATATATACCATTCGCTCAGCCTATTGTTGAGATGTGACCACGTGGGATCTGCACAGATTTATGGGGCATCTTATAAATTAACTTGCTATCCATTGTCAGATCTTTAAATACCACTTCACAATATCTTGTCTCACTTATTTTCTAATAACGTCTTTACTTGATTCTCATTATATTCCATTAAACCTAACATTTTATAGCTCTTTATGAATTTGATTCGACTTATTCTATTCCTATTCTCTGGAGGGTACGGTTGTGCACCAAATAGAAAAAAAGACATGAAATAAAAACAACTGGCTTGAAAATAATTGTATTAAAACCAAAAGTGGACATCATGATAGTATAAAATATATTGGTTTCATTATACATTGCAAATGAACGTTGTCGGCCTAAGGATTAATTACTTCCCCATTCTGTTTTCTATATAAATGTGTTTATTAATGGTATATTTCACTCACTTAATCTATTACACTTTAATGTTTCACCTCAGCACTTTAATTTTTCTAAAACAGCTTCCAATTCCTTGTAAACGTTGTACTTACCTCAATATTGGTTGGTTATCGTATGCCTACATCCACGGGATGAAAACGAAAGGAAGTCGATTTTCCCGCTCAACCTGGAGGACAACTGTACAATTCAATAACTATACGGCCTGGTTCAGACAATCAGTGTAATTATATATATGTATCAAATATTAAACTGTTGAAGCATTATTAACTTGTAGACAATTTAAGATTTGACATTATATCATCCTTGATCGTGCCTGTAAAAATGGCATGCGTTTTCATGTAAATTTATGTTTATATGAAAATAAATTATTATTATTATTATATAAGCTAGTGGCTTGAAGTTTCTGTAGCAGTGTTTAATTTTTACAGGATGGGGTTGCTAGCCTCATGCCCAACCTCTCCTCTTTACCAGCATTATTTCTGGCTCAGTGAGGTAAAGGAGTGCGCCGGCCGAGGGTCGAACCCCGGACCATATGCATGGTCGGCGAGCGTCCTATCCGCTATACCACCGACGCACCCGCATCTGGACGAAGACATCCGAAATTTACTGGGTAGTGTTTTGCGACTCATCTGTGTGTCGGTGGCCCAGTGGTTAGGACTCTCGCCGACCATGCACATGTTTTGAGGTTCGATCCCCTGCCGACGCACACCTGATATCAATGTTCGTCCTGTAAAATTTGGGCTACCGATATCACATGTTGAAAATTCCACACTCGTACCGAAAATACGGCGTGACATTAAGCTGTAATCAAAAAAAAATAAAACTTATGCCTGTGAGTATGTTGTCTATCAAAAGCTTGAATCTCATGGAGTAACTTTTATGACATTAACCACCGCCTGGAGTGAATTTACAACCTGAAAATCAAAACCAATCACAGATATCAAATATTTAAGGCCACCGAACAAAAGTTAAAATCACTTCTAAGTGCAATTTCTTTAAGTGTAAGCCGTCTTCCTTAATAATTTATTGGGGTATCAAGACGCTTTTACATATTAATATGAAAGTAACACAAGAGAATATCGCTTTTCGACTACAGAAGCCTGCGACCAATTAAATATACTTCATTTTCGCGAAAATAGGCGCTTATAACACCTCTACAGCCATGAACACGGTAACCCGTCCAGTATGTGAAAATACATTGCGATGGCATTTATCATCACTCCATGAGAACACATAATGATCTCGAGTGGGGTAATGACATCCTTAAATAAGTTAAAGGTAATTTGCCACTCAGTTTAGGGTAAATGACTGCTTTAAAGCCTTTTCATCTGAAATTTAGCATGAACGAAGTATCCCAGTATTTTTCGGACGTGAGACTGACTGGAAATAGAAGAAATAGTTTTGCGGAAGTATTATAATTTTAGAAAACCTCGGCAGAATAACTGGTGGACATTCTTTCCACTGCAATGTCTGTTGGGGTGAGCTAGTGTGGAAAGTGGTAAGCTGATGATTATATTTTTTCAAAAGAACGTTTACTGCTGGGTTCCGTTATCTATCAGCTCACAGATATTATATTCCCAATTATTCGGTGTTGTAGTATGCTGTGATTTCTGGAGCTGTCGGATGTGAGAGCAGTCTCGCCCCGGCTATCCAGTATTACCAGAACTGTGGCGATTTCGAATTGTGTCAGACAGGAAGTACACTACTATAATACCTATTCCTATCAGATTGGTAGAGCAGGAGTTCATAATTCACAGAGATGAACGGCAAAGTTATAATTCATTTCCATCACCTAGTTACATGCATTACATAGTCTGTCTTTCCGAAAACTTCCTATATCTCGCTGCAGACTACTACATATGTTCCAACAAAGGACAATTTAAAGAATTGAAGAATAGGACGAGATCCATTATTGAACCTCAAAACGACCTTATCATTGTAGTTGAAGATTGAACGACCAATTCATGGTTGTTTGCTCAAACCCAATGTCATATCTTTCGCAGGAGTCATCAATACACCAGTCATCGTCTTGTCGTTCGCTGTTCAGTGGAGGACGGAAAACTATCAGAAGTATTATCGTGATTCACGGAGCGCAATTCAAAGGCTTTGTTACTTTTTCGCGTGTTATTTCTCAATTCTTTTTTTAGTCCACAGGCGACTTTTTAATAGGTCTCTCGACGATAGTATTAAATATTTAGTTCTATTCTTACATAGAATATAAATTTTACGGTTAAAATTATCCGTTATAGATAGTGTCCATCTAAGTGCTACTGTTATAGCATCTTCGCATTTAGAGTATTTTTATAGGGTATCTTAATATTCTATCTCAATATTTTTATTCGTCTAAACTGTTAATTCCATACAGAACTAGACAGTTTAAATCCCCAACACTCTAAAACGGACCTTACAGACACATTGCTCATTCTCTTATAATTAAGAATTTTAACTTAGTACTAAATGCCAATGGTCCAAACTAAGCGTCTAACTCCACTGTCTGCTTCACATCCCAGTAAAAAAATCAAACCAAACAGAATAAGTAGCCCTGCAGGAAGTGAGAGCACTACATCTGTTGATTTAACAACTACATATACGTCTGCTGCGGTAGACACGTCAAGTCCGGACATTAAACTCCCCTCACTTGCTTGCGTAGTAAACAACATCATGGATGGTATACACAGTGATACTACATGTAATGATCTAGGCCTCGTAGACACCTGCAAAGCGTCTTGCGATAAGAATCACACAGCAAACATTCTTACTCCCATCACTAATCCAGTTTTTTGTTCTACACTTAGTTGTGAAGATAAATTCGAAGAACTATTTTCTATAATTAGGGGGCTTGAAGTTAAGATGTCAAAACTGGCACTGCCTAGTGAAACTGGCAGTAGTAGTACTTCACCTAGAAAGTTACCACAAACTGCAAACCTTATAAACTACGTTGCAACTGAAGTATATCAACGTGTAGTGCGCGAGAAGAACATAATTGTGTATAATATACCGGATAATGCACAGATCAACAAGGTCAAAAGCACTCTTTTAAATGCATGCTCTATGAATAACGTCCCATGCAGCTGCCATCGACTAAGAAAGTCTCAGAAGAACAAATCTTGCCCACTTGTGTTGAAATTTGACTCGTCCTCCAATGCTGACATCTTTTACAGTAGGCAAACCCTACTAAAAAATACGCGTTACCACACGATCAAGTTAGCTCGTGACAAAACGCCGATCCAAAGAATGACTTATATGACCGATGCTAAAACTGTGAATCCCAAATCCTCTACAACACCCCTGAGCACCCACAATTCCGTAGAGGCAGAGCAAAAGGGTGTGAACCTTTCTGTACAAAGCACATCGTATTCGGAAACGAACTTCCGTGGAAATATAAGATCCAAAAATGGATCGATGTATAACCACAGACTAAGAAGGAAATCCACCGTGGATCTAGACTCCTCTGATAACGATCCCTGTACCCCGGTGACAAACTGCGGTACATCACACCCAGTATTCCCCAATCCAAGCAGCCTCAATTCCAGGAAGTTGAAAAGTGGGGCTACCAGTTCGTCCACAAAGACAGTGCATAATAAGAGACTATTGCCACACACTAATTCAGATACTCACAGTTTGATAACACACCTCTCTCCAGAACCAAATACTCACAAAGCCGAAAGGGTTATAAACCGTAAAACGCAGCCCGAACCTCGTAGCTACTTGTCCAAAAAAGTAAACCCTCCCACCACTTTAAACCGAAAGATTGATACACCTAACTATAGGACGTCGAATAGTGGTGAAGTAAATCGCAAAAATTCGAGTCAGTTTAGCTTGCTTGGTAGGCCACCTCCACCTATTTACATGCCCATACTCAACGGGACTGACCATCCAACGATCAGCAATTTCGCTGAAACGACATTACCATTTTTTATTCAGGTTCACAACATGACCTCAAACATACTACAAATGCTCACCACTCTCCACAGGTTTCGCCCCCCAATATAGATATGACAGCTCATACAGCAATGCCTAATTACTGCCTAGAGCTCACTTTACATGACTCAGACAATTCTCTTCTTCGTCAAAAACCCTCTATATCCTTTTCTTCTGATAGCCAATCTTCTTTACATCCGAACTTACTTGAACTCGGAAATACAACTGACCCTCTCTGGACTTCTAGCTTTCCTAGGGCATCTACAGACATAGATATTTCATTGTCGTCTGAGGACACTATGATTGAATCTCATCACCAGCTACTTCAAGACATGGCTAAAATCTTAAGATATGACTCGGTTAATCCTAACATAGTCCTTATTAATGCCAGGTCAGCTGTAAACAAAATGGCGTACGTCCAATCCCTACTACTGATTAGCCAACCTACAGCACTAATGATCACTGAAGCTTGGTGCACAAGTGAAATAAATGATGATTTCTTTCACTGCGAAGGTTACTCATTTTTCAGGAAGAACAGATCAGTTGGGAGGGGTGGAGGATGCATTATCTATGTTAAATCTGACTGCAGAGCTGTGCACTATGATGACCCCAACCTGGATATATGTGATACATTATGGGTGACACTCTACATAAATAAACAGCAAACCCTATTATTAGGTTGCATTTATCGCCCACCCAACCACGACAGTGAACTGCTAAGCCAGATAACTGCAGCCTTCCATTACACTTCGAAATTGAACTTTACTTATAAAGTGATTGGAGGTGATTTCAATATGCCAGAAGTTTCATGGGAGCCCATCAGTGCTCCTCCCCGCTACAGCAAATTCTTAGATGCAGTTGATTTATGTGGGTGGACACAAAGTATTCTAAGGCCCACCCGAAACCAAAATATACTGGACTTGGTTTTCTTGAAAGACATCGCCTTATCTACCATAGACATCAGCCGACCATTCCCTGGTAGTGACCACAACACAGTAATCTGCGCCCTTGATACCAAGCTTCACTCATCAAAACGCTCTACCCTGCGCAAGACATTCATGTGCTTCGGAAAAGCTAGGTGGGACGTATCTAACTCCTTCATTAGAAGCTTAGACTGGGATCTTTTCTTTTCTAATAGCAACCTAGACACTGTCCTACTAGCCTTTTACCAGAATGTATCTATTTGCTTTGATAATCTCGTTCCTAAATGTAAAGAAAACCCAAGAGAAAACATAAAGAATTTCATTCCTATAAAAGTAAAGGCTAAGCTGCGAAAGCTGTACCGACAGTACCACAGAGAAAACGACTTCTCATGCCTTCTAAATATACAGAACATTTATCTAGCTTTGAAAGAAAATAACGACAAAGCCCTACTCAGACAAGAACATGCAGCTCTTAAAGATAGCTCTAAATACACTGCAATCTGTAGGCTTTATCGCAAAAGGCTAAACTCCCGTAAAACGGATATACAATTCATTTTAGAAAATGGCGAAACCACTAGTGACTCTAAAATAATTTGTGAGCTTCTAAACTCCCATTTCTCACAGTCATATACCTATGATGATAATACGTTGCCACAACCTCTATTCCCTGTACGTTCACAAAAAACCTTAGAAATTATCAGCTTTTCTTTAGATAATATTAAGAAAGCAATCACTTCTCTTAAAAGTTCAAACAACCCAGGTCCTGATATGATTCCCTCAACTTTTTTAAAATACGGTGGTGAAGACATTCCTATTCTCCTTCTTAAATTGTTCTCTACCTCTCTATCAACTGGAACATATCCAGATGCATGGAAAACCACGCACATTACCCCTAGGTATAAGTCAGGCTCCCGTTCAAGTGTCATGAGTTACAGACCCATTAACCTAACTTCTGTTATTTCAAGGGTTCTGGAAAAGATCGTGAAAAGTGCCATTTTTGACTTCCTCTCTCAAGAGAAACTTATCACTCCTTATCAACACGGTTTCATGAAGTCACGTTCTTGTACGACATGCCACTTACAATTTTTCGACCACATCTCACAACTTAAAGATTCCAGTATGATCACAGTTATCGTATACTTAGATCTTAGTAAAGCCTTTGACACTGTAAGCCACCGACTGTTAATATCAAAAGTCCAGTCCTATGGGATACAGGGTTCATTGTTAAGCTGGCTCAGTTCGTTTCTAAGCAACCGGATGCAAATGGTCAGGTTAGGTTCCCACACATCCAACCCCGTTCGGATAACAAGTGGAGTTATACAAGGTAGTGTCCTAGGTCCACTGCTATTCCTGTTATATTTCAATGACATTTGCGACGTTATTAAACATGGCAGACCTTTCCTATTCGCCGATGACATCAAAATAGTGTATCACTCACTCAGAAATGAAGTGTCATGTGTATTTAGTAGGATTCAAGATGATATTGAGAGCGTCCAATTATGGTGTAACACATGGAAAATGAAGTTTAACGTTGAAAAATGTGGTGTGCTATGCTCCAAAAGCATTTCATCTGAACTTTCCATCTCCCTACACAACAAACATATTCCTCGTCTGCCGCTTACAACAGACTTGGGTCTGAAATACACTCCAGAATTTAGCCTGACTGAATACGTTAAATTACAAGTATCAAAGGTCAAAAGGCTCTTTGGATTTTTATTCCGAAACTTTAAGACCAGTGAATCCAAAATAATGCTGTACAAGTTGTGCGTAAGGCCCTTACTTGAATTTTGTCCCCCTATCATGGACAGTGTCTCCGTAAAAGACAGATGCAAATTAGAAAGTCTACAAAGGGCGTTTACTAAACGTCTAGTAGGTGATAATCTTTGCATCTCTTACTATGACAGATGTAATCTATTCGACTTGGAACCCTTATGGGTTAGACGACTGAAGTTCAACCTAAAAATTACATTTAGGATTGCCAAAGGGCTTATATATTTCCCCCACAATGACTTTACTTTCAGTTCACCTAAGAAATATAACCTGAGAAATAAATCTTCTTCTTTTAAAGTTCCCCGCTGTCATACAAAATACAGATCAAACTCTTTCACTGTGAGATACCGTTGCATTTGGAACCGTCTTCCAACTGAAATTAGAGACAGTCCTACCCCAAAAACTTTCTCATCTTTGCTGAACAAATATTTCATTAACAACGGGTTAGAAGGGGTATGTGACAAACTAAAAATTAGAGATCTAATACGGCACTCCTCTGATCCTCACTGTTAGCTCCTGAAATCTGTAAACCCTATGTGTGACAGTCACTTTCACTATGATTGCTTTCACAACCCTAGACACCTATTCTTAATCAGCCTTAAATTTTAAATTTTTTTTAATTTCCTTCAAATATTTTTGCATATATCCCTGATAATATTGTATTATGAGTATTTCAGTATGCTAAGGTTCAATCTCAAATTCCAGATGCAAATCAACTGAAGACGACTGGTATTAAAATATCTCCAGAGCCTGCCTAGTGCTATACGTCTAGCTCTACGCAAATTAAGGCCAAAATGGTAGTTGTCTAAATATTCAAATAAACGGTGAATTTTCTTATCCTATTATTCTATAACTATAATCTTCTCTGTTCAACTTTTCTTGAACAACATATTATAACTTATCACTGGTTATTTGCTCAATGCTGCACGATTACTCCCTGATTTTCTAAACTACATTTGTTTATATCTAAAATGAATCTTATCTTACTATTCTATTACTATAATCCTGTATGTTCAAATTTTCTAGAACAACATATTATAACTTATCACTGCTTATTTGCTCAATGCTGCACGATTATTCCCTGATTTTCTAAACTACATTTGTTTATATCTAAAATGAATCTTATCTTACTATTCTATTACTATAATCCTGTATGTTCAAATTTTCTAGAACAACATATTATAACTTATCACTGCTTATTTGCTCAATGCTGCACGATTACTCCCTGATTTTCTAAACTACATTTGTTTATATCTAAAATGAATCTTATCTTACTATTCTATTACTATAATCCTGTATGTTCAAATTTTCTAGAACAACATATTATAACTTATCACTGCTTATTTGCTCAATGCTGCACGATTACTCCCTGATTTTCTAAACTACATTTGTTTATATCTAAAATGAATCTTATCTTACTATTCTATTACTATAATCCTGTATGTTCAAATTTTCTAGAACAACATATTATAACTTACACTGCTTATTTGCTCAATGCTGCACGATTACTCCCTGATTTTCTAAACTACATTTGTTTATATCTAAAATGAATCTTATCTTACTATTCTATTACTATAATCCTGTATGTTCAAATTTTCTAGAACAACATATTATAACTTATCACTGCTTATTTGCTCAATGCTGCACGATTACTCCCTGATTTTCTAAACTACATTTGTTTATATCTAAAATGAATCTTATCTTACTATTCTATTACTATAATCCTGTATGTTCAAATTTTCTAGAACAACATATTATAACTTACACTGCTTATTTGCTCAATGCTGCACGATTATTCCCTGATTTTCTAAACTACATTTGTTTATATCTAAAATGAATCTTATCTTACTATTCTATTACTATAATCCTGTATGTTCAAATTTTCTAGAACAACATATTATAACTTATCACTGCTTATTTGCTCAATGCTGCACGATTATTCCCTGATTTTCTAAACTACATTTGTTTATATCTAAAATGAATCTTATCTTACTATTCTATTACTATAATCCTGTATGTTCAAATTTTCTAGAACAACATATTATAACTTATCACTGCTTATTTGCTCAATGCTGCACGATTATTCCCTGATTTTCTAAACTACATTTGTTTATATCTAAAATGAATCTTATCTTACTATTCTATTACTATAATCCTGTATGTTCAAATTTTCTAGAACAACATATTATAACTTATCACTGCTTATTTGCTCAATGCTGCACGATTATTCCCTGATTTTCTAAACTACATTTGTTTATATCTAAAATGAAGTCTCAGATAGCCTTTCTTTCTTACATTTTTCGTCTTCAAAATGCTGTAAAAGATGAAACATACATGATGTTCTTCTGAAAGTAGTCATTCATACCATAAGTTTGAGTAAGTCGACGAATAAATAGCTGGACAAACAAAAAGCTTGTGGCATTTTGCAACAGAAATTAAAAAAAATAAATAAATAATTTTAAAAAAAATGAAGCATTCCGACAGGGCCTTGCACGAAAAAGGTGGGAGGGTGGTGACTGCTAGTCAGCGGATATGATGGTGGGGACATATGTGAACCACCCTTATCTGTGGGACAGCACTCTATTGCTATGGCTCCTGAGTTCGGATGGCTTCTTCAAAATGAGAATAAACAAAAACTAAAAAAAAAAATAATGAAAAAAGAAATATTAGTTGAAAATTGCCTAGAGCCGAAGTTTAGACGCAAACTCCCGAATGAAAGTAAATGGTATGAGTCCGCTACTTCAGAAGGACACCGAACTGTATACTTCAGAAAAACATACATTACTAGGCCCTCGCTTTTCTTTTACATAGCTCACGCACTCTGACTTTTGTGTTTTACTCCTTTTAAACCTCGTAAGTAGGTGAAATTATCACCTGTCTTTCACTTTAAACTAATTGTTCGCAGAAGAGACTGTAAAATATCGGGAAAATAATATTTCCTGAAAAAAAAACAATAAAAAACGATGAACCCCATGCCTGTTATATATTTTGAATTATTAACACCTTTTAAATACTGAAGGTGCAGATCTGCACCTGTCTGCTGGTTTTCTTGTGTCTTCTTCTCTTTTCAAACATACTGCTTTCTCTACTTATTCGTGATATTGCTAGCTCATCTGGTGAATAACGGGATCATCGGTATTATAAAATCTGCTGACAAGTTCAAAGTGGGTCTCATAAACAACTGGAAATGTCACAAATATGATGTACTTACGGGTAAATTTAAAGTTTAATAGACTTTAAAGCTCTTTCTGAATGATTTACTGATAGTTATTGTTTATTCTGCATCTCTTATGTAATACGTCAGCACCTGTACACAAATGCCACTTACCTTCCTCAACTAACGCAACCATTTATGGTTCCCGCGTGAAATTGACATGTATTTTTTTTTCAATCACAGTTTAGATTTGACGCTATATCTATTTCTTTATTTGTACACTTCATTTTAAATGTTTCTCTCACATTTACCAGTATTCAACTTATTTCTAAATTAACAAATCATATTATATATTCTATAAGTTTTCATAAATGTACATATGTTCATGCCTGTAAAAATGGCTGGTTTCTGTTACAGAAATAAAAATTATTATTATTATTATTATATTGGTTGGTTATCGTATGCCTACTGTAATGATATAAAAACTAACATGACATCACTAAATGAGTCTCCTGTTTTCTCTTTTTCAGATAAGAACGCTGGCCTGGCCGTGCTGGAACAGGTGGAGGACTGTTTGTCTAACCTTGTTATAAATGACACTGATTAGCTTGTACCCGGGCAATTCGAGCCCTGCGTGCTGGAAATATAGACCTTCCTCTCGCATCTTCCTCTTCTTCCTTCGCTGACTGTGTCTGTTGCTTCTGGGTGTTACAATTGGTGTCGGAGGTGTCCAAAACTCAATCTCGAAATGAAATCAGATTCTTCCGATCCTCCTGCAATCTTCTCCACCCCACAATCCCCAGCCACAGAACACATCTTCCCGGTTCGAGGATTACCAACGTTGGACCTGAACAGCGATTACGAAATGTGGAAGATTCGCGTGGAGCCTCTCTTATCCGGTCTTACTCCACACGCTCAATATACTCAGATCATGCAAGCAATGAGTGACACCGCACTACGTCGTGCTATCGCTGGGGGCTTCTCCGCGTCCAAACCCATCAGCTACAACTGGCGTGTCCTCGACGAATGTTTCGCCAAAACCTCCAGCCCTTCGGTGTACATGCACACTTTTCTCAGCCGCTGTCAAGAGCCCGGCGAAACAGCGTTCGATTACCTGCATCAACTCCGCGAGATGGCATCGCGCGCATTTCCCAACCTTCCCAACCCGAACCAAGATGATGTTATCTGTAGCCGTTTTGCCCAAGGTGTCTCATCATATGAGCTGAAGTGCCAGCTTCTACGCCAGCCAGCAAAATCAGTCTCAGAGGCCATTGAGGTGGTAAAGCGATTCGAGAGCGTCGAGCATATTCTCACTCCAGCTGCCAGTACGCCCTGCTATGCTCTCGGGACCACCGAGCGAAGAACAACCGTCCCAGCATCACGACAACGCCGGCCTAATGCTCCATCGTCAAGCCAACCTCCAATTCCGTCCCAGCAGCATGATGACCCCAGTAAGTGCTATTACTGTCGCCGGTTCGGGCGGCGAGCATGGAAATGTGGGCATAACAAAAAACCGCAAGGTGAGCCATGTTCTGATGTGCCATTATTTGATAATTGCTCGAAATCTCCCCTCCTCCTTGAAGGTAAACTCCAGGGCACTGACGTCACTTTTCTGGTGGACACCGGGGCATCATCCTCTGTTGTTCGCACGCAATTGGTCCAGACACTTGGGGTCAAACCTCAACCTCTCCCCAATCAGCTCCAGTTAATTACCGCCAATGGAGCCCCTATAGAGGTAACAGACATGGCCACACTTTCCGTGACGTTCCCAGGTTTTACTTGTGTCCAGTCATTCGTCATTTGTGATGGCATACGATGGGACGCCATACTGGGCGTGGACTTCTTAACTGAAAAAAACGCTGTCATTGACCTAAGACGCTTTCAAATTCGGCTGGGGACACATAACCTCGCATGTCGCCGACCAGTCAACCGCAACCAGAGTGCTAATGTTTGTGCTTTACCTCAGATGACAGTGGTGAACATCCATGATAACCCCCACCTCAGTCTAAAAGACCGTACCGACACCCTGGCCCTGCTACAGGAGTACAGTTGTGTATTTGACGATGGGCAAGTGATGGGGCGGACTAATATCGTACAGCACGAGATTCAGACAGGTGATAACTTGCCCATTAGGACGCCACCGCGACGAGTGCCCATTCATTACCAACAGCAGTTGGATACCATGATAACAGATATGTTACGAAAGAAGGTGATTAAACCGTCTACGTCACCGTGGGCATCTCCAATCGTTCTTGTGAAAAAGAAAGATGGTTCTCTCCGCCTCTGTGTCGACTATCGCCGCTTAAATGCAATCACACAACGGGATTCTTTTCCTTTGCCTCGCATCGACGCTACCTTAGATGCTTTAGGTGGGGCACAGTGGTTTTCCACACTAGATCTCGCTTCCGGCTATTGGCAAGTTGAAATTCGCCCAGAAGACCGCCCCAAAACTGCGTTCGTTGTGCCTACGGGGCTGTACGAATTCGAAACCATGCCATTTGGCCTGTCTAACGCCCCTGCTACGTTTCAACGGCTCATGCAAACAGTACTTGCAGGGCTAGTCCCCAAAAAGTGCCTCATCTACCTGGACGATATCATCGTGTTCGGCCAGTCTCTCGAAGACCATCATGCCAACCTTCGCGCCGTATTTCAACGCTTACGCGAGAGTAACCTTAAGCTGCAAGCCTCGAAATGCAAATTCCTGCAGAAATCTGTTAATTTCCTTGGACATGAGATTACTCCACAAGGAGTACATACGGATAGCAGCAAAACTCAAGCAGTTCTTAACTGGCCGACCCCTAAATCGACCACTGACGTACGCAGTTTCATGGGACTCGCCTCCTATTACCGGCGTTTCGTCCAGAATTTCGCCAGTATAGCAGCCCCTCTCCATCGCTTGACAGAAAAAGGACGGAAATTTGTTTGGACAAATGAGTGCCAGGTAGCCTTTGACACGCTTAAAAAACGTCTAACTTCTCCCCCTGTCCTATCGTTTCCAGACACATCGGCTGGTAGCGGGCCCTTCATTCTGGATACCGACGCCAGTGCACATGCAATAGGAGCCGTTCTCTCGCAAACAACCTCTGACGGACAAATACGAGTGATAGCATATGCTAGTCGGATGCTAGACAAAAGAGAGACGCGGTATTCGACGACGCGACGTGAGATGCTAGCCCTCGTCTACTTCCTCTCCTACTTTCGTCATTACTTATTGGGGCGCAAATTTCGAGTCCGGACTGACCACAAGGCGTTACAGTGGTTGCAAAATTTTCGTGATGCCGACGGCCAACTTGCCCGCTGGCAGGAACGGTTACAGGAGTTTGATTTCATTTGTGAATACCGGCCTGGAAAACGACATGGTAACGCCGACTCTCTCTCTCGCCTGCCCGATTGCGAGAACACACTGAATGTGTTACTCGGTGCTGCAGCTGACACCGACTGGGCCTCCCTGCAAGCGGCGGACACAACGATACAGCCCATTTATTTACGTCAACAGCATGGGAACGATAAACCGACGTCCAAAGAACTACGGGATTTACCAGCAGCCACGCGGTGCATCTGCGAGAAGTGGGGTTTACTACGACTTATAGATAATGTTCTTTACATAGTGGAACCAAAAGCCAACCCCCGACTCCTCGTCCCAACTGTTAAAGTACCCGAGCTTATTAGTCAGGTGCATCATCAACTGGGACACGCTGGCCAACAGAAAACTGAACACGCTATCCGTCAACGCTTCTGGTGGCCACTTATACACCATGATGTTATGGAGTTTTGCCGCAATTGCGCTATATGTGCGCAAATCAAACAGCCTAAGCCAACTCCCCGAGCACCCCTAGTACCTATGCTGACCGAAGCCCCTAATCATCGAGTTGGAGTCGACATCATTGGGCCAGTACCAACATCGAGACGCGGGAATCGTTATATACTTGTCATGGTCGACTATTTCACCAAGTGGTGCGAAGCAGTCCCCTTGCAGCAACAAGATGCCCTGACGATCGGGCGAGCTTTCATCGACAACTGGGTGTCCCGTTTTGGTGCCCCTCTTTATCTACACTCTGATCAAGGCGCTGCTTTCGAGAGTCTTCTTATCTCTCACATCTGCAATGCTTTCGGCATTCGAAAGACCCATACTACGCCTTATCATCCACAAGGGAATGGACTGGTGGAACGCACCAACCGAACCATCAAGCATCTCCTTCGTGCCTTTTTGCACAACGCACCGGAGAACACCTGGGACGATGTCCTGCCTCAATGCTTGCTTGCATACCGCTCCTCCGTGCATTCGTCGACCGGATTTTCCCCGGCTCTACTCTTGTTTGGGCATGAACTTCGCCTTCCTGTTGAGATCCGGACACCGTTGCTACCATACGAGAAGATCGACTGTATTCCCTACGTCCGCAACCTTCGTCACCACCTCGACACAGCCTACAACCTAACACGTCGACATCTGCAGTCTTCTTCGCAGCATCAGAAAAGCAACTATGATCGGTTTGCCCACGGACCAACCTATTCCCCGGGTGACTACGTCTGGCTTCATCGGCCGTCAGTCCCTGCCGGTTCGTGCCCCAAGTTCTACGCCCCCTGGAAAGGTCCATATGAAATCGTACAACACCGACCTCCAACTACATATGTCCTGCGGAACTTGCGACGCCCCCAGGAAAATCTCATCTCAGCACATTACAACCAGCTGAAACCACACTATCCACCAGCTGTCAAAGAACCGTCGACATCTTCGCAACCGCCACCAGCTACGACCTACTTCGAGGTGCCCACTGATGGAGGTAGTGCATACCCTATACCGCCGCCAGGCACTGAGGACAGTGCCTCCAGAGGGGAGGGAGCGATGTAATGATATAAAAACTAACATGACATCACTAAATGAGTCTCCTGTTTCCTCTTTTTCAGATAAGAACGCTGGCCTGGCCGTGCTGGAACAGGTGGAGGACTGTTTGTCTAACCTTGTTATAAATGACACTGATTAGCTTGTACCCGGGCAATTCGAGCCCTGCGTGCTGGAAATATAGACCTTCCTCTCGCATCTTCCTCTTCTTCCTTCGCTGACTGTGTCTGTTGCTTCTGGGTGTTACACTACAACCACGGGATGAAAACGAAAGGAAGTCGATTTTCCCGCTCAACCTGGAGGACAACTGTACAATTCAATAACTATACGGCCTGGTTCAGACAATCAGTGTAATTATATATATGTATCAAATATTAAACTGTTGAAGCATTATTAACTTGTAGACAATTTAAGATTTGACATTATATCATCCTTGATCGTGCCTGTAAAAGTGGCATGCGTTTTCATGTAAATTTATGTTTATATGAAAATAAATTATTATTATTATTATATAAGCTAGTGGCTTGAAGTTTCTGTAGCAGTGTTTAATTTTTACAGGATGGGGTTGCTAGCCTCATGCCCAACCTCTCCTCTTTACCAGCATTATTTCTGGCTCAGTGAGGTAAAGGAGTGCGCCGGCCGAGGGTCGAACCCCGGACCATATGCATGGTCGGCGAGCGTCCTATCCGCTATACCACCGACGCACCCGCATCTGGACGAAGACATCCGAAATTTACTGGGTAGTGTTTTGCGACTCATCTGTGTGTCGGTGGCCCAGTGGTTAGGACTCTCGCCGACCATGCACATGTTTTGAGGTTCGATCCCCTGCCGACGCACACCTGATATCAATGTTCGTCCTGTAAAATTTGGGCTACCGATATCACATGTTGAAAATTCCACACTCGTACCGAAAATACGGCGTGACATTAAGCTGTAATCAAAAAAAAATAAAACTTATGCCTGTGAGTATGTTGTCTATCAAAAGCTTGAATCTCATGGAGTAACTTTTATGACATTAACCACCGCCTGGAGTGAATTTACAACCTGAAAATCAAAACCAATCACAGATATCAAATATTTAAGGCCACCGAACAAAAGTTAAAATCACTTCTAAGTGCAATTTCTTTAAGTGTAAGCCGTCTTCCTTAATAATTTATTGGGGTATCAAGACGCTTTTACATATTAATATGAAAGTAACACAAGAGAATATCGCTTTTCGACTACAGAAGCCTGCGACCAATTAAATATACTTCATTTTCGCGAAAATAGGCGCTTATAACACCTCTACAGCCATGAACACGGTAACCCGTCCAGTATGTGAAAATACATTGCGATGGCATTTATCATCACTCCATGAGAACACATAATGATCTCGAGTGGGGTAATGACATCCTTAAATAAGTTAAAGGTAATTTGCCACTCAGTTTAGGGTAAATGACTGCTTTAAAGCCTTTTCATCTGAAATTTAGCATGAACGAAGTATCCCAGTATTTTTCGGACGTGAGACTGACTGGAAATAGAAGAAATAGTTTTGCGGAAGTATTATAATTTTAGAAAACCTCGGCAGAATAACTGGTGGACATTCTTTCCACTGCAATGTCTGTTGGGGTGAGCTAGTGTGGAAAGTGGTAAGCTGATGATTATATTTTTTCAAAAGAACGTTTACTGCTGGGTTCCGTTATCTATCAGCTCACAGATATTATATTCCCAATTATTCGGTGTTGTAGTATGCTGTGATTTCTGGAGCTGTCGGATGTGAGAGCAGTCTCGCCCCGGCTATCCAGTATTACCAGAACTGTGGCGATTTCGAATTGTGTCAGACAGGAAGTACACTACTATAATACCTATTCCTATCAGATTGGTAGAGCAGGAGTTCATAATTCACAGAGATGAACGGCAAAGTTATAATTCATTTCCATCACCTAGTTACATGCATTACATAGTCTGTCTTTCCGAAAACTTCCTATATCTCGCTGCAGACTACTACATATGTTCCAACAAAGGACAATTTAAAGAATTGAAGAATAGGACGAGATCCATTATTGAACCTCAAAACGACCTTATCATTGTAGTTGAAGATTGAACGACCAATTCATGGTTGTTTGCTCAAACCCAATGTCATATCTTTCGCAGGAGTCATCAATACACCAGTCATCGTCTTGTCGTTCGCTGTTCAGTGGAGGACGGAAAACTATCAGAAGTATTATCGTGATTCATTGTTATAACATTTATTCTTGGACGTTGTGTGTAATAACCTTATTGTTGGTTACATATTGGCGTAAGAATAAAGGAT
Organism: Trichobilharzia regenti; assembly: GCA_944472135.2. Lineage (NCBI taxonomy): Eukaryota > Metazoa > Platyhelminthes > Trematoda > Strigeidida > Schistosomatidae > Trichobilharzia > Trichobilharzia regenti. Next base: position 82,765,931 of record OX235262.1, on the reverse strand, counting down.
TCTCGAGTCGCCGATCTGTGTTCTGGTTTTTCGCGTTGGTTATTACACATTGTCTCTGAAAGTCTTCCAGGGACAGGGTGAAGTTCAGCGTAGTACATTGCATGCACTTATCAGTTATTTTACGGACAGCGGTACCTCCCTTCACTATCCAGAACTTACATCGAATACTTGATAGTACTTGCGAAGTACCCAAATGACCTTCAAGAACATGGTAGTGTCTTATAATGAGATCAGTGACTGGATGGTAGCAAGGTAATAAAGCCGGATAATGGGTCTCACATGACGATTCTAACATTTGTAGACGTCCACCAACTCTAGCGATCCCTTCGGAAACTATCGGAGATAATCGATCTAACCGCTTCTTGAAATCTGCGAAATCAAGACTATCCTCCTTGGCAATCTCACCCCGCGCTTCCCACTGAGCAGCCCTCAAAATCGCTAATTCTGCATTTCTAATATCTTCGACTCTCAAAGGTCCCACATTCATATTTTCGTATCCTTCAAGATGGATGACCTTTAAATATGTAACATATCATGCCAACCACGAAACAGCTTTCAGTAATTTGTACCAAGAAGAAGAATATTTAAAAAGTGGATGTATACCCGAATGTCATCCTTGATTAGATGTTAAACTGACACTTGCCTTAAACTCCAAGGCACACTCGCTTATCAGTGGTTCATCTTTTTACTAGGCCACATGCTATCAGCCCGTAGCAAGAACTCTGAAACTTTCCGCCACTTATTTTTAACCACATTCATATCAATAACTCCTCGAGATGCTGGATCAGCTGGGTTTTTCCAGACGGTACGTACCTCCACTGCTCGACGGCTGTTAGTTCACGAATATAAGATACTCTGTTAGCTACAAAACATGCATATCTTGTTGACTCATTACGTATATAATATATCACAGACATCGAATCAGCCAGAAACGTTACAGGATACATGGGATAATTCAACTATTTACACACCGTCGTGAATAACTGAGCCGCTAGCAAGGCTGAAGTGAGTTCTAATCTCGGAATAGAAATCGTCTTTACAGGCGCAACTCTATATTTACCCATAACTGGGTGAAAATCTATATCATCCCGTCAATGAATTTGAAGAATGAACGATCAATTCATTGTTGTTTGCTCAAAACCAACTTCCCCAATTTTCGCGGAGGCATCAATACGACAGTCATCGTCTCATCGGTCGCTGTTCAGAAAGAAGTCAGCAGTAAACCGTCAGAAGTAATATTGTGATTTATTATTGTAATATTTGTTCACAGACCTTAGTGGAATCATTTTATATATGTTGGTGTTACAATAAAGAATTCTCGAGCGGCCAATCGGTGTTTTGGTTTTTTCGTCCGTTATCACTGAGCGTTTCTGAGAAACTTCAAGGAACAGCGTGAGCCCGAGCGTAGCAAGAGCTGGGCATTAACGGTTTACGAGACGTGGCTGACAGTTTCTGACGGTAGAAACAGATTTTGGCGGATTCAAACAGTTGGTGAAAGTTTGGATAGTCACCGTTCATCTTTCTTGGTGCTGGTCAAGTCCTCTTTGAACAAGCAATATCTGGAACATTTTTGGAATTGGGTCAAGTTCAACAATGCCTGGGTCAAAGAAGGGACAGAGTGTCTTGGATGCAAACAGGAAAGTAAGTTATGGTGACTTGTCTGTTACTTTTAACGATGTGTCTGATGTTAAGCATGACATGGTTGATGTCAATGTTTCGCCGTTCAGGGATAATAGGAACATCAAACTCCCTAAATTAGAACCACGGTGTTTCGACGGAAACCCGGCTGATTATTTACAATTTGTAAAGCAGTTTGAGATCATGCTGAGTAGTTTTTTATTAACTGATGAAATGAAGTTAATGTATTTGATGAGGTATTGCACTGGAGATGCTGCAAGAGCTATACAGTGCTGTAAGCTCATGCCCCCTAATGAGGGATACGCTGAGGCTATGAGCATATTACGTCAAAGGTTTGAAAGACCTTCAATGATTGTAAGGAACGTATACGAAGCTGTCAAAGGTAACGGCAGTCAACTTCAAGATGACTTCAAGGCACTTACTGAGTTTTTAGGTAATCTTATGGCTTATAAGAATACCTTGATTTCGATGAATTGCATGAGTGACCTCAACTCGAGTTTTATACTAGAAGTAATAGCAAGACGCCTACCTACTCGACTGCAAAGGAAGTGGGTGAAGATAAGCTCCCGTATGGAGGATGAGGGTATCGAGCCAAGGTTTGATGATATCCTGAAACTAGTAAAAGATAGTGTCAATCAATCGATGAGCAAGTTTGCCAGTATATTGAATCTCACCCCTAGAATAGAGCAGTCTGAGGGAAAAACGCAATCATTGATGACGAAAGGGCCTCAGAGAGGTGGATATTGAGAAGGCTCCATGATGTCTAGTAATGCATATAGACCTAGTGAGCGTAACAGGTTTCGTAGTACATAGTCAACAGATGAGTTACAAGATGCAAGACAAGCACGGTTGTGTTTTACACGTTTGCAAGAAGTGCATACAAAGGTGAACTGTGAACCAGTAAGCAAGTTCAGTGATAAGCTGAATGTAAACTCCAGGCCTGACTCCGAATTGTGTGACGATAACGGTGCGGTCAGGAAGTCTGTATTTGCAACTGGTAAGCCATTGTTGAATAGGGTGTCAGAGAATAGAGCTGCTGCTTCAGAGTCCAGTTCTGACCCTACAAGTTTACAAGGTATTACTAGTCAGAGTGAAGTCATAAAACCTTTTAGGATTTGCGAGGAGGAACCAAAATTGTCTACTTCTGTTAATAAAGGGTTTGAAAATGATGAAGTTGACGGTAAAGTGAATATTCGTGATAATGATCATGATACTTCACAGTTGTCTTTGGTTGATCATGATGAGATGAGGGGAATGCCTACTACTGCTAAGTTGAACAAAGGTTCTGTACAACTTGTACGTGAAGTAGAAATAAATGCAGGTGCAGTTGCAGAAGGCATGCATACGTGTCAGACCGTCAGTTTAATTGATCAGCATGTAGCCCACCTATCATCAGATGCTAGTGCTAAACCTGAGCTAATAGTAAAAGACAGCAGTGGTAGTAATCTTGCAGTTAGAGAATTTTCTTAAAGCCGAACAACAACAGCTTCTGATCCACCGCTAAGTTCATCAACTGGTATCAATCAGTCGTCGTTGGTGTTGTCATCCACAATGAAACAGACGCCCATCATCTCAAGTATCTTGTGCAATGACTTTGGTAGTATTGGTGCATTTGAAAAGACGAATATCAATGGTCAGTTTAGTGAGGATAAGCCAAGTGTAAACGAGAGAGTAACTGTTAAATTGACTTGCATGAATAAAGGCATTTCTAGTTTCAAGTTACTAATTGAATGTTATTATCTTTGGTGTAAATTACTCTGTATTTATACTTGGTTGATTAGATATGTCGTGTGATTTTGTTGGTCATCTATATTCTACGATACAATGACATGAGCGTGTTGCCGTTAAGATTTGAGGATATAGATGATAGAAGGAAGTCAGCAAATGAACTCTGCGACGATTTTCCAACCTAGGGCGTCAACCTGAGAAGGGTTGTAGGCGTACTGCTGTAAGTCCTACAATTCTTCAAAGGGTAGTTTGTCGTGCCAGAATCCACAACATGTGATGTATTGATTGTACATATGTTTTTGTTAAATAGTTGTGTGAGTTCCAATTGATGTAATTGTTGGTTAATCTTGATTGTGTCCGGACATTCCACAACTTACAATCGTCAACTTATGAAGGATTGTAGGCGTACTGGTGTAAGTCCTGCGATTCTTCAAAGGAATTCCATCGAGACACGATCCGCGAGTTTGTGTGTACTGTTTGTATATACGTGTGGTGTGTCATTTCAATTGGTGTTTTGGGATTCATTGTGTTTACTCGTTGTTTTCGTACCTTGTTTTCGTTGCATAATTTTGTTAAAATTTTCGTCGTGATTACTTCTGAAGTTGTGTCCACTCTTTTACATCCATGAATGAATTGATTGATGTTAAAGACAGCAGATGGGGTGTATACGCCCGGGAGGCTAGGCTATTGCTGAGAATGAAATGCACACGGAGATAATTGTTAGCTGCGGTCGGACACGCCGAGGAGAAAGAGTGTAAACCACTGACGCTCGAATGCGTCACCGCTACTAGAACTGAGGCAGAATGAGTGACAAGCAATTGCAGTGGTAATTGGTAGTCAGTAGGTAAGAGGATGTGCTTAGAGTATCATGAGTTGGTGCTATGGTCACGTTGCATTCTGCAAGAGTCATTCTAGCAAGTGGCGATTGTGTTGCAAGAGGATGTGTCAAGAGGATGCCTTTAACTGGAAGGCGCAGGTCGTCATTGATGTGTGAGATTGTGCTGTGGGTATGCTTGTGGTGTGTTGGCTTTCCTGTTTGTTTTCCATTTCAGCTCTGTCCATGTGACCCAGGTTCTCGCAATGGCATCCAAGTCAACGTGTATTGGTCGTGATGGAAAAAGGGGTTGGATCCCTTTTTTGCCGGGGAGTGTCAATGTAGTTGAAGATTGAACGATCAATTCATTGTTGTTTGCTCAAAACCAACTTCCCCAATTTTCGCGGAGGCATCAATACGACAGTCATCGTCTCATCGGTCGCTGTTCAGAAAGAAGTCAGCAGTAAACCATCAGAAGTAATATTGTGATTTATTATTGTAATATTTGTTCACAGACCTTAGTGGAATCATTTTATATATGTTGGTGTTACAATAAAGAATTCTCGAGCGGCCAATCGGTGTTTTGGTTTTTTCGTCCGTTATCACTGAGCGTTTCTGAGAAACTTCAAGGAACAGCGTGAGCCCGAGCGTAGCAAGAGCTGGGCATTAACGGTTTACGAGACGTGGCTGACAGTTTCTGACGGTAGAAACAGATTTTGGCGGATTCAAACAGTTGGTGAAAGTTTGGATAGTCACCGTTCATCTTTCTTGGTGCTGGTCAAGTCCTCTTTGAACAAGCAATATCTGGAACATTTTTGGAATTGGGTCAAGTTCAACAATGCCTGGGTCAAAGAAGGGACAGAGTGTCTTGGATGCAAACAGGAAAGTAAGTTATGGTGACTTGTCTGTTACTTTTAACGATGTGTCTGATGTTAAGCATGACATGGTTGATGTCAATGTTTCGCCGTTCAGGGATAATAGGAACATCAAACTCCCTAAATTAGAACCACGGTGTTTCGACGGAAACCCGGCTGATTATTTACAATTTGTAAAGCAGTTTGAGATCATGCTGAGTAGTTTTTTATTAACTGATGAAATGAAGTTAATGTATTTGATGAGGTATTGCACTGGAGATGCTGCAAGAGCTATACAGTGCTGTAAGCTCATGCCCCCTAATGAGGGATACGCTGAGGCTATGAGCATATTACGTCAAAGGTTTGAAAGACCTTCAATGATTGTAAGGAACGTATACGAAGCTGTCAAAGGTAACGGCAGTCAACTTCAAGATGACTTCAAGGCACTTACTGAGTTTTTAGGTAATCTTATGGCTTATAAGAATACCTTGATTTCGATGAATTGCATGAGTGACCTCAACTCGAGTTTTATACTAGAAGTAATAGCAAGACGCCTACCTACTCGACTGCAAAGGAAGTGGGTGAAGATAAGCTCCCGTATGGAGGATGAGGGTATCGAGCCAAGGTTTGATGATATCCTGAAACTAGTAAAAGATAGTGTCAATCAATCGATGAGCAAGTTTGCCAGTATATTGAATCTCACCCCTAGAATAGAGCAGTCTGAGGGAAAAACGCAATCATTGATGACGAAAGGGCCTCAGAGAGGTGGATATTGAGAAGGCTCCATGATGTCTAGTAATGCATATAGACCTAGTGAGCGTAACAGGTTTCGTAGTACATAGTCAACAGATGAGTTACAAGATGCAAGACAAGCACGGTTGTGTTTTACACGTTTGCAAGAAGTGCATACAAAGGTGAACTGTGAACCAGTAAGCAAGTTCAGTGATAAGCTGAATGTAAACTCCAGGCCTGACTCCGAATTGTGTGACGATAACGGTGCGGTCAGGAAGTCTGTATTTGCAACTGGTAAGCCATTGTTGAATAGGGTGTCAGAGAATAGAGCTGCTGCTTCAGAGTCCAGTTCTGACCCTACAAGTTTACAAGGTATTACTAGTCAGAGTGAAGTCATAAAACCTTTTAGGATTTGCGAGGAGGAACCAAAATTGTCTACTTCTGTTAATAAAGGGTTTGAAAATGATGAAGTTGACGGTAAAGTGAATATTCGTGATAATGATCATGATACTTCACAGTTGTCTTTGGTTGATCATGATGAGATGAGGGGAATGCCTACTACTGCTAAGTTGAACAAAGGTTCTGTACAACTTGTACGTGAAGTAGAAATAAATGCAGGTGCAGTTGCAGAAGGCATGCATACGTGTCAGACCGTCAGTTTAATTGATCAGCATGTAGCCCACCTATCATCAGATGCTAGTGCTAAACCTGAGCTAATAGTAAAAGACAGCAGTGGTAGTAATCTTGCAGTTAGAGAATTTTCTTAAAGCCGAACAACAACAGCTTCTGATCCACCGCTAAGTTCATCAACTGGTATCAATCAGTCGTCGTTGGTGTTGTCATCCACAATGAAACAGACGCCCATCATCTCAAGTATCTTGTGCAATGACTTTGGTAGTATTGGTGCATTTGAAAAGACGAATATCAATGGTCAGTTTAGTGAGGATAAGCCAAGTGTAAACGAGAGAGTAACTGTTAAATTGACTTGCATGAATAAAGGCATTTCTAGTTTCAAGTTACTAATTGAATGTTATTATCTTTGGTGTAAATTACTCTGTATTTATACTTGGTTGATTAGATATGTCGTGTGTTTTGTTGGTCATCTATATTCTACGATACAATGACATGAGCGTGTTGCCGTTAAGATTTGAGGATATAGATGATAGAAGGAAGTCAGCAAATGAACTCTGCGACGATTTTCCAACCTAGGGCGTCAACCTGAGAAGGGTTGTAGGCGTACTGCTGTAAGTCCTACAATTCTTCAAAGGGTAGTTTGTCGTGCCAGAATCCACAACATGTGATGTATTGATTGTACATATGTTTTTGTTAAATAGTTGTGTGAGTTCCAATTGATGTAATTGTTGGTTAATCTTGATTGTGTCCGGACATTCCACAACTTACAATCGTCAACCTATGAAGGATTGTAGGCGTACTGGTGTAAGTCCTGCGATTCTTCAAAGGAATTCCATCGAGACACGATCCGCGAGTTTGTGTGTACTGTTTGTATATACGTGTGGTGTGTCATTTCAATTGGTGTTTTGGGATTCATTGTGTTTACTCGTTGTTTTCGTACCTTGTTTTCGTTGCATAATTTTGTTAAAATTTTCGTCGTGATTACTTCTGAAGTTGTGTCCACTCTTTTACATCCATGAATGAATTGATTGATGTTAAAGACAGCAGATGGGGTGTATACGCCCGGGAGGCTAGGCTATTGCTGAGAATGAAATGCACACGGAGATAATTGTTAGCTGCGGTCGGACACGCCGAGGAGAAAGAGTGTAAACCACTGACGCTCGAATGCGTCACCGCTACTAGAACTGAGGCAGAATGAGTGACAAGCAATTGCAGTGGTAATTGGTAGTCAGTAGGTAAGAGGATGTGCTTAGAGTATCATGAGTTGGTGCTATGGTCACGTTGCATTCTGCAAGAGTCATTCTAGCAAGTGGCGATTGTGTTGCAAGAGGATGTGTCAAGAGGATGCCTTTAACTGGAAGGCGCAGGTCGTCATTGATGTGTGAGATTGTGCTGTGGGTATGCTTGTGGTGTGTTGGCTTTCCTGTTTGTTTTCCATTTCAGCTCTGTCCATGTGACCCAGGTTCTCTCAATGGCATCCAAGTCAACGTGTATTGGTCGTGATGGAAAAAGGGGTTGGATCCCTTTTTTGCCGGGGAGTGTCAATGTAGTTGAAGATTGAACGATCAATTCATTGTTGTTTGCTCAAAACCAACTTCCCCAATTTTCGCGGAGGCATCAATACGACAGTCATCGTCTCATCGGTCGCTGTTCAGAAAGAAGTCAGCAGTAAACCATCAGAAGTAATATTGTGATTTATTATTGTAATATTTGTTCACAGACCTTAGTGGAATCATTTTATATATGTTGGTGTTACAATAAAGAATTCTCGAGCGGCCAATCGGTGTTTTGGTTTTTTCGTCCGTTATCACTGAGCGTTTCTGAGAAACTTCAAGGAACAGCGTGAGCCCGAGCGTAGCAAGAGCTGGGCATTAACGGTTTACCAGCCGTGACTGACACATCCCATAAGGTGGTTCTGATGTTGACGTCCGCTGTAAATCCAGCCTCAGAAGCATCAGAAAAAGCATGGAAGTCAATTATATCATGAGTTCTCGATGGCTTCACTGGACGTGTGACGGGATGTGGATCCAGCGTTCTTCAACTGTTAACCCACCTTTTCCACTCTTCACTGTGTCTCTCGCTTAATGTGTCATCCCACTCTAACCTTTTCCTGCATGTCTCCTGAAATTATCTCCTCGCCGGAAGTATATAAGGTTCTACTGATCCAAGTGGGTCAAACACGGACGACAACACGGAGAGCACGACTCTCCGTGTAACTGGCCTATCAGTATCACCAACACTAAATCCAAAGGTATCAGAGTTCACATTCCATCCCACACCTAATGTGCGTTCAACTGGTAGAGTATCAACAGGTAAATCTCGTACAGTAGGTGCTCGGTCTTCTGGAACTATATGTTTCGAAACGTCTGGGCTGTTCGAGACCCACTTAGGTAAACGGAAGCCAGCCTTAGCTAACACCTCAGTAATACATGTTGCAAATTTAACTGCAGACTTATCATCATCGAAGGAGGCTAAACAAGCGTCCACATAGAAGCAACAATCGATGGCGTCCAGCAGATCATCAGAACCAAATGTGGACCCTGCCTTTCGCAGAGCGAAATTAGCACAAAATGGGGAGGACATGGCACCAAATGGATGGCCTGCCATCCTATATTCTGACACCTTACCACAAGGACCATCATCAAACCACAAGAACCTTAAGTGATCTCTGTCGCTTTCTGGCACTTTCACTTGTAGGAACATTTCCTCTATATCCGCAGCGACAGCAACTGTAAACTTTCTGAATCTTAACAGCAGGCCAACTAATGAGCTCACTCAATCTGGACCGCTATACAGACTATCATTCACAGAGACTCCTTCATGTTTCGCAGAACAATCGAACACCACACGGAGTTTACCTGGCTTCTTCGGGCCAAAGACGGGATGATAGGGCAAATACCACTTCCCTGACCCGCTCTGATCAGCTAGTCTTTCAGCGTAACCCTTCATTACACGTTTGTTGACGACATCCTTATATTTGGTCCAGAGGTCTGCATCCGTCAGAAACTTCTTCTTTAAGCCCATTAGTCTCTTAAGAGCAACTTCTCTGTTACAAACCAACTATCTATCTTTAAATCTCCATGGTAGGCCAACGCTGAAACGCCCATTTTCGTACTTACAGGACTCCTCAACTATTTTAACTGCCTTTAAGTCTTCTACAGAACGACCCTTCTCTGGGATACTGCAGTCACAAAACCCCTTGTCATACATATTTCCAATCATAGTCTCTAGTTTGTCCCCATTGTTTGCAACTAATGATGATATGTGGACTATGGGTATAGGTCCTCTCACTGTCCATCCCAGCGGTGTTTTCGTCGCGGACAGATCACCTCTACTTCCGAATCTCTCTTCTAATACCTTGTGAGCTTCTGGCACACTAAACCCAATGAGTATTCTCACTCTAGCATCTTGCAGTGTTGGAAACGGTATGTCACTCTGGTATAGCTTACCGACAACTGTTTCACGACTAGGTACTATAGCTTCGCCGAGCTTCATACTGCAGGAAGTGTAAGCAGTATCTACTTAAACGGTTTTCCCAGTAGTCAAGGATTCTACGTGAAATGACACTCGTTCACATACTACCGTTTTCGAAGAATTGAAAGTGTTTAGAAACAAGGATTGCTTTGGGCCCTTAATACTCAAGCAGCCAACCAGCTTAGCCTTTATCAGTGTAACGTCTGAACCATTATCCAACAGTGCATAAGTCTCTACAGGAGATTTCTGTCCTTTCTCCTTAACTGGTAATACCCCTAAATAAACTTGTGGGTCGTCAAAGGGTCTAAAGGTACTATCACAATTAACCGAATTCCCCAGTTCGTTTACTGTCCTCAGAAGTGGGTGCACACCAGTTGAACTATTACTTCCTTTGTCTGTCGCCTTACAATTCAACTTTGTATGCCCCATCTTTAAACAACTGAAACACAACCGCTTCTGTTTTGCCATTTTTAACCCTTCTACGGGAGACATAGCAATGAAGCGATTGCAATTACTCAATTGATGCGTGTTATGGAAAAAATACACCCATCCTTTCTCGTTGTGACTTGAGTCTTCACTATAAATGCTCTCCTTATATTCACCGGTTCCTCAGATTCTACCTTAGAATGCAAAATGTTGGCGAATTCGCCCGTCGCTTGGTTGACACAGTCTGTCACCCACGTCTGGTAAACCGTTAATGCCCAGCTCTTGCTACGCTCGGGCTCACGCTGTTCCTTGAAGTTTCTCAGAAACGCTCAGTGATAACGGACGAAAAAACCAAAACACCGATTGGCCGCTCGAGAATTCTTTATTGTAACACCAACATATATAAAATGATTCCACTAAGGTCTGTGAACAAATATTACAATAATAAATCACAATATTACTTCTGATGGTTTACTGCTGACTTCTTTCTGAACAGCGACCGATGAGACGATGACTGTCGTATTGATGCCTCCGCGAAAATTGGGGAAGTTGGTTTTGAGCAAACAACAATGAATTGATCGTTCAATCTTCAATTACATTGACAAAGGCATTAAGCCAGATTTTGATGATATTCACTAACTGGCAAAGTATATTTTCTATCAAGCTATGACCAAGTGTGGTAATATATTGCATCCGAACTCTGGAATATAGAAATCTGAGAGAAAAGCGCAATCATTGATGACGAAAGTTTCTCAGCGAAGTGGATATCTAGGAAGCCCTATGGTGTCTAGTAATGCATATAAACTTAGTGAGTGTAACAGCTTTCGTGGGACATCCCCAACAGATAGGGTAAGAGTTACGTGACAGACATGGTTGTGTTTTACTCGTTTGCATGAAGTGCATACAAAGGCGAACTGTGATGAAATGACCAGGTTAAGTAGTAAGCTTAATGTGAAATGAAGTTCTGACTCCGAACCATGTAACGTTAAGGTGCGGTGAAGAAGCCTGTGGTTGCAACTGGTAAGCCATTGTTGAATAGAACAGAAGACACCGCAATTTGAGCAGGAGAAGAGAGTTACAGTCTCAGAGTCCAGTTCTGACTCCACAAGTTTACAAATTATTACTAGTCACAGTGGAGGTATAAAATCTCTAAGGATTTGTGAGGAAGAACCCAAATTGTCTACTGCTGTTGTTAGAGAGGTTGAAAATAATGAAGTTGACTAGGTAGACGACGCTAAAGTGAATAATTGTGATAATGATCAGGAAAGTGCACTTTTATCTTTGGTTGGTCATGATGAGATGAGGTGAATGCCGACTACTGCTGAGTTGAACAAAGGTTCTATACCACTTGAACCTGAAGTAGAACTAAGAGCAGATGCGGTGGTAGGGGGTATGGATACTCATGAGACCGTCAGTGTAAATGATCAGCGTGTAGCCCACCTATCAACAGATGTTAATGCTAAACTAGAGCTAATAATAAAAGACAGTAGTGGTGGTTATTTTGCAGTTAGACGACCTTCTAAAAGCCGAGCAACAACAGATTCTTATGCACCGATAAGTTCACCAACTTGTATGATAGAGAAGATTTGTAGCTCAGGTGGATAATTTTGATGTGGTTTTGTTCTCTGAGCTGGATAGTTAGTTTGCGAAGCTTTCATCACCTTAATATAAGAATAAAACTTGTGCACTGTGGTAGAGTGTAATTCCATTATGGGTAAATTTTGTTTTGATAAAGTCTCACAGTGTTATACAGTAATGTTTACTGTAATGTAATGTTTACTGTTTACAGTAAACATTACTGTATAACACTTTCATCACCTTACTGGGTGACATCTTCAGCGCATACTTCAAATTGAAGTGAGCTTTTAGGTTTCTCCACGAGTTTATTAATCATTCCTCCTGGTGACCTTGGACGTGATTGGTTGTTTATGTATGTTTTCACACCTTCTATGTTACTTGTGTTGGAACTGATTGTTTCTGTGACTTGAACTTTGGCCAATCGTGTGTGAAGTTTCTTTCTTATTGGTTGATAAATTTTGTCTATCTCGATGTGTCTATTGATTGATGATTCACTGGAATGCCAAGCTTCTAAAAATTCTCTAGCATTCTTGTTATTTCCTTTGTCTAATATTTGAACGTTGTCCCAGTCGAATTGATGTCCGTGGTTGTCTGTGTGTAGTGAAATGAGGGAGTGGATATCATATCTTTTGACGGCTAGCTTATGTTTGTGGATACGAAGACGAAGGGGACGTCCACTTTGGCCAATGTAGTGTTTTTCACAGTTGTTACAGTTTATTTTGTAGATGATGTTGGTTTTGTCTTCTTTTGCTGTTGAGTCTTTTGGTTGACATAGCTAGCCAAGATTAGAAAACAACAACCAGACAATACGCCCATAGACTGCGTAGTCAACCTATCAAAACAACCACTATCAAAAATGGAACAACAACTACTACAAAAAGGATTAAACTACAACACCGGAGATGCTTCAAAAACTGATTTCTTCGCTGCCCTTGAATCATTACTCAAATCATCAAACTTGAACGAGGAAACACAGGAAGAGATACGCCAAACAATTGTACCAATGGTCAAACAGAAAAGACAACACACACAACTCAACTCTCAAGAACTAAAGGCCCTCAAAAAGCTGAAAAATAGGAAGGACATCGTCATTTTACCAGCCGACAAAGGAAGAACAACAGTAGTCATGGACAGAGAAGAATACACCAAGAAAGCTGAAGAACTACTCAAAGATGAAGATGTATATCAACAACTCCCAACAAATCCCATACAAACATTGGACAACCGCATCCAAAGGACCTTAAACAAGCTCAGCAAAACTGGACAGATCACAAAACAAGACCAATGGCGAATGAAATCCAATGGACCAGTCCTACCTCGATTCTACGGCAGACCCAAAATACACAAGGCAAATATCCCGTTACGACCAATTGTATCACTCCCAGGAACTCCAACATATAATTTGTCCAAGGAATTATACAGAAAACTAAAACACCTAACGGAATCCTGTGATCACTCCATCAACTCTGCTATCCAATTCCTAGAGAAAATCAGAGACATCCAAATAGATGAACAAGAAATAATGGTATCCTTCGACGTGACAGCATTATATACCTCTATCGGACAAAAACTAGCAAAAGAAACCATGGAGCAATTACTTAGCAACGACGAACAACTTCCACAACAATCAAAAATGCAACACACAAGCTGGATGGAATGCATAAATCTATGCCTAACAACATACTTCCAATTCAACGGCCAAATATATGAACAAGTCAAAGGAACACCCATGGGATCGCCAATATCAGGTTTGATTGCAGAAGCAGTGATGCAAAGACTCGAAAACATAATTCTACCAAAGATCAAACCCAAGATTTGGATACGCTACGTCGACGACACATTTGTAATAATCAAAAGAAACGAATTAGACAAAACTCACAACTTAATAAACAACGTCTTCAACGACATCAAATTCACAAGAGAAGAGGAATCCGAGAACAAAATACCATTTTTGGACGTCTTAGTCAGGCGAACAACTACAGGAGAATTAGAAACTCAAGTTTATAGGAAATCAACTCACACAGACCAAATACTGAATTACAACAGCAACAACCCAATAGCACACAAAAGGAACTGCATACAAACACTATTCAAGAGAGCAAGGACTCACTGCAGCACTCCCACCTTAAGAAAAATTGAAGAAAAGTATCTCATGGACGTCTTCCAAAAGAATGGATATCCCCGGAATTTCATCAAGAGACATATACCCCCAAGCCAACCTACCAAAACAAAAGCCACCAAGGAAAACACAAAGAAAATCGCCTTACCATATATAAAGGATATCTCAGAAATCACTAAAAGACTCTTCAAACCTTTAGGAATTGACGTCGTACACAAACCAACAAAGTCGCTGCACTCAATTCTATGTCAACCAAAAGACTCAACAGCAAAAGAAGACAAAACCAACATCATCTACAAAATAAACTGTAACAACTGTGAAAAACACTACATTGGCCAAAGTGGACGTCCCCTTCGTCTTCGTATCCACGAACATAAGCTAGCCGTCAAAAGACATGATATCCACTCCCTCATTTCACTACACACAGACAACCACGGACATCAATTCGACTGGGACAACGTTCAAATATTAGACAAAGGAAATAACAAGAATGCTAGAGAATTTTTAGAAGCTTGGCATTCCAGTGAATCATCAATCAATAGACACATCGAGATAGACAAAATTTATCAACCAATAAGAAAGAAACTTCACACACGATTGGCCAAAGTTCAAGTCACAGAAACAATCAGTTCCAACACAAGTAACCTAGAAGGTGTGAAAACATACATAAACAACCAATCACGTCCAAGGTCACCAGGAGGAATGATTAATAAACTCGTGGAGAAACCTAAAAGCTCACTTCAATTTGAAGTATGCGCTGAAGATGTCACCCAGTAAGGTGATGAAAGCTTCGCAAACTAACTATCCAGCTCAGAGAACAAAACCACATCAAAATCATCAACTTGTATCACTCAGTCGTCGTTGGTATCGTCATCCACAATGAAAGGGACGTCCATGAACTCACGTGCCTTATGCTATGACTTTGCTAGTATAGGTATTTTTGAAAGGACGAATGTCGATGGTCAGTTTAGTGAGGATAAGCCGACTGTGTATGAGATTGCAATTGTTAAACTTACTCGTACGAATAAAGGCCTTCCAAGTTTCAAGTTGCTATTTGAAAGTTATTATCTTTGGTGTAAATTACCCTGTGCCCACGCTTGGTTGGTCAGATACGTCGCATGTTTGTTAGTCATTTATATCCCACGATACGATGACATGGGCGTGTTACCGTTCAGAGTTGAGGGTATGGATGATAGAAGGAGGTCAGCAAATAGACTCTGTGACGATTTTCCAACCTAGGGTGTCAACCTGAGAAGGGTTGTAGGCGTACTGCTGTGAGTCCTACAATTCTTCAAGGGTGGTACGTTGGTGCGCAGCCCATCGTACTTGAGGTGTTATTTTGTACACATGTTCATGTTGTATATACTGAATCGGTATAATCTTTCATCTAATTGTCGGTAATTTTTTTGGGTCCGGACGTCTTCCACTTGTGCCATCAACCTGAGAAGGGTTGCAGGCGTACTGGTGTATGTCCTGCTATTCTTCAAAGGAATTCCACCAAGACATGATCTGCGAGGTTATGTGTACCGTTTGTATATACGTGTAGTGTGTCATACCAATTAGTGTTTTTGGATTCAATGTGTTTACTCGTTGTTATGCACAATTTTGTTAAAATTGTCGTCGTGCTTACTTCTGAAGTTGTTTCTAGTCTTCTGCATTCGTGAATGAATTGATTGATGTTAAAGACAGCAGATGGGTCCCATACGCCGAAGGGGGGCTGGTGATGAGAACGACATGCACATGGAGATAAGGATTAGATGTGGAATCAATGATTGAGAATGTGTGTTTCTATTTAGGCCGGGGAGCGAGAGTGTAGACGATTGAGGCTTGCATACGTCACCATTACTAGAATTGAGGCAGAATGAGTGACAAGCAATTGCAGTGGTAATTGGTAGTGAATAGATAAGAGGATGTGCGAAGAGTATCATGAGGTGCCGCTATGGTCACGTTGCGCTCTGCAAGAGTCATTCTAGCAAGTGGCGATTGTGTTGCAAGAGGATGTGTCAAGAAGATGCCTTTAACTGGAAGGCGCAGGTCGTCATTGATGTGTGAGATTGTGCTGTGGGTATGCTTGTGGTGTGTTGGCTTTTCTGTTTGTTTTCCATTTCAGCTCTGTCCATGTGACCCAGGTTCTCGCAATGGCATCCAAGTAAACGTGTATTGGTCGTGATGGAAAAAGGGGTTGGATCCCTTTTTTGCCGGGGAGTGTCAATGTAGTTGAAGATTGAACGATCAATTCATTGTTGTTTGCTCAAACCCAATGTCATATCTTTCGCAGGAGTCATCAATACACCAGTCATCGTCTCGTCGTTCGCTGTTCAGTGGAGGACGGAAAACTATCAGAAGTATTATCGTGATTCATTGTTATAACATTTATTCTTGGACGTTGTGTGTAATAACCTTATTGTTGGTTACATATTGGCGTAAGAATAAAGGATTCTCAAGTCGCCGATCTGTGTTCTGGTTTTTCGCGTTGGTTATTACACATTGTTTCTGAAAGTCTTCCAGGGACAGGGTGAGGTCCAGCGTAGTAAGACGTGGATTTCAACAGTTAACATCTAATTTTTGAATGCATGTAAGGTGTGCTATTTTTGAAAAAACCTTTTTTACTTGTTTTCAGTGATGCTTTGTATAAAGATTGCTGTTTTTAAAGAGAAAGATTAATTAATACCTCAATCAAATGAGTTGGCTGATTCGCACACTTAGTTATGTGATATATGTGTGAAGGTGTTCTGCGAATCTTACGGTGCGTCTAGAACGCGTTTTTTAGGGGGGCTCAACAGGATGTTTGGTATCTTTAGTCGTGCCAGTGAGTTCTCCGAAGACTAAATTATATTTCACTACTTGTGGTTTATTGGGTACGTCCAGGTCTAGGCTAATACGTTTACCTTTCAAGTAAGCCGGTTTCAGACGGTCGATTCTGACACTGTGTTCACGGCCTAGTTTGTCTAAGACAAAGAATTTATCCATACGTTTAATGACTTTATATGGTACGTCATATGGGGGTTTCAGAGGTCTACCCACAGAATACGAACAAATACGTGTGAAGAAGTTTTCAAACAAAATCGTCTATGGACTGTGGTCGAAGTGGAGCAGGTTTAACTGATCGCATTGGATTTGTAAGGTTGATGATGTGTGAAGCGTGATCAGCCGCTGGTGGGAAGCTCGAGGGAGAAACAAATTCACCAGGTAGTCGTAGTGCCGTGCCATATACTAGCTCGATGCTAGTAAAACCAGCATCGCTTTTCGGGATGTTTCGTACCCTAGAAGAACTAACGGAAGGGATTCAGTCCAGTGGGTGTTGCTTGCAGCTGACAGACCAGCTTTCAACTACCTGTGTAGACGTTCTACCATACCATTAGCTTGAGGATGGTAGGCTGTTGTTCGAAAACGCATGCAGCCTATGATCTTAGTTAGGGCGAAGAATAAGCCGCCTTCAAATTGCCGCCCGCGATCACTTGTTATGGGAGATGGGCATCCAAAGTTTGCGATCTGTCTTTTCTACAAAGACGCGTGTGACTGTTTCAGCAGATACGTCCTTGATGGGTACTGCTTCAGGCCATCGTGGGAATCGATAGATGCAGGTCAAGATATAAGTATATCCATGATAGGAAAGGATCCAGCGAAATCTATATGGACGTGTTCAAAACGAGCGTCAGGGAGAAGAAAGGTGCCAAGTGGGCTTTTGGTGTGTCTTATTACCTTGCACTTTTGGCGAGTTAAGCACGTGTGTGCCCATTCCCTTACTTCCTTATTAATGCCAGGCCAACAAAATCGACTGGTTACGAGCTTTACCGTAATTCGAATACCCGAGTGGGATAAGCCATAAAACGTATTGAAGGCGTTACGGTGATAACTTTTAGGCACGATGGGGCGAGGAGTACTCATAGAAACGTCGCATAGAATAGTATCTCCTGCCATACTTAAGGTTTCCTCGGCTATTTGCAGAGTTGTTTTCGGCAGCTCATGTTGAAGCTTGATATCTTGTTTTTGAAGACGAGCCAGTTTTACAAGGTCTATGCCGTCGATTTGGATGAAGGAACAAAGGAGCGACAAGGCATCTGTCACAGTGTTGTTCACTCCGGATACACGGTGAATATCCGATGTACACGGTGAAACGTAATCCAGTTATCGGGATTCCCTAGGTGAATACTTATCTGATGTTGAGTTCAGAGAGTACGTTAGAGGTTTGTGGTCAGTGAAAATTATGAATTCACGACCTCCCACTGAATGTCAAAAATGACGTATAGCACAGTATGAATGTGGTGTACTTCGTTTCAGCTAATTGAAGGCGCCTGGAGAAAAAGGCGAGTGGTAGCCACTTTTTGTTAACTAGCTGTTGTAGGACTGCGCCGATTGCAGTGTTTGATGCATCAACCGGGATATTTAAGCGGTGCCCTTGGATCCTGATACATCAGAAGTGTGGCATTCGCAATAGCTTTCTTAAGCTGGGTAAAAGCATTTCGAGCAGACGCATCGAGTTCGATAGACTTGTTGTTCCTTCGAAGAAGGTCTGTCAATGGCTGAGTCAGAGGGGCGCAGTTGGGGATGAACCGTCGGTAATAACTTACCAAGCCGTCAAAAGTGCGGAGACCTTTCACTGTCTGTGGCTCTGGAAAGTTCAGTATAGCGTCGACTTTAGTAGCCAGTGGACGAGTACCCTTGCAGTCAATGGTGTGACCCAGGAAGTCGAGTGAGTCAACGCCCATCTGAAACTTTGGAATATTGATGGTAACGCCATGTTGGCGTAACTTTTCAAATGCCTGGTCCAAGTGCCTAAGGTGAGTTTCCTTGTCTGTACTTGCAATGAAGCAGTCGTCTAAGTATGCGTATACAAAGTCGAGAGCGCGAAATACTTCATCGATCAAGCGTTGGAATGTTTGGGCTGCATTCCGGAGACTGAATGGCATACGTAGAAATTCGAAAAGTCCAAAAGGCGTAATGATAGCCGTTTTCGGGATATCTTCTGTCGCCATCGGGATTTGGTTATACGCTTTAACCAAGTCGATTTTAGAGAATATAGTTGCGCCAGCTAATGTTGCCGTCAAGTCGTGTATGTGAAGCAATGGATAGCAATCAAGGGCTGTTTTGGTGTTGACTCGCCGGTAATCACCGGCGGGTCAGCAATCGTTGCTATCCTTTTTCGGTGCCATATGCAGTAGGGATGCCCATGGGCTATTTGATGATCAAATGATGCCAAGGGTGAGCATAAGGTAGAACTCATTCCTAGTGATATTTAGTTTGTCGGGAGGAGGTCGTCGTGTTTTAGATGTCACGGGATGTCCTGAGGCTATGATCTGGTGCATAACATTGCTGGTTATGCACGGTAGGTCATTCGACGGGCAATCAAGCTCCGGATATTTATCAACAATTGGTTGAAAAGTTGGGTAAAGGATTGCCTTTATCTTAACCACTGACAAGCTGGGGCATGTGTGGGTGATGCCTTTGATAGACAGACTTGTAGTATTATCAATCAGTCGTTTTCCACGGAAGTCTACGAGTAAATCATGATGATTAAGCAGTTCCGTGCCAATGATGGGCATTGTGACGTCAGCGAGGAGGAAAATCCACTGAACAAGGTTGCGTAAACCTACGGTCAGATAGAGGTATTTCCTGCCAAAGTTTGCAATTGTTTTTCCATTTGCTGCCTATAAATTGAAGGTAGGCTCTTTCTTCGGATCTACCTCTGTAGCAGGAAGGACGCTGACTTCGGCGCCTGTGCCGACTAAATATAGAGTCTAGCTGATCACATCATGGATGTGGTGGAGTTTCATATCTCTATCACTGCAGTTTCCTTACTCGAAGTCCGTTCGGTAACTGAGCATATCTTAGTAACTGGCCGTTTCGCCATTTCCAGAATTTTATCTGCAGAAATTGCCAAGTCATCCATAAGAACACCCTGAAGTGTCACCAGCACAGTCTGTACTGACTGTAACAACTTGGATAAGAAGAGTTCTCTGAACTGACTTTGGCCAATAACCTCTCTCATTCTTGTCAGCATGCTCACGGCTGACTGATCGCCTAACTCGATGTTATGGAATAATTCGTCCAGACGTTGTAGACCCGCGAGAACGTTTCTCTTGAGGGATTCTTTGAGCAACTCGTACGAGTTACTTACCTCGGGACTCGACATCTACACAGTAACGCACCTGCTGAATTCCCGCGGTAGGGCCTGAATAACTGCGAGGAACTGTGAACATTGATCGGTTATCCCATGCTCACAAAAATCAGACTCAGCTATCTGAAACCACGTTTCAGCATTATCTGGCCAGTATGATACTAACTGAATGGTTTTGACAGTTGAGCGAATATGAATGACCTTGGGACTAGGATAACTCATGACGAAATATATGCCGGTCACAATATAGTGCAAGAACAAATACAAAAGGAATGAACTCACTGGGTTTATCTGCGTATTTATCAAAGATGAAGTTCGCGGTTGGGCTCACCAGTTTAGAGGTTGACGGTATTGACGTTCGCGAATTATGCGGAGTATACTAACGCAAGATCTTATACCAACAACTTCTACAGTATTCGTTTCTCGTGTACCAAAGGCAAAGCCAAAGACCAGAGTTGATCTTCCAAATTACGAGATATATTTTGCAGCCAAATCGTGTACTGAAGCGGAAGCTAAGCTGGCTGGTGATCGGGCACGAAAGTGACACGACGGAGTACCAAATGGCGGGAATGCTTGACCGGAAGCCCTCAGCTAAGCAAGTCGACTTAAACTCTAAGGGTCAGCATTCAATGTTCACTGATGATTCCTATGGTCAATAATTTTTGGGAATTATTTACCGCTACAGCATAAATAAGTATTATTATACTTCCTCTTTTCTTCTACATTTTTTATGTACTTTGGCGTTTGGATTTAACTTTTTCAGTTTCAATTCCCAACATTACCCTATATAGGTGTGAAGATCATTATCATTCGTTTCGCCCTGATTTTATATTTTTATTCTGTTATTCTATATTTTGTTGTTGTATACCACCATAAACTTGAACTAACCGTTAGTATGTAACACTATAAAACTCAGTGACTATGAATTCTTAGTAATAAAAAAGAGGAATGAATCCTGCGGTTATCGCTTATAGTTCGCTTAAATTATTACTATTTGCTGGCTGCCTCTGCACCTCCCTTTCTGTTTCCTTCTTTCTCCTCTTCTCGAAGGTATTGCATTGAAGCACTGCAAATGTAAAGTAATGCTGCTTTCTACGTTTGTATTACTTGAGAGTTATTCAGAATATTGCTGGCACATACGATGAACAAAGCAACAAATTCCATTCTGAAATCTGTTTATCATCACAAAGTTGGTCCCTGTATCTGCTAGTGCTAAAATAATGTTGTACTTACCCTCTACTGTGGAGTTGTATAAATTTCCGAAACTTTATTAACTGATAAAATGATAACGATCGCAAGCTCTGCATCCTGTAAGTCTTACTCTAGCAAATGTGTATCACCTCTCTTCTTACCTTCCATTAATGCAACCTTTCGTAATTCCCGCATGAAGCTGGCTGACTATTCTTATACACTTTCTACAGTTCCCTTTCCATTTTTCCAATTTTTAATGTCATAAAACAGTGTTTTATTTCAAATTGCACTTGTTAAATATGATCATGCCTGTACAAACGGTATGTCAATCATGTAAATGCTTAATTTATGTGAATATTATATTATATTATTATGTTGCCTTCCTGTCAGGCTTTCAGTAGCTTGACCGCATTCAAGATTTCTGCTTTCTCTGGAGGATTGGTCAAGCAGTTGTGTGCGTGCTGTTTGCGGTATTTCTGGACGAGTTATAGGTGGTGGTTGCTTCAAGAGTCCTTTGAAGTGATCAGCCCATTGTTTCACTTAGGTTAGGACTCTCACCGAATATGCATATAGCCCGGGGTTCGGTCCCCTGCCGACGCACACCTGCAAAATTTGGGCTACCGATATCCATGCTGAAAATTCCATACTTGTACCAAAAATACAGTGTGGAATCAAGCTGTAAATCAAAAAAATATAAAAAAATATTTGTTTCTGCTCCTTGGGAATTGGGTCCCCTTAGATACTTCTCCGGGCTCAGGACTGGTTAGAAAACTAGAAGACTAGTAAACCAGGTGATGTTCATTTAGTTAAGCTTTAACGCCTACTCAGTTCTGCGGAAGTTCACTTTTGTGGCCTTGTGGAGAAGATCTAGCAATTCTGTCCAAGACACCTAGTAGTTGTTTTTGCACATTTCGGCCAGAAATAAGCACAGTCCCATGGCCTGCTGCCGAATAAATCTTAACCCCTGAGAACAGAACACCGTCTACTACATAGTACAGCTATGTTTTCCAAAGAAAACTAGTGACCTCACTTTTTAACTTATAAACGTTCTTTATTCAACCGAGCGTTGAACAGACTGTTGTGCTTTTTCATATGGAGACAAGCACTTATTTTTGGCAAAGTTGACGAGTTTTGGAAAACCACTATAAAGAAAAAACAGTGCACAAAACTGTTTTGTCGTTAGGGACTCATCAAGAATGAACATTAATTATTGGTGTAGTTGTTTTCTAGTAACTGGACTACTCAAATGTGAATTCAAACAAACAGTGAACAGCAGCTCATGATAAACAACAGAACCATATACAAATGAAAAATTATATCTAAAGCACAGTATCAGTGTTACGGCCATTGTACGAATCTGCCAGCGAAGGTGCATACTCGCCATCTCCACTCCAATGTAAACCAAGTTGTTTCAAATAGAACTGTACTGATAGCGAAACATTTGGAGGTTCAAGCTTTATAATGGCATATCCCATTCCTTAAGTGCCACCAACTCTATCCAGCGGATTTTAGGGTGTTTCAGTAAATAGGCAAAAATATACCGCTACGGTTTCACAATTATACCACAATATACGTCAAATGTTTGAACTTAGTGCTTTGCCTAATCCGCCGCATTGCGCACATATCCCTATCAAGAAACATCTTCAGATAAAAGTGCAGCAAATGAAACGCAGATAAAGGATATGAAGACACCGGTAACACATACGCCAGAAAACATTCAGTGTAAAATTGAATTTAAAAAGCGTCCAAAAATATAACTTGTCAGTAAATCACCACAGCAACTGACTACGGCACTGCAATAATCGGGATATGCTATAAAGTCAGTCGTCTTCAATCAGCAAATCATTAAGGGAATCCTGCAAAGAGTGCTTTGCATGCAATCATTTTACTCGGCTCCTTCCGAACCATGATAATATCAATTCCTGCGTTATATGCCTGTAGTCTGACATTCCTACTGCAACAACAGTAGACAAGGGCCAGGCAACAGATCGTTTTCATGTACATTATTACTGATTATTGTAAGCAAACAAACATGGTTTTCTGATTGGTTGTCCCTCTCTGAACGTTAATCTTTCATCTCTCTGTGGCCGTTTCTTGAAGTTAAGATTATCTATCTGCAAATTGTATCCGCCTACGCAAAGTCTGTTGTGATTGATTGTGGAGTCAGTCTTTGTTCTCACTTTTCTCATGACTGATATTGGGGATGTAAACACTGACATAAATTACTGTCTAGCACTTTTGGCCATCCGCCAGCTCCGACCACAATGCTACCCACTGACTGTGGTTTAATCCATCATAATTTGTGGTTGTGTATGGAAATTCCCCTTCTTTTCCAATGGATCTGTATTGTTTATAGTTGAAAAGCACTGTATGGTTTTAATTTGCTTCCTGTTATGACCCTAAATGAGTTTAATTCAGGCCTCATAGGAGCCTTCATTGCTGTCAGTGACATGTTAGCCACTAATTTCGTATAATGATGATTATCGTCTGAATGACTGGAGCAGATGGTTGAGAGTCTGTTTGAAGATTTGAAGGGTGCTGTTTCATTTCATCCGCCCTCACATATTTTTCCAGCACTTCTATGCCATATCTTCTCATTCTGCTACATCCCGAGCAGCTTTGTCAACACTAAACGCATTGTGGCTATTCTGTATCCCTATCTCTACTTTTGGTTTCATTGAATGAAGACATATAGTCTAACATATTTCTTGAAGTCTTTCATTCGTCGGAGTCATCCATCTTCCTGATTAGAAGTCCTCCCGATTGCAGATAAGTATCAGCATTTGTGTTTCTTGTGGGCTTTGAAGTTTCTTTGGTGATTAGGTTCAGCATTCTGAATAGGGTAGCCAGCTCAATGGCCATCCATCCTCTTCCTCTGGAGGGAGGACAGGTCAGGAAATGAAGAACCTGGTATAGTATGTCAGGTTTCGCTTGTAATGGTATTGATTATTTTTAATCAAAGAAGGAGAAGAAGAAACATCAAAATTCCATGGAATTCTTAGAAGTCTGGCACTTACATGAATCTGTGATCAGTACACACAATGGCATAGAACAAATTTAACAAACCATTATAAACTCATGTTGCATTGTAATAGCTCTCTGGAGATATTGTTTAAAAATATAATGAAATCTCCACAACTGAATCATTCAGCTGAGAGAACACAAATACACCAGTATCATCCGCCTAATCTAAAAACCTGCAACACTACCTAATGGTACACAGTTGATTCTAATATACACTGGATGAGATAGTCGCCTGTCGACACATGAGAAGCTTGTGATCTGTGTTTCATAAGTGTAGTCTTCTAATGACAGATAAACACTAATGTCCTGTTTTAATATTTTTTAGCTGATAATATTTCGAATTCGTCATTACTCATCAGTGATTAATCTGTTTTTCCCTTGCTAAAAGTGCAATTTTGTTATCAATTGTGTTCAAAAATTCCCAAAACGTTGGATACTTTAATGATAAGTCTCTTGAAAAGACAACAAGGCTAGAAAGTTTTGTAGAATTTCACGAATTTCGATCGATTCCGTTTCATGAAATTGTCTTGTTACATAAAATTTATCCATGACTTTAATATTCTGTTTCTGCGATCACTTGGATGCAAGGTGCGATTTCTAATGCCTTCGTCATATAACCCCCAGAATTTCTTCTTCTTATTTTTTGGATTCTGAAATTCTCAGAACCGATGTTATTACTTTAATTGAATTTTAGATTTTCCCGTCGATTGATTGGACCGAAGTGGTCGGTATCAGGTTGACATGTTGGCTTCTTGTGCAGATGCTTCGACAATGTCTGGGTTCGAGCCTCAGTGAGAACATCATCCCTCACTGAAAAAAGCAGGTACATCCAGATGACGAGTCCTAAATAGGACGAAATGCGCATCCTGGATTCCACTGCTAGTCACCATCCACCAATTAAATACTGATTAAATGACCAGACATCGTCGAAGCATCTGCACAAGAAGCCGACATGTCATCCTGAGACCAAGCACTTCGGTCCAATCAATCGACGGGAAAATCTAAAATTCATTTTAATTAATATGACCCGTTGCACAAGAGGTGGCTCTCGTGGCCCAAGTGGTCTAGTGGATAACGCTTTGGCGTTTGAAGCTATGGGCACTGGGTTCAAGCCGCGGTGGGAACATCATCACTCACTGTGAAATGCAGGTACATCCGAAAATAGGACGAAATGCGCGTCCTGGATTCCACTGGTAGTCACCATCCACTAATTAAATACGATGTTATTACTGGTTAAATTAATTAAAATGAATATCGACCAAGCTGTTATGTATAGCCTGAACTTTATTGTCATACAAACGACCATTTAGATGTGTCAGTAGTTTAAAGTATTTTCACTGGATCATAAGGCGCCTTTGTTCAATAAAATCTCAACTTTCTTCCAAAGACTTACGCGATATTTTTTTCCTTCACGTTCCCAGTTGAACATAGGGCTTCAAGCTGGAGGCTTGAAGTTTCTTTAGCAGTGGTGATTATTTTTACGGAATGAGGTTGCTAGCCTCATGCCCAACCTTTCCTCTTCACCAGCTTTAATTCTGGCTGAGTGAGGTAAGGGAGTTCGCCAGCCGGGGATCGAAACCCGGACTATGTGGATGGTCGGCGAGCGTCCTAACCGCTATGCCACCGACGCGCGATTTTTAGTGGGGCATCAAGTTTATAAACCTGTCAATTTTATATTCACGTTTTTGTTGGTTGTTGTATTCTAAGAAAGTAATTAAATTTATACAGATATCTATCCTATGCATAAACACTGGACTTTATCACAGACTAGTGGTACAGATAGAGAATTCCACAGTTGTTTATTCCAGATTACGACTTTTTTTTTATTTACAGCTTGATTCCACACTGTATTTTTGGTACAAGTATGGAATTTTCAGCATGGATATCGGTAGCCCAAATTTCGCAGGCCGACCATAGATATTAGGTGTGCGCCGGCGTGGGCTCGAACCCCGGACCATGTGCATGGTCGGCGAGAGTCCTAACCACTGTGCCACCGACTTATTCTTATACATCAAAAGTGAATAACATAAATTCACCTTCATAAATTAAAGATGCGGAAATAAAATTTAGGCCTTTTTTTTCAAATAAATAAGATAAATAAACTTCTTATTCAAAACAAGCAGCAGGAACAACAATAACAACAACAAAACGCGAAGGTATATTGTATTAAAATTCAATGTTGATTTATTCTCTTCATCTGAATGTTCAAAAAACCTTTTAAAGAAGTAAGGAAGGAGGGAAGAAAGGTAGGAAATCTGAACTGATCATGAAAGAGACAAAAGGATGGAAAAGAAAATCTGATTGTCTTCTTCAGTGGGTTTTCAGACAATTTGAGTTATATAATTTCTTCTTTTCGTATAAGGTAGTTGTTTTACAGTGTTAATTGAAATAAAGACGAAGTAGATTTGTAAGTGATCTGTTACCGTATAATGACACATTTGTATATATATATATATATAGTAAATAGAAATGTTTCGTCTTGATATAACAAGGGTAACAAAGTTTTCTAATAAAAGCCCACAGAAAATTTCACTAATAAGTAATTTATTTATTTATTTATAAATGTCCTAATCTTCCTAGTTTTGGACATTTAGAGATTATCTGTTAGCAGTGATATTTATAACGAGAATACATTTGACCAGCAAGTGTTTTTTATAAGCATAACCATTTCTTTTTGGTTAATTTCATTCAATGGGTAAAATGAAATATGTGTATTAATATTTAAGATTATTTTACTGCATTAATGAAAATGAGGGTATGCAGTAAGTAAGATATTTTAATAAAAAAACGTTTTAATGTAAATATTTATACAAACCTAGTTTTTGAAATTATTGCATGCTTTGTGATAATACAATTGCCATTTTACCAAGAGGTTATGGCAAATCATTCTAGTTTGATAGTTTTTACACTATGTATATGTATATGTATTTTCTTCACCTAATATCATGCTCTACATACATTCACCGGTTCTTCTCTACAGTCAAGGGTGGAAGTAATGAAATCGGCTTGGGTAATTCTTCACAATAACTTATACATGGAAGACTGTACCTTGTGACATTTGGTACACTAGAAGCACTTTTGTGTCGATTTGTCTTTCTGCGTAGCTCACCTGTTCTGCAGCCTTGTGGTATATCCACATAGTACATTGCACGGTAATTTTTCATTTGTGATGTGATTGCTTGCTCTTCACCAGCAGTGTTTAGTGAAGTTGATTTATTTAGCTTTGATTCAGAACCAAATGTTAAACGTAAACTGATTGGAATTCCTTTCTTCTTCTTCTTGTTTATTGATTGAGAATTTTGATATTTCTGTCCATCTACATTTGTCGATGATGGATCTTCTTGATTCTCTATCTGTGGTTGTTGTTGCTGTTGTTGATATTCAAGATCTCCTACGGAGGCCACTCGTGTAATACAAATCTCCTTATCAGTAGCGGCTATATTAAATGCAAATGGTGTTTCAGTTTCAATGCATATATCTTCATTTGAAGCTACACGACCAAGTAATAACTTGCATGGGGGTAAAGTTTGTAGTGGTGGGATTCTATTATCCACTGATCGTTGCTGTTTCACTGAGTTAATATTCGTAGGATTCGACGACATTTTCAAATCTTGATGTGATTTTATTTGTGAAACATGTTCATCTTGTGTATTTTGTGTATCATTGATTAGACAGTCAATTGTATTTAAATCTTTCTCCAAATTTGTGACGATAGGGTAATCCTAAAAGTAACATTCAAAATAATATGTATAATATGTGGACATAAGTGCCAGTGTCATATATAGTATATTCTCTTGGTAAAGATTATTCTGGTAAAATTAAGAAAATGTCATAAAGGTAAACTGAGATTATTCTATCAAATTAAAGGTTGTTCATAGCTTTCATACCAGTATCATTTGAACATACCGTTTTCTAGTTCATGTAAGTTTTGTTTTACAGTCTCTCACATATATATGTACTTTGTTGCACTTCCACAAATTCGATATATCGTCTTAGTCAATAATAAATGGATGATACATAAGTTAAGATCATTTTTAGTCATTTAATGAATTCGGAATGAATTCAAATCCCCACAAACCAACGGTTGAATATCCATTAGATGCTCACTAGTAGCTTGCCCTATTCAGGTAGGTAGTTACCTGGGGTTCTAGCGAGAAGTCTTGACCAGTAGGGCACAACAGGTCGGGTGTGAGGAAAAATACTCGCCGAAGACATTGGCTAGGGGTCGCGCTATGTTCTGAATTGTCAGAAGTTAGAAATCATGGGCCATTGGATCGGGTCCCAGTGGCTTAATGGTCTACGAGATCGCTACCCTTGTAACCGGAAGGTCCTAGGTTCGAACCCTGGAGGTGAGTGCGTACCGACGAAGAGTCCCATCAAGCTGGGACGAAACAGCTGTCCAGTATTCCCAGATTTTTCAGTGGTTCTCTAACCAATGTCAGCTCACAAGGAAATCCTGTAACCAATCAAATCCCTACAAACCAAAACTTGAATTCAGAATACATGGATTACTATCACTTACCATCACTTACTGCACACACCAAAAATACATCAGTTTGAATGAGTGCCACTAGAATACAAGTTAAAGCGAAACGTTTCTGATGGAATAGGTCACATACACTACTGTGAAGCTATGGAGATGAGATTTTATTTGTTTAAATCTGAAAGCTTCTGCCTGGATGCAGTTATCAGACAACAGTTACTGATGCAGACCAACAAGACATGTTCATTAAAACTTCTGAATTCGGGGTATGCTTAAAAATCACACATGTTTTAAGTGACATGCTCACGATAACTTTAGCAACGAACGGTATTTATTTGAGTTTTCTAAGGGACGTGACCTTATCCAAAATGTTCGGTGTTATTATTTTATTTTGAAAAAAAAACTCTGAAGATGTCTAGAAGAATAGTGTGGGCTTTGTGATGAAACCATTTAACTTAATAGCACCAAAAACGGCAAGAGTAAACAATAGACACCAAAGTCAAATGACCTTGATTTAACCGATCAGATTCTTCTAGCTGAAAAGTGGTACTTAATTTACAAAGTAGTACGTACGATATATTTGTAATTAAAATGAATCATATAGGGTACATATCTCTAATATGCTGCAAAAACTGGTCCCGGATTCTCATAAAAGTGATTATAGACATATCAAACCAATGTATTCTCTATTTCTCCAGCTGTAGCAGATACTGGTTGAATGTACGCAATATATTACCGAGGGAGAGCTTTAATTTCGAGAAGTGTCTAAAAAATTAACCAATTATGCAATACCTACCAATCTTTACGGACTTCCTCATATGAAGTGGCTGCATCTGAATGTTTAATTATTAATAGCCCGACAATAATTTTGCAGAGTCATTATCGCTCCATATATGCATGTTTTATTCCTTTCTATCAACACATTTTCCACAGAGAAGTTAAAAACCAAATACAGAAGACATTTTCAACAAGGTTTATGACTAGCAAAGATTTTTAATGCTGGGCTATCTGATTGGTCAGATCAAGGTCATTCGGCTTTAGTGTCTATTGTTTACTCTTGCCTCAAAAACCTACCGCTGGGAAACAAATCTTCTAAATTCTTTGTATTTTTTTATTTTTTTATATTTTTGATTACAGCTTGATTCCACATCGTATTTTTGGTACAAGTGTGGAATTTTCAGCGTGGATATCGGTAGCCCAAAATTCGCAGGTCGACCATAGATATCAAGTGTGCGTCGGCGTGGGCTCGAACCCCGAACAGGTAACAGATAAGCCTGTGATACACGACTTTCTGTTAACTCATACGGCAGACAAAGATAATGCTGTTACATAATATGCAATAATCAAATCACTAACTAGATCATTGAATTCCAATCATTGGTTAGTGTGAGGGAAAGGAAATGATGTAAGCAGTCTATAGATATTACTTAAATTAGCAGTTTCCATTCTTTGCTTCATAATTCTGCACATTGGTAATTGATAAATTACAGATAGAAGTCGTCAAATTGGAATAAAATGTATCTATTTTTAGGGTGTTTTTCTGTGTCTGATGACTAGCGATGATCACTTTTAATTAAATAAACGTCTTGAAACCGTTTTTGAGGCTGCAAATGCTTAGTTTTAATTCACTGTCGGAGTTACTGTTGAACTACATAAGAATTCCGTAAGTGACACTAGTCTCATTGTAAACGATAAAAACGGTTACTGTAACGTGATTACCATCATCTATCATTTAATTTGCACACACTGTTAAAACAGAACAGCTACAAAACGCTTGTGTCTTTACAAGTAAGTAAAATTGGTTTACTTATTCAGTCCACATTTAAGTAGCTGGTTTATTTTCCGAGTCTAAGAGATATTTTCAGACTGCATTTCTAGCAGTCAGCTCACATCTAATTGCCAGGATAGTTTATATGAAAATGAGGTAAGGGTAAGTAAAATTATTTTATGAGAGAAAGACTAAAATCTTTCATCCTTAAAACATATTTTACATCCCAGCTTGACATTAGCGACAAAACTCGGAGCATTCTTTACCAAACACCTAGACATTGCATGCTTATGCCACATCTAATACTGTAGAACAGTTTACGTGAGTGTCGCACATAAGCATAAAGAGGAGTAAATGATCTTTGAAGGTGAGGGCAGGGGAAATTATTTCATTTATTCGTAAAACTAGTAACTAGGCCTCCATAAGAGCATCAGATAGACTATCATCTCTTTATTCACAGATGAGTGATTTGCTGGTATTAACCATAAGATTGACTGTAAATAAAAACGTTTACAGAATCCATCAGGAGAGTATAATAAAATATACTGAAGCAATAGCTATTCGTAGAATTCATATCACTAGTGAATCTTCAATTCTTCTATTCAATCTATGCATGCTAAATTTAGAATAAATAGAATTCACCAGCACTAGTTTGGTCAAAAAATTCTTGGAAATTATCAGTTATTAGGCTTAGTTTTTCCTTCTCAGTTTTATCCTCAAATTAACTTTCTCTTTTTAAAGGGTGATGTATAACGCATAGAACTGTGTAGTAGACATTTCTGATCAGATATGTCTAATGCGTCATTAATCTGTAGTATGAACTATTATATGGTGTTAATCAATTTCACACAAAGTACATTCCGTTGTAAATCCATATCAGATAGAAAACCACAGTCAGTTGAAGAGGGTAGGATATGTATATTTCTATGCAGATTGTGAGGTTAGCACGTTTTAGCTGTACATACTGGGTTGAAATCCAGCAGTAAATGATTGACCACTTGTGGGAGTTTGCTACATAGAGCTGCTGCAGTCGAAAGACTTAACTGACTAACTTATTCACTTACTGACTATAATACACGTATCACAATTATGGAAATAGTTAATGAGAAACGTTGATACTCTAACCTGACGCTTATGACGAAATATCCCTTTGGGTTAATTAAATCTTGACCAATTTCTATTGTGAATATCACGATTTTACAAAACAGCTTCAGTAAAACGAAGTCATACCTAAGTTATTCAGTGTTTAAGTAAACCTTGCAACTAAGAAACTCTACCGAGAAATATCAACTGGAAAACTGACTGATTACCACTAACTGATGGTTGAATGGTGATTAATACAACCATCTATTCCTTATTATACTGATGGAAACTTATCAATTAAAGAAAAGAAAAACAGGTCGATTGTCTAAATGGCAGAATGGTAAGGGATTCTAAAGTGGACTACTCCTTTTGAGAGTTAATCATCGCATTAACATGTTTAAAATGATACTAATAGGTTGAACTGACAAAAAAACAACAAAACGTTCTAAGCAACCCAAGAGTTAGTTATTTGTTAATTGATTGAATAATATGGATCTAGAAAACTAGCCTTCTGAAGATAACACTATAATAAGAAGATACATCAGATAATGGAATCAGTCAGAAACCAGATAAGTAAGACTTAGCAAGAGTTTGGCGCTTTGACCCAGACAAGAAACGGTGGATTTTACTTTTCAAATAGTTGGCACAATAGAAGGAATATGTCAGGCACTTGCAGACAAAGAAACTGCTGAAATATTCTCAAATAATCAACGATACAGCAGTGAACAGCTTTATCATCGTGTTCAGTGGCACCATTGCTTTAGTTCTAGCACCCTGTCAGATGCACAGATCGTTCTGGTTTGACGTCTTTTTCACGTTAATAATGGACGAAGGTTATTGATTTTCTGGCTACGCGTTGAAATTGCTTATGAAAGAAGAGAAATGTTAAAAATTTACCTTAAGGAGTCACTTTTTAGCTTGTTCTGTTTATAATGTTTGGAATATGATGCTACATACCAGAAAGTGAAATGTCTTTATTTCATCTGATATATGGCCGACACTCCTCTATGAAAAGACTAAAATTGACCGCAGATTAAATAAATTATGTTTTTAATGATATAAGATAGTTGGAGGCAATCGGCAGAAAGCCGTGGATCTAGGTTTCGTGCTAGTTGGCACTCGTCAGCAGGGCGTATCTGCAACCTTGAAGGAACTCATGTCCCCTCTGAGAATCGAATCCGCACCACCCAGTAAGTACTGCAGTCAGAGACATTACCACTGAGCTTGCGGTTTACCTCCTGAGGGACTGCAGTGGGTTGTTTGATTGGACATTATTAACTAGTGTGACGTGTTTAGTCCTTTCTTTGGTGTAGAGTGAATTCTATCAGTCAGGTTTGCAAGGTGGCCACCATTCTAGGTAGCTCGCCATCACGGTGCACATTGATTTGATCCAAGGCTTCCTGCCGATTGCCTCCAACTGTCTAATATATCATCAAATCAATGTTCACCGTGATGGCGAGCTACCTAGAATGCTGGTCACCTTGCAAATCTGATTGATAGAATCCAGTGTACACCAAAGAAAGGACTAGACACATCACACTAGTTATTAGTGTCCAATCAAACTATGTTATGTTTTTACCAGTGTGACCACAGATTGTAACCGGAAGGTCCTGGGCTCGATTCCCAGTAGGTGTGTACTGCCAATGATTCCCAAACTACGGTGAAACAGATGTCTGGTATTCCCTGGTTTTCAATGGTTCTCTAATTGACATCAATCAGTGGTCAAACTCGTAAAAACAAATCTAATCCTTACAAACGAACTCTTGAAAGTAAATGATATGCTCATCAGTATATTTACACTTTAAAAACAAGGATATACTTTCACAATGTTGGAGGATGTAACTTTGTATCTTGAAATTCATATTCTCAATATATTTGAGATCAACGTTTTTCCACAACTTCATCTCAGATGAAAAGATAAAATATTCTAAATTACTATTTAATTTTATTTAAGAAATTCCAGTAGGGAAACACATTAACTTAAAAATAAGAAATCAGGATGTCAATATGATTGTACCCTTAGAACTTTCCCATGTTATACGAGCAACATAAATATACATCTTAATGACCCAAACAACAAATTGCCGTGTTTCTAGTTTTCAAAAATTGCGGTTTGCCAATGTTGAGTGTAATGTAAATAAAATAAACAAAATTGTATTGTAAGTGAACGGGTTTATTAACGTTTTTGTTAGTCATCATGTTTTGCTTGATTCAGTTATGTTTAATGAGATCATAAAGTGAAAAGTGAATCATTTCCTTTGTGGGCTATTTCAGCATAAAAAGATTGTGAGAAATTCACACAGATTTAAGGACAAAAGTATGCGGTCGCTTAACATTTAGTTATTGTAAGTTTATCAAAATGTACTTCTAATTAGATAGGTTTTATTTTGAATTTGTAATAGGTTCTTAAAACATTCACATTTACAAATCTGTTTGTATGACAGCTATCAGACATTATTATTATAAACTCTCACCGAAAACAGTACTACCTGATTTACAGACCTGAAAGTGTATACATCTTTCAGACATAGAATTTGTGGACTTACTAAGTCATGTAATATGTCCTAATCGGTTCTTGTATGAAATTTAATTTTTGGTATTTGTTTGTATTTATCTTGTGGGAGTGATTTTCCTCGCACACCACCGAATACAACTCACCCTCAACACCTCCTCTCCCAGTGAAACTTATGTTGACTATAAGTACATCAGTATGTCACGCATTCGTCTATTCACTTTTTTTTCTTATGTTCTGAATGGCTACACATTTTATATACATTTATTTGACAATATTAAATAACGAACTATCATTCCATATTATACATGTACCCGAATACAGTTTCTGTGATGTAATTTTCACATGCCTTTACTGGTTATTTATATTATAATATTCATGGATTTATAAGCGTAGAGTATGAGGAAGAATTTATCGAAAACAATTGTCTACTGAGAAAACCATCCTGTTTTGCTTATACTATGGGGACTTTTAATTTACTAAAATTTATTTGTTCAGTCCATTATACCATCTTTAAAAAACTATTTGAATTTAATGAATAGCAACCAAAAGACTTCTAAAATATTTATAATTTTAGACTACTGAATAAGAATCCAGTTTACTTCGGAAGCAGAATCAGACGTCGGTGAACTACCATTTCTAGGCTGCCTAGTTGAGAGGAGGGAAAGCGAACATTTTAGTATATCCATATTCAGGAAGAAAACCCACTCCAATGAATATTTAGACTTCAAATCATCACACCCCATCAGCGCAAAGATTTCAATTGTTTCAAGTCTTCTTAGACGCGCACACTCTCTGATAACAGATGAGAAAGAAAAAGAAGAAGAAATATCAAACATTACTGAAACTCTCAAGCAAAACAACTACCCAAGGAACTTAACCAACAGAATCAACACAGACATTAAGTATGGCCGAAAACTCATTCCGAAAATATGGACATCAACAGTCGACATTCCACATAGAGCAGAGACGTCAGACAATATTAGAAGAGTGCTCAATCAGCCCGACATTAGAGTTTTCTTCAAAACATCAGACACACACACTGCTAAACAACCTTGTTCATATAAAAGGCAAAATCCCTAAAGATTCTCTATCTAATTGTGTCTATAAAATAAAATGCTTGGAATGTGATGCGATACACATCAGACAAACATCTCGAGAAATTAAAATCAGAAGAAATGAACACCATAGAGCATCTGTTCAACCACCGAGAAATCAGGTTAAACTAGAAAAATTTGAAAAATCATCATCCATGGACGGTCTACACGCTATAGAATCAGGCCAATAAATTGATTTTGACACTATTGAAATAATCCAGAAAAAACTTTAGAAATCACAAAGAACGTCTAATATCAGAAGCACTTCATATCAAGTGGAATTCAAATTGCCTGAACTGAATAGTAATGATGGACTAAAACAGAATCTGACCTGGTTAAAACACCTCCCTCCCCTCCACCATGAAGTGACAAAATCAACACGAATATGATAAGCAAGTTCACTGTGTAAACACACACTGCTTTCATAACTCTACACACTGATCAAATCCAACAATCTACACTTGGTCTTATTATCTGTACCAATTGACCGACTTAACAACGAAAAATGACTTCAAACTGACGAACGATGATCAAGTGAGTAGACTTTGTTTTGATACCATAACAGATGTAGTATTACTTTTCTTATTTAGTTTAGTGATCTTCAGTGCTATTTTGACTTTCAATATGTCCCTTTAAATTGACCTAAGTCTATTTTTCTCACCTCTTAACTCTTTGTTATATATATGCTGAGATTTTGTAAATTCCGGTTTAATAATACTTTGATAAAGCTAATAGAATTAAATAGAGAAACGTCAGTCAAAACAATATCGTTTTGTTTTTCATTCATTGGTAAATACAAAAACCTTTATTATAATGAATATCATATACCCAATGCCCAGATTTTTTCAAACCGTTAAAAGTGAACTTGGTTTTCATATGCTCCTCGAATGACCTCCTCCATGTCACCCTTACACTGACGACCAACTCGCCGCTTCACGTTGAGGGCTACTCGAGTGATAGCCTGTCGTGAGACGTCACTTGATGGTTTTCTCAGAGCACGGCCGATCCACCTCTATTTCTTCCTGTGTATTTGTTGCACAATCAGTTTCTGGTTGATTTGCTTCCAGAGATCCCTCACTATTGCTGGACTTTTATGGCCATCTGATCTTGAGTGGTATTCAGCGAAGACAGTTGTTGATGAAAGTCTGTAGTTTGGTGAAAGTGCCAGTCGTGACGCGCTAAGTCTCTGATCCTTTAAGTAGCATTGATTTAACATTGGAGTTGAAAATCCGTATCCTATTTTTCATGCTGAGTGCTGTTGATCTCCACAGAGAATTGAGAGTAATGAAAATTGCCTTGCTTTCCCTATCCTCGCCTTGATACCTGCATCAGTTCCGCCTGTAGTTGAAACGAGACTTAAGTATTAGCTGTTCAAAATTTCAAGACGATGCTATGTATTTGAAAGCACTGCATTTATAGTCAGCCTATTTTTTCAGAGAATCATTATTGCCTAATTATGTTTACTGCGCCATCTTTCCGCTTATTTTCTCATTTTAATCCATGTCTGTATTGCACAACTTCTTGTTATTCACTTTGTGTGGACCACTGACAGGCAGCAATTCTAGTACTTTCTTACTCCATTGTTATGTTTTCATAAGTGATGACTTCGTCGAAGAAAACAATTTTCTTCTCTGCAACTTTGTTTTGTCTTCTAAAATCTCTTAAATGTTGACACAAAAACGAAAAATAATTAACCGATCACCTCCTTTGTTTGGTGAGGATTCTCAAAATCTGCATATAAAATGACATCGCTGTGGTGTTCTTCGATTTTATTATTATTATTGTTCCCTTGGGTTCCTAGTGGAACATATGGCTTCAACATTTGCTTCTGTCTTCCTTCTGCTGTACTTTTCACCTGTATCCATGTTAGTCCACACTCTTTCAACTCCTCTTCACACGATCTCCTCCTTGTCACCCTTTCACTGACGTCCCACTCGCCGCTTCCCTATCGGGTTGCACTCGAGCAATGGCCTGACGCACGATGTCACCCAGCGGTGGCCTCTTCAGCTACTGTCCAATCCATCTCCACTTCCTCTTGCATATTTGTTGGGCGATTGGTTCTTGTTTTGTTTGTTCCCAGCCATAGCTTCTTGTTGGTGATTCTTTCCGGCCCAGCCATCTGATCTTCAGTGTAGAGCTAGCGAAGACACTTGTTGGTAAAGGTCTGCAACAGGCCGTTGAAATTATTCTTTGTGACCCGCCCGCCAAGGCTCTGATCCGTATAGAACTGAATGATTTGATGTTTGTATTGAAAATCCGACCGAATTTTGTTGTTGATGTTGAGTGACGAAGATTTCCAGATTGGTTGTTTCAGGTTGGTGAATGTGTTGTTCTTCGATAGAACATTTTATATTGCTTTATAAATAGTTATTCGATTATATTCGCACAGAATATAAAACGTTGAAATCATACCTTAGCGTAATACTCAGTTTATATGTAAGCATGGTAGAAGGTACAGTAGGAGGATCGATCAATTTTTGAAAGTAAAAGCTACAGAACAAGTAGCAAAGTATGTAAAAATACAGCTTAAATCATCAGACACAATATTGCTCCTAAAGTAGTTGCCTATTACACAATATGTTTTCGGACAGTTTGATTTTGTTAAGTATTTTAGATTGACATACATAGAAACCTAATTAACAGGCAGAATTTTTTGAAATCCTGACCATCAAAATGTGAAGACTTCTTTAACACATTAGGAATTAATTGTAATTATGCAGCAGTTTACTTTATTACATGGAGTCGTTCATACATCAACTTCTTTTCTCCATTTTCTACTTTGAATTATAGATTGTAGTGCTTACTGACACTGATTTCAGTGCTACATTAACTTTTGTATGAGGGCAAATGAAAAATATGTATGAGATTCGATAGCTCAAAATGTGCAGTACAAGTTCCAGGAGAACGATGAGTTCTTATTTAGTATTAGATGGATAACTCAGATTCTGCAGCATCTTCACTTTCAGCATGAAGTTATTCAGTTTGATTAGAATTACTCAAAGCCAAGAATGCAGGCATGCCTCCATGATATACTGCTAATTAGGTAACCTACATTAATGTCTATTGATTGTTAAGGTGTTTTTGGATTAATCCTATATGTGGAAAGTCTTTGTATTGATTGTTCTGGTTCTTTATTTCCCTAGATGGGTTGTCTAGTAATTCGATTCAAAATTGATGAATCAAGCAAGTACGAATTCATATTGCAAACACTTTTTCTAAATATGACGTTAATTTGATTAATTTTATAGTCAATTGATTGAAATTACAGTTGTTTTTGAGACAAATGCAATAAAATGTGAAATGCAATAACTTGAAAGTGATTGTTGACGAGACACTTCAAATGTTTAATAAATTTTAAGTTCCAGTTAATGATTTGAAGAAGCAGTCACTTGAAATACTCTAAACTTTATCTTATCTTTATCGATTGTATAAGAAAGTACTTAGTTCACATTATACCTTCTATAGATCATTAATTATTCCAGACATGTAGGTAACCGAGGTTATCTCCCAGGGCGAGTATTTGATTCAGGTACATTGTAATGAAAAGTTTCTAATTCCAGTTGCCTTAACACTACAGATAAAATGTACATTGATTGTATAGTATTCTAATTTTACTATTATAAACTATGAAGACAAAGA
This sequence comes from Trichobilharzia regenti, assembly GCA_944472135.2. Lineage (NCBI taxonomy): Eukaryota > Metazoa > Platyhelminthes > Trematoda > Strigeidida > Schistosomatidae > Trichobilharzia > Trichobilharzia regenti. Next base: position 82,727,020 of record OX235262.1, on the reverse strand, counting down.
TTTGAAATACATCAACGTTTAAAAAGAATAGATTATTTTCAGTAAATCATAAGCGATAGTCTGTTAAATACAAGCCGCAGAGAAAATATGTAGGTTGTTATATGTGTCAGTTTTTTGGGCTTACTGGTAGACGACATTTTGATCCATGATTCAACTTTATCAACATTAGAACAGTAATTTGATTTAACACTAGCTACTAACTAAATCTTGAATTCAGTCCTACAGGAGGTCAGTCGCGCAGCCGAACAGCTCAGTGGTAGCGTCTCTGACTGCAGTACTCACTGAGTGGCGCGGTTCGAATCTCAGAATTAACATGGGTTCCTTCAGAATAGCAGATACGCCTTGCTGACTTGTGAGTTCCAACTAGCACGAAACCTAGGTCCATGGCTTCCTGCTGATTGCCTCCAGCCATTAAACATTCCAATAAATTTATATTGAGCTCTTGTAGACAAGAAGAGGAGCAAACTTTTTAAAATTTAAGGCATAAATTAACTGTCACTATTACTGAATAAACTTAACAAAAAATACAAATTTTATATTATTTTATAGCTTAAAATCCTTATTTAGTGATTCTGGATCTAATTTTTTTAAATACTACGTACTATTCCGAAAGTTCGAAGGCAAATAAACACTTTTACACTTATTTTTATTTACAAGTAGGCTTCTGCTTACTCAAGGGAAAGCAGATACTGCCAAGATGTTAAAGTGATGGTATACGAGCTCGCCTTGTAACCAGAAGGTCCTGGGTTCGAACACTAGTGAGTGAGTGCTGCTGAAGAGTCCCAAACTAGGACGAAACAACTGTCGAGTACTCACAGGTTTTCCAGTGGTTGTCTAACCACTATCAGCTCATGATGAAATTCTGTAACCAATCAAATCCCTACAAACCAACACTTAAATATGAAAGTGAATCACTTTTACTAGTCAGTTAGGCAAGTTTTCTTAGAATATCTTTGAGCAAATATAATATGAGAAACAAGCCGCCAGAATTATAAATACTTGATATTACTTGTGGATTATTTTTCAGGTGGAATAAATACATCACTGGAAAGAATTATAACTAAATTAAACTATGAACGCACTTTAAGTGGTGATGAACAACTGGAATTTGGGTGATCGTATATGTGAAATCAATTCAAATGTAAAGATACATTTAAACATAAAACTTGAACCCACAAAAGTTTACTTACGTAGACATTAACCGGCGGTGGAATAGCTTTCACTTTAGGTGACGATCCTGGAGGTTCGTCTTTATTCATCTGCCAAGTTGAATCCTCAGCTGCATTCACAATAGAACCAGCCGACACAAAACCAGAACTCAAGGCTAATGAACCTGGTTCTAAATATGCCCCATTCCACTGTTCTGATTGCAAATCTGGTTTACGGCGGCAAGGACTAAGTGTAACAGCATGGCGAAGAGTAGAACGGAGACGACCTTGAGGACGTCTGGTTTCAGTACTTGGGTTTATTGAGTCACTGGGTTTCTTATCATTGATCAATGGTTTTGGGCTTCCATTCTTCGACTCTGTATTAAATATTTGTTCTACTGTTAAGTTTTGTGACTTATTTGTACCAGTCCATTTCCCTATGGGTGATTTGTCGCCTTGGCTGGATTGAACAGTTGATGAAATAGGTGAAAGAGACATATTCTTTTGGTGCTTGATAAATTTACCTCCATGCGAAAATCTGTTTTTATTTTCTGTTTGCACAATCTCATTCGGCAAAGGACTTATTTCACTTGCAGCTTGTTCATCAGTATTGAGAGATTCTGGAAGAACCGTTGAAGTCTGAGTTTTGCATTTTTGTGTTTTTCTTAAAATATGGTAATTAAAATTTAAACGAGGGAGCATGAATAAAAGAAATCATTTTTCTGCAATGTGATAAAAATAGATGCAAAAGTAGATAAAATAATCCCCTTTTGTTAACCTTACTAGATAAAACCATTTTTGAAATGACATCAGTCAGAATACCATTGGGAGACCGGGCAGTATTGGAAAGCTATTTCGTCCTAGTTTCAGTCACTCGGTAGTACATACCTACTTGGATTGGAATCTAGGATCTTCCGGTTACAAGGAGAACTCGTGGACCATTCAGCCACGGGAATCTGATCCAATGGCCCATGAATTTCAGCTACCGGCAATTCATGATATATGGAGCGACTGTCGCGCATTATCGGTGGGGCCCATTTGTTATGACTTCTTACCAGAGCTCCAGTGGTTGGTGAGCATTAGATTAATTACCGACTGTCAGTTTGAGAGGCTTTGATTGGTTATAACTTTGCTCACGGGCTGATATCAGTTAGAGGACCATTTGAATTACGGGAGTACTGGACAGCTGTTTAGTCATAGTTTGAGACTCCTCATCTCTACTAACCCTTATAACTGATAGATACTGAGTTCGAAACCCAAAAGGATTTATATTGATGAAGAGTCCCGAATCAGGCTAAAAACGGATATCCAGTACTCTGTGGTTCTGTGATTAATGTCACCTGGTGATGACACCTCTAACCAATCGAATCCCTGTAAACCAACACTTGAATATTTTCGAAATTCCCAGGTAAAACGGAATTCATCTTTTCACAGTCAAGTCAAGCATCTTAGCATTTCCTCCCCACTGAAGAAGAGATTCCTCTACAAGTTGTTTCAACAAAGGTTCCTTCGCATGGAACGCAGTAGAGCACTTAAAATCGCTTCATAACTTTATCCTTACTTCGTATAATTTATTAGAGAGATGCGACTGCTAGCAGTCACTTTTCTTACCGATAGTGAAACCCTTGTCCCTAAGAAGAAGAATTGTTCAACCATAACTTGAAAGTGCTTTAACCCAATTACCTCTATAGTTTTTGGTACATAATGACAAAAGTTTAAAAAGTTAATTTACGTTCCTAATGCATATAATATATTTCTGTTGAAAATCATTACTTGTTTCTTACTTTTAACAGCTATGATTTCCCTAGTGAGTGACAAAATTTCACCTTTGCAGCATGTATATATATATATAAATTCCAATTACTGATAATGTTACCTATATATTAAACTAATAAGTGTCCTTCTTATGAGATGAACAGAAATTCATAACACGCAACTTGAATTCATTGAATATATATATATATATATATATATATATATATATATATATATTACTGACTTTACCCTATTAATAAGAAAAGCGACTTCTGTCCGCGTACTGGATTTTGTACACAAAGATAAGGATCAAAATATTCATAAAATATAATAAAATTTAATCAAAAAGTCTTAAAGTTTTGCATAAATAAAACTTGATAAATGATGTCTTTGCAAAAATAGGGAAAGTTGAAAGCAGTGGGCTTCTTTTTTCAAAAAAAAACAGAGATTTCCTGTCACTAATAAATAACATTTTTAAATGAGAGGAATTATTTGTTTTCTTATTTTTCTCCCTCTTGCATAATTCTCGATGTGTGTTTGTGTTGATCGATGGGGTTTTGGTCAGTGAGAAGAACAAAAACAACAGATATAATGTATCAGTTATAGACCAAATGAATTATGTGAATTTTAATGCATTGATCGATATCATATTTGACAGAAGAGATATTGGGTGACATTTACCAAAATGGTTGTCGTGTAGAAGACACACTAAAGGCTGTTAGATTAGAAGTCACTGAAACTTCAGTTGTATTTTACAGAGTGCTTTTTCTTTGGTGGATTTCATAATCAGCTGACATCGGTTAGAGAACGATTGGAAAACCGCCAAGGAGTACTGGATAGCTATTTCATCGCAGTTTAGGACTCTTCAGCAGTACCCAGAACCTTCTGGTTACAAGGTGAGATGGTAGACGAGCCTGAAGACATCACTAAGTGGTTACGCAGTGTCGTGAATCGGCAGTGGTTAGAATTTATGTGCCATTGAGTCGGATCCCAGTGGTTTAATGGTCTGCGAGCTCATCTTGTAACCAGAAGGCCCTGGTTTCGAACCGTGGTGGTGGGTGTGTACTTCTGAAGAGTCCCAAACTAGGACGAAACAGTCTTCTAGTATTCTCAAGTTTACCAATGGTTATCTGACTGATGTCTGCTCATGGTGAAATCCTTCAACAAATCGAACGAAACTCCTACAAACCAGTACTTGAAAAATGTACTTTTAGTCTGAATCTGAAATCAACAGCAACTGGAAACAAGAACTTCGAATGCCATTATCATTCGTTATTTAAGCTGTGCACTTTCATGTTATGGAGTCTTTCACTGGGCTTTCTTCTGGATACGTCTAATTAGTAGTTAGAGTGGGCTACTACGTCTGGATCAAATTTAATTTTTACTTGATCAGAAGCTATTATTATTATTATTATTATCAGAAGCTATACGGATTCCGTAAACTCCAGAATTTACTTATTTCAAGACTCGAGTTCCAGGATGTAAGACTGTTCACTACAGTAGAATCTGAATTCAGATGTTATATTTAAATCTCCGTTGACAATAATCAAAATTCATAAGATTACTGAATTCCTCGGTAGTATTTAACTTGAATAAAAATGTAGGACAGTTAGTTAATTAGTAGGAATTTTTTTGGGTGATATTATAACTGTCATTCAAACATGAAAAAAATGACCAACTTATTTTTAGCACCTTTAGGAATAACACCTTAGTGTCTGACATAAATGAGGCAGACTGCAATTATTTTTGGGGAATATCAACAAATGTTTGGGTAAAATTTATAGAATTTTGCATGTTTTGAGTGCGTCTAAACATCTGCCTTGAATTACGCTGGTAGTTGGTGCCTGAATAATTTCTATTGGTTATTTGCCGTAGACTCTCACTTCAAATGTCTCATAAATCAATACCATCTTATTAGGAATGTCAGGTACATTAGGTTTATATTTAATTTGACAAGTCACAGATTTTGACGAATAGTGAGGCAGAAGGCATCAAATCCTGATAAAACATGCAGTTTACTGATAGCAAAACAAGACTATTTTTGTCTTGCTTGCATTTTTATTAATAGTCTGGCTATTTAGGTGTTGATGGATTAATCAGCGGAGGGGGAGCGCGGCTTAAAGAATTATTTCATTTGGTACACAGTAGTACAATGCATTCTTCGATGAAGGGAAGCAATAGCGTCTTGTGATGCTAATCTGCAAGTTATGAAATAATTATGTTGTGACTTCGAGAAAAGATAGTGCTCAAAATCTCCTTCAATAAATTAAATGGAATAACTGTGGAGACTATATTTACAGTCTTACAGAGGTGAGACCTTTGAAGTCTTAACTTTATTTGACAAGAATTCTGCTATTGTTTGTATCAGTTTTTTGATTACAGATGATAGTATGAGGCAGGTTACATATTGTAACCTGAGTAATCTTGTTTTCCAGAGGAAACTGTGCTGAAACGATTACCTCAAACTGTGCAAATTGAGAGTTAATTGGTGAGATTCCCAAGCTGATTCATGAATATCACTGGTTAATTCAAATAGTTAGCTAGAAATTGTGTGGATTGAACTGATTTGTTTCTTTTAGCAAAGTCAAAACAGGGCACACCGCTAATCGTCTCAGCCCCAAACGAGCGAAACGGTCGCCCGGTATTTAGGTCACTTCGACCTGGTTGACAAGCACCGCTGCTTGATATCAGTTGGTAACAGCTACTCATCTCAGTAAATCAGTTGTGAAAGTTATTTTTGTTTATTTTTATGAATATGATGTATCTATTTGTTTTAATTGGTATAACTGTTGTAAGTCTTTCTGATTAATCTTATTGTGGCTGCAGTAGTGAAACATAATTGAAAAGCCCCATAGCCATATCTAAATATAGATGCCACCATGGAGTTCAGAATTATAATAATGCTCGTTTTCTCCAGCCTTCCTAACATCTTTTAGCATTCCATCATCAAGGTGTTGCTTACTGATAATGATAGCCAAAAGGAAAGATTTAAAAACTGTAAATTTTATAAAAAATATAGGTAATGAATATTAATAGACTCACAAGGGCGTGATGTGATTGGTAGAGGAGGTCCTTTGAAAGGTATCCGTAGGAGCTGTCAAAATATAGAAAAACGAGATTAGTCTATATTTGTTTAAAGTGACTGATGCATTTTGCATTCTGTTTTTATCACCAAACAATAAATCTATTTGGAGTCATATAAAAGCTGCTTTATACGGAAACGTAGCGTAGATTTTGTATGCTAGCGGAATGTTCATTTGTGACACTGCATGGATCGAATTTCAAGGACTTATATTGTTATTAGATGGTTGGAGACAGTAGTCAGGAAACCTTAAACCTATGTTTCGTGCTTGTTAGCACTCATCAGTAAGGCCTACCTATAATATTCAAAGAACTAATGTCCATGCTGAAATTAAAACCTAGACCACCTAGTGTTGCAGTCAGAGATGCTATTACTGAGCTATTCGGCGGCGCGACTGACATGTAATGAGTACGTTGGCTGGATACTAAGGAGTAACTAATGTCATGCACCTAGTCCTTTGTTTCGTGCCGACTGACAACATTTCAACATTGACCGACAGAATTAGGTCTGCACCAAAAGAAGGACTAGGCGCATAATCTTAGTTACTATCTGGTGTTCGGTGTAAAGGACTAACACGTTTGACTTTCCTCTGATTAAAACCGTTCCATTCAACATTTTTCGACATGAAGTTTGTTTATAGTTTATTTTAGGCGTTGGCAGTTTTCATTTTTCAAAAGCACCAACACATACACGAAGAAAAGAACTGATTGCCTACCAAGTATTCATTGAATTATTACCCACACTTAAAACTAGGCCTTATTATAAGCTTTTTGTTGGGAAACGGAAAACCTATTCCATTTCTAAGTAGAATGGTGGAAAAATATTAAAACCGTGAGACTCTGCTTTCGGTTAGTGATTATTATGGTGTTATATATACACAGTGAGATACAACGATGTCACACGATAATATTTCTGTATGTTGATAAACGTGTAATAGATGATTACAAATGGGATAATAGGGATTTATCTAATTACATTAAATCTTACTATGATCCTTATGTATGCTGTTTTCAGAGTGAGTGGATACTCGTTCATTTTATCCTTAAGGAGATGGTGTGATTTGCCTGAAAACCTCATTTAAGCCGAACTATTACTTCAGCTGATAGGGTAAACTATCCACGGACCAATAATATATTGTGCAAAAAACAAAGTAGGTTTTTAAAGAGTTATGAAAGATCAATTGAATATGCCTCGGAACATATTTTACTTATGATTGCAACAACCTTCACCAGATTTATATCACAGTGATTCGTAGAGAGCGCATAATTTACTGTCTAATAGTGTAATTAATTTTTGTTTTTAATTTATTTATGTATTTGGATGTATACCAGTTTTTTTGAGAAGGTACTAGAATTTATTTACGTCAAATATTTGTCGAAAAAAAGATTAAAAGGCAATCCAATAAAGCAATACTTACGTGTTGACTGATGGAATGCTTCGCTTAATGCAGCATTGGCAGCAACAGCTAGATTCAAAGCATCTGTATATGAGGTCGATGGTGTAATCTTTTTATACTGGTTATTTTGTACTGGAAAGTTGTTTCCTGTCATATTTTCTCTGGCATTATTTCCTACATTCGGTCCTGCTTGACAATAACAGTGTGAAAAGAAAGGGAAATGGTCTAGGGGAATACAATGGCTTTAAACTTATTAAACAATTGTTATAATTATTATAATTGAATTACAGATTGTCAAATTTATGAAGGTAAAATGTAACTTGATCATTTCAGTTAGAATAAAAACAAATGACTTGTGATCATTGGTAGAAGCGAAGTCACTTTATTACCTGATGAACATGAGATGAAATGCTCAGTGTTTGTTTAGATTCCATCATTTGCAGGTCATTATCATTAGGAGAAATAATCAAGATCAAAATGTGTTAGATGCTTGTTTAGTCTTAGTTTGGAACTACACAATTGTTCTTGTTTAGTCATCCATCACCGTCAGCGGAACTTACTAAACAGCCAATGGGTTGGCTATATTCAATTCTCAATGATGTAATAAATCTGTCTAATTTTATTGGCAGGCATTTTTTGCATTCGGATTGACGTACCCACTACTCACGACGTTTCACTACCAATAAACGTATTAGCGACAGGTATATTAAGAGATACAGCGTAAATTGTTAGAATTCTATAAAACTTGGCAATAGATTTAATTTACTTAGTGATATTTAACATTAGTCACCAGGCATTTACGTAAGTATAGCAATTTCATGACAGGCGTGATGCTAGCAAACCCACCCCGTAAACAAAGTTACTACAGAAACTTCATCACGATGAATCTCTTTGCGCCAAAAGAAAAAGTCTGTGTGGGGACATGGAACGTCCACACTATGTACGAGATTGGCAAAGCTGCCCAGATTGCAAACGAGATGAAAAGATACGGAATCCAAGTACTGGGAATATGTGAAAGCAGATGGAACGGGAATGGGAAACATGCATAAAATGGACTCATACAAAAAACTTGGAGGATCTGGACTTCGCCGATGATGTATGTCTGATTTCCCATAAACTGGAAGATATGCAAGTGAAAAGCAACAAGCTGGCAGAAGAAGCATCAAAGATATGACTTCAGGTGAACATAGATAAAACAGAGGTAATGAAGATTCCTGGCTAACATCAACAGCAACAACAACAGACAACAATCAGCCAGCATAAATGGGAGGAACCTGAAAGAAACAACCTCCTTTACCTACCTGGGAAGTATCGTTTCAACTACAGGCGGAACTGACGAGGATATCAAAGCCAGAATCGGAAAAGCAAGACAAACTTTTATTACCCTGAAGTCTGTGTGGAGGTCAACAGCACTCAGCATGAAGCAAAAATAAGATCCGGATTTTCAACTTCAATGTAAAGTCAGTGCTACTATACTGATCAGAAACTTGCATTGCGCGTCATAAAGAGCATCTCAAGCAAACTTCAGACCCTCATTAACAGTTGTCTTCACTCAATACTCAAGATCAGATGGCCCACCAGGAAAGATCAGCAACAGGGATCTCTGGGAGCAAACCAACTCAGCAGGAACCGATTGTCAAACAAATAGGCAAGAAGAAATGGAGATGGATTGTCCACACCCTGAGGAAACCATCAAGTAACATCACTAGACAAGCCATTGCTCGAGTGAAACCCCAAAAGGAAGCGGCGAGTTGGTCGTCGGTGCAAGGGTGACTTGGAGGAGGTCATGTAAAGAGGAGATGAAATCATGTGGGCATAATTGGAGCGGAGTGAAAAAGTTGGCAGAAAACAGAAGACAATGGAGATGCGCAGCTGAAGCCCTATGTTCCTCTAAGAATTAAGGGATATAATAATAATAAATAATAATGACAGTTGGAACTTTTAAAGGTTTCGGAAGTGTTTTCAGCAAACTAATAAGGTTAAACATTTCATTAAGAAAGTCATGTAAAAAGTTGTTTTTGTCGCAAAATTTGTAGTTTGCATGTAATTCGGCTGATGGGAGAAATAACCGGATTTTTACTCAAATTCTTCTCCCTAAAAGCTTATTTTGCGTGAACATTTTTACTGTCAGACACACCATGTTTTGTTTTCAAATAGAGCCTTACCAAAGCACTGCAAGTCGGCTACATATTTATACTGCAATAGTCGCTAACTGCAAATTCCGGTATCAGCAATATACGCAACACTGCGTCCTTATATTTTACGCAAAATTTATGGATTTGTGGTTAATCACATTCATACCTAATTATTTATTTGATAATTAAAATGCCCTAGTAAGTCTTATTTTGCCTTTTATATGTATGTTCAAATTACAGGCTAAATTAGAATGGGTCACAGGTGCTAAGGTGTTCTGTCTATTGGGTTTTTTTCTCTTAGGCACATGTAAATGAAACTATACTGACTCTACAAAACCTTAAATTATCACATTCTCCTCTAGGCATTTGATGATATATTTATTTTATTCAGTACACTGTCTACGTTTTTAATATTTTTACTTCGGTATGAAATAGTCTTTAGCTAATTTTATTCATGGGCGAATAACAATGTAATGCACTACAGTAAATTGGTCAGTATTATAATATGATTGCCACAAAACTTCCTGTTGCAATTTCTCTTCTGTACAGGAATATGGGAGCAGTATTCTGAATTGTGCTAAATTATGATGAAACAGTCTTGCTTTCAGTGAGCTGTGACATTTCGACAAAAAATTTTTGGGGAAAAGGTAGCTTTTGGTCGGACGCCAGCTAGTGGTCTAAGTTAAATGGTGTGATGTTAAATCCTTCCAAATGGAAGATAGTTAACTTCACCTTCAGTCATAAACGTGATCTAGACTAGCTGGTTCTTCCACAAGATGCTTGTAGCATAGAAGGCACTGAAATAAAACTTAGTCAAGAGTTAAATACCCTGGAATAGTTAAATCCTCTGACCTTTATTGATAATCCCACATCTTGTTTGTTTCTAGGGAAAATATTGGGAATTTAAGACAATCAGGTATCTCTCATCCTCTGCTTTTACAGTTTGCTAACTCTCGCATCCTACTTATTGTTCTTTATTGCTTCTCCCATCTTAGTCTTTCCTGGGCTGCTTCAAAAAAGCTATGTGACATCTTGCGCAAGGTATTAAAAATCGTCAGTAGGGCAGGTGGTGTGCCATCAAGTTAGCTGGTTATTACTGTAGTCGATATATACTTGAACCTATGTGAGAAATGGCTTAAATCCACATTTTGTGGATCCTAACACCCTCTCTAATAACGGCATTCCCGTTGCATCTCTCCAGATATCATTAGAAGTCATTGCAAAAGATTAGATGCGGATATAACTAAGTACAAAAACTCAGCGATACCCCATTTGTCTCAGGCGTGTTCCATGTGATAGAGGTCGTGTTAGGCGGGAAACTTACAAATTACTAAGTTATTAACAAAATAAATAGCTCTTTTATTTTCCGTTTAAAATTTATGGTGAAGCTATTTCTATTTTTAAGGAATAAGTTTTTAGTTATTATTGTGATTTTATACTTTTTGTACACTGTCGAAGTTTATTGTTATTGCTTAAAAGTTGCCATTATCGATTTTGTTTACCTATAACATGTAATGTTTTTTGAGTAAGCTAGATGCAGTATTGTGCGAAATACTGAGAATTCTATGCTGTATTACAAGTACCGTTCTTGAATAAAATGAAATATTATTACAACTACATGTATTGATAGATATATGGTTTAACATTTTCGTTCCCCTCACCAGTCTCAGAATTTAGAAGAAAGTACAGTTTAATCATGTGTGAAAAAAGTGTTTTATCACTGATTTCTTAAAATTGGTTGGTGATTTAGTAAAACAAATGATCTGAATATAAAGTGTAACGTAAAATAATAACAGTGGAATTTAAGTAAAATAAAGAAAAAAAATTAACAAATTAACTTTGATTCCATTTTTTTGTAGTATTTTTTTGAGTCAGTATATAGCAAAACGAATTCTCCGCACTTTTGTTTCAATAGCGCGGCTGAAATGGCGGCGATAGGTTAAAATTTGAATTTTCTCAGCTAGTTGGTCTCTTAAGATTTTTCTTCTATATGCTTAGAGTAATTCTGTAACTATATCATGTGTTACCATCTACTGTTTTAAAAGTTTTTGATCACCTATTTCCCACAGCTGGGGTATTTCTTTTGGCGTTTGCTATACCATTCATGAAGACACCTCGTCATAGCTTTTATCCTCACTGATGGTTTCCTCTCCATTGGTTTTTTTTGTGATTAGTAATCATGAACATTAATCAACTGACTTAAGTCTTACAACAAATAACAATACTTAACTTGTATGGAATGATTAGCGACGGCGGGTTATCTAATTTAAAAAATTTGTGTAGGCTGAAATATGGAAGGGAAGGATTCAGGTCGATAAATGTCAAGTCAGAATTAGTCATTCAGCATGATTTCATTATTTTTGCAATTTTCAAGCTTAGGTCAATAGACTATGTGCTTAGTTTACGTGTCTTTTTTGACAATAGACAGCATTGGCCTAATAACTTTAAATCTATTGATTAGATAACTTCAGTGAGGTGATTGGTACTTCTGACTGTAAGATGTTATGTGTAACCATTGGATTTTCAAGGCCATTAGATCACTACTTGATGTGTAAGTTACCTGGTAAATTTAACTTGTGTCTGAAAATATTGAAAAGGGATTCTTTCTGTTAAAACAAAATTAAATTGACCTATATTTGTGGGACATGTGGGCAGACCTGGAGCAGGGTGAAAAAGTTGTCAGAAAACCGAAGTAAATGGAGGTGCGCAGCTGAAGCCCTATGTTCCTCTAGGAACTAAAGGATACAAAAAAAAAAAAAAAAAAATATTTGTGGGAGGAAATCTCGGTTTTCATTTTCACATTAAAAGGTGTGCGGCATGCTAGTTTTTTTCTACTTTCCCATTCAATGATTACTTTTTATTTTCACAGTACGCTAAATAAATGACGGACACATCAGTGGTTTAGATAGAATGTCTTCATACTGTCTATCACAGTGGAGAATTCCTACTGCTGTGAATTACTAATACTGCTTATCTGTTAAAGGGTAGGCTAAGAAGGCTCGTTAGTTAATTGCGCAACTTTTAATCTATTAACGAGTCGATAATATTCTTCTAGTCACTTTTGATGACTTGAAGCCGTCAGTAGGAAGGATTAGAAATTAAACAGCATGTTTTATAATTTTTTAAAGATATTTTGATTGACTGTTTTAAGGGGATAAATTTATTTTTAGGCATATTTCTAAGTTTAGAAGAAAGCTATGAATTTGAATATCCATTAAGGTATGCGTATTCTTTAAACTTCAGTTAAATAAAACTTTCTTTGTTGTTTAAAACATGGACGCTTATAACATGGTAGTGATTTTGTATATGGTGTTATACTGAACAGACAGTATGTTTATAAGATGCCAAGCATAGAATTGTAGTTAACTAACTCAACCTGTGAAAAGGTACATTGCAGGCTCGTGGTATGGTGTCAATTGCCGACCGACCCAGTTCTAATACTTCGCTTAGCTGGTAAAAAAAGGGCTGTTGTACGTAAGGCTAGCAATCAAACACCGGGAAACAGAACAACACTGCTACTGCAACTTCAGAGTTGAAAGCCTGAACCCTGAAAGCTTTATAATCCAGATGGAACGCAAAGGAAAGGGAGAATATCGCAACGAATCCAAAGTAATGGCTGAAATGAATTTAACTGACCACTCGGTTATAATTCATTCAGAAGTTTAAATTCAAGGGTTTCTTCGTAACTTGATTTTGTAGTAGATTCTTTAGAAAGTGGCAGTGTATGTTAGCACTTCATCAAGTTTCATCATCATTACTCAGGATTTTAACTCAACATCGATTTTCTTTGCAAAAATCAGGTTTACGACATTAAACGTGAAAAGATTTGGCTCGTGTAATTGAAGAGTTCAGCCCGTTTGGATAAAGATATGTAGGAAGAATTTAGCAGATGGACTTATATGGTATATTTAGACTCACTAATAAAATTTGGACTGTATACTTGTAGACCGAACATGATTTTTTAAATCCTGAATCACATAGAGAGAGAACTTATTAATTAGGTTCAGCAGTTCTGTTATTCCGGACATTAAAGACAAATACGAATTGGGGGAATTCATGTTATCCTTAAACGGAGCATATAAATGAATAATATTCCAGTATATTTTCACCTGCATACGGCGAGTCAATGGCCGGCCTAGCAGTGGAATACTCGCCAACTATACACGTGGTCCAGGATTTCATCCCTGGTCAGTGATTACCTTTATCTCCCTCATCGCCAGTCAATAGGCCAACAAAGAAAGAAGGATGTATATTAGTCTGTCTATCTGACCCTGTGGTAAGACATTACTACTCATGAAACTTCAAAGCTCAATCGTAGAGCCCTGTTTTCCTCCAGCAATGGCAAGGAATAAAAAAATATTTTCTCGCGCATATAGTAAGTAAGTTTCACTTGTAACAGTTGCAGGCAATAAAAAGTAAATTAATCGGCAGAAGGTATATGAAATAAAGACCTTACATATATGAATAAAGTGTCGAAAAATTTAAAACATTGATGATTGTTCCACGATCTGTCCTATTTTGTATTTCTACTTCACTTCTGCCCTGCAAAGTGATCATATTCCAATTTCAAAAATTAACTTGATAGAGATATATTTCGGTCATGTTGTTACTAAATACATTAAAGTTTCTCCTGAATGAAACCTGCTGTCATTTCGGAAGACACAGTATCCTAGCACAACTTACCTCATTAAAATTCCAAAAGAAATTCTCTCCTACATAAAATGTATCTCTAGTGTTCCTCACTATTAGTAAACCTTCAAAATGAGCTTATTTTAAACTGAAATCAAGAATTGAACACTACACCAGTTTATTAGTTGTCCTTCAACGGTGAATATATTCGTCTTAAGGGAACTAATATAACCTACATATTTGTGTATATCACTACATCCATTTTTACGACGGGACATTGACAAATCATCTAGAAATAGGTTGTATGATATGAGTTTGAAAGTGGGTAAAATGCTAACTTCCATTTATCGTGCAGATATCAGAATCTCTTGGAAGATGTAAGGAAACGGCTCATTTGCCCTACATTAGTAATACTGTAGTAAAACAAAATGAGATTTTATATGTATGACTGATGTTTTCACTGAGATTTTCTTTATATTTTTAGACCAGAATAAATGTATTCCGTAAATTATGCTTTTTCAAGCTGATTCCTATTCACTCATTATCTTACGTACTAATTACTTACAAACATTAGACCATTTTTATATATTTCACTCAGTGAAGTCCTATATTACATTTTGCATAAAACTATTGCTCGTATTGTTGACCACCTACTACGATAAGGAAGTATGTAAATCGCATGGATATGCCTTAATATTGATTGCAAATATGAATTTCAAAGATGTTGACTTATATATTACCAAGGTGTAGCAAAAAGCACTGCTAGTTAGATCCTAACATATCCGGACAAAAATGGACCATAAAGCCAGTATTAAAGAATCCTATTCTATTTATCATTGTGTTTCTAATAGATTGCAAATACGTTAAACAGTAGAATTCATAGCACTTCGCTCTAAACGTTTTAAATAAACGAAACAAGTCTAGTAAATATTGCTGCCCTGTCCCTCTAATGGATTTGATAAATAAATTCGTAAATATTATGTTACTTCATATCTTTTAAGTATGACCTTTCGCCCTATAAACAAACCATGTTACCCTGTTTATTACTTTTTTCAATGAAATTTATCTGTAGCATTTACCTTTGTTTATTTGCACTATATACGAACAAGTCTTATATTTTCTTAATCTATTCTTGGTTATTCATTAATGCAGTGGTATACACATGAACTTTCATCCTGTTTTCTCTCTACTATTTTGATGTTATCTCTGAATAATGTGAATTTTATGTCTAGATCCCATTATATTCAATTTGAACATTAATCATATGGATTAACTACTCTATGTTCAGCGTTCTCTGTCATCAGTGACTGTGATAACTGATTTCAAACTTCTAGGTTATTTTGAAGAGTTGGTGTATAAGAAATAGATTTGTTTTTACGATTTGATCACAGATTGATATCAGTGTTAGAGAACCATTGAAAACCAACCAGCACTGGAGTACTGAACAGCTGTTTTATCCTAGTTTGGGAATCATCGGAAGCATGCATCCACCACAAGTGTACGAACTCAGGAGTTTTCGGTTACAAGGCAAGCTCGTATGCCATTCAGCCACTTGGAACCCACTTGGTGGTCATGCCATGAATTCTAACTTCTACCAACTTGTGATTTAGCGCGATGACCAACTAATGCCATCGGCGGGAAATCCATCCTCAATGCACTATTTTTATTTTATTAAAAATATCAATTATTGCCTAACTTATATAAATATGTCATTATGAAACCTGAAAAAGAAGTTATCTGGAAGAATATTCTTTGTTCACTAATCAGTTTTTTGAAATTTATAATGAATATATTTTTTTTAAAGTAACATTTATGTTTTAAATAATGGAAATAACGAAAACAAATGAGTCATGAGACACTGGATTTTATAGCAAATTTAACATTTTTAAAACTGTCAGTCTGTAAACATCAACTTGCGTAACATTTTGTTTTAGGTTTGAAATAATAGTAATATTAGTGACTGTTGTTGTGTATTTTTTTGTTTTACTTTTTCACCAGGTGACTGGATTTTATACGATCCTTGCACAAATGAAAATGTGCATTTGTCACTGTGTTCCTTTGTTCAAGTACTTTTTTTCAGCCATAATTAAATAACAAGCTGGTGTCGCAATAACAGTGACTGTATATATATATATATATATTCATCAACCTTATTCAGCAGCTGTACGACGACGACGCATGTCAAGTGATCCACAACGGAAAACTCAGCGAGGCGTTTGCAGTAAACACAGTTGTCAGACAAGGGTGCTTATTATCACCAGTGATATTCCTATTTGTGGTGGACTGGATTATGCATCAGACAGTGGGAAACGAGAAACGGGACAGGAATATCCTGGACCGACGTGAAGAACCTAGAAGACCTGGATTTCGCGCGTGGATGAGTTATGTTTGATGTCACTGTCACAAAATTGAAGACTTACAAGCAAAAACCGACAAACTGGTCAAAGAAGCAGCCGGCGAAGACAAGACTCCAGGTGAACATAGACAAGACGGGGGTTATAAAAATAACAAGTCAACAACAACAAAAACAACAGCAGAAACATCCAGCTCCAATCATCATCAACGGGAGGGATTTGAAAGAGGTTACTTCATTCACTTCACTTATCTAGGGAGCATTGTCTCAACTACAGGAGGAACAGACGAGGATGCCAAATCAAGAATCCAATCGGGAAGGCGAGAAACAAATTCACCAACCTGAAACCAATCTGAAAATCTTCGTAACTCACCATCAACAACAAAATTCAGTTTGATTTTCAGTACAAACATCAAGTCAGTCAGTTCTTCTATACGGATCAGAAACTTGGCGAGTGGGTCACAGAGAATATTTCCAACAGCCTGTTGCAGACCTTAATCAATAACTGTCTTCGCTTTATACTGAAGATCAGATGGCCGGGCCGGAATGAATCACCATAAGAAACTATAGGAACAAAAAAAAGAACCAATCACCAACCAACAAATATACAGGAGAAAGTAGAAATGGATAGGACACTCGCTGAAGAGGCGGCTGATTGACATCGCGCGCCAGGCCATTGCTCGAGTGCAACCCGAAAGGTAGGCGGCGAGTGAGAAGTCGGTGCAAGGGTGACATGGAGGAGATCGTGTGAAGAGAGAGGAGTTGAAACAGTCTGGACTAACATGGATGCAGGTGAAAAGTAAAGCAGAAGACTTTAGAGAGTGGAGACGTGCAGTTGAAGCCCTATATTCCACTAGGAACCCAAGGGAACAATAAATAAATAAATATAATTTCCACCAAAATACTGTCCAAATAAGTGCTTAATTCTCGAAGAGTCTTGTCATATTTTCTTCAATAAGTTAACTAAATATTTGTCACTATGATTCCATTTATAGGGCGCCTATTCATCAATAAGTGTTAGACACATACACAGTGGAAAAGCAGTTATAAGTTGCCAATTTTGTAAACCTGTGAATATCTATTTTTTGACATTGATATTGTGTCGAAAAGTAATTATTTAACAAATTAGTCTTGAAAAATTGACACCGTGACCAAAGTTAGGAATTCAGTCCTTTGTTCATTGTCTATGATGGCAAGGTTTTTAAAATATTTGTAGATACAGTGGGGATAAAATTAATTACCTGTAGTGATATTGTACTTTTTTAATTGAACGGAAGAATCAGGTTTGTGAAACAAACCGATTAACAGTTTTGGTCGACTAATTTTATAAGGATAAATTAAAACCCTTTGTTACGAATCAACCTTGTGTTATCTTCATCACTTTTAGATAACTTTCATCTGTCGACTTGCGGCAGTTTTATCACGAAGTGACATCAGTTAGAGAATCCCTGAAGTACTGAACAGCTGTTTCATCTTAGTCGGTTGCGCTATATATTGCAAATTGGAATTCATAGGCTATTGGATTGGATACCAGTAGATGGATGTTCTACGATTTTGTCTTTTAATTTCAAGGTCTGCAGTTCGAGTCTTGGTGACTGTGTACTGTTGAAGGAGGAAACAGCTGTTCAGTACTCTCTGGTTTTCCTGTTTTTTTCCTTCACGTTCCCCGTGGGAACATAGGGCTTCAAGATAGTGGTTTGAAGTTTCTGTAGCAGTATTTATTTTACAGGATGGGATTGTTAGCCTCATGCCCAACCTTTCTACTTTACCAGCATTATTTCTGGCCTAGTGAGGTAAAGGAGTGCTTCTGTTGGAAATTGAACCCCGGACCATGTCCATGGTCGGCTTGCGTCCTAACTGTTATGCCACCGGCGGCGGTTCTCTAAAATTATGTCACCTTGTGAATAAACCTATAACTCTGAGATAAATAAACCTAGAAAGCATCCAAAGAAGATACAGAATTCCACTGTTATATCTTTGGTCTCATGAAATGTAAGGAAAAGTAACTACAGTAATAATGACCTGACAAATTCACATCGTTTTAACTGATTAAAAATGCCCATTACAATTTTCAAAAGAATGGATACTGAACAAAGAGTACTCTTTTCGATAAATTCATCACCGGGCTCTACATTTATACACTCATTATAGTGAACAAAAGAGTTAGTGTTATGAACGACATTAATGTTTAAATAACATCAAATCAATAATGTTGATAGATTACAGCTGAAACGCATCAACATAGAATAAGCTGAATGTCAGAAACATTAGGAAAGATAATAGTACAAATTCATGAGTTTATAGCTTCTACTGAAGGCCAGGGCAATAGTAGGGGCTGAACGTGTTTCTTTTGGACACAGAGTGCTGGAGTACCCAGACTAGCCGCTTCTAATTGTATCTATCAATTCAACTGCGCTCGTGGAGCCAGTTATATTGGCCGTTGCTCAAGGAACTTGATTTTTTGTGCTCGAGAACATCTCCCAGCAAGGCTAAGTAAAGGTGTAGTGAGAACTATTAACAGCTCGATATTGGAACATCTGGTGCAAACAGGACACAAAGCCAGCGTAGATGAATCCTCCTCTATATTATACTGGGTGCCAAATAAATCACCAAAAACATCGAAGGACTCCAGGCTCCAAACAGAAGAGGCTATTATGATTCGCCTCAAACAACCAGCACTCTGTGCCCAAAAGAAACAATTTCAGCCCCTACTATTGCCCTGGCCTTCAGTAGAAGCTATAATCTCATGAATTTGTACTATTATCTTTCCTAATGTTTCTGACATTCAGCTTATTCTATGTTGATGCGTTTCAGCTGTAATCTATCAATATCATTGATTTGATGTTATTTAAACATTAATGTCGTTCATAACACTAACTCTTTTGTTCACTACAATGCATGTATAAATGTAGAGCCTGATGATGAATTTATCGAAAAGAGTACTCTTTGTTCAGTATCCATTCTTTTGAAAATCACATCAATGTCTTTATTTGCTATAATCTCCAATGAAAACTGTATTTCCCCTAGAAAAATCAGATCTTTTATTAATTTACACACTTAAAATTCATCAAGAAAACTTTGTACGGGTAAATTACTTTTCAGAAATAAAATTTCAAATTAAACTAGTGTATTTTGAAGACTATACGGAAGATTATGTTATATATAATTTTATGGCACTCACGCCGTGAAATATCAGGAACTATGGATTCTTTCCTATGTCTATGAAAACTTACTACTTAAAAGCATACCTATTCGGAAGTACCTAAGCTGTCTTCGTCCCTTGACTAAACGCCGACGAATATCCTTCAACCCATCATCGAAAGTAGTATATATTCATTAAACTTCATGACTAAAGTACTAAAAGTGTTCTAGTGTTACGGGGTAGGTTCATATGTCAGGCGTTTATGTTATCTCAGTAGGCAAACAAACACTGGGTAATAAAGCTTAAAAGACTTTTGAATAAACTGTGCTAATGATCCTGTAGACGAAAATAATAAAAAGCTCCAAAAATCCATCAACCAACAAGAATTCAGTGATACCATAAAAATAACCAAATTCTAAATGTCTACCGAGACTAATCTCTGTCAGATATGTGAAAATGCCTAAAAGTCACAGAATTACGTCGAATATCTCCAAAATTTAGTTGGACATCTATAGTGGTTTTCTTTTGATTTAAATGAGTGTGAGGCTCATACTTGTAAAGGATGAATGCTCCTGACTAAACTTTCTTCTGACGATTTGATCATGGATTGATATCAACTACAGAACCACTTTAAACCAAGGAGAACTGGAGAGCTGTTTTATACTAATTTGAGAGTCACCGGAAGTACACAACCCCTTGAGTTCGAACCCAGGAGATTACGGTGGTTGCGTAATACCGATTATTCCCAAGCTAGAATGAAACAGCTGTCTAGTACTCCGTGGTTTTTAGTGGTTCTCTAGCTGATATCAACCCGTGATCAAACTCGTTAAAACAAATCTATTGCTTACAAAACAACTTTTGAAAAAACTTCACAAGTAGAATCCTTACCACAATAATAAAAACTTTATGATGTAATCATAATAATAGTAATAAGTCACTTAAACAAAACTTAATTAGATTAAAATTGTTTCACATTGAAGAAATACCTTCCATTAAAAAATTAAAAGAAAATTTACCTGTACTGTTTTGCGGAGTATTTGTTGAAGAGAAAAGATTTTGTTTATTATACACAACTGGTTCTGTTTTATCCAACTCGTAAGTTTTACGTCGAAGTTTTGGTGTGAAAAAATTTCGAAATGTTCTAATTGTTGGATTTTTATTTGAAACATTAGGGGAGGATTTTTCATTTGGAATAATTAAATTTGACTCATGTTTTAAATGTGTTGGTGATTGGCTACTTATTTCTCTGTTGACAGGAATATTAGATGTATAGTAGGGCATGTTTGTATGATTTGGTGTTTGTTGAACTGGTTGTAGGAGTATAGCACCTCTAAAATATGAAGAAAAGATTATATATACGTATATACATACAGGCTTTGAAATGCTTAGAAAACTGATGAGTTCACTTACAAATGTGCTGTGATGCAAGCAAGAGGTTGTATCCACTATTGAATAATCTCTTTTATTAAAGGCACCATATCTTAGGTACTTACAGCAGTCTGCTTGTATCCCTTGGGCTAGCTAAGTTCCTATCCAGTATATTGTGTAAAGTTTCCTCCATTTTTTGGTGTTTTAATCATCTATTTTTGTTTTTCAATCACTACAGGAACTCTCAGGCAATTTCGATTGCTGTAATCTACAGCATTACTTGAAGGAAATGACGGAAATTTCACATACTTGGTTCCCAAGATAAAATGCGATAAAAAAGACGAAATGCTAGCAAATTTGTCATCCTTTGTAGGATTTGGAAATTTCGACAAAATGACCTGTATCCACAAGGTGTCTGATGGTTTCACTTTACAAATATCTGCTTCGCTTTAGACCCAGGTTTCTAGGGATATGTTCATCAAACCGGATAGGAGCCCTTCTTTTTGTCCTTCCGATGTACTTTCTCCCTCAAGTGCACTTAAATCTGTAAACGCATTTGGAGGTGACATCAACAGGGTATTTATCCAGTTTTGATTGACTTATACAGCATGTAGTGTTGTAAAGTATTACGAGCTTATCTTCACGGAGGAATCATTTTTTCCTCCTTTCATTCTGTTGTCTCTCTGTTGTGATACTGCTTCTTCTTTGAATGAAGGACAAACGAACACTTTCCTCACCTCGACAGTTGATGCTTCATTTTCTTTGCTATACTCTTGAATAAATCTTTTCGGTAACTCACTTTATCTTAAGCATTTGTCAACAAAGAATAATTCTTCCTCCATCTTGTTAGGCTGACATGGCTTTCTGGTTACGTTGCACAGTGTTCTCACTAATCCTCGCTTATAGCATTTAGAACAGAAGCCGTTATAGTGAAGGTACTGTGAAATAGAATGATATTATTTTATACCAAAAATTTAGTCCTTCTTTCTTCATAGAAATGAGGGTTAAACATAGTAGAGGAGTGAATACTGTTTAAGTTAGAACAACACAAGGTCATATGGTGTACAACCCAATACTATTTTACTTGAAGACGCTATACATACAGTAAGTACTTAGCAATCTAAATACGATAAAAATCCTGTACTATATGGTAACATATTTTTTTGAATAAAGTTATTATTATTTTTATTGTTATTGTAAACACATTTGTTGATGTAAAGTAAAAGAGCTGTGTAAAAATTAGTCTGTTTCATAAACAGTGTTGATAACAGAGTGAAGTACATAACAATAAATAAAAACAACGTATAGATGGGGTTACTGATATAGTGTTACAAAAAGCCACTGATTTGGAGCCAGGTGTGAGAGAATCTGATTCATTTTTGTTCAGTCAATTATTAGTGTAAAAATTAATTGAATATGCACTAGAAAGGTTTATGCTAACAGTCAATGTCCAGCATGAACTCAGTTAATTCGACGTTGGTAGCATAGGCTTATACAGATTCTGAAGTACGTTTATTACCGTTAGAAAGAAATTATTATTCTCTTAGGTACTGAATGGAACATGGGGCTTCTTCAACCAATCTACACTTCATCTTGTTCTCTACAGTCCTCCTTAAATGGCTAAAAAGTTGTCGCCTCCTTTCCACACGAACTCCTTTATGTTATCTTTGAACGTCTATCTTGTCATTCCCCATAGGGTCTAGTGCGTCGTGTTGCTCAGAGGCTTCCTCCGCTTTCTTCGGGATGTTAGTTGATCATTAGGTTCTTGGTTGGTTCGTTTTCAGAGTTTCTTGTTTCTTATCCTACCTAAAGCAAAGGAGACTGTTGGTGGAAGTTTGTTTTTTGTGACGCACCAAGTCTCTGAACCATATACAAGCAATAATTTTTAATCATTATTATTGAAAATTCAAATCTCTTCTTGTAGGCAAAGCGCGGCAGATCTTCATACTGTTTGGAGTATGAAGGTCCATCATGCTTTTACGATGCCTGTTGGCTTTGACATTCTCATCCATGTTGTTTATAGTTGTCGTAGCGGTGCTGCTTAGATAGGTGAAAGAGGTGATTTCTTTGTTTTATTTAGCTATGGCAGGCAATAATCTTGAGTAGCTATCGATTTACTTCACATGGTATTAGCTAGGAAAGCCGAGAAAAGTCAATAGTTCAATGATAGAACACTCGCCAGCCATGCATGATTACCGACTGATCTCTTTTTATAAACCTTCCCAAGTTTACTTGCCAGTAGTTGGCCCAGAGAAAAACACAGAAGGCTGGACATGAGCCTACCACGAAGAAGCAACACCACTAATCTAACTTGCAGTCTTGGTACCGTACACTAGATTTGTAAAGCAACGGACGAAAAGAGAAATTTGTTTGAAGGAAAACCAAAGATGAGCTTTGGCAAAATAAGCAAAAGTGTTTGGCAGATATGTTCAGATAGAATGTACGAGTGTATCCAAAAGGACACACTGGAAAACAACGAAAAATTTATTTGGGATTATAGAGCATATTTCAAAGTTAGTCGAAGAAAGACTTTAGTAGATTCAGCCAGACGTACCTTCAATAGCATGTAGTGTGGTGACTGAAATGTAGCATATTCAGGTCAACAGACGTATATAAATACAGAAGGTGAAACGGCTTTTTACAATAAGAGAAGGAGACTATAAATCATACAGTCTGTTCAGACAGGTGTCAGCTATGTTGTAGATATTATTTGACTGGTTTCAATGTAGAACGTTGCAAAGATATGCAGTTGGTTGAGAAGAGAATAAGGAAAGATTCGAAAGAGAAATAATAACCAGAGATATGAGGCAAAAAGAATAGGAATATGCAAGAACAATGTAGTTTTATTGGATATTGTAAGTCACAAGTAGTGGATGAATTTGCATCATTGATAACGATTTTGAGCCATATTACCAGTTGTCTCCAGCCATCGGTTTTTACCATCCAGAGGACCCCAACCAGTCTGGAAGTTTACACCCCTCTACATGGCTTCGACTAACTGATCTGGATTTCATTGACTGATGAAGCCATGTTTTAGTTTGACCACCGGTAGCTTTTTCCAGCCTGACTCTATGCCAAATAACATTGCCCGTCGAGGTAGGCGATGGTGACGCATATTTAACACATATCCTAATAATCTTAATCGGTGTAACTTCAAAATCTTGCCCATTGATTTCCCCTCCTTAGCTAGCACTCAACCCATGCCTAAACTCAATATTGTTCACCTTTATATACCATCTAACATGGAAAATAGAACGCAGACACATATGATCAGAGACAGGTGGCCTTTTCATGTCGTTCAGAGACCGTGTCCCACAGTCATAAAGAAGGACAAAGCGATCTGTTGCGCAGTGCATACGCCTTTGGGTTGACAGCCATCTCGATATCACGTCTACGATAGAGATGGCGTAAACTGGGCTATGCGAAACTAGCCCTCTGTATCCGTACTGAGATATCGTCAGCAATCAACCTGCTGCCGTTTGTTAATGCAATTTCTCAAATAAGTGAAGTGGTCAACATGCTCTGTCACTAAAATCCCAATCTTTAAGCTGCGAATGAGTCGATTTAGTCCAGTCTCGTAGCCTCATCATCTAACACCTCCTAGGAGCGAATCATATGTCAAATATTCGGAGATTTCTGCTGAAGAAGTTCAGAAGACTCTGCATTTTGTCAGCGTCTCCACTCAAAAGGGAGGATCATATCAACCGCATATTCTAAGTCAGTGAGATTCCCTGAAGTAGATATTGATGAAACTGCGAGGATTCGGGCTTACAAAATGAATTGTGCGGGAAACACATGTCCACATTTTATCGATTCACTGTGATTTTCTACTTATATAAACTCACCTACTTTTTACTTCCGCTTGATTTCTATTTCAAACTGTGTCTTTTCTTTTTTCTTTCTCTTTTTTTTAGCATCCTGTAGTTATTGTGAAGTATTTTAAATTAAATTTCCTTCATGAAGACATTTTGTCATGAATTATAAACTCTAATCAGTCTTTCTGCTGATATTTTACAAAACTTTGTGTAAGAATTAGCTCAATGTTACAGAAATCTTTCAGTTTTTAAAATTCATCTGTCTTTTCAGTATATGCCTGCGCATTAAAAGTGAAGTATTTTTTTTTTAAAGTAGAGCCAGATGTAACGCTAAAGAAGGTATCTTTTTTACAGTGAATTCTCTGCCTTTGCATTATCGTTGTCTATTAATGGGACTTAATCAGGTTTACCTTTTTACAAAAGTGCACATAAATGTGCATAAATGTATAGTATAAGAGCAAACACTTTTAAAAGTTCCTTCCTTAATAGATTAGAATTTAATTTTTTGATAAATATGATACTAAAAGCCGTCGAATTCTGGTGTTCCTAGTGTTTCTGGCATATTTCAGTCTTATATTTTTGAGTGAGCTACAGTTAGTTTCTTTTGAAATTCAACAAACTTCGTTGTATGAAAAAGAGAAGACGTTCAGCGAAGAGACTCTTTTCGGCGAATTCATTCACATAGCTATACAATCGCATTTATATATAATTATTTGTGTGTGTACATAAGGTTTGTTAAGTTTAGATAATTGGTCAGGTAATAAAAGAATGATCTAATATAGAAACAAGGTTAATCACACAGCAACTAAAGTAAGATTGAGTTAGTAAGTTAGATGACGTAATATAGTTGGCTAAAATGTTTCAGCTTAGGTCAGGGTAGCAACAGAGGTAATTACAGGTAGAGACTAAGTAGTAGTGAGGTAGAGAATAATGCAATTTAAATTAGAACTGAAACTGAGCAAATAAGTTGGATGACGTAACGTAAATGACTAGAAATCGAGCGTTGGTCAAGTCAGTAAAAGTGGTAGTGAGATGTAGAAATTAAATCGGGTGGCGGTAGAGAACAAGAAAGTTGAAAATGCAAAATATTACAATTGAGAAGACAAAATAATACTAATGAAGAGACAGAAAAAAAGAGATTAGTTAGAATTTACTTGTCGGGTAATAAGATAGATTAAGTGCATTGCAAGTGTAGTGATTGAACGAACTTCTTCTGTATGCAGAGTTCAGGGCTTAGCAAGTGGATTGTCATTGCCTCTGTAGTTTGAAGAAGTCTGATTCGTACATCTTTAGGAAGACTACTTCTTACTCTTCAGAAGACTTTGAAGTTTGTTTCGGGTGTAGCTTGGTGTCCGGAATCTATCATATGTTCTAAGATGGAGCTGTGGGGACATCGTTTTTCTCCTTTGTGAAACCATGTTGGTAAGTGTTTGGTGATACGTTTGGAAGGCGAAAATTTTTCATTTTTAAAATATGCCTCATCTTCGGAAACTGAAAGTGATTCGAAATCCATTTGTCTACAAATCAGGATGTCTTTCAGCTACTTTCATTACTCTTTGTCATTTTTCAAAAATTGGCTCTCATTTCAAAGTTTGTATTTGTTCAATAGAAGAAAAATGACAACAGCAAGGAGTACGAACATTATCTGCAATTCTACAGTTCTGTAGCGTGGTGGCGTAACCTAGTCATCCTTTCGTTGGAGTCACGTAGGACAATTCAGAACTAACATCTAAATAAGTCTCGCGTGGCTGAACTCTTAACACTTTTACAGTGGCTGCCCCGGCTTGTTCTAGTTGTCAGTATGATCTCTTATATCAGTAAATATATGGCCAAGCAGATAATCCGGGGGTTACTCGCTTAAAAATTTTGTTTTCAAATGAATGTACAGTTATACGTGTATCCAGCTAAAATGACTTGTGCATCTATAAGATATTGAGATTTAGATTTGTGAAATCACACCATAAATAATAAATAATGTACGTTTACTTACCCAGAATTTACTCTTTGTCTTGTTGTTGAAACATGCGGAATAGGTGCTTTTAACCTTATTTGTTGATACTGTGGATTGAACTGTGGTGAACCATCTAGCTGACCGTTGTTTCGCTGATTTAGGTAATCATTTGCGACCATGTTGGGATGAATGACAACCTTTGCTGGTACAGAATAATTTGGCTGTTGGTAATTCTGTTCATAAAGAATTAATTGGAATGTAATCAGAATAACAGCAAATATCTTGACGTATAATTGACTGCCTAATAAAATCTATAAAAAATGTACTGTGTGAATTATATTCATAGCCTGAAGTTATTTACCTATTCCGTAATTTTGAAGAGATTTTGCAACGTATTTCACTTTGAGACTTATATCTCTTTTTAGACAGATTTCAGTTAAAGAACACTGTGATTTCAAACGACTGATGCAAAATAAAGGACTCCTTGATACCACAAACTAGTTCATTAGAAAGAGGAGAAGTTTTGTGAGTGATTTTATTTTCAAGTATTGGTTTTGTAGGGATTTTGTTTGATTGCATGGAGGATTTCATCATGAACTGACATCAGTTTGAGAACCCTGGAAAACCTAGGAGTACTGGACAGCTGTTTCTATCGTCCTGGTTTATGAGTCCTTATCAGTACGTACCCTCCGGGTTCGAACCCAGGACCTTCTGGTCACAACGCGAGCTCGTAGACCATTCAGCCGCTGGGACCCGATCCAATTGACCTTGAATTCTAACTTCTGCCAATTCACAACATAGCGCGACCATTTCGCAATGTTTTCTTCGATGAGTTACTGCCTAATCTTCGGACTGCTGTACCCTGATGGTCACGGCTTCCCACGAGAATCCAAGGTTAACTGCCTGAATAGAGCCAGTTGCTAGTGAGCATGAGATTAATTTTCAAGTATTGGTTTTGTAGGGATTTTGCTTGATTGCATGGAGCTGACATCAGTTAGTGATTTTATTCACTACAATACCGATGATAGTCGATTAAAAACCTATTGACTGGGACAGAATATTTGCAGCTCAAAAAATGAATGTTGTATACCACCTTCAATCCTTTGGGTTGGAATTTAAGTCCGTCAGTGACTGTCAGGAGTGGTTGATTCAAGATGGCTACCTGCTGAAATTCATCAAAATGCCTAAACTCTTCTGTATTTCTTATTGTTTAAATCATTTAATTATGTTGAATTATTACTACATTTTCTCGTGCTGATATTTAATTGGCTACCAAGTGAATACTGTGCAATTCTCGAAGGAAATGAAGAATAAACTTACAAAATTGGTTCTCTGTTCATATGTGACGACACTAACTCACAGGATGTACTTTAGTTTACTACTTTGCAGGTAAATCCTATACGAAGAGGAAGTATCTTGTAACCAAATACGCTGAAAATTTATGTACTATGTGTTCATATATTATCTAAAATAAAGCTTTAATATTATTATCATTATTCCAACAGGAGCAAAGAAATGTGCACTGATTGAAAATCGTAAAGACATTTCAAAATCGTTTTGGATAACAAGTATTCTTAACCAATCCCAACAAGAAAATATGTAAATATGAATTTAATTTTCAGGTATTGGTTTTTTAGGGATTTTTTTTGATTGCATGGAGGATTTCATCGTGAACTGAAGATGAGCCAGTAACTCATTGAAGAAGACAATGCGGAATGATCGCGCTATGTCATGGATTGGCAGAAGTCAGAATTCAAGGACCATTGGATCGGGTCCCAGTGACTCAATGGTATACGAGCTCACCTTGTAACCAGAAGGTCCTGGGTTCGAAACGTGGCGGTGGGTGCGTATTGCTGAAGAGTCCCAAACTAGGAAGAAACAGCTGTCCAGTACACCCAGGTTTCCCAATGGTTCTCTAAATGATGTCAGCTCATGATGAAATCCTCCATGCAATCAATTTAATTGGCATTAATTGAAAACAATTTTGAAATCGTGTTCAATTTAGGTTCCTCACCAGTAGATTACAGATCACTGAACCAGAAGCTCTACCAGCTGAGATATACGACTTAAGTGCTAGCCAGCTAATAACTGCATTGTAACCGTTACGGTTGGATATAGCTATCACATAAGATTATAGCGCATAACTGTCCTTTTATCGCTTTTATCATGCTCACGCCGATCTTCTCCTGACACTTTTAACCGCACTTAATTAGAAGAAGGGGAAAAGGCTGCCAATGGATGCTGAGACTGTTATTACATATAACATGATTAATAGTCTACCGCTCAAAGTCTATCCTAGATATTTTCACCAGAGAATGTCAATTCCTTTAATTGCATTCAAGAATAACTAGACATTATGCAACAGATAGTTTATGTCTGTTTTTATTATTACAGACATTTTCGCAAAAATGAATGACAATTATATTACAAAAAGTAATTTTGTAGAAAATGATGAACGTCTTTCTTTATTTGCTTGAGTGTATTTGACTTGACATATATATATAAGTATTTCACGTCACTAGAATTCAGTGCACTACAAGTTATTTTTGGTTTTCTACTTTACTTTTTTCAATGTGCAATTCACTTTGCAATGGGATTTGTAGCGTTTTAAGACAAACTAACATTTCAGTCTGTTATCTAATACCATCGAAGCATATTAATTAAGTCTGCAATAAACAAGGAAATAAACATTTTCGTTAAGTTAATTTTATAATGGGAAAAAATTGTTTATATTATTTCGAAAACCACAAAATAATGCTAAATGTTGTGGGAAAATATTCGCTTAAAGATGCATTTTAAAAGTGCAGACTCTCTCTCTCCGGATTGTTCACCATGGCTATTATTTCAATCTTAGTTGGCATTGACTAGTTCATGAAAATCAGTGCCATATACCCGTGAATTAAGTTTCCTTATTTGTTTCCTGTTCTGCTTACTAAGCACTTAACCCGATATTTCTTAGCAAGTTATTGTAACAGAACTATTATTACTAATCAAAGATCATTTTGCGAAGTGTTCATATTGTAGGTATTAAACAGGATTACTGGTATATTGTATTATAAGGTCAACCTGAAGGTTGGAGGAGTAACTATGACTTTCTGAAGGACGAGAGCGAACTATTTCTATGTCCTTGAGATTGCCGAACGCAGTTGGTTCAGGTTGTAATCCTCTTTGGTGCTAAGGCGTATTAGAGGCACTGGGTCATTGACCGCGAATGGTAGCCTGGTCATGAAAACCGAGCGGGAAGGATGTGTAGGAGAGTCTCGTATCCCTATAATAAAGGGGCAGCTTGACTGGAACCTTTGGGCGACCTGCAAGGGGATTATGTCCTAGACTAATTTGCTTGTGGATTTTAGCCTTTAAGGATTCGTTGGACTGCGATTGGTCGTGGGTCTCCCCGGGTGGTTGTAGGTCTTTGAAACCGTCCAGTGAGGTCATACAGCTCAGGTAGGTGGCGCGACCTCCAGTTGCTCAGGTGCGCAAGCGCCAGGGTTCCTCCTATGATTTAGTGAGGGAAGGGCAACCGTGAGAGTAACCGCCCGCGGTCCGGGGACCCAGTGGGTTAGTATGTACCATCTGAGAAGCAGCCATGGTTTGTTTGAGACCGGACAGTGAGGGGTGGAAAAACACCTACCGCTGCGGGAGCATTAATGGGGTGCTCATTTTCATGCTGCAACGTCGCTGAGATGTTGTCTACTCAGCAGGCGTACTAACTCTGCGGGGGGGAACAATGGGATAACTAAGAATTATAGCACCGCCCTCTCCTCTGGAGGCCTTGCTGAAAATACAACGTAAAACGAAGGTTAGACTCTATGTGGGTTTTTTGGATGTGTATTACTAAAGAGTCTCAAACTAGAACAAAGCAACTGTCCAATGCTGTTAGGTTTTCGATGATCCTCTGATTAACACCAATTCTCGATCAGACTTGGAATTGGTTCTACATTGATTCATCTATTAGTCAGGTTATATGCTACGTAGCAAACGTGTCGACTGAAAAGTACTGCGTAGCCTTTGTTAAAATAATTTAGTAGTAGTCTAAAGCCTACTAAATGACTAAGACACTACATGTTAAAAAAGATTTAACAGTACAAAAGTGAAGTGGCAAGTTTAGCCACCGGACTGTATTCAGAAGACAAGATGAGACTTAGTAACAGGCATTAACGTAACCGTTGCAACGTTTTAATATATTCATTACTGTTCGATTAATTTAATCATGAACATTTCCACTGAACCTGTAAATGTTTTTAAAATTGGCTAGATCTGATACCTAGAGCAGTAAAACAAACTACAAATGACATTTTTCGACTTAGAAGTTTCATTTCCCAGTAAATTGCAAATACAGATAGATTTTTTGAATATAACTCTTTTATACTTGTGATTTCCAGAAAATATAAGTGGCCTTAATTGATCAACCTTATTTTAGTATGCAGGTTTCTTGAATGTGTGTCTTGATATCCATCCATGCTTTCCAGCTGGTAGTTTCCTATTTGTTGGTGGCTAATGATGGAGGCCATAACTCGCGTCTCACCCTATTGGAGACTCATCAGCTGGGAGTATTTGCATCCTACTGAATTCAGCATTAATAGATTCATCAAATTTCTGATGAATTGGAAGTCTTCAATATCAAACTTGATTTTTATTAAGTAAAGCAAAGTGTTGTTGCATTGCTACATAACTGAAGACATAGGAAACATGTGCGTATAGCTACATTTAAATTAGTGTAGTTTTAATTACTCCTTTGTACTTGTGCATGGATTTTACTCCATATGTGTGTTGATAAAGATTGATTTGTATGGGTTGTTAAAAAACCAGATCAAAATGTGTTTTCTATCACCAGTCTTATACAGGCAACATTAACTCGATTTAATATGAAGTGATTTTTTTTAAAGCAAAGGGTTATTATGAATTTCAGTAAAACCAAATCTTGTGTTAAAGTCTCATGCGCAGTTATAGCTGAAGCGTAACCTGGTTATTAGAGGTTTGATTTCACACATAATCGCATAAAGACTTATTTTAGAATCAACAGCACAAATAAACTTGTGCTTACTCTGCCTCTTCTCAAACACTTGACAAGGCAAGATGGTCCTTCAAGGTGAGCTTCGTTCTTATTATCATAAGCAAATCTTGATATCGTCAAATGCCGACTTGTCATTACGAAAAGTTAAGTGAATTATCTTTGCTTAAACTTCTGTTGGTGGAATATAAAAATCTTGTAATAAATACGTAAGTTTAGGTTTCATAATCATCTTCGAGGCACTAGTGAAAAGAACAAAACATATCGTCCAGGGAATAGGTAATGGAGAAGATTAGTAGCCCAGGTGGTGGTGATTTCGATGTAGTTATGTTCTCTGAGCTGGATAGTTTACTTGCGAATCTTTCATTGTCCTACTAGGCAACATCTTCAGAGCATACTTCTATTTTGAAGTGAGCTTATTGATTTCCCCATGAGTTTATTAGTCATCTCTTCTGGTGGCGTTGAACGTGATTGGTTGTTTTTATGTGCCTTCACATCCTCTAGGCCACTTGTATTTGTGTTGGTGTTGATTGTTTCCTTAAGCTGAAGTTTGACCCTTTGTGTATGAGATTTTATTCTTATCGATTGGCAAATTTTTGTCTATGTCAGTTAATCGATCCACTGGAATACCAGGCTTCTAAAAGTCCTCCAGCATTCTTGGTGTTTCCTCAGTCTAATTTTTGAACGTTGTTCCAGTCAAACTGATGTCCGTAGTTGTCTGCATGCAGCAATATGAAGGAGTGGACGTCATATCTTTTGACGGTTAGTTTATGTTCATGGATACGAAGATGTAGGAGACGTCCACTTTGGCAAATGTAGTGTTTTTTAATCGTTGCGGAGTTGAATAAGTATGCTAGAGTTGTATAGTAAGGTAAATAATTTGATGAATGAGGTGTAATCAAGATGCAGACAGGAACGAAGGAAAATGTCATATAAAGTCAGAGTCCGTAATAAATACAAGAGTTATAAAGAGTTAGAAAAAAACAAGTAAAAGTGGTTGAAAACAAGAAGTTTCTTTCCATGGTAGTAAGACTGTTTGAATCAATTTTTATTTTTTACAAAGTTTTGGTTTCTTTATGCAAACGAATAGAGCTTCAGCAATACACAGGAGTTGAAAGCATATTGTTTTTGACAATTTCTTCTTGAAGGTGTTTGTTGAGATAGATTGACCAGTGTTAATAAGGTTGTAACGACAGAAGACAAGGGCCAGGCAACAGATCGTTTATTTAGGAAATCAAGAGTTACTTATAGATTTTTATGTACATTATTGTTAGCAGAGAAGCAGTCCCTTCTGACTGGTTGCTTTCTTTCTGAAGGTTATCCTGTTGTCTCTTTGTGACCGTTTCTCAGAAAGTTAAGCCATATATCTGAGAATCATTTTTCCACACGTTAAGTCTACTGTGGTTGGCTAATGATTTTCTCAAGTTTAGGCTTTGTAATTGTTTTCGCTCATCTTCCTCATTCGAGATGTTAACACTGACGTTAAGTTTTTCAAGTGTTGGTTTGTAAGGGTTTGATTGGTTTCAGGATTTCATCATGAGCTGACATTAGTTAGAGAACCACTGGAAAACCTGGGAGTCCTGGACAGCTGTTTCGTCCTAGTTTCGGACACTTCAGCAGTACGCACCCACCGCCACGTTTCGAACCCAGGACCTTCCGGTTACAAGGTGAGCTCGTATACCATTAAGCCACTGGGACCCGATCCAATGGTCCTTGAATTCTAACTTCTGCCAATTCACGACATAACGCCGGGTTCGCATCCCGGTGGGTGCGTACTGATGAAGAGTCCCAAACTAGGACGAAACAATTGTCCAGTACTCCCAGGTTTTCCAATGGTTCTCTAACTAATGTCAGCTCATGATGAAATCCTGAAACTGACGTTAAGTGTTGTCTACAGTTTTGGCTTGGAGACCGCTCTCACAGTAAAGGCATTCAGTTATTGAATCCTCCATATTGCTATTACTGCCAGTGTTCACTCATGTGTGATAGTATGCGCGTCGAACGATCAATGAGTATCCATTCAGGATGAAGATGTTTTTTTATGTGTAATTCTTATTATTTTGTGTCGGGTCGAATGCACATGACAAGGGATTTCATTTAACAGACACCTAAATAAAGAGACTTGACTGATCATCTTAAGGTGGTGTGCATAAGTGATCGAAAATAGAAAATATTTTGCCTATTCCTGACATTGTCTAGCCGCTTTACAAAGCGAAATGACTTAAATAATATTCAGCTTTTTATAAAAAGGGTGTTTAACCAATCACTATTTTTGAGGGATTAGCTTAACTATCAAACATAAATGACAACATTGATAAAGTTATTTGAATTCTTTGAAGTACAATTGTGATTAAGAAACCAACTAGCAATTTCTTTTGTTTTTTGCTCACGTCATACAGGAAAAGAGAAATTTTCAGTGTGACACAAAATTATGCATAGTCTATCAAATATGATAATGTGTTTTTTACATGTATATTTGCCATTTTACATAGTACAATCATGAACTTTCGTAGCAGCAGTAGTAGTTATACGTGAATCATGTGAATATGTGACACCCTGTAGAGTTAAAATAAATAAGCTATCAGATTGTGTCTAATTTTAGTTGCATTTAAAAAAAAATATGTATATTAAACTTTTCTTTGATTGATTGGATTTTATTTCCTTATTATGTGACACGTAGACACAGAAATACACAGGAAAAACACGCTTATATTGAACTTCTGTTTAGATTTACCTGAAAACAGCCAGAAATTTGTATCCATTTATGAAATACAGTCAAATAAGGGTATTCCTAAAGGAGTTAACACTGAAGGTTATAGGAAAAAGCAATTGTTTTGTAAATATTGTCGATATGCCGATGTCACACTTGTAGTACACAACAATGAAGTCGTACTTCCTGCCTACTCAGATTATTCAACAACGCACATACCAGTAGTGAATTGACTATGGAACATGAAAATGATGGAAAGTTCCATTTTCTCGACATTGTCATGTAATGGTAGTCTCTAGAAGTCAATATACCGAAAGCCTATATGGATAGGACAATACCTACATTTTAATAGTTCTTGTCTAAACAGCTTTAAACGAGCACTGGTGAAGAATCTATACTACAGAGCTGGGAGATTATGCTCTATAGATAAATTAGAGGAAGAATTTATGTTTCTCGGAAAGATGTTGAAAAGCAACGGTTACCCTCAAAGATTCATTAACAAGTATGGAAGATCTGAAGGCTCAAATGTCAAGCAAATCACAGTGGAGAAAATGCCGATCTACATTCAGTTTAACTGCGAAGGTGATATTACAGCAATTGCCAACAGAAGATGGAGGACGTCACCAGGCAGAGCCTATCTTACAGCTAAGCTGATTCCTGTGTATCAAACAACTTGCTCTTTGATACAATGAAAAATCAACAGATATCCTTCTCATGTCAACCGCAACTGTAAAATTAAATTTACGTGTATCTTCGGAAGTAGCTACACTGAGAGAACAGAAAGAAAGGTATACCTCCAGTTTTCTGAATATCTACCGAAAAGCTTATGTCTCAAGGGAAAAAATTCTTATTATAGCGCTATTACCAGACATCTCCTCCATGCGGTTCATGAGGTGGAAATTGCGAAATTCTTTAAAATTATCAATAGACAAAGGAGGTTGATTATCCTCAAGTTTGCCGAAGCAATCTTTATCAAGCGCCTGAAATCCAATTTATGCGTTCAGAAACAAGCGGTTATCAGTCTTTCCTTGTTCTGGTAGCTGGTTACGTAATGCTAAACGTTTCGATTGTGCATGATCATCATTGTTCGGGATAAAGAGTTTATTATTATTATATATTATTATTGTATACATCTATTGGTTGATTTCTGTTTAAAAACGAACTCTGTGCAAATATGTTAAAATCGTTCTTGTGGATATACTTATTAATGTCTTTGGACGGTAATTAGCTGATGAGAAGCCAACCAAATAAAGGATGATACCATTTTATTCTGCAAAAACTTTTGTTCTTGCTTTATTCAAGTTCATTAGGGAGAATAAATGTATGAAAATATAATGCATGAAACTTCTACTATCCCCTCTTTTACTTAATTAATAGTTATTCAAAAAGTGACTGATGATCTATCAACAAGATATAAAACTGATTTTGTTTAAAAAAGACAAGTTTCAATAGGAACAATGAAATATTGTTAAAGTATAAATAGACCACTCTAGTAGAATATATTTTCAGATTAGATAAATCTATTTGACATGACAAGTGCATCGATGTTTAGTTGTGGCATATTCAACAACCACGCTGCACGTGGTCGGAGGTTCCGTCACCGACCGATGTATTATAAAACCTTGCTTAGGCGGTTGAAAACCCTGTCAAGGGAGAATGTTGAGTGAGGCTAGCAAAACCAATCTGTAAGACATAAACATCTATGCTAAGTCAATCTGAACGAAGAATATTCTTTTCAATAATTTCTCTTCAGGTTCTTACAATTATAAAATATAATATTTGTGATCGTTACAATAAAGATAGCCAGGTATGCGGCGGATACATTTTTTAACGTAGAATAACAGATTAGTTATGGGGTGTCAAAATAAATAGTCATATTTGTGTGACAAACGTGCTAGGCTGAAATCGATTAGAAATATTGTGTCCAGAAAAATCGATATCCTAAACTCTATTGGAAATCATAACGTAGAAACAGAATACCACAAAGTAAAATGACTTTAAAACGACATGCACTTAATCAGCTCGAATCAATACAGTCTGACATTACACAATTGGAATTAAATATATCACAAAGGAATTATGCACTTCTCGACCTTCCAGAAGAGATGAGACTACAATTTATGCAATATGTCGACGAAATCGCCGAATGTAATTCCTCGAAAAAACGAACACAACTGATGAAAGGCTTAGAAAGCCGAACTCCTGAATGTAGATTTCCTGCTAATCCAGAAAGGTACGTCCATAACTTTTCTAGTGTGATTCTTGACAAACTACAACTGGAAGCGTTATCTCTAAGGACTAAGTTTTGTGATATCCGTACGGAGATTAGTCAGATTGACACTGATGTACAATTCGAGAACTTCTATATACAAACAGGGGACTTGGTCGCCTCTTCTGATGAGGACCTAGAAAGATTCAAATCAACCCTGGTAGACTGTTGCTATCAGTATAGACAGAAGGATAAGAATAAGCCCCATAGTATATTGACAAAACAGAACCGAGAAGTTGTTAAAAGACTAAGACAAAATGAAAACATAGTTATTACCAGACCGGATAAGGGGCCGGGGATAGTAATTATGGATAAGCAGGACTACATCAATAAGATGAACTCCATACTAGCTGACAGAAGCAAGTTTCAGAAGCCGAAAGCGATGAAAGATCATACGGAGAAAATAGAGAAAGAAATAACAAACTTATTAAAGGATTTGAAGGGTAAAGGCTACTTATCACCAAAAACTTTTGAAAACATAAAACCTACAGGGAGTACCATCTCACGTATGTATGGTTTACCGAAAGTGCATAAATCAGGAGTGCCCCTACACCCCATACTAGACATGTCCCATTCACCCTATCACGAGACGGAAAAGTGGCTGGTACAGCTGCTTCAACCCTTGCATAACGAGTTAGTAAAGCACAGCGTCAAGGATACCTTTCAATTTGTTGATAAGAGAAAAAACCTGAACGCGACTGGCGAATATATGGCATCACTTGATGTTTCATCTCTATTCACGAATGTGCCTCTAGTGGAAACAATCGATTATATCTGTGAACAGATTGTAGAAAAGAAATTGTGCACTGATATTCCTATCAGTAATCTGAAACAACTACTTGTTAAATGCACAACGAATGTTCAGTTCCTATTTAATAATGAAATATACAGACAGGTTGATGGAGTAGCCATGGGATCCCCACTGGTACCTATTTTCGCGAATATATTTCTAGCAAAACTAGAAAATAGTCCGTTGAAAGAGGAAATAGCGAAAATGGAATTTTATTGTCGTTATATGGATGACACTTTTGTAGTGTACGATGAAGGGTTAAATAGTGATTTGATTTTGAACAACTTCAATAATGCTCACCCAGCGGTCCATTTCACCTACAAGGGAGAATACAACGACTCTTTACACTTCCTCGACGTCCTACTAACGAGAAGAGAGGATGGTTCCATCAAAAGAACCATATTTAGAAAGCTAGAGACCAAAGCCCAGTATACACATTTCCTTAGCTTCGTACCGATGAAATACAAACGTAATCTAATCAGGTGCTTAGCATTTAGAGCGAGGTCTATTTATTCTGAAGAGTGCGTAGAGAAAGAACTCCAGATCATCCGAGACATTCTAAGCGAGAATGGATATCCAGAGAAGTTCATTAAAGCCAACATAGGTTATAATAGCCGTAAACACGAACTGACAACTGTGGAGAAAAAGCCTCTGTTTTTACGTCTCCAATTCAAGGGAGATACTCCTGCGGAGATTCTATCCCAACGTTTAACCAGGGCGATCAAGAAAACTTTCTATTCTGCACGTCTGTGTCTATCCTTCACTAGCCGTCCAATGTTCACCCAGCAACTCAAAGATACCTTACCTAACCTTAGCTCTTCTTCATGCATATACCATTTCAACTGTTCCTGTGGTTCAAGTTATATAGGGCGCACGATTAGGCAGGTTCGTCTACGGGTTCGAGAACACTTACCAGCTTGGTTCAGCAGGGGGGAAATTAAGTGCATAAAAAACTCGATCCTGTCACACCTGGTCGATACTGGACATCGCATCGATGTCAACACAGCTTTCAGAGTTATATACCGAATTCCGAAGTCGTTATCACGTACAGTTCGCTTACGTCTCCTACACATATTTGAAGCTGTTGCAATAAGATCGACTAAACCGGAACTGTGTATCCAAAAGGAACACGTCCAGACGCTGTTCCTACCGTGGCCAACCTCGGATTGAAGATTTTTCTTCTCACCAAGAGTACTCCTTCCCCTTAAGCCTCTTGGTTTTTTTTTAATTTGCTTATTATTATAAATATTATTATTACAGTTATTATTATTCGTCATAATTTATGCCCTTTATGCAAACATTCCCTCAATACTATCGAATTTTCATTTGTACGGACTTACTAATAGTGATATTATCTGTTTTCTCAATATATGCCTCCACCTGTTTCATCTAATATATTCGTTATCTCACTATGAACCTCTCATTCCAGTCTTACTATATCCTGCTTAACTCAGACCACTTTGTACTAGCCACTCACCTGACATCTTTTATAACCTTGAACTGATTTGTCAATTTTCCTACCCCACACTCTACAATTCCATTATGATTAACCACCACTATTGTCTCCCGTTTTACAATATTTCTAATCGATTTCAGCCTAGCACGTTTGTCACACAAATATGACTATTTATTTTGACACCCCATAACTAATCTGTTATTCTACGTTAAAAAATGTATCCGCCGCATACCTGGCTATCTTTATTGTAACGACCACAAATATTATATTTTATAATTGTAAGAACCTGAAGAGAAATTATTGAAAAGAATATTCTTCGTTCAGATTGACTTTTAATTCATAATATGGGAATATTTCACACTATCAAATCTATGCTAAGCTCTAGCTTGAATCCCTGTGTTCCATTAGGACTGAGAAGCAATGAAATAAAATTTTATGTAACACAGTGAATCAATATGAGCATCTCGATGATGTTTTAAATACACTTTACTATTGGCAGCACCCAATTCATTCACCAGAAATAAAACAGCCTAGTTCTAGTTACATGAAAAGTTAGATAGGGATATAGGACGGAGTAAAATAAACTACAGAGAGCAAGTTAGGAAGTCTTGTGGATATGCTGAGATGATTATGAACGATAAATTGGGCTTGAAAGGTCATCCAGTTATCAATAATGTATTACTGTGTGCCATATGACATTATTATTATTAATGCTTCCTTGGGTTCCTAGTGGAACATAGGGCTTCAACTGCACGTCTCCATTTTCTTCTGTCTTCTGCTATACTTTTCGCCTGCATCCATGTTAATCCATATTCTTTCAACTCCTCTTCACACGATCTCCTCCATGTCACCCTTGGACGTCCCACACGCCGCTTCCCTTTCGGGTTCCACTCGAGGGCTTGACGCGCGATGTCACCCAGCGGTCTCCTCAGCGAGTGTCCGATCCATCTCCACTTTCTCCTGCATATTTGTTGGGCGATTGGTTCTTGCTTTGTTTGTTCCCATAATTCCTTGTTGGTGATTCTTTCCGGCCATCTGATCTTCAGTATTGAGCGAAGACAGTTGTTAATAAAGGTCTGCAGCCTTTTGGAAATATTCTTTGTGACCCGCCAAGTTTCTGATCCGTATAGAAGACTGACTGACTTTACGTTTGTATTGAAAATCCGAATTTTGTTGGTGATGCTGAGTGACGAAG
Source organism: Trichobilharzia regenti (assembly GCA_944472135.2). NCBI lineage: Eukaryota > Metazoa > Platyhelminthes > Trematoda > Strigeidida > Schistosomatidae > Trichobilharzia > Trichobilharzia regenti. The sequence continues at coordinate 82,686,815 of OX235262.1, read as the reverse complement.
ATTTCCAGATTGATTTCAGGCTGATGAATGTGTTTCTCGCCTTCCCGATTCTCGATTTGACATCCTCGTCCGCTCCTCCTGTAGTTGAGACAATGCTCCCTAGATAAGTGAATGAAGTAACCTCTTTCAAATCCCTCCCGTTGATGGTGATTGACGTTGGATGTTGTTGCTGTTGTTGGTTGGTTATTTTCATAACCTCCGTCTTGTCTATGTTCACCTGGAGTCCTGTCTTCGCTGCTGCTTCTTCGACCAGTTTGTCGGTTTTCGCTTGTAAGTCTTCGATTGTGTGTGACATCAAACATAAATCATCCGCGAAATCCAGGTCTTCTAGGTTCTTCACGTCGGTCCAGGATATTCCTGTCTTCTCGTTTCCCACTGTCTGACGCATAATCCAGTCCACCACAATTAGGAATATCATTGGTGATAATAAGCACCCTTGTCTGACTCCTGTGTTTACTCCAAACGCCTCGCTGAGTTTTCCGTTGTGGATCACTTGACATGTGCCGTTGTCGTACAGCTGTTGAATAAGGTTGATGAATATTTGGGGTACGCCATAGTACTCGAGTAATTTCCAAATTACTTCACGATCAACGCTGTCGAAGGCCTTCTCAAAGTCTATAAAGTTGAGGTAGAGGTTTGATTGCCATTCCATGCTTTGTTCTGTGATGATGATGCGTAGAGTTGCAATTTGGTCAGTACATGATTTGCCTTTCCTGAATCCAGCTTGTTCTGGTCGGAGTTCTGTCTCCAGTGCGTCCTTTAATCTCTCCAGGATGATGCGACTCAGGATTTTACTTGGCGTCGATAGGAGCATGATTCCTCGCCAGTTCTTGCAGAGTGAGGCCTAAGTCGCCCTTCTTTGGTAGTTTCACGAGGTAACCTTTCCTCCAGTCAGTAGGCACCTTTCCCTCCTTCCAGACCTTTTGCAATAATGGAGTCAGCATGTCTGCTGTAGTCTCTGGGTCCGCTTTCAGTGCTTCAGGGGGTATTCCATCTGGTCCGGCTGCTTTTCCAGCTTTCAGAAGTTTGATTGCGTTCAAGACTTCAGCTCTCGTTGGAGGATTGGTGTCAACTTGCAGTTGTGTGTGCGCTGTTGTTGGTATTTCTGGACGGGTTGCAGGTGATGGTCGGTTCAAGAGTCCTTTGAAGTGATCCGCCCATTGTTTAATCTGTTTTTCTTCCTTGGTAATTGGGTTCCCTTGGCTGTCTTTTATAGGTTTCGCTTGTGTTGATCTCTTCCCGGATAGAGATTTGGTTATCTGATATAGTGTCCTCAGGTCCCTTTTGCCTGCTGCCTTTTCAGCTTCAGTAGCTAGATTGTCGTAGAATCGTCTTTTGTCCTTCCTAGCACTCTTCTTCACTTCTTTGTCCAATGCTTTGTAAGTTGAGCTCATCGTCTCCTTCTCCTGTCCGTCCTTGCATTGAATCATTTTCTCTTTCACCATTCTCCTCTCTTCTATTAATTTCCAAGTGTCCGTTGAGAGCCATTCCTTGTCTTGTCTCTTCTTTCTTCCTAGAACCGTTGAACACGTTTCGTTGAGAATCGCCTTCAGAGACTTCCAATGTTCTTCCACGCATGATTCTTCAGTGATGTCGCGTAGTGTTTCCTGCTTTGCTCTGACAGTTGCAGTGAAAGTGTCTTTTGTGGTTGTGTCCTTCAGTAATTGAGTGTTGAACTTGCATTGTGGCCTATCCCCAGCTATCCTCGAGGCTTTTAGTTTCACCTTGAAAGTCCCTTCTACTAGATAGTGGTCTGAACCCACATCTGCTCCTCTCCTTGACCTTGTGTCCAGTAGGCTCCGTCTCCACTTTCTTGAAATTGAGATGAAGTCTATTTGATTCTTGGTGTTTCCATCTGGTGAAATCCATGTCGTCTTGTGTATATCCTTGTGTTTGAACACACTACCACCAATCACCAAATCATTGAAGGCGCAGAAGTCTGAGAAGAGTTCACCATTGTCGTTCATTTCGCCGAGGGCCTCACGACCCATGGTGAGTTCTCTTCCTGTGTTGTCTCCTCCCAGCTTCGCATTCATGTCGCCCATCAGGATTTTGATATCGCCATTTGGGACGTTGTCCATTATTGCTTGTAGTTGTCTGTAGAACGCCTCCTTCTTCTCTTGTTCTGAGACGTTTGTAGGCGCATAGCATTGAATGACTGTAACTTTCCTTCCTTTTGAGTTGAACCTGGCTGTCATTATCCTGGAGGAGATTGGTTCCCACTGCATGAGAGCTTTGGTTGCTGTTGGTGACATCATGATGGCCACTCCCTCGGTGTGCTCATGGTTGTCCTCTAGGTGGCCGGAAAAGATTACTGTCTCTCCAGTAGGTAGTTGGCACCTTCCAGTTCCGTTCCATCTGCTCTCGCAGATTCCCAACACTTCTATTCTGTACCTTCTCATTTCAGCGGCTATCTGGGCAGCCTTTCCAGTTTCGTACATTGTGCGAACATTCCAGGTACCCATCCTTACTTTTGCTTTCATCGAAAGAAGGCACATCGGCTGACTGGCTTCCCGAAGGCTTTCACCAGCCTGCGTCATTTCACTTCCCCGATTCCAGCGAAAAGTAAGGCTATTGCTTATGTTTTTAGAATTTTTAATATATTTATTCGTTGAAGTTTCTGTAGCGATTTGGTTGTTTTACAGGGGTGGAGTTGCTAGCACCACGCCCCAACCCTCCCTCTTTACCCGGGCTTGGGACCGGCGAGAAAACTAGTAAGCTAGTAGCCTAGCAAGCTAGTATCTGGCGAGGTTGCCATATGACATAAATTTATCTAATAAGGAATATTAGACAGAGAAACAGCGGGCAACGAGGAAACAGGCATAAAGTGGACCTGCACAAAATACTTGCAGGGCCTGGGTTTCGCCGACGATGTACGTCTGGATTCCCACAAAGTGGAAGATATGTAAGCGAAAAGCAACAAGTTGGCGGAAGAAACATGAAAGATAGGAGAGACTTCAGGTGAACACAGAGAAAACAGAGGTGATGAAGACTCATGGAAAACAACAACAGACAACAATCAGCCAGCATAATTGAGAGAAGTCTGAGAGAAGCAACCTCCTTTGCCTACCTAAGAAGCATCGTTTCAACTACAGGCCATAGGAAGTGATTAGGGTATCAAAGAGAGGATCGGGGAAGCAAGGCCAGTTTTCATTACTCTCAAGGCAGTGTGGGGATCAGCAACACTCAGCGTGAAGAATAAGATACGAATTTTCAACTCCAGTGTGAAATCACTGTCACTGCATATGGATCAGAGACTTGGCGCCGCGTCACGAAGGGCACTTCGAACAAACTAAAGATTTTCATCAACAGCTCTCTTCGCTCAATACTCAAGATCAGATAGCGAGAAAAGATCAGCAACAGGGTGGAATCTCTGCAAGCGAATCAACGGGGAGCCAATTGTACAACAAATATGCAGGAAGAGATGGAGGTGGATTGGCCATACTCTGAGAAGGAAAACCATTAAGTGACATCACACGCCAGGCCATCGATCGAGTGTAACCTGAATGGGAATTGGCGAGTTGGTTGTCGGTGTGAGGGTGACATGGAGGAGGTCGTGCAAAGAGGAGATGAAAGCATGTGGGCAGATGTGGAACCAGGTGAAAACGTTGGAAGAGAATCAAACGCATTGGACACGTGCGGTTGGAGTCACGTGTTCCTCTAGGAACTGAAGAAGACAAGGATAATAATACGGAATATTGAAATAAACCGAAATGAATCATTGTGTTTCGGCGCTTTAGGACAACAGACATCAAACACAACGTAGAATGAATCATAAGTATTTCTGAACATGTATTGTCTGCATAATAAATTCTTATTTAACTTTTCCTGCTATATGCTTTCATAAGTGTGATCCGGAAATAATGTTATTAAGTAAGTGAAAGCTAGATTCCAAGCTCCAAAGCTTTTAATATTTATTCAAGTTCTAAAAGATTGGATGCAAGCATACATTGGTTGTCCGTTCAGAAAATGTTCATAAAAATTTATCATGAGATACTTAAATGTGTTGGTCTTGTTGGGTATAGGTTTAAATAATACTGAACAAATAGGTAAGCAGTCTTTATTCAAGAAGGTGCGTTTGAAACAATGCAGTGAACTGTCGTGTTAACGATTCGTTTCAAACTTTGGTGTATCGAATGAAAGTCATAGGATTATAAATGTTATAAGGAGCATACTGCAGCCATTCAGATAGATTGATTATTTCATAGACGAATACATATTATGCTCCCCAAATAGGCCTTATAAAGAATCTGGTAAGTTAGAAGTGACCAGACATTCCCATCACAGTCAGGATCTCTTTTATAAATGTCTCACCGACACAGTTTCTAAACGAATGGATGGCAATGCAATTGTTTTTTCAGCTGAAATAAGAATATTAGCATGAGAAACATTATTAGCTTAGATGCATGCATGACTCATTATGCATATTTTATCAGTCTAGTTTTTAGTAGTATGCGAAATGGCATTTACAAAAGAACAAGATTTTGAAAAAAAAGAGTCATTTCCGAGTAATGTATTACAGAAACGAAAATATTTTAAGGCACAATGTAATCATTTTCTTTCAAAAGTTGTATATTTCTGCACATTTTAATTTATGATGTTTGTGGATTGTCACCGGTGTGTAACTTAACATGAGGTTGTCCTAACAAAGTTTCTGCCCTGATCCGAAGAAGTGCAGACATTAGAGGGGGGTGGGTGGAACACAGGAGTATTTTAGGAGATAATGTAAACTTTACAGACTACCGAGGTTCCTAGTTATCAGAAAATCAGGTTTTAGGATAAATTGAAAAGAATTTATGTTATGGGGAGAAGAGGTTTCATAGAATCTTACTACATACAGAGTTAAGCTCGTTCATACTTGGAAATACCCATTTACACGTTTGGAAAAAAACAACGAATTGAGGGAAGAAATGCATTCCCTTTCAATTACTTCTCATCATCTGCTCTACACTAATATATAGTATCTTGACGTCAAAATTCTACCAGTCATGTGTTTATTTTAGTGAGTAAAAATTATCAGGTTTAGGTATAGAGGAGTGGGTGAAGTTAAGGGATTGAAACTCGTCAAAACAATTAACCAGAATATGTTAGCGGCAAGTCCTGAGGCAGGGGCGAAAGTAATCACGGCGGCTTAGCAGCAGAATGCTCGCTGCCCACACATATTTGTCTCGGGGTTTGATCACCGACCAAGGTACTCCTTTACCTCATTAAGCCAGTAATAAGACCGCTAAGGAGCGAAGGTTGAGCATGAGACCAGCACTCCCACCTCGTAAAAGTAAACACTGCCACCGAAACTTCAGAGCTCTAGCTTGAAGCCTTGTGTTCCACTAAGAACGTGAATTAATTAAAAAATTTAGTAGGGGTCAACACTAGATTATTACATAACCAAGAAATCTGTAAAATAATTATGACTAAGAAGGATAGAATGAGTTGGAAGAGTTACACAGAAGTACCAAGATACAAAAAATTTAATTAAATGAGCTGTGATCACAATAAAGCAACAAAGTCAGAAGTTAGTTACAAGGGTGGAGGAAAATCGTTTGTAAAACTTAATACATACTATGTAGTTGGTCATGACAAAGAAAGGCGCTGAAGATTTGGCTTGTTCAGATGTATGCCAGTTGCCGCTGCTGTATGTACAAGTTGTACTCGTAGAGCATGTGGAAGGTTAGTGGAAAATACGATAAATGACTTTAAAAGATGAATTTCTTTGATCGCACGCCTATTGTAACTAGCTCCTTACCAGTAGTTAAACTGATAAATACACGTCAAAGTTAGAGAACCAGGCAGTTTGTCTTTATTTTTGAATTGATTGCTGGTTAGCTAGTGAGTAATCAGCATAACTCAGCTACAGTTAAATTTATTTGAAGGCCCTTGTCAGAAATTGTGACAAAAGTCTGACTGTTGACATCTCCCATCAACTGCGATCTTGGGAACATTGAGTATTTATATTAAACAGAAAATAGCCTCTGTGTTCTACCATCCTGGAGCATATTTAAAGATTTGAAAAAATGTCAGTGGTTTTTAAACATCAAATTTGCATCTAAGAACTTGAGCTGCTAAGACAAGTGACCACTGTCAGCACTGAGCAAATCTAATACATTTTGTCCCGCTAAACATCTGTGTGAAATCAAGAAGAACAAGATTTCATGCAGAAAAACGTTTTGAATGTCTGCAGAAATTTGACTACCACACTCATCTCATAGTATAAAGGGAAATATGACAGTAATTTTCTTGACTTATGAGTGATATGTAATTAAAACAAATGTAAGAATAATAAGTTTTCAGAGAGAACAATAAATGGAGATGACGGAAGTTCAATCATTTAGATCATGAGATTTTCACCTCAGTTTTCTAATCAAGGAGGAGGTAACTTGACGCTTCTAATAACCATGGTTATCATTAGAACTTTTTCAAGTTCCGCACTTAACTTACATCACTCCAAGTCGAAATTATTTCACATACTTTGTAACCGCCATTGTTATATATGATGTTCTTACTACAATCTTATTCGCTTCCTTATTAATATTTATTCTGCATACGTAAATGTATAAATACCTTCATTAGTATGCAGCTCTGTCGTACTCAACAGATGATACTTTCGTTCATCTTTATGATCTTGTGCATCTGGCACCATTTCACTACTGTGTTGTATTTGATATTTCTTGATCCATCTGGTTCTGTAAAACTTTACAGTTTTGAAATTTCGCAGCTAAAAGACACCTAATGCGGATTTAACATGATGAAGTTCATGAATTTCTTAAGCGAAAATGGTGAGTGAAAAGTGTTTATTTGAAAACATAATATTGAGTGCTAATCAAAATATTGATCCTTGTACTCAGTACACTTCATAAATAGTATAAGCATTGTCTATTCAGTATGTTTATTTCTAAACTTTTTTTCATTCTGATTATAATCAACGATGTAAGCGACTGCTCCTGTAAAATATAAGCATTCATGAGTTTTCTGGAAGACATCATTCCACACAACACTTACCCACCTTATTATCGCTGAAATACTTCGCTAACCTACAGAATACAACTCCCTTATTACTTTGCTTTTTTGCTGGGTTGAAGGTGATGGAGGAGAATACCTCATTCAGCAGTGCATGCTCCGAATGAATGATTTATTCGAGGTATGAAAAAACCTCACGTCATGGGATTAGGAATACATGGTACTAGATATACTGGAGAAGATTTGTAGCTCAGGTGGATGATTTTGATGTTTGTGACTTAAGCTCTGCACGTTATGAAAGCTTTATGCTTGGCGAGTGTAATTTCTCATTTACAGAAGTTTAGTATCAGTTGAGGTCACAATTTTTAGTTTTTCTGACGTGCCATACAACTGGCAGAAAGTTCTAAAAGTTTAACAAAGCACATGTGAGGCGAAACGTTACAATGAATTATATATACATATCTACCATTTAAATGAACTGTGAAAGGCATAATGCTTTACTAATTGTCTTTGTCTCCTAAAGTTAAGTTGACCTGAAAAGGATTCTTGATCTAGCTTAGCCTACCTTACCATAGTTAGGTGATGATACAGAAAATATGGGAAGGAAATAAAGCGAGGTGACACCGAAGAATTTTAGAAAAATTGGAAGTGGTCACTAGATGATGAATAAATGCGCACTGATTTCAGATGACGTGTTTTTGTAAAATGTGTATTCATTTTGTTTTCATTAAATTAGATGAAACTAAATTTACGGAAAACATTTCATAGAATTAAAAAAATAATGGATTAAGTACTCGATCAAATGGACATTCTAAGTTAGCATTAAGAGATGTCATGCAACTTAGAACGGGTCTTAGGTTCTCAGAACAATGTATATTGATTTAGGTGGGAAAGTTATCACAATCTGACCATGGAGTGATATTAGTTTGAGAACAATTGGGAACCATAAGGTAATGGAAAGCCGTTTCCTTCTAGCTTGGAGCTCTTCAGAAGTGCACGCCAGTGATACCTGGAGAGATAGAACCCAGCACCTTTACGGATGCTTTCTAATGAAGAGTCCTGGACTGGGCCGTAACGCCAAGGCAGTACTTCCTTGTTCTATAGTTGGAATCAAATTGAAATCAGTCATTCCCACGCAAATCAGCAATTGAAATTTTATCACATTGGTAATTACTAAGGAAGTGGAAAGTATAATTCTAAACATAGTTTTGGTTATATATGTCCAGACCAAGTTCACTTTAAACGGTATTGTTGTTTTTGCTGGCGCTTCGCTATTAAATGCTAATAGCTTTATCGAAGTATTATTAAACGGGAATTCACAAAATCTCAGCATATATATATAAACAGTTAAGGAGTGAGACTTCAAGTCATCACACCCCATCAGCGCAAAGATTTCAGTTGTTTCAAGTCTTCTTAGACGAGCACACTCTCTGATAACGGATGAGAAAGAAAAAGAAGAAGAAATATCGAACATTATTGAAACTCTCAAGCAAAACGACTACCTAAGGAACTTCACCAACAAAATCAACACAGACAATAAGTATGGCCGAAAACGCATTCCGAAAACATGGACCTCAACAGTCGTCATTCCACATAGAGCAGAAACGTCAGACGATACCAGAAGAGTACTCAATCAGCTCGATATTAGAGTTTTCTTCAAAACACCAAACACACTCCAAAGCAACCTTGTTCATATAAAAGACGAAATCCAGAAAATTCTGTATCCAATTGTCTCTATAAAATGAAATGCTTGGAATGTGATGCGATACACATCAGACAAACATCGCCAGAGAGACATCAAAATCAGAAGAAATGAACACCGTAGAGCATCTGCTCGACCACCGAGAAATCAGGTTAAACTAGAAAAACTTGAAAAATCATCAGCCATGGACGGTCTACACGCTATAGAATCAGGCCAATAAATTGATTTTGACACTATTAAAATAATCCAGAAAAAACTTTAGAAATCACAAAGAACGTCTAATATCGGAAGCACTTCATATCAAGTGGAATTCAAATTGCCTGAACTGAATAGTAATGATGGACTAAAACAGAATCTGACCTGGTTAAAACACCTCCCTCCCCTCCCGGGTGAAGTGACAAAATCAACACGAATGTGATAAGCAAGTTCACTGTGTAAACACACACTGCTTTCATAACTCTACACACTGATCAAATCCAACAATCTACACTTGGTCTTGTTATCTGTACCAATTGACCTACTTGACAACGAAAAATGACTTCAGACTGACGAACGATGATCAAGTGAGTAGACTTTGTTTTGATATCATAACAGATGTACTATTACTTTTCTTATTTAGTTTAGTGATCTTCAGTGCTTTCAATATGTCCCTTTAAATTGACCTAAGTCTATTTTTCTCACCTCTTAACTCTTTGTTATATATATGCTGAGATTTTGTAAATTCCGGTTTAATAATACTTTGATAAAGCTATTAGCAGCATTAAATAGCGAAACGTCAGTAGAAACAATATCGTTTTGCTTTTTATTCATTGGGAAATATAAAAACATTTATTAGAGTTTTGGTTATTTGAAACCCTGACAATTTTAGCATACCTGAAACAGCCTTAAAACAAATCTCTTGACTATCTGAGCTGTAATGCAGCAGGGAACTTTCAACAAACCTCTTTACACTTTCACAGTTGCATACTGGAACCTTATCTGATGTAGATGTACGAAAATTTACTCTAACCTCCCAGTAGAAAAATCACAGTTAGTCATATGATACTAATGAATAATATTGCAGAAACACAGAAAACTTACCGCATTTGAAGACTGGCCAGTGGTATAGGTGATTCTACTGACAGAACCAGAAAGATATCGATATTTCTTAATATAACTACAAATATAGTATAAACATCTCTCTGAAAGAGCTGCGATCCAGTGAAACATATTTATAACTTTAGAAGCGAAAGGATTTTCAACTATATCTACGAGTTGTAAGACCAGTTTCATAGTTCAGGTAATTATCGTTTTCGAAATTCAATAAGGTATTCCATACTACTCGAATAGTTTGAAGTGAAAACCATTGTAAGCATATTGCACTGAATGCTAAGTAAATTCTGTTTTCATTACTTAAGATTATATCTACGTAACAAACGATTAATAATGACATTTTTGTAAAACCTTTGAAGAACATATATATATATATATATATATATATATATATGAGTATATATATGGGTTTTAAAAAATTTTAAATACGTGCCTACCTTTTGAGTAGTCGGCATACAAATCTGATTATTCTGAATGAGATTATTGGTAGGAGTTAAATTTTTCAACGCTTCCGGTCTTATCTGGAATGCTTGCTGTGCTACATTGTTGAATGAAACATTTTGACATTGTTCCGTCCCACTTCCATTGAAAGGTTTAACAAATGTCTGAGACTGTTTTAATGGTATAATATTACAGGGTAGAAATTGTCTTTGCAAATCCCTTGGTGATGGGCATAGTTCATTTGGAGAGAATGGGTTCACTTGAACTGGTAATGGTTGTAGGTAAGTATTAACTTCATGATTATTATTTGGTGTATTAATTAGGCTGTATTTATTTTCAACACAACTATCATAAATTGATGTTTCTGGATTGCATAGAATCTCTTTAATATCTGTTTCACCGGCCAACATAGCTTTGTCTACTTCGCGTTTCCAACGAGTTATAGCGCCGAGTTTCTCCCGCCAAATTTCTGCATAATTCAAGTCATCTTGAAGTTGGTCAACAACTGAATCACTTTCTTCGTCATAATCTCGACAGTTATTATAATTATTATTTGTAGTTATCAGTTTATTATTATTTTGCAGATAGTCAGGGGATATTTTCACTTTTTTCAATAAATTCTGATATGGCATACTACTATTCACATTGTTATGATTATTATTAAAAAAGATTTGATGTCCAGGTTTATTGTAGGCCTTTCCAGAAACAGTAGCTAACACGTGTTCTTCATAACGTCTTGCTGCAGGTGATAACGACATTTTTTCTACTGTACAGTTAACTTTGTCAACTCTGGAATTTTCATTGTCATCCTCATCGGAGTCATCACCATATTCATAACAATTATTTGATTTGCTTTGACACAATACGACTTTGTTTGCACAAATTTTTGGTAAATGCGGAGAAACACTTGATAAATTCACTGACTGTTTATTTGAAATCTTTTCCTGTCTTATATTGGTTTTCAGCTGATGACATTCTTTAGATGAGACATAATGCTTTTTGTTATTTGATAGGTGAATCGAATCATTCTGTACTAATCTTGGTGATAGAGAAACACTAACGGAGATAGGAGAAATTGGAGATGAAGAATATCCTGATTTATTATCGTTATAATTAACAGAAATACTATAAGGTGACGGCGGTTTCTGATTGGATTTTACACTGTGTGATATATGATTAATTACTTTATGAAATGATTCTGATCTTTCAATTCCAGCTGGTGATGAATTATTTCTTGAATGAGCTCGGTTAGGATTATTATCTGCTGAATATGATCTGATCAGTGTACTACGCTTATCTGATGGCAGTGTTAAGTGGTCAATTGGTGTGTTTTTGTTTGAGAGATTCACTTTCAAATTTTCAAGTAATCTGTTTTTTTCAACATGCAGTCTTGACCAATGAGAGTGATTGTTTGAAGTGAAGTCTGTCTGTATATTTTCTGCTGTTGCATAGGGAGATTTACTTTCTATAAGGTTTTTACTTTTGTCACTAAATATATCACAATCGTCATTATTATTAATATTATTATTATTATCATAGTCATTTGACGAGTTGGTGGAAGACAAACTTGACTTTCTGTCATTTGAATTAAGTGTAGGAAATTGAATACAATGACGTTTGATGGTAACAGACAACGGACGTTTAGGAGTGTAGCCGTTTTCTGTAATTTCTTCAACATTAAAATTAGGATAGTGTATATCACTTGTGCATAAACGTTTCATAATTCCACTGTCATTTGTTGAGATTTCATTACTGTTGAAAGTATTCTGTCCGGTTGGTTGATTCAACCGCGTAACTTGATTAGGATCTTTGGTTGTTGTTGTAGTATTTTCAGTAAGGGTCAGAGTAGAACTTGAATTTCTATCGTTTGTGATCTCTAAGCTGCACAATTCAGGTGTGTTGTAGACCAGTCGATCAGGCTTCTGATTAAGACAATTTAAATTATCATCAACAGAAGCAGGATGATTAAACCTTGGTAAATAGCCTTTACATGTATGCTTTGATTCTGTGCAGTCTATATTCCTATTTTCTTCATAAGTGACAGTCGATCTTTTGGCAGGTGAAAGAGTTCTAGGTGAATCACACGCTGAAAAGATCGGACTTACAGGGGTCGATATGGATTTATATTTCGGGATGCTTAAGTGTTCATTATAACCATTACTAAACTGCTTGTCAAAATTATTTGTAATTGTTTTATTTTCAAAAGTGTCTTTAATCTTATAGTCTTGATATGTACAGTCGACACTACTAGATCTCTGGTATTGTCCCATATCCTGAGTTATACATACACTAACTGGTCGTGTAATGCGTTCACCTTCAGTGGTTTTATTTCTTGCAATACGAGGAGGTTTAGGTGTAAAGTAATTTTCCCAGCTTTGTTTTGCCAGCGCTACCTTGCCTAGATTTTGTGAATCACTGGATCTTTTTGAGATGCGGCTGTTGTGATTAGAATTATGCGTTTGTTGTTGTTGGAGAGATGTAGGTTTCCGTGAATGTGGAACAGAAGGATGTTCACCAGCTATTGTTATCCGTCTTCGAATAGTTTTATGCTTTTCACTTTCACTGGAACTTATCATTTCTTTAGTTATATTAGTCAAAATACATGGTTTGACGCCATTTTGACTGTAATCCACTACATTCTGACAATTAGCTGAATGATTTCCTTCAGGCACTGATAATTTATTTTGGTTGGACACAGATAATTCATTATTCCTTGACATATTTTGTTTTGTTGCCATATTTTTTCTTGTGACTTTCTGACATCTTACGAGTGCTGTTAAAAGACTTTCTTCACTATTGTGCGACCAGTTCGATCTAAATGTTGTGCAGTCTTGAATTTTACTTGTCAGACTACTGTTTACTGACAAGTGTTCATTAGCAAGAAAAAGACTGTCGAATTCTGAATAAGAAATACTTTCGCCTGCAAGTGATTGTGGTGGACTATCAGGGGAGTATTCACTAGGCAATAAATTGCCTAGATTTTCACTTGTTCTTAAACAATGCTTATCCAAATTTCTGTTGTTATAATTATTATTTCTGTGACTTTTATTGATGTCATAATAACATTTATGAGATGTTGTCGGCGCTGATGTTCTTCTTGTCTGCAGTTTAACCGGGATCAAGTCTGGAGCAGGATAAGGTGGTATTGGCAGAGAAGGAGGGAATAAATGCGTCGGTTGCTTCATCGATGCAGATGATGTCGTAGAGAATCGCTAAAAATAGGAAAAGCACTGTAAATTACACTAGCATCTTTTCAATATAATTTTTTAATACATTTACTGATCTCAGGAGCTGAATACCGGCTTTTCTAGTAATACGTCTTCTGAATGTGAAACTACATTTTAATCACTAGTGGCATGTGTCTAGACCGTTGTGATGTTGAAGACTGATTTCTGTCAATCAATAAAATTTAGCTTACATCAACACCAGGAACTAGAAACGTGACACTTGCAGCCTAGAGACCAGTCAAAACACCCATTACGGTCCTACAGGATGTTAATCGGGAGCACTAATAACTCACTATTAACGTAACTTACTACAGCAAGAGATGGTATGGGCTTGAATCTCAGTGAGTGGGGGGAAATCATTTCCTTCGAAGTTGCAAACATGCCTTGCTGATGACTGCCAATAAGTAAAAAAACTTCGTGCAAGGCCTCCTGTCGGCTACATCTAATCATAGAAAATCGAATGTTAAACTACTGTACTGTAGTCCATATGGTCCCAGAGAGAAGTCTGTTAAGTGTGTGACGTGTTACTTTTTTTCAAAATTCTGTTTTCAGTAAGGTAGACTTAATAAGTACAATTTTAATGTAGTATAATATAAATTTTTTAAAAATGCAACGGCCTTAATACCGAATAATAATCAGATCTCATATACCAAATGAAGAGTGCTCATAAAAGTGTTTAGGAAATTGAAAATATACCATATTTTATTTTAAACTGCATTTACTCTAATTCTACTTGAGGGGGAAGGATTTCCTGAGTTCCTGGTGGTACCCATATACACAAATCAGGTTTCCTAACAGAATAGGTTAGGTATAAAGTTTAAGTTATGACCGATTATCTAGTATCTAGTAATTATAGTGGTTGTGAATATCAGTTTCCAAGGATAAAAGAAATTAAAGTAAAAAATTTCAGTGTATGCGGAACGCACAGTTACTTACCTTATGAAGGTGGTAAACTGAAAGTTTTGTGTCTGTAAATTCAGACTGAAACTCAAATTTAGATTCCATTCAATGAGTTTTATGAGTTGAAGGCATAAATATGCAGTTACATTGAAAGGACAGAAAGAAAGGCATATCTACGATTTTCTGAACATGCACCACAAAGCTTACGTCTAAACAGTGCCATCACTAAGCATCTCCTCGACACGGGTTGTGAGATGGACGTTGAAAAGTCATTCAAAATTATCAGTAGGCAAACGAGCTCAATTCTTCTCAAGTTTGCTGAAGCCGTTTTCCCAATAAACGCCTGAAACCTGGTTTTTGAGTCCAGAAGAAAGCGGTTATCTGCTTTCTCTGCCCTAGGAACTGGGTGTTTTCCTCTCTCATTTATCTGAATGCGAAATGCTGAAAAGTTTCCTTTGTGTATGATTCTTATTGTTCGGAATAGTGTATAATATTATATATATATATATATATTCTTTCATGTTCCCCAGTGGAACATAGGGCTTCAAGCTAGTGGCTTGAATTTTCTGTAGCAGTGTTTATTTTACAGGATGGAGTTGGTAGCCTCATCCCAAACCTTTTCTCTTTACCAGGAGTGCGTCGACTGGGGCTCGAACCCCGGACCGTGTGCATGGTCGCTGAGCGTCCTAACCGCTATGCCACCGACACACTATATGTATTGATTTGTGCATATAATGATCGATTGAATTTTGTTTAAAATGAACTCTGTGCAGGTATGTTAAAATCGTTTTTGCAGATATATTTAATAATGTCTTTGGCCTGTAAGCAGCTGACAAGAAGGCAATGCAATAAAAGATGGTACCAATTTTTTCTGCTAAAAGTGTAGTTCTTGCTATGTTCAAATTCATTAAGGGGGAATAAATGTATGAAGTTTTAAGTTTTTACAGACTCATTATGAGCTCAGAGGATAACTATGATCAACGTCATCGTCATCACTGTATTATTAACTAAACTCTTATGGTGATAACTAAAAATATGAACGTTTATTTTGTCACTGGCATGTGTGGGAAAGAGTTAGATGATTCAGATGACCGAGAGAAAATAAAAAAAAATTTATTTAGTGCATGGTAACTAGCATCAGATAAAACCAAATACTACTGGCTAGTTTTCATGAGTGGTTGCATAGTACTCGTATCAACTAGTAGTCCCCGCTGGCCAGATCGAGTTGATTTGGGAACAAGCTCATCAGCTGTGTACCTAGTGTGACTAAGCTGAAAGGCCGGAATCAGTTCAAACCCCCTATCCTATTGTTTGGTATGAGTCGTACACAACTACTCATCTCAGTCAATCAGTAAGTAGTATGCAGTGCTATGCAAATATGTTTGTTTGGCTTCCTGATTAACATTTATTGGATCAAGCAGATTACATACTATGACCTAAATAATTTAGTTTCTAGAGGAAACTATGGTAAAATTTCACCACTTGAACTGTCTACATTTTAAATCGGTAGATAATTTGAGAAGTGGGAATTTTGCAAGCAGTGGAATGCAGAAAGGGCATTTTATCCAACTCGGGGACCGTCAGCTGGATGTAACTGTTATTCTCAGTGGGGGAAGGTATTTCGATTAAGACTCAAACTCAGCGCCCATCGTTTCAAGCACCAAAGCGCTATCCACTAGACCACCTGTCCCAGGAGGAGCTTACATGTTAACAGAGGTCAAAAATCTCGGTTCAGTCAACTAATAGGAAAACAGAAATTAATTCAAATAAAATCAATTATATCCGTAGCGGTATGTAGGGAATTTTGAAGGTAATTAGGCATACGTCTATTACACAGTGGGTGAAGGTAAGAATCCAGGTTGTTTGCACATCGTTCGAATATACAAGTTTACTGTTATTTGTAATAATTGTTTAAGGAGAGGACGTGTACGTCTCTATGTAGAAGGAAGAATAGCTGATATACTACACAGGAGTCTTTCGCTTAGACTTGTCCTTCACTGTCTTCCAATCTGAACAGTGATCTAATTTTCCGATCAAATTAATAAATAAAAATAAATTTTATTGCCCAAATAATTGTCGCAAAAGGGGAATTTAAATTTTATACATATAATAATAGTTTTGTGAAAGACAGTAGTTCAATGTTAATAGATTACATAGGCACTAGGCGTATGAGTTAGTTAATGTGCATTTTCATCAGGCGTCACTTCAGCTGATCTACAAGTACTACAGGCGATAATTAATGCTCTGTTTTCAGCATATTGCCATCTTGCTTACTGTGTTTAAGTTCATTTTAGTACTATACTCAGCTGATTTATTAAGTCACAGCATCAAGACACGTTTTGTACCAGTTTATCCTCAAGTTTATCTAGACATCGGAAAACATAATTATTAATGGCGTAAAGGAGCAGATTCCTTCACCAATTTTTTCTCTTTTATGTTGTATTTGAAACCAGACAGAATTACAAGGATGTTTTGAATCTGCATTAGTGTGCTGTAGACGCGCCCATTTTCAGAAGGTAATAGTTTTTATGGTCTCAATATTTATATACTAACATTAAACCTCATTATTTTACATTTTGTTTGTGTTCACTAAGTCAGCTAAACGTCAATTATGATTAAAAAATTATTCAGAATGTTTTGTCTAGCCATCTGTAAAATAAATATTCCAAGGATTTAAAAAGCAGCATACTGTCGAATTAATACATACAACCGGTAGACACTCATTTACCACTGTTTATTTGAATTAATAAACGTGAAATAATAGACGTTTATTTTGAAAAACAAACTTACGCTACTTATGTTTGTGCTAGCAGTTAGGAGGACTTTCCTTCAATCGTAAGAAGGTATCGATATAGAATCCTTCAAACTGCGAAACACATGGTTTTACGGACTAAACTCTTGAAAATTAATCTGATGCTCGCTAGTGACTTACTTAAGGACAGAGGTTCATGAAGTTCTAGTGAGAAGTCGTGATCAGTGAGGTACATTCAGTCAAGTGTGTGGATGGAGTTCCCACCGGTGACATTGGTTGGTAGTCACTCTCAATCAAGAACTGGTAGAATTTAGAATTCATGAGCTGGCCAGTGGCTGAATGGCATACGAGTTCGCCTTGTCACCGGGTGGTCCTGGGTCCAAACCCCGGAGGTGGGTGTTTACTGCCTGTGCTTTCCAAACTAAAAAAGAGGAAACAGCAGTCCAGTAAGTACTCCAGTGGTGGTTTTCTAAGTGATATCAATCCGTGTTCAAACTCGTGTAAAGAGACATTAACTATTTAAGTCATTGAATCAAGATTTATCTTGTGGTCTTATGGCTCAAATCAGTTTATTTTAAAAGATATGGTTACGATGAACGTAAAGATTAGTTAGAAGGCCTTTGGTTTGACAGACACAATAAAAAACTGGATTGTGGCAGGATAAAATTAAGCTTGGTGACTGGTGCAAAGCCAAACGAACGGTAACGTGCGTCCAGATAATATCTGGGTATTACCCACTGTGAATGTGATCAAATGGTGACTTAGTTAGCCAGTGGGTCTTGTAACTCAGTTGATGGCGTGTCAGATTAGTGTCTAATTTTAGTCCCACTAGGACCCAGGTTTTTAATTAAACTTTTATTCATCGTCCATTATTCATTTTACTGCTAACTGATATAGTAAACAGTGAATATGTATATATGTTTAAAATTGTTAAGAACTATGATTGTCGCTGTTTGAACACAACTATCCAACAAACTAACAATTCTTGATCATGTCAATGTAAGTTACAAATCTACTCTATCTCGGTAATACTTAATTTCATTTGTCAACTGCTGTATAATGTAATGCGATGATTAATTTACTACACATAGCAAATGATTCTCCAATTTACTTTGCACCATACCAATGAGGACTTTTGAAAAATAGGCAAAAGTGTGTAGCCTAAATCACGTTTGCTGACTGACTGCATGAATGAGTCATAGAGTTCGCATATCTTCGATAATATTAGATGGTTGGAGGCAATCTGCAGGAAGCCTTCGACCTAGGTTTCGTGCTAGTTGGCACTCGTCAGCAGGGCGTATCTGCAACCTTGAAGGAACTCATGTCCCTTCTCAGATTCGAACCCGCGTCATTCAGTGAGTACTGCAGTCAGAGACGTTTCCACTGAGATATTCGGGCTCACGATTGACCTACTGTAGGACTGTAGTGGATATTTTGATTTGACACTGGTAACTAGTGTGATGTGTCTAGTCCTTTCTTTGGTGTGTACTAAATTCTATCAGTCAGGTTTGTAATGTGGCCACCATTCTAGGTAGCTCGCCAATCACGGTGCACATTGATTTGATGATATTAGATGGTTAGAGGTAGTCGACAGGAGATCAATCGCGAGCCCGAATAGCTCAGTGGTAACATGTCTGACTGTCGCCCTCACTAGGTGACGCAGGTTTGAAACTTGGAAGAGACATGAGTTCCTTCAAAGTTGCAGATACGCCTTGCTGACGAGTACCAACTAGCCCGAAACCCATGTCCAAGGCTTCCTGCTGATTACCTCCAACCGTCTAATATCATCAAATCAATGTGCACCGTGATGGCGACATAACAACCGGACTGATAGAATTCAGTTTGCATCGAAGAGAGGACTAGACACATCACACTAGTTACTAGTGTCAAATCAAAAGAAGTTGTGGTGAATAAAATATGTAGCTACACAAAAAAATGGAGGGCATTATACTCTCCAATTCAGATCATCTATAGTACTTACACGAAACTTGTCTAACCTCCAGGAAGGTAAAGTTGATATCTGTCTTTTTGCGTGTGAAAGTTGACTTTTCCATGAAATTCTTCGTAAGTGAAAGTAGCAGTTCTAGCCTTTATTTTTACACATCGCCCCTGAAAAGAAATTTACTTATTGTTTTCACTTCGTAGGGTAATGAATGGCAAGAGATTATGAAGTTGTCACTCAACAACAGAACATTGAAAACTAATGAATGAATGTATTTTGACTGATGTAGAAGCAGTTTTCTATATAAATTTGTATTTATTTCTGAAATTCGGTAATGCTCTTATGAAAGTAAAAATTTCTGATTATACCTAGGTCACAACACCTTGATCAGACATATATATATAGTTTATTTAAAGGTGACATTTTCAAGACTGAAAAATATGATGCACTTGATTTACCCGAGTATTTTTTCCAACTTACATTATCCACCTTTCTAAATTTAGTATTCATGCAGAAAATATTGTCAAACAGTTAAGTGTAATGTCAAAAAACAGTGGCATTAAAATCGGTTGGAATAATAATTTTTTCCTGCTAAGTTGGGCATAAATGTCTACCTAGTTGTTCTATGAACTGTTCAAAAATTATGACATTTAAGTTAGACAGAATTCTTTCCACTGACGCTGATTATTTTACATAAGATTGTTTAGTCCATATTTCAATGAAATATTTGGGATTCAAAGAGTGGTCTTACCTTCAGTTTGCATTGAAATTTTGTGATATTTCTGCAATCTAATGCAATGAAAAAACATGGTTCAATAGGTTAACAACACTTATGTCATTTGGAGAATAAACTTTGTATCTAAAACACCCAGGTGGAATGAAAAAAGGATGAAAATGAAGACTGTTCAGTTGGCCGCGAACTACCAAACGAAGTTCAGTTTTCATCATTTTCAAAAATTACTTTTTTCAGTAAGTTAATGAATGGTAGGTCAATATAGAACAATGTAGAGAACTGAAATGGTTCATTTGTCATTACTGAGAAAACTCAGAAGAAATATGGATAAAACATGAAATAATTTTATGCCGGACACATGTGTGTTTCGTCCCAGTCTGGAACTTTTCATCAGTACGCACCCACCTCCGTGGTTCGAAACAAGGAGCTTCTGGTTACAAGGAGAACTCGTAGACCATTAATCTACTGGGAGTCGATCCGATGGCCAGTGGATGAATTCTAACTTCTGTCATTTCAAGATATTGAGCGATGACTTAACAATGTTTTCTTCGATGAGGTACTGCCTCACCTTCGACCTGCTGTAACCTACTGGTCACGGCTTCCCACTAGAACCCCAGGTCACTGCTTGAATAAAGCAAGTCACTAGTGAGCATCGGATTACTTTTTAAGTATTGGTTTTGTAGGGAATTTGAGTTTGACTGTTTGGGGATTTGATCATGAAATGACATCAGTTACAGAACAACTGGAAAACCTGGGAGCACTGAACAGTCGTTTCGTCCTAGTTTGGGACTCTTCATAAGCACGCTGTTGGGAGAAATTTTTAAACGAAAGTAAGAATCTGGAAGGTGACTAGCAAAGAATGCATCTGCACAAATGTTAATGATTTCGCTTCATGTCATGAAAAGTCAGCAACCAATGGTTCCTAATTACCATGTTAAACTCGGCTGAACAACTCACATTTACTTGCTGGGTCTATATTATAGGTTAGTGGCTTCATGGATTGGTGTTATTTGCTATCTAGTCAGATATGACGTTTAGCAAGCTAATTTTACTTTGGATAACAATCATTACTGTTCCAAGTGGCATTAACTTCCTTTGCTTTACGTTTGTTTTAGCCACCACAGTAGATCAGATTTGAAAGCTTCACCAGTAAACTTTAACTCTTTAACTAACATCCAACCTCTAGGATTATTATCATTTACCACATTTATCTAATTAAAAAAACTAAGTTAGAGAACCCATTTACACCGGAAAGTCTTGACTTTCTGAATATATTTAGTGATTAGAGGGAATTTCTGTTGACCGTAAACCACAAAAGAATGAACTCCTGAGTATTATCAGTAAATAAACATCGCTCTTGTCCCAATGATGACACAAGTTATCAAATGCCAGCTGGGCCATCTTCACCCATGGTAGAATTTCGTCAGCAGCTAAAACACTAGGATCCATGAAACGCAGAAAATAAATGGTGTGGTCAACATATTCATTCGATTTACTCTTCGTTTTAACCAGTCCTATAGAAATACTGTACATTTAAACAGGGGATGAATGTATGTCAGGATACTCAGATATTTGCATATGGTGTTTTAGACACTCTAAAATTGGTCCAAGTTCTCATTCAAAAGGAACGCATCATCTTGTGTGTTATATGGACTAAAGCTTTCTTGAAATCAAGTCTATTTCCGATAGGTAGAAATCAAACTTAGGAAAAATGTTAGATAAGTCAGAGGTAAAATAAAATGAAATAACAGTACTCAATATAACATTGAAGTTTATAAACTTCCACACCGTTAACACTTGATATTTCCAATAGGATCATTATTTTGAGCCTGTCATTTAATTGCAAATATAAGGGAGGACACTTTGAAGATGATACTTAGGAACAGTATGACAACATGAAATGACCTGTCATTATTAGATAAACTACGTGTTGATACATAACAGACGAACGCACTTCGATAAAATCGAAAACGCAACTGTGCAAACCTTTGAAATATACCGTCAGCATACTGTCAAATTCAAAACTGACAATATTTATCAATCAGATTTCAGCTACGATGTGACTATTTTGTCACCTAATTTCGATACACTACTGATTTTGGTTATTAAGTAGCCTATTTATTATTACTTAAAAATAAGCATTTCAGCGGAAGCACTATACAATTACAACGAAAGTGGATAAAAAGCTTTCAAGAAGGTACTCATAATGGATGACTAAGTTAAGAATAAATTGCTAAAAGAAAAACATTTATGGTGCAATATTACTTCCATCCAAGGTTTTGAAGACTGGAGTGCTTGGATAAAAAAGAGATTGTTCATCTCTGAGTAACACAACAATGTATTGGCAAGATGTTGTTTCTACAGAATGTAACAGCAAATTCCAGTCTCTCTGTCTGCTCAAACCAGTATAATACCACTCTAAAGAATATTGCGGAAAATACGTTGATATTTACATAATCTTAGACTCAAATGGCTTTTAACTATGAGTTAACATAACTATGAAAAAGTCAAGCTTAAAACTGATTCCTTATAGTTGCACAATAATCACGTCGACGTGTAGAGACATCCCTTAGTGGAGTATATTGGTCGATATGAAGGACTGTACATATGGAAATGACTAAGTTTCTTGAATTTTATGAAGAAGATGTCCTTCATCCAGGTTCAAATTTATCACTCTTAATAAACTGACTTACAATAATTTGTAAGTTGATATGATACACTGGTTTTTAAACATTTTTCAAGTAAAACACTATACTGTAGTCTTTTACAGACAACTTGAATGGTATGCATTCGATTCTGAATACAGAGAAGAAGTATTCTGTGAAATAAGTGCCGCCATATTGTGACTGTGAACTCATAAAGCCTAATCTTATGCATGACTGTAAGAATTAGGAGTATAAGAGGCTGAGAATAAATTTGCTAACCTGTTTGTTCAAAGAGTGGATTATAGAAACATGTTGTTAAAGCATGTCTTCTGAAATGATATTTCCGTAAGATCCGTGAGTGGTAATTTAAAATTTACTTTTTCTTGTCAGCCGAATCAAATGCTAATTTTGGAGAAGATTTGTCAACCTAAGATTTGTTCTTTATTATCCCAATCGTGGTGGACTGGATTATGTGTCAGATTCTGCACAGGGGATGAGAAAAGAGGAATACGTTGGAATGGCAGGTAACAAGACTTTAAAATATTTGGATTTCGCAGATGATATATATCGGGTATCATAAAAACTTGAAGACTTGCAGGTGAAACCAACAGACTGGTTAAATAGCTAGAAGGCGAAGGCAGGACTTCAAGTGAACATAGAGAGGATGAAGGGGATGGAGATAACCAACGAACCACAACAACAGCAACAACCAGCACCGATCACCATCAGTTAGAGAGATTTGACACCGGTTACTTCCTCCACTTATCTAGGAAGCAATATTTCAGCCACAGGCCAGCGGAGAGGATGAAGATATCGAAGACAGCTAGAATCGGGAAGGCAAGGTGCAATTCCAGTAACCTGAAACCGGTTTGAAAATCTTATGCACTCTGCGGTATAAGCAACCAGATTCGGATTTTTAACAAACATTTCAAGTTAGCCACTTCTTCTCTACCGGTCAGAAACTTGGCTAGTATGTCACGAAAAGGGTTTAAAACAAGTTACAGACTTTCGTCAACGGCTGTCACTTTCGCTGGCTAGCTCCATTCTGAAGATCAAATATCAGGCCAAAAAAAGTTAGTAGCAAGAAACTATGGCAGGCAACAAACTAACCAAGAGCCTATCGTTAAATAAATATGCAAGAGAAAATGTAGGTGGATCAGGCATGCTGTCAAAATGGCATCGAATGACATCACATGTAATGCAGGCCATCGCTTGAGTGGTATTCAAATGGGAAACGATGAGAGGGTCGTCAGTGCCACGTTGACAAATAGGAGATAAAAGATTATGGTCAACCATGGACCCAGATGAAGAGGACAGTGGAATATAGAACAAAGTGGAGATGTGTTGTTGAAGGCCTATGCTACACTTGGAATCCAAGGAAATAATAATATAGTGATGAGGCTTTGTACCAAACTTCTGGATCCATACTAGTCTACTTCACATAGATAATTTGCTCTCCTAATTGTGGTGGACTGGGTTATGTGTCAGACAGTGGAAACGAGAAGGCGGGGATATCCTGGACCGACGTGAAGAACCCAGAAGACCTGGATTTCGCGCGTGGATGATTTATGCTTGATGTCACACAAAATCGAAGACTTACAAGCGAAAACCGAAAAACTGGTGGAAGAAGCAGCCGGTGAAGACAGGACTTCAGGTGGACATAGACAAGACGGAAGTTATGAAAACAATCAACCAACCAACAACAACAACAACAGCAGAAACATCCATCACCAATCGCCATCAACGGGAGGGATTTGAAAGAGGTTACTTCATTCACTCACTTATCCAGGGAGCATTCTCTCAACTACAGGAAGTCGGAACGGACGAGGATGTCAAATCGAGCGAGAATCGGGAAGGCGGGAAACACATTCATCAACCTGAATCCAATCGGGAAATCTTCGTCACTCAGCATCAACAACAAAATTCTCTCGGATTTTCGATACAAACGCCTAGTCAGTCAGTTCTTCTATAGGGATCAGAAACTTGGTGAGTGGGTCACAAAGAATATTTTCAACAGCCTGTTGCAGATCTACCTTTATCAACAACTGTCCTTGCCGGCTTTATAGTGAAGATCAGATGGCCGGTGAGAAACAAAACAAAAACCAATTGCCCAACAAATATGCAGGAGAAAGTGGATTGAGATGGATTGGACACTCGTTGAGGAGGGAGGCCGCTGGGTGACATCGCGCGCGCGTCAGGCCATTGCTCGAGTGGAACCCGAAAGGGAACCGCCGAGTGGGTCGTCAGTGCGAGGTTGACATGGAGGAGATCGTGTGAAGAGGAGTTGAAACATTATGTACTGACTTGCATGGATGCAGGTGAAAAGTAGAGCAGAAGACAGAAGCAAGTTGAGACGTGTAGTTGAAGCCCTATGTTCCACTAGGAGCCCATGGGAACAATAATAAATAAATTGATGGATTTGGAAGTGAATATAATTTTTCTCTATTTGTGACCGTGTTGTTTAAACTCAATTACCTGGACTTATGTGCCACGCCTATTGTGTGAGGTCTGACGATTCCACTCAGTTGCTTAGGCTGAAGTCCGTCGTGAGGGACCTAGAGCTTAGGATCCTTTGTCTATGAGTCAAATATTAGAGGCAACAAGCCAGTTCTTCTCAACGTGTAAGATTTCAAGAAGAAGCTGAGAATGTTAATTTCTATCACCATATTTTGTTCACCCTTACATAAATCTGCATGGAAAAACCATGGATATGCTTTAAGTGTCACTGCACAGAAGCAGAAACTGATATGAGAAATCTGATGGCACAGGAGTAATATAAATCCATCTACAATTTCAGACTAGAAGACCTCCGCTAATGGGATGGCACAAACCATGAAAGAAATTAAAATCGAAAATTGTATAGAACTCCTTCATCGCTTACTGTAGACTTTGATCATCAATTAAGGTTTTTCTTCATCAAAATTAGGATAAATAATCAACTGTGTTGAAGAGTGATTTGAAGGGATATGTAAGGAGATCATTTTTGTTTAGTCTAACTTGAATAAAAGTAATGCTCAGTAACCAGATAATTTAAAAGTGAACAAACTTATCAAACCTACATACTTTTGGTCTTCGTTAAGTGTAAAAGATGATGTAGATTGTGGAGGGAACAGTTTAGTCTTGGATGTAAATTCTATTATCGAATAATATCGATAATAGTGAGAGACAGCGACGATGAAGATAAACACCAGTCCTTGAAACAGTCGAGCGTCTATGCAAAGGAGGAAATAAAGTGAAAATTTTCGATCAGCCTTTGGTAGCGAGTTACTGAAACGAGTACATAGTTAAATAGGAGTATTAGCCCTACTCGTTCCTTAACCGACATAGACATAAATTAGGACTGTGATGGAAACAGTTAACTTGTTATTGACAAGTGAGAACAGTAAAATGTAAACTAACGACTTGAGGTCTTCTGCCATTTTAGCCGGAAATCTTATACTTCTAATGATTCAGTGTAAATATGTATATATTATTGATTCAGAAGCATTGAGAAATGGAACAATTTAACGTCTAATAACATCTTGTCTTTCAGAAGTGCTAGAAGAAGTTAAAATC
Organism: Trichobilharzia regenti; assembly: GCA_944472135.2. Lineage (NCBI taxonomy): Eukaryota > Metazoa > Platyhelminthes > Trematoda > Strigeidida > Schistosomatidae > Trichobilharzia > Trichobilharzia regenti. The sequence continues at coordinate 82,660,872 of OX235262.1, read as the reverse complement.
TGCACATCATGCACTTCAAAAACTCTTATTTCAGTTTTCATAGCCCACTTTAATTATATTTAATAATTTTATAGTGTTAAAACTTGATTTATCAACACTAATATTTGTACAGAATTTTATGAGCTCATTTATTGTTCAAATTTTGTTCAGAAAAGATAAGGAGATGAAACACAGAGAATGTCTTTAGTGAAGTTGGCCTGCTTAAACTACTGGGCTATCTGATATCTTCCACAGAGCTCATTTCTTCAAATTTACTCGGTTACACTTTGTTTTAATAAGCTGTTTACATTCTTGTAAAACCGTCTGTGCTCACGCACATGTCTTTCTACACACTGCTTGGTCTATTTCGAAGAGACAGATATGTCGGGGATTGAAGCATGTTACAGAGAGAGTGAAATCCTATTGAATAATAAGTACAGATTACTGTTTTTCTTTTTCTTTAAGGTTCTGCATAGGAAGTTGATAAAACCAAGCTAAAAATTCTATAGTGAATGTAAACATGCTGTTTTGAATGAAGCTAGTATTATTACTATGAGTGTGAATTAGGTATTTACATTCATTGTATTTCTGTTGCCTTATTCATACTACGTTATTGTGATCAAAAGAACGTTCTTAATGGTCTCTCCGATTAGTACAAGATGAAATAAATTAACAAACAAGTTAATGAATTCCAACCAATCAGGATTCGTATAATTTTAGACCAGAGTTAGCAGAAAGTTATATAATGAGATGTCTTAAATTTTAAGTTGGACACTAGTAACTAATGTCATGTGTCTAATACTTTGCTTACTTCAGATCGAATTCTATCAATCAAGTTTGCAATGTGACCACCATGCTAGGTGGCTCTCCATTGCGGTACATTCAGGATTTTAGTAATTCGATGGTTGGAGGCTATCGGCAGGAAGCCTTTGACCTAAATTTCTTTTTTGTTCGCATTCGTCAGCAAGGCGTATCTGCAATCCTGGGTTTCAAATACACGTCATCCAGTACCTCAGCTACCCAGCATAGTGGCCATACTGCAAACTTGACTGATTGAAATCAGTCTGAAATAGACAAAGGAGTAGACACACGACACTAGTCAGTGCCCAATAGAAAGTATCTAATAAAGCCTTGCAGGACGTTAACCGATTATTCGATGGCTCAGTGGTAATGCCTCTGACTGCAGCAATGCATGAGAATGGTTACTCTCAGAAGAAACATAAAATCCTTCAAGATATCACACAGGCTTTGCTCAAGGGTGCCAACAGCACGAAACTCGCCTCCAAAGTTTCCTGCTGGTGGCTTTCAACCGTCTAATAACAAAATGAGATTTGCAATATACCTCATATGTGACGACAAAACTCTTACTTCTGAATACTTCTAAGCAAATATTATTGGGTCGGTATAATTACCTTAGTGATCAAGTAGTTATATGAATGCATATAGTGAGGTTATAAAATGAATATCCCTGTAAAATATATTGCCATAGTAAAATTTAGAACAACACATTTAAGCGAACAATATTGTTTTCAATTAGATCTCACCAGGCTTAACTCTAATATATATAAGTTTACAAATAAAAACTCGTATTACTCTAAAATTTTATGCAAAGAGTTTGCGGAAATTATCACAATTATTAACCTTTCGAACACTGAATCCAAAAAATACAATCTTATTGACAGATAATACACATAACCACTGTTTGGATTTGTGGAATTTTTAAACATAAACACATCTATAATTGTATATATTGTTGGATTTATATGTTCAAGTTGCTCCAAGTCAGTGAGTTTATGGTTAAGATATCATTTTAGTTAACAATACTGAACTATATTGCATGTTGTCTTATTGTATAGTTGTCGTCGCTTTTTGCCCTTTTTTCTGTGAACTGTTTCCTTTGTTGATGTTGTTCTCATTGTTTGTCCGTTATTTTCTGATTTTGAGGGGAGCAACCCAAAAAGTTGCTTCTCTCTAAACTTTTACTTAATGTAATCATTCTTTTCTCAGGCGTGAGGCTAGCAACCCCACCCTGTAAACAAAAATTGCTAAAGAAACTTCAGTATGATGAACCTCCTTGCACCAAAAGAAAAAGTCTGTGTAGGAACATGGAACGTCCGAACTATGTACGAGACTGGAAAGCTGCCCAGATCGCCAACGAGATGAAAAGATACGGAATACAAGTGCTGGGAATATGTGAGAGCAGATGGAATGGGAGTGGACTCACCAAATTGTCAACAGGTGAGTCAGTGATCTACTCCGGTCACCCAGAAGATAACCACACGCACACCGAGGGCGTGGCTATCATGATGTCACCAACGGCAACGAAAGCCCTGATACAATGGGAGGCGATTTCGTCCAGGATAATGACCGCCAGGTTCAACTCCAAAGGAAGGAAAGTGTCAATCATACAATGTTATGCACCCACAAACAACGCAGACCTCGAGAAGAAAGAAGAATTCTACAGGCAACTACAGGCAACAATGGACAATACTCCAGCTGGCGACATGAAAATACTAATGGGAGACATGAACGCCAAACTGGGACCAGACAATACGGGAAGGGAACTCATCATGGGTAGAGAAGCTCTAGGAGAAATGAATGAAAACGGAGAACTCTTCGCCGACTTCTGCGCCTTCAACGAACTGGTGATTGGTGGCAGTGTATACAAGCACAAAGATATCCACAAGGCTACATGGGTGTCACCAGACGGGCAAACCAAAAACCAAATCGACTTCATCTCAATCTCAAGGAAGTGGAGGCGCAGCCTACTGGACACAAAAGCAAGAAGAGGAGCAGACGTTGGCTCAGACCACTATCTCGTACAAGGGACAATCCAAATCAAATTAAAAGCTTTCAGGGAATCAGGAGCTGCAGATAGACCACAAGCCAAGTTCAACACTCAAAAGCTGAAGGACCAGGCTACAAAGGACATCTTCATTGCAAGCATAAAGGACAAAGCCGAGACACAAATCAACACTAGCGAAAAGGTCGGCGTTGAAAAGCACTGGAACAACTTGAAAACGGTGTGGAGCCAAACCTGCATAGAAATTCTAGGCAGAAAAAAGAGACAGGACAAACAGTGGCTCACTACGGACACTTGGAAACTAATAGAAGAGAGAAGGACAGTGAAGCAAAAGATTATCCAGTGCACGACGAGCAACAAAAACAGGAGCTGAATGCAAGCTACAATACACTGAACAAAAGAGTGAAGAAAAGTGCCAGGGAAGACAAAAGAAAATATTATGAAACCATGGCAAACGAAGCAGAACAAGCTGCAGGCAAAGGAGACCTCGCCACACTCTACCAAACAACTAGGAACCTTTCGGGCAAACGTTCGACACAGATTAAGCCAATAAAGGACGACAATGGAAAGTCAATCACCAAAGAGGTGGAACAGAGAAAGCACTGGGTTGAACACTTCAAAAGACTTCTAAATCGTCCGCCACCTACAACACGTCCAGCAATACCAACAACGGAAGCAGAACTACCAGTGAACACTGACCCCCCGACGAAATCAGAAGTCCTGAATGCAATCAAGATGCTTAAAACTGGGAAAACACCGGGACCAGATGGAATCCCAGCAGAGGCTTTGAAAATAGACCCAGAGACAACAGCGGACTTGATGACACCACTACTGGAGAAGGTGTGGAAAGAGGGCAAAGTACCCGAGGATTGGAAGAACAGTTACTTATTCAAACTTCCAAAGAAAGGAGACTTAAGTCAATGTAAAAACTGGCGTGGAATTATGCTTCTGTCCATTCCAAGCAAGATACTAAGTCGCATCATCCTGGAGAGAATCAAACAAGCCCTAGATGAAAAACTTCGTCCGGAACAGGCTGGATTCAGGAGAAACAAATCATGTATTGATCAAATCGCCACTCTACGGATCATCATTGAACAAAGCTTGGAATGGCAGTCACCTCTCTATCTCAACTTCATCGACTTTGAAAAGGCCTTCGACAGCGTCGATCGAGAGGTCATTTGGAAACTACTTCGCTACTACGGGGTCCCATCGACAATTATACACCTCATCCAACAGTTATACGACAATGCTGCATGCCAAGTAATCCACAACGGGAAACTTACGGAAGCCTTCGAAGTGAGGACGGGAGTGAGGCAAGGCTGTCTACTATCACCAATGATCTTCCTGATTGCAATTGATTGGATAATGCGACAGACAACGGCAACCAACGAGGGAACAGGCATAAAATGGACTGACACAAAAGACTTGGAGGATCTGGATTTCGCCGATGATATATGTCTGATTTCCCATAAACTGGAAGATATGCAAGTGAAAAGTAACAAGTTGGCAGAAGAAGCATCAAAGATAGGACTTCACGTGAACATAGATAAAACAGAGATGATGAAGATTCCTAGCCAACATCAACAGCAACAACAACAACAGACAACAATAAGCATAAATGGGAAGAACCTGAAAGAAACAACCTCCTTCACCTACCTGGGAAGCATCGTCTCAACTACAGGCGGAACTGACGAGGACATCAAAGCCAGAATCGGAAAAGCAAGACAAGCTTTCATTACTCTCAAATCTGTGTGGAGGTCAACAGCAATCAGCATCAAAAATAAGATCCGGATTTTCAACTCCAATGTGAAGTCAGTGCTACTATACGGATCAGAGACTTGGCGAGTCATAAAGAGCATCTCAAACAAACTTCAAACCTTCATTAACAACTGTCTCCGCTCAATACTCAAGATCAGATGGCCAGAAAAGATCAGCAACAGGGATCTCTGGGAGCGAACCAATCAGGAACCGATTGTGAAACAAATAGGCAGAAAGAAATGGAGATGGATTGGCCATACGCTGAGGAAACCATCAAGTGACATCACTAGACAAGCCCTCGAGTGGAACCCGAAAGGGAGGCGGCGAGTTGGTCGTCCAAGGGTGACTTGGAGGAGGTCATGCGAGGAGGAGATGAAAGCATGTGGACAGACCTGGAGCAGGGTGAAAAAGTTGTCAGAAAACCGAAGTCAATGGAGGTGCGCAGCTGAAGCCCTATGTTCCTCTAGGAACTAAAGGATAAATAATAATAATAATAAAAATTCAAATATAAACCAATCACGGTGTTTTGTCTATAGGATAATACGATGGTGAATATAAATTGTGCAGGTAGTCATAATAGTGGTACTGATAATATTAATAATAATAGTAATAATAATAATAATGGTCTTATCAATAATAAGGATGAAAAAGTGAGGCAACCTGTGATAACACGAATAATGAAAAAAAACAATTGTTCAGGTGGAAGTAGTCGATAAAGGCTAGTAAAAACAAATGAACCGATTAAGTTATGTTAGATTGTAAGGGAAGGAAATGAAACACGTTTATAATGAATATAAGATAAGATTAAGGGATGATAAGAAAAGGGTTGGAAATATAAATAAGGGGTGGTGTAGAAGTCTTTCGTTGGTTATGTCTTATTAGGCCACGGGAGGGAAAATGGCTGCACGAACTTCTTTTGAATGCATAGTTTAGGTTTAATAGTTCGAATGCCTATCGCCTCAGCTGTGTGCAGTAGACGAATACGAAGTCTATTGGAAAGATTCGGAGGGATACGATGAATTACTTTGAAGGCTTTCGTTTTATCGACTACATGACCACTATCAATTAGATGTGACAGAATTGAGCTACGGATTGTTTTTGTCTGTCCTTTGCCAAACCACGATGGGAGATGTTCACTAACACGTTGGCTAAGCTGTCTAGTAGTACGCCCAATATAACTGTCACCGCAGGTGCAGTTGAATTGATAAATACACATAGAAGTGGCAAAACTATCAAGCTTATCCTTCGTTCGCGTCCCAATCATTCGTCGGCTAGAGAATGACAAACATAGGTGTGCTGCGTAAAATGTTCTACGTATGCTCCTTGAGAGTCTTTGGAATAGAATCTCACTAAATAAGTCCCCATTAAATTGTAACTTAATAAATAGAGGTTTCTTATGTGCAGTTAGAGTCACAGGTTTCTTCGCTGATGGTTTCATATGTTTCTTTATGAAACTACTCGGATAACCCATCTCCGTCAAGGAATCGTGAATATATTTAAATTCATTTTGTAAGAGGTCATCCGTACATATCTTCCTTGCTCTGCTCGCGAGACATTTTACAAGATTCCTTTTATATTTGATGGGCTCGTAACTAAGGAAGTGTGTGTACTGCCCTGTGAATGTGCTTTTTCTGTACACCCTTCTCCCAAGTGACCCATCTTCTCTCCTACTTAGCAAGACATCCAGGAAATGTAGTTTATTCTCCTGCTCCTCTTCACAAGTAAAGGTAAGCAAAGGGTGGATGTTGTTGAATTTAAATAACAATTCGTCTATGTTAACCTTCTCATCAGCTAAGATAAATGTATCATCGACATATCGGTAATACATATCCAACTCCTTGATGGTATCCTTTAATTTCCCGTTTTCATTACATTATTATTACTATTATTAATATTATCAGTACCACTATTATGACTACCTGCACAATTTATATTCACCATCGTATTATCCTATAGACAAAACACCGTGATTGGTTTATATTTGAATTTTTATTTGTAAACTTAAATATATTAGAGTTAAGCCTGATGACATCTAATTGAAAGCACAATATTGTTCGCTTAAATGTGTTGTTCTAAAAAATATTGACAAATGAATGACGATTAATCATGTAAAATGTAAGTATCGCACAAGTAAAAGAACGGCAACATATTTCAAAAGTGAAAGTGATTTCTGGTTAGTAAACATTGTTGAAGGTTCCATAAAAAATCCAAAATCAAAAACGGCAATTTGGTTGAATATGGTGTTTGTCACTTGGAGATAAATGTTTGAAGTGATTGGGACAATATTTTTTACTAAGCATAGTAATGTGGTACAAACGAATTTCATTTTATAAGCATAAAGAGAACAATCACCTTGAAGGGAGAGGTAAGAGGCGACTCGTAATAATTTTATGAATATATTAGTAAACGTAACCAGATAGCTGCTGGTGACAATTTAGTTTTGCAGACGTGTACTGATAAGATTTTAAATGTAACAATCAATATTCGAACTGAAGTTTTGTTTGAAGAGTTAAATAGGAGGAAAACGTAAGAATAAAAATCACTATCTAATCTGTGCATATTAATGTGAAATCAGCGCAAAATCATAAGTTATTTGAAGAAATGTTCTGACTGGATCAATTTTGCTTCTAAGACATTTTTTCAGAAAGCTGTACACCAAACTGCAGCTAATATCAATTACTAACATCTACCAAATGTTCTGGTATGCATTAACTGATATTAAGCCGCACTAAATACCTTTTGGAGCACAGTTTTACGTCATGTACCATGTTGTTATAAATAATATCTCAAATCACCTCCTCTACTTCCAAATGTTTTGCAATATATTACACTAACAAAATTGTCTAATGAAAACATGTTTCTCCAAAAATCAGCTGACATAGATGTAAAATGCTTTCTTCGAAAAAACAGAATATTAATAACATCTTTATTCTGGACAGCATTTACAAAATGTACAGAATTTTTATAGGAGTTTATTCCATGATATTTTCCCTTAGCACACTATCTTCAAGTAAAATATTAATTGATTAAAAATGCCTATTAAAATTTTCAAAATAATGGATACTGAACAAAGAGTACTCTTTTCGATAACTTCATCATCAGGCTCTACAGTTATACATACATTACAGTGAATGAATGAATCAGTGTTATGAACAACATTAATGCTGTTTAAATAACATCGAATCAATAATATTGATAAATTACAGCTCAATAGCAACAACATATGAAGAAATCAAACCAAAGAAATGTAGTGAAGACCTTCAGCCACAGAATCAGGTCTATATGCTCAGAAGAAGTAACTGAAGATGAATTAGGCATTGCATATGAAACTTTGATCAAAAATGGCTTTCCTGATAAATTTATCAAGAAACACATGACAAAGAGAGCGGAAAAGGATTACTCACTATCTGTAAAAGAGAAGCCTTTTTATATACGACTACAATTCATGGGTGATTTACCAAGCGAGATAATTGCGAAGAGATTAAGAAAATCAGTTCAAAGAACTTTTAATGCTGGCGAACTACACGTATTATTCTCTACACGACCGATGGTGCTACCTCGACTGAAAGATGAAGTACCTAGACTAGCCACTTCAAAGAGTATCTACCAATTCAACTGCGCTTGTGGGGTGAGTTTTATTGACCGTTACTCTAGGAACTTGATTTTTCGTGCTCGACAACATCTTCCACTATGGCTAAGTAAAGGTGTAGTGAAAACCATTAACAGTTCGATATTGGACCATCTGGTCCTAACCGGCCACAAAGCCAGGCAGCAATGAAGAATCCTTCTCTATAATCTTCCGAGTGCCTAATAAATTGCCAAAATCATCGAAGCACCCACCGCGTGCTCCAAACAGCAGAGGCTATTGCAATTCACCTCAAACAACCAGTGCTCTGTGTTCAAAAGAAGCAAGTTCAGCCCCTACTACTGCCCTGACTTTCAGCAGAGACTTTAAATTCATGAATTTGTATTATTATCTTTCCCAACTTTTCTTACATTCAGCTCAATTTATGTTGATGTTATTGAGCTGTAATCTGTCAATATTATTGATTCGATGTTATTTAAACAGCATTAATGTTGTTCATAACACTAATTCATTCATTCATTCACTGTAATGTATATATAACTGTAGAGCCTGATGATGAAGTTATCGAAAAGAGTACTCCTTGTTCAGTATCCATTCTTTTGAAAGTATTAATTGATAGTATATCTTGTTATACAATGCTCTCTGAAATGAAGCACAATCCATTCAATTATGATATATCTGCTTTGGCTCCTTCAAGAAATTCACGATATCTAGTTAGCAAAAGTACACTTTAAGACCCAAGTACCCAATTGAATAACAGCTATCTCATCTATGGGAACACGCTGCCACCCAAATCACGCCTTTCCTTAAGTTTAGCAGGAACTTGGAAGTCAGAAGCTTGTAAATATTCTAAATATACACAATGGTAGATAATACAAATTGAAGTCATATCTTAATCGATTAGACCAAACCGGGTAAGAGAAAATATCTGCAATAGAGAGATGGAAGCTTTTTGTAGCTCAGATTTTAAGCAGGCCATCACATATCATTAGATATATGGTTATTAAGATAATTAATTCCTTCAATAAATTTTGATAGGGTTACATTTTTGAGATCAAATTTGTCCTCTAAAAACACTATCCAGATATCCATTAACATAAAAACGTATTATCAAGATCATTTGATAATCACAAAAATGAGCAAATTTTCATTTACATGCTTCTTTGCACATAATAGTTAATGCTGTATGTCAGGTGGGATTCTTGCAAAGGAGTACTTAGTATTTGCTAGTTTATGGGATGAAAAAATATTAGAGAAATATGTCATAATTTGTATCCTGCACTAACCATAGTGAACCAGAAGACTTAAAGAAGTCATTCAAATGTGAACAGCTGACGGCACCTGTACTGAATTCTGCTTACACTCTCTTATCATTAACAACAAATTAATTGCAAGTTTCCCTTATTATTCAGATAAAAGATGTGAATTTGCCAAATCATACTGCTTAAATATATTTCTTGCATCTATTATATATATGACCTTTGAAACAGCAACACTAAATAAGTGAGCTTAAAACCAAAATGTGACATTTTATCTTGCTTCTATATATGCGGTATTCGGCATATTTTATGGGGTACAAGCAGAAATTAAAATATCCGTATGTAATAAACAGAATTCACCATAATAAACCAGTGTACAAAAGTGGACACCAGACATCAGGGAAAAAAGATTTATGAAATTTATATTTACGTAAAAGAATGTATCAAGAGAATATAAATAAAAGAACACTGCAAACTTTGGTCATAAACTTTGGATTAAAACCACTTTCATACATAAGTATATGTATATGTTAATAGCATAAACCTTTTGTTTTAACTCAGTGATAAGAACAGTCGAGAAAGTTTCCATATCTACTTTGACTGGTCCTTAGTGAGAAATTAGTGTCATGTGTCTACTCATTGGTGTTAATCCGGACTGAAATCTATCAATCAAGTTTGCAATATGGTCATTACGTTAAGTCGCTTTTAGTTCACTCTGAATGGATGTTAGATGGCTGGAGACTATCAGAGCTTCCTAAAAATTACCTCCAACCATCTAAAGTCAGTTCCCATGCCTAAAATTTTTCTATATAACAATCTATAAGTTAAATATCTTGATAATTATTTAATGTGATTAATTTCCAGTGTATAACATTTTTCTCTGATGTTGTAAGATATAAATCCTATCCCACTTTGGAATCCAGAAACCTTTCATTGAGGCAAAAGATTTCTACTAGAATAGAATCTTTCGTGAATTGGCAGAAGTTATAACTCATGGGTCATTAGACCAAGTCACAGTGGCCTAATACTCTACGAGCTCGCCTAGTAAACAGAAGCTCCTGGGTTCGAACCCCAATGGGGTGGGTGCATACTGATGAAGAGTCCCAAACCAGGACATAACAGCTGTCCAGTACTCCTTGCAGGTTTTCAATGGTTCTCCAACTGACTTCAGCTCATGATGAAATCCTGTGACCAACCAACACTTGAATACAGTTTTAATATTTTAAAGCTTCCCCAGGCACAATTATCCATAGATCACATTATTAAGTGTTTAAGATAATATTCCAACCAACTGTGAATACTCTTCGTAGAAAATGAACATAGTACTCTTTCAAGAAATCAGGAGATTCAAGCCGCATATTTTTTAAAGATATTTTAGTGTTTCTAAAGAGCATATTTTACTGTTTATCTTCGTCGTCAGCTAACTTCTTCTATGGATAACGTGTCACTTCTAAAAATTGAGGATATAGAAAAGTTAGGAAAATAACTACATTAATAAGGGTTTATGTGGATGCTGACTTACAGACCAAATTATTTGCAGTGAAATATTTAATCGGGTTAACTTTGGCAAATAATTTGCCATATTATCTGTGCACTTGCTTGTTTTAGTGGAGGCTCTTGCAGAACTTGTTATTTAAATAAGTGTAGACGATTCTTAAAACATTTATTGGATAAGTTGTTGCGGCACTCAGTAAGCAACTAATATTAGATGGGTGGAGGCAATTGTCAGGAAGCCGTGGACCCTAGATTTCGTGCTAGATGGCAATCACCAGTCAGCAAGGCGTATCTGCAATCTTGAAGGAACTCATGTCCCTTCTGAGATTCGAATAGGCGCCACCTAGTGAGTACTGATGTCTTGACTGACCTCTTGTAGGACTGTATTACATATTTATTTTTGACTGGACTGTAGTCAGTAACTAGTGTAATGTATGTGTTTTTAGTCCTATCTTTGGCGCATACAGAATCCTCGGTTCAAGGCTTCCTACCGATTGCCTACAACCATTTAATATCACCAACTTACAGTGCACCATGGAGGTGAGCCACCTAGCAAGGTGATCGATCACATTGCCACCTTGACTGATAGAATTTAGTCTACAACAAAGATAGGACTAGACATACACATTACACTAGTTACTGACTAGTATGCAAATAAAATAAGCAACTAAGAGTTATACTTATTCACAACTTTATTCGAAAGTAAATATATAGATCTCTAACCAAAAGAAATCATCGAAACTCGTTCATCTTTCAGTCAGATAAACCAAGAAATCCATTTGTTTGCACAGCCGAACATTGGCTTTACTTTGAAATTAATTTAAATGAATATTCAAACCGCTTAGTGCAAAAACACTTAATTCTTGAGATGATAATTTGTAAAATCAATTCTGTTCCAGAGTCATTTCTCTAGATGAATAAGATAGCAGATAAGCCTAATTGTATTGGTGTTTTAATGCATCTTTTGTCAAAGAAAACTCAAAAATACCTCACAGAAATTTCAGCGGATTTACAATAGTTAAAATATTAGAACAACCTTCTCAAAATGATAGAATCATCATAATTAACTAGCCACATATTGTCAGGTAAGGGAGCCGTAAACTTAATCGGGAGTTCCATATTGGTACACCGCATGGATACAGAGTGCAAGATTAATAATAATTCAGCCTTCACTATTCTATGCAAAGTGTCACCTCAGCCACCTGAATTTGTACTCCTTTGGCTGCTAAGTATACCTAAGGCAGTTGTCATAAAAAATTTTCAAATCAATTTCTGTGTTCAGAAGAAATTTGCTGAATCTCTCCCCTCCCCATGGCCTTCGATCCTTATCTAGAATAGGTATCTCTTCTGGTGACATCACATAACTATAAGGGTTATTCTGCTTGTACTGCTAACTTTATTATGAAAAAAGTGGAGTTCTATGGTTGTATATTTTCATATTAGTTTAACAATTTAAATTATATGACAGTTATCAAATCTGTCTCATTTTATTTCTTAGATGCCCTTGCATTATGTGTGTATGACTGGAAACAAAACTTTGATTTATTGACTCCCGCAGTAGATCCTACCACCGTCTTTTGCTCTGTCTGGCAGTTTTAGGGGTCTTTTTCGCATTCACCATCAATATTGTTTCGATTACCATGTTTTTCCTCAGCATATTAGTTTGGAAATTATCTTTATAATTTCAAGTAGGCTGATTTTAGGATATTATACGTTGCAGTGTCGATTCTATAACGCCTTTTTTTCTCTCACGGAAGTTTTTATCTTAACTTGAGCTATTAAAATTACGTGCAGTGGAATGTAGAAAACCTAACACCAAATACTGGAAGTATGTTTTGAATGGGATAGTTTTAAGCAATGGAATAAAGGGTATGGTTATTCAGGTAGGGTTTTATCGTGTGTACGAAAAATTTAGACACTTTCAGGTAATCTTTGATTTATCAAATGCTACGAGTCAATATATTCTAATAGTATTCATGCGAATCAGGTTTAAAAGACAAGTTGCTTAATTGCATCAGATTTGCCAGTGTGGAAGGTTAACAAGTAATGAAAGTAAATGCCTAAATCATTTTATTATCCTGAAGACGTTCCTCATTATGTGATGTACACAAAATTACAGGAATGAATTCAAATGAGTAAGGCACATTTATTTATTTATTCATGCAATATACCCGAAATCGTAGCAGAGAAGCAGTGATAACCGTTTTCATTAACAGTGCAATCAATTCATTGGAGCAATAAGCATCTAGTATAAAATATAATTCCCCTTTTATTCTTCCATGTTTTGGGTAGAAAATGTGGTTTCAAGCTTAGACTCTCGGCAATGATAATGTTACTTTTACAAGTTGGATTTACCAGATTCGAATACAACTTTCTTTCATTTCCCAGCTCACGATTGGCTAGTAAATTAGATACGGTTTAGGAATAGGAATGTGTTGGCTGGGAACTAGACACTGACCTCCCGTCAGACTGAATGGTCAAAAGACTGTTGAATAAACTGAACGTCTTCGCTTCAGCCATCGTTGGGAACACAAGCGCGTACTTCTAAAAAGTTTCTAACTAGGATATAGCAGTTCTTTATTGCCCCCTGGTTTTAAATGAACAGAAATAATGCAGGCCAATTCTGAGACTGAAACACATAAGTTACAGCTTCCTCTCTCCAGTTAAAGCAGAAAAAAATAGTTAACGCAACAGAATAAGTAAAGCGAAATGAATTCCATTTATTGTATATCTTCAACAACAGGTGTATCCGTCTATAAGTGCGCATAGTTAATATAGCATCGAAATTTGTCACACCTTTTTAAAAATGAATGAATTAACGAGTGTGTGACATTTTAGCCTCAACGTTTAGTCTGTGCCATATTTTATTACATACAACTGCTTTCGGTGCATTAATAAATATAGATTTCTTCACAGAATACAATAGTATCCGAGTTTGTTTCTGTAGACTGTGAAACAATACTAAATATGTCGTTATCTTTCATACTAAGAGGGATAAAATCTATTGAAGCAACATGCCGCTGTACAATTACATTTTTGTTCCTCAACTATGGCTTTCAATAATTTTATTGCAAATCGGATCTGTCTGTTCACGGATTTTTTCCATGGAAAATACTGTTGAAGAAGGCCGAAAATGATTGAATAATATATAAAGTTGTCTTTAGGAAGCAAAATGGAGAATTTTGAAAATCGATGCATTCATCCTGACATATTCTTGAATTGAATTTCTGTGCTGCTATTCTGCCGTATAAGCTTTTTTCCACCGTTTTTTCTTCAGATATATATCAAATCTACTGTTTTTGGTGAAATACACATGTATTGATTGGTTTGGGAAAGAAGGAATTTTTCCGTTTTGTACAATTTCCCACACTGATTTCTTTTGATTATCAGCTAATATATAATCGCAAATCAATCGACTGGTCTGTTCTTATCTTTACCGCTACCTACCGTATTACTTAACGCGATATTTGTATAAAACACTGACGCCTAATTAGTGCAATAAATAATATGGGGAGAAAAGAGATCTATTGAAATCTCTCCAGCTTCAAGGAAAAGATATTCTGAAATATACATTCATTAATTATTCTAATCTCTTGCTGAAAAGCGTGTATAGAAGTAAATTGGTGGTAATCAGATAATTTTCATCGGCAATAATGAAACTTTTCACGGAACAAACCAAGTAATAAAGTAGAATAGGTTATTTCTGAAAATACGGAAACAGTCATTTGCATAACTAAGGGTGAAAAGTATGGTTAACATTCATGGATGTGCTGAGATTGTTGTGTGCAGTACTGAATTCTAAACATTTTTGAAAATGGTTGAAAAACGTACCACGCAACCTTTAAAAACGTGAAGATAACAAATGGTCACTATATAAAAAACTTAGTTATTATGACTGAAATAATAATTTAAATTATCACTTGCGTTGATTTTCAGTGTACCACTAAATTCACCTTGTAGATATTGGAGAAGATATCTCATTTATAACAAACAGTGGGATTGTAGAGATGCTGTTTTTTTACAGGCTTCAGATATATGCGCTTACATTCTAGTCAGTAATCGCGGTTCTTAAACACAAACTCCGAATATATATATATATTTATGTAAATATACCTCTTCTACTAATATTGAACGAAGAAGCGTATACTTTAAATGTTCACTAGTTTTCATAAGCGGGATGATTATTAGGTTTTATTGACTTCAAGCAGTGGTCAAAGACAAAAAGTGACTTTGATTAACGTTTATGGCTTTCTTCCACATTTGATTTTGTAATTTCACTTAGTCAATAAGTTCGAAGTATTAATTATTTGAATGCATTACAAAAAGTTTAAGTCTTCAATACTGTGTTTTGAAATTGATTCTGTTGTTTGTGAGATACTACATACAGTTGTTGTAAATTAAAGGAGTGATTCAGGATTGAAATATCACTTCGTTCACTGTACACATGTTGTTATGATAACTATAGGTGTGATATTAAACTGAGACACATCAGTTTTATATAAGAACTTCTGGCTATTTAGTACTGATGCTATCTTGTTGTCTTTCGTTGTTGTTAGATGGAAAAATATTGAATTACATCATTATTCATAAATCTTTTGGACCTTAAGTGTGTTAAATTTTAGTTGGCGTAAATATATGCGTATAAAGTAGTTGACAAAAAAACCCAACTCGCTTGCTATTTTTTCAAAATCCCCCTAATTGTTGCAGAGATCTCAGTTCTTATTTGCCAGGTATAACTGTTCATTATTTTTATCTCAAACAGTGTATCGTAAATAAACCTCAATTTATTTCACTGACATAATCTTATCACTCAACTTGACATAATTTGATCCTTTTCTATAAGAACAGAACTTGTTCACTGTGGTAGATTATAATTCCATTATGCGTAACATCTATTTTGATAAGTCTTGCAGTGTTATACAGTAATATTTGCTGGTGACCAAGTTTCGAGCACAAATTATCGCCACTCATAATCATATCTTGTTACTCACACAACTTTCTAACTTCGTTTAATATAATTCCATTATTTTTCATTGCTTGACTTGATTAATAGTAGTATTTTCCATATTTCCGGTATGAGTGATGCGTCATTCCTATTGCACGTGTTGGGTGTAGACTCGATGAACCAGGCAGGATTCAGTAATCAACCTATCTATCCACCTACCTGTATTACTTCTTAGACTTTTAGCTCTCTCCCACCCTATTCTATGATTATGTGTTTAAGGCATGCAGTGCAATCACTGGGCTTTTTTCTAAGTTACCTATCTTCGCGGGGACAATCATTCTAACCTTAGCTCAATTCTTATGTTCTGATAGAAAATCCGACCAGCTCCATTCCACTGGTTTGACCTATGTAGTTGACTTAATTCACAGACACTGCAAGATATTATGTAAATTATGTTATTTTGTTTAATTGTGTCAACCGAGGGGGTCTTTTAGCCCACGGAGCTTGTCCCTGAATTTGTTTGTAGGTTTAAATGACATTTAGAGTGGCATCAAAATAATTTTACCCGTACTGATCTTTTTTCTACTTTTGAAAATCAGATTTTCTCACACTATAAAGTCGCTTTGTGCATCCAAAAGTAAAGTCCGTGAAAGTCACTGCTTTTTTAAAATAAAAATAGTCACTTAAGATGGATACTTCTTAGCTTCTATGCTCATCTTATTCATATAAAATGCTACATTGTTTTCCGCATTACAATTATGTGGCCTCTTTACAGCAAAGAATTTAATACATAAGTAACCTTGAATTCATTATCTTTAAAAGGGAGTTGAGCTAATTTGGAAATCCTTCTTTTATAATCTGTTTGTAATATTCATACTTATTTGAATGTATTAACTAATATTCTAAGTATTTCCTTTTCTCAGGTAACCTTTGTATCATCTTTCTAACATTGGCATACCTTTCATGACTTAATTCTTATTGTTTGTCTTTGTTTTCTGTTGATTTCTGTTTTAACTGCCTAACTTTGTTATCACGTTATCAATGTTTCGTGGGCAACTCTTAATAATGTGTCGTACTCTCTTTTGTGATCTCTCCTGGTCTTCCCATGTCTTAGCAATCTCCAGTAAAATATTCCGCCTGACATTTTACATTAAGAAGTTAAGGCACACGGGTATAACTCAAATCCTCCTCTTACAGTTCATAAACTCTTGCATCCTACCTATTCTTCTTTATTGTTCACCCTTATTCTTTACTGTTTTGCTTAAAAAAGACTATGTCACAATTCGTAGAATGCTGAAGACTGTCAGTAGGGTGAGTGGTGTCCCAGTGGACCACATAGTTAACGTCGCTGTCGATAGGCACTTGACTTCGTGCAATAAATTTGCTAGAGGGATTTTGTCTGACTTGGAGCACCTGCTTTACCCTCAGCTTTCACCTTGCATCTCCTCAGGTAGAACAAGAAGTAACTTTAGTAAACTGTATGCTCGCACGTCTAAGTATAAAAATTCTATGATACTATACTTGGCACGTATTTTATGTGATGAAAATAGTGTCAGGCAAGAATTAACTAACCTTTTTTCATCTAGTGAATAAACAATTTCCTCCATCCATCCATCCTTATATACCTTCAAGTTTTACTTTTATTATTTCTGTTATATTTGTTTTACTTTCATAATTGCAAATACCAACTTATCTCTGTGACTGCTGTAATCTTTGTTTTTCCCCTCACCATATCATGTAAAGAGAACATTATATTCAATATTCTTAAACATGCTAGGATTTCTATACCGCATTGACAATACTGTGTGAAACAAGCCCATGGCAATTTTCACTTGTATTGTTATTATTATTACCCTAGCTGTTATCATTATTATTATTTACATTTTATATGCTGCATGTTTTTGACATTACCTCTATTGTAAATGTGGAAAATTTTATGTGTGACTAATTTTATTTATAATTTTAGGAAATTAGAAGCAATATTGTGATAAATGCTGAAAATTCCATTCTGTATTACAAGTACTGTTTTTGGAATAAAGTAAATCATTATTATTATTGTATTAAAACTGCGATTTTGCTCAAATGAATTCAGGGTTACACTGTTAAATGACTATTTGACCTGGAGGTGTTTATGGAAAACGTGCATGATGATTTTAATTCTTGCAGACATGGTTTTGATACCGATTCGCTGGAAGTATTCTTCAGTACTTAGTTTGAAACTGGGAGACTTTTAAAACGTATAGCTACTGGACAGCACTGTTGAGATATATATACCACAGAATCTGTCACATTTAATCATGATTTAGTGCTGATGGAAATATAGACTTTTTCTGTGTCTGCCTCGTAGAAATTCGGCAAGCAATGGAGACGAACGTATCAACTGGTTTCCTGTATATATACTAAGATACTTAGGTTTTAGTCACTGCATACGTACCCATGTATGTTGTGTGTTTGCCTTCTGATCAAGAATCTGATATAAAAGTTTATGTTAACTTCAGACTAAAGCAAAATAAACAGCAAGCAATTTAATGTAGGTGCAATTTTATTATAATGTTAATTTTCACTAGTTGATTTTAAGGCTTTGATTTGTTTTTGACCAAATACTAATGTTACTGTTTGATTTTTACCATTGACATTTAGAGTACTATTTATTCAATTACGTTACGTTTTTGGCTATTCTTGTTGAATAAACATAGTAATACTTTCAGGCCAGTGTAAATAACATATTGTCACAGGTATTCACCGAAGAAACTGATGCGATTCGGTGATTCAGCCTGAAGTTATTGATTTAGTCAAAACTCTGATGTATGTTAAAAGATAAACAGTTAGTAGCCACAGATGTCACAAGTGATGAATCAATTCCACTGAGCTTTCTATCACCCTGTTCAGTCTGTAGCAGAATTTCATGTGGCCACAAAAATGTGAAGATGGACTTTAGTTCTGCCTAATACAACATATAGAATATGTACATCAAACTGCTGACAGTTAAACCAAATACTATAATGAGGTTTTAGAACATTTTAAATGACTTTTGTATACCATTATTATCTAGTAAAGTAATTTGCATACGTATTCTTACTACTCGTAGCATAATTATTTAGGCAGTCTCAGTTGGTGCTTTTTTGGTGAGAGCTAGCTGTTAGCCAAAGTTGGTGGACAGTAATTTACGTCAATGTTTACGTCCCCAATACTGGTCGTGAGAAAAATATGAACAAAGACTAATTCAACAACCAACTACAGCTCAATTTGCGTAGGCAGATACAGTTGGCATATAGATGATCTGACATTCAATAAACAGCCAGAAAGAAATGAAAGATTTACTTTCAGTGAGAAACAACCAATCAGAAGACTGCGTTTATCTGCTTACAAAAACCTAGAATAGGTACATGAAAATCTATAAATATGTGTTGATTTCCTTAATAAACGATCTGTTTCCTGGCCCTTGTCTTCTGTTGTTACACTTTTAGCAGTAAAGATTTTAGAAAATGCTGTGAAATATTTTCTTTATTTTTTGCGTCCCAACTAGAATATAGGGTTTGAAGCCATCAAGCGCCAGCAGTTATGTTGTCGCTTTTACGCAGTGAGGCTGATAACCTCATGTCCAACTGCCTCTCTTTATCGTACTTACTACTGGCTATCGCATTAGATTAGGTTTAGGAGTACATCAACCGTCGATTAAACCTGAACCACAAGAGTGGATTGCAAGCATTCTACCAGCAATACAGGATGCGAATAGATTACACATACGGGCAAAAGGTATGTGGCACTGAAATTAAAAGAGAGGAACGAGAGTATCGTATGAAACTACTTTGAACAGAGATTACCCTTTCTACTTGTTTCCAGGATATTGACAAGCAATATGTGCTGCAGTACGTGAAAGTTTTGACCAATGTTTATACATATATTTTGTCGCCAATTATGGTTCTAACTGTTCTTGAAAAAACATTTTTCGTCGTAATATCAAATAAAGGGGAGATTATATCTGAGTTTATCGCGAACAAAGTTTTATTTCAGCTATATAAGTGTTTCTTCCACGTGTTCAAGCATTCCTGAGGTTATTCGCTTTTGTAGTAGCTGGCTGTAGATAAATATTTGAAAGTTACATCGACAGGAGTACGCTGACTATATATGCACTATGTTGTCTAGTATCAGTCAGTGTAAAATTTAGAAATATTTAGAAATGCACAGGCATTGAAAGTGAACCAATTGTGGTTAAAATGATAACGTTACTGATAATTCTGCCTGTTTTCTTTTGTATTCTGAATTCTACTACTATGATATCTGCTATGAGATCTTGGAAAAAATTGTTTTCAGTTGAAATTACTGGGCATATATCAATCATTACAGGCAAGCAACATTATGCCACACGTGTGTCCTAATATCTAGAATAGCTCTTAACTAGATTTTTTTGTTAAGTAAAATTCACTAGTATCAATGAGATTATTGTCAACATTTGGAGTTTTTTCTGAACTAGGTTCCGTCAATCAACCACAGATTTTGCATTGAATTTCTCGTACAAATCTACATCTTGTATACAAAGCTCAGTTTGATAATTTTCACTATTCATAGCAGTCGGTCAACTCTGTAGCCAATGAAGCGCCTTATAGAACTCTTTAAAAGAGGTGACGGAAATATGAATCTTGAAATCAAAGTCATTTGTCTAAGCATCATACGTTTATCTTCCTTATGAATGCTTCAAGTACAAAATGACAGTGTACATATATATGATAGATTTTGAATAACAAATAAAAGCAAGGAACTAAATGGTTTAAGGTCTAATCCTCGATGTCTTTAATGTCATTTGTATTATTTTCATTTAATGAGTCTTTGCATTTTTAGAAAGCCATAGCTGAATTTTAGATTTATTTTTAGTGAGTATAATTGTTAAAAATGAGTCTTTACCGTTTATTTCAGTAACGTGAACGAACTAAATTTGGGTGAAAGGCAGCATCTATTGTGGAGTAAATGAATCATACTCTTTACTGTATTCTAATGCACTTATTTATGTAGTATACGGCTAGAAAACATAATATCACATTGGAAAATTAGTGAGTGAAATCACCGCGATAGTTGAGCTTAAACTTGCATAACTCACTTTAGATTTTGAAACATATTTAGACACATTACCTTTTTATTAGTTCTGCTATAGAGATTTCAGGACAAAATATACGAAATAATTCTTCTTGCTGGTAAACTCAGTTTCTTACAGTTAATTTCAAAGATAAGAACCTCTGAAGTCAAGATTGTCGATGGAAGTACTCATAGATCTTGTATAGTTTACTAGCTAGCAGTAAGCTTAGAAAGGAGAGAAGATCTGGGGCTGGCAATCTCACGTCGTAAGAAAATGGTACCATTGCTTCTGGACTATCAAAGCTCATAACCTGGGTGCATTATGTTCCACTGGGAATGCAAATAAGTAGGTAAAAAGCATAACGTATTGGATGTTTAGGAACTCCAAATTTAACGTTGTCTTACAAACACAGGAGATGGACCTATTTTTCGACTCTATTTTATTAAGATATTAGTAATATACTGTCTGGCTATCATTAAAATGATAAAAACTGAATAGAATCAGCTAGTTTAATGCACCATATAATTTAGACGAAGCGATTTTTACAAATCCATTCTCCCCTATTCTGTGTTGACTCCTGAAGTAAGAAATGTTATTTTAGCACGTTATAAATTCGTCTACCTCAAATTTATCTAAAAAGATTCAGGAATTTTATTATTACACAAATAAGTATGGTATTTACAGTCAAATTTTCAACAAAATCATAAGTTCAATAAATCTGTGATAGTGGCCTGCAATTACTTGTAGTTTTTAATTGCAAATCTCAAGATAGCCTTTACAGAATCACAATGAATGATGTTCATCCACATCTATGCCGTAGAATCACCATTATCTTTGTAATACTTGGAATATGATGTCCATATGTGAACTATAGGGAGCAGTGAATCTCTAATGAGCTAGTTTCATTTTGAGATGAATTAAAAAACGTGCACTCTTACTTGATGTTACCTACTTTAGTAAACAAAACTTGCATAATTTATGTCAGAAAGTCAGCCTGCTCAACATGAGTATTTCCTCAGCGCTATCTTAAGTAAATACTGGGGAATTTACAGCTTTATGTCTGATAGATTTTTTATGCATTGTACTCCACATACCAGTCTGGATAAGTTGTCTAAAACTTTTTTCTATAATCAGAGTAATTAACTGCCTATGAATTCCCGTATTCAAATGACGCAACACATAGTTTTACATATCATAGCATGGATAACACAGAATAGTTTTGACTAATATCACTGTAAAAAATATCCTGTCTACATCTGCATAAAGAGGGCTGCGGGTATCAGATGGTTTGATTCAGTCGGTAGGAAGCTGTGGACTTAGGTTTCATGCTATTTGGAACTCACCAGCCTGCAAGGCATGTTTGATACCTTGAAGAAACTCATGTCCCTTCTGGGATCTAAACCCGCGTCAACCAGTGAGTACTGCAGTCAGAGACATTGTCACTAAACCCTTTGGGCTCGCGATTGACCTCCTGTAGTACTGTATGGGATTGGGTTCGAACCTCAGGACGGACATGAGTTCCTTCATGGTAGCAAATACGCCTTGCTGACTGGCGAGTTCCAACTAGAATTGAACCTAGGTCCACGGCTGCCTGCCGATTGCCTTTAAACATCTAATAGCAACAACTCACAGTGTACCGTGATGTCAAGGCACCTACACTGCAAACCTGACTGATAGTGTGGTGAGAGCAGGCTGCTAGCCGATTGGTTGGCACTAATCTACGTTAAGGTCTAGGTCACTAATATGGGCCGTGAGAAAATATGAACAAGGCTGAGTCAACAACCAATCACAGCGAAGTTAACGTGGCAAAATATGATTCGCAGATAGAGAACTCTATTTGTCAAGGAATCCCGAAACAACCAATCAGAAGCCTGCGTTTGTCTACCTAAACAACCAATCAGATGACTGCGCTTGTCTATAATAATGTTGTCTGAAATATGTATAAATACGTGTTGATTTTCATAATAAAACGATCTGTTGCCTGGCCCTTGTCTTCTGTTGTTACATTTGGTGTCGCTGCCTACCGACAAATGAAAAGCCTATACCCTGCAGTTTTTGATGGAGACATATGGATCTTCGGGCAGGACTTCAAGGCTTCTGCGCAGTTGAGTGGCGTTCAAGATCTGTCAGCGATGGAGCTGCTACTTGAGACGCTGCTGGGAGGTCGGGCGAAAGCAGCATATGAAGGTGTGGGCCGAAGTATGGACGAATGTTCGACAGGGTCAGGCAAACAGTTTCCAAAGTGGGAAGGACCATATATGGTCACTTCGAGATGGGGTTACGCAGACACAGTCGCAATGGCGAACAATGAGAGGCGCGTGAACGTCAGCGAGCTCCAGAAATGGATACAGCGAGACAAGCCAACGATGACGCCTGCACCAAGTAGATCAAGCCGACTTCAGTCGCACGTATTTGACGGGGGGACGAGTGTGGTGAGAGCAGGCTGCTAGCCGATTGGTTGGCACTAATCTACGTTAAGGTCTAGGTCACTAATATGGGCCGTGAACAAGGCTGAGTCAACAACCAATCACAGCGAAGTTAACGTGGCAAAATATGATTCGCAGATAGAGAACTCTATTTGTCAAGGAATCCCGAAACAACCAATCAGAAGCCTGCGTTTGTCTACCTAAACAACCAATCAGATGACTGCGCTTGTCTATAATAATGTTGTCTGAAATATGTATAAATACGTGTTGATTTTCATAATAAAACGATCTGTTGCCTGGCCCTTGTCTTCTGTTGTTACAATAGTATTGAGTCTGTACCAAAGATAGGGCGTATTTACTACCTTGAAGGAACTCATGTCTTAGATTCGAACCAAATCCCATACAGTCCCACAGGAGGACAACCGCAAGCCCGAATAGATGTGCGGTAACGTCTCTGACTGCAGTACTCACTGGTTGACGTGACTTTGAATCTCAGAAGGGAAGTGAGTTCCTTCGAGGTTGAAAATAAGCCTTGCTGACTGGTGAGTTCCAAGTATCATGAAACCTAAGTCCAAGGCCTACTGAGGATTGCTAACCACCAACTAATATCATCATATCAATGTGCACCGTGGTGGCTAGCTACCTACGTACCTTACTAACAGGATTTAGTCTTCACGAAACAAAGGACTAGATACATCTCGCTAGTTACTCAGGTCCAGTAAAAACACACGTGTTCTGTAGGAATTTTTAGAATTGCTACTGAAGATGACCCCGTAGTTTCAAGTCAGAGCTCTGTCTGGTAGTGTCAAAACTCGGAGAGTAGAACGAAGTACCGGTGGATTTATGACCGGTGTGGCAAGATGTTAAGTGCATACGGCTAGATACAAAATACATCAGTACACAAAATACATGTCAAAGAATATTATTCAAAGATACATCTTTGGTAGTGGCTGTCTGTAGAATCTAGGAGGCTCTTCAAGTGGTTACACCTTCTCCTTATTCAGATTTGAGCTCAATGCAAATGTCAAAGCGTTATAGACTAGGCCACCATGGCATAATAACCATCTTTTGTGCTATGAATACTATTTAAATTTATTTATTCATGTATTTGATTTCCCGTTGATATATGCGACCGAATTCTGGTATATAGGTTCAGTTAACGGATGGTAAAATCAAGACTAATTCAGATATTACAGATGAGTCGAACCAAAAGCATTGCTAATGAGCTAAGCCTAAAAACAAATAAGGTTACTTATTCAATAATCTGTGTTTCAGCTATTGTACAGATTTTCAAATGAACATGGTTATAGTTGTAGACAGTGGCATTTTAATTGCCACAGATGTTAAAAAGTTTTTCAAATCCGATTAAAAATAAAGGTGGCTGCAGAATGTTGAGTATTATTATAGTGCTGGTAATCCTTTTAACATTTTGTACCATGATGATATGTGTCACCACCCTAACGTCTAACTTGTGTCAGCTGGTAGTATATTAACTTGTATAAAATATTTACACATTATGAATTCCATTGCTCGTTGAGACCGATTAAAAAGAAAGTTACCTAGTGAAAAACTTTTTATGTAGTACAATCAAGATTAAAGTTGATAAAAAGGGGTTCTTCATATTCCACTGTCTCAATGAATGCATGTAAGATGTTACTGTTTTGCATGTAGCCATTAAATTACAATCCCTTGATTTTGTCACCAATGTAAGCTGTGATTAATACTCAAACAGTTTTAATATTTTTGCCAGCATTATCTAAGTTTATTGAGTTCCATATCGTTGTGTGAGTTAAATATTATAGAAACCAAAAACGTGCAGTCAAACCGAGGAAATATTTGTTTACTAATTCGTCTATATGAAATGTTCAAAATGACTGCATCTTTGACTAAATATTTAAGTTATTCAGCTTATAAAAACAAAGGATTTCTCTCCGTCAGTAAAGTTTTATATTCAGAAGAACTGCTGATGAAACTGCTTCATATGAAGACTTTGTTTAAACCAAATCCTTACATTTAATTGTGATAATATGAAGCTACTCATTACAGGAATTATTTTTAGTTCTATAGCTGCAAAGTAATAAGATGGGAATGCTAACATTCTATAATACTATTTTATCAAAACCATATAACTTAATATTATTCTACTGTTGTACTTCCTTAGGAGACTTAGTTTTGTAAATGTTTACTGTAAAGTCAAACCACAGATACCATACTAAATTTTTTAGTATAAACTTAATAGTAACACAGTAATGTAACATTATGTGACCGTTTTGATGAAAAAGGAATACACAATAATCAAGCGAAGAATATTCTCTTCGATAGATTCCTCTTCTGGCTCTACAATTATATACATGTTTATATACACAGAATATTCAAGGTTGGTAGTTGATAACAATATTAGTGTTTTTTAAATAATATCGATTTATAAAGTATGATCAATGGAATTACATTTTACTAAAAATACTTAAATTATAATAGTAATAAAGATATAATGGCGAGTAGAATATCAACTAAAATTAGGAAATTTCCACAAAAATTGAGAATAATTCAAACCTAGATGACCAAGGTAAGGACAGCGTCTGAACTAACTTATTTTGGACGCACAAATTAGGCTTTTTAATGTGGATCCCAACAGCCTCAGCAATATTTAGTAATCGAACTCTTAAGGCGGAGTTGAGATTTGTTGGTATCCGGTAAATAACTCTAAAAGCCTGGTTAACATCAATCTTATGTTCTGTATCCACAAGATGAGCCAGAATAGCGCTACGAATAGATTTTGTTTGGCCTTCGCTTAACCACGCAGGGTGATGTTCGGAAATTCGACGAGGAACACGCCTAATTGAGCGG
Source organism: Trichobilharzia regenti (assembly GCA_944472135.2). Lineage (NCBI taxonomy): Eukaryota > Metazoa > Platyhelminthes > Trematoda > Strigeidida > Schistosomatidae > Trichobilharzia > Trichobilharzia regenti. The sequence continues at coordinate 82,634,704 of OX235262.1, read as the reverse complement.
CCTATGTAAAGAATATTCTTTGCTCCATTATTTTGTGTTTTACAGATATCTGAATGAATATTTTTGCTATAGTAAAAGGAATACATTTATATAATCAGGCGGAAAAACGCCAGTCGCAAGAAAGGTTTAAAATAAATTTAACTTTAAAGCAGCACAGCTTATTTCAAGATAGTTGGCGTCTGTTTACCACAAAAGTGTAACATATTAATTAGAAAAATTGCCTTACTATCCAATTTTAAAATGAGGGATGAGAAAAATGTGTTTTGCAACATAGTCAGGTGTGAGAAATGCCAAAAATTCTCAAGTTAGTGTGTCACTAAAATCCAATGCTTCTTGTAAATGAATACCTTCATTTATTCGATCTTCCTCCACGACCCACTTTCTCTCAAAACAAACCAGTAAAAGACGATTAGCTAGAAACTCTTAAGCTAAAAAGTCAGGTTACTGAAGACCATTAGCATGACGTTTCCACAGTTTTCAGGTAAATTACACTCTGAACAAACTCCGAGTCTGGGTTGATCCTGGACAAAAGGGTAGACCTTTACCTCAGGCTGACTAAAGCAACATGAAATTCATAAATGATGATCCAAAGTTATGACTACACAAGTACTAAAGTGTTATACGTTTGTGTATATCATGGGATATTAAGCTGTAACGGTTTCCTTCTAACAGTATGAATATTGAAGAAAATATGAGTTTGTTTTGTCTGTTAGGAAGACTACAGATTTAAGTCACTTTCTTGTTGTCGAAAGATGGGCGCACCTTCGATTTTCTAAACAGGCACCAAAACGTCTGCGACTTAGGAGAACAAATGCTTAAAATAGTGCCATTACCAGAAATTGCGAAATCCTTTAAAATTATCTATGGACGAGATAGCTCACTTCTCCTAAGGCTTGCCGAAATAATCTCTATCACACACCTGAAACCCTGTTTATGAGTTCAGAAAAAAGAGGTTATCAGCCACCCATTCTCCTAGTAACTAGATGTTTTCATTCTCTCCTACAATTGGTTACGTAATCTTTGGCTTTTACTTCTACCCCGTCTTTTATATAGTGTAACTCTCTTTGTCTCTTCTATTTATGATTTGAGTTTCACTAAGTATATTGTTAATCAGTGTATTAGCTACTCACCATCTTACTCATCTCTTGTCTCTACCACGTAACTTCTTCGCCATTGTATGCATACACTGATTTTTGATTAAACTTGGACTCTCTGAGTGAAAATCATATAAGTGCAATTTCCTGAGCACTGTTTATTTAGTTTATAGCCTTCTGTCAACTGACATCGTGTAGAATTTGCACGTTGCAATTGCTTCATACATAGACTTAATGATTTCTTTGGGCTGTATGAGGCTTATGAGGAACCGGCGAAAAAATGATGGTACCGTATTATTCTGCGCAAACTGTTTTTACCAATTTATTTACATTATTGTAGATTAGTGGCTAAACTATAAATAAAATTGACATAGTCCTCACAAACCTGGTATCGGTGTGTTAAAGATTGTTTGAATAATTGTAAAAATACATCTGTATAACTTACAGAGTCTTCATCCATTTCGACTCCTTCCTAGATCCTTATATGTAGTCCTTTAGTCTTCATGTAATCCACATACTGTATAGACTCTCAGTTAAATCACTATTTTACGATTAACTGGGTGGAATATTTATGTTTAGTTATGCAATCACAGTGAGATAAAATCCATTGTCTGAAAAACTCAGCGTTACATAGCAGAATTCAAGACAGTGAGCATTTTCTGTGTTTTAACAGTTAAACATCGGTCCGACTTTCTGAAAAATTGTGTATAATCCATTAGTTGTTACATTATGAAGCAGAATATTATGCTATTAATGATCAGGACTTTAATTCTTCTAAAATTTAGACATTATAGGTAATGCATGCCTCCTATAGAATTCAGACTAGCTGCTTTATGTATGTCTCTTCTGTTTCCATCAATCAAATTTCAGTTAAACATAGATTTTTCATTCAGCCTAATATATATATATATATATATATATATATATATATATATACGTATTGTATGTGTACACTAAAAAAAGAAAACAAATTTCATCTGCACGTGATTGTCTTTAATTTTTACATGAAACATTTAACTAATAAATGATGAATGCATCGTCAACACCTGTTCACAGAAATATAAGTCTATTGGTGGAAAGATTCAACGAAAACAATAAATAGACTACTGACTGCCTATTTAGCATTATTTAACTGATATGATAATTCAATAATAACAGTTAAATAAGCTATATTAGTGAGACTCGGTCTACGATATCATAATTAAGTTGATGTGCGTAACTCTTGTCCTACATTGTACAGTTTCTTTACAGTAAAAATGAGAAGTAAGAACTGAAAATTATCTGGAAAACTATCTAATGATACCACTTGTTTGACAGTTCTCTCGATGTCACTCAAGCCAATGGTTTAAAGCGATCATGTGAGATTCGTTGTGTAGAAGGGTCGATTTAAAAATTGACAAGTATGTTGCTTGAATTTGTTGACTAAGATATAGCACGGCATTATGTGGTTTCACTTCGACCCTGAAAAACTTTAAGGGTTATGAAGCTCTTATAAACTAGACTTTTGAGTAGTTGGAAGCAAATTTACTTACATTAACCTCAGTCAAATTAAAAACAAGTTAGGGAAACTATCGTTATCATTGAGAAAATATGTTAGAAACAAACTGAATAAGGTTTGGGCATAGTATGTTTCAGTTAGTGAAATCGATGGAGTTTTTAGCTGTTAAAGTGTTTTCTTGTTAAAGAAATCCTGATCATTCATCAATAAACATGGAATACGTGGTCTTGACAAAGTGAAGTGCAGTACAGTAAAGAAAAAACCCAACTCTCTACAGTTTGTCTTCAAAGATGACTACCCTTCTAGCAGAATAAGATGGAGACTGAACGCTGCCCAGAAAAGAACATATGCAGCTGCTAGGCTTGTATATGATTATCAAATGACCTTTTGTTTAAGACAATGAAAAGTGGACAAACCCGCACCTCATGTTACCTCCAACTGCGTCTACCAATCTACATGCCCGTGCCAGATCACATAAACTGGATGAACAGAGAAAAGAGTTATTATTAACATCATGAACACATGCCAAAAATCCTGAAATTAAAGGGCCCACAAGCACTAAACAGTGCGATCACGCGTTACATATTAAACACGGCCATGCTGTGGATATTCTAAAGACGTTCAAAATAATCGACAGATAGAAGAAACCTATTCTGCTTTGTTTTGCTGAGTTAATCGCCATCAAACAGCTAGAACCAAATCTATGTACGCAGAAAGAGATAATGGTGAGTCATGCACAGCCTTGGTGATAACAATGCAAACAAATTTCACTACGTCATCTTCTGTCCTGGTTAGACAACTAGATTTTTCGTTTAAACACTACTCATCCCAATCCCCTAACCCTTTTTGTCTATTTTATAAAAACGTGTTTTAAGTGGTTACGCAATCTACTACTACTTTTTATACTCTTTATAGTTAAAATTTATTTCTACCAGCAAATCTTCTGTTGAACCCTGTCCTTTTGTTTCCAAACATAGTGGTACAATTCTTCTATAAACAGTCGATCTTTTCCGCATTTATTTATTCAACTATATTACATCATTCCTGACCAGTGTTACTCTCAGTTCCAACCATTTATTTATTATCATTGTAAAACATTTTGTTCAGATCTTCAATTTAATTTATAACTGTGGTATTGTTCAGGTTGTGACCAGTTGAAAAAAATCCATGAAATAATCGAAATAAAAACATGAGCTTGGATTATCTTGGAACGTTTGCTGTTTTGCTTTATTCAAATTTATTAATGGGAAGAATTGTATGCAGAATATAAAGTAAACTTTACATCTTCAGAAAAGTTCCAATCGGATTTGGTTCCGACTGAGTGAATTTTATTTTCTTTCTATACCATATTTAGCTATCGGCAAAACATATGTAGGTACACATGTTTATTTAAGGAGAATATTTACTGTTTTGATGAAAACAGACTGCCTTTCCCACATAGCTGACGGTAAAAAGCATGCTAAATAATCTGCTGGCAAAGGTTAAACATATATCAGTTTACTGGTTAGATACTTCATAGAACAACTAGGCATAGGTCAACCGTCAAAAACAGTGGTGTACTCCAGAAAGCCAATACACTCGTCAACAAACTCAACCATTATTTTGACTGAAACAAAGGATATGATATTCTACACGACACCTAGGAGGTTGCAGCGATATTTCTAGAAGCATAGCTAGTGAACAAATGCATATAAATTGTCCTCCTATACCGAAAGTTCCTAATTTCTAATGTCATCTAAGGGTTTTATTTGGCATTAAAAGTGGTAAGTAGAAGAAAGAATGAAAAGAAACAATAGAAGGAACTGTAAACATATATCTCTCGTAGTTATACGACAGCTCAAAGTGAATTCATTTCTACTGGATTTAGTAACCCTTGCAATAAAGCGACAAAATATTAAGGATTGAAGAATAGGGATTAATTAGCGATTAATCTAAGTGATCTACTAGAGTTTTTTTCATGTAAATTGATGCAGGGAATCTGCAAGGGTTTAAGTGATATGAGCACCAAATTTTAAATTCTTTTTTAATTCTAAATCCACTTTCATTTATATTATGAATCTGAATAGTCATGTCAAGATAAACTCATGCAACTTATAAATAATCACAGATATGTAGCTTCTTTGACTTTCGGCACTGTCGTTTCAAATAGTCAACTAGAGCCAAACTGCGTCAAGAGGTTAAAACAGTTTGATAGACGATAAAAATTTCAATACTAAAATTCAGGTGAATTCAAATTAGAAATGGCTACAATAAGACCTATAGAAAAGTCACAAATCGAGACAATGAGACTGTTTATGGTTAGTTCAGTTGAACCTGCATTTAACGCAAGACGATTTAATTTATCTGAACCCTTTTGGTGAATTCAAAATTTTGCTCACTGATTAGCAGCCTGCAGTTTACACAGATCGACGAGCTGAAATTTCATCACAGTTTTAAATTATTCAAACCAAATGTTGTGACCTGCTTGATTCTAAAAATGGTAATCAAGAAAGTGAGCATAGTCACATAGAACTGTGTACTAATAAGTGACTGAGATGAGTTGATATACACGATGGAAATTTATCAGTTTTATTCCTTGAGGTTCGAAATGGAACATAGGTCTTCAACAGCAAATCTCTGTTTCATTCTGTTCTGTGTCAATTTTAAAATGCCTCACGATTCCAAACGAGCTATCCCCTCATGCTAACACAATCTCTTCCACGTAAACTTCCGACGCCTAACTCGTTGTTTCTTTTTCGAGCTCCACTCGAGCTATGGCGTGGAGCGTAATGTCATTAAACGTGTATCTGTGTATTCCAATTTCTTCGGAATATTTTTCGGACAACAGAATCTTGGTCAGTTCGTTCCACAGTTCCTTCTTGCTCATCCTTTGTGGTCAGATATTTGGTCTTCAGTATCGAAAGAAGACAGCCATTGGTAAAAGTCTGCAGCAGGTGGTTGGAAATTGTGTTTGGTGACACTCGTGCTAAGCCACTGAATTGTGTGGAAGAATTGACTTAAAATTGGTGCTGAAAATCAGAATTTGTTCTTCACGCTGACTTAGTAAGATTTTCACACTGATTTCAGATTAATGAAACCATTTGTTTTGTTTTTCCGACCCAGCTTTCGACATGCTCGTCTGTGTTACAAGTAGTTGAGACAATATTGCCTTGAAAGATGAAACAAGTGACTTCGTTCAAATTTATCCTGTTGACAATGATTGATGCTTGTTGTTGTTTGGTCATTCTCATCACCTCCATCTTCGTTATGTTCACCTGAATTTCCGTCTTCCTTGTTTCTTCTACCAACTTATTGATTTCTTCATTTAAATCCTCACGTTTGTGTGACGTTAAACATAAATCATGCTAGGAGTTCAGATTTTCTAGAACCTTTTCGTGTGTGCGTCAGTGGCATAGCCATAGGGTGATCACCAATCACGCAGATGGTCCAGGGTTCTATCCCTGGCCACAAACGCACTCCTTTACCTCGCTAAGCCAGTAGTAAGACTGGTAAAGAGGCAAGAATGGGCACGAGGCTAGCGACCCAATCCTGTAAAAATAGCCACCACTCCTACTGAAACGTCAAGTCTCTAGCTAGAGGCCCTATGTTCCACTGAGAACGCAAAGGAACTAAAAAGAGCTTTGTGGGCCTAGTTTACGCTTCTGCACAATATAGCCCACCACCATCAGGAATATCATGGGTTAAGGTAGAATACAGTCTTGTCTCACTCCCAGCTTCACTTCAGAGGTATCGCTCAGTTTACCATTGTGAATCATCTGACGTGTTTCATATCACATAGCTAGTGATGGACGTTGATAAAGGTTTAAAGCACTTCTTAGTGCTGGAGCAGTTTGAAGACTACTTCTCTCGGATCGCTATCGAAGACTTTTCGAAGTCGATGAAGTTAAGGTAAAGATTCAGCTGCCATTGTATGCTCTATTTGATGATAATGGGTAACGCTGCAGCCTGATCAATACAGGGTTTGTTTTACCAAAACCCGGCTTTTTCCAGGAGTAGTTTTGAACCCAGAGCATCTTTTATTCTCTTCAGGATGACACAACTTAATGTTTCTGCAGAGGCCTAAGTCACCCTTCTCCGCTAGCTTTTCTTCCGGACAGTACGTTCCTTACTTTCATTTCCTCCAAATTCTCTGTAATAGCAGTGTGAGCATATCTGCTCATGTTTCTGGACCCATCTTCAGTACTTTTGGAGGACGTCCATCTGGGACTCCTACATTCCTTTCTAGCTTTCATTAACTTCATTGTAATCAAAACGTTTGTTTTTATTGCATGATTGTTGTTCACTAGTATTACTGTGGCTAAATGTGGTATTTCTGGACGGGTTACAGGTGATGATAGATTTAAAGTCCACTTGAAGTGGTCAGCACATTGTTTTATTTGTCTCTCCTGTTTGATAATTAAGTCCCTTTGACGACCTTATATTGGTTTTATCTGTATTTCTGTCTCCCCGCATAGAGACCTGGTTATCTGATGTAATGTTCTGAAGTCTCTTTCATTTGAGGCCTACCCGTTCTGCTTCGGTTGCCAGTTTGTTGTAGAACTGTCTTTTGTCTCTCCTAGCACTATTCTTCACTTCCTTATTCAGTGCAATATAGATTGAACTCAACTTCTGATTTCTTTGTCTATCTTCGCACTGGTTTATTTTCTGTTTTAGGGTCCATCTCTCCACTTTTAGCACCCAAGTATGCATAAAGAACCATTACTTGTCACTTTTTTCTGCCCGTAATGGCCACACATATTTTATTTAACATGATTTTCAAAGATTTTCAGTGCATCTGCATGCAAGTTTCATCGGAGAAGCCAAATAATATCTCCAACTTTACTCTGTTAGCTGCTACAAGGATGTAGCTTGTAGATTCATGCTTGAGTTTGTGAGTGTTGAACTTGAATTATGGTCTACCTCGAGATATTCTGAAGGCACTCAACTCCACTTTAAAGTTTCGCTGTATTAGATAATGGTCTGATTCCACGTATGCTCCTCATCCAGATGAAGTCTATTTGAATTTTGTCCTGTTTATTTGCCAGACCCCATGGCGTTTTATCTATATCACTGTGCTTCTACACGCTGCCTCTTAGCACCAGTAATCAAAGGCCTGGAGGTATGTAAGACGTTTGCCAAACTCCTTTATCCCCCCAAGAGCATTGCTCATTGAATTAAACTACATAAATACTCCAAAAACTTATCGATTATCGCGTTTAACAAAAGTTCACGATTCAACCCAGGTATTTTCTGCTTCAAACTGCTCCATTTTATTTCACAATCAATTCAATGAGATCAAATGTAGTAAAATGCTGGGTAAATCGTAGAATCATCCATGAGAGCTAAATGTGGTGATTAGTTCAGAATATATGTTAGATTACTTCAAATATTTGCATGCTGAAATAATGGCAATAAAGTACCGAATCAAAAACTTGCCTGGATTTCTTGATATGTCAGTAGATAAAAGTCTTTACAAGAATTCACACTGCATATAACATTGATATCTCTTTATGGAGTATGGAAATTGTTCAGTGGAACTCCCGCCCCTACTACCACTGTTTTAAGTCGAAATTTTTATTTCACTGTGCTTTGTACAAAACTATTAAGAGAATAAAGCGCAGTATTTTTGTTGGTTGATTTGTAAGGGTTTGATTGATCGGTTACACGATTTCATAATAAGCTGACATCGATTAGAGAACCACTGGAAAACCTGAAAGTACTGGGGAGCTGTTTTGTCCTAGTTTGGGACTCTTCATCAGTACGCGTCTACACTGCCGGGATTGAACCCAGAACCTTCTGGTTGGTTACAAGGCGAGCTCATAGACCGTTAAGCCACTGGGACCCGATCCAATGACCAGCCCATGAATTCCAACTTCTGCCACATCACGACAAAGCGCTAGCGCTAGCCAATGTCTCCGGTGAGTATTTGTACTCACATCTGACCTACTGCACCCTACTAGTCATGACTTCACACTAGAACCCAGGTAACTACCTACCTGATGAAATCCTGTAACCGATCAATCATACCCCTACAAACCAATACTTGAATATCATCCTGTAATTGTTTTCCTTCACTTCATTAGTTGTTCAATAAGACATTTGCTTATTGATGGCCTAAAGGCTGAATTGCAAGGAAGTAAAACCGTGTTAATCCTTCTTGCAAGGTACAAACGTCTAGTGTAAGTGTAGTTATCAGGCCTTTCTGAAAAAGAAGATTTGATCGAGGAAGTTTTTATCAAGTTATAAAGTCTCTACAGCGCTTGTGATATAACGGACTATATGCTTATTCTGTACATTAGCGACACAGTGGCTAGGACGCTCGCCGACCATGTACATGGTCTGGGGTTTGATCCTCAGCCGACGCACACTTGATATCAGTTGTCGGCCTGCTAAATTTGGGCTACCAATATCATACGCTGAAAATTCAATGGATATACCAAAATACTGTGTCGAATCAAGCCATTATAAAAAAACACTGAACAAATTATGTATTTTTCATTCACCAGTGGTGAAAAGTACTAGAAAATCGGCACCAAATAAAAAAATATACGTACATTTCAATTATCTCGTATAACCAAAAGTGTTATTGATAGCTTAAGAAAAAAAGACTGAACAAATGTTTTTAATTAAAGCGCAAGCATCCATCCTCCGCAATAATCGATTCATTAATGTCTTCTTCACTTTATGCTTAATTTGTATCAAACAAGCCTTTATAATAATATTAAGCAAACAAACATAACACCAGATTATCACGTGTTTTTCCCTTCAAATGTTACAGGATCATAAAAGCAATCTGCACAACCAGACAAAATTGTTTATATATGTTTTTAAGCATATATATATACACATATAAAGTAGACAGTAGAAAAGGAATAGGCTTTTCTGTGGGAATCTAATTAAGCAATATAATTATCTAACTTCTTACCTATCATTTACTGTAATAAAGTAAACAAATTTTATAGCCTTCTTTAGTGTTGTTTCATGTGTAGGAAAGAAACCATTTCATTTTTAAGAAAATTCATAAAAGTAGAGAGATTTTAATTCAAAGTACAAGATCATTCTCACCAATAAAAAGATAAATTTGAAATGACATTGTCAGCATCAATCCAACTACAGATGGCCTGGGTGAGGATGTCAAAGACGAATCAAGCTTTCATGGATGTAAGATCTGCGTGGTAATCTACTGCACTCAGAATAAAAGACGAAATTCAGAATTTCATCACTAATGGTTCAGGGACTTGATACATAACCAAAAGCAGTTCTACTGGCTGATGCAGGCCCTACCTTTGCGACATCGATACTGAAGGTCGAACGGCTGGCCAGACATGATTATTATTATTTCATTTAATTCCTAGAGAAACATAGGGCTTCAGCCGCGCGTCTCCATTGTGTTCGGTTCTCTACTAGAGTTTTCACCTGGATTTAAGTTTGCCCACATGCTTTCATCTCCTCCTCACATGATCTCCTCCAAGTCACCCTTGCACTGACGACCAATTCGCCGCTTCTTTTTCGGGTTCCACTCGAGCAATGGCTTGTCTGGTGATGTCACTTGATGGTTTCCTCAGAGTATGGCCAATCCATCTCCATTTCTTCCTGTGTATTTGTTGCACAATCGGTTCCTGGTTGGTTTGCTCATTGCCAGAGTTCTCTGTTTCTGATTTTTTCTGGCCAGCCATCTGATCTTGAGTATTGAGCGAAGACAACTGTTAATGAGCGTCTGTAGTTTGTTTGAGGTGCTCTTTATGATGAGCCAAGTCTTTGATCCGTATAGTAGCACTGACTTCACATTGGAGTTGAAAATCCGGATGTTATTTTTTATGTTGAGTGCTGTTGATCTCCACATAGACTTAAGAGTAATGAAAGCTTTTCTTGCTTCCACGATCTTTGCTTTGATATCCTCGTCAGTTCTACCAGACACGATTAGTAAAACGAAAATCTGGTAACGATGTAACTAAGAAACTACTGCCAACAAATATACCGAAGTATATGGAGATGGACGGGATATACTCTGAGGAGACCATTGTGTGGCATCGTCGGGCGTCAGGCCCTCTTGCGGAACCCAACTAAGCAACGACAAGTTGGGCTTGGGTTTAAGAATGACACTGAGGAGATTCTGTGAGGAGAAAAACAGCATATGGGTGATCGTGGAGTCAGCTGAGTTAGAACTGTAGAGAACAGGAGAAATTGGAGATGAGCTGTTGAAGCCCTAGTTTGCACCCGGAACTCAAAGAACAATACTGGCAAGTTTCAGAAACAAAGGCTTAAAATCGCTATTTTATTTGGAACACTTTGAGGTTTCCACAATTGGTCTGAAATATTATGAAGTGTGCAAGAGCAAAAACTATTTAGTTTTGCATGATCAAACCTAGTAATACAATGAACAAATACAGCACTTATGCTGTTAACTTTTATCATTATCAGTTGGTGCAACACTGAGAGCTAACTTGAGAAACTTTAATTAAAAAATACTAATTGAAGTCTCAGACGCAGTCGCTTTTATATCCTTTTTTATGTCAATAAGCTTTTAAATTGTTGTCATACCTAAAATTGTCAAATAAAGTCTATTATTAGATAGTTGAAGGCAATAGGCCACAGGAAGCCTTGGACCTTGGTTTCGTGCTATTTGGCACTCGTCAGCACTGCATATCTGCAACCTTGAAGGGACTCATGACTCCTTATTCTGAGTTTCGAACCCGCGTCATCAAATCTATATATATCATGATGACGAGCTATCTAGAATGCTGGTCACATTGTGAACCAGGCTGAGAGAATTCAGTCTGCAGCAGAGAAAGGACTAGACACGTCACACTAGTTGGTAGCGTTCAGTCAAATCCTATTATCATTATCGTAATACTTACTGGAGAAAATTTGTATTCCAGGCTGGACATAAATGTCTCTGTGTTTCCTGATACCTTTATTTTTTCTACTCATTGTCGAAAGGTTATATCAAATGGAAAGACTCACTGTGAAGTATTAGAAACGTTGGCATCAGTTACATAAAGTGTACATTTCACACATTCTGATAATAATAATAATAATAGCTTTAATTTCCACAGATAACCTCAGGTTAGAATGCGGAATGTATGCGTAAAACTTAATGGTTTTAGGGAGTATGGTTCCTTGTGTTATATTCTATTTTCTAAAAAATGAATAATAAACTGAGCTCTTTTGTTGTTTGAAGTGTGTTTATAATTCAGTCATCAAGGAACATTCGTGGAGTGAAAATAAGTATGTTTTTAAACTAGAAATCTTGTTTATATAACACAACAATCAAGTTTTAATGTACTTTTAGTTTGAATAAGAGGAAAACTAACAAATACAGTACATTCTGACTAGTTTTTTCAGAAAAAAAATATGTGTCAGCTGCATCAAGAAACCGTTCTAATAACCTAATAAGCATACAGTCATCATGCTGAGTCACGGCAAGCTTTAAAAAGCTTCAACTTGTACTGTTCACAGAAAAATAGAGGTGTATGGTAAGCCCATTAAAAGTTCGTTAATTTCACTACACTAATAAGTCCACTTTGTGAAACCAATACTATGAATCTTGTACAATATATCTATTTTCATTTCAGTGTATGACTATTTGTGACATAAATACTGTTATTCGGATTAAAAGAAAACTGGCCTAAGAAGAAAAACATCGTAAAAAGTACACTTTTTTATATACTGGCTACTGGTACAAAAATGGAATCAAAGCGTGTGAATCAACTTTATTCACACTTAAATTCAGCTATGAAAAATTTTCATTGATATAAGAAGAGAATTCGGACAAGCTAGTGGAGTAAAATTCCGTAACAGAATAACAATGTTTGGAGTTTTATCATGAATTGATGTCATTTAGAGAACCACTGAAAACCAGAGAGTATTGATTTTCATCTTAGTTTAAGAAAATTCAGCACCCACTACCATCCAACGGGTTGAATCCGACACGTTTAGGTTGAGAGGCCAAACTGCGTGACCGTTCAGTAGTTTGGCTGCGAATTCATCGCCCATGAATTCTAACTTCTGTTACCTCATGATTTCAGCACGATCACCAACCAATGCCATCATTGAGCATTTGATATCACACCCTACCTGATGAAACTCACTCATCACAACCTCTTATAAAAACTCCAGGCAACTGTGTCTCACAGACAGTCACTACTGAGCATAACACTAATTTTCGAGAGTTTGTTATATGGGAGTTTGATGTTTTTTCGTGTTTGATCGCGTAAAAACGCATCCTTGATGGGGTAGTAGATGCGTAGTGCTGAAGCGTTCCAAACTGTGATGAAATGACTATCCAGCACTCCGTGATTTTCTACGCTTCTCTAGTTGACATCAAATCAAAAATAAATAAAAACCCTAGACTCCAACGTTTTTAAAATTTTGTTCCAAATAACATAAATTGGTACTGTGTTATTTATCAGCCGACAAAGTTCTGAGAGAAATTTGTTGCTCATTATCTTGTTAAGGTTATAATGTTATGTATATTCTACCCAAAGAAATTATTCCGTCATGAAAGGCGTTATTCATTTAATTTTGCTACCGAGTGAAAATTGAACACTATGCATGGTAATGTGAAATATATATGTCTTACAAAGTGAAATCATGAACACTACCATGAAATGCTCTGAAAATGTGTACATTAAGCTCTTTGCGTCGGTGGCATAGCGGCAAAGTGCTTGCCGACCCCGCATGTGGTCCGGGTTTGGATCCCTGGCCGACGCGCTCCTTTTTTTATTTTATTTTGATTTCAGATTGTTTCTACACCGTTTCTTTTAGTGCATGCATGGAATTTTCAGCATGTGATATCGGTAACCCAAATTTTGCAGGCCGACCATAGATATCAGATGTGAGTTGGCTGGGTATCGAACCCTGAACCATGTGCATGGTCGGCGAGAGTCCTAACCACTGTGCCACCGACGCAGTAGCAAGACTGGTAAAGATGGGGGGGGGCTTGCTATGAGGCTAGCAACCGCATCCTGAAAAAATAATCACCTTGTGCTATGGAAACTTCAAGCCTGTAACTTGAGGGCCTATGTTCCACACTGGGAACGTAAAGAAATATTTAAAAAGCACCTTAAACTGTGTATGTTTATTTTAACCTACTGTAATATCAGCAAGCATAAACCTGCATCTACGCAGTTCAGTATGAATAGCAAACATAATAATTACAAACAGCTGCCAGCAAACACTTGTTATTATTGCTTATTTTAGTCATATCAGTTAGTTACACTATCATTTTACTGTTTAGAAGCTATGATCCCTGGATTATTATTATTGATTAGTTATTTCATAATAAACATATATATATATATATTACTGAGTGGGTTGAAATATGTGTGATGAATAAATATATATGTATATGCACTCTGATAAGATTAAGATAATCCCATTAGTTGATCCATGCACTTATTTCTACCTTAGTTTGTTTATTTCTAATCTTAAAAGAAAAGCAACTGAATAAGGCAGTCATTGTGGAGATACATTTTACAAGGTGACAAGAAAAACTTTATACAATTTCATGTACATTTTCACGTCACTGTAATAGTTGAAAGGGTATGAATAAACGTTTCTGATTACTATCACTAGATAAATATGAATTAAGATAATGATTTCAAATTTCTAAATAATGGGACCTAAGTATCTGTAAAATTTAAGGTTTGGTACCACTTCTGCAAAAAATCTTCTTAACTTAACTTTAACTTTCCCTTCACGTTCCCAGTGGAACATAGGGCTTCAAGCTGGTGGCTTGAAGTTTCTGCAGGACAAAGTGATTATTTTTACAGGATGCGGTTGTTAGCCTCATGCCCAACCTTTCCTCTTTACCAGCATTATTTCTGGCTCAGTAAGGTATAGGAGTGCTTCGACCGGGGATCGAACCCCGGCCCATGTGCATGGTCGGCGAGCGTTCTAACCACTATGCCACCGACGCAAAAGCCTTCCAGTTGTGCATATATTTTGATTCAGTTTAGAAAGATAATTATGTGATTAGGTTGAAGGGAAGCATGTTTGTCAAACTATAACTACTTTTGGTGTTACGGTCATGGTGAATTTCATTGGAGCTGAAGACTGAATCATGATCCGATGAACCATTGAATGAAGTTCTGACTTTTGGATCAATGTGTGCTAGTTTCGAGTCCCAGTTGGTTCAGGATTCTGTCACTAGCTACCACTGAGTAGGTTACCACGAGTTATAATTATTGTGCGTCTGTGGTTCAGTGGTAGAGTACTCACTAACGGGGCCACAAGTGATCCGGGGTTCGATATCTTACCGATACACTAGTAACACATAATAAGTCTGGTAAAGAAATAAGAGTGAGTGTAAAGTTAGCAACCCCATCCTGTAAACCAAACATAATCGCTGTTGAAAACTGAAAGCTTAAGCCTGAAGCCCTATGCTCTATTCACAACACAGTGGAGTAAAATAAATAATATTAAAAATGGAGTTAGTGCTGACCCTTTATCTGATCGGTCTATATTTCTGTTTTGTTCTATACTGATGACAGTTTATCCATAAGTATTTGATTTTCATACAGTGCACGATTATACTGCACTTTGAAAATAAGACAGTAAAAACGTTTTAACAGAATTGTTTGAGGTTTTAAATAATAGGCCAGTGATTTTTGTGACATTAGTTGAGTGACACATTGATTGATGTAAAATAAGAACACCATCTGGCAATATCTCCTGTGGGATATTCTCTGCATATTGCTTTGATATCCAAAATAAGATTTCATAAAATCTTTACGATCCTCCTTGAATCCTAATCTGTTCTATATCACATAATAATACATGATGATAAGAAAATTGTAAATTCAAGTGTTGGCTTGCAAGGATTTGATTGGTTAGAGTATTTCGTCATGAACTGATATCGGTTTGAGAGCCATTGAAAAACCTGCAAGTACTGGATAACTGTTTTGGAGTGAGTGTATATTGATGAAGACTCCAAAACTAGGACGAAACAGCTGCCCACTACTTCCACGCTTTCCATTGGTTGCCTAGTCAATATCAGTTGATGATGAAATCCTGATACCTGAAAATAACTTTCATTACATCAAAAGACTATGAGTTTAATGGGTTTAGATGAATATTGTTTTCAATAATAGATGGTTAAGCAAAGGAAATCCTTTTCAGCTAACTTACTTTCAATATACTAAATTATATATGGGGAACACTGTTTTTATGTAAAGGAAGATTTAGTGATTAGAAGTTGTGAGCACTGCATACATAATAAACCTTGTCACCAGCGTATATTTATATTGTGCAACCAGTGTTATTCACTAATAATAGCAGTTAAATACATACGTTTAGAGGATTTCAAGCAAGGTATGTATGATACCAGTACTAGCACATAGAAATGCAAATTGAATCTTTATATAACGCAAATGTAAATATGCAGATTAATTTAGCACCAGATGCTCTGATAATTGTTTAAATAAAGATTTCTCTCATGCATTCGGCTTGGAAGTTCAAAAGAAGGCATCAGTTTAACTTAAGATACAGGCATTTTAATTACAAAGGATATATTACACAAATTAGGAATGTCATGTTTTATTTTGTCTAGTATGAACTAAACAAAAACAATTTATTTGTAGTCCCAGATAAAAGTGATATTTTGTTTTTGGTTTGAATATTTAAGGGCATATAGTTAGTTAGCTTGTTCTTGAATGGACTAAACAAATGCTTCAGTCAGAGGATTTCATCATGAGCTGACATCAGTGAGAGAACCACTGAAAAGCCACCAAGGAGTACTGGAGAGTTTTTTCGTCCCCTTTGTGACTCCTCATCGGTGCGAACCCACCGGTGTTCGAATCCAAGACCTTCCGGTTAAAAGGCGAGCTCGTAGGCCATTTAACCACTGGGACCTTATCTAATGGCCCATGAATTCTTACTTCTGCTATGTCATGAACTGGAAGAATATTGACCATTTGATCGGGTCCCACAGGGCTCAGTGGTCTACGAGCTCACCTTGTAACCAGAAGGTGAGCACCGATGAGTAGTTCAAAACTGAAACGAAACAGCTGTACAGTACTATAAGTTTTTCCAATGGTTCTGTAACTGATGTCAGCTTATGATTAGACCCTTCAACCAATCAAACAAAATCCTTACAAATCCAATTCTCGGAAATGCTCTGGTTCTTAAATGGTAGACATCTTGATAAGTACACCACAGATGACTACTTCAAACTGTCTTTATTTAGTTGTTAAGCTTCAGTTGTATCAAACTTAATTAACTTCTCTTTAAAATACAACGTAAATATCGTATTTCATATCACTAAATATTTATCCTGTATACTGTCACTAAACTTTTTTTTCCTGAATTCCAAATGTTCCGTATTTTCATTAAAGTTAAGATGCAACCGAAATGATGATTGTGTACACTAATTTCTGCGTATATGTGTAACTGATGCCAAGTTTAAGATGATGATGCATGATCGGTCTGAAATGGCTCCTTTTTCAAAGATAGGAAGTTAAGTGGTTGAAATGAAAAGCCTAACTATCTTTGACCGAAGATATTTGCGTTATATCTCCTGTGTTGAATGGTACAATAGATTGAACTCTACTGATGTCAGATGTAGAGTACTATTTAAGGAAGGGAAGTCAGTCAATAGGGGTATGAAATTACATTGACTGAGATAGCTAAGACATGTTTTGTGCATAACAAGCTATTGCACTTCACGTTAAGCCATGTTAGCTAATAGAGGATAACACTGAAAGAGATTTAGTGATGGTAGCAAAGTTCAACAATAGCGTTCCAGGATTGCGAATGCACATGTGACCTTTAGCCTATCAATTATAAAAATGAAGAATGTTTGCTCGAAACATGAGGTATGTTGACAAGAAAATGCTTGAAAACGCATTAAACAGGTTATCTTTCTCTGACTTGGCTTAAAATTACATCCTGGCTATAATAAGGAGCATCAGATGCTAAATTAGACTAGTTTCTGTACATGTATTCACCAAGGTGACTACAGATGAAGTGTTTTTGTGAATCGTTTATCTCTCTCATCCTGCCTGCAGTTTTCCACAAAAGCCCTCGGTTGAATTATTATGGTTTCCAGCAAGAGGACAGACTACTACTTACCAGGAAAACGTGGATAATAAAACAAATTAAAATAAATGACATCTAAAACAATTGGTCCTTTTTATAAATTTTGATAGCGTTATTAGAAGACAGAGATTATCTGAAAAATGTGATGTATTTGCGCTACACATTTCAAACAATCTGATGGTACATTTACTTGTCATGTCAGTATGTAACAAGAGAAGACAAGGGCCGGCAACAGATCATTTTATTACGGAAACCAACACATATTTATATATATTTCACATACATTATTATAGCCTAGTCAAGTAGACAAACGCAGTCTTCTGATTAGTCGTTTTCGAGTTCCTCGGAAGGTGAAGCCATCTATCTGCGAATCATATTTGCCCACGTTTAAGTTTGCTATGACTGGTTGTTGAAACAGCCTTGTTCATATTTTCTCACGGCCCATATTAGTGACCTAGACATTGACGTAGATTAATGTCTACCAATTGGCTAGCCACCTGCTATCACCACAAATATATATGGTAAACTTAAATTAAACAAAGTGACAAAAAACAGATTAAGAATAATTAACACAGCGTTTGGTAATCCAATCAATTAAGGATTACCAAGGTAGGTTAAGAGTAATAACAAATTGTTTTTGGATACACAAGGGGGGGGGGCTTAAGTTTATGAATAGCTTTAGCCTCAGCGTATTTCAATAAGCTCAATAAGCAAACGTTTTCAATATAACTCATAAATATATAATATATTAGTCATCAATCCACCTAAACCCATAGTGTTTATATTCAGTTAGTAGAACTATCTAGTGTTTCACTGCTAACTTCACTTTTTAGTTTATTTATATTTAGAACCTTCTAACTGGAAGTTTTCATTTCATTCTTCCACAGCTATACACAAATTATTCTTATTACATCAACTATCCTACTTCAAGTAGGCGTGATTGACAAAAGCTTGTTACAGAAAAAAATAGTAATAAAACGCACAGTTAGCATGTAAAGATAAGGGATCAGCAGTAACAGGAAAGTCTTTGTTTTGTTTCCCGTTTTTCATTTTAAATAAAGTTAGATATTTTCAAACAAAACTGATCGAATTTCTGAAAACTGTGTGTGTATTGCATCTTAGAACGTATGTCATAGGAAAACTGTATTCATACTGCACAATGTTAGATAATACGAAATACTACCTATGGTGTAGTGTGCTTTTGTGATTCATCCTCCTAAAAATAGGACAGTTGACACAAAAACAAATCATTTCGAATATAATCTGTGCTGGCTAAATTATAAATAAGTACGAATAGGTTGTGTCTTCTTTTTTTCCTCAAATTGTAAAGAAAAGTTTTCATTTTGTACTGGCTAGTTTACCTTTCGTTATGTTTAATAACAATCTAATCCATTTCTACAAAATACAGATTAACCACCTTTTTAGGTTATTCCTGTTCAAATGATTACGTGCGCAGTAACAGTGAATCACGTGCTAATATTTCGTTGTGTTCAATTTGAACAAGAATTTCATAACACTAAACAATACCAAGTGTATGTGACACACAGTGAAAAGAATCATCTGAAATTCAAATGTTATGACGTAAATTGAAGAAATAATGCTTTTTATCATGGATAGTTCAAAAGCTTTCATATGGAAGAAAAGCACCAACTATAGTTACAGTTATATTTGAAGCCATTCGAGCTATAATCTCTAATAGCTGAGTATTACTCTACATTTAGGTCTAGGATATACTACACAACTGTTTATGATAGCAGGAAAACAGTTTGGTTAGCTGCAGGATCAGGTGACTGCGATTTTATATAACCAGACTCATGACCATCTGCAATAAACGTCAAGTGTTGGGTTGTAAGGAATTGATTGATTTAGCAGTAGATTGCATCACGAGTTGATATCAGTTAGAGAACCACAGGAAGACATAGAGAACTAAACAGAATCTATCCCACTTAAAAAAACTTTTCAGCAGAGCGCATATCGAAAGATGTCAGCGACGATAACCGAAACATTACGATAGAGATGGGAACCTATCAATCAGTTAACCACTGGATCGGAATCCAGTTCCATGTGGATTCTGTCTTATGTTGATTCGCTCTACAACATCCGCAACATCTGATGCCACCAAACAGTAACAGTCTTCATACCCGACTTAGTGGATCCCACTGGTCACAACCATATTGTAGTCTTCCAAATAAGAGAAGTGGTTTGATCTTTAGTTAATAAGTCATTGATTTTTGTCTGATTTCAAGTTAAACTTCAAAACATTAAGAAACACATTGCCACAATGGTTTTTTTCCACAATAATGGAAGTGTTTTTATAATTGTCTTTTGACGTGATACAAAAATCCCCATTCAGACATCTGAAAGGCAATCAAATCCTCATATATACATATATATATATATATATATATCAGTTTGACTGTTTCCGTTGAGGTAGTTCCAGTAAGTATACAATTAGGCGGGCCCATCATCGGATTTCCAAACATCATTTTTGTAGAGTTAAGCCAGAAAATAATCAAGATCATTGATATAAGAATAAAACTTGTGCACTGTGGTAGGGTGTTATTCCATTATGGGTGAATTATATTTTGATAAAGTCTCACAATATTCTACAGTATTGTTTACTAATCATCTTTCGAGCACAATTTATTGCTCATAATCATATCAAGGTACTCACACAACTTCCTAACTTCATTTATACAGTTCCATTATTTTTCATTTGATTTTCACTTGATTCGATTGGTAGTAGTATTTTCCATATTTCGGGTGTGAGTGATGAATCATTCTTTTTGCATGTGTTTGGTGTAGACTCAATGAACAAGGATTCAGTAATCAACTTCTTTTTCCACCTACCTAGATTACTTTTTAGAATTTTAACCCTCTACCACCCTATTGTGTGGTTGTGTGTTATCGCATGCATTGCAATTGCTGAGCTTTTTTCTAAATTATTTATCTTCTCGGGGTCAACCATTCTAACCTTAGCTAAATTTTTATGCTCTGACAATCTGACTACCCCTGACCTACTAGTTTGACCTATGTAGTTGACCTCACAGTCATTGCAGGGTATTTTGTAAACTATATTATTTTGTCTAATTGGGTCAACTGGGTTCTTTAATCGACAGAGGTTGTCCCTGAGTGAGTTTGTAGGTTTAAATGCCACTCTAATTCTTGCTTTATTAAGAATCCTACGTAGTGTCTCAGATGTCTCCTCTTCATATAATATAACTGTAGATGACTTAAATTCTCTCTAATTTATGTTATTATTACTAGTTTCACAATTATTTTTATTTTTCATTTGGCCTTCTTCGATCTTCCTAATGAATTTTAAAAGATAGTTATTTAACAGTAACACCTCTTCTGAATCCTTGTTCATCGAGTCTACACCAAACACATGCAAAAAGAATGATTCATCACTCACACCCGAAATATGGAAAATACTACTACCAATCGAATCAAGTGAAAATCGAATGAAAAATAATTGAACTAAACCAACCAGCTCAGAGAACACTATTAATTGCAAATCATCCACCTGAGTTACAAATCTTTTCTATTATTTCATAATGGAACTATATAAATGAAGTTAGGAAGTCGTGTGAGTACCTTGATATGATTATGAGCAATAAATTGTGCTCGAAACGTCACCAGTAAACATTACTGTATAACACTGTGAGACTTTATCAAAACAAAATTTACCCATAATGGAATTACAAATAAGATCAGTTTATAACTCTATTTTAGTACAAACTGTAGATATCGAGGATTCAGTTGATATTGATTAAGCATTTTAAGTCACCAATCGCATCCTAACCTCTATTAATTTTGCTTTAAGTGTTTGTCTTCTACACACCACTGAGGGCTTTGGTATCCACCTGAAGAAGCTGGTCCTAAGTGTTCGGAAGAAATATGTACAGCACTTCTCCTAACATTTTCTCCGTCAACCCCGGAAGCCTTTCACAAATTATCAGTACCCTAATTGCTTTATTATTGTGATTATTTCATTTTGCTTATTACTAAATGAATTTGAACACTCATTTATTTCCCAATTAATCCTTATTTTTCTCCAAAATTATGCATTATGTGGTTCACTTATTTAATTTTTGCAACTGTTTCTATCTTTTAATTGTTGCATTAATTTTTTTGGTTAATTCTCATTCCTTTGACACGTTGATACTGACTAATTATTGTTAACCAACTTATCACCACTGGATTGGTTCATATCTCAAAAAACATTAATCATATGTTAATTAGGTAGATTTACATTGCAGTTTTTAGTAATGGGGTCAAGAAATACAAATAGCGTAGTCTACGGTTCACTTCCTGAAAACAATCAACAACTTTAAACAACCTCAGTGTTCATGAAAAGACAATTCTGCTAAGATAATCAAATAACTTGGAAAATAATAGTAATTTGTAATATTTCAAGTAACCGAGTGCGGTTATTACTCAAATAACAATGCGTCCAATACAGTTTTCCTAGAGAAATGTTTGCAGCGTATTATTCGTTAAATTTAACAATAATGCTGTTGTGGTGAGAGCAGGCTGCTAGCCGATTGGTTGGCACTAATCTACGTTAAGGTCTAGGTCACTAATATGGGCCGTGAACAAGGCTGAGTCAACAACCAATCACAGCGAAGTTAACGTGGCAAAATATGATTCGCAGATAGAGAACTCTGTTTGTCAAGGAATCCCGAAACAACCAATCAGAAGCCTGCGTTTGTCTACCTAAACAACCAATCAGATGACTGCGCTTGTCTATAATAATGTTGTCTGAAATATGTATAAATACGTGTTGATTTTCATAATATAACGATCTGTTGCCTGGCCCTTGTCTTCTGTTGTTACACTGTCAGTAATTTGTGTCCCCTACAGATTTCATAATTAAGTATTATAACTAGATATTAGATGATATCAGTCGGCAGAAAATTTGTCCATTAAACAACTGAGTCATGAAAAATAATTTTCCAAAAAAATAGTGAAACATGTGGTCTTTATAAGACTGAGAATATTCCTTGTTGATAAGATCGAGAAATCAATAAACCTAGATTCATATTTGTCTGCCATCTGAATATTCATTAACCATTTCAATATTTCACAGAGAACCATGGCAACACTGCCGTATAACACACTACCTTCCTGATCGACAGATTATCATGAGCATTTATTTTGACGGTTTTGACCACGAACTGACATCATTTAGAGAACCAGGAGAGTACTGGAAGGCTGTCTCATACTAGTTTGGGACTCTTCGACAGTACGCATCGATCGGTGTTCGGACTAAAGGCTTGTCGGTTAAGAGGCAAACTAGCAGACTATTAAGCCCCTGGGACCCGATTTAATGGTTCAAGGATTAGAGCTCACGTAAACTGGCAATATTTGGTGCAAAAGCCAGCCAATACCCTAGGTGAGCAACTGTTTTCTTACCGAACGTGATGGCACCTGCCTCCTGACTAGAACTTCAGGTAACTTCTGTTGTAAAGCCAGTCGCTAGTGAGCATTATATCAATTATCAACTGTTTGCTTGTAGGGATTTGATTGGTTATAGATCTGATCACTGGGTGACATCAGTTAGGGAACAAGTGGAAAGCCGGAGAGTACTGGACAGCTAATAATTATTATTTTCCGTCTCTATTACTTTAGAACAATATTGTCTATTACTTTAGAGGATTTATCAAAAAATTTAATTTTTTCAACGTCATCAGGGTTAGTAAACAACATCTTACAGAATGCCAGAGACTAACGAAAGATTTATATATATATATATATATATATAAATCGTGAAAGTCTATAAGCTTAAATAAAGTTTGTTACATACTGCTATGTAAGAAACTCAACTTGTCAGACTTTATACTTAATACTGAGATCTTTCAAAAATTAACTATGCCAGAAATCTAGGTAAATTTCACGTGAATAAGTAATCTACTGATATTGTAAATTTAATATTCACAATCATACAGCTGTATTTACATTTCAGGCAAACAGATGTGGCGCAACCTTTACGTAAAACACATGCTTTCAACATGTCCAAGGACGAATGAATAAAGAGAAATAATTAATTGTTCTCATGACCACCCTCAGCGACACTTCATCAAAGCATCATACCCTTCATAAAAGTGTTTTCATTTACTTCGAATTTTATACTGATCAACAGAATGTATTTTAAATTAATACGACTCTGATGTTTATTTTATTGCTACAGTCAAGAGCGTCAGAAAACTTGAAACGAAGTTTGAGTTTTTTGATTAATAAATATGGACTTAGGCATATTTTTTGGAGAAAAGTAGGGGTTTTATTAATTATATTAATGCCTAACGTCACGGTTTGTATGTAATCTGTTACCCTAAGTAGCATAGTATGCACAATATAACCACCGCACGAAGTGAAACAACTTGATTAACAAATTCTACAGAAGAACTGGTTCTACAGAAGATTCACCAGATTACCCCCATACCTCGATTCAGCTTTCTAATTGCGGCTTATTTCACTCATAACGAAGCATATTGAATACTTTCATATATTCGTGATGCTTACAGGTAAAAATGAATAGAGGGAATAATTTTCTATGCTGAAGTCTATTGAAGCTACAGTTGGATAAAATCTTTCCATGAACATGTATCAAGTTTTCACTGCATTTTCAGTTGTAACATATAAAGTATAAAATTTTGTCCTACAAAGTAATAAATAATCAAAGACATAGTTTTCAGCTAAACAAACTGCTTCTTCACTACACAGATGCACAGTCAATTTCTTCCCTTGTGACATTTTATGACCGCGAATTTCAGAATTTAGACATAAATATTGACATTTTGGAATAATATCTTCACTAGGTTTAGAAAGACACACTGAAAGTGATTTTCTCATTTCACTAATCTATACAATCAAAGAATAATTCTTAATTTAAGAGAGAGGGAGATAGTGATACAATCGAAATGTTTGGGTGAACTTTGTCCATTCCATTTTTCTGTATTCCTACCATCTAAAGGAGTAGTATGTAATGTGGAAAGTGAGATAAAGTATCTTATTTGCGGATGAATGGTGCACTGTATATTCCCTTGGGTTGTGGCCAGAATATAGAGCTTTAGTAGCTTACTTCGGTTTCGTCCTGTTGTCTGCAGTCCTCTTCATCTGGTTCTACGATTGCCACAAGCTTTCATCTTCTCCTCACACTATTTCTTCCATGTCATCCTTGAAAGCCACACCTTACTCGTCGTTTCCCTTCCGGTTAACTTTCAAGGGCCTAAATAGTGTTTGATTTCACTCAAGGTTCTCCTCAGAGTATGTCCCACTCATCTGTATTCACTTCAGAATAATTGTTGAGTAATAGGTTCTTGAATGTCTCCTTCTCATAGGCTTTTGTCGCTAATTCTTTCTATCCTGCCATCTGATCTTCACTATCAAGCCAGTGAAGGGAGCTGATGACAAAAGTTTGCAGTAAACTATTCAGGAGGCTTTGGGTGGTGTGCTGTCGAATTTTCTTACTTATATGGGAGAATCGACTTAACATTAGTGTTGAAAATCCAAATATTGTTTCCTATGCTGATTGCATTGGATTTCCAAGCTGTGATTCGGTTTTGACATTCTCATCCGTTCCACTTGCAGTTGAAATAAATAAAATAAGTGACCTTTTTCAAATTTGTTCTGTTGATAGTACATGGTGCTTGTTGTGGGCTGATTATTTTCATCATCTCCGTCTTCTGTGTGTTCACTTGAGGTAATGTCTTCTCTGCTTCATGTGCCAACTTGCTAGTTTTTGGCTGTAGTTCTTACAGTTTGTGTGACAGACATAAATTCTCCACGAAACTGAGATTTTCTGGAGTCTTTTATCGATCCTACGTATTTCTGTAAACCCTGATAAATTTAAATATAACGAACAGATTTCAGATTCATTTGGAAGTTGATTCAAGTGAAGGACGGTTGCAATTAGCGACTAGCAGACAACTAATTAGTTAAATTTAGTCAACTTTAGACAACACAACAAATTAATTGACGAGGTGATACATAAACCGTCAGAACTTGTGAGTGAATCAGCAGAAAATAAGAAATAGCTTTAAGATTTGATGTTCCAATTGCTGAAATTTCCATTTTTGCTAAATCGAAATATGACCTCCCAAAAAGAATTAAACTATGATAGCGGGCTTTTTGAAATCATAGTCTAACTAAGGAACTATTCATTTTTCAAAAACCTTTTCGAGAAATGATAAAAATAGTAGCGAATCAGTAGAATCTCTGGAGAAAAAGGTGCTATCGTATGGTAACTGTGAGCACATTAGTTATTTAATTGGTAGACTAGAAAACTTGGTAATGCAGAATCATTTGTATTATAAATCTTAATTTCTATACTAAGCACTTAGGACACATGATGACATTTTTTCAAGACACATGCTAAGCAGATGTAAATTATGACAAACCATAACAGAAAGTTTGTTTAAGCGTAAATGTCTAAAACTCTTCAATTTTACAGAGCATCAGTGGGGTTTAAAACCCTGGGAGACGACGACTGGTTCAACAGACTGTGTATCAAATGTAAACAATCTAATTTAAAAGAAATACTTATTACCCCTCAATGTTTTTAATTTTTTATATTGTCAGCGTTTACACGCGTAATAAATGTTTGATATATATATATATATATATATATATATATATATATATATATATATATATATACAGAATATGTTCGTCACTCTATGTTTAATAAAAACAAAACATGTACTTCAGTGAGGAGTCTGTTTTCAGCGAATTCATTCACTTTGCTGCAACAAAAGTGATTGTATACACTTACTTTTTTGTCTGTACTTCAGGTTTGTCCGATAAGAAAAAAAGTAAGTTAGGGATATTGTTATCAAGATATTTTAAAACTACAATCAGTAGTCAAATTCTAACTAGTGGAGATGAAGATTGGTGAGAGGGTAGTAGTGAAGCGTTGTCAGATAAAAAATAGTTATTAATGTTGATTAACTCATAAAAAGAAGTTGAGTAAGCGCAATGCAGTTACTTAATAAGATGAATAGTTGAGTGAGTGAGTTGTGTTTCGAATTCACATAGGAAATTATGGAACGTCACTTCACTTTTTTAGGTCTCTTTGAAGAAGGTGTTTGTTGATTTGGTATGGCCAATGTTTACGAGCTGCTCAGTTATCGCACCTTTTTGTAGTCATGTAGAATAGTGTTCTCGAACCATTTTGGACAGGATACGCATCGAACAACTAATGTAACTGGCTCCACAGCAACAGGTGAACTGATATCTGCACATAGAATATGCAGAGCTAAGTATTTGAATTCACCGAAAAGAGACTCTTCGCTGAACTGCGTGTTTTGCTTTCAATAATGTATGGATGGGGATTATTCATCAACTATGTTTAACAAGCTAGCAGTGGGACACCGATACAGCAAAATAAATAATTCAGATGAATATTTTAAGCAAAACTATTCAGGCATATTCTGAGCTGCTTGGTTTTGGTTTTTACTGTGTTAATTGTTTTATGTTATCGGTGGAACCTTTTAGCATTCTTGAAGATGATATATACGAATGCTACTTCACTTTTAAATTCCTTTAAGCCTACTTACTGTAGTGGTTTTTCGCATTTTATTTTAGCAGTTAATACAACTTCGGAAATGTACAGAGACTAAATATCAATCTACTATCAACTGAACTTTTAGCATAATAAACATAAATCACAAATATTTTCACATCAGAACATGAAATACATTCCTAATGCTGCAAACATCCATCATTTGCAGCTCAAGAAGTAGAATTGGATCTATGACTCAAATAGGTGGGATTTAAGATTGCGGTGTTTGCAAACTTTTCATTGAATAACCTAGGGACTATGGATTTTAATCACCGAAAAAGAATGACTAGGTAGAAAGTCAAATTTCCTAGGATACTTAAATCAATTGAAACGGTAGAAACCTATTTGGAAAAAGGAAATAACTCATAATTCAGCGTTTATCCTGTGCTGCACTGAAGACATTAAGAAAAAGAGATTAGAGCTCCATTATAGACGAAATTTTTGGTTTATAAAGTCACACAGTCCTAAACCTTGATATTTACTGATGAAGTTTCGAACACATTTTATTGCTTATAATCATATCAAGATGTGAGTACCTCAATGAAATTATACTCTAACACAGTGCCCAAGTTTTATCCTTATATCAGAGACATTTGAGGTTAACTTGAAAGAGCAGTAGACAATATCTCCATCTATCTGAATTACTAGGCTATTTAAATATCAGAAGTAATGCTGTAACGACAGAAGACAAAAGTCTGGTAACAGATCGTTTATTGAGAAAATCAAAAGGCATTTAAAGATTTTTATGTACATTATTATTCGTTATTGCTAGCAGACATGCAACGTCTTCTGACTGGTTGTCTTATTGCTCAAGGTGGTTTTGTCATCTCTTTGTGGCCATTTCTTAGACAGTCCGCTCTGTGAATTGTTTTTGCCTGTGTTAAGTCTGGTGTGATTGAGTGTTGAGTTCCTCAAGGCTAGGCTTTGTTCTTGTTTTCTCTCCTGACGTCGATTCGGGACGTAAACTTTGGCGTAAATTGTTACTTACAGTTTTGGCTTGCAGACAGCTCTCACAACAATACTACGTCATTCAGATATTATATTTCTGTTAAACGCATATTAATCAGAACAAAACATATAAGCGAACAGTATCATTTTCAGTTAGTTCTTCTTCAGAAACTGCTCTAACTTACATAGCTTTATATATTTAAAAAGTTGAAAAATAACAGTGTATTTGTGAATCAAATAATAATATCGTTCGCCAGGATGTCTTGTTTTAATTTTGAACAGTGGGAATATTTAAAGACTCGAACTAATAATGCTTCCATTTCTTCGGACTTAAGAAAACATTGTATTTCATTGAGCTATTGAATGACCTTCCAGATAGTCGCACGTTCTTAAGCTCAACTGAGCTAATACACATTTCAGTTATTCGTGCAAACTATCACGTCAAGAATTTACCTGTAGTTTAAGGAATAGATTCTTTCAAGAATTTCATTTATTACAGATATATAACCACTATCTGTGTTACTATATATTGCGTTATTTTTGTATTCGGTAATATCTGTTAAATGATTGTATTTAATGAACGTTATACAACTATCTTATTGAAAAAAGGTTCTTTCGAATGTATTTAGTTTATATAAAGTTTTTTCCAAGTCTTAGAAACAGAATACAGAAAGGCCAGATGTAGAATATAAGTTTGAATAATATACGGAGCGGTGATTTTTACCTCAAGGAAATATACTCGGAACAGATGTTTTGTATCATTTCTTTCGTTTTTGCGTTGCATACTGAAACACATCAGACGAAAACTTGTCTTTGAATATGAATTTCTTTTAAACTGTACATTAAATTCAGATTAAATAAGATTGATACATGGTAAGAAGAGTTTTGTTTATCTGTTTCAATACTTTATACAATTCTCTGCGACTTTTTGAATATTAAATAATTATAGTGTAGTATTTGTTCAATAAAAATAGATCTTAATATATTAAATAGATTATCAGTAATATTTCTAAATCCTTTTTTCAAAGCTATGTGTCAGTCGTATAGTATGAAGTCTAGTCAAACAACTAAAGGTAAAGTTGTCATATTGGTTGGTTAACTGTTTCGTAACCGCATGCTAAGATATAGTGCGGAGAAAAATGTCACTTTTTTGAACTGAAAATATTCTAGAAAAAAAAAGAAGCTTTATTACACTGACAAGTTATTCTTTCGGTTCTAAGCATTCTTATTAAATATGTTTTACGCGGTATTTCTGCATATGGCATAAGCTTGTTTCTACTTGCTTGCTAACAGGATTAAAAAAACAACCTGATAATATAGTTATATTCTGTCTGAATGTGTGCAACTAAAATGCTGGTTAGCCTATATTTTATTCCTTCACGTTCCCAATGGGACATAGAGCTTCAAGCTAGAACCCTGAAGTTTCAGTAGCAGTGGGGATCATTTTAATAGTATGTGGTCACTAGCCTCATTTCCAACCTTCTCTCATTACCAGTCATATTACTGACTTATCCGGGTAAAGCAGTGCATCGGCCGGATTCAAACCCCGAGCTACCTGCGTGGTTGGTGAGCATTATACCACTGAGCCACCGACACTGTTTAACCTTTAAGTCCCTTTTTTATCGTATTGATTTCCGCTTTGCTCCTAAAACATTTACTGATTTCGTTGACTACGCAAATTACAAGCTTGTTGAAATCGCATTATTTTGTTGTATGTTCCATTACTGTAGAGTTGTGTTCAAACGAAACTTTTCTCCAACAATATGTGAAGAAGTTCTGCCGGGGGCATACATTTGTTCTTGTGAGTTCGTACAAGATCATTCTAAGTAAACTTTACGAAAATATCTCTGTAACCAAAATTATTTCTACAAAATCTTTGGATAGGCAATGACTTTGTGTTCTATTAGGCGAAAGGCAATGAACGTTCACTATCTTGCATTTGTTTTGAGGGACAAATCTGCACACATTAGCTGTAATCTGGTAGTTAGCCTATCTGTACAGAGTCCACAGAATCTAAGCGAGTTTCAAGCAATTTTAGATTTTTATAAAATGGGGTTGGTGCTTTAGTGGTAGAATGCTCGCTAAGCATGCATGTGATCCCGGTTCCATCCTCGGGTGACGCACTACTAAACCTCTCTAGGCTAGCTAGGATATGTAGCTAGCAACTGCATCCTGTTAAAATGAAACCACTGCTAGTGAGACTTCAAAGCTCAAGACTGAAGCCCTATGTGGAGTGAATTTCTTCACTTCAATGATTTATTGAGCTTGAATAATGTCTACAAGTTCAGTACTAGTATAAATGATTTGGCTCACAGCTGAATATCCTTCCATTTCCTAAGTAATACTAATAACATTTCCAAAAGACTAATGAAAGCTTCACATGAATATCTACTGCTTTGAGATAATCGTCGGTTGCTGTCATTAACTAAAGAAACATAAATTCAGTTGCAATTTTCTGCTCATGATTGTTTGAAATTACAAACCATATTTGCTGATGAGACTTTTAACAATTGAAACCTCCATATTTTGACTTTTACCGATATTCTATTAACGAATCAGTGAAGGTAAATGTGATTTAAACTGTAACAGAATTAGCATGTTGACTAAGAAGTATTAAGTTTTTATTGCACATCATTAAATCAAATATCAGACATTTTTATTTTTAGTACAATGTCAACGATAATCAAATTAAGTTTAGAGGCACATTTCTAACACAGTGTCACCAATGCAAGTGTAATACGTGAAGTTCAGTGAATGCATTATTGGCATAATATCTGTTTCAGATAACACAACTAATAAATCATATCAGTCAAAGTAAATTTTGCCAAACACCCGACATATTTTCCAAAGTATTACAGGTTAACATCTTGTTTCGGTGAAAACCACTCCGGTATATTAAATTTTAATCACGAGAGGTCTTTTGAATATTATTACCAGTTTAAATGAACTTTTATCAAGACATAAGAAACCAGAGAATCTATTGATTTAAAGATGCATTTCAGAAACACTTCTTCTGGAAGATTGGAGATACCTCTCTTGAATTATTAACACCAGGTTGGATAAAAGCATCAGAACAAGTAAATTTAGACCACTTTCAGCTTTGAAGTATCTAAGTGACCATAAATTACTAACTTCAACTTAATCGCACAAATAAACTAACTAGAATTTGTCACCTTCTCTTCGCACAGTGATCTACGAGATTTTCTGAAGATGCTTCTTCTTTAGAGAGAAAACTACCGTCTTCTGTTCATATGTAGATTACTTTCTCTGTGAAATGAGCTGTGAATCTAATAAGTCATAAAAATTCTACTAAAGTAAACTAGCCATTTAGAACAATGATGAGAACATCTTCGAATAAAATATTCTTTGTATACCAATCAGTATCTTGAATTTAATTTAATCGATAAAATGTGACGTCAGAGATAATGAAGAAAAGAATGAACTTGATGATATTATATAGTTGGAGGCGATCCGTAGGAAGCCTTGGACCTAGGTTTCGTGCTAGTTGGCACTCCTCATCAAGGCTATCTGCAACCATGAAGGAACGCATGTCGTCATGAGTGGAAATAAGAAGAAAAATATTGGTAATGAGTAAATGGTTTGAAAAATATCTGATCAACTTAAATCTACAAAAATGAACACAGAAGTAAAAGAGGCAGTGAAGTGTCAAAACTAAATTTATGTGAGGGAATAAAAAGTGAATAATTACTGATATGACTCTCGCCAAAGTGTGGTACCCTAGATCATGTATGGGACGCAGAAATAATGTTTAAAGCCATAGAAAACTAGTGACTACATTCAGTAAGATGCTGGACCATCCTGTAGACCACATAAATAAATCACTTCAGAGAATGCAATACCAGCGACTGACTAACTGCGTTGAATTCCTTATTGAATATAATTACAGTTCGTCCTAAGAATCATGCTAATGAGGCTAGAATTAAGGTGAGATTTAAACCAATCAACTCTCTCAGAGATAAACTTTGTTGACTTAAGGAGCCAATGGATCCAGCTAGGAAAAGTAATAATTTACCAAATGCCACAAAATAGCTTTGAGGTGTATTACATAGGTCAAACTAGTAGATCAGTTATAGCTAGATTACTGGAACACAAAACTTTAACTAGACCTATAATGATTGATCCTGATAAGTTAAGTAACTTAGAAAAATCCCTAGCTATTGCATTGAATTCATTTGCATGTAATCAAAAAATAAGGTGGGACAGGGTGAAACCATTAAAAAGAAATATAGTTAGGTGGAGAGAGAGATTAATCACTGAATCTTTTACCCATCGATTCAATCCCATAGACGTGCAGTCGAAATGATGCAATGCTTGACCGTAGATATGGAAAGTAACAACAAAATACAAGGGTAAACTGGAGGAAGGGAAGGAGAAAATATTTAAGACAGATTATGAAGTCGTGAGAGCGAAAATATATGATTATAAGCAATAATTTTTGACTGAAACGTAATCCAGCTATTACTGCTGCAGTAATGTGTGTTACTTCAGATAAATATACCTCTTACGTCCGACAGTTTTAAATAACTTCATCACGAAACGTAAGTGTTTACAGAAATAGTATGACCACGTCTATGCATGATTATAGGCTGTGTGTTGAAGTTAAAATTCTGAAACTACCCATTAAGTTGTCGAAACTAATACATCTGAAAGGAACTCTGTTATTACATCTCTCTACCTGAGATTTTGCCTAAAGGTCTCCTAGTTTAAACTTAATTTGTGGTAGCTACCACCCAGACATCAAATTTACAACTGAAGCAAAAACCAGAGAGACAATCTGACTTATTATAGAACTTTTTGAGCAAGTGTTTCCATTAACATTCTATTCCATAATACGCAACCCTGTTAATACTTAACAATCTTCGCCCACCTAGCTAAAATTTTGATTATTCATCACAATTTAGAAACATTTTGATCACGTAGACAGTATCCCTAACTAATTTTTATATTATTTTTATTTGACATTCCTAATGAACACACACACACACAAAATAATTATGTATAAATGCGGTTGTACAGCTAAGTGAGTCAATTCGCCGAAAAGAGACTCTTCGCTGAACTTTGTTGAAATAACAGACTTAAAATAGATATCACGATACTCGGCTGTTGATGGCTTGGAAAGAAAAAATCGTCACTCGTCAAGGAGCACAAATTGTTCGCAACACTGTCACGAAAAGCTAAAAGGCGAATCAGATTTTCCACTTATTTCGTCTAATCATTATTATATCACATATGTTTTATGAAAGCAAAATTTTGGCTTGGATTATAATAGACTGAATGCTTTTTCGTAAACGCTTCTATCTTCTAAGATCCAAATAACAGTTTACATTTATAGATAGACCACATATTCTCAAATATTTTATCATCAAGCATTGCTTCCTTTATATAGATTAAGAATTCGAATTTTTAGTTTTTCACTGTCAAATTGTCAGTTCTGTACCGTTCCAAGTTTCACTGTCAATCGAATACGGGATTAGAACATTTGAAAAAACAAATAAAAGGATGCTAAATTAATGACAGATTAGTAAGCAATCACACATAAGCTAAATTTAGACGATTTTTATCACTACAACCACTAACTGTAATACACGTATGCACATCCGATTAACTAACTGAAACACAATAATATCTGTACTAAAGACACGAAACTGAAGTACGTAACTACTTCTTAAGAAATTCATTTAGAAAACTGTTTAAACAAAAAGTGTGTTTTTTTGCTTACATTTTGAAGACAAAAAATCAGAGGCAATTTAAGATAAACGATGGTAGTAACGTATACAAACTAAATTGGAAACGTTTTTTAATGTTTAAAATAGGCAAGAGATTTAGCTTAACGATAGTCTGAAGGTCACAAATTTATTTTTTTGAAGGTTATTTTATATTTTAATTTAACTAGTAAATTCAAAAACTACTTACCAGCTAACTGAAGACTTTTCGTGATATGTCTCTTGATAAAACGAGGTTAGGATGTTTGACTTTTTCAAGTATAGTATAGTATTACTTCTCTTCACTCGTAAACATCGGGATATATTAGCTCCATAAAATGTAAAGCAGACATCATCTATGGTGCGAATTTTTTCGCGATTCATAATAATGCAAATAAGATGGATAATTCGCTTGAAATATTCGACAATATTGTAAAGATCGAAACCGACTCGCTGTGATCTGAACTCAGAAAACCGATCTCTTCGTCCAACCCTATAACTAACAAGGCTTTTTTGAGACATGAACAGTTACAAAGCACCCCAAATTCAGTAATAAGACGTTTAATTGTGACAGAATCTATGTGTGAACCTATTTAACAATAATGACATCAAAAACTCAAAATTACCTCAACAGTGCCTGTAAGCAGCTATACAGTCCGGATAGTTAAGTGGAGAACAAGTATTGTTGAAAGAAATTTTTATCATTATTATTCCCTTGGGTTCCTAGTGGAACATAGGGCTTCAACTGCATTTCTCCATTTGCTTCTGTCTTCTACTGTCCTTTTCACCGGCATCTATGTTAGTTCATACTGTTTCAACTCCTCTTCACACGATCCCCTCCATGTCACCCTTGCGCTGACGTCCCACTCGCCGCTTCCCTTTCGGCCTGGTTCCACTCGAGCAATGGCCTGACGCGCGCCCGACGTCACGCAGCGGCCTCCTCAGGGAGTGTTCAATCCATCTTCACTTTCTCCTGCATATTTGTTGGTTGGAGATTGGTTCTTGCTTTGTTTGTTTGTTCCCATAGTTTCTTGTTGGTGATTCTTCCCGGCCCGGCCATCTGATCTTCAGTATAGAGTGAAGACAGTTGGTTGTTGATGAAGGTTTGCAATAGCCTGTTAGAAATATTCTTTGTGACCCGCCAAGCTTCTGATTCGTATAGAAGTTGAAAGAAATTAGTTAGCTAAAATTCAGCTATAAAAAGTAACCAAGAATCAAGTACAAAGTTCCCAGCAAAGTGGGATCGAAATTCTGTTCATAAGAATCATACGACTTGATTCTTGCTGACAGTTCATAGTCAGGAAGACCTTGATTTGCTCAAACAAAATCGAGGTTGCCAAACAACACATTAACAATATCATAAGACTATCACAAGAATAAGCACTAAAGCTAGCGATTAAACAGTAACAAAGACATACAATAAGGAACAAGTCAACGTGTGGTGAGAGCAGCCTGCTAGCCAATTGGCTGACATTAATCTACGTCAATGTCTAGGTCACTAATATGGGCCGTGAGAAAATATGAACAAGGCTGTTTCAACAACCAATCACAGCAAACTTAAACGTGGGCAAATATGATTCGCAAATAGATGGCTCCACTTTCCAAGGAACTCGAAAACGACTAATCAGAAGCCTGCGTTTGTCTACTTGACCAGGCTATAATAATGTATGTGAAATTTATATAAATACGTGTTGATTTCCGTAATAAAAACGATCTATTGCCTGACCCTTGTCTTCTGTTTTTACAAACGTACGATATGCAAATTCAAGAACACTGACACAGAGTCAAGGAGAAAAACGAATAATAATTACAGAGTTAGTTGAAACATAGAAATGAGTATAAATATTGTAATTAAATGGTTCGACAGACATTTTCCTAGCAATTATTCCACTATAAATATCCGAAGGAATAACAAGTCCACATTAAGTTGAATTATATGAAGCAAGATAAAGATTTAGCCCCAAAAAATGCAGATCCAAGGAAACAGTATATAAATCTCACTATCAGTTATAGTGTACTTTAAATGAAATAATTCTGACTTTTATTTCGAGGTTTTTTAAACATTATAAAGGAATGAATCAAGGCCCGAGTTTTGTGTCTTGGTTTTAACTGCTTTCTTAAAATGGCCCAAATGGAAATGTCTAAGTAAATGTTAAAATTATTTGATTTCCGATACGCTGATATTTGTTTGCGTAAATTGTTCAAGTTGAATTCATTATTTTACAAAGAAACGATATCAACCCGTGGTCCAACCTGAAACAAATTGAATCCCTTCAAACTAATTCTCGGAAATTAATCTGATGCTCTCTAGTGACTGGCCATGGGACGAAGTTGGCTGAAGTTCTAGTGGGAGGTCGTGGCCAGTTGGGTCTATCCAGTCAAGTGTGAGGATGGATGTTCCACCGATGACATTGGTTAGTCTTCTCGCTAAAATCCCGAATTGGAGAAATTAGAATTCATGGGCCAATAAATTAGGTCCCAGTGGCTTGTAACCAGAAGGTCATGGGTTCGAAACCCAGGAAATGCATACTACCGATGAGTCCCAAACTAGGACTAAACGGCTGTCGAGTGCTCCCTGACTTTCAAAAGTTCTCCAACTGATACCAATCCGTGGCCTAACCTGAAACAAAAAGAATTCTTGCAAACTAACTGTTGAAAGTGATATCTTTGATACAGAAGAAGACATATCATAGAAAAAAGGAAATTCAACGTTATTTCTGTTGACCTTCACAATGGATAAATGTCAAGTACCCAAAGGCTTCTATATTTCGATAAATAAACTGCAAATAAAAACTGATGGAAATACTTTAGAACAAATCTGGAGGAGGGAGTAGCATTCCTAGTTTAACTTAACAGATTTCTAGAAACACTTAAATACAAGACTTACAAAAAGTCTGGGAAGAGATAGATTGTAAGGTCCGAGTCAGTAAATTTAGAATGAAATCAATATTAATAAGACTTTTTCTAAGGATCTAGGCGTTAAGCTCATCAGTTGAAAGGGAGACAAATGGACTAGTAAAATGCTCATAGACACAATGGTTGTATGCAAGACCTATAGTGTGTCTTATAGTCTATGAAGAAATGCTCAGGTCACTGAACATGTGTGTTATATCAGTTTAGAAAGGATCTACAAGTTTCACTGTACATGTCAAAGTAAGAACATTTTAGGGGCTGAAAGATAGTTTTCTTCTGTCACACTAAAAACACTGCTAGCCAATGATATCTATAAGAAAAGGAATGCTATCAGTAACTCAGGGTAATAATGTGTAATTGCATGAAAGATGAAGTCATCACTGAGGTTAAGTTTAACACAAGTGCTAAAGAATATACCTTGGATTTATTCAGGCTTGTTTGATAAGGCTATTTGTTCAAAGAAAGAATAAAGTAAAAATGTCTGTAGTGATAGTACGTAACTTGAACTCTCCTCATTTGTGTTTTGTTTATTTAAAATTTAGCCGCTCTTTATCAACACAGTTTAAAGTTCAAGCTGTACTTTGACTAATGTTCTCATTGCACTAGCAAATACCATCCTTTTTTGTTGCTATCAATAATCTCTGGGTAAAAGGCACAAGCTTGTAAGTCTACATAAGTACATTAAACTTTGTGTCGGTGATTCACTGGTAGAATGCTTATCAACCACACGGGTGTTCCGAGTTTGATGCTCACTGACACACTCCTAAACCTCCTATGATTTGTAGTAAACAGTGAAGAAGGAAGGTTGAAAATCAAGGTAGCAACGTCACCCTGTGAAAACACCTCTAGTGAAACTTCAAATTTCGAGACTGAAGCCGTTCGTTCCATTAGGAACTCAAAGAACTAAATTATAAATTTGTCTCCTAATTTGTCCACTTATCTGCTTGATAGATTTGCTGATTCTCAAGCATAAATTATGTTCACTCTTCCCCCATTTTGGCAAATTATTTCGCAATTAAGTTATGCACCTGTGTGAAACCAATAGTTTAGTCTTTATCCGTTGTCTACTCAGAGTGATATTGTACACATTTCTATTCACTTTGCAAGTAAGTTTTCAGTGAAACTCTTATTTGCAGAACTAGTTTCAGTACATAGCATTCTTTTGGTCAAAAAGAATTTGAAAACCAAGAAATTATTTAGGCAAAGTACTTTGCTTTAAATTCTGGGAAATAGTATGTTAAAAAAATATTTGCCTGAGAAGTTTTCCATCTGTTATGGAATGTTTTCGTTTTAAAATTTTTATCGTAGTTTTCCTAAATGTATTCACAATAATCACCCATTTGCACTTTCAGTTTATGCATAAAAAAGTTAGAATAACCTTTAAATATATAAAAAAACATATCAAATTAGAGGTAGAATGTGTTTATGCACCATTAAATAAATTTAACAGGAATCTTATTACAGCTAATTTGTCATTTTTTCTAATTATTCCCTTTTATCTTGAAACAGTTTGTGATAAAGACGGATTAAAAGTGGACTAAATGACAAACTGTATTTTAGTTAGAATTTGCCAGCAAATAACGGATTCATTTAGGTAGCAGTATAAGGGAGATGTGTCGCCCATGCCGATTAAATTGTACAAAGTATTGAAATAAGTATGATGTGGCATTGGCTAAAGTCAAAATTATAACGGTTTTTGGAAGATTTTCTGATATGTAGCTTATAAATGATCTAGCCAACTCCTTACCAACCAAGTTACCCAACTGATAATGACTTATTAAATTCTCCTCATCGAGAATTCCCTCTCTCAAACTGGTCCTAACAGGGATAACTCTTTCCCATTTAGTAGGCTTCAAAGGAGAACTAGACGATTTACCAAAACTGCTACAAGTATATATCTAAACAGTCGTTTCATAAGACGTTAAAGCTGAGGGTTTTTATAGCTTAAGCTATGTTTGGCATATGAGCCAAGTAGCTCACTTAGCTAAGCATAACGTCAATAATCCGGGGATTATTGGTTTAAATTCTGCACAAACATGGATTTGTTTCACTTTAACACTTTAGTTTCGTTTCTTTAAAGGTTCAAGTAGTTGAAGCTGCGGAAACTGGAATGAAATACTTTCTTTCATGATATTTGATATCAAACTTAACAGTATAAATAATGATTACATTTAAATAATTGCGTAGTTACATAAAACTCTCATTTCTCTAGTGTTTCTGACCACGAATTTTTAGAAATTATTGCAATCCGTTTACTTTCGAACACTTAACTTGTAGATATAATCTTGTTGACTATTAATATCTACAACTAACTAGTCTGGCATTTTGTGACTTTTTAACACTAACACATACCAGTAATTGTATATATTGTTGGATTTATATGTTCAAGTTGGCCCAAGTCACTGATTCTATGATTTTGGTATCATTTTAGTTAACTGTGCTAAACTGGGACATTTTTTATTGTTGTTGTCGCCTTTTGCCCTTTGCTGTGAATTATTTTCCTTTTGCTGGTGTTGTTCTGATTGTTTTAATCCTTGGTTTGTTTTCCAGTTTTAAGGGGAGCAACCCACAAGGTCGCTTCTCTCTAAACTATAACTTAATGTTATAATTCCTTTCTCAGGTGTGGGGCTAGCAACTTCACCCTGTAAACAAAGTTGCTACAGAAACTTCAGCGCGATGAGTCTCCTGGCGTACCTACCTGGGAAGCATCGTTTCAACTACAAGCGGAGCTGACGAGGATATCAAAGCCAGAATCGGAAAAGCATGACAAGCTTTCAATACTCTCAAGTCTGTGTGGAAGTCAACAGCATTCATCATCAAAAATAAGATCCGGGTCTTCAACTCCAATGTGAAGTCAGTCAGTGCTACTAAACGGATCAGAAACTTGCATTGCGCGTCATAAAGAGCATCTCGAACAAACTACAGACCATCATTGACAGTTTTCTTCGCTCAGTACTCAAATCGGATGGCCGGCCAGAAAAGATAAACAACAGGGATTTCTTGCAGCGAACAAACCAGGAACCGATTGTGAAACAAATAGGCAGGAAGAAATGGAGATGGATTGGCCAAACACTAAGGAAACCGTCAAGTGACATCACTAGACAAGCCATTGCTCGAGTGGAACCCGAAAGGGAAGCGGCGAGTTGATCGTCAGTGCAAGGTTGACTTAGATGAGGTCATGTGAAGAGATGAGAACATGTGGGCAGACTTGGAGCGGGATGAAAAAGTTGACAGAAAACCGAATGCAATGGAGATGCTCTGCTGAAGCCCTATGCTCCTCTAGGAATTAAAGGAAATAATTAATATAATAATAAATATAAAGGTTCAAGTAGTCTTGGCTGCGGAAACTAAAGTAAAATACCTTGCTTTATGATATTTGATATCAAACTTAACATTATAAATAGTGTATGCAATGTAATGTCTAATTATGATATCTAACTCTTTGGCTAGATTAGTAGAATTAAGTAACTAAAGCTATCACTACACATGAAACTTGAATAATTCAGTGGAATATAGGGCTTCAACAGCAACTCCCCATTTCAGTTTGTCCCCTGCTCTCCTGTTTAGCTGACTCCACGTTTGCCAATAAGCTTTCATCTCTCTTTCACAGGACCTCCTTTGTGTCACCATCGGACGCGCAACGGTCTTTTCAGCATGTATACAATTCATCTCCATTTTCTTCCGAATATTCGGTGAGCAATAGATTATTGGTTGGTTGGTTGGTTGGTTCCAATTCCACACTTCTGTGTTTCTTATTCTATTCTGACCATTTGATCTTCAATACTGAGCGAAGAAAGCTGGTGGTGAATTTCTGTAACCTGTTCAAAATGCCCTTCTCGAAGTGCAAGCCAAGTTTGTGAACTATACAGAAGCACAGATTCGACATCAGTGCTGATAATCCAAATCTTGTTATTTATATTGATTGCATTAGATTCCAACACTGATTTCCAAATTATAAAGGTCTGTCTTACTTTTCCAATTGTGGCTTGCTTTGAAATCCTCATCCGCTTCACCTATAATTGAAATGATGCCGCCTAGATAGGTGGAGGAAGTGACCTCTTTAAAGATTCTTCGGCTGACGGTGGTTGAGGATTATTGTTGTTGATTGACTGGTTATATTGATCACCTCCATCTTCTCTGTGTTCACTTGAAATCTTGTCTTCTCTTTTTTCTTCTACCAAACTGTTGGTATTCGTCTGTAGGTCTTCGAAGTTCTGTGTTACTAGACACAAATCACCAGTGAAGTTTATATCTTCTAGCGTCCTATCGTCATTTCAACGGATTCCTATCTTCTCTCTCCCTATTGTTAAAGCATGATCCAGTCCTTCACAGTAAGAAATATCATCAATGATAGTAGGCAGCAAGCTAGGATAAACATTGAAATAAAAATTTCTATGCCCTATTTAAAACTTAACAAGAAATAAACTGATTTATATTAAATTTACTGGGTTATTTTAATTC
Organism: Trichobilharzia regenti; assembly: GCA_944472135.2. Lineage (NCBI taxonomy): Eukaryota > Metazoa > Platyhelminthes > Trematoda > Strigeidida > Schistosomatidae > Trichobilharzia > Trichobilharzia regenti. The sequence continues at coordinate 82,593,484 of OX235262.1, read as the reverse complement.
CTTTTTACCGAACTTCTAAAGTTTTCATTGAGTATGAAGATTAATTGAGTAGTATACTTCGAAAGATATGTAAATGATCATCTCAGTCATCATTATAATCCCATATATAACTCAGCATGAATACTTGTATATATTAAATCATGAATAAACAAACTCTTAACTGTTCAAAGTATCATGACGATATTCAATTGCTAAATTATTCTTTGGTGTACTTAGTTATTAACATTAGTTAACTGACAGCATCCCTCTGAGTCGGTTGCAAATACCAAGAGAATTAATTAAAGAATATGTACGCTCAAATTAAGGTGATTATTATTGTATTTTCTTATGGTGGTATTCTAATCATATTATGTTTACTTTCAAAGATGTTCTCAAAGCTATCGATCCTGAACGATAAGTTGGTTCCAATCTTTCGGACATCTTACTCTTTGGTGCAGTCAAAAGTCGACAGATGCCCTTCTCATGTTAACTCTGTGTGTACAAATTTACATTTATTTGCGGGAAAGCAGAAAGATTGGTAAACCTCCGATTTTCTGAACATGTACTAAAAAGCCTATGTCTCAAGGGAACAAATACTTTTAACAGTGTCACTATCAGACATGTCCTTCATGCGCGTCATGAAGTAGACGTCTCGAGATCCTTCAAAATTACCAGCAGGCAAAAGAGTTCAGTTCTCCTTAAGTTTGTCGAAGCAATCTCTATTAAGCGCGTGAAACCCGATTTATGCCTTAAGAAAGAAGCGGTTATTAGTCTTTCCTTGTCCTGGTAACTGGATATTTTTATCTTCTCTTTCATTTGATTATGTAACGCTAAAAAATCCCATTCTGTGTGATTATAATTGTTTGGGATAATGTGATTGTTATTGTCATTACCACTATATGCATATATTAACTTTTTGTTTAAAAATGAACTCTCTGAGCAAGTATGTTGAGACTGTTTCTGTACATAGACTTAATAATGTCTTTGCGCTGTAAGCAGCTGGTGAGAAGCCCACGAAATAAATGATGGTGTCATTTTATTCTGCACAAATTATTGTTCTCTCACTGTACTCGACATTTTTGTAGCATCCATGTTTTACTTCAAATACTTTCATATTTAGATGTTATCATGTTATATTTTGTTAAAACTGGAAGACTTTCGAATTCTTTGCCATTTTTTGTGATAAATACGCATAAAGATCCACAGAGTTCACAAAGAATATTACGTGTTTTAGGATAGAAGGCTCCTAATTAAAACTATTGACATGAAAAGAAACAGAAGAAGCAGGACGCCATTTCCAGAATTATATTTAGGAGACAGAATTCAAGAGTGCTAACTGAATCAAAAGAATATTGTGTCGTGCAAAAAAGTGAATTTCAGAAATTGTACCAAGATAAATTAAATAAAAGTACTTTCAACTTTAAAAAACTATACATTTTAACGCTAAAGAAGAATAGTTAATGGTTTTTATCATATTTCTTTTTCAACTCCAAGATCAATTAACTACAGTACGACATTCTTCGTGGTTTCAGTACAAGATGCTCATGGATGATAGGAAAACATTTTTGCAGAAAATAACTTTTTCTGCAATTTTAAGTGGTCTTAACATTTTTCTATCCATTAGAAAAGCTTTTAGTAAGTGTCTTCTAGATTCTCAGCTATAAATTAGAACTCATCACGTGTCGATTCACTTTGTGAGGTGATTGCATAACAGATGGAATTAATCAGAAGTTAAGCTTACTTTCATACCACAAACCATTAGGTGTAAATACAAAAAACACCATGCAAAGATCTTATTTAACATTTAGATTGCAAATTATACAATCAAGGGAAACCGGATTTGTCAAAATGTATAATATTTAAGTCCATATTTCGTAATTTAGTACATGAAAAACCACTGAGATTAATAACAAAATCTGGAAAATCGTTGGATAGATGATTCTTTCTTAAGCATTTGGAGGGGTTCTTTTTGGTCCCGTAAACAATTTTATAGGATAAATTATGTGGGGTCAAATGATGTGACTTCAGAAGATGTTCCCTAAGTGAAGACTTCGAGGTCCTATGCTCACCTTGCATTAATCAAACTGGGTAGTGTTCAGCCACGCGTTCTCAGAGAACACCCTTACAATGTCCAATATAATCAGCTCCACTTAGTACTTCAATGAGGATAACCACACTGAGGTGGACATCAGTGGTAGTTTATATATATATATATATATATATATATATATATATATATTTACAACTTTCTCATTATTTGTGGTAAAAAGTGTTCAGCTGCTGAGCTTTTTAGAAAATTGAAGGGTTCTCCCCAGGTATGTTTTTCACCATCGAAGAAGAGTCGATATTACACGCTGCACTTCCTAAATAAGATGCTAGATAGAAGAGAGGATGGTACGTTAAAAAGGCCGATTTACCGAAGGCCAGCATTAACAGGGCAGTACACTAACTTCAATAATTGGGTACCTCTTAGTAAGAAGAGAAATCTTATCTGTTCTTCATGCTCCAGAATTCGGTAAATCTAATCCATAGATACGGTTGATATAGAATTAGAAAACCCTCGCACAACTCTCCTAGGTAATGGTTTCCATAGAAGGTTTATTGACAGAAACATAAATTTAGAAACCGTCTTTAGCCAAATCACAGTGACGAAGAATACGCTGTTTTTGAGTTTGGCACCCAAAGGTGACAATACTGCTGAAACAATTAAAGGTCGTTTATCCACATGTGTTATACGCTCTTTCTATTAATCTGACCCATATTTAGGACTTACTAGCTCAAATATGATTCGACAATATGAGTCAAGGAAGAAATACTGCTTATGTCCACCTCAGTGTGCATATGCTCAATCACATACTCGTGTAGAGCTTACTACATTGGACATTTTAGGCGTGTTCTCCGTGAACGCGTAGCTGAACACCACCCAGTTGATCAATGAAAAGTGAGCATAGGATGATCAAGTTTCCAATTCTCTCTTAGCTAAAAAATTAGTCTTAAAACGAAATAAATAGCTTACGTATTTGTGACCCAAATTTTTCTCAAGAAACTAAATTAATCTACTGTAAAAATCACACTGACAACTAAGCCTGAATAACGTACTTATAAATATGTAGTTTTAGAAGACGTGTATCAAATGTGAAAAGCATTTGCCTACATCACATTCATGATTACTGCTATCAAAGACTACTCCTCTGTTGTCAACACACGACTAACCACTGAGGAAAAGTTGAGTAATGTCGCATTCATCACTCAATATGTAACGGGTTCCTGCAGATGTTTATCTCTCTTAGTGACTATGTGTAAGACAAATACTCGACGAAGATATTGGCTAGCGGTTGCGTTATATCGTGACTTGGCAGAAGTTAGAATTCATGCGTCATTGGATCGGGTCCCAGTGGCTTAATGGTATATGAACTCTCCTTGTAACTAGAAGGTCCTGGGTTTGAATCCCGGTGGGTGCGTACTGACAAAGAGTCCCAAACTAGGATGAAACAGCTGTCCAGTACTCCTATGTTTTCCAATGGTTCTCTAACCAATGTCAACTCATGATGAAATCCTGTAATTATCAATAATTGAACAATTTAATAAAGATCTTTGATCACGGCAGTTTCGACCACATGGCCACGTAAATGTTGTCAAAGAAAGATGCAATTTGATATTCAGTTATACAGAACATTTTTTTCAATGAAACCTGATTACTAAAATAGGGATATGTCAGCAAATAAGTATCTAAGCTATAGATTGAACTTCGTTATTATCTTTCTTTCATGATGAACACACGATATCCAAAGGCATTTTAACAGTCATAAAAATATTTATGGCAAGTTATGCACTTATTTGATGGAATCTTCAACCACCTGGTTGTCAGACAGTTATTAAGTAGAAAAATTTAGTATCTCTACCACTGATAAGTAAATAAAGTGATGCATAACTTTAGTATTTGTTTCATTTGGTTGTGTAGTTTTTCACTTCCTTTTAATACATATTATTACCAAAAAATGATTGGAAGCAGCATGTACAAGCACAAGGATATACACAAAGCAACAGGAATTTCGCCTGAGGGACACACCACAAACTAGGTAGACTTCATCTCAGTAGTGCTCAAGGAAGTGCAGACGCTGTTAGCCTGCTGTACACAAAGTCGATAAGGGAAGGATATGTGGGCTCAGACCATTATCTAGTACCAGAAACCTTCAAAAACGAGGCTGAAAGCCTTCAAGACAACTAAAGACAGATCATAATTCAAGTTAAACCTGAAGGACAAAACTACAGATAAGATCACAACAAAGTTGTGGACACTACGTGAAACTCAAGGAAATAATAATAATATATAGTATTACCAAAAATTGTTTCTGAAAAGAGAGATGTTAAATAGCTCAAAAGTGTAATTATAAATTACGAATTATGTTTCTTATTTTCATTACCTATGACTGAACAAAAATTGATGCCATATACACCTTACTGGTGGATATATGTATCTAGGTAAGAGTCACATCAACCAGAAGTGCTTGCTAACCCAAAATCCGAGTGATTTTAAACAACTGACGGTCGTTTTGAGCCGATCTCATTACTGGTATCCCACCCAAATTCTGGCTTGCTATTTGGGCAAACTGTTAATCCTATGAATCGGATTTACAATTTGCAAATTAATTGACGAAGTATTTCGCTTTTTAACGAAAACTGCAGTAGATTTCACCTTAAACTGTGTAACTTCCACATTGCGAACTGATTATATCTCAAAAAGAACAAAGTGTGATGTTTTTGGGTAGGAAGAGTACATGTATCACAAAGTATTTGGAATGTTTGGAAAAATTCATTCCATCAGCAAAGTGAAATAACTTTAAAACTGATTAACCATTTCACTCTATTAATACCGAAGTTTAAGCATCATAATGATTTTAACTGGCTATAACATGATATATATGGTTTCAAATGAAAAGGCCTTAAATATTAATATGATTTCCACTATGACTGAGTGTTAACTGTATGTAGTGGTGAATTCATTGGACGCTTTCCACACGGATACGAGAACATATTCCAGCCTGGTTTTACAAGCGAGAAAGGAAGTGTGTGCGAAGCTGTATTTTGGAACACCTGATCGACTACTGTCACTCGGTCAACTCTGACCATGATTTCAAGATCATATATGGAATCCATGACAACTTCCCGCCTTTTCTTCGTTACAGACTACTGAAGACAGCTGAGGCCTTGGCAATTCATGACCTAGGTGTACAAAAGAAGTATGTACAATCCCTACTTCTGCCTTGATCGTAGAGGGATATACATTTATTTATTTTGTTTATTTAGATATTCTATGTACTTTTCCCTTATTACTACGATTATTATTTTTATTGTTATTCTCACTCTGAATCTTTTCCACTCGACCCACTTGTCATTTTAAACCTAAAATTATTAATTTTTATATTTTTTATTTTTACAATAGTGAATTCTATCTTATCAAATTTCACACCATGTTATGTAACATTTTATATTCGTCCAGTAATCTTGTAATTATGTACCCCTTTCCAAAATCTATACACCTTATGTATTAATCTATATATGACATTAATTATTTTGCCACTTGACAGTAAACTATGGTTATAATCACAAATATTTTATTTGCATTATTTATTGCATTATTATTTCATATATTCACACCTTTGACCTAATTCCCTCACCTGATATAATTTCTTAAAAAATCCATATGTATACGATTGTACAGCTTGATAATAAATTCGTTGAAAAGAGTCTCTTCGCTGAATATTGTGTTCCTAATTCTAATTCGAGTACTATGGCGTACCCCAAATATTCATCTACCTTATTCAACAGCTGTACGACAACGGCACCTGCCAAGTGATCCACAACGGAAAACTCAGCGAGGCGTTTGGAGTAAACACAGGAGTCAGACAAGGGTGCTTACTATCACCAATGATATTCCTAATTGTGGTGGACTGGATTATGCGTCAGACAGTGGAAACAAGAAGACAGGAATATCGTGGACTGACGTGAAGAACCTAGAAGACCTGGATTTCGCGGATGACTTATGTTTGATGCCACAGACAATCGAAGACTTACAAGCGAAAACCGACAAACTGGTCGAAGAAGCAGCAAAGACAGGACTCAAGGTAAACATAGACAAGACGGAGGTTATGAAAATAACCAACCAACAACAGCACCAACATCCAACGTCAATCACCATCAACAGGAGGGATTTGAAAGAAGTTACTTCATTCACTTATCTAGGGATCATCGTCTCAACTACAGGAGGAGCGGACGAGTTGAAAGAATATGGACTAACATGGATGCAGGCGAAAAGTATAGCAGAAGACAGAAGAAAATGGAGACGTGCAGTTGAAGCCCTATGTTCCACTAGGAACCCAAGGGAGCAATAATAAAAAATTCTAATTTTCACAACATTTCTCCTGTACATTTCTGTATCTGCCGTCTTTTCAATGTTCTTCACAATTCACCTAATAGGTACCTTATACAGCATATAAAAATCAAAAGCTAAGATCTTCGAATGCGACTCTCGTTTGTTTTCTTAGTCAATTGTTTTACCTTTCTTTATTCTTAGAACGTAGTTTTCAATGCAAGAAATAAAACTATTGAGATATAATTAAAACGCAATTTAGTTATTTATCATGTGATTACAACAGTAATAAAGACAATGCAAAAGAACTATTAGACTAATTTCAGTGTACTTCCATTTGATAAGTTAGTTATTCTTGTACATAAATATTTCATTATTGCGAAGATATTCATCCAGATACTTAGAGAAAACAAGAAATTGAGCAAAGAATACCCTTTTCGATAGTTTCCACTTCTGACTCTGTAATTATATATATATGTTTATATTTATATATATACTTTTTTCCTTCACTTTCCCAGTGGAACATAGAGCTTCAAGCCTCCAGCTTGAAGTTTCTGTAGCAGTGTTCAACTTTTACAGGATGCGTTTGCTAGCCTCATGCCCAAACTTTCCTCTTCACCACCATTATTTCTGGCTTAGCTAGGCAAAGGAGTGCGTCTATGGCCGGGTATCGAACCCTGGGCCATGTGAATGACCGGCGAGCGTCCTAACCGCTATGCCACCGACCCACAAAGTGTTTAGCTTGAGACCTCGCTGAGACACGAACTCGGGTCGCTGGATTCAGAGTCCAGAGTGCCAACCGCTACACTACGAGACCCATGTTTATATACACAGAATATTTTTTGATTGGAAACTAGTCAGCAACTAGTGGAATGTGTATGTGTCCGGTCCTATCTTTTGTTCAAACTGAATTCTGTTAGTTAGGTTTGCTATAGTGCCACCTTGCTAGGTGCCTTGACACCAGGAGGCACCGTGAACTGTTGATAGTGGATGGTTGGAGACAATCCGTAGGAAGCCTTGGACCTAGATTTCGTGCTAGTTGGCACTAGCATACAATATAGTCCTACAGGAAGCCAGTCGCCAGCCCGATTAGCTGAGTGGTAATGTCTCTGACGCAGGTTCTAATCTCAGGGGTGGCTTGAGTTCCTTCGAGGTTGTGAATACACCTTACTGATGAATGTCGACTAGCACGAAACCTGGGTGTAAGGCTTCCTGTCGATTGCCTCCAGTCATCTAATACCAACAATATATTCTAGAATAATCGTCAGTAACAATATTGGTGTTTTTAAATACTATCGATTTTGTAAGTAAGATCAATGGAATTACAGTTAACTAAAGATGAAAAACTTATAGTAAGCATAAAAATATAATAGCAAGTAGAATATCAGATAACATTAAGGAAATTGTCACAACAAACTGAGATTCATTAGAACCTTGATGGTCAAGGTAAGGTCAGCTTCTTTTGGATACATAAGCTGGGTTTCTCAATGTGGATCTCAACAGCCAGCCTCAGCAGTGTGTAGTGGGTGAACTCTTAAGTTGAAGTTAAGATTAGTTGGCATGCGGTGGATGACTTCGAAAGCCTCGTCAACATCAGTCTTGTGTTGTATATCCAAAAGGTGAGACAAAACAGCCCTATGAATGCATTTTGTCTGCCCTTTACTTAACCATACAGGATGATGTTCGGAAATCCGAAGAGAATCTTTGTTCCAGTAGCTGAATACGACACTGTCTACCTCAGATGATTACCTTAAAAAATATTTTGTCATTTTTCATTTCACATCACATGATATTAACCAAAGGTGACTAATCAGCTAGTGCTCAAAATCAAGCCACGATTCAGCGGTACCTCAACTACTGATTTGGTGATGTGGCCACAAGATTTAGCTAGTGATCAAATAAATTTATTCACATGAGTTGTCTAAAGTTTTCCCGATCGCCTGGTGTACAGTTGTACCCTCAGGACCAGGATGATCGCAAGTCTTCACAAAAAGAGAGTCTCCTATCATCAAATAGCCATTTCCTCTCACTACTATGCCACGTAGCCAAATTTTCCTTCAAAATAGCCTGAGTGTGCTAAGAGATATGCTATTGTTTTCCGTCATATTTTATCAGTTACTGATTTCATTATCATGATGTGTTGGCAAAATAACATCATTTTACAGGATTTCATCATGAGCAGACACGTGGTTCGAAACCCGATGATTGCCTACTTTGATGACTCACACACTAGGACGAAGGGGCTGTCCAGTACTCCCAGGTTTTCCAATGGTTCTCTAACCGATTTCAGCTCATGATGAATTCCTCCAACTAATTACTGATGTGTTTATAATAACTACACCAAATGTATTCTTAATCTCTTATGGTACGTTTTACACTTTTTGCGGTCAGACAATAATAACCTTGAATTAGAGTTATGTGAAACAATTGTGAAACAGTCATTAATATTGATTTTGTGACCTGACATTAATAAGCGCTTTGCAATGGACGATGACAGATTTCTACTCAGATTAATTGCATTGGGATTTTCTCTATGTCCTAATAATCATTTTGGAACACGTTCTTTTCGACGACATAGGAAAATTCAATTGTTCCTACCTATATAATATATATAATATAAAATACTGCTGTATTTACATGTGCAATGTGATCGAATTTCCTCAAATGAAAGAGAAAGTGGAGAGCAAGGTTAGCAACAATACAGGGAAGTAAATAAGTTATCGAAATTACTTAAGTTATTAAAAAATTGTTAATACATAAGTGACATAATGACAAATGTAAAGAATTTTGGGTGAAAAGATGTCTGCATTTACATTTAAAAGATTATAAAATCAATGGAAGGAACAATGGGAGGATTAAGCCATCTAGTCTTCGTAAACAGACATGGAGTAGACAATATCTTCATTCCACCAGATTTGTTTCTATCCAGTATAAATGTTTCCTAGTGAAATGTTTGTTCGTGGGCCTTATATGTACGACCGACATATTGATGGATGAACTTCGACATATACATTTAGTTTTATTAGCTAATTGTTATCCAGAAACCTATATCAACTGCCACAGTAAAGATAGACGACATCTTGAAAAGACAGCTTCTCTACCAAAGAAAGCTATCTTTATTAACACAGCATTCAAGTGTGACTAGATTATGCAGTTGACGGCTAAAAGACTTCGTTTAGCTATCACAAGCACAATCTACTCTGTATCTCTTTCCCTCACATTCCAAACATTTCCGATCACTCTACCTACCATTAAAAGATGAAATTCTGTGAACTCCACTTCAAACTGTATCCACAAGTTCACCTGCAGTTGAGGTGACACCTACAGAGGTAGCATCAATAGAATATTCCAATGTCATCGCAAAGAACATGATCGAAAATGGTTATTAAAACATACAGAAAATCCCAATGCAATTAATCTGAGTAGAAATCCATCATCATGATCCATTGCAAAGCACTTATAAGTGTCAGGTCACAAAATCAATATTAATGACTGTTTCACAATTATTTCACATAACTCTAACTCAAGGTTATTGAAGGTGATGGAAGCATTTTGGATTGATCATCACATTTATCCTAAACTATGTGTACAAAAAAAATAGTCGACTTCAACCTTTGCCTAACATGGACTACTTGATCTATTTAAATATGATTGGACATTATGTGTACTTTTGTTTTATATAGCTGAGTAATTCTCAAGCCTTTTTTTTTGTTATTGTTAACCATGTTAGTTGTAAAGTGATTGCAAAGGAACTACGAAGTAACGGTATCATCTCGCGAAATTTGTCTTCTTAATGCCTTATTCAAATCTATCAAGGGGACTAATTATTTTAGTGTTCAGTTAGTTAGATAACTTCGTTTTGAAGCAGTTTAGTTACGAAGGAGCTTCATTAACTTTGTTTACATCCTTATGGGTTTACCTGATAGAAAACAAAATACTTTTATTCATTTTTGTTGCCTGCACTTTACGCTAGTCATTTTATTTCTTTTACGTTCGGCGCAGAAATGTTACAGTTATTTATTGCATTCAATAGAGTAATATGTTAGATATATACAAACTACTATTCTTCACCCATATTTGTATATCTTATCAAGTAAGAATGATTTAGCAGTAATATTTTCATTTATAAAGTGAATATTTATTCTAATCTAAAGTTTAACAGGAAAGTGCCTCTTATGTTTTATTGTATATATCATTATTTTACTGATTGTCTCTAAGCCGAGCTATTTAAAATTTGTGTTGAACATAGGAAGAATATACATTGATGTAGCACGAATAGCATGAATCCAGTTATATTTCGTCGTTTCTCGTCAGCTGCCTACAACCTGTTACATGTCATAATACAAGTTATCATACACTTTTAGCACACTTTTGTTCATCATCAAGAACCAACTTTTCAGTATTAGTTATTGCAAGAACGTAATAGCAAAATAGAAAATAAAGACAGTAAGTTGCCTTAAATTGTTACAATATATATATATATATACATATATATATTATATAAGAGTGAAACTTCTCGTAAATGAAATATGAATACATTTGTTACTACGGTGGTGACAAGTCGGTGATAATTGTATAACCAGAGATAATAAAATACAATGATTAGGATTCATGAGATCTAAAAATCAAAATTTGATGCATGGGAGATCGGATTAAAACATGGCGATGTAATGTAGTCAGTAGGGTTCAAAAGATTGAAAAATGAGTCTAATTTGTGAACTAAACGAAAAATAAAAAAGATATATTACTTGTTTTATTAAATATTACAGATTGTATGCAGGTGATGTGGACCAACAAGATGCGATACATCCATGTTATTCTGCACCACTTTTTGTTCTTTCTCCGTTTTGATTTATAAAGGGGATTTAGTGTATGAAATTACTTGTGTCAAAGGGTTAACAGCCTGCTGAAAGAAGCGATGCGTTACGCGACACTTCTAAGTAAGCACAAGTTGTAAGATTGACGAAAATTCGGCGCCTAAGATTATTTGCGTGCATACGATACCTAGTTAACTTCATACAACAGATTCTATTGCCATGAAACTATTTCTGAGCGATTAAGTTTTGTCTTAATAAAAAGATACGAATTCTGTTACATGTGGTAAGTTGTTTTCTTCCCGAATGAGTCGTAGTCACCTAGTCCAGTATATGCTTAAACTCTTAATTTCCTGCATTCTTCTAAGTAATGTTAATAATAACTGCTTTATGGATCCTAAGGCCTTTTGTCTTCTTTTTTTTTGTATAACTCTGAGACTGTTTTATAGTGTCGTGTATTCCTTAACTACTGTGGCAATCCTTTTACTACTATCCTGTACCTGATAATAAAGGTTTTGTATTTCCCAATGAATGAAAAACAAAACGATATTGTTGTTTTTGCTGACGTTTCGCTATTTAATGCTAATAGCTTTCTCAAAGTATTATTAAACCGGAATTTACAAAATCTCAACATATTTATATAACAAAGAGTTAGGGGTGAGAAAACAGACTTAGGTCAAGTTAAAGGGACATATTAAAAGTCAGAATAGCAATGAAGATCACTAAACCAAATAACAAAGGTAATAGTATGTCTGTTATTATATCAAAATAAAGTTTACTAACTTGATCATCGTTCGTCAGTCTGGGGTCGTTTTTCGATGTCAAGTAAGTCAATTGCTAAAGATAACAAAATCAAGTGTAAATTGTTGGGTTTTATCAGTGTGTAAAATTATAAAATAGCGTGTGTTTATGTAATAATATTGCTTATCACATTCGTGTTGATTTTGTCACTTCATGGGGGAGGGAGGTGTTTTAACCAGGTCAGATTCTGTTATAGTCCATCATTCCTGTTCAGACTATTTGGATTCCACTTGATATTGAAGTATGCGCTGAAGATGTCACCCAGTAAGGTGATGAAAGCTTCGCAAATTAGCCATCCAGCTCAGAGAACAAAACCACATCAAAAAGGGCTTCTGATATTAGACGTTCTTTGTGATTTCTGAAATGATCTTTCTGGATTATTTCAATATTGTCAAATCAGTTTTGTGGCCTGATTCTATAGCGTATAGACGAGCTATGGTTGATGATTTTTCAAGTTTTTCTAGTTCAACTGGATTTCTCGATGGTCGAAGAGATGCTCTACGGTGTTCATTTCTTCTGATTTTGATTTCTCGAGATGCTTGTCCGATGTATATCACATCACATTCCAAGCACTTCATTTTATAAACACAATTAAATAGAGAATCTTTAGGGATTTTGTCTTTTATATGAACAAGGTTGCTTTGGACTGTGTCTGGTGTTTTGAAGAAAACTCTAATATCGAGCTGATTGAGTACTCTTCTGGTATCGTCTGACGTTTCTGCTCTATACGGAATGACGACTGTTGAGGTCCATGTTTTCGGAAAGCGTTTTCGGCCATACTTAATGACTGTGTTGATTTTGTTGGTTAAGTTCCTTTGGTAGTTGTTTCACTTGAGAGTTCCAGTAATGTTTGATATTTCTTCTTCTTTTTCTTTCTCATCCGTTATCAGAGAGTGTGCTCGTCTAAGAAGACTTAAAACAACTGAAATCTTTGCGCTGATGGGGTGTGATGATTTGAAGTCTCACTCCTTAACTCTTTTTATTTATATGCTGAGATTTTGTAAATTCCGGTTTAATAATACTTTGATAAAGCTATTAGCATTAAAAAGCGAAGCGCCAGTAAAAACAAGAATATCGTTTTGTTTTTCATTCATTGGGAAATACAAAAACCTTTATCATAATGAATATTATATACCTGATGCCCAAATTTTTTCGAACCGTTAAAAGTGGACTTGGTTTGGACATATATCCTCTACTTGAACTGTTAAATCCGTTTCCACACTACAAACCTTTTTACCTCTATTTTGCTTGATTTACATTACTTAACATAATTCGTGTTAATTTGATTCCCAGCAATCGGTTTTTGGGCATTCAAATTAAATCAGCCTCTCCTAATCTCAGACCTGTTCTATTTTTATAACTTGTCTAAACAATAACACTTGATACAATTTCGGACAAAATGTTGGTATTATAACGCATCTTTACGCTACTAGGCAAAATATCATAACAAAATAGATACATATAGTGTGAAATAAATCGAAAATTTTACTGCCTTACATTGCTCTAACTAAGAGTAAGCACCAGTACAGATACGAAAAAACCTGAAGGAACTAAAAGTATATTTTGTTATTTCATCACCCTCATATACTATATATATTCACCAAGCAGTAACTGACGTTATGCGTCTAATTTTTCGTTTGGTGCGGACTGAGTTCTCTCAGTCAAATTTGCTATGTGGTCACTAAGTTGGATGACTCGCAGCCCCGGCACACTCTGAGACTGTTGTCATTAGACGGTTGGAGGCATTTGGTAGGAGGTCTTTTTTCGAACTAGGTTTCGTGCCTGTTGGCACTCGTCGTCAAGGCGTACCTGCGACGTCTTCTGAAATTTAAACTTGGATCACCCACTGCCACAGTTCTGCCTTTACATTTGATTAGTACTGTTCTGTTTGTAAAAGGATGCCGATATGCTTTTCACTACTGTCAATATGTTATTTCTTCATGAGGGCTGCAATTCAGGTATCCACATTCCAATTTAACCCACTCTGTCTATCAACTATGACCGCGCTTAATGAACAGACACACCACTCTTCAAGATTAGAGCTGCATGATATTTTCATCGATGAAAGTGAAACGAAGAGCTTATTACAAGTTGGGTCTGACACTTGAAACGGTGAAGCGCCGAGGCATTCGTGTTGACGAAAGTGGTTCTAATAATAGTTCAGTTCTCTTTTAATTTTGTTTCCATTCAGTAGAAATCTTTCTTAAAGAATTTCAATAAAAATTCCGCATAAATTTTGCATTAAAGCAGATAATTGAGGCTTTGAATTAGCTAACATCTCACAACTTGAATGTTTTACAAAAATTTATGATCCCTGACAACACTAGAAAATATAAAGACGATAGAGTGATGTTTCCAAAGTATGCTAAATTGCTTAGTGAAGGGTGAAAATGACAATCAGCTTTCAGAAAGGGTGAAGGTAAACTAATTTATGGAAAAATTAGAGAAATTCATTATAGTGGTAAACACCACAAAAGATGTACAATGTACAGATATATTTCCAAAATCCCTGTAAAATATACTCTAGACATTTTATCACCAACGAAGAATCAATCCATCACTTACACGCTTCATCAAATTTTATTTTGAATCTATCATTCTAGAGAAACAACTTCACAATATTTTCGTTGTACAAAAACATCCTTTCCCATATTTTGAGTTGCATGTTAGATGTCCTCAGAATAAACCGTGGAAAATAACTCATATTTGAGAATCCTTTTGCTAAGAAATTATAAGCAGCGATTTCTTCAAATGCCTCTTGATTCAGTTAGTAAAGAATAGGATTGATGTAAGTTGTTCTCTTACTCATTATGGTTTCCTGAATACTGCTTATTACTTGTAATGACTTTTTAGAGTATTCACGTTCATTTTCTATCATTTAATCCTTTTTTATATTTCAGTATCTTGCAGTTCGGTATGCTCATCGACGTTTAACGAAATTGCACTAAACCTATTTTGCATTCTGATCTACTGAGACCTATATCAATAATTATCCCTTTTGAAGAAACTGAGTGCGTGAATAACACTACATACTATTGATACATTGGGATGATCAACTGTGAAATACTAATTTCAACCAGTTTGGCTTGACCAGTTCGTCCAAGTAGGTAGTCAGAAATCGGGTGCATATGTGTGAATGATACCCTGACAGTGTGAAAAGTACAGCATATCTCTAGCTTCCTGACACACATAAACCCACTAGTGAGGGGAAGAGAATTTACATCTGAATCAGAAAATGAAGAAGAAGAAGAATTAGCCATGTTAGAATGTAAAATCAAACGAATAGAAGAAGGTAGACCCCACACTAGCGTTTATGAAAAGCCAAATAATTCTGCTAATATATATTTAGAATTTAAATCATCTCATCCGTTGTCTGTAAAGGCTTGCTTAATTAAATGTCTAACAAACCGAGCAATAGCACTAAGTAGCACAAAACAAGACCTGTGTAGGTGAAGAGAGAGGTTGATTAGTGAATTCTGGTTCATTGAGTCTACACCTAACACGTAAAATAGGAATGACGCATCACTCATACTGGAAATATGGAAAATACTAGTATTAATCAAGTCAAGCGATGAAAAATAATGGAATTATATAAACGAAGTTATGAAGTTGTGTGATTACCTTGATATGATTATGAGCGGCAATAATTTGTGCTCGAAACTTGGTCATCAGTAAATATTACTGTATAAAACTTTGAGACTTTATCAAAATAAATGTTACCCATAATGGAATTATAATCAACCACAGTGCAAAAGTTCTATTCTTATATCAGAAATCGAGTGGTTTAAATTGACTCGCCTCCCTGGGCTTAATCGAAGTAGGTTCATCACTGATGTGCTCGGTCCCAAACCAGCGAATTAGAAGTCCAGTTTTGGACCACTCTGATCTGTTTAGTGACTACTACTGGTTGACATGAGTGGTATATAAATATTCATTCGAACTAGTAGCTAGTATGAAGTGTCTATCATGCTTAAAAATTTCATTAATGATGTATGGTCCAAAACACTGCTTTGGAAAGACCAAAGGAGAGGACTCTGGAGTGGTCGCGCTATAGGATGATATTGCATGCCGGTCTTGTCTTGCAAGAGACAGAGATGGGTGTATTCGGTTCCCCTGAAAACCGATACCCAGTCACTGGGTGTACCATTATGTGAAAGACAAATTCTTCTCATCTGCATTTAAATTTCCTCATTCATTGACAATTACGCATTCATCAAACTGAACTTAATTCAGTCAGCTCGCAAATCCAAGGCATGGTAATGTTTTGTTTTCTTTTATTCAAAATGCCATATTTTACTCTCCTACCTCGTACGTTTTACGTGGCATGTACTCTTAAGGAAAGTTTCAAAGCAGGTTACACACTTTTCATATAATAAGACATAACTTATTGGAAACTAAAGACACAATAATTTTTATTTTTCATTCCTCTGAAATGATTTATCAACTCTGTTGCGGTATATACTTCACCATATGAATTACGGAACATTTTTTTATCAGAGGCTTCGCAATGGGGTCAGCTGCTTGATGCAGTGACCTGAATTAAATCACTCGCTGACAGTTTATAGTCTGTTTTATTTCTCATATTGTTCAGAATATTGGCGCTAAACTGTGCTTAAAACGTCATCAGTTGGTAATACTATATAACACTGAGGGACTTTATCAAATAAATGTTCTCTTTAATGGAATTCTCCAGAACCTAATCATATTACCATCTACCACGGTGTGGCATGCCAAATTAAAAACTTTATTATGCAATAGCATTCTATTGTGGTGCTCAAGGTTTGTTTGTAAATCGAAAGTCATATCGGCAGAAAAAGAGTAGATGATTTTCCTTCGACGTAAGTTAACCATATTGAACATGAATAAATTATAGTGAGTGTGTAAATTTAACTGACTACTGCGTTATTGGTTTAATTGCGAGCTCATATTAATTAGAGAACCACTGGAAAATCTGAGCGAGCTTGTAGTCCATTCAAACACCAGGAACCTATCCAGCGGCCCTTGAATGCAAACTTTACATCTGTAACCAATCAAATCCCTACAAACTAACACTTGGTATTGCGAAATTCACCATATTTTTCAAATATTTAATGAACACACCCCTCACTGGCATAGAGGTTAGGACGCTCGGCGACCATGCACATAGTCCGGCCGACGCACTCCTTTACCTCTTTTATCCAGTAATAATAGTGGTAAAGACGGAAAGTAGGGCATGAGGCTAGCAACCCCATCCTGTAAACATAAACACTGCCAAGCCTCCAGCTTGAAGCTCTATGCTCCACCGGGGAACGTGAAAGAAGTTATAATAACACCCCTCAAAGTTTTCCAGTAATTACTGAATTCATTTATACTTTAAAGAGACTCGATCGATCAAGGAGTATGTTTTTATTTACATTCTTTAACGTTAAATTAAACCAAATGGAAATAAAAATGAAACCTGATATAGCTATTTTCATATTTCTGTCAAAGATTCAATGTTTAATTTTATATGGGACTGTCAAATGTGTAGCCCTTAATAATGATTAAGACTGAATTTTGTATAAATTTATATATTTATAAAAATCAGTGGAATATAAAGTAAATGGGATCGGTGTCGCTTACATTCCTGAAGCCAGTGTATACTTTTGTCTAGTAAACGTGTCATGGTGATATTTCCAATAATGAAAACTGATTGTGAAGTGACACTCAAATATATCAAACGATAAGTTATCACTAAAGACGCCTATATATATCAATCAATAGAAACTTCAAACGAAGACAAAGGCCTAGAATTAAAGTGAATGAATTTGAAATCATAAGATTGACTTAAACGCTTCATGATAAACGTTTCTGCTAAACCAGAAACGTAATTTCATGTTTTAATAACGAATACTGTATAAAAGGACGATAATGCATGTGTTAAAGGGTACTTAGATAAGATTATAAGTCAATAAACAGTGAAGAAGGTGATTGAGAATTTTGTCGGCTTAAATTTCACTTCAGAAAAATCGTTTTAATATGAACATACGCTTTCTGAAAAGGAGGTATTCCTCACCATATAAAACAGTCATACGTTTTACCTTTCTCTTTACCAGTGATCATTTGTAAATTCTGAGAAATTTAAAATTTCAGCCTACAACTTTCTTCAATTTAATAGTCAGAAATGTGTTCTTACGAGTTGATCACGGATTGATATCAGTTAGAGAACCATTGAAAACCAGAGAGTACTGGACAGCTGTTTCATCCTAGTTTGGGAATCATCGGTAGTTCTCACCCATTGGGATTCGAACCCAGGGCCATCCGGTTACAAGGCCAGCGAGCTCGTATACCGTTTAGCCACTGGGACCCAATTCAATGGCTCATGAATTCTAACTTCTACCAACTGGTGATCTAACGCGACCCCAACCGCTTTCCGACGGCACTGGCTGGGGTCGCACTCTATTTAATATCAATCCGTGATCAACCCTTACAAACCAAACTACAGAAAAAGAAATATGTTCATTAAAGTAGTTTTAATGAAAACAGATCGATACTTGTTTTTTTCACAATTCAGAATCATTTTGAGATCCACGTGAAGCGAACCTAATTACCAGTTTCACATTATTCCTAGAAGTGAATCAGGATTTCTTTTTACAAATGCTAAATCTTTTGAAGGATAAGATAACAGTTATTACGGCAGGTAAGACCGTGAGCACCTTGTTTAACTTCTACAGTATTTTTCATTACTAACTGTCTCTACAACAGAGTAAATGAATCTTCGTTACTGTCATTCGTCTATTATTATTCTCTGCTTAGACCACGGATTGATATCAGTTGGAGAACCAATGAAAACTAGGGAGTAGTGGACATCTGTTTCGTCTTAGTTTTGAACTCATCAGCAGCACTCACTAAGGTACTTCACGTGTACCATTCAGCCACTGATACCTGATTCATTGGCTCATGCATTCTTACTTCTGTCAATGCCAAGGTCTAACCTGAAACAAGTAGAATCCCTACAAACTAATTCTTGAAAATATTATTATTATTCTATCAAGAATGAGGATTAAACGATTTGTAATGATTAACTTCATTTAAACGACAAAATAATCTCAAGAAATAGAATATTCACAAAGTGTTTACCTTCATGTTTATATTCTTGGAAGGGTGAAAAAAGCTAATTAGTGAAAGGATATTTTGGTATTTTCTCGATATACAGTGATTCTGTTATCTGATAGTAAGGAAAAGCTTATATTGGTACCAAAACCCCGCTGTCATTTTAAAGTCATCATTATAATAATGATTGAAACTACTCAACAATTTTAATAATAGTTTTAAATCGACCTGTATATCCTGAAAAGAATAAAAGAAGCAACTACTTGTGTAAAAGCAGTAACTGAAATACTTTACAACAAACGAAACAATTAGTTTTTCTTCATTCCTTGGCGTGCCCGATTAGAACACTAAGCTTCAAGCTTTGAGGTCTGAGGTCTTCGTAGCTTGGGTGTTACTTTCATAGGGTGAGGTCACTAGGCATATGATCAAGTGAAACGCTCAATTTCAGTACATTCACCGCTAAGAAATATACATCCCACTACTCGCTGCCAAGTATTTCAGATTATTGACACATTTTATGGCAATTATGTTATATTCAAGTAGCTTAAATATCAGGTAAGCAACAGTTTATCTTTCATTTTGGTGTACAGATGTTTTAAGGCTGAGAGGTGTTGCAATCACACAGACACCTACCTCTGTTTATACTGTGTGACTTCCAATCATTACTACAAACATGTATTTTGACTGGACACTGTTAACTAGTGTGACGTGTCTAGTCCTTTCTTTGGTTCAGACTGAATTCTATCAGTCAGGTTTCGCCATCACGGTGCACACTGATTTGATGATATTAGATAGTACAGCAAGAAGTCAATCGTGAGCCCGATTAACTCAACGGTAACGTCTGTGACTGCAGCACTGGGTGATGTGGGTTCGAATCTCAGAAGGGACAGGAGTTCCTTCTGATGAGTACAAACTAGCACGAAACCTAGGTGCAAGGCTTCCTGCCGATTGCCTCCAACTATCTAATACATGCATTTATATTACCAGGTTGAAAAATAAAAAATTTTATCACAAAGCACCAAATGAATGTGACACATCTTTTATTCCTTTCAGAACACAAAAAATAAAGACAAATATCTTTAGCTTGTATGCTAAACAAATTATGTATGACTTAGTTGCAAATACACAGAACGTAACTTGAAACGATATCAAAAAAGCGGTCATCAATTATAGATAAACTTTACTGCATAAAAACCGTTTCCACTAGGCGTCAGATAGTATAAGTTCCCGCTTAAACCTCAAATGGTTAAAAGAGAATTACAACCACAGGCTTCGCTTCACAATTTGTTCAGTAAGCATAGTGCAAGTGCTGTTCATCCTAGGTATTAAAACTATTGTAGAATGTGTCACATATTACTAATACTTCATTCATATTTGAATTTTGCGCATTACTTTTATACATTTTCACATACATGATCTAATTTCTAAACAGAAAGGACTCCTACTGGTTAAAGCACATAATTTTACTAACACAAAACTTTATCTCCTTCTCACTCATTCAATTACTTTGACTTTCTCCATTATGGATAAGATTTTATTTTGATAAATCACACAGTGTTACACAGTAATATTTACTGATCATCAAGTTTCCAGCACAAACTATTTCTCACACAACTTTTTACTTCATTTATATACATGAGTGGAATTCATTAGATATTTGGATAAAATCAATACAGGACAGTATGCACTGTTCTGAATACATTTAATCCTACTCCAAAAATATGGTGATGATATGCGGTTGACACTTTCACAGTGTTATAAACAGAACATATCTCTAGCTTCTTTACACAAATAAACTCACTAGTGAAGGGAAGAGGATTTACACTGGAATCGGAAAATGAACAAAAAGAATCAGCTACGTTAGATTGCAAAATCAAACGAACAGAAGAAGGCAAATTGCACTACACTACCGTTTATAAAAAGCCAACTCATTCTGCTAATAGATATTTAGAATTTAATTCTTCTTATCCGTTGTCTGTAAAGCCTGACTTAGTTTAGTGTATAACAAATCGAGCTATAGTACTAAATAGTACAAAAGAGACCAGAATGATGAAGGGAAACAGATAAAAGAGGTGTTGGTGTTGAATAACTATCCTATAGAATTCATTAGGAAGACAAGAAAAGGGCAAAAGCAAAATAAAAATGATGGCAAAACCAATAATGATAAGACAAATAAGAGAGAATATAAGGCATCTACTGTTATACCGTTCAAGGAAGGGACATCTGAGCCCCTACCTGGGACTCTCAATAAATCAGGAATTAGGGTGGAATTCAAACCTATAAACCCATTCAGATAAGAAAAGCTCTGTAGGCCAAAGGACCTTTTTGGTGTACCCAATCAAACAAAATAATATAATGTACAAAATACCTTGCAATGACTTTGAGTTAGGTAAACTGCATAAGTCAGACTAGTAGGTCGTGGGTAGTCATATTGTCGGATCATAAGAATTTAACTAAGGTGAGAATGGTTTACCCCGCGAAGATAAGTAATTTAGGAAAAAGCTCAGTGATTGCACTACATGCATTCTGTCTGTCTGTCTGGATTCAACATAGAACTTGGCATCGAAGTGCACCAGTTCGAGTTGCCACATTCCAAATAGCACACAGAGATAGACAAGAAGATGAGTGAAGAGAATCAATACAGTCTGACAAGTATAAGAGTGAAACAGAATGGGTAATGGTAGAAAGAAATATGAAACATTACAGAGACTGAATACATCTGCACCATTGACAACGATTTTGAGCCATGTCATCTATTGTCTCCAGCCATTGATTCCTAGATTCCCGAGGGCCTCAACCCGGGAGTCTGCATCTCCCTACCTGACTCAGTTTAACTGTCAAGAATTTCATGGATTGATGCCATGTTCTTTTTTGGCCACCACTTACTCTTTTCCAACCTGCACCTATATCAGCTAGCTAGCTACTACATGCATTAACACACAACCACACATTAAGGTGGGAGAGGGTTAAAATTCTAAGAAGTAATATATGTAGGCGGATAGAGAGGTTGATTACTGAATCCTACCTGGTTCATTGAGTCTACACCCAACATAGGCAATGGAAATGACTCAATGCAAATACCAGAAATATGGAAGATATTATTACCACCCGTCAAATCAAAGGAGGATAATAAATAACCTTAAAATTCTATTTCACTTCACGTACATCATAACATTCTAACAAATTACTAATTTCACTATAAATACACTCGTCTTATTTCCCATCTGATTGTACGTGATTGATAGCGCTTATATTACTTCTGAATGTACATTATCCTATACTGATTTTATTCAAATATCTAATCAATTTCACTCATGTACATAAATGAAGTAAAACGTTGTGTGAATAACTTGATATAATTATGAACAATAGTTTGTGCTCGAAACGCAGGCATCAGTTAATATTACTATGTAACACTGTGTGATTTTATCAAAAAAAATCTTATCCATGACTGAGTTATGCTCTACCACAATGCCCAAGTTTTCTAATTATATCTTTGACTTTTTTTGTGCAAGCTTGTAATATACAATAAATTTAATTAGATAGAAAGATGATGAAATTCTCATTAAATATCTTGTCAGAATCATTCTTAGTGCGTTTATAAATCAAACATTAATGAACTTCGATTGATGAAGTGACAGTGTGGGTAAAAGCTTGAGTATTTTTCATGAATTTTTCAGTGATATCAGTTAACTACAACTTTGAAGTATAAGCCACAGATACTGAGACTTGTGATCCTATTTTATAGCACAATATGATGCGTTTCTACTTCTAAATATTATGAAGTAGGCACATGATTGTCGTTCATGTTCACAGATCATTAAAGATGCTTAAATTATAATAATAATAATAAAGATATAGTAGCATATAGAATATCAACTAAAATTAGGAAAATTTCACAGAAATTGAGGATCATTCAGACCTAAATGGCCAAGGTAATGATAATATCTGAACTAACTTCTTTTGAATACACAAATTAGGCTTGTTAACATGGATCCCTACAGCCTCAGCAATATTTAGTAGTCGAACGCTTAAGGCAAAATTGAGATTCGTAAGTATGCGATAAATGACCCTGGGCCCTTGAAGGATGTTATTAATTAACTCAAATTCTTTTGTCGGTACATGGATGATACATTTTTGATTATGAAAAATGAGAAGGAAGCAAAGAGCATCCTGGATAAATTTAATGAGGTTCATCCTGCAATAAATTTTACTATTGAGAAAGAAAAAGATTCATTTCTAGACGTCCTTATGACCAGAAAAGGGGATGGTACTATAAAAAGAAGTGTACATAGAAAATCTACATCAACGGGTCAGTTTACTCACTTTCTCAGCTTCGTACTCTTGAAATACAAACGCAATCTGATAAAGTGCTTGGTTCACATAGCAAGCGTGATTTGCTCGGATGAATGTCTTGATGAAGAACTTATTAATAATAAACGGTTTCAGAGTGAAAATGGTTATCTTGAAAATTTTATTGATAAGAATATGAATCTAAAATCAAAGCAACCCAAGTTACCAACAGTTCCAGAAAAGGCCTTATTCTTACAAATGCCTCTTCCATTTGTATCTACCAATTTAACTGTTGCTGTGGAGGAAGCCAGTTACATAGGCCGTACAATTAGGCGTGTTTCTCGTCGAATTTTATTTGAATGACAACATCCCACTGAACGTAGATGTTAGTGCGTATGAATAACTTTTGATCTAGTACTCTAGTAAAAAATCTCCCAGTATTCTTACATTAGAAACACTTTATAGGCATGGTTTACTGTTATATTCATGTTAAGAAAACGAAATAATAGTGAAGTTTGGTAGCAATAATGTTAAGCCCCTTTGTAAAATGTACTTACTTCTTCAGCACCGTTGAAAATCATCATTTTCGGAACAACAATTTACCGTTAATTTTATTAATGGTATTTTATGTTGATTAAGTAAATTCTTATGCAACTGTAATATAGTAATAACCTAAAAGCGCGTTTTTATGTTTTGTAGTTTGCAGTTAGAATAAATCCAGGATATCATTATTCAGATGTGATAACTTCATCTTTGCAGCTGTCTGGGTATTATTTGTTAAATAAATGAATTGAAACAGTTGAATCAAGAGTACTTATAAAGAAAATTGTTTACTCCCTAGGTTCTTTTTTTCATCAGTCTGGTAAATGAATTTAAAAAGAAATTGACTTTATATCTGCAACTTGGCGTATTAATTAACCAATAAAAACCAACCGTATTCTATCAATATTCATTCTTGTTTACTAAATTATATTAGTAAATACTGTTTCTGTTTACCTGCTGATTACTAGTCATAATCTGTAATCACATAACAGCAGATAAAGTAACCCATCATTAATTACATCAGACATGTCTGTTTGGGATGTTCAGGTCAAAGGTGAATTACACACTGTGACCTAAATATGAAGCAAGATTGTATTTATTTTATTTTTATTTCAAAGTCAGGCTCTTCCTTCATTCAATGTACTTTATTATTTTTAAAGGCAAACGAGCTTAAGCAAAAGGTAAGGCAGTTTTCAGTAGGATTATTTTGTTGTGATAGCGAAGGAAATAGTGATTCCATTCTACAGAAAATTAAATTTACAAGTCGGTGCATCTGTCGTTGTACAATGAAATCTTATTTCCATACTTATAAAAGAGGCGTCATTGGTTCATGTGGTTTGGGATTCGATTTACCAGTCGACGGACTACTAAACCTCGTTAAGCCGGTGGTAATCCATAAATAATATTGAAACTGCAAATCTCGAGCTTAAAACCCTACGTTACACTTGGAATGCAGAAGAATAAGAAAAATATAAAAGAAAGCAATCGCATATAGATTTCGGCGCTGATGATCAAATTATTTCGAACATTTTGCCACCATAATAGCTTCGCTTCTGTTGTAGAAAACTTCTGACACTCATGCAAAATCGTCTTAGGAATTGGTTTGTAAGACATTGGAATCGGTGTATTTCCCTTACATTTCTCCTAGGGTGAGTGAAACCTCATTTCTTTTTGTTTTATTTACTGGTTTACTGATGAACATCTAATTTCTTCGGTTATTGAGTAACGCGCTGACTGTAAGCTGTCTCTTACTAGTTCTCACTGTCAAGTTATTTTAGCGCCTACACCTCTCATTCATGTGCAAGCATTGAGCAATGTAGAATATCGAAATAATACAGATTTGTAGCTAAGGGGCATGATTTGCAATTAATAGTGTTCTCTGAGCTGGTTGGTTTAGTTGTGGAGCTTTCGTCATCCTTCTGGACAACATCTTCAGCGCAATTCTATCGCTTATGAAGAATTTAAATCATATCACTTTATGCTAAAATTGCGCTGAAGATGTTGTTTAGAAGGACGACAAAAGCTCCACAACTTTACCAACCAGCTCAGAGAACACTATTAATTGCAAATATAGAATATTCTACTAATTTTACTTATTATTAGTAAGTCCATTGTGTTTACTGCTTGTCTAAAGAGTCCGTTTTTTTCATGTAAAAAAAGGTTAAAAAATGAGATTGTGAATGACTTCTTAACAGTTTGTCCTTTTTTCGTTTGACATAACTTTTACAAAATAGCCATCAATATTAGTTTGGCTTCAAAAACTAAATTTTCTTGAGTGTCTATTTAAAAATAATGAGGAGAGTTGAAAGGTGATTTTATAACTTTATTACTAAATTCGGAATCGCAAATGCTTGTTTGCCTAATATCATTTTCGGGGAAATACTTTTGTTGTATTTGAGGCGGTATATCCTTTAATTGCGAAGATTCTCTAATAGAAGTTGTGATCAATTTAACCAACATCTATATACTACTCATGAGTCACTTCAGTTTCTGAGTAATTCCAATGCAAAAGGATATTTACTAAAATATGGTAAATATTCAGGTTACATAATAATTTATATCCAAAGATAGGTGTATTAAAAGGCACTATCAATTCAGTCTTTTACTAACTAACACCATTCCACTTTGATATGACACTAGTAACTAGTGTGATGTGTCTGGTCCTTTCTTTGCTGCAGACTGAATTCTATCAGTCATGTTGTAATTTAGGCACCATTCTAGGTAGCTCGACATCACGGCGCACATTTATTTAATGATATTAGATGGTTGGAGGCAATCGGCAGGAAGCTTTGGACCTAGGTATCGTGCTTTTTGGCACTCATCAGTCAACAAGGCGTATCTGCAACCTTGAAGGAACTCATATCCCTTCTGAGATTCGAACCCACGTCACCCAGCGCTAAAATATCCAAAATATAAATCAAAATATCCACTACAGTTCTACAGGAGGTCGATTGCGAGCCTGAATAGCTCAGTGATAACGTCTCTGACTGCAGTACTCACTGGATGACGTGTGTTCGAATTGCAGAAGGTTGCAGATACGCCTTGTTGACTGATGAGTGCCAACTAGCACGAAACCTAGGTCCAAAGCTTATTGCCTATTGCCTCCGACTATCTAATACCATTCCACTTTGTATATACATATATATATGTATATAATATTCATGAGCCATTTTATTAAAACATTATCTAGGCACACTGTGGGTGGCCTGCTTTAGCTATAGGGCTACCTAATTTTCCACAGAGTACAAAGCATCAAACTTATTGAGTTATACTTTGTTTCAACCACCGGTTTAACTTCTTGAACAATAATCTGTACTCGCGTTTGGGTGGTTTTCAGCATACCGCTAGGTCTTTTCTAAGGAGAGGAATGAGTCGAAGATGAGAACATTTAGCAGATAGAAAAGAATACCGTCCATTTACACACTGTAGATTACCAGCTTACTTGAAGATTCTGCATGAGGAATGGTTAAAATCAAGCTGAAAATTGTGTACTGTACATAAACATGTTGTTCAGAATAAAGTTATTATTGAATAACTATTATTAAATAACTTTTAAACGATTTCAGCTAAATTAGCTTTATAGTGTCTGAACTGGATGCACAATCTTTGTTAAAACGATTCCACAACTACTGTTACGTCATTCATATCTGTAGTGATCTGCTCATCTATGAAATAATACATACTACTTGTTCTTCTGAAACTACTGGTTAGGACTGTCGCCGACCATGCACACTGTTCGGGGTTCGATCCTCTGCCGACGCACACCTGATACCTACAGTTGGTCGGCAAAATTTGGGCTACCGATATCACATGCTGAAAATTCCATACCTGTACCAAAAATACAGTGTGGAATCAAGCTGTAATAAAAAAAGACAATCATAAAGTATGTTAAATACAAACCCTGGAAAGGAATTCATGAATAACAGCTTGTTAATTTCTATGTGACGAGATAACCGTTATGGCTAATATCAAACTACCCATGTCAATCAATAGTACTGGTTATATAATCAAAACTAAAACATTTTGACAACCATCACTTACTCTCATTGTATCTGCACAGCTGATATACGACGAATGATGAAAAGACGTTTTTTTTAAAGTTTGCCCTTTTTCGAGTATATAAGTCAGCTCTTATAAATACTCCATAGAAATAGTTCCTTGTTTAATAAAGTTCAAGTGTGAAGCATAATGTATACAAAATGATTAAATTGAAGGAAAATATGTTGCATGCGTAAAAGTATAAGCACTACTTAGATATATTTAATGAATATATTTATATATATTTCATGATGTTTCTAGTAAATGTGTGATGAATCATAGAATGAAAGGTACACACATGTACATTGATCATTAGTTATATTTTGTACAACTTTACCACCATAGATAATCAACCTTTCATTGGATATATAAAGAAGTTTGTCACTGAATCTAAAGATCGGTAGACAGACAATATAAATAAAAGTGGGTAAATGAAGAGAGATGAACGCTGTTTAAACCGATAAATAGCAAGTTAATTTTTTATTCAAACCCAACACTTTTTTATCAGCTTTCAAGTTAGTAAAGCATACTGTACTGTCAAGTCAACTAGTTAGTGTATTTTTTCTGTGTGTAGATAAGTTTGGTATAGTTTGAATGAATCACTACTTACGTCAAAAACAACACCTCTCTTGTTGCTCATCTTGACGTAATCATTAAGTCAAAAAGTCATATTGTCGTTTGTTTTAACTAGTAATAAGTGGAAGGGATATGAAGTGTATTAGTCCATGTGAATGTCTTAAATAGCTAACAGATTCAAGTGGACAGTTGTAGGATTAAGTGATGCGGTAAAAAGTTGTGAAATGTTCTGTGTGTGTTTTTTGCATTAACATACCAGTCCACACAACCTAGCGCATTTCACACTATTTATTACAATCTTTAGAATGAACACCATAAAAGAATACAGTTTTTGTTCAGCGAAGAAATTTCTTTTCAACGACTTCATTTTCAAGCTGTACAGTCGTATTTATATTACAGAAAAAGGTTATTAAGTGGCACTAAATAATTGCTCAGTCAATGTACGTATATATATATATATATATTTTATCACATATATACGTACATTGACTGAGCAATTATTTAGTGCCACTTAATAACCTTTTTCTGTAATATACATACGACTGTACAGCTTGAAAATGAAGTCGTTGAAAAGAAATTTCTTCGCTGAACAAAAACTGTGTTTTTACTTATGAATAAATGGGTATTTTTCGAGATAAAAAAAAATAGTAGTTTTTTCAATTTTAAGGAAAGCATTTTATATCTAAATAACAAAAACACTGGGAAATTTATATGAATGTACTGTGGAAAGTGTTTGAAAGCTCAGTGTCCCATGAAAAAACATTTTATAAATATCATTTAAAGGCTTCCTTTCCTTAAAACTTTGAAAAACTAAAGGAATTAGCGAAATGCGATGTTTGCAGAGAGGTATAATTTCAAAACTTGTGATAGAAATAAGTTTAGATTAGAGCGCAGTTTAAATTCATTTTGTGTTATAGACGAAAATTTAACCTTTTCAACAAATGATTAATTTACTATAAGGTTATTTGGTATCACCTCGCCTAATTTACTATCTTGTCCTAAGCCCTTAAAAGTAGAGAACGTTGGGTGTAACGCTAGCGACCCACCCTCAAGTGGACCCCGAATAGGAAACGACAAGTAAAGCTTCCGAGAGTAACACAGATGAAGTGATGTGATGAGATGATGACAGCTTATGCGTGGTCGTGAAACTAGCTAAGCAAGTGTGCGGAAATCAGGATGAAATAGAAATGTGCTTTTGAAGCCTTATTTTCCAGTATTGGTTTTGTAACGATTTTGTTTGATTGCATGGAGGATTTCGTCATGAGCTGACATCAGTTTGAGAACCCCTGGAAAACCTAGGAGTACTGGACAGCTGTTTCGTCCTGGCTTTGGGCTCTTCAGCAACACGCGCTCACCGGGGTTCGAACCCAGACCTTCTGGTTACAAGGCGAGCTCGTAGACCATTGAGCCACCGGGACCCGCTGTGTCGTGAATTGGCAGAAGTTAGAATTCATGGGCTGGCCATTGGACCGGGTCCCAGTGGCTCAATGGCCTGCGAGCTCGCCTTGTAACCAGAAGGTCCTGGGTTCGAACCCCATGAGTGCGTCCTGCTGAAGAGTCCCAAACTAGGATGAAACAGCAACTGTCCAGTATTCCAGATTTTCCAGTGGTTCTCCAACTGATGTCAGCTCATGATGAAATCCTTATTTTCCACTCGGAACCAAAGGGAATGCTAATAATAATGTTGTTTAACAGGCTTAACAAATGTGTGTCTGTTCTGACAAAGAAAACTGAACAGTTGTTGACTAACAAGTAAAGAAGAATTATGACTGTACAAAATAAGAAACATAGAGCGCTTACTTCAGTCTATAAATACACATAAGATGCAGGTAAACAGATAAGTATTTGTATTTCGAAGGTTTTTGATGTTCTCCTAGCTTGGCTATACATCTATAGACATTTCATTGCTAGGTCTGGATAAAATCTTCGTCGGTAGCTTCATTAAGAAGTCAGTTGAGTTGTGTCTCCACTTGCAGATTATAGGAGAGATTTTTCTCTAGCAACCTTTTGACCTTACATTTCATTGTGTCATGTCAGAGCATATCAGCAGAACCCAGCAATAGTTATTAACAGAATTGTCCACTAGGCAAAAAAATATGCAGGAATGGCAAGTTATGGATTCACGGTGATCTTCATTTCTCCCCTTTTCAAGCTAATCCGTAACCCTGTTTTTTCATGATTATTGTATAAGAAGTCACCAGTATATTTCTCACAGATTCCTGCCAGTAGTACACGTTACAAAGGTAATTCTTCTTCAAAATGATGTTTGTCTAATACAAACAACCTACAATTCATAAAATACGAGTAACTGTGCTGCAGAAGCTTGGGTTGACACAGAGGAACACTCACCAAATCTTGTCTTGATTTTTTAAACCCACTGGGATTATTTTAAGTAATTTTATAATGAAACTACCTACAAGTTTCAAATAATTTTATCCTATAAGTTGTTCAGTAAATTTCTTATGACTTATTTCAAGTTAGGTAACATTTTTATATCATCTGATTCAAAAATTTTGGGATCCATTGAACTAGAAGCCATAGACTTGGTCTTTGATGCCTACTGGTTTTTATCAACGCTTCTGAGTTTGAGTTTAAAGGAAGATAAACTTTTCGTTATCTTAGGTATTCGTTAAATTCACAGTTAAACTGCTGATTGGTCAAGCTCAATCAAGTGATCAAACGTGATAATAATTATAGTTTCTTAACCTTCAGTAATCTGAAGTTATGTTTGATTATTTTCTTTACTGGGAGTACGATAGAAGCCCTGATAAGGGCCGTTTAATTTCTCTAATAGTGAAGATTGACTGAGAAACTTTCGCAAAACAACCGAAAACGGTAATTATAGCTAGTAAATGCTGCTTGAAGGTGTGTGAGGAACATCAAGAAGGGCAATTGAAAATTCTAAATTGTTCATAAATGTTCCTTTCTAGGCCAGAATTTTAAATGACATTCAGGATTCACGAGATATTTTATAGTGACATGGAATGTTTGGAAAATGACGTGGTAGTTCTAGTAGAAAAAATAAGAATTCATCAAAAAAATGGTTGTTAAATACAATTAAGACACATTTCCAGCTGATTATGTGCTCTGCTGTTTTAGGAAGTTTTTCTAAATTACGTATCTTTAAAACATAACTTTGAGTGACATCTCCTCTAGTATCCCAAATGTATGTGTATATTTTCTTCTTAGCTAGTTATTTTTGTCGAGAAAGACTTTAATGCTTCTCATACACATGCACTAAGAGGTCAGCCAGTGTGGTGTTGTCCAAATGTATCTGCAAATATTCTGTGTCAATTTAAACGGTATCATGATGATTAATTTTTGTTTATATATAGTAAATAACAACTAATTCAGTGCTACTATATGGATCAGAGACTTGCACTGCTCGTCATAAACGGCATCTCAAACAAACTACAGACCTTCATCAACAGCTGTCTTCGCTCAATACTCAAAATCAGATGGCCAGAAAAGATCAGCAACAGGGATCTCTGAGAGCGAACCAACCAGCAGGGACCGATTGTGAAACAAATAGTCAGGAAGAAATGGAGATGGGTTGGCTGGCCATACACTGAGGAAACCATCAAGTGACATCACTAGACAAGCCATCGCTCGAGTGGAACCCGAAAGGGAAGCGGCGAGTTGGTCGTCAGTGCAAGGTTGACTTGGAGGAATTCATGTGAAGAGGAGATGGAAGCATGTGGGCATAATTGGAGTGGAGTGAAAAAGTTGACAGAAAACATAAGGCAATGGAGACGCGTGGCTGAAGCCCTATGTTTCTCTAGGAATTAAAGGAAATAATAATAAGTGTCATAACAATATACTCGAATTTCATAGGTCATACCTTCTGTTTAATCTCTCTTGTTATCAGCATCTATTAATCAAAATAATTAAGCACAGAAAAGTAAAACTATACAGCTTCGTCGAGTGTGTATCTATTAACTCACCAACGCTTATATTATAAGGTATCCTAGTAGAACTGCAGGTAGAAAGTTTCTTGTATGTTTCATCTCAAAAAGATAATTGTTGCAATGCAGAATTTTAGATCACACGTGTAAATAATCTGGACTGCACACCGTTATAAATCCACCATTATGAACTCCCGAATTTTATGTGTGAGGTTTCAAGAGTATATTCCGTGAAAAATTCGTAGCTCTTAACTGTAATTCCACTGACTATCGCTTTTTTGATTCCTACGATATATTTCTTTAACCTTGAGATGCCGTCTACCGAAGCTACGTTACGAAATTGACAATGACCACCAATTCTTCAGTAAATGTGTGGCATTTGACCATCACCGTATATCATTAGCCAAACAGACCATTCAGCTACCGAATGCTACGGTCACTTCTTTCGATCAGATAATGGTACTGTGGCTAGTAGCTTTTGAAGAGAGAGACGTCTGGAGCTTCCTATGGGATACCACAGCTTCACCCGAGTTGGTGGGCATGCAGAGCACGATTTAAAAACACTGATTATGGGCACGCTTGTGAAGAGACCAGAAGAATGCTGTCCGCAGTATTCCTCGTGAAACTGACACAGAGACATCATGGAACGTCTTTCAGTGTCTGACTTAAGAGTTTGACAACTGTACAGACAGGTAGGAGGAGTTGCAGAAATATGAAAGTCTGCAGCTTTATGCAGATGAAAATCTATTGACTCCAGTATTAACGCTGATAAGTCTTCTGACATTTGCGTTATTAATCTTAGACGATGATAAGATACGTAGTCACAAACTTAAAAATTTATGGAATCCGTTATGACTGTTATCACTCACCAGCTTCATTCAGTGAATGTAGCACAACCTATGGATATGAAAGAGGTGGCGAAAACCTCAAGATAATTAAGGAATCCAGCAGTGATCTCTGAATACCAAGAAGCTGATAGATCCGAGAATTGAAAAAACAGGTGTCAGCAATTTGAACTAGAATGAAGAAGACTGATAATCGTTTTGTGAAAAAACAGCCTAAAAAGAAGAAGAAAGAATATAAACGATGCACTCATTCTTCTTTCTCTTATATCGGTTAGGGGGTCGTAGAACTGATAGAAATAGAGGCTGTGTATGAAATAACGTAAGTAAACGGGCGAGGGCCAGTTTCTTTGCTTAATACAGTCTTAGCCATTTCAATGAAAGGTAAAGAACTGTGTCAAGACACAAGATGCATACATTGGCAGTTTAGACTTTAAGGGGATACGCATTCCTGGCTCCAATGCAATACTCATTTGTTGTAACATCGTATATGTGGTGAATGATATTAGAAGAGGATTTCTCGAGAGAGTCAGGCGCACTGATTGATATGAAGAAAAGAAAAGTGAGCATGAAATATGGACAGTTTTATGAAAAATGAAAAGAGTGAAGTAGACAACAAAAACGTTCAGGAGTATTAGCTAGTTGACGACTAAGTATGCAGATTATTCACCGCGTCCAGAGGACTCTGTGGTTACTATGGCAAGGTAGAACATGAAACACCACTGAAGAATTAGAGAAAAGTGATCTTCACAGCATGACGTGTGAAGAAGAGGAAGAAGTAAACAGAAGAATGTATGATTGAAAGGGGTGATCGAAGAGGCTGACCATATTACAGTTCTCTGACCTTGTCAGTGAAGACATCCAGCTGCAGTTATACCTTCTGTGTGGATCTCCGAGAGCTCAATAGAAAACTAGCACTGAAATTATGTGTTAAACCGACGGTGGAAGTGTGAAGTCCTCGAAAATAAACTTATCCAATTTTTACTACTGTGTAAGAAATGAACATATTGTACATTACTTTGTTTTATTCATAACCTCTGTACTTTGAACTTTACCCCGTGTTTTGAATGGAAATATAGTTCTGCCTTCGACTCTCCGTCTTTTCCACCATCTCAACTGCCATCGATCAATTCTACTCACCTGCTTTCTATCTCAAATTTTTGCAGGAGCACCGCAGTTTCTTCCTACGTACTTTGGTTGACCCCTGGCAACATCAACATTGGAGAATTAGTATTGGAGCGGTCTTCTCGCATTACCTCTGGAGTCTATTTCGATAATTGTGGATTTTGGACGTTGTAAATACCCAAGTAACAAAAGTTTAATATATTCTTCCAGTAACTTAACTGATTTGGTATTTTATTTTCTATTTAAATTTGGGATACTAAGATAACAGACTCTAAGGTCCACCACAGCAGGAACTGCAGTTGACCTGCGATATGACCTCTGATCAGGATATTAGCAGACATCAGCAAAACAGTGCAATACATAATAATAATGTATATTTTCATATAAATATAGAAATTTACATGAAAACGCATGCCGTTTTTACAGGCACGGTGAAGTATGATATAATCTCAAATCATAGATTGTCTACAAGTTAATAATGTTTCAGCAGCTGAATATTATATATATATATACACTCACTGTCTGAACCAGGCCGTATAGTTATTGAATTCTACAGTAGTCCTCAAGCTGCACGGGAAAATTGACTTCCTTTCGTTTTCAACCCTTGGTTGTAGGCAAACGATAACTAACCAATATTGAGGTAAGTACTATATTTATATGGGATTAAAAGCTGGTTTAGAAAATTAAAAGTGATAAGGTGAATCAGTAAAGTATAATGAAATAAGTAAGTGCAATGTATCATTAATAAATGCATTCATAAAGGGCACACAATGGGAAACTATATAATCCCTAGACTGACAAAGTTCATTTGCAATGTATAATGCTACCCACATAGGTCTTATTATTATGATGTCCACTTTTGATTTTAATACAATTATCCTCAAGCCGGTTGTTTTTATTTCATATCTTTTTCTGTATTTGGTGCACAACCCTACCCTATAGAGAATAGGAATAGAATAAGTCGAACCGAATTCATAAAGAGCTAGATAATGTTAGGTTTAATGGAATATAATGAGGAGGAAGTAAAAACGGTACTAGAAAATGAATGAGATGAGACACTGTGAAGTGGTATTCAAAGATCCGACAATGAAAAGCATGCTAATTTATAAGATGCCCCATAAATCTGTGCAGAGCCCATGTGGTCGTAACTCAACAATAGGTTGAGTGAATGGTGTATCTTTAAAGGCAGAAGCATCATCTATCTAGACGATCATTATTATCTTTTTCAAGATAACGACCTAAGCCCTCATGAAAATCTCGAGCCGTCAAATTGTACATTGCTGTTCCTACAGAATGAGGCGATTCACCTTAGTGACCACCACCATATCCACTGATCAGCATGCACCACCCTCCCTCCTTTAATGATAATAATAATATATTCTCATTTTGTACATGAGGGAGTCCAGTTTACAGGCATCATCAATATGATAAATTACATATACGATTAGCAATCATACTTAATAATAATGTTTTAATAAAATACATATTTTTTCCTACCTGTGTAGGACACACCAAATGTACAGGCATGGATAAGCATTATTTAAATCTCATAAATTTGGTTTATGGTTAAATTACATGGTTGCTAACGTTTTTGTCTTTGGTTTGTGGGAACAATATGATAACCAGTCATTCAATGGAGCACATCATGAAATATAGGAATATTGACTTCGCATTAACAAAAAAACCCAAGTATGTTTTGGATGGATTACAAATACTTGGGAAAAAATAAAGCTTGGAGTAATTCCCCAATATAACTTAGGTGTGTACAAATTCGAATCTTATTTTTGATTTATATCCAAATTGGGTAATTAGAAAGCTATTTTTACAGATAGGATCAGTTATGTTATAAGTTACAATCGTGACGTTGTATTACAAATTGATACTTTTCCAATGGTATAGGAGTATATTCCACAAATGTAATCCAGGTTGCGTCGTGGGGAAAGTTAATTCATTATTAACTAGTCAACTGAGAGATATGGGACCAATAATGTTTACAGATCATTTGTTAGGCTCTGAGACCATGACTGTTACGGCTACAGCGAATATATTGCTTGGTGCCAGACATATAAGGTGCCGTTTGCGTCTGACTGTAAACATGCAAGGAATGTCCAATGAACATGCCTATTCGAAACTAATTTCAATTTCCCTGGGAGCAACAATCCCTGACGTGACTTCAACGTTTGCTAGTTTGCAGAAAATTAGATCAACACTATCAGGAATTATTTTCAGTGTGTTTTTATAAACCAGCTGTGGAACTGATGACCGAACTACCTTACAATTAACTTATCTATACTGGTTTGATGTCGACTGAATAATAAATCTTGCAAATCTTAGCCTGTCTTGTATCATCAGTCGCACTGAAGTTCGATGGGTTATTAAGTAACTAACTAGTGTAATGAGTTCCAGATAATTATCAACAGCGTAAATTCTGGATAACGTTAATGACGTTTCTAATCTTATTCCTATGGGCCCATGACAATCAGCAAACTCTGAAGCCACTGCAAGTGTCAATAAAGGTAAACATTGAACGTTTGTTTTTGGAATTGGTAGCCATTGGTGAGCAACTCGAAGGCGCGAATGGTTCGATAGTGTACAAGTTCAACGAGGACGACCAAAATGAATAAAATTACCTCAGAATTTTGTGTAAAACATTTGTTTATGGACTTTTACTGTTCTCCGCTTTAATTGCCAAACAATATAACTTCCTTCTTACAATACTGGTGTTTTGGAGTTAAAGTCGAAGAAAGTACATAGTTTTTATCGGCGTTGAGCCTCTTTGTAACAATAGGAACTTAGGGATAAGTTCTTTGACAGCAGGCATTATCGAATTCACAGGAAATAAGATTGTTTAGAATAGACAAAGTCGTTGGACATCCCCAAAACGTTCATCGACAAGATGGCATGTACCTAACGGGCGGCTATTCCGGCTTACCCTTCATCTTGAAATAGGACATCTCTAAGGACAGACATGATGGTCCTCCAAACACATTCAAACAATTTTCCGGTGGTTTGACGAGTGTTTCTATTAGTTTTGTCGATGGACGAGCTGAAGGAAACATGATTGAGAGGAGTGAGGATATATCAGGAAAAGCCGATCACAGCATAGCATCAAGCTGAATATTTCCATCAGAATAGATCCAAACGGATAACGACAATCAGAGGTTATCTGCAGGCAATGTAATGCAGGTGGTGTCGTGTCAGACATTTGCCGAAAACTGAAGGAAGTAATGAATACATTGAGTGTACTCAAGTGTCACGTCAATCTGATAGGCGCAAAGAGGATACTGAGCGGGAACGACTTCACATTCTGAGTACATGAATTTAAAGCCGGTTCTGCGACTAGATGTGGATGAGAAAGTTTCGAAGACCTTTCTGACAGTTATAAACAGGTGTCGTCAAGGTCTACAACGAGATGACTGCCTTATCAGCTGACCGGATGATAAGGATGTTCGCTGACTAAGATAATGTTATTCACTGTTTTAGGACTGTGGTATAAACGGCAAGGTCTCCCCATACTCGTGGTATCTAGGAGGACCAGAATGCTACCGCCTTCAACGAAAGTGATGCCCCCAACTATAGGGGCTGGTTATCCTAGGGTGGCCCTGCAGCACTGTCACAAAGGAACCCACCAGGCGATCCCAGAAGAATGCTTCGAATGGACTGCGGCGCGAAAAGTCTGTGCATGACTGGTGGAAGTGGCATGGGTCTGGTTGGCGACGGAATGGGGCCGATGGGAGGGGGAATATGACCAGTTGGTGGCATAGGTCCAGTGCGTGGTGGGCCAGTCGTGGTCGAGGCTCCCGTGGAGATGGGATGTGGTGGGGAAACTCACCCTTTCAACCACCCTGACTAGGTAGGATGGGTTCCTCGGGTTCAGTCTTAGTGCCCTCACCCTGTGGTAGTAGCTGCTCTGTTGGCCTACTAGGTAAATATGGTGGTGTTGAAGATGGGAAATATGGCGGTCCGGGTTGATACGAAGGACTCAGTGAACTCGATAGTGAAGGTTAAGGCAGTATTTATCGGGATTCTTCATGTGGACTTAGCACCCCTGGGTATGGTGCATCAAGACCTGCGTCCTTTAGGGACTGTGACGATGCAGAGTACGGCAAAGATCATACGAAGTTAATGACATATAGAGTGGCTAGAGTGCCGCTTCTTGGACTACGGGTAAAGACAACTAGCGTTATTGAGAATGGTCCTGAACATTTATCTACATTTAATTTCAAGAACATACTTATTAATACGTGGCATCAACATCAAAAAACTTTCTGATCGTATTACTTTGGTCTTTTACCAACTTGCAAACGTTGTAGCCACGGCAACGACTGATACCTCTAACAGAATCGGGACTAATTCAAAAAGGTGAGGCCATTGGACATTCTTTGTGTATTCACCAACACTGGGAGAGCCATTTGTGGGCAGAAGGAATATTGGCTAGTATGTGTACCACAAATAGATCCCTCAAATTCAAAGGACATTGACAAATTGAGGTCCTTGTTTCCAAGGTACAAAATTTATGTCCTACTTACAGAAGCTAGTAGTTAGGGAGATAAAAACAGCGTCATGTTTTCCACATACTAATGGTTTGCCGGAAACAAACTAATGTACACTGAAGGAGTCATTGGTCTCAAAAGGAGGTAACTGGGAGATACGGTTTCAGCTGATTTTACTGGCACTCCATGAAGTTTAAAGTCGGAGATCAAGTAAAGTGTATAGAAAAAAGGTACACTGATGGTGGCCGGCCATGTCCTCAGAAATTATCTCCGAAACGACAAGAACCGTATGCTGCCGATTGAAGACACGGCTCCTTCTATACTGTCAGAACTGGACGGAAACGAAATCGTGTGGAACTGGAGATGGATACAGTGGGATAAAGAGGTCGATCCTTAGAAAAGGAAGCACCAAGAACTTCGGAGTGGCCCTCCTGAAACACTTCAATGAGTAAAGTATATGGTGCCAATAAGAATTTAGAAGCAGTGGATGGTGCATGGTGTCTTCACTAAGAATCTTAGGTAATAGGTTGACGGATTAATCTGTACATTGGAGAAATGAATATCATTTTTGGACAGCATGGAAGGCATATAATAAAGACGGGAGAAACCAAGTACAAACAGCTTGAGCAAACAGAAATTTCAGCGTAAGGTTTCTGTATTTTACCGTTGTTGCAAACCAATTACCAAAGACGCAATTCCTTTTTAAAATACTGCGTTATCTGCCGTTACAGGTGATGCTTATTAAAAACGCTGTTAGATAGTGAAATGCTTTCTCACTTCGTTAATATAGTTGGTGCAAAAACACACAGTTTTGCTAAGAATCTGAAGTATCCTATAAAACTACATCTCCAGTGTTGCTGCGCTTACCTATATTTCTGTACCTAGGGTTGATAAAGGGCTGGTTTGAATGTCTACACCGAGGTTGGAGCACTGAGTGCTTTTTTACATGCAGAGAATTCAGTCCGATGCATTACGATCTGCATCTCTTAAGACCATTGCTTACCGTTTAAAACTAGTCACGGATGGCATTAAATAACGACAAAGTTGCTTGCAAGTTGAAAAGCATCTTAATACCTAAGTGAGAGTAAATCATTTCCCAAACATGAGCAAAACTCCTCTGGGGAAACATTATCTATTTTTATAATACTGAGTGTACTGAACATACGATTGATTGAGTCTCTAGGTATTCCAACGTGTGAGGCTCAAGAAGCCTTGTTTCATGCTATGAAAGGAGCTCTTTTGAATATTATGGAAATGTAAGGTCGCAAAGAAATTATATACCCGACAAATAGTCATGCAAGCCTAAATTTTTTATTATTATGATTATATACTTTAATACCTAGAGGAACATAGGGCTTCAGCCACGCGTCTCCATTGCCTTCGGTTTTCTGCCAACTTTTTCATTCCGCTTCAAGTCTGCCCACATACATTCACTTCCTCTTCAATTCACCTCCTCCAAGTCACCCTTTCACTGACGACCAACTCGCCGCTTCCCTTCCGGCCTTGTTCAACTCGAGCGATGGCTTGTCTAGTGATGTCACTTGATTGTTTCCTCAGAGTATGGCCAGCCAATCCCTCTCCATTTCTTCCTGCCTATTCGTTGCACAATTTGTTCCTGCTAGGTTGGTTCGCTCATTGCCAGAGATCCCTGTTGCTGATCTTTTCTGGCCATCTGATTTTGAGTATTGAGCGAAGACAACTGTTAATGAAGGTGTGAAGTTTGTTTGAGATGCTCTTTATGAGGCGACAAGCATCTGATCCGTATAGCAGCACTGACTTTATATTAGAGTTGAAAATCCGGATCTTATTATTGATCTTGAGTGCTGTTGACCTCCAAACAGACTTAAGAGTAATAATAATAAAGTATTTCATATAAATTTACAAATTTACATGAAAATGCATGCCAATTTAACAGGCACGATCAAGTATGATATAGTCTCGAATCGTAGATTGACTACAAGTTATTAATATATCAACTGTTAAATATTTGATACAAAAAATACACCCATATTTTGAACTAAACCGTATAGAAATAGAGTTGTAAAGCTGTCATCGAGAGTGAGCGGTAAAATCGAATTCATTTCGTTTACATTCCGAGGTTGTAGGCAAAACATAATCAACCAACATTAAGGGAAGAACAACTGTCAATGTAGTTGAAGATTGAACGATCAATTCATGGTTGTTTGCTCAAAACCAACTTCCCCAACTTTCGCGGAGGCATCAATACGACAGTCATCGTCTCATCGGTCGCTGTTCAGAAAGAAGTCAGCAGAAAACCGTCAGAAGTAATATTGTCATTTATTATTGTAATATTTGTTCACAGACCTTAGTCATACGTCATTTATATGTTGGTGTAACAATAAAGAATCCTCGAGTCAACAATTGGTGTTTTGATTTTTTCGTCCGTTATTACTAAGCGTTTCTGAGAAACCTCAAGCGACAGCGTGAGCCCGAGCGTAGCAAGAGCTGGACATTAACGGTTTACGAGACGTGGGTGACAGTTTCTGACGGTAGAAACAGATTCTGGCGGATTCAGACAGTTGGTGAAAGTTTGGATATTCACCGTTCATCTTTCTTGGTGCCGGTCAAGTCCCCTTTGAACAAGCAATATCTGGAACGTTTTTGGAATTGGGTCAAGTTCAACAATGCCTGGGTCAAAGAAGGGACAGAGTGTCTTGGATGCAAACAGGAAAGTAAGTCATGGTGACTTGTCTGTTAATTGTAACGATGTATCTGATGTTAAGCATGACATGGTTGATGTTACTGTTTCGCCGTTCAGGGATAATAGGAACATCAAACTCCCTAAATTTGAACCGCGGTGTTTCGATGGAAACCCGGCTGATTATTTACAATTTGTAAAGGAGTTTGAGATCATGCTGAGTAGTTTTTTATTAATTGATGAATTGAAATTGATGTATATGTTGAGGTATTGCACTGGAGTTGCTTCAAGAGCTATACAGTGCTGTAAGCTCATGCCCCCTAATGAGGGATACGCTGAGGCTATGAGCATATTACGTCAAAGGTTTGGAAGACCTTCACTGATTGTAAGGAACGTATACGAAGCTGTCAAAGGTAACGGCAGTCAACTTCAAGATGACTCCAAGGCACTTACTGAGTTTTTGGATAATCTGCTGACTTATAAGAATACCTTGATTTCTGTGAATTGCATGAGTAACCTCAACTCGAGCTTAGTCCTAGAGGTTATTGCGAGACGCCTACCTACTCGACTGCAAAAGAAGTGGGTGAAGATAAGCTCGCGTATGGAGGATGATGGTTTCGAGCCAAAGTTTGATGATATCCTGAAACTAGTAAAGGATAGCATCAGTCTATTTAGGAGGAAGTTTGCCAGTATATTGCATCTCACCCCTAGAATAGAGCAGTCTGAGAGCAAAATGCAATCATTGATGACGAAAGGGTCTCAGAGAGGTGGACATCGAGAAGGCTCCATGATGTATAGTAATGCATCTGGACCTAGTGAGTGTAACAGGTTTCGTAGTACACCGTCAACAGATAAGTTACAAGATGCAAGACAAACACGGTTGTGTTTTACACGTTTGCAAGAGGTGCATACAAAGGTGAACTGTGAAGAAGTGAGGAAGTTCAGTGATAAGCTAAATGTAAAATCCAGGCCTGACTCCGAATTGTGTGACGATAGCGGTGCGGTCAAGAAGTCTGTAGTTGC
This sequence comes from Trichobilharzia regenti, assembly GCA_944472135.2. Taxonomy (NCBI): domain Eukaryota; kingdom Metazoa; phylum Platyhelminthes; class Trematoda; order Strigeidida; family Schistosomatidae; genus Trichobilharzia; species Trichobilharzia regenti. Next base: position 82,551,453 of record OX235262.1, on the reverse strand, counting down.
AACTGGTAAGTCATTGTTGAATAGAGTGTCACAGAATAGAGTTATTGCTTCAGAGTGCAGTTCTGACTCCACAAGTTTACAAAGTATTGCTAGTCAGAGTGAAGGTATAAAATCTTTGGGGATTTGTGAGAAGGAACCAAAATTGTCTACTTCTGTTATTAAAGAGTTTGAAATTGATGAAGTCGACCAGATAGATGATGATAAATTGAATATTCGGGATAATGATCATGATACTTCACATTTGTCTTTGGTTGATCATGATGAGATGAGGGATATGTCTACTACTTCTAAGTTAATTAAAGGTTCTGTGAAACTACAACGTGAAGTAGAAATAAATGCAGTTGCAGAAGGCATACATACTTGTGAGACCGTCAGTGTGATTGATCAGCATGTAGCCCATCTATCATCAGATGCTATTGCTAAACCGGAGTTGATAGCAAAAGGCAGCAGTGGTGGTGGTCTTGCAGGAAGACAAATTTCTGAAAGTCGAGCAACAACAGCTTCTGATCCACCGCTAAGTTCATCAACTTGTGTCATTCCGTCGTCGTTGGTGCTGTCATCCACAATGAAACAGACGCCCATCAACTCAAGTATAGTGTGCAATGATTTTGATAGTATTGGTGCATTTGAAAAGACGAAAGATATTGCTCAGTTTAGTGAGAATAAGCCAAGTGTAAACGAGAGAGTAATTGTTAAATTAACTTGCATGAATAAAGGCATTTCTAGTTTCAAGTTACTATTTGAATGTTATTATCTTTGGTGTAAATTACTCTGTGCCTACGCTTGGTTGGTCAGATACGTCGTATGTTTGTTATTCATCCACATTCCTCGATACAATGACATGAGCGAGTTACTGTTCAGATTTGAGGATATAGATGATAGAAGGAAGTCAGCAAATGAACTCTGCGACGATTTTCCAACCTAGAGCGTCAACCTGAGAAGGGTTGTAGGCGTACTGCTGTAAGTCCTACAATTCTTCAAAGGGTAGCGCATCAATGAGCAGTCCAATGTGCTTGGTGTGTGATTTTGTACATATGTTCATATTGCATATACTGAATTGATATCATCTGTCATCTAGCTGTTGGTAATTCTGTTTGTGTCCGGACGACTTCCACTTGGATCATCAACCTGAGAAGGAATGTAGGCGTACTGCTGTAAGTCCTACAGTTCTTCAAGGGTAGTTTGTCGTGCCAGAATCCACAACATTTGATGTAGTGATTGTACATATGTTTGTGTTAAATAATTGTGTGGGTTCCAATTATTGTAATTGTTGGTTAATCTTGATTGTGTCCGGACATTCTTCAACTTACACTCGTCAACCTGAGAAGGGTTGTAGGCGTACTGGTGTAAGTCCTGCGATTCTTCAAAGGAATTCCATCATGACATGAACTGCGAGCTTGTGTGTACTGTTTGTATATACGTGTGGTGTGTCATATCAATTGGTGTTTTTGGATTCATTGTGTTTACTCGTTGTTTTCGTACCTTGTTTTTATTGCATAATTTTGTTAAAATTTTTGTCGTGCTTACTTCTGAAGTTGTTTCTAGTCTTCTACGACCGTGAATGAATTGATTGATGTTAGAGACAGCAGATGGGTCGTATACGCCGGGGAGGCTATTGCTGAGAATGAAACGCACACGGAGATAATTATTGGCTGTGGTCCCACACGCCAGGGAAAAAGAGTGTGAACGACTGAGACTCGCATACGTCACCGTTACTAGAATTGAGGCAGAATGAGTGACAAGCGATTGCAGTGGTAATTGGTAATGAGTAGATAAGAGGATGAGCGTAGAGTATCGTGAGGTGCTGCTATGGTCACGTTGCATTCTGCAAGAGTCATTCTAGCAAGTGGAGATTGTGTTGCAAGATGTCAAGAGGATACCTTTAACTCGAAGGCGCAGGTCGTCATTGATGTGTGAGATTGTGCTGTGTGTATGCTTGTGGTGTGTTGGCTTTTCTGTTTGTTTTCCATTTCAGCTCTGTCCGTGTGACCCAGGTTCTCGCAATGGCATCCAAGTCAACGTGTATTGGTCGTGATGGAAAAAAGGGTTGGATCCCTTTTTTGCCGGGGAGTATCAATGTAGTTGAAGATTGAACGATCAATTCATGGTTGTTTGCTCAAAACCAACTTCCCCAACTTTCGCGGAGGCATCAATACGACAGTCATCGTCTCATCGGTCGCTGTTCAGAAAGAAGTCAGCAGAAAACCGTCAGAAGTAATATTGTCATTTATTATTGTAATATTTGTTCACAGACCTTAGTCATACGTCATTTATATGTTGGTGTAACAATAAAGAATCCTCGAGTCAACAATTGGTGTTTTGATTTTTTCGTCCGTTATTACTAAGCGTTTCTGAGAAACCTCAAGCGACAGCGTGAGCCCGAGCGTAGCAAGAGCTGGACATTAACGGTTTACGAGACGTGGGTGACAGTTTCTGACGGTAGAAACAGATTCTGGCGGATTCAGACAGTTGGTGAAAGTTTGGATATTCACCGTTCATCTTTCTTGGTGCCGGTCAAGTCCCCTTTGAACAAGCAATATCTGGAACGTTTTTGGAATTGGGTCAAGTTCAACAATGCCTGGGTCAAAGAAGGGACAGAGTGTCTTGGATGCAAACAGGAAAGTAAGTCATGGTGACTTGTCTGTTAATTGTAACGATGTATCTGATGTTAAGCATGACATGGTTGATGTTACTGTTTCGCCGTTCAGGGATAATAGGAACATCAAACTCCCTAAATTTGAACCGCGGTGTTTCGATGGAAACCCGGCTGATTATTTACAATTTGTAAAGGAGTTTGAGATCATGCTGAGTAGTTTTTTATTAATTGATGAATTGAAATTGATGTATATGTTGAGGTATTGCACTGGAGTTGCTTCAAGAGCTATACAGTGCTGTAAGCTCATGCCCCCTAATGAGGGATACGCTGAGGCTATGAGCATATTACGTCAAAGGTTTGGAAGACCTTCACTGATTGTAAGGAACGTATACGAAGCTGTCAAAGGTAACGGCAGTCAACTTCAAGATGACTCCAAGGCACTTACTGAGTTTTTGGATAATCTGCTGACTTATAAGAATACCTTGATTTCTGTGAATTGCATGAGTAACCTCAACTCGAGCTTAGTCCTAGAGGTTATTGCGAGACGCCTACCTACTCGACTGCAAAAGAAGTGGGTGAAGATAGGCTCCCGTATGGAGGATGATGGTTTCGAGCCAAAGTTTGATGATATCCTGAAACTAGTAAAGGATAGCATCAGTCTATTTAGGAGGAAGTTTGCCAGTATATTGCATCTCACCCCTAGAATAGAGCAGTCTGAGAGCAAAATGCAATCATTGATGACGAAAGGGTCTCAGAGAGGTGGACATCGAGAAGGCTCCATGATGTATAGTAATGCATCTGGACCTAGTGAGTGTAACAGGTTTCGTAGTACACCGTCAACAGATAAGTTACAAGATGCAAGACAAACACGGTTGTGTTTTACACGTTTGCAAGAGGTGCATACAAAGGTGAACTGTGAAGAAGTGAGGAAGTTCAGTGATAAGCTAAATGTAAAATCCAGGCCTGACTCCGAATTGTGTGACGATAGCGGTGCGGTCAAGAAGTCTGTAGTTGCAACTGGTAAGTCATTGTTGAATAGAGTGTCACAGAATAGAGTTATTGCTTCAGAGTGCAGTTCTGACTCCACAAGTTTACAAAGTATTGCTAGTCAGAGTGAAGGTATAAAATCTTTGGGGATTTGTGAGAAGGAACCAAAATTGTCTACTTCTGTTATTAAAGAGTTTGAAATTGATGAAGTCGACGATAAATTGAATATTCGGGATAATGATCATGATACTTCACATTTGTCTTTGGTTGATCATGATGAGATGAGGGATATGTCTACTACTTCTAAGTTAATTAAAGGTTCTGTGAAACTACAACGTGAAGTAGAAATAAATGCAGTTGCAGAAGGCATACATACTTGTGAGACCGTCAGTGTGATTGATCAGCATGTAGCCCATCTATCATCAGATGCTATTGCTAAACCGGAGTTGATAGCAAAAGGCAGCAGTGGTGGTGGTCTTGCAGGAAGACAAATTTCTGAAAGTCGAGCAACAACAGCTTCTGATCCACCGCTAAGTTCATCAACTTGTGTCATTCCGTCGTCGTTGGTGCTGTCATCCACAATGAAACAGACGCCCATCAACTCAAGTATAGTGTGCAATGATTTTGATAGTATTGGTGCATTTGAAAAGACGAAAGATATTGCTCAGTTTAGTGAGAATAAGCCAAGTGTAAACGAGAGAGTAATTGTTAAATTAACTTGCATGAATAAAGGCATTTCTAGTTTCAAGTTACTATTTGAATGTTATTATCTTTGGTGTAAATTACTCTGTGCCTACGCTTGGTTGGTCAGATACGTCGTATGTTTGTTATTCATCCACATTCCTCGATACAATGACATGAGCGAGTTACTGTTCAGATTTGAGGATATAGATGATAGAAGGAAGTCAGCAAATGAACTCTGCGACGATTTTCCAACCTAGAGCGTCAACCTGAGAAGGGTTGTAGGCGTACTGCTGTAAGTCCTACAATTCTTCAAAGGGTAGCGCATCAATGAGCAGTCCAATGTGCTTGGTGTGTGATTTTGTACATATGTTCATATTGCATATACTGAATTGATATCATCTGTCATCTAGCTGTTGGTAATTCTGTTTGTGTCCGGACGACTTCCACTTGGATCATCAACCTGAGAAGGAATGTAGGCGTACTGCTGTAAGTCCTACAGTTCTTCAAGGGTAGTTTGTCGTGCCAGAATCCACAACATTTGATGTAGTGATTGTACATATGTTTGTGTTAAATAATTGTGTGGGTTCCAATTATTGTAATTGTTGGTTAATCTTGATTGTGTCCGGACATTCTTCAACTTACACTCGTCAACCTGAGAAGGGTTGTAGGCGTACTGGTGTAAGTCCTGCGATTCTTCAAAGGAATTCCATCATGACATGAACTGCGAGCTTGTGTGTACTGTTTGTATATACGTGTGGTGTGTCATATCAATTGGTGTTTTTGGATTCATTGTGTTTACTCGTTGTTTTCGTACCTTGTTTTTATTGCATAATTTTGTTAAAATTTTTGTCGTGCTTACTTCTGAAGTTGTTTCTAGTCTTCTACGACCGTGAATGAATTGATTGATGTTAGAGACAGCAGATGGGTCGTATACGCCGGGGAGGCTATTGCTGAGAATGAAACGCACACGGAGATAATTATTGGCTGTGGTCCCACACGCCAGGGAAAAAGAGTGTGAACGACTGAGACTCGCATACGTCACCGTTACTAGAATTGAGGCAGAATGAGTGACAAGCGATTGCAGTGGTAATTGGTAATGAGTAGATAAGAGGATGAGCGTAGAGTATCGTGAGGTGCTGCTATGGTCACGTTGCATTCTGCAAGAGTCATTCTAGCAAGTGGAGATTGTGTTGCAAGATGTCAAGAGGATACCTTTAACTCGAAGGCGCAGGTCGTCATTGATGTGTGAGATTGTGCTGTGTGTATGCTTGTGGTGTGTTGGCTTTTCTGTTTGTTTTCCATTTCAGCTCTGTCCGTGTGACCCAGGTTCTCGCAATGGCATCCAAGTCAACGTGTATTGGTCGTGATGGAAAAAAGGGTTGGATCCCTTTTTTGCCGGGGAGTATCAATGTAGTTGAAGATTGAACGATCAATTCATGGTTGTTTGCTCAAAACCAACTTCCCCAACTTTCGCGGAGGCATCAATACGACAGTCATCGTCTCATCGGTCGCTGTTCAGAAAGAAGTCAGCAGAAAACCGTCAGAAGTAATATTGTCATTTATTATTGTAATATTTGTTCACAGACCTTAGTCATACGTCATTTATATGTTGGTGTAACAATAAAGAATCCTCGAGTCAACAATTGGTGTTTTGATTTTTTCGTCCGTTATTACTAAGCGTTTCTGAGAAACCTCAAGCGACAGCGTGAGCCCGAGCGTAGCAAGAGCTGGACATTAACGGTTTACGAGACGTGGGTGACAGTTTCTGACGGTAGAAACAGATTCTGGCGGATTCAGACAGTTGGTGAAAGTTTGGATATTCACCGTTCATCTTTCTTGGTGCCGGTCAAGTCCCCTTTGAACAAGCAATATCTGGAACGTTTTTGGAATTGGGTCAAGTTCAACAATGCCTGGGTCAAAGAAGGGACAGAGTGTCTTGGATGCAAACAGGAAAGTAAGTCATGGTGACTTGTCTGTTAATTGTAACGATGTATCTGATGTTAAGCATGACATGGTTGATGTTACTGTTTCGCCGTTCAGGGATAATAGGAACATCAAACTCCCTAAATTTGAACCGCGGTGTTTCGATGGAAACCCGGCTGATTATTTACAATTTGTAAAGGAGTTTGAGATCATGCTGAGTAGTTTTTTATTAATTGATGAATTGAAATTGATGTATATGTTGAGGTATTGCACTGGAGTTGCTTCAAGAGCTATACAGTGCTGTAAGCTCATGCCCCCTAATGAGGGATACGCTGAGGCTATGAGCATATTACGTCAAAGGTTTGGAAGACCTTCACTGATTGTAAGGAACGTATACGAAGCTGTCAAAGGTAACGGCAGTCAACTTCAAGATGACTCCAAGGCACTTACTGAGTTTTTGGATAATCTGCTGACTTATAAGAATACCTTGATTTCTGTGAATTGCATGAGTAACCTCAACTCGAGCTTAGTCCTAGAGGTTATTGCGAGACGCCTACCTACTCGACTGCAAAAGAAGTGGGTGAAGATAGGCTCCCGTATGGAGGATGATGGTTTCGAGCCAAAGTTTGATGATATCCTGAAACTAGTAAAGGATAGCATCAGTCTATTTAGGAGGAAGTTTGCCAGTATATTGCATCTCACCCCTAGAATAGAGCAGTCTGAGAGCAAAATGCAATCATTGATGACGAAAGGGTCTCAGAGAGGTGGACATCGAGAAGGCTCCATGATGTATAGTAATGCATCTGGACCTAGTGAGTGTAACAGGTTTCGTAGTACACCGTCAACAGATAAGTTACAAGATGCAAGACAAACACGGTTGTGTTTTACACGTTTGCAAGAGGTGCATACAAAGGTGAACTGTGAAGAAGTGAGGAAGTTCAGTGATAAGCTAAATGTAAAATCCAGGCCTGACTCCGAATTGTGTGACGATAGCGGTGCGGTCAAGAAGTCTGTAGTTGCAACTGGTAAGTCATTGTTGAATAGAGTGTCACAGAATAGAGTTATTGCTTCAGAGTGCAGTTCTGACTCCACAAGTTTACAAAGTATTGCTAGTCAGAGTGAAGGTATAAAATCTTTGGGGATTTGTGAGAAGGAACCAAAATTGTCTACTTCTGTTATTAAAGAGTTTGAAATTGATGAAGTCGACGATGATGATAAATTGAATATTCGGGATAATGATCATGATACTTCACATTTGTCTTTGGTTGATCATGATGAGATGAGGGATATGTCTACTACTTCTAAGTTAATTAAAGGTTCTGTGAAACTACAACGTGAAGTAGAAATAAATGCAGTTGCAGAAGGCATACATACTTGTGAGACCGTCAGTGTGATTGATCAGCATGTAGCCCATCTATCATCAGATGCTATTGCTAAACCGGAGTTGATAGCAAAAGGCAGCAGTGGTGGTGGTCTTGCAGGAAGACAAATTTCTGAAAGTCGAGCAACAACAGCTTCTGATCCACCGCTAAGTTCATCAACTTGTGTCATTCCGTCGTCGTTGGTGCTGTCATCCACAATGAAACAGACGCCCATCAACTCAAGTATAGTGTGCAATGATTTTGATAGTATTGGTGCATTTGAAAAGACGAAAGATATTGCTCAGTTTAGTGAGAATAAGCCAAGTGTAAACGAGAGAGTAATTGTTAAATTAACTTGCATGAATAAAGGCATTTCTAGTTTCAAGTTACTATTTGAATGTTATTATCTTTGGTGTAAATTACTCTGTGCCTACGCTTGGTTGGTCAGATACGTCGTATGTTTGTTATTCATCCACATTCCTCGATACAATGACATGAGCGAGTTACTGTTCAGATTTGAGGATATAGATGATAGAAGGAAGTCAGCAAATGAACTCTGCGACGATTTTCCAACCTAGAGCGTCAACCTGAGAAGGGTTGTAGGCGTACTGCTGTAAGTCCTACAATTCTTCAAAGGGTAGCGCATCAATGAGCAGTCCAATGTGCTTGGTGTGTGATTTTGTACATATGTTCATATTGCATATACTGAATTGATATCATCTGTCATCTAGCTGTTGGTAATTCTGTTTGTGTCCGGACGACTTCCACTTGGATCATCAACCTGAGAAGGAATGTAGGCGTACTGCTGTAAGTCCTACAGTTCTTCAAGGGTAGTTTGTCGTGCCAGAATCCACAACATTTGATGTAGTGATTGTACATATGTTTGTGTTAAATAATTGTGTGGGTTCCAATTATTGTAATTGTTGGTTAATCTTGATTGTGTCCGGACATTCTTCAACTTACACTCGTCAACCTGAGAAGGGTTGTAGGCGTACTGGTGTAAGTCCTGCGATTCTTCAAAGGAATTCCATCATGACATGAACTGCGAGCTTGTGTGTACTGTTTGTATATACGTGTGGTGTGTCATATCAATTGGTGTTTTTGGATTCATTGTGTTTACTCGTTGTTTTCGTACCTTGTTTTTATTGCATAATTTTGTTAAAATTTTTGTCGTGCTTACTTCTGAAGTTGTTTCTAGTCTTCTACGACCGTGAATGAATTGATTGATGTTAGAGACAGCAGATGGGTCGTATACGCCGGGGAGGCTATTGCTGAGAATGAAACGCACACGGAGATAATTATTGGCTGTGGTCCCACACGCCAGGGAAAAAGAGTGTGAACGACTGAGACTCGCATACGTCACCGTTACTAGAATTGAGGCAGAATGAGTGACAAGCGATTGCAGTGGTAATTGGTAATGAGTAGATAAGAGGATGAGCGTAGAGTATCGTGAGGTGCTGCTATGGTCACGTTGCATTCTGCAAGAGTCATTCTAGCAAGTGGAGATTGTGTTGCAAGATGTCAAGAGGATACCTTTAACTCGAAGGCGCAGGTCGTCATTGATGTGTGAGATTGTGCTGTGTGTATGCTTGTGGTGTGTTGGCTTTTCTGTTTGTTTTCCATTTCAGCTCTGTCCGTGTGACCCAGGTTCTCGCAATGGCATCCAAGTCAACGTGTATTGGTCGTGATGGAAAAAAGGGTTGGATCCCTTTTTTGCCGGGGAGTATCAATGTAGTTGAAGATTGAACGATCAATTCATGGTTGTTTGCTCAAAACCAACTTCCCCAACTTTCGCGGAGGCATCAATACGACAGTCATCGTCTCATCGGTCGCTGTTCAGAAAGAAGTCAGCAGAAAACCGTCAGAAGTAATATTGTCATTTATTATTGTAATATTTGTTCACAGACCTTAGTCATACGTCATTTATATGTTGGTGTAACAATAAAGAATCCTCGAGTCAACAATTGGTGTTTTGATTTTTTCGTCCGTTATTACTAAGCGTTTCTGAGAAACCTCAAGCGACAGCGTGAGCCCGAGCGTAGCAAGAGCTGGACATTAACGGTTTACGAGACGTGGGTGACAGTTTCTGACGGTAGAAACAGATTCTGGCGGATTCAGACAGTTGGTGAAAGTTTGGATATTCACCGTTCATCTTTCTTGGTGCCGGTCAAGTCCCCTTTGAACAAGCAATATCTGGAACGTTTTTGGAATTGGGTCAAGTTCAACAATGCCTGGGTCAAAGAAGGGACAGAGTGTCTTGGATGCAAACAGGAAAGTAAGTCATGGTGACTTGTCTGTTAATTGTAACGATGTATCTGATGTTAAGCATGACATGGTTGATGTTACTGTTTCGCCGTTCAGGGATAATAGGAACATCAAACTCCCTAAATTTGAACCGCGGTGTTTCGATGGAAACCCGGCTGATTATTTACAATTTGTAAAGGAGTTTGAGATCATGCTGAGTAGTTTTTTATTAATTGATGAATTGAAATTGATGTATATGTTGAGGTATTGCACTGGAGTTGCTTCAAGAGCTATACAGTGCTGTAAGCTCATGCCCCCTAATGAGGGATACGCTGAGGCTATGAGCATATTACGTCAAAGGTTTGGAAGACCTTCACTGATTGTAAGGAACGTATACGAAGCTGTCAAAGGTAACGGCAGTCAACTTCAAGATGACTCCAAGGCACTTACTGAGTTTTTGGATAATCTGCTGACTTATAAGAATACCTTGATTTCTGTGAATTGCATGAGTAACCTCAACTCGAGCTTAGTCCTAGAGGTTATTGCGAGACGCCTACCTACTCGACTGCAAAAGAAGTGGGTGAAGATAGGCTCCCGTATGGAGGATGATGGTTTCGAGCCAAAGTTTGATGATATCCTGAAACTAGTAAAGGATAGCATCAGTCTATTTAGGAGGAAGTTTGCCAGTATATTGCATCTCACCCCTAGAATAGAGCAGTCTGAGAGCAAAATGCAATCATTGATGACGAAAGGGTCTCAGAGAGGTGGACATCGAGAAGGCTCCATGATGTATAGTAATGCATCTGGACCTAGTGAGTGTAACAGGTTTCGTAGTACACCGTCAACAGATAAGTTACAAGATGCAAGACAAACACGGTTGTGTTTTACACGTTTGCAAGAGGTGCATACAAAGGTGAACTGTGAAGAAGTGAGGAAGTTCAGTGATAAGCTAAATGTAAAATCCAGGCCTGACTCCGAATTGTGTGACGATAGCGGTGCGGTCAAGAAGTCTGTAGTTGCAACTGGTAAGTCATTGTTGAATAGAGTGTCACAGAATAGAGTTATTGCTTCAGAGTGCAGTTCTGACTCCACAAGTTTACAAAGTATTGCTAGTCAGAGTGAAGGTATAAAATCTTTGGGGATTTGTGAGAAGGAACCAAAATTGTCTACTTCTGTTATTAAAGAGTTTGAAATTGATGAAGTCGACCAGATAGATGATGATAAATTGAATATTCGGGATAATGATCATGATACTTCACATTTGTCTTTGGTTGATCATGATGAGATGAGGGATATGTCTACTACTTCTAAGTTAATTAAAGGTTCTGTGAAACTACAACGTGAAGTAGAAATAAATGCAGTTGCAGAAGGCATACATACTTGTGAGACCGTCAGTGTGATTGATCAGCATGTAGCCCATCTATCATCAGATGCTATTGCTAAACCGGAGTTGATAGCAAAAGGCAGCAGTGGTGGTGGTCTTGCAGGAAGACAAATTTCTGAAAGTCGAGCAACAACAGCTTCTGATCCACCGCTAAGTTCATCAACTTGTGTCATTCCGTCGTCGTTGGTGCTGTCATCCACAATGAAACAGACGCCCATCAACTCAAGTATAGTGTGCAATGATTTTGATAGTATTGGTGCATTTGAAAAGACGAAAGATATTGCTCAGTTTAGTGAGAATAAGCCAAGTGTAAACGAGAGAGTAATTGTTAAATTGACTTGCATGAATAAAGGCATTTCTAGTTTCAAGTTACTATTTGAATGTTATTATCTTTGGTGTAAATTACTCTGTGCCTACGCTTGGTTGGTCAGATACGTCGTATGTTTGTTATTCATCCACATTCCTCGATACAATGACATGAGCGAGTTACTGTTCAGATTTGAGGATATAGATGATAGAAGGAAGTCAGCAAATGAACTCTGCGACGATTTTCCAACCTAGAGCGTCAACCTGAGAAGGGTTGTAGGCGTACTGCTGTAAGTCCTACAATTCTTCAAAGGGTAGCGCATCAATGAGCAGTCCAATGTGCTTGGTGTGTGATTTTGTACATATGTTCATATTGCATATACTGAATTGATATCATCTGTCATCTAGCTGTTGGTAATTCTGTTTGTGGCTGGACGACTTCCACTTGGATCATCAACCTGAGAAGGAATGTAGGCGTACTGCTGTAAGTCCTACAGTTCTTCAAGGGTAGTTTGTCGTGCCAGAATCCACAACATTTGATGTAGTGATTGTACATATGTTTGTGTTAAATAATTGTGTGGGTTCCAATTATTGTAATTGTTGGTTAATCTTGATTGTGTCCGGACATTCTTCAACTTACACTCGTCAACCTGAGAAGGGTTGTAGGCGTACTGGTGTAAGTCCTGCGATTCTTCAAAGGAATTCCATCATGACATGAACTGCGAGCTTGTGTGTACTGTTTGTATATACGTGTGGTGTGTCATATCAATTGGTGTTTGTTGGATTCATTGTGTTTACTCGTTGTTTTCGTACCTTGTTTTTATTGCATAATTTTGTTAAAATTTTTGTCGTGCTTACTTCTGAAGTTGTTTCTAGTCTTCTACGACCGTGAATGAATTGATTGATGTTAGAGACAGCAGATGGGTCGTATACGCCGGGGAGGCTATTGCTGAGAATGAAACGCACACGGAGATAATTATTGGCTGTGGTCCCACACGCCAGGGAAAAAGAGTGTGAACGACTGAGACTCGCATACGTCACCGTTACTAGAATTGAGGCAGAATGAGTGACAAGCGATTGCAGTGGTAATTGGTAATGAGTAGATAAGAGGATGAGCGTAGAGTATCGTGAGGTGCTGCTATGGTCACGTTGCATTCTGCAAGAGTCATTCTAGCAAGTGGAGATTGTGTTGCAAGATGTCAAGAGGATACCTTTAACTCGAAGGCGCAGGTCGTCATTGATGTGTGAGATTGTGCTGTGTGTATGCTTGTGGTGTGTTGGCTTTTCTGTTTGTTTTCCATTTCAGCTCTGTCCGTGTGACCCAGGTTCTCGCAATGGCATCCAAGTCAACGTGTATTGGTCGTGATGGAAAAAAGGGGTTGGATCCCTTTTTTGCCGGGGAGTATCAATGTAGTTGAAGATTGAACGATCAATTCATGGTTGTTTGCTCAAAACCAACTTCCCCAACTTTCGCGGAGGCATCAATACGACAGTCATCGTCTCATCGGTCGCTGTTCAGAAAGAAGTCAGCAGAAAACCGTCAGAAGTAATATTGTCATTTATTATTGTAATATTTGTTCACAGACCTTAGTCATACGTCATTTATATGTTGGTGTAACAATAAAGAATCCTCGAGTCAACAATTGGTGTTTTGATTTTTTCGTCCGTTATTACTAAGCGTTTCTGAGAAACCTCAAGCGACAGCGTGAGCCCGAGCGTAGCAAGAGCTGGGCATTGACGTTTTATGAGTCTTGGCTGACATCCATGGTCGCCAGCAAGTAAGATGCACGAAAACTTCTTGTGAACCCTATCAGATACATACGCTTTATAGAAAGCCCAGAATACCCTATTTCACCACCTGTAATTTATGAATACCAACTAATGACTTGTGGTTTTTGAAGTGAAGCGGGTAGTGTGTTGTAAGCAGATAACCTCAGAAAGTAATTATAAGACCTTTTTAAAAGCCAGAATCGGAAAAGCAATACAAGCTTTCACTAACATCATAAAATGAGGGAGGGTGGTGCTAGCTGATCAGTAGATATGGTGGCGGTCACTAAGGTGAATCACCCCATTCTGCAGGAAGAGCAATACGCAATTTGACGGCTCGAGATATTTCTGATTTTTATGAGGGCTTAGGTCTTTATCTTGAAAAAGATAATAATGAACGCCTTGACAGATCATACTTCTGCCTTTAAATATATACCATTCGCCCAGCCTATTGTTGAGATGCGACCATTTGGGTTCTGCACAGATTTATGGGGTATCTTATAAATCAACTTGCTATCCATCTTCAGATCTTTACATACCACTTCACAATGTCTTATCTCATTTATTTCCTTAAAACGTCTTTACTTGTTCCTCATTTTACTACATTAAACCTAATATTTAATAGCTCATTATAACTTATTCTATTCCTATTCTCTGAGGGATACGGTTGTGCACTAAATGCACAAAAAGGTATAAAATAAAAACAACTGGCATGGGGATAAATGTATAAAGACCAAAACAAGATATCGTGATAGTACGAGCTATATGCATAGCATTTGTTAATCACGTCTCTTAGACCGTCAATGCCCAGCTCTTGCTACGCTCGGGCTCACGCTGTCGCTTGAGGTTTCTCAGAAACGCTTAGTAATAACGGACGAAAAAACCAAAACACCAATTGTTGACTCGAGGATTCTTTATTGTTACACCAACATATAAATGACGTATGACTAAGGTCTGTGAACAAATATTACAATAATAAATGACAATATTACTTCTGACGGTTTTCTGCTGACTTCTTTCTGAACAGCGACCGATGAGACGATGACTGTCGTATTGATGCCTCCGCGAAAGTTGGGGAAGTTGGTTTTGAGCAAACAACCATGAATTGATCGTTCAATCTTCAACTACATTGATACTCCCCGGCAAAAAAGGGATCCAACCCCTTTTTTCCATCACGACCAATACACGTTGACTTGGATGCCATTGCGAGAACCTGGGTCACACGGACAGAGCTGAAATGGAAAACAAACAGAAAAGCCAACACACCACAAGCATACACACAGCACAATCTCACACATCAATGACGACCTGCGCCTTCGAGTTAAAGGTATCCTCTTGACATCTTGCAACACAATCTCCACTTGCTAGAATGACTCTTGCAGAATGCAACGTGACCATAGCAGCACCTCACGATACTCTACGCTCATCCTCTTATCTACTCATTACCAATTACCACTGCAATCGCTTGTCACTCATTCTGCCTCAATTCTAGTAACGGTGACGTATGCGAGTCTCAGTCGTTCACACTCTTTTTCCCTGGCGTGTGGGACCACAGCCAATAATTATCTCCGTGTGCGTTTCATTCTCAGCAATAGCCTCCCCGGCGTATACGACCCATCTGCTGTCTCTAACATCAATCAATTCATTCACGGTCGTAGAAGACTAGAAACAACTTCAGAAGTAAGCACGACAAAAATTTTAACAAAATTATGCAATAAAAACAAGGTACGAAAACAACGAGTAAACACAATGAATCCAACAAACACCAATTGATATGACACACCACACGTATATACAAACAGTACACACAAGCTCGCAGTTCATGTCATGATGGAATTCCTTTGAAGAATCGCAGGACTTACACCAGTACGCCTACAACCCTTCTCAGGTTGACGAGTGTAAGTTGAAGAATGTCCGGACACAATCAAGATTAACCAACAATTACAATAATTGGAACCCACACAATTATTTAACACAAACATATGTACAATCACTACATCAAATGTTGTGGATTCTGGCACGACAAACTACCCTTGAAGAACTGTAGGACTTACAGCAGTACGCCTACATTCCTTCTCAGGTTGATGATCCAAGTGGAAGTCGTCCGGACACAAACAGAATTACCAACAGCTAGATGACAGATGATATCAATTCAGTATATGCAATATGAACATATGTACAAAATCACACACCAAGCACATTGGACTGCTCATTGATGCGCTACCCTTTGAAGAATTGTAGGACTTACAGCAGTACGCCTACAACCCTTCTCAGGTTGACGCTCTAGGTTGGAAAATCGTCGCAGAGTTCATTTGCTGACTTCCTTCTATCATCTATATCCTCAAATCTGAACAGTAACTCGCTCATGTCATTGTATCGAGGAATGTGGATGAATAACAAACATACGACGTATCTGACCAACCAAGCGTAGGCACAGAGTAATTTACACCAAAGATAATAACATTCAAATAGTAACTTGAAACTAGAAATGCCTTTATTCATGCAAGTCAATTTAACAATTACTCTCTCGTTTACACTTGGCTTATTCTCACTAAACTGAGCAATATCTTTCGTCTTTTCAAATGCACCAATACTATCAAAATCATTGCACACTATACTTGAGTTGATGGGCGTCTGTTTCATTGTGGATGACAGCACCAACGACGACGGAATGACACAAGTTGATGAACTTAGCGGTGGATCAGAAGCTGTTGTTGCTCGACTTTCAGAAATTTGTCTTCCTGCAAGACCACCACCACTGCTGCCTTTTGCTATCAACTCCGGTTTAGCAATAGCATCTGATGATAGATGGGCTACATGCTGATCAATCACACTGACGGTCTCACAAGTATGTATGCCTTCTGCAACTGCATTTATTTCTACTTCACGTTGTAGTTTCACAGAACCTTTAATTAACTTAGAAGTAGTAGACATATCCCTCATCTCATCATGATCAACCAAAGACAAATGTGAAGTATCATGATCATTATCCCGAATATTCAATTTATCATCATCTATCTGGTCGACTTCATCAATTTCAAACTCTTTAATAACAGAAGTAGACAATTTTGGTTCCTTCTCACAAATCCCCAAAGATTTTATACCTTCACTCTGACTAGCAATACTTTGTAAACTTGTGGAGTCAGAACTGCACTCTGAAGCAATAACTCTATTCTGTGACACTCTATTCAACAATGACTTACCAGTTGCAACTACAGACTTCTTGACCGCACCGCTATCGTCACACAATTCGGAGTCAGGCCTGGATTTTACATTTAGCTTATCACTGAACTTCCTCACTTCTTCACAGTTCACCTTTGTATGCACCTCTTGCAAACGTGTAAAACACAACCGTGTTTGTCTTGCATCTTGTAACTTATCTGTTGACGGTGTACTACGAAACCTGTTACACTCACTAGGTCCAGATGCATTACTATACATCATGGAGCCTTCTCGATGTCCACCTCTCTGAGACCCTTTCGTCATCAATGATTGCATTTTGCTCTCAGACTGCTCTATTCTAGGGGTGAGATGCAATATACTGGCAAACTTCCTCCTAAATAGACTGATGCTATCCTTTACTAGTTTCAGGATATCATCAAACTTTGGCTCGAAACCATCATCCTCCATACGGGAGCCTATCTTCACCCACTTCTTTTGCAGTCGAGTAGGTAGGCGTCTCGCAATAACCTCTAGGACTAAGCTCGAGTTGAGGTTACTCATGCAATTCACAGAAATCAAGGTATTCTTATAAGTTAGCAGATTATCCAAAAACTCAGTAAGTGCCTTGGAGTCATCTTGAAGTTGACTGCCGTTACCTTTGACAGCTTCGTATACGTTCCTTACAATCAGTGAAGGTCTTCCAAACCTTTGACGTAATATGCTCATAGCCTCAGAGTATCCCTCATTAGGGGGCATGAGCTTACAGCACTGTATAGCTCTTGAAGCAACTCCAGTGCAATACCTCAACATATACATCAATTTCAATTCATCAATTAATAAAAAACTACTCAGCATGATCTCAAACTCCTTTACAAATTGTAAATAATCAGCCGGGTTTCCATCGAAACACCGCGGTTCAAATTTAGGGAGTTTGATGTTCCTATTATCCCTGAACGGCGAAACAGTAACATCAACCATGTCATGCTTAACATCAGATACATCGTTACAATTAACAGACAAGTCACCATGACTTACTTTCCTGTTTGCATCCAAGACACTCTGTCCCTTCTTTGACCCAGGCATTGTTGAACTTGACCCAATTCCAAAAACGTTCCAGATATTGCTTGTTCAAAGGGGACTTGACCGGCACCAAGAAAGATGAACGGTGAATATCCAAACTTTCACCAACTGTCTGAATCCGCCAGAATCTGTTTCTACCGTCAGAAACTGTCACCCACGTCTCGTAAACCGTTAATGTCCAGCTCTTGCTACGCTCGGGCTCACGCTGTCGCTTGAGGTTTCTCAGAAACGCTTAGTAATAACGGACGAAAAAACCAAAACACCAATTGTTGACTCGAGGATTCTTTATTGTTACACCAACATATAAATGACGTATGACTAAGGTCTGTGAACAAATATTACAATAATAAATGACAATATTACTTCTGACGGTTTTCTGCTGACTTCTTTCTGAACAGCGACCGATGAGACGATGACTGTCGTATTGATGCCTCCGCGAAAGTTGGGGAAGTTGGTTTTGAGCAAACAACCATGAATTGATCGTTCAATCTTCAACTACATTGATACTCCCCGGCAAAAAAGGGATCCAACCCTTTTTTCCATCACGACCAATACACGTTGACTTGGATGCCATTGCGAGAACCTGGGTCACACGGACAGAGCTGAAATGGAAAACAAACAGAAAAGCCAACACACCACAAGCATACACACAGCACAATCTCACACATCAATGACGACCTGCGCCTTCGAGTTAAAGGTATCCTCTTGACATCTTGCAACACAATCTCCACTTGCTAGAATGACTCTTGCAGAATGCAACGTGACCATAGCAGCACCTCACGATACTCTACGCTCATCCTCTTATCTACTCATTACCAATTACCACTGCAATCGCTTGTCACTCATTCTGCCTCAATTCTAGTAACGGTGACGTATGCGAGTCTCAGTCGTTCACACTCTTTTTCCCTGGCGTGTGGGACCACAGCCAATAATTATCTCCGTGTGCGTTTCATTCTCAGCAATAGCCTCCCCGGCGTATACGACCCATCTGCTGTCTCTAACATCAATCAATTCATTCACGGTCGTAGAAGACTAGAAACAACTTCAGAAGTAAGCACGACAAAAATTTTAACAAAATTATGCAATAAAAACAAGGTACGAAAACAACGAGTAAACACAATGAATCCAAAAACACCAATTGATATGACACACCACACGTATATACAAACAGTACACACAAGCTCGCAGTTCATGTCATGATGGAATTCCTTTGAAGAATCGCAGGACTTACACCAGTACGCCTACAACCCTTCTCAGGTTGACGAGTGTAAGTTGAAGAATGTCCGGACACAATCAAGATTAACCAACAATTACAATAATTGGAACCCACACAATTATTTAACACAAACATATGTACAATCACTACATCAAATGTTGTGGATTCTGGCACGACAAACTACCCTTGAAGAACTGTAGGACTTACAGCAGTACGCCTACATTCCTTCTCAGGTTGATGATCCAAGTGGAAGTCGTCCGGACACAAACAGAATTACCAACAGCTAGATGACAGATGATATCAATTCAGTATATGCAATATGAACATATGTACAAAATCACACACCAAGCACATTGGACTGCTCATTGATGCGCTACCCTTTGAAGAATTGTAGGACTTACAGCAGTACGCCTACAACCCTTCTCAGGTTGACGCTCTAGGTTGGAAAATCGTCGCAGAGTTCATTTGCTGACTTCCTTCTATCATCTATATCCTCAAATCTGAACAGTAACTCTCTCATGTCATTGTATCGAGGAATGTGGATGAATAACAAACATACGACGTATCTGACCAACCAAGCGTAGGCACAGAGTAATTTACACCAAAGATAATAACATTCAAATAGTAACTTGAAACTAGAAATGCCTTTATTCATGCAAGTCAATTTAACAATTACTCTCTCGTTTACACTTGGCTTATTCTCACTAAACTGAGCAATATCTTTCGTCTTTTCAAATGCACCAATACTATCAAAATCATTGCACACTATACTTGAGTTGATGGGCGTCTGTTTCATTGTGGATGACAGCACCAACGACGACGGAATGACACAAGTTGATGAACTTAGCGGTGGATCAGAAGCTGTTGTTGCTCGACTTTCAGAAATTTGTCTTCCTGCAAGACCACCACCACTGCTGCCTTTTGCTATCAACTCCGGTTTAGCAATAGCATCTGATGATAGATGGGCTACATGCTGATCAATCACACTGACGGTCTCACAAGTATGTATGCCTTCTGCAACTGCATTTATTTCTACTTCACGTTGTAGTTTCACAGAACCTTTAATTAACTTAGAAGTAGTAGACATATCCCTCATCTCATCATGATCAACCAAAGACAAATGTGAAGTATCATGATCATTATCCCGAATATTCAATTTATCATCATCTATCTGGTCGACTTCATCAATTTCAAACTCTTTAATAACAGAAGTAGACAATTTTGGTTCCTTCTCACAAATCCCCAAAGATTTTATACCTTCACTCTGACTAGCAATACTTTGTAAACTTGTGGAGTCAGAACTGCACTCTGAAGCAATAACTCTATTCTGTGACACTCTATTCAACAATGACTTACCAGTTGCAACTACAGACTTCTTGACCGCACCGCTATCGTCACACAATTCGGAGTCAGGCCTGGATTTTACATTTAGCTTATCACTGAACTTCCTCACTTCTTCACAGTTCACCTTTGTATGCACCTCTTGCAAACGTGTAAAACACAACCGTGTTTGTCTTGCATCTTGTAACTTATCTGTTGACGGTGTACTACGAAACCTGTTACACTCACTAGGTCCAGATGCATTACTATACATCATGGAGCCTTCTCGATGTCCACCTCTCTGAGACCCTCTCGTCATCAATGATTGCATTTTGCTCTCAGACTGCTCTATTCTAGGGGTGAGATGCAATATACTGGCAAACTTCCTCCTAAATAGACTGATGCTATCCTTTACTAGTTTCAGGATATCATCAAACTTTGGCTCGAAACCATCATCCTCCATACGGGAGCCTATCTTCACCCACTTCTTTTGCAGTCGAGTAGGTAGGCGTCTCGCAATAACCTCTAGGACTAAGCTCGAGTTGAGGTTACTCATGCAATTCACAGAAATCAAGGTATTCTTATAAGTTAGCAGATTATCCAAAAACTCAGTAAGTGCCTTGGAGTCATCTTGAAGTTGACTGCCGTTACCTTTGACAGCTTCGTATACGTTCCTTACAATCAGTGAAGGTCTTCCAAACCTTTGACGTAATATGCTCATAGCCTCAGCGTATCCCTCATTAGGGGGCATGAGCTTACAGCACTGTATAGCTCTTGAAGCAACTCCAGTGCAATACCTCAACATATACATCAATTTCAATTCATCAATTAATAAAAAACTACTCAGCATGATCTCAAACTCCTTTACAAATTGTAAATAATCAGCCGGGTTTCCATCGAAACACCGCGGTTCAAATTTAGGGAGTTTGATGTTCCTATTATCCCTGAACGGCGAAACAGTAACATCAACCATGTCATGCTTAACATCAGATACATCGTTACAATTAACAGACAAGTCACCATGACTTACTTTCCTGTTTGCATCCAAGACACTCTGTCCCTTCTTTGACCCAGGCATTGTTGAACTTGACCCAATTCCAAAAACGTTCCAGATATTGCTTGTTCAAAGGGGACTTGACCGGCACCAAGAAAGATGAACGGTGAATATCCAAACTTTCACCAACTGTCTGAATCCGCCAGAATCTGTTTCTACCGTCAGAAACTGTCACCCACGTCTCGTAAACCGTTAATGTCCAGCTCTTGCTACGCTCGGGCTCACGCTGTCGCTTGAGGTTTCTCAGAAACGCTTAGTAATAACGGACGAAAAAACCAAAACACCAATTGTTGACTCGAGGATTCTTTATTGTTACACCAACATATAAATGACGTATGACTAAGGTCTGTGAACAAATATTACAATAATAAATGACAATATTACTTCTGACGGTTTTCTGCTGACTTCTTTCTGAACAGCGACCGATGAGACGATGACTGTCGTATTGATGCCTCCGCGAAAGTTGGGGAAGTTGGTTTTGAGCAAACAACCATGAATTGATCGTTCAATCTTCAACTACATTGACAATGCATGTTCGCTCAATCCCGAGATGAGCCGTCATATAATCTCCTGAAATTGTTCTAATATAAAACCACAACCCTCTATCCTAATAATAAATCAGTGTATAGTTCAGACTCTCAGATACACTTGTCTCCTTGTGTCGTGCTATTTAAGCTACTGATTAAATGGTTATTAGTATACATACATTTAAGTAGACGGGCTGTATGAGGTTAAAGAATCTACCTCATACAAATTCTTAAAAGTTTCTTCATATTTCAGACCTTAGCTCCTGAATATATGAATTTAAAAGTACTCCTATCTCTTGAATGTAGGAATTACCTTTGCGACCGCATGAAATTCTGATTTGTGCAGACTAATCATTAGAGGAATGTACTGTTTATATATATGTATGTATATATATATACATATATATTGGAACGTCGATGATATGTTAGTTGAACTCAGATTGTGCCTCTGAATTGGTGTGTAATTTCCTAAAATCGTTGGTCTGCAGCCTTCAGCATTACTGACTGCTGTCCACTCTTTAGCTCTTCTGATTAAATTGAAGGTACTTGGCCAAGCGTCTTCACTATTCGGCACTCTGTCATGTCAAATTCGTTTGTTCCTGAATGGTCTCTGGTGATCAACTAGCGCTAGTCATATCGAAATATTTTCACTATTTTAGTATTTATGCCATTTTGGCTCTCTAATTGTTATCTAGACACGTCGAATAAGCACACTGGGGCTGAGGGTTCACACATGTGCATTATCATACCACTGTATCTAACATTCTTCTTCACAACCATCACCATATCTAGAAATCAACTAGAGTATATGCTATCATAAAAGCAAAGGATGTGCAGGATTGCGGAGTAAACATTTACGAAAATTCAGTGTGGACGACAAAGTCTATAACAGCATTCACACCGAATGAGAACTAAAATTTTTTAGTTAATCTTTTGGAAGAAATCACTATGTTTGTCTAATTACAGCTGCTTGCGGCCCTCTCAGATACTGCCAAAAAATGTTGAGCCATTACAGTGTGGTTAAACGCCAGGATGAAAGTTACTCACACTGTCAATGTCCAGGTCTAACTACGCTGGACTTCACACTGTCCCTGGAAGACTTTCAGGAACTATGCTCAAAAACCAACGCAAATAACCAGAACACAAATTGGTGACTCAATAACCGTTTATTCTTGCACCAATACAGAGCCAACCATTAGGTTATTGTACACAAAGTCTAGGAATAAGTATCATAACAATAAATCACAATAATACTTCTGGTAGTTTTCCTACCTTCCAACGAACAGCGAACGATGAAACGATGACTGCAGTATTGATGACTCCCGCCAAAACATAGGGTTGGGTTTGAGCGAACTACCATGAATAGATCGTTCAATCTTCAACTACATTTACACACACTCAACATTTCTTGTCGGCTTGGTGGACAGATTTCTTGAAGAATATTCTTTAGCCCCTATGAGGTGTACAAATCCTTACTGAGTTACCAAGGTGTACACCTTGTGATGCAAATGCATTACATTTATATTTTATTGTATTATGCATTACATATATATCATCGTGTTAGCGCTAGTAGTTAATATACACATAATAAATGTGTAAGTGTGGACCTTTATCCGTGGAGAATTTGCAATGTAATAAAAATGACGTTAAACTCAAACGTCACAGGGCAAGTGTTGTGTGACACAATGCTGTTGTTTTGAAATATGTAATGGGGCGCCTATCCGAAGTTGTCCCCTCAAGTCATACTTTGCATTCGAAATAGAGTACATGTTTGAGCACTACGATTCAAAGTTTTATCTTTATTGTGTTTGGAAGTCATTCACACTTGGGAGCCACAACGATGAACATTGATGTAGCCCAGAAAAAAGAACTCAGTACCCGAGGGTATCAGCAGCTAATATAGCTACTTGAATACCAATGAGATGCTCACTGGCGACTGACCCTATTCAGGTAGGTAGATACCTGGGGTTCCAGTTGGAAATCGTGAACAGTAGGGTGCAGCATGTCGGGTGTGAGGATAAATACTCACCAAAGATATTGGTTAGCGGCTTCGTACCGCGAAGGTGTAATGATGATGATATATTGGTGACTCTAAAGAATAGCGGCCCAAACCGAAACGACCTTCGAACAAAAAAGTGACCTTGAGCAAGGTATCAGCTGACTGTGTCATTTTCGGAAGTAAACATGGATGTTTTCGATTACTGTTTGGATAACGGACTGATAGCTTTGTCGAAAATTTGCCAATGCGGAGGAGTTATGCATATACAAAAATACACAGAGGCCATTGATGGCTTTGTATACAGATGTATTGAGTGCCGAAGGAGGATATCGTTTCGAAAAGGTTTGTCGTTGTTTTTTAGTTTACAGATCCCTTAGGAACTTTTCTCTCAAGGTCTAAACTACCTTTGACGAAAATTTTAATGATCTGTAACTTCTAGGTCCTGAAAAGAGCAGTCACAGCTACAGCTTATGAAACAGAAAATTCGGAGGTGTCAGCAGTGCAATGGTTTAACTACTGCAGAGATGTTTCCTCCTGGAAGATGAATACCCTGACTCAAGTCCTCGGAGGAGTCGGCAGCTTGGTCCATATTGATGAGACTGTACTTATAAAAAGGAAATACAACCGCGGAAGATTACAAGCAAACCAGCAGTGGATACTGGGTATCTACGACATGACACTGCGCAAAGGGTATATAGAAGCGATTCCCAATCGCAGTGCAGCAGTATTAGTGCCTAATAATAAGCGTTCGGTGTTTCCGGGGACGACTATTCGTACAGATGAATGGAGCGGATACCGTCAATTATCGAATCATGGGTACATTCATCATGTTGTTAATCATACGGACGGTTTCTGGAATCCTTTGGATGGAACCCACACCAGTTCCATTGAAAGTTTTCGAAGTCGTCTAAAAAGACGTATAAGAGCGGTTAATGGATCGAGAAATCCCATGATTTACGGTTACCTGGATGAATTTATGTACCGAAACTGGTTTCATATGACTATGAAGACTCCCATGAGAAACTGGGAGGATTTTTGCAACATATACGCGAACGCCATTCTTTGTAACTGTTTATTATGATTGCATTACTTTTATATAAACCGTTTTTTGCAATTATGCGCCTTTCTTTTTGAGCCTTCTCATTGGCCGAAGTTGTCCCTGTCAAGGTCATTTTGGCGTTCAAAGGTCGTTTCGGTTTGGGCCGCTATTCTTTAGAGTCACCGATATATTTATTCCTATCTATGACTTGAACTTGTCAGCCCCGTTCACAAGTAACAATACTCCCCACAACTTCAGGGTGATTATGTGGCGTATCCCCTGTTTGAAGCAACGCCTCTAGCTTCACCTTGACGGCATTTGCGCAGTTTGGTTGATTGAAGTTAGGGCTAGTCGTACAGGCAAATGCAGTAAACTCTACTTTTGTGCTTATTTTACTTCTGTTGGATGAATTTATAGGAAAATTGTTCGGCATTGCTCTCGAGCATTTACGTACTTATTTTGTGATAGAGCTCTTAAATATATGGCTCATGCTATGATTATTTGGCATACCGAGTATACTTCACGTATTTTCGACTACCATCTTTTGGACAAATTTCTTTCTTGGTGGTAAATTTTCCGATCAGCTGTTGTCCAGTGCCTAATTCTGTTGTAGGTTCCGAAGAAACGAGCTGTGCCGTATGAAAAAACTGGTCGCATGGCTTGACCTCTTTTGTTATTGATGCGTTTATTCTGAATGATGAATTTCCGGGTGTTACGATTGGAACTACGGCCTAGTAGACTATGATCGAATACCAACTTGGTTCATTGGCTAGTTCGCCCAAATCGCACACTAACAACAATAGCACCGCGGCAGGTAAGGACAGCGGAAAACACTTGACATCGATAAGAGACAGAAACTCTGTATGCATACAATTGAGATGGCCTTGCAAAAATGCAGCAATTCGGTGACGCATTGAAATTATTAACGGCCAATAGAAATGCGGCTATGTGAACAGAGGGAAAAACAAAGAGCTCGCTCCAGTGCTCGACATCTCCCTCAAAAATTTATTTCAAGGTTTTAGGCGAAATTAGGCAGAACTAGGTGTATCTAACACTGGGTCACCCATGTGGTTTCTGATATTGTCAATGGTGCAACAGAGTTAGTCACATCCGGCAAAATTTGCAGTGTCTGATTCTCTATTTGAATATGATCAGCACAAAATCGCTGTTCAACATGTGCACTTATCGAAGTAAGTTTTATACCGCCAAAATCCAAATTTATGCAATTTGAATGATACCTATCCATGCCCGTACAGTTGGTACATTCCTACACAGACAGGCACAAATATAATATTGCATTCAGAAAAATAGTAAAAATACGCCGCTCTGTCTTCTGAACTCGGCTACACATTCCGGCCATAGACCTACCTCAACGAATTTATAACCATCAGAAGATTACGGGAATAAATTATGCACAGGTAAGCAATGTTAGGAACATTCCTGTGGGAAAAGAAGGAAGTGTTCATCCATAAAGTTATACAAATCCAATAAATAGGTGAGCAATATTCGTCTTGGTTGGTAGTTTATCTAGGAGGATATTCTCGAATTCTGAATCGAATACTTTAACCGGTGGCAGAAGCGAATATAAGTCTTGCACTCCCATTACTTACTGAAAATATATAACTGTGACACTTGGAATAAGCATGACCACTAAAAAAGCCATGTCTCTTTGTATTTTTCACATAATTTTTCTGCTGTATTCACCTAAATGCGATTATAATCAAACAGCCAGTTTATGTCTGGCTGTAACAGTTGTGTCGCGGCCGTTTCCTGCAGAATGTTTATCACATATCACTAAGATATTGACTTACTCCAGTCACTTCCCGTATCAACAGTTCAGTATAGCCCGCAAACATCAAATCAAAAGATAGTAAGGGTTTGACCTCTATCACTAGGTCGCCTAGCAATCTTTGTGTTACGTTTCTCACCTTCAGCAAGAATGCTTGGATGTTGGCAGTTACATAACCAGACGTTCCGAGTCTTCTTTTTTATTAATCCTTACAAAATGCATATACGATTATTTTGGAGAAGATTCCTGAATTCTATCACTAGTAACCTACTTAAAGACTGACCGATAATGCCACGAGTATTTGTAGTGCCATCAACCAAGATGTTCAAGTTGAATATTTTGCCTTTCTCAATGTTGCAACGGCTTTGTGATTGTCTGCATTCCGCTTAGTTTTTAGTTTATGTTTAACAAGAAAACAGTGATCTTAAACAGGATAGAAAATACCGTAATCAGCCCACTACGCCAAACCCATCCAAAAATATTGAAGATAGAATATAAAGCTTGTGAAGCGGCATAAAGTGGTTAGCTCACATCTAATTATTTTTGCTGGTCCTAGATGCAGATTAAATGCTGCTTAGCGAAAACACTGTCAAACGGAATCTTCTAAAGGTGGATAAATATGAAATAACTGTCTGAAGTTCATGGGATATCTGATGGTATTCCGATACATACATATATTTATTCTGGCAGTTTATCTCACTAAATCTTGGTCTAATTTTTGGAGTCAGTTATACACCAACGAAACAAGAAAAGTCATATTTCTAAATTTAATAGGTTTTCAAAGTATGGCTACTCTATCATGCCTTCCGAACCTAGTAGATGACTTGTTGCACCATATTTATACGAAGCCACACCCATGAGACGCAAGTATGTCTTCAAAACCTCGAGGGCCAAAATGTTTATAAAGGCATTTTTAGGTGTAGCTTTCGATAACTGTAAATTCGCTGAAGCATGTGGGTATGTCTGATGGAAGCTAGACAACGTATGTGAACTGGAGATACTGTTGGTTGTTCCATATTTGGGCATACTTCCTTCGAAAGACATTAACATGAAACATCGTTTGGAATTGCTTGATTTTGACTTCGGATGTTTGATCACATGGACCAAATTGCCTTTCGAAAAAAAGGAAAAATATCTGTTGAAGTGACTTCCCGTAAAATGAAAATACGAATATGAAATTTACAACAATATATATTTCATCTGAAGTTAGCTACGTGTCAATGTAGTTGAAGATTGAACGATCAATTCATGGTTGTTTGCTCAAAACCAACTTCCCAATTTTTGCGGAGGCATCAATACACCAGTCATCGTCTCATCGGTCGCTGTTCAGAAAGAAGTCAGGAGACAACCATCATAAACCTTAGTTGCAAAGCTTAGTTTTGAGTTGGCTACATGTTGGTGTTACAATAAAGAATTCTCGAGTCGCCAATCGGTGTTTTGGTTTTTGCGTCCGTTAATACTAAGCGTTTCTGAGAAGCCTCAAGGAACAGCGTGAGTCCCAGCGTAGCAAGAGCTAGGCATTTACGGTTTAGGAGGCGTGGCTGACACTACGCTTCACATTCCGTCTTCGTGTACATAACTATAAAACTTAGTGTCACATATTGCAGGAAAATGTGGTGTCAATACCTTATACATGCTGCATTTTGGTGATTAAGTTTTGAGAATTTAGAAGATCTCACTATCTCAACACACTGAAGCCACCACGTGACATTAGCTTCAAGAGAACATTCGTTCTTAATCTGTCTTCCTTACTGTTATAACGGTAGGGTATTGAATGAAGACGTTTTCACCCTATTCTGTCTGCGCCTGAACTAATCTGTCTATCTGCTTGTCTTACCTTCCGACTTAGTAAAGCACGCAAATATCAAAAGACAAAGGCTGGACTGTGACTGTGTATTGAAGTGCAACAACGATAAAGAAAGCCATGGTATTTATACATTTTACAACAATATGGACAGCTAACAGCATTTGAAATAATTGACCTTAATAGCCAATAACAAAGTGTGTGAGAAATGACAATATGCCATATGTGCGACATTGACAGTCAGTAACAAAATGTGTGGGAATGATAATATACCATATGTACAAAATTAGCAGTCACTACCAAAATGCGTGAGAATGATAATATACAAAATTAGCAGTCAATACCAAAATGTGTGAGAATGATAACATACCATATATGCAAGTTTAAACAGTCAATACCAAAATATGTGGGATCCTATCACCTCCCCCCGTAAGGAGTGTAGGACTTGCTTTTTGGATCTATTTGAAAAGGTTTCGGAGCTCTTCTTTGTCGAGTTGACCTTTGCGTGGTACTGGATAGAGCGTGATCTGTGTGTCTGCCACATAACTGTCCTTTTTCATTCGTACGATAATGCAGCCAGAATTTATCCAAAATTTTTCTGTTTTTCCTTCCCCCTTCGCTTTTGAATAAGCACGCTTAAAGGTGTCGACGAAACGTTCAGTCTGTCCATTCGATTGGGGATGATACGGGGGGCTACGAATATGCTGGATGCCGAACAGTTTGCAGCAACCAAGTTTGTCCTGGAAGGCAGAAGCGTGCTTTTGACGACGGCGTTGCAAGAGAGGTTGATCAGATACATCTCCGGGAACAACGTTGTGTGGTGAGGACGAAACATTAGAGCATACTGAATTTAATGGTACATTAAAGATATGGAGCTTGTCTAACCAGTCAAGACCAAGCAAATCCAAATCATGGTAGTTTGTAACGTAACATACACCATTGAAGTGATGCTCACTAAACTGAACCTGGCAATTGATCTCACCCACAAGTTTCAGTATATCTCCAGAGACATTCTTGGCGACATGCTCGGTCGGCAGAATCTGTGGGCAACCAAGTTTGCGCCACGTAGTTCGGGAAATTACGGTGATATCTGATGCCGTATCCAGCTGAAGACGAATACGTTTGCCGTTAATATCTAGTGTTATGTACTTACGTTTGCTGGCGAACTCGACTTTGGAAGTAGTGAAAACGGTCTGTACTCGAGGAGATCGTTTCGGCTTGAAACGACTACTTCTGTTCCTCACCGAAGAATTTTTCTGCAGTGTACAGTAACCCTCCTTATGTCCAAAACGGTGACAATTACGGCATTTATGTTTCTTGAAAGGACAGAACTTGACAAAATGCCACGAACCACAGTGCCAGCACACTGAAGGAGGCTTAGCTGAATTCTGAGACTGACGTGCTGTGTGCTTAACGGTGATCGGAGTACTTTTCACTGTGTTAATCGAACCAAATTCAGACGACTGTCGTTTGCACTCCACCATAGCAGTATCGTGCTTCAAGTTGATTAAACGTAGGCATTCTGCTGTCACCATTTGTAAGGTCATTTTCGGGTCTTGTTCCACAAGTGACAGAAGTCGAGTTCGTATGTCAGTATCTTCTGGGTTCTTCAACCCACAAATAAAAATCAAACACTTGAACTGATCTGATGTCATTTCGTGTGGTTTGAACCTTTCACATTCCTTGTTCACTTTGCCAGCGTAAGTGACATAATCATCGGAAGGCATTTTTGTCAACTGAAAACATTGATACCGAATATTAAACATGGATGACTGTTCACCAAAGATTTGTGATAGAACGGTGACTGTCTCATCGAATGATAACTCACGTGGGTTCTTGGGCAGAATGAAGTTAACATATCTGTTGTGCTCAACAGTACCAAGTTTTCTTAGTAACAATCGGACTTTGGCAGCATCATCAAACATGTAGCATTCAATACGGAAGACGTCTTCGTAACGATTGAACCATGCATCAGATACGAGACCAGATATTAGATCGTAGTTGAACTCACTGATAGAATTTGAGATGCTTTCATATTTGTCAGAATGAGATGTCGATGGAACTTGAATGGACAGCTTCTGAGTGAGAGCTTCGATTAATTTTAGTTGAGCTGCTTCATTCTGAACTTGCTGCTGCTGCAAGATAGATTTGAGATCGTCCAGAGAGATAGACATTGTAATTGGGTTGTAATTAACACAGTCAAAAATGTTATATAGTTGCGCTGAACAGAATAAAAACTGTCGTCGTTTGCTTGTTATAACTGCACTGAATTAAGGTAAAACCCCGTCGCCAATTTGTTATAACGGTAGGGTATTGAATGAAGACGTTTTCACCCTATTCTGTCTGCGCCTGAACTAATCTGTCTATCTGCTTGTCGTACCTTCCGACTTAGTAAAGCACGCAAATATCAAAAGACAAAGGCTGGACTGTGACTGTGTATTGAAGTGCAACAACGATAAAGAAAGCCATGGTATTTATACATTTTACAACAATATGGACAGCTAACAGCATTTGAAATAATTGACCTTAATAGCCAATAACAAAGTGTGTGAGAAATGACAATATGCCATATGTGCGACATTGACAGTCAGTAACAAAATGTGTGGGAATGATAATATACCATATGTACAAAATTAGCAGTCACTACCAAAATGCGTGAGAATGATAATATACAAAATTAGCAGTCAATACCAAAATGTGTGAGAATGATAACATACCATATATGCAAGTTTAAACAGTCAATACCAAAATATGTGGGATCCTATCACCTCCCCCCGTAAGGAGTGTAGGACTTGCTTTTTGGATCTATTTGAAAAGGTTTCGGAGCTCTTCTTTGTCGAGTTGACCTTTGCGTGGTACTGGATAGAGCGTGATCTGTGTGTCTGCCACATAACTGTCCTTTTTCATTCGTACGATAATGCAGCCAGAATTTATCCAAAATTTTTCTGTTTTTCCTTCCCCCTTCGCTTTTGAATAAGCACGCTTAAAGGTGTCGACGAAACGTTCAGTCTGTCCATTCGATTGGGGATGATACGGGGGGCTACGAATATGCTGGATGCCGAACAGTTTGCAGCAACCAAGTTTGTCCTGGAAGGCAGAAGCGTGCTTTTGACGACGGCGTTGCAAGAGGGGTTGATCAGATACATCTCCGGGAACAACGTTGTGTGGTGAGGACGAAACATTAGAGCATACTGAATTTAATGGTACATTAAAGATATGGAGCTTGTCTAACCAGTCAAGACCAAGCAAATCCAAATCATGGTAGTTTGTAACGTAACATACACCATTGAAGTGATGCTCACTAAACTGAACCTGGCAATTGATCTCACCCACAAGTTTCAGTATATCTCCAGAGACATTCTTGGCGACATGCTCGGTCGGCAGAATCTGTGGGCAACCAAGTTTGCGCCACGTAGTTCGGGAAATTACGGTGATATCTGATGCCGTATCCAGCTGAAGACGAATACGTTTGCCGTTAATATCTAGTGTTATGTACTTACGTTTGCTGGCGAACTCGACTTTGGAAGTAGTGAAAACGGTCTGTACTCGAGGAGATCGTTTCGGCTTGAAACGACTACTTCTGTTCCTCACCGAAGAATTTTTCTGCAGTGTACAGTAACCCTCCTTATGTCCAAAACGGTGACAATTACGGCATTTATGTTTCTTGAAAGGACAGAACTTGACAAAATGCCACGAACCACAGTGCCAGCACACTGAAGGAGGCTTAGCTGAATTCTGAGACTGACGTGCTGTGTGCTTAACGGTGATCGGAGTACTTTTCACTGTGTTAATCGAACCAAATTCAGACGACTGTCGTTTGCACTCCACCATAGCAGTATCGTGCTTCAAGTTGATTAAACGTAGGCATTCTGCTGTCACCATTTGTAAGGTCATTTTCGGGTCTTGTTCCACAAGTGACAGAAGTCGAGTTCGTATGTCAGTATCTTCTGGGTTCTTCAACCCACAAATAAAAATCAAACACTTGAACTGATCTGATGTCATTTCGTGTGGTTTGAACCTTTCACATTCCTTGTTCACTTTGCCAGCGTAAGTGACATAATCATCGGAAGGCATTTTTGTCAACTGAAAACATTGATACCGAATATTAAACATGGATGACTGTTCACCAAAGATTTGTGATAGAACGGTGACTGTCTCATCGAATGATAACTCACGTGGGTTCTTGGGCAGAATGAAGTTAACATATCTGTTGTGCTCAACAGTACCAAGTTTTCTTAGTAACAATCGGACTTTGGCAGCATCATCAAACATGTAGCATTCAATACGGAAGACGTCTTCGTAACGATTGAACCATGCATCAGATACGAGACCAGATATTAGATCGTAGTTGAACTCACTGATAGAATTTGAGATGCTTTCATATTTGTCAGAATGAGATGTCGATGGAACTTGAATGGACAGCTTCTGAGTGAGAGCTTCGATTAATTTTAGTTGAGCTGCTTCATTCTGAACTTGCTGCTGCTGCAAGATAGATTTGAGATCGTCCAGAGAGATAGACATTGTAATTGGGTTGTAATTAACACAGTCAAAAATGTTATATAGTTGCGCTGAACAGAATAAAAACTGTCGTCGTTTGCTTGTTATAACTGCACTGAATTAAGGTAAAACCCCGTCGCCAATTTGTTATAACGGTAGGGTATTGAATGAAGACGTTTTCACCCTATTCTGTCTGCGCCTGAACTAATCTGTCTATCTGCTTGTCGTACCTTCCGACTTAGTAAAGCACGCAAATATCAAAAGACAAAGGCTGGACTGTGACTGTGTATTGAAGTGCAACAACGATAAAGAAAGCCATGGTATTTATACATTTTACAACAATATGGACAGCTAACAGCATTTGAAATAATTGACCTTAATAGCCAATAACAAAGTGTGTGAGAAATGACAATATGCCATATGTGCGACATTGACAGTCAGTAACAAAATGTGTGGGAATGATAATATACCATATGTACAAAATTAGCAGTCACTACCAAAATGCGTGAGAATGATAATATACAAAATTAGCAGTCAATACCAAAATGTGTGAGAATGATAACATACCATATATGCAAGTTTAAACAGTCAATACCAAAATATGTGGGATCCTATCACTTACTGTCCATCAAAGAAATTTGCAAAGTGTATATTTGAAACGTATGAAGACAATTTTGATTCAGGGATTCCCTTGATTCCCTGGACATATTTTATTTATTTTTGTCAGATCGCTACAGCGTAGTGGCCCTTCAAGAGTCCCCATTTCTGAAGCCAGCAAACGCGGCGCCACGCAGAGAATTTATATCTCGGGCACCCACCTAACGTTTCAGCACCAAGGCAAATTTCACTCAGTTCGATAGTCCACGTTGTGAATGTACTATGCCGCTCTCAAAATGTCGAGTATTTCAACGTGAGTTTTGATAGCAAGGTAATGCACTTGCGATTGATCTGTTCTATCGGGAAGAATATGGAGTTAACATAATGGCAGCATGGAGAAAATCACATCTCTAGGGATTCAGGGTGAAAAGCCAGAGAAGTTCTCAGAGCACACTGTTAACAATGCACTCTGCCAATACCCTACGTTGGAGGAGAACCATTTCAAAAATACAGAGCAACAACAGGAATGCAGTAGACAAAAACAAGGTGTTTATTTTTTAAAGAGTATCTTTAAGGGAGAAGATAACCTGGATGGCTTTACGAGCAATGGAACAAAGCACGGTGATTTGCTGAATGGCCGCAACGCACAACAGAGTGCCTACATCTTCTAAAACAGTGACAGCTGGCTCTCATCATTAAGTAGGAATGTAACTGTAGGCCATTGGTCTTAAAATATTATAGGTCTTCAGCTTTCGGCCTAAAAATGTTGGAAATAACTGGCATTGAATGATTCAAAGGAATTTGTTTAAATACATCACATTGAACCGAAAACAACCTTGGTTTACTTTTCGACTTTTTATCTGTTCACGTGCTGTGTTTACTGTATTTCTACATAACACTTTGCGGTAACTTTGATTTTACACCATATAAAATGACTTCGTGTGAACCTATCTTTTATATATTATACGACTATTTCATTTTGTGCAGATGATTGCGTTCAGATTTCTCCTAAAATAAGTGACTGCAGTTATTTTACAGCTAAACCCTTCACAAGTTAACTAAGCATAATTTTCATATGGATTATTTTCCGGTAATAAGATCCCGGGCTGTACTGCCCGACATATTTTGTCATCAGTATTGACATTTCACTTTTATAATGATTAATCGTTAAGTCTTCGGCTGTAATAAATCCTCTGAAGCCTGAAGCACAGTCATGCTAAGATTTTCAATTCCAGTCTTAAAAAGAATGACACGTTTGAGACATTAAAGCCTAATTTATCTGCAAACAGTACGTATTTTTACAACACAGTTTGTCGTTGATGCTACTGTATTTCAATGAACCGTTATATAGTTCTTCTTGGTTTCATTTGGTAGCTTTTTACAGGCATTTTTGGGAAATCTATGCTGGATTTTGTGTTAACGTCAGCAAGTGTTATTTTCACGGATGTTTGTGTGTCTCATGGTTTATCTATTAGATTTCTTGACACATTTTCTCATTGTGGTGCTTATATTTTCGTTTTTGTCAGACATCAGTCTTTTAGGGATACCAAGTGACCTGAACTTTGTTGTCGGTTATTTCACTCCCTGTTCTTAAAGTGGGTGTGGGTTAGGAGCAGAAATGCATCATCATCTTCATATGACAGAGGTGAATCACATACTGAACATATTACATTTTACTTTAATATTTATTACATCACGTAAAGTTTTGCAACAATACATATGTTTATAAAGTATGAAATTTCTAGGCACCGTACATTTCATTTCTGGCGAGTAAGGAAGTTTATTTGATATTCACATATAGATATCAAGGTATAAAATAACTAGCTGGTCGTGAGGTTTTTGATAATAATCGTATGTGTTCCACTGTCAGATTCAAATCACCAGATTTAGGTGTCTGAAACCATTAATTACTTTCACCTATATTTCTTTAGATTCATTGCTTTTCACCTTGTGAAATTTCGCCTCGAGTCGATTTACCACTTTCCTAAATTCGATCTCCCAGAAGTTATCGCCACCATGCATAAATATATACTTTAGCCTGGCTACATGGTTT
The DNA here is from genome assembly GCA_944472135.2 of Trichobilharzia regenti. Taxonomy (NCBI): domain Eukaryota; kingdom Metazoa; phylum Platyhelminthes; class Trematoda; order Strigeidida; family Schistosomatidae; genus Trichobilharzia; species Trichobilharzia regenti. The sequence continues at coordinate 82,516,064 of OX235262.1, read as the reverse complement.
ATCTCTATGATACCTCATAAAAAACTTTTGGTGTGATTTCGAGGGTGCACATTTTCCTATATGACAGAAAAATGTTTTCGCTGTATCATTTGCGAGAGAGGAATTAAGCAGTATGTTCCGGCCCCTTTGAATAAATTTTGCATGCATCTTGTATGTGTTGTTGGATTGTTACAATCAAGTACTTGGTATGTATGAGTTAACTTACTGTATGTGTGTCTACGATTTCTCCACTTTCACCTTCTTGTCCAAGAAATCCAAAAATGTGTTTTGGCTCCCTGTTTTTTCTCCTGTCGTAAATTTAATTTCCCTGTAAACATTTTTCACAAGATTATGAGACCATTTTGAATCACTTCCCCTATTTATGATGACTATGTCGTCCACTTGATGAAGCCGAATTTTTGATTTGATTATTAGATAGAATATAGTTTCTAGTCGCTAAGTAACAGGTTATACTGTAGGTATTTGTGTTCCTTTTATCTGTTCACATATTCGACTACTGAAGTGTAAGTATGTCACACTCCATGAACTCCATCTAACTTAAACATTGAATTTTTGTGTATTTCCAGATGTGTTCAGCATTGTTGGGTAATGCTTACATGGTTTCTTCTGCCCAAATTAAATGTTTTATGCTGAAGCGTCGAAAGCTGCTATAATTTAAGCTATAACAAATTCAATGGAGTAGTAGTTTCCTCATCGATGGCTCCAATGTAACATGTTTAACAATTTTTAAACAGTACAAAATTTACCATTATAGTGATGATCAGTTTGCTAACAATTGGTGTAACAATTAAAAGGTAGAACTATCTTTGAAAATCAAACCATTAGTTACATAATCCGTAGTTTGTGTGTTGGAAAATAAGAAAATGTATGAGTGGTCAATCTTATAAAACCGATTACACAAAATTGATATAAGTATAAAACTTGGGCACTGTGGTAGAGTGTAACTCCATTATGCATAAGATTTTATGATTACACAAAACAATTACAGGTGTAAACAAAATAACAAAATAGTTGTTACAATAGTGACTTGTAAGTGGAATACAAGCGTGTGTCAGTTTTCATATTCATGTATTCACGGAGAATACGAGGGAATTTTTAAAGGTCTGGTACTCAAACGAATTAATGTAAGTGTAGAACTTGGGCACTATGGTAAAATGTATTTCCATATCAGATCGGTTTATTTGGGAAGATATTAAGTGATGCAGTAAAAAATATTGATCTCAAAATCTCCTAGGCCAAAACAATCACAGTTATGACCATCAGGAAAGGTAGTTATTTCATTTGCAAGGGTTTTTAATAGCTCATCTGTTTTGAAATTGGATGACGAAATCGAATTTTCTATTTATAAACTTCACAGTGAGAGGTGGAAATTTGTCACAGTTTCCACTGGGGACAAAAACTAATTAGATCATAATACTTGACCTATTTGTTTCTACAGACTGTTATTATAAAAGTTACTCACATCAAGCAGTAATATTTCTTATCCAGATCTAAATAAATCGTTTTTCGCTTGTTTGTGGCTGAGCTCATCAGTGGTGTGCCTGTATCGCCTAAGCTCATGGTCAGCTAACTCGGCATACTGGTGGTACATTTTATCGATTACAACATTTTCGAATTACACAGTTCGAAGTGAGGATCCAACACGGTTTATTCTGCTAAACATTAGTAGTCTACTACTTCTGATATCATTTAGTGGTTTGTGTCATCAAGCGAAATGAAAACACACAACCTGGAGCGAATACAAAGAAGACATTTAAATTTACAATTTTAACTATGTTGGAGTGAAATAAGCGTAATAAGTGAAATAAAATGTAATTCCATCGTAAGTGTGCCAATTCAATGATACACAGTAAAATAATTTTCAGCCCCATTTTTATTGAGTGTGACAGAAATGTTGTAGTACTAGTTTCGCTAATACAGTAGCCCCGTCTCTAATTATGTCAAAGTCAGCCTTACATATCATGTATTGAAGTATGTGTGTGACTATTTTGATATGATCATAGTAAAAGGAAGCGATATTGTGTTGCTTTGTATTTTATTTGAGAATCCTATATTATATTTATAAATTTAAAGATTCTACATCGGACAAGACTTGAATATTTGTCGTCTTCAGTTACTTAAGCTACTGGGTGAGTATCTAGATAAAAGTGCATGTTATTTGATTCCGGCTTCTTGTTCACTAGATAGTTCAGATCAGTTAATTGAGCTTCTTGCCTGCATCAGTCTCTGTTAGAATATTCCTGATAACTTACTATTGCATAATGAAAAGTTGTTTGTTGTTTTATCATTTTTTTATTACTGAAACACCAGCTTAGCACACTACAGGCACCAACAAATGTATCACACAAAATCTTATAGTTTATGAGAGGGCAGGGATACTGCTCTGACGTTCAGACCTAACCACCTGGCTATCTTAAGGAGCTATCCCTTACCATTTTACCTGAAGGCTGATCTACAAGTTAGCAGAGTGGCGCCAAGAGATACTTTCCCATGGTTTCCAGGGACTGAAACATGTCCGTACACCATTTGATTCTTTTGATTTCTGGAACCCATCTACACAGTAGATTTAGAGTCAGAGTTCTCTAACCCTTCTTAGAAGATATGCGTGTCCACCAGTCCAGTTGTAAGCACCAGACATTCGCATTCCCTCCTTTCACCTTTGTGGAGACCGTTCTCAGTGAGTGGCCGTATAAGGGCATTTTGAGAAGAACACCGAAGTCCAACTGCCGTCGACCGTAACAGATGGCTTTATGACTTACCGAACATACATCTTCCTACAAAATCGCTTACTAGTCAGTTTAACATTTATCTGTTTTCGGCTTTATAAAAACATTTAATTTTGTTTTTGTCTGGGTACGTTGGTAACAAAAACATACACAATATTGAAGTTAATGTGTCATTTTGATATGTACACACATTTTTGGTTTTCTAAGTAAAGTAAACTTGTAAATATGCAAATAATCATTCAAAACGAAGACAGTGTGCTAATACTTTTTTTTTCCTTCAGAATTTCTGTTAAGTGATATTATATTTCATCTTCTGTCATTCTGTTCCTAAAGCACACTGACAACTCAGTACAAGCATGCATTCAACGAATATTGAAAATGATCGTGTTTATAAATTGTTGCCATTTGTGATATGTGTTCAGGAATTTTAAATAATTGAATTGTAGTTAATTTGCATATGTAATTGCATATTTGTACAACAAGTTTGCAACTATTTTTTACTCAAGAAATTAGTCATAGTTTCAGTTAAACCGAAAAGTTGTGCAAAAACACCTAGTGAAATGTATTTTCGTTGATTGTAGAATTATAAAACTTATTTATTAGAGAGCTACTACATAGGTAAGTGGTGTGCTCTCAACTTTTTTAATTCTTCTCGGTTTTCACTGAGTGTCCTAGGCATAGTGTGCTTTGTACTGTTAAAGTACGAAGTATTTATGAGACAGTCTAGAACGGCCGACGGTAGGTGGACGTCAGTCTATTCCCTAAAATTCCTCAGTGTCCCTGCGCGTCTATAGTCTTTGACAGCTAAGTCCCATTCACTGCCTACACGCAGTAGGAGTGTCCCTTACATAGATAAAAGGGTGGACACTGGTGTCTGGAGCTTATAATTGGACTGGTCGACGTGCTTGTCTATCTAGGGTAACTAGAAAACCCGGATTCCAAACCTATGGTATACATAGATTCTGGAATCCGAAAGGATTAAATGATATATAAGCCTTGTGCATCGAAATTCAAATCATAGCCTCAGAGTGAAGCCCGTCAGGACAATCACCAGTTTTTGTCTGGTCATCCAGGCAGTATCCTAGACCTGGGACAAACTACAAAGTTTCGTTTGGCGCATCTGTTGGTTCCCACAACGTTCGAAGGTTTTGTTTTAATGATAAATAATGAGTTTTTGCTGTAACGAAAGGAGCGTGTCTGAGTTTATACTATCTGGAAAACCATTGATAGCATCTGAAAAGTTCATGTATCCGTGTTGTTATTTGAATGATTTTCGGGATTTTTAAGACAGAGTGTAACACCTCGACCTCTTTTTTTACCTCCTACAAATTTGCAGTGTTGGTTAGAATATCAAATATAAGATTTACAATGCTTTTCCATTAATGTAAAATAACGGATATCCGTGGTAAAATTTTTTCATTGCTCTGTGTGTTTGTTCATCACTTCTAGATTACAGTTGATTTTATTCAATAAGGGAACTGTTTCGCCGACTTGACGACTTTATGAAATTCATTCAGACAAGTATAAAAGTTAATGAGAACTGACACTGCTTTGATATCAAGACTGATATTTCTTTGATGTTTACTTAGCTTTCTCCCTTTGTTTTACCATATTTTGTCCTTCAGAACGTTTTAACCTTTTGGGGAATGGAAGTGTTGTCTCACATTTCAATATACTGTCGCCTCCTAGCCAGTATTAATATTCTCAACTGATGGGTGCAATCCTATCGTGGTTATTGGGCTGGCATACCAGACCTATCCTGGGAAGAAATAAACCAGTGTAAAATCAGATTGGCTTTAGGATAGGATGGGAGTTTATTGACTATTTTTTCACTCAGAGAAATTCCGAAACATAGGTATGCTTATCAATATCCACTGCTTGCCATATTTCTTGATCTGGCAATGTTTTGCCGTGAAAGTGTCTATAGAATATATCACACTAATCAAAGTATTATATTTGAACTCAGTCAGCCGCGTTAGAGCTTATGGGTAGTTTTTATCTGAAATGATGTCATACTCCCCAACTTTAGCAGATGATATCGCCCTTCTAGGTGAAGACACTGAGAAGATTTAGTGTCTTCTGAATGCCTTGAACAGAAATCTTGTTATGTTTGACATGTCTCTGTGAAATGCTGGAGGATGCTGCAGGACTGATATGCATCTACTTCTAGTTTAATGATAGGGATTAAAGTCAGTTCGTAGTGTTCTCTGAGCTGGTTGGTTTAGTTGCGGAGCTTTCGTTGAATTTTCATTGAACTTCGTGACCACTTTCATTATTTAGGAAGTTGTATCAATTCTAATGAACTGGTCGCTAACGAAATCTCAATATCGATAAAATTGCCTGTCGAGTATTCATTGATTTACTTCATCTCTGGCGTAGATATGGTATCCTGTTATCGATTAAAAAGGACACCTATTTGCCCTGTTATTCTGCTTTACGGTCGTGAGATATGACTGCCGAAAGTGAAGTTGTGAAGCTGTATATCACTTCAAATGGCTTGAACACATATGATGCATACAAAACCTGGCATCACTTGATGGAATCTCTAACAGTTGGTTTGAAACACGTAGATACATGTAAACTGTCTAGTCCGCCTCCTCGAGATTTTAAGAACCAATGGCTGGAGACTCCTGGTGATATGGCTCAAAATCTTTATCAGTGAGGAGAATGCATTCACTCTTTATAGTGTTCTAGATCGATTAAGTCTTCTTTTTTTCTATTTTGCATTTGTGTATAACAGGTCTACTTTAAAACTTGGCCACTTTTGGAAAAGTTATGACGCAGAATATACAGGCTTTTTGCAATACTTAAACTCGATCATACATATCCCACTCATTTCAGTGATTTAGATAGTAGACCAATACATTTGTTCAATAAATGGAGAACGAAATTCGCCAATGAATCCTAATAAGGCCTTTGCACTAACAACTGTCAGCTTTACAGTTTTTTACAGGATTTCATCATGAGCTGACAGTGGTTAGAGAACCACCGGAAAACCTGGGAGTACTGGACAGCTGTTTCGTCCTAGTTTGAGATTCTTCATCAGTACGCACCCACCGAGGTTCGAACCCAGGACCTTCTGGTTACAAGGCGACCTCGTATACCATTAAGCCACTGGGACCCGGTCGAATGACCAGCCCATGAATTCCAACTTCTGCCAATTCATGACATAGTGCGACTCCTAGCCAATGTTTTCGGCAAGCATTTCTCCTCACACCCGACCTGCTGCACCCTACTGGTCAAGACTTGTCACTAGAACCCCAGGTTTTCCAATGGTCCTCTAATCAATGTCAGTTCATTATGAAAACCCGTAACCAACCAAATCCCTACAAACCAACACTTAAATATTTACAGTTCTTTATTTAACCACCGAAGATGTTTGATAATTGTTATTGTTCTTCTTTTTTTCAGCTGAAAGTAGTTTTCTACGCAACTGACTGGCCATTTCAGTGGACAATCCTTTCTCTCACCATCTGTCCGCCAGAGCTTTCAGCTGTTATTAACATCTTTTTTTCATAACACTCATGGTAACACCTGTTGGTAAATATACTCGTAACAATTCATGTGATAGCAGCCTTGACAATGATGACGACGATGATGATAATAATGAAGATGAACTCAGTTTAAGCTCTGAAGATGATCAAAAGTCGAATAATGTATTAGATAAAAAGAATAATACGCAATCAATATGGTTTCGTGCTCAAAAACGACTTGTAGGTCGTGTCATGCGAAATGGACAATCAATTAAATCTATCATTGGTAATCGAGCTTACAAGGCATTAACTGCTTTATATGCTTTGATGAAATTATATATTAAACCTGAAAGTGAAGTGAAACAATTATACAAGTCATTAGTTAAAACAATTGGCAAAATTGGAGTTATCTCACAACAACGTAGTTTATCTGAAGAAGATTATACAAATATACATGAGATTAAAGAGAAAAGTCGTACAATTGGTTTAACACTGATAAGTTTTGCTCAAACAGATTATACTTATAATTATGCTTTTCTTAAAGAACAATTAGATGGCTGTAAAGATAGTATTTGTCAAGCTGTAACACCATATCTAAGTCAAAAGTCTATTGAACGGATTAAATACTTTTTCAATGTACTTAGTTCAAATGATTTTTTAGACGCTGTATACAATCAATCAGCGAATGAATCTCAAAAAGCTGAATTACGTAATTTAGTGAATCATTTAAATCTTTTAATTAGTCAAATGAAGTAAATTTTAAAAAATGGGTTAGTCTCTTCCTTGTTTTGATGATCTCAGAGAATAAAAGGTACACACAGTGACACCTGTGTATGACGTATTATATTATAGGATATAACACATATTGTATCTAGGATTTGTTGGTTTTCTTTTTTATTCCTACATACATTCATTCTACTACGAGACGTGTTGATTTCTGAATCATCATTAACTGTAATTATTTTGTTCACAGATTGAATAAGACAATTGTCAATTATCACTTTTGTAATTTTGTAAAAATAAAAAAGTGATAACAGTTAACTTTTGATTGTTACTGCTATCTTCTTTCATTCTGGTAGCTATATATAGATGGCTTGCTTTTCTGTGTGTGTGTGTGTGTGCATGGCACTACTTCGACTGGACGTTTTATATTTTCAAAAATAAATGATTGAAACGAATATCTTTGTTGTTTATTATTGTTATTATTGCGGGTCGAAATAGCTTGGGTTGGGGGTGTGTGGGGTGGTTAACGTCTGTGACTGCAGCACGGCTTCGAATCTCAGAAGGGTTATGTGTTCCTTCAGGGTTGCAGATACGTCTTGCTGGTTAGTAGATGTTAAAATGTAGGAAGCATAGGTTCAAAGCTTCACTCCAATGGCCTCCAACTGTCTAACATAAATAATTCACATTGCTGTTTTCGGCGAATTCATTCACTTAGCTGCACAATCGCATTTATATATAATTATTTTGTGTATACAAGTATTGGTTTGTAGGGATTTGGTTGATTGGTTACAGCATTTCATCATGAGCTGACATTGGTTAGAGAACCATTGGAAAACCTGGGAGTACTGGACAGCTTTTTCGTCCCATTTTGTGACTCTTCAGCAGTACGTACCCACCGGGGTTCGAACCCAGGACCTTCTCGTTACAAGGCAAGCTCGTATACCATTAAACCGTAACCGTGTATATGTGACATTAGGATTGTTAGACAAAAATAAAAACCATTCAGGGTTACTGTTCGCGTCATCAAAATGTTTCTCAAATGTGATGAATAGTCAAAATTATAACAAGGGGGGGTTGAAGATTGTTAAGTATTGATAAGGGTTGAGTAATAGGAAATAGTATGTTAATGGAGACACGTGTCCCAAAAATAGATTATGTAATAGGTGGAAAGAGTAAATAAAGGGTTGCTTTAGAAGAAGATATTACTAAGATGTCATACGAAAAAAGGAAAACAAAACATCATTAACAAAGTCGTAGAACTTGGAATTATACTCAGGGTATAAGGAGGGAGTGGAGAAGTTTCTTCTGTGTGCCTAAATCAAAGTTTCCTATACAGATCGCTAAGGCCTCGGCGATGCAAAGTATACGAAAGCTTACTGTTTTCGGCAGGCTTATTGTGACTTTGTAGATGACTTAGTAAAAATTAACCCCTGTGGTTAGAATTTTGATTATACCTCACATTTTAGAAACATTTTAATGACGTAAACAGTAACTCTAACTGATTTTTATTTTATTTTTGTCTGACAATCCTAATGTACACATTTACACAAAATAATTATACATAAAAGCGATTTTGCAGGTAAGTGAATGAACTCGCCGAAAAGAGACTCTCCGCTGAACTTTGTTGTTCTTATATTCATGTCTGAGTGGATATTTTCCGTAAACTCACAGTGTATTGTCATGGCGAGCTATCCAACATAGCGGTCTCATTGCGCGCACTTGACTGATGGATTAGTTCAGCCTGCACCAGACAAAGAACTAGACATATTACACTACTTACTAATTAGTGTTCCATGAGAGTGTGGTTACTGTTTGTTGAGTGGATGTAGTGTAGGTTTTCTTACACGCCGGCATTCATTAACATGGCATTTCTGTAACGTTCATAAAAATTACAGACTATGCTTTTAAGTATTCGTTATTCGTTAGGTATTCGTTATTCACTGACTGGCAAAATAAAGCAGTCAACTATACTACTGTTTAATTATCCTTTGAGGTTTATTCAACAATTGATTTCACAAAGGGAATTAAAACAAAAAATATGGATAAGTAGCTGTGAAAGGAGACTAAAATGCTAACTATGCCGTCTTATATCGCAAAGCTATACAGTTGCTTGATGTTAAACAATCCGAATAATCGATTGTTAATAGTTATGAAAAAAAAAGTACTGATACTAGCGAGATAGATTGCTTAAAAGGAGACAGTCATCGATTGTCGCCTTTATAATTTCACAGTTACTTCTTAGATGGATGCCTATGGTAAGTATTTTGTCTCCTTCATTACTACTCACATCTATTCTTGTTCGAGAAATCATTTACTTTTATTTGGAATGTGGTAAGCGACTAACCTATATTCGAAAACAACTATGCCAAACTGCCATCCAAGGAAGACAATGTCATACATTCATTCCCCTTAATGAACGTTTTAAATAAGTTCATGGTGTCATTTAATGTAACCTCCTTGTTCACAATGATTCCAATCAACGAAACTATTGAGATCATTTGTCAGCAGTCTGATCTCCTCCCACTCCCAGAGTCGGAATTCAAATGCCTACTGCTTATGTGTACCATGGATGTGCGATTCTAATTTGGCAACACATTTTTTACCGCTAAATAGGTGGTGTAGCTATGAGCAGTCTACTTAACTCTGTTTTAGCAGATATATTCATGTCCAACCTTGAAAGAACAAAGTTGAAGCATGCAATCGACGAAGCAACTTCCTACTGTCGATATGTTGATGACACATTTATAGTGTGCAGCAATGAAAGTCATGCTTCCTACCTACTCAGATTATTCAATGATGCGTACATCAATATTGTGTTTACTATGGAACATGGAAGTGACGGAAAGTTTCACTTCCTCAAAATTGCCATGGAACGCCTAGAAGACGGTAGTCTTCAAAAGTCAATTTATCGAAGCATACATGGAAAGGACAATACTTTATTTTAATAGCTTTTGTCCAAATAGCTTTAAACGCGGACTGGTCAAGACTCTGTGATATAGAGTGAGGAGAATATGCTCTATAGAGAAATCAGACGAAGAATTTGAGTTTCTTGAAAAGATATTGGAGAGCAATGGGTACCCTCAAAGGTTCATCAACAAATATGGAAGATCTGAAGTCACAAATGTAAAACAAATCACAGTGGGTAAAAAGCTAATCTACATTCAGCTTGATTATAAAGGTGAAAACATTGCAGCAATGATCAACAAAAGGCTGAGTACATCACTAGCCATAGCCTTTCCAGTAGCTAAGCTCGTCCCCGTCTGCTGAACAACTTGCTCTTTAGTGCAATCAAAAATCAATAGATATTCTTCTTATGTTAACTCTAACTGTATATACGAATTTACATGTATCTGCGGGAGCAGTTACATTGGAAGGACAGAAAAAGGGCATATCTACGATTTTCTGAACATGTACCAAAAAGCTAATGTCTAAAGGGAACAAATGCTTTAAGCATTGCCATCGCCAGGCATCTCCTCGACACGGGTCATGAGGTGGACGTCGAAAAGTCGTTCAAAATTTTCAATAGGCAAAAGAGCTCAATTCTCCTCAAGTTTGCTGAAGCCATTTCCATCACGCGCCTGAAACCTGATTTGTGCGTCCCGAAAGACGCGGTTATCAGTGTTTCTTTGCCCTAGTAACTGGATGTTTTCATCTCTCTTTCATCTGAATGCGAAATGCTGAAAGGTGTCCATTGTGTATGATTATTATTGTTGAGAATAGTGTTTAATGTTACATATATATATATATGTTATTGCTGTGTGCATATATTGATCGATTGATTTTTGTTTGAAATGAACTCTGTGCAAGTATGTTAAAATTGTTTTTGTAGATATATTTAATAATGTCTTTGACCTGTAAGCAGCTGACGAGAAGGTAACGAAATAAAAGGTGGTACAGATTTATTCTGCTAAGGCAGAAGACAATGTCATTCACTTAGTAAAACTTCTCTTATAGAAGGCTGCATATACGAAGTTTTTAAGCTGTTAGGGTGGCAGCCATGAACATAACAGTAAGGTTCGGATAAACAGTAGAAAACCCAAGGCGCCAGCTCTCGGTACTTCAATCTAATCATCTCACTTCGCCTAGTATTTATTTGGTAGCAAATATATTGGGGTGTAAATCGTTATCTGTCAGCTGATTCTGTCAGGTGCATAATATGGCATCCCAAGAGGTTCTACCACACTACAACGGCTGGAAGCTGGTCGCATTCATGATGTTTACAGACGCTATTATTCATCAATAAGGCGTCGATGGTTCAGCCGCAGAATACCTGTCAACCGCACACGTGATACAGGCTTCGAACCCTAAATGACGCACTTCTATACCTCTCTTAGCGTGTAGTAAGCCGAATAAAGAGAGAAGATGGGGCATTAGGCAAGCAACCTCAACTCCACAGAAAATGCCTCAGTTACTAAAAATTCAAACATCACGCTTGAATCTCTGTGTTCCATTTCAGTTTGCCGAACCCTAATCTGTTCAAGTGAAAAATCTAAATCTTCGTATGCAGAAAGCAATATAGTCATTTTGAAGCTAACTTAACCCTACACCATTCACCTTCATATCCTTCATTCCTTTTCTTCAATTTTGCTATTAATGCTGTTTTCTGTTCCCCATCATTCTCACAGTTTAGTACCAGCATTTTTAAAGCTGTTTTAAGCGATTCCCTGAATTTTACTGAGTGACTTTAAAAACTTCTTAGCATGTTCTTCTTTGGATTGTGTATTCCAGGGTGATATCATTTTTTTTAGCGTCTGTGTATTCATATTTCTTATTATTTCAAACGCATTAACTCTATATTCTGCATGCTGATATAGATTTTATTGAATTAACCGATTCTTCATGACTGTGTTTTCAATTTATCACTCCTTAACAACTGTCATTTTCTCATACTTGTTTAATGTTTAAAGTTGTCATTATGTCCATGTTATGTATATGTTAGCCTTTTGATTTGATATTTGTATAATCATGTATTTACAGTATTTAGCTGACTAGTTTGAGCGACATTTATGAATTCATTAAATAATATCAATGAAGCCAAATAGAGATATGATTTGACAGGCAAATTGATGGCTTATCTATTTGTTTGAAAGAGCTCACACTTAATCGACTGAGAATATTTTGGAGGTTATCTGGAATGGTGAACAATCTGCATTCATAATTATTCGAATAAACGAATCGTTTTTTGTGTCTTGAAATAACAAAACTGCGAACCACTAGACATTAACTAAACCAGTACCGTCTACGTTGGATACGTTCCAAACCAAGTGACTGGATCTTTGAATTATTATTATTATTATTGTTCCCTTGGGTTCCTAGTGGAACATAGGACTTCAACTGAACGTCTCCACTTGCTTCTGTTTTCTGATGTACTTTTCATCCGCATCAATGTTAGTACATACTGTTTCAACTCCTCTTCACACGATCTCGTCCATGTCACCCTTGGACGTCCCACTCGCCTCTCCCCTTTCGGGTTCCATTCGAGGGCTTGACGCGCGATGTCACCAACCGGCCTCCTCAACGAGTGTCCAATCCATCTCCACTTTCTCCTGCATATTTGTTGGGCGATTGGTTCTTGTTTTGTTTCTTTCCATAGTTGGTGATTCTGTCCGGCCATCTGATCTTCAGTATAGATCCAGCAAAGACAGTTGTTGGTTGATAAAGCTCTGCAACAGGCTGTTGAAAATATTCTTTGTGACCCTTCCGCGAAGTTTCTGATCAGTATAGAAGAACTGCCTGATTTAAAGTTTGTATTGAAAATCCGACCGAATTCTGTTGTTGATGCTGAGTGACTAAGATTTCCAGATTGGTTTCAGGTTGATACATGTGTTTATCGCCTTCCGGATTCTCGATGTGACATAATCGTCCGTTTTTCCTGTAGTTGAGACAATGCTTACTCCCTAGATAAGTGAATGAAGTAACCTTTTTCAAATCCCTCCCACTGATGGTGATTGGCGCTGGATGTTGCTGTTGTTGTTGTTAGTGATGGTTGGTTATTTTCATCACCTCTGCCTTGTCTATGTTCACCGGGAGTCCTGTATTCGCCGGCTGCTTCTTCGACCAGTTTGTCGGTTTCTCTTGTAAGTCATCGATTTTGTGTGACATCAAGCATAAGTCATCCGCGAAAACCAGGTCTTCTAGGTTCTTCACGTCGGTCCAGGATATCCCTGTCTTCTCGTTTCCCCCTGTCTCATCTTTGAATAGTCGATGTTAAATTTGCAAGTGGTACTGACGAAAGTATGAGTCGGTAGCACAGAGGTAGAATGCTTGCCGACCACACCTCATGTGGTTTGGGGTTCGATTCACGGCCGACTCACTCATTTACCTTGTTAAACCAGTAATAAGACAGGTAAAGAGGGAAGGTTGGACATGAGGTTAGCAACCATATTCTGCAAAAATAAATACCACTGCTACTGAAACTTTGAAGCTCTAGCTTGAAGTCCTATGTTCCATTACGAATGTAAAATAAATAAAATAAATAATAATACTGACGGACTTATCCGAGTTATACAACCATAAAGATAAGAAATTCAGACAACTCAGTGATCACAGAACATTAAAGTACTAAGATGTCAGCACTACGTTTTGTAACCTCGCAGCTCCCTAGTTGCTTCTGCGTCCGACGGATAAACATAACACACCATCATACTGACTGATCACTCAAGACTTCTGTAATTTCCCAGTGTCAGGTTTTCAGGAATTGCGTTAAATGCTTCCATATTGGGAATAACAAGGACATGGTAATCTGAAAGTCAGACAAAGGAAATGCAACAGTAGTATTAGACAAATCACAAAATTTGGACAAGGTAAACACTCACAAACAAATAGGACCATATGAGGAAATTAATAAATCAATAGACACAGTTATGAATAAAGTTAAGAAATCCACAGCGGACTTTATACGCCGAATGAAGCCGTTTCCAGGTGAGTCTAAGTGGTTTAATTTAATGCCCAAAACTAATAACCCCAGTAGGATGTATGATGTTGTTAAAGATCATGAGTCACGATACCCCATTAGGCCTATAGTTGATTTTAGAAATTTGCCTACTTATGAATTATCTAAATATTTAGTCATGGTATTAAATCCTCTAAAAAGTCACTCGAAATCTAGACTAACTAATTTATATGAACTAAGACACAGATTGAATAATTTAAAATTAGATAGTGAAGAAAAAATGGTTAGTTTTGACATTGTCAGTTTATATACACGTATACCAATAAATATGGCTGTAGAGGCAGTCAGAAACGAACGCATTTCTGACTAAGAACTCGAACTTAGAACAAAAGTGCCACTTGAGGACATAATGCTGGGAGTGCAGCTATGCCTGACTTCCACAATATTGAAATTCCAAGGGAAAATATACAAACAAACTGAGGGATTTGCCATGGGATCACCAATATCCCCGGTTGTAGCAGATATAATCATGGATATGTGGGAAAACATAGCAATTGAAACGTCCACCCCACCCCAAAAGTATGGTGGAGGTATGTAGATGACACATTCACTGTACTCAGAACACAAGATATAGAGAGATTTTTCGAGCACATCAACTCGAAGGTAGAGGCAATTCAATTCACTTATGAATTGGAAAGTCAGGAAGGGGAACTTCCAATGTTAGATTACAACATAAAAGGAAAGAAGATGGGAAGTTAAACACTAGTATTTACAGCAAACTCATACATTCAAACAGATATTTGGACTTCCGATCATCCCATCCCATGTCAGTAAAAATAGGATTGGTGAAGTGTTTAAGTAACAGAGCATAAAAACTAAGTATTACCAAGGAAAATCTAAGATAGGAAGTGACACATAAATGAGAGCCTTGAAACTTACTAATTACCCTGAAAAATTTGTCAGGAAATATGTAAGGAAATGTAAAAATAAAATAAATGATGATAGTAGTGATAGTGATAACAACAATAGTGATAATAATAATAATAACGACGACACCGACAATAAGGAATCTAAATCATCAGTAGTAATTCCATACAAGGAAGGAACCTCGGAAACCTTACGCAGAATTCTTAACAATGCTGGCAGGAATAAAAGTGGCTGGTGTTCAAACCGCCCACAAACTCAATTAGAAACAAGCTTTGTCGGTTAAAGGATCCTGTGGAGCCAATAAAACAAAACAATTTAGTTTATCTAATACCCTACCTGCAATGATTGTCAGATCAAATACATATGTGAAACTAGTAGAAGAGGGGCAGTCAGACTAGCTGAACATAAAAAACTAGCAAAATCTAGATTGGTTGACCCGAATAAGATAAAAAATCTAGAGAATAGATCAGCTACACTACTCACTACATGCAGTTTCACACAATCACACAATGGGATGGGAGAGAATGAGAGTTTTAAAATCTAATTCCACAGGGTGGACTGAGAGATTGATAACAGAAGCTTTGTTTATCCAATCAACTGCAAATACATGTAACAGGAATGATTCATCACCTTTCCCTGATATCTGGAAAATTCTACTACCCCTACAACAAATAGAAGAAGACAAGGAAAAATATAAAACTCAAGCTTTGAAGTCGTGTGAATATAATTAATGATATAATTATGAACAGTAATAAATTTTGTTCAAAACGTCATCCAGTAAATAATACTGTTTTACTGTGTGATACATCTAATAAACAAACTAATATGGAATTACTTACTACCACAGTGCCCAAGTTCGACTCATATATTAATTGCGTTAAATAATCTTCACCAGCAAAGGTACGATGTTATTGGGAATTACTGAAAATTCATATCTGCCTATGTCAGGTTTTTTGATTATCATAAGGATATTTAAATTGTCAAATTAGATTGAATAGATGCAACCGCTGTCATTGCTACACATAAAAAGTCTTTTTATTAGAGCAGAAGAAGTTTGTGTATTCTTCTACAGCCAAACAGCAAAATAAATTAAGCAAAGGCTGTTGATTTAAATAGACAGGGAAGAAAAGGCAACTACACAAAATTGCATTTTATTCTACCATGTTAACTCAACAGTTCGTTATTATCATCTCAAACCACCCCATCTTAATTCTTTGCTGTACACTCTTTATTATACTGGTGAGCAAAAGAAACCCTTCACTCCTATTCTATTAGGCTACACAAATCCAGATAAGAAATATTCAAGTGCTTGTTTGCAGGAATTATATTGGTAACGTTATTAGCCACTAGCTGGCATCAGTTAGAGGACCATTGGAAAACGTGGAAGTATTGCACAGCTGTTTTGTCCTAGTTTGAGTTAATTCAGTAGTACGAACCCACCACAGGGGTTCGAACTCAGGATCTTCTGGTTATGAGGCGAGCTTGTAGGCCATTCAGTCAGTGGAATCCTATCCAGTAGCTCGTGAATTCCAGTTTCTGCCAATTCGTGGTATGTTTACCACCATCACCAGCTAATATCACAGGTGGGTAACTGTCCCCTTGTCCACTATTCGATGGCCCTTCAATGGTTCTCTAATTGTCATCAGCTTATGATTAATCCTGTAACCAATCTAAATCCCTACAGAACAACACTTCGTAATTAGTTTAATGACCATTAGCCACTGTTTGTATACGGGAAGTAACCTGGTGTTCTCGTGAGAAGTTATAATCGGTGGGGTCCACCGAGCCAGGCAAGAGGACAGATACCCTTTGGAGTTTCTGAACCGGTATAGAATAGAACAGTTTAGTTCAAAGCACACAGTTCACTCCGTCCCTGTCGTGAAGTAAATTTTTTTAAACATAATGTACAGCAGCGCTGGATGAGTCGACGAGACTTGTGGGCAGCAGCTTTCAATGGCCATGTGCTGACTTTAGGTAATGCTACAAATTACCGAATTGAAAGTTCACATAAAAAAGAAGCGTTACCTGCAAAGATCAGACAGTCTGCACAAAAGCGTGTAGACAAAGTTATTCAAGAATGCACAAGGAGGCGATGATAGCTCCTTCACGATGTTTCATGTATTTCTGTCCACAATGTCCACTACCGATCCTACGACGACTAATGCTATACGCCTCGAGGAATGTGAAACTTGAATACAAAAAGCGACCGTGGGTTTCTGAACTATGTCTTCTTCAATGACAATGGGAGGAGAATGGAGGCGGATCTGCGTGTATGCACATGCACATGAAGGACGTTCCAGACCTTTCGGTACCCTTGCCGACATTTGCTGTTGATGCATTTCAGAAAGGCGTGTTTTATAGGTAGATTTACGTCCCTACGTCTACATTGAATTGTCTTACAATTAGAAGACAAATAGTACAATTTTCATTTGTGTAATTCCCTCAACAAAGCAAGAAGGACCAGTGGCAGATTTACTGAAACTACATTCGTTATCAAAAATTGAAAAAAAACATGGCTCAACCTTGGAATGATAGCAGAAAATATATTATAAATTAGGGCGCCAAAACTGTAAAAATCACAATTTTTAGTTAAAGTCAATAGTTATTCATATGCTTTGTGTTCGAAGGAGAAGATAGAAGACAGAGGCTAGATTCTATCATCCGTAAAACTTGCTGTCTAAACAGTCTCAAAACTGTCGAAAAGCTGAAAACAACATCCTCTGCTACAAGTTTCAACTTTGTTCAGTGATTACATCACGCCTCATATGGTCAACCAATTCACACGTATCTGCAGACATAAGAATGGAGATCAGTAATCTCGCTTTGAACATGAGGATGAGAGAACATGATATGAAAAACAACTGGACAACTAAACCCTAAAACTTTGATAAACACAAGTGACAGACTACCAGCCTCATCTACGACAAAACATATTGATGTGAATCATAAGACTGATATGAAAACAGCTTTCAGTATTACCTATTAAAACCATCAGTGGGCGCTAACTAAAATATCCATACCTATCTAGGTAATTCTTACCTAATTATACCACTAACACTAGTGTCAGTTGTTACCGTGTTTTATCCTAAATCCTCTATCCTTTTGTTTATTTTATCTGACCCTTCACATCAATGTAAGCTGAAATGACAAGCAGATATGTGATTAGATTGTTCGATGTGTGCCAGTCAAATAAATCACACTTTTTTCAGATAAACTGCATATTTTTTTTATAACTAATTCCTTACAAGAAGTAATCGCACTTACATGAAGTCTGTGCCATATTCTTTAATAGCTGAATCATTCCCAGTTAATTACTGCTGCTAAGCTAAGCAGTCGTTTGATGTACCTGTCATATTGATGCGTCTTTTAAATTCGCTTCGTAGATACTAGTGGCTTAAGATAACTCATGCCAGTAAGCTAATATATATATATATATATATATATATATATATATATATATATATATAAGTGACACCCGGTATACACTGAATGGATGTAGGGACCAATCCTATGACTTATTACAGAAAATACCCCACTTATACCTGGCCTTCTTATTGGTAGGATATCAAGAAATGAAAAATTATTTTTTTGACTACAATTTGATTCCACACTGTATTTTTGGTACAGGTATGGAATTTTCAGCATGTGATATCAGTGGCCCAAATTTTGCTGGCCGACCACAGATATTAGGTGTTCGTCGGCAGGGGATCGAACCCCGGACCATTTGCATGGTCGGTGAGAGTCCTAACCAATGTGCCACCGACGCAGAAGCAATCTGTATTCAGCCAATGTTCTCATCCCGAATAATAATCAGCTTCTCAGCTTGTTGTAACCATCGATTGTAGACCGCAACCCAAAATGTTTTTCTTGCTAATTAAAGTCTTACCTTTAACTGGGCTAGTTCGTCCACTCACCAGATCACCGTATTTTATCCGCTTTTTAAATCTTTTTGCAACAGATTGAATGGCTGTTAACACTGGCTTTACTACAGACAGTTATAGTTCATGATTTGGATCTAGTATATCAGGCATTAACAAGCATAGCTAACACTTGACCTTTGTAGGTTTCTGACTGCTTCCCTGTTTCTTTTAGTTTCCGAAAATACATAATAGCACAACAGTATCATACTTCTTGTTTAATTTAGATTCTCGAAAAGCTTCAAAGCTTTTTCAATTTCAACCTTCCTCTTGGAAAAACTTGCTATTATCAACTCTAGTCATGCTCTCCTCACCAGATTCACTCGTAGATTGTTGCATGCTGTAAACATGAACGTCAAAGACATTAGTTTTCCAAATTTCTACATTTTAAGTAACCAAATGAGCTAGAGACAAAACCAACAAATGAACTGGAAACAACAGATTCTGCCACCCAAACATGTTCGTGTGCGTAATTTCCAAAACCTCTACTCAGCACTAATTAACTAATATCTGAAAAATAACTAAAACCCCGAAACCATGCATGAATGCAACGTATGAAACAATAACAATGAAACGAATGAACTGACCTGGTAATAAAATCTTTTGAAACCAACAAAATAACTAATTCCAACAGCAACGGAAACAATAGTGTGGTGAAACGCAACAACTGTGGACAATGCGCATCAAGATAAGTTGTGAATAACTGCAGGATAAACGAAAAAAACCAAAGTATAAACGAACAGCTACGGTACTGCGACCCAACATGGCCGGCTAACATGGATGACTAACATTGTCTTAATCAGTTTCATATCTGAACTCAGTTTGGGATGAGGTAGCTTTGTTGGCCGTATTCTGAAGGACATCAGCATCCATGTTATTGTTATACACAATAAAAATATCATAAGTATATACATTAGAACATTTTAGTGGATTCTTCTGTAATTTGGTCTTAAACATTTCGGCTTAAACAGACTCTAAATAAGAGTCCATTACGTCAATCATTTTAATTATTTAAATACTATATGAGATGAACTTATTCGACAAAACAATGATAAATAAATTTGGTCGACCTAAGGATAAATCAAATTAGGCGAAATAATGTAATTCATCAGACACTATATAATGACTGTGAGGTCACTTACATTGGTTAGACTAATAGATCAAGGTCAGTTAGTTTAGTGGATTACAGGAGTTTAGCCAGATGTCAAATGATTGACCCTGCGAAGTTAAGTAATCTAGAGGAAAGTTTGGCTATGGCAATACACTTAATTGAGTTTATTCACAAAATAGGTTAAGACAAGCTGAAGTTAGGAAGTGAGGTAGTTAGATGGAGAGAGGTGATGATCACTGAATCGTTGTTCATCAAATTAGCGACAAACATGTGCAGTCGAAGTGACACAACGCCTAAATAGGACAAACAGAAAAAGGGAGTATGGTTATATAAAGAAAGCCATCATGTGGTATGATAACATTGACATGATTATAAGCGATAAATCGTGCTTGGAATGTCTTCCAGTTATCGATACTGTATCAATGTTATTTTAGATGAAATCATCATCTAATTCTACCAGGGTGTCCTGATTCTTCCCCTGCATAAGCCACCTCATAGTCTGTTACAAGAAGTCCACTTGGTGATTTATTTGTTACACCGTCGGTCAGCACGGTTTAAGTGTGCCTTATATCTCAGAGACACTTAAAGCAACAAACTGCAACGTAATAACTGACCTTTATTATTATTCCTAGTAACCGTAGTTCTAAAAAAGAAACTGAAGTACTTTTAAGTTTATCAGGCACTACGAAGCGCTGATAGGTTAGTCAAATGATGTATTATGTTGTGATTGGGAGATTCAGACACACTTTGATTGAACGTGTTCTAATCATCGGGTAATTGTCTCACTGATCATCGCTTACTTTTTCTTAGAAAGAATGATTCCAATTTATATCACCCTAGTCTATATAAATGTCTGGCACAATTGCGTCACAATATTTTGGTACGCAACTTGAGTCTGAGTCCTAAATTATTTCCTAACTACATGCAAATCGAAGAATGTAAAAATCAAGGAGTAAGGGTTAAAATAGATGCATAAAATGAACTTCAGAAACTAAGACAATTACTACACTGAGCATTTCGAGAGTCTTACTGCCCACCTTGTAGTCACCATAACCACAGTTTCGATTGTAAAATCCTACATTTGTGGGATGCGCCACTTCAAACTGCCTCACGAAATCCTTTTCGGTTTGACATCTTGGGGATAAAGCAGTCCTTATGCATATAGATTATGGCATCATCTATGAACCAACCGAAAAAAATAATCATTAAAAAACTCTCAACTTCATCTTATACCCTAAGAAAACAAGAACAAACAGAAATTTTTCTAATCAAGCAGCTTTGTCCAATAACCAGAAAAAAAGAAATGTCAATTTAGTGAAACACTGTAACTAATAAATCAGTCATTGTGACAAGATAAACACAACAGAAGGCATGGTTTATACCTTTTTTAATATCACTTTATACATTTGTCCTCAGACATAGTTTTAAAGCTGCACATGTAGTTCAGTACTTGTCTCATATTTAATACCACCCAAAGAACTTAAATTTACAGGTTACCGTCGTTGATTTTAAGCACTGTGATGCTTAACCAGAGGAGCCTTTAGGGGATGAGGAGATGACATTTACGTGAAGTATGATGCGTACCACCACAAATTCTTGTTCTAAAAATCCAGTAGTACTTGTTGTGCTTAGACCAAAGACGAATTAAAACGCTAAATTGATGGTCGAAAATACGAAATATATTCCTGGATTCGAATCGTAGTTTGATGCTGAATCTTTAATCGGCTAGGGTTGGTGCACAGACGGATGAATGTAACACGATGGCGTACCAAATTGGCGTGGATGTTTGACCGCTAGACTTTAGCCTAGTGAGTCGACTTAAACAGTAAATGCCAGCATCCTAAATTTAGTGATGCATCCTGCGGGGGGGGGGAATCATTTACCTCTGCAAGTCTGGTTTCATCAGGTATACATTTTGGATGTGAATTTATACTACGATAGGATTTGGAGCCTTATATCTTCAGTAGATAGTCCTTGGTCCTATCACCCCAAATGCAGAATTCCATCACTCATCACCTTTGATGAATGGATCAGCAATTCATTTGTCACTATAAGATATGACAGAATATTTAAGAATATTCTTCTATTCTACTTATTTATCACAGATACATATTTAAACTTACACTGTCTGCAATTAGTTTACTTCTAATTCACTGCTTTTCATTTCATAAATTTAGCTTCCTTAAACTGTGTTACCTAATGACAAATGGTATTTTCATGAAGCATTATGCACTGACCAATCAGTTACTTTTTCTTTCAAATTTGTTAGTTCGCATATGTTGACAATCGGATTATTTATCAATGTATTATGCTAAAAGATAAATTATGACCAGAAATTCGACTTATAATTTAAACTTTGGCCAAAATAAAACTAAAGTAACATAAATTTCTGACTAAAATCTAGGAATTTTTGATTTCAGGAGGATTCTAGACAGCAGTGAATGAAGAAAACGTGCAAGGAAGAAGATGCTTTACCCTAGTTACTGGGGTACAGTGAAGTTGACAAAATAATATTTGTCGAATTCATATTGGCTTCATTTTCCCAAATCTTTCATTTAGTTTGTTTTGTATACGCCTAAAATGGAGATATTTGTGTGCAACTAGCTGACTTATTTGATAAGTTTGATGTCTTAAGATATTCTTTTAACTAATAGTTGATACTGAAAGTTTAGTTTATACTGAAATGAAAGGTAATACTGATGCATGACTCCATTTAGAAACAAAAATTAATAAATTCTCATTTTTTCTTAATTTCAAGTTTATACACGAGATGAAGTGTATCAGGTAGACAAAAGCATGAAACTCCGCATGTTCAGCCGAACTTGTTTCTGTGAGAGTAAAGTTGGAAGGCTTATATAAATATTGTTAACTTTATGGTCTGTCAAACTACCAGTGTACGAAATTATAATAAAACTACAGAAACAATCTTTCTTGTTCACAGTCTACTAAAGACCCTATTGAGTGGTTGGCATTTCCTACTTCTTTGATATATCTGTCCCTCGAGGCAACAGAAACCTAGTGATCAGGCCACCTAATTCACAGAATACAACCAGAAGTCTCACCTGCTTATCAGCGTACTAATGTAAGTGTTTACATCTTAAACGCATCTGTTAGGCAAAACACAATACCTACAGCAGTCACACTGCTTCCAGTATTTCTGAAGTCAAGCCATTTCCAGAGTTTGATGTCATAATGGAAAACAACTCGTCCAATTATCATAAAAGGTAAACAGATAACGCGACGACTATTGTTGAACAGTTTGCGCGAAAAAATCATACATCCAGTTCACCTGATTATTTTGAACACAGAGAGAGCGAACGTATTTGTAGAATAAAAAGAGCTCTTTTTTAAAAATTCGCAGCTTTCATCAACTGCCAACAGCCTGAAAATGACACAAGTTATTGTAAATGGAAAAATATATAGCATACTCCAAAATTTATCTCAGTTCAGATGGCAAAGTAGTGGAACAAAACACTCAAATGGAAGATATTTCATTTTAATTGAATTTGAGATTTTCCAGTCAATTGATTGGACTGAAGTGCTCGGTCTCAGGTTGACATGTGGGTTTCTTGTGCAGATGCTTCAACGACGTCTGGGCATTTAATTAGAATTTGATTTTTGGATGATGACTAGCAGTGGAATCCAGGATGCGCATTTCGTTCAATTTGGGACTCGTCAACTGGGTGTATCTGCATTTCCCAGTGAGTGATGATGATGTTCCCTTCGAACCTCGAACCCAGTGACCATAGTTTCAAACGCTAAAGCGTTATCCACTAGACCAGTCGGGCCAAATAGGACGAAATGCGCATCCTGGATTCCACTGCTAGTCGCCATCCACAAATTAAATTCAAATGGAAGATAGCTAATAATCTAAAAAGTAGAGTTTTTCAGTACGCAGTATAGAAAGTGGGAGTGAAAAGAAATGGTAAGTAAATGTGAAATAAATACAAACAAACAATTAATTAGACTGAAAGATTACGAATGAGTTCAGGTCAGTGAACTGTTATCAAGAAAAAGGTTGCGACTCAGCTACCAGGGTAATGAGACATTGATCATATCATATTTCTGTAAACAGAGATTAGTCTGAAAACTTCTGACAGCAATGGCTTATTAAAAGCAAAATTATTCAGGACTTTCTTGACATATACTGATTACTTTAAAAGCTTGATAGCCAGTTGTTTTGTGATTGCACTTGCAAACACTTTCTAACTTTTCATAGAAGATTTTCGGGAATATGCTTATAAAATCTAGTAGATGCTGTGCTCTTAGTCCTTCTTATGTACTTGCTACCGTAAGCGCACATGAATTGGCAAATATACTTGAAGTTTACTTGAGGGGAACACTTATCTAATTGGGGGTCGATTAATGAGGAGTAAACTGAATAAATTAAACATTTTTAATTCACACACAAGATGTTGAAGGAGGTTTTATATTTCCCAATAACAAGACAGTTTATCAATAATTACTGAAATTGTAGTTTAGTTAACGTAATATTTCATTCCTTATATTTTCGTATAATATCGCTTTCGCACTTACGGATACTTATCACTTTCAAAGTAAATTACCTCCTTTCACAGACTGCAGTCTTTTTTTAACTATAAGTAAGTTTCTAGTCATAATAGAAACATAGAATTTTTCAAAAGTATGTCCTATTGCTTAAAAAAGCCAGTCTGATGATTAAAAAAACAAAGCATGGACAATGAATTCAGTCAGTATTCCATGTAAACAAATACTACCGTTATTTCAATAATTTTCTCAAAGATTGTTTGCACCATGCTTATTTTGCTTTGTTAGTTGTATTTATATAGTTTAAGAACATTTATAGATTATTGTTGATGACAAAATATCACTTGGGATACAAAAATGTCCGACACATCTGTATAATTACTGTCTAGACATTCGAAAGTTTTTTCAAGCATAAGTAAGCTGAATAATATATATAGTGTTGAATACTATAAAAAAAACTTTTAATTAATTTAGTGGACAGTGACTAGTAGTAGTGCAGTTCAGGATACGCCTTTCTTTCATTTTGGGACTTGTCAACTGGATATACCTGCCTTCTCCAGTGAGTGATGTTGTTCCCACTGAGGCCCGGTCCAGTCAATCAACAGAAAAATCCAAATTCAATTAAATATGAAAACTTTTAGTTGATGAAGTTGTGAATCATTAATATATATCACTAACTAGTGAAAGCGGGTATATACAGCGTTTTTTAATTTGCTGTCCATTTCAACGGGTAACTACTGCATAAATTATTGTCTTATTCTTCAGTTGTTGTTCCATTGGTGGTATTGTAGTGACGGAAAACGATTGGTATTTGTGCTGAACCAGGTCTTTCTTACAATCCTTGTTTGTCATCCAGTGTTCAACTGATTTCCAGCTATGTAATCTAACACAACTGTAATTATCATTATTCATTATAATGCAAGGAAGCTCTTGACAACTAGTTAAATAAACGATGTCTGACCACTTGTCTGATATGTATATTCAGGGTTATGTTTTCAATTTGGGATCCTCAGACTGTAGCCACAGACTCTGAATTCAGTGTTTGTTTAAAAGCACTTAGCTTAGACGACTAAAGCTTTAGAAATCCAACCGGAGAAACTGGAGCTCAACATGCAGATAAAAATTATTCAACCACTTCTGCTATTATAGTAATGACTCTGTTGTTTTCTAACAACTTGATTTTTATTTCTTAACTCTTCATGACTGTTGCATTTCTTTCGAACTCTTGTGTAATGTTACATTTTTCCACATTTTTATGTTCATTCTGATTACACCTCATTTATTATGAAACTCCTCCAATGAGTTGATTGTTATTAACAACTATGATTATGAGGAATAATCACTTTGTAAGGGTGAAAGATTACATAAAATGTGATTGTAAAGCTATAGAAAACGAACCCGCAGAAGAAGTCCTCTTTATTGGACTATTTGTCTTTAGCTATTTTAGTTAATACTTGGGGTTATTCATGAACTGATGTCTATTTCAGGATTTCATCTTGAGCTGACATCGATTAGAGAACCAGTGAAAAACCTGGGAGTGTAACAACAGAAAACAAGGGCCAGGCAACAGATCGTTTTATTATAAAAATCAACACGTATTTATATATATTTCACATACATTATTATAGCTTATGCAAGTAGACAAGCGCAGTCATCTGATTGGTTGCAGACAAACGCAGGCTTCTGATTGGTTGTTTCGGGATTCCTTGACAAATAGAGTTCTCTATCTGCGAATCATATTTTGCCACGTTAACTTTGCTGTGATTAGTTGTTGAATCAGCCTTGTTCATATTTTCTCACGGCCCATATTAGTGACCTAGACATTAACGTAGATTAGTGTCAACCAATCGGCTAGCAGCCTGCTCTCACCACAGGAGTACTGCACAGGCGTTTTTATCCTACTATGGGATATTTCGGCAGCACGCATTCACCAGAGGGGGTCGAACTCAGTATCTTCTAGTTGAAGTACGAGCTCGTAGACCATTCAGCCATTGGGACCCACTTCTGTCGCACAATAATTGCAGCTACTGTGAATTTGCGATACATATGTAGAGCAACCTCCAGCCATTATCGACGACAAGTAACTGTTATCTTGCCTAACTTGGTGGATCCTGCTGTTTGTGACCTATCACTGGAACTCCAGGTTACTGGCTGTATACAGTCAGTTGCTTCTGATCATCCAAAGAATAATCAAGGCATTTGACTGGTTACAGGTTCTACCACGAGTTGATGTCTGTTACAAAGTGCACAAATTCTGAAACCACATGAAGGGAACTTGCAAGATTGTAACATAAAATTCTAATTTTTTTAACGTAACGTCAATATTAAAAGAAAAAATAAAACCAGTCTAATGTTCCTTTATTTTGTGTTTCTTTTATTCATCACCTCTCAATTAAGACTTTTTAAGGATAACTAACGAACTTATTTCAATGTCATAAGTGATTTATCTTTCTTTTCATATTCTAAGTGCATAGTTATTATGACCTTATTATAAATGAAGAATATTTGCAAACGTTGCGAAACATCCAATTGTTGTGTGAACTTTTCCTGAGTTTAATTATTATGTAACATAACAGATATAAATGATAGAACTTGAACTTATGTAAAAATTATGCTTATAAATTAGTGAATTAGGTGTGATCTCTTGATGCAAAAATATATGCATACATATAATAAAGTAACAAATAAGTTATGATAACAACTTTGAATAAACCAAGAAAAACTGTTATCTGAGCAGAATAATATGAGCTTATTTGGTTGGAATTTGTCAAATTCCTAGCAGATAAATATACAAAATTTAAGTTGAGGAATACTCTAGGGCTATGCAGTTGAAGTTTGAAGAATCTAATGGATAGAAGTGAAACTGGTAAGACTAGGCCTCTACGTATAAAGAAAGACCAAATATATACACTGGACGTTTGAAGGCTAATATTTCGTTAGAACAAGTAAAGTCACAGCATTCATATATTCTTAAATAGAGTAAATGGAAATCAAAGATTATGGTTGAGTATACAACCAAAATGGATAAGAAAATGCGCGAAATGATTTTATTTTGATATCTTAATCAAGGATGTTGTCAATAGATTTGAACATTGAACGTTTGTTCATTGGAACTGGTAGCCATTGGTGGGCAACTCGAAGGCGCGAATGGTTCGATTGTTTAAAAGTTCGACAAAGAAGAAAGAAAACGAATAAAAGTACATCATAATTTCGTATAAAACATTTGTTTATAGACTTGTATTAATCTTCACTTTAATTGCCAAACAATATAACTTTCAAACGAACACAGATTTTTTGAAGTTAAAGTCGAGAAAGGTACATTGTAATTATCGGTTCGGAGTGTCTTCGTAGCAATAGGAACTTAGGGTGAAGTTCCTTGACACATGTTTTGATTTGTGCTTAACATGAATAAAAATGAGTAGGCGAAATTCCCCAAATAAATCCAACTGACTTTAAAGCATAGGCTAAGCAGGTGTATCGGGTTCTCTGATTTTCTGAAGAAGACATGCATATCCATTACCAGTGTTCTGGTACTAAAAATCAGTTCAGTGTATCAGTTGTAACTGTTTTTCTGTGGTC
Organism: Trichobilharzia regenti; assembly: GCA_944472135.2. NCBI lineage: Eukaryota > Metazoa > Platyhelminthes > Trematoda > Strigeidida > Schistosomatidae > Trichobilharzia > Trichobilharzia regenti. The sequence continues at coordinate 82,488,210 of OX235262.1, read as the reverse complement.
ACATAACATTTCGCAAAAGTTCATCCTATCATAGATTTTCACTGGTTAAAATACTTTAGTCTCAGAGAAATAGTAGAACGATTCGAGAAGTCTACCATCACTTTTTTGAGCGTTGTCCAACGTGGTCAGATAAACGAGTCGTAAATTCAACCACCAGTTCCATAATGGAACACCAAGTGAATACACAGTACAAGATTGATAAATATTCAACAATTGCAACTTCATACAAAGTGCCCACTCAATATCACAAGTTACCACGCCTTCGATTGCTAAGCACGTCTGTAGCAGTTTGACACAAATATTCTCCAGCCCAATACTAGTGTTGAGAAAAAACAGTTTGTTCAGTCTCTGTTTTCTGAAAGGCCTTACCTCCTAGCTTGGAATACTTATCTGCCCCAGTGACACTGGATAACTGCAAATATCACTATTGGTATTTGGTGTGAGTTCATTTAAGAAGTGTGAGTTTTGAAGGTTTCCTAAATTACCTCTGTGTAATTAAAATCAATTTTGTGACCTGATCCTATAGCATATAGACGCATACGGCCGATGATTTTTCAAGGTCTTGTCATCCTGAAGTTTCCCTTACTGATTGCGTTGTTCATTTCCTCTGACCTTCATTCCCTCTACAGGGGTTTGCTCGATAAAAACTGCATCGCATTCTTAGTGTTTCATGTTGCCGACACACTTCGACAGTAACTCCGTCAGAGTCCAGTCTGTCGAAAGGATTTAATTGCCTTTAAGTGTGTCTGATGGTTTGGAAAAGACTCTGATGTTATATTTATTAAGCACCCTTTTGATCTCGTTCGATGTATTTCATCTTTATGGAATAAATACTAAAGAAAAATGATTATCCAAAGAATTTCATTCACGAAATCAACAATAATATTAAACATCACCAAAAATTTACTGCATAAACGTGGATTGTAACCCCTCCTACTCTACTAGCCGACACTAAGTCTTGAAAAGATGGAGAATCCGGAGTAAGAACACCGATTCTTTTCCGTAAAAGACAACTATGCCGGTAATGAAAATGCAAGACTTTCAGCCCCATATTTCATTCGAAATCAAAGAATCGGGAAAAACCAATGCTGCATAGAGAGTTTGTGAAACCTGCTTTTCCAAACATTGTTTTGTTGTTTGAGTGACTTTTATCCTTCAGATGGCAACCTTAAAAAAACCTATTTAAATTCAGTCCCAAATGTTACAGTCATTTCGTTCTCTCTGGCATACTTGTTTATTAAAATTTCAGAATACCCCTTTTTCAAAGGTAGCTCCCTTAGGAACTTGTCTCTGCAACCTATTATAATACTTGAAGAAATTCTTATTTTATCAATTAGTTTCATAACCAAAATTCCTTTATAATTGATTGGGGAGAAGCTATTAATGTACACAAACAGTTTCATCTATGATAACTATCAATATATACCTCCTTCAGCTGTACTATCAGCCTTTTTAATCTACTTAACACGTAAAAATTGTCAATCAAGAAGCGAGCATCACCATTTTTATTCACTTGCTGCTGTAAGTTTTAAACTCGTTTAGTATAAAATTAAATTCTCCATAAAAAACTGTTTCAATGATACTCAGCTGTCTTTTTTTTATGTACAAGGCATGCTATTAGCCGGCTTAATTCTATTCTAACTGTGAAGTACCAACCGTTTTCGATTTCTGTCATCTGAAACAGATCAGCAGAAGAATATTTTCAGCTGTACAATTGGTCATAGGGACTTTAAAAATGACTTTCTGAGAAAATCTGATTTTAATTCCTCATCAGTTTACAAAATTTTATACTTGAAGATGATGATATCTTCATGATATGATATAATGCTGTATCACAGTGGACTACATCAAATAAAATTATTGTGTGATGAAGTGTTGTGAAGGTAATTTCCACCGTAGTTTGTTTGGTTCAGCCTCACACACTCATTGATCAGACTGTCACAATACGAAACACCGTAGATTATTCTTTTGAGCATTTTTAGTCTTCTGAGTAAATTTGGTGTGACTAATATCAATGAATAAAAAATGGAAGCGTGAGGCACATTTCCTAATATATAAAGATATTAATGAAAACAAAACACGTAGATCAGCGAAGAGACTCTTTTTAGCGAATTCATTTTGCTTAGCTGTACAATCGCAAATATATATGTGTTATTTTGTATGTATGTGTACATTAAGTTTGTCAAACAAAATTACAATTGGTTATGGTTATTTTAACTCAACAGGTGATGATTGGTAATACAAGTTAAGAAAATTAGGTGTTAATGAAATCAGGGTAGTATCAAAGGTGATGAGTTGTCATAAACAGTTGTTAAAAGAAGTTATGTAATAATAATATGAATAGTTTGATGAGTGAGTTTTACTCAGGATACACATAGAAACAAAGTAGATAATACGAAATTACGTAAGAATTCTGAATGAATAAAAAATGAATGTAAAGATACAATTTATATACGACACAGCATAGATAATTTTGACAATCTAGTGTCACAATCAAGTGTGCTTTATTCAAAATACGTTTTATTTATTTGGAGCAACTAGTACCTTTTGTGAATTCCAACAAAATAATTAGATATAATTTGTTTGACACGTGTAGTGTAGTTGCGCAACACATTTTAGTCATTTGAAATTCGACAAAGTATAAAAGGTCAAAATTGTATCGATATCGGTCAAATTGATCACTCAGGGGTTAAAATGATAGATAATAGGTGAAAAAAGAGGGGAAATTGTACTGCGTAAGTAACCCTTGATTTTATAATTGGATTGCAAAGATAAGTTCTGTGATTCCTGTCAGATGAAGAACTGAAATCAGTTGCGGAGAAAGTAAAAACAAACAACTTTAAACTAATCATATTTCTATATGCCGACACTTGGAAATAGATTTAATATAGCAACACATAATCTTTGAACAAATGAAACAGGTTTAGACCTTTGTATGGTTGAAGTACCATTGATCTAAGTACGTTACAGTAGCAGATTCATGACCTGTTCGTAGCTGGCATTATTTCACTTAACGCGGAATGAAATAGACGATTCACTGATGCATTTAACAAGGTGTTGATGACGTTATTTAAAATGATTTTTTTGATAAAACACTAATTTCAATAAAATACGGCATGACAAATCAGAATACAAACCCCTACCACTTTGGAATAATCAGTATGGCTCTGGGATAAACATCCTACCGACTCAGATGTGCTAAAGAGATTTATACTGGCTAATTTTAGGGACTTAGGGATTGACTTGTCACCAGGAAACAGTCTTGTTGACTTAGAGTCTAAGGATGATATTGTTCTCCTAGGCGAAGACATTGACGAAATCCACAATCTTCTGGACACCTTGAGCAAAAATCTTCGAATGTTTGACATGTCACTCACTTCAGTCAAATGTAAGATGATGCTACTGGACTGAACTACATCGAATCCTAGGTTAATGATAGCAAGTCAAGTGGTAGAGTGTGTTGACCACTTCACTTATTTCGGAAGTTACATCATACCCTTCGGACGGATTGCTGACAAAATCTCAGCTTTGATACAAAGAGCTCATGTTGTATTTGCCAACCCACCTCAACTCTGGAGTAGATGGGGTATCGGGTTATCCATTAAACAACGTGTATACTCCACTAAAGTTCTTTCATGGCTCCAAGATATGACTATTGAGAGTAGAAAATATGAAAAGACTAGCTGTCTTTGACTAGAGATGTCTGCGTTCTGTCTTTCGTGTTACGTGGCATAATGAAATAAGTAATACTGAGGTTAGGCGTCAAGTGTTAGATAAGGAAGATAAGTTAATCGATGAGATTGTGAACGCAAGTTGATTGTTTTGGGTAGCTTACTTGTTGCACATGCCGAGATATCGCCTTCCTCAACGAGTGGTGCTAGTCAACATGGGGATAGGTTGTAAAATAGTTAGGGGAAGTCGAACAGGAAACTGGTATTAGTCCATTAAAACTTCGGGAGTTGACTGGAGTCACGTAGGGAGGTATGGAATGCCTAACTGCGGTTCCCGGGAAACTAACAACTAATGACCTGAGACTACTATTGATATAGCTCAAAGTTGTTCCAAAATGAGAAGATGAGTTTACTCTCTGTAGTCCTCCATATTCACTATACCATCATGTCTTTCCATATTACTGTTTTTTCTCCCAAGCATATTTACTCATTATAATTCTCTTTCTTTTATGCGCTATATGAAGTATGGCAAACTGAATTGCTGCAATTGTGTGTAAAGTTCTAAGCTGAAACTCAGTCACTGTCTTGGCTTGTCTGTATTTAATTGATCATGGGAAATATACTTTTATCAATCATTTGGTGATGCCATGTTTCATTGGAATATTTTGTATTTTTTTAATATATTTTTTGTGCGTTCAAGTTTCTGTAGCAGTTTAATAGCTTTTGTGATGTAGGGTCGCTAGCCCCATGCCAAACCCTCCCTGTCTACCTGGGCTTCGGACCGGCAGGAAAAATAGCAATAGGTCAACTTCATCGACTTCGTAAAGACCTTCGGTAGTGCAGCGTTGACCCAAGAGGCAATTTGGAAAATACTTCAACACTATGGTGTACCTCAGGTCTTTTATCAGACTCATTCAACAGTTGGCTGTATGACAGTGCTATGTGTCAGATGATTCATAACGGAAATATCAGAAAGGCGTTTGAAGTGAATGCAGGAGTAGGAAAAATGCTGTCTACTTGTTATCAACAATGATATTCATAATTGTGGTGAGCTGGATTACGCATCAAACTATGAATGCAAGTGAGAAGACGGGAACACGTTTGACCTACAGTAAGTCTCTAGAAGATTTGGACTTTGCTGACGATTTGTGTTTAATGTCACACAAAGTCGAAAAACAACAGACTGCCTGACGAGGCAGTCAGAGAACACAGGACTGCAGGTTAACATAAAGAAGACGGAGATGGGGATGATAACCAACCAGCAGCAGAAACGATCTGCATCAGTAGGAGAGATTTAACAGAGATTACTTCCGCCACCTACAACACGTCCAGCAATACCAACAACGGAAGCAGAACTACCAGTGAACACTGACCCCCCGACGAAATCAGAAGTCCTGAATGCAATCAAGATGCTTAAAGCTGGGAAAACACCGGGACCAGATGGAATCCCAGCAGAGGCTTTGAAAATAGACCCAGAGACAACAGCGGACTTGATGACACCACTGCTGGAGAAGGTGTGGAAAGAGGGCAAAGTACCCGAGGATTGGAAGAACAGTTACTTATTCAAACTTCCAAAGAAAGGAGACTTAAGTCAATGTAAAAACTGGCGTGGAATTATGCTTCTGTCCATTCCAAGCAAGATACTAAGTCGCATCATCCTGGAGAGAATCAAACAAGCCCTAGATGAAAAACTTCGTCCGGAACAGGCTGGATTCAGGAGAAACAAATCATGTATTGATCAAATCGCCACTCTACGGATCATCATTGAACAAAGCTTGGAATGGCAGTCACCTCTCTATCTCAACTTCATCGACTTTGAAAAGGCCTTCGACAGCGTCGATCGAGAGGTCATTTGGAAACTACTTCGCTACTACGGGGTCCCATCGACAATTATACACCTCATCCAACAGTTATACGACAATGCTGCATGCCAAGTAATCCACAACGGGAAACTTACGGAAGCCTTCGAAGTGAGGACGGGAGTGAGGCAAGGCTGTCTACTATCACCAATGATCTTCCTGATTGCAATTGATTGGATAATGCGACAGACAACGGCAACCAACGAGGGAACAGGCATAAAATGGACTGACACAAAAGACTTGGAGGATCTGGATTTCGCCGATGATATATGTCTGATTTCCCATAAACTGGAAGATATGCAAATGAAAAGTAACAAGTTGGCAGAAGAAGCATCAAAGATAGGACTTCACGTGAACATAGATAAAACAGAGATGATGAAGATTCCTAGCCAACATCAACAAAACCAACAGACCACAATAAGCATAAATGGGAAGAACCTGAAAGAAACAACCTCCTTCACCTACCTGGGAAGCATCGTCTCAACTACAGGCGGAACTGACGAGGACATCAAAGCCAGAATCGGAAAAGCAAGACAAGCTTTCATTACTCTCAAATCTGTGTGGAGGTCAACAGCACTCAGCATCAAAAATAAGATCCGGATTTTCAACTCCAATGTGAAGTCAGTGCTACTATACGGATCAGAGACTTGGCGAGTCATAAAGAGCATCTCAAACAAACTTCAAACCTTCATTAACAACTGTCTCCGCTCAATACTCAAGATCAGATGGCCAGAAAAGATCAGCAACAGGGATCTCTGGGAGCGAACCAATCAGGAACCGATTGTGAAACAAATAGGCAGAAAGAAATGGAGATGGATTGGCCATACGCTGAGGAAACCATCAAGTGACATCACTAGACAAGCCCTCGAGTGGAACCCGAAAGGGAGGCGGCGAGTTGGTCGTCCAAGGGTGACTTGGAGGAGGTCATGCGAGGAGGAGATGAAAGCATGTGGAGAAACCTGGAGCAGGGTGAAAAAGTTGTCAGAAAACCGAAGTCAATGGAGGTGCGCAGCTGAAGCCCTATGTTCCTCTAGGAACTAAAGGATACAATAATAATAATAATACTTCTTTCACTTACCTAGGAAGCATCGTTTCAACTAAGGGGTATGAATGAAGATTCCAAAGTTGGCCAGAATTGGTTTTGACAAATATTCTGCACTCAGCCACCATAAAGAACAAGATTCGGGTTTTCAACACAAACGTCAAGACAGTCAGTCACTTACTTCTTCTATACGAGTCAGAAACTTGGAGTTCTCGTCACAAAAAGGATTCCCAACAAGTTAAATGCTTTTTTCAAAAGCTGGCTTCTTTAGCTGCATACTAAAAGAATAAATGGCCAGAGAGAATAAGTAACAAGAAACTGTGGGAACAAACCAACCAAGAGCCAATTGCTCAACAACACTGTAGGCGAAAATGGGGATTGATCGAGGACACACTGAGCTGGCCGTGGAATGACACTCCCTGTCATTACTTTGGATGGAATCCTAATGGAAAGCGAAGAGTGATTCTTCCTAGGAGATCAGGCAAAGAGGAGATGGGAGATTATGAGCAGTTGTCGACCCAAATGAAGAGGACGGCAGAAAATAGAACAAAGTGGAGATGTGTTGCTGAAGCCCTATGTTCCACTCAGGACCCAAGGGAATAATAAACAAATAATAACAATGTTTTATTACCCTTCTATAAAAAAACAGTATTCATTTCAGCACTACTTTGTGTGCGATGTGCCTTAGATGACTTTGATCAGCCTACATGCACAAAAGTTGATGTTTCGCCAAACTAATGGAATTCTACTGAGCTAATTAATATGGCTATTTCTTAGAAATAGCCATAATAGTAGGATATGTGAAGTTTTTTTAGTAATAATAAGGATAATAACTGCAGAAGTAGTATTGGTAATAGCAGAAGGATGAAAGGAAGATGGAGTGAAATAGTAGCATTAACTGAACCATTTATAACGCTTATGAAAAGAACAACAAGCAGATTAAAAATAGAATACAAGCACTTCTTCATTTCTGGAGACAAAAACAGTCTCATTTATGTAAACAGCCTTGCAAAATAATTGATGAGAATATTTATGCGTGTAATTTATTATTATTTCAAGTAAAATAATTACATAAGACATACAATGCTTATGAGTTTTGAATTGGTCCAATAAGCATTTAAGTGTTAGGAAGCTGGATATATTGAACTACAGCAATGACAGTTTCACTCCTATTTTTTATTCGTTATCAAATGTTTATATTTATCTTCTTGTAGAAGTATATACCAGTGTATTTTTCTCGAAACTTATAAATTCTCAAAACTACTATGACGCAAGAACAAAAATATTCAAGACATAGAAATAATGAATATTACTGTAAAAACAGCAAATCGTGTCGCGTGGGCAAAGTGCGACTGTTATTGTCTCAATACTAAACTTGATTTAACTTATGATAGTCTTTTAAAGCAAGATATCGAAGTTCTCCATACCTAATTTTGACATCATACAATTATACTGGTATTACAACATACGTCCAAAAACAGATGAAACTTTTTAAGCTATTTTTAAGAGACGAAGCTGTTTGTTTTGTTAACCAAGTCGAGAGAAAGAGAGAATAGATACATGCCAATAGTATGGAATGACTCTTTAGTGCACCCATAACTGATAGCTGGATTAGTGGTGAGCATTCTACTGCTGTGCCACCAACCACGTTGGTGGTCGAGAGTTCCATCCCCAGCCTACGCACTCTTTTATCTCGCTAAACCAGTAATAAGACTGGTAAAGAGGGAATGCTGGGCATGAGGGTAGCAAACCCATCGTGTAAAAATAAATGCCACTGCTACCGAAACTTCAAGTCACTAGCTTGAAGCTCTATGCTCCACTGGGAAAATAAGGGAATAAAAAGAATTTCAACTTAGAAACTAAATGTGTCCCTAAGTTCCTATTGTTACGAAGACGCTCCGCGCCGATAAATACTATGTACTTTCTTTGACTTTAACTCCAAAACACCAGTATTGTAAGAAGGAAGTTATATTGTTTGGCAATTAAAGTGGAGAACAGTACAAGTCTACAAACAAATATTTTATACAAATTTATTATGTACTTTTATTTGTTTTTGATCGCCTTCGTCGAACTTTTACACGATTGAACCATTCGCGCCTTCGAGTTGCCCACCAATGGCTACCAGCTCCAAAAACAAACGTTAAATGTTCACCTCCATTGACAAAATGCTCAGAAGGTCTCAGAAATGTCCAAAGAGTTTGATGTAATTAATGGCCAAGAGTACTTAAATTGAAATCAATTAGCAGTTAAAACGTAGTATCTCTGGATTGTCAGTGCGTGGTGTAAATTATCTAGTCAAAAATGTAAATAGTGGTATTTCATGGTAATCAGAGAAATTATAATGTGTAGCAATTAAGAGAAGTCTTTTTTTCGAAATCCTTATCAAACACTAGTTTCTCTTTCCTTAGCCATTGGCGCAGGAACTTTAAATATCTTTCACTCAGTTGAATTAAAGAGAAAAAGGTAGAGGTCACTACTCGTAGATTAAATCTCTTTTATGGATTCAATGTCCAAATTTCAGATTGCTGCCCAAACAGTAGACAAAAGCCAAAAAAAAAAAATTCAACAAATACTGTCTTTTTATTAGATTCTGACGTATGAATAGTCTCCATTCGGAATGATTTACGAAACAATATTCTTGTGTGGACAATAAGTGTCGACATTAAGAAAAACTTAAATGTCATTTCAATTAATGTGATTCCTGTGACATTTCTATCTTCATTGCTGAGCTAAAATATTTTTCCTAACATTCTGAATTGATCTGGTAATCTAAATGGGTATCATATACAAAAATATCTCTCATTTTAGGAACGGTGAAGTTAGTAAAATAACTCGTATTTGTTTAAAATAGTAGCCGTGTTCTTGATCAGTCAGAAGTAGAAAGATACGCATCGAAAGTCGCCAACAACTATGTTCACAAATTCATATGACATTGCGAGAGTGGAAAGTAAAGAAAAACACACATCTACTGACTACTTCGGACATATTCACAAAAGTCTTAGACACAAAGATCCCAAGTTCTTCACCAAAGACAATGGTAGATATCCAGTTGAATCGGGATATTCCAGCTATTCTTATCACCATTAACAAGCAAAGAAATCCAACTTCACTTCAATCTGCTAAATATGCTCTTATTAAGCCACTCAAACTCGACCGGTGTTCACAGAAATAAACTGTGATTATTCCCTTTTTACCATGGCGACAATTGTCCAATTTATTACAATATAACGTATTTGATGATGTTAGATAGTTGGAGGCAATCGACCACAGGAAGCCTTGGACCTAGGTTTCGTGCTAGTTGGCACTCATCAGCAAGGTGTATCTGCAACCTTGAAGGAATTCATGTCCCTTCTGAGATTTAAACCCACGTCACCCAGTGAGCACTTCAGTCAGAGACGTTACCACTGAGCTATGCAGGCTCGCGATTGACCTCCTGTAGGACTGTAGTGGATATTTTGATTGGACACCATGATTGGCACCGTGATGGCGAGCTGCTTAGAATGGTGACCACATTGAAAATCCTGACTGACAGAATTCAGTTTTCGCCAAAGAAAGGACTAGACACGTCACACTAGTTATTAGTGTCCAATCGAAATATTATGTATTATTAACACTTTTTCGGCCTACTGATCTAAACTCGTTTAATCGATTTAAAATAACTTCCAATTGCTTATTTTGTATATAATTACACAGTTTTTTTCTTGTACAGTGCTGGTTAATTAGCATTTTGTTGTTAATTCACTTATTAAAACCTCTTTAATTCTCACCTCAGCTTATTATAAATAAGTAATTTCTTTTCATGCCATTGTTACAACTGACAGAGCATCAAAATTCACCTGTTGTTTGCCTAAACCACTATCTTTATGATCAATTTCTGCTTAGAAGGACAGAAAGTGTACGTTTTAATTGCAATAATCCAATGTATATTTTAAGTTGTCTGCAACTGAAGAAAGATTTCGAAATAAAATGTGCACCCTTTACACAGGAAGAAGTTCTGTGTGAAGGTAGTTTGATTGCCGGAATACTCGCTTAAATAGTAAGTTCCTGACTAATTTCTGTCATCAGCACGCTTCAGAAGAATTCTAAATTAGAATAACAGAATGGGAGAGCAAGCGGTGAACACATTCATACTGGGAAACCTAGCAGTGCGGTCAAGTATAAATAAATCGATGGACAATGCTTTGAAAATTCCCATCTATTTATTTATTTACTGTTCCCTTGGGTTCCTAGTGGTACATAGGGCTTCAACTGCACGTCTCCACTTACTTCTGTCTTCTGCTGTACTTTTCACATGCATCCATGTTAGTCCATACCGTTTCAACTCCTCTCCACACGATCTATTCCATGTCACCCTTGCACTGACGTCCCACTCGCCGCTTCCCTTTCGAGTTCCACTCCGGCAATGGCCTGACGCGCGCGCGATGTCACCCAGCGGCCTCCTCATCAGCGAGTGTCCAATCCATCGACCTCCACTTTCTTTTGCTGCATATTTGTTAGGCGATTGGTTCTTGTTTTGTTTGTTCCCAGCCATAGTTTCTCGTTGGTGATTCGTTCCCGCCCGGCCATCTGATCTTCAGTATAGAGCAAAGACAGTTGTTGACTGATGAAAGTCTGCAATAGCCTGTTGGAAATATTCTTTGTGACACGCCCGCCAAGTTTCTGATCCGTATAGAAGAACTGACTGACTTGACGTTTGTATTGAAAATCCTACCAAATTTTGTTGTTGATGCTGGCTGAGTGACGAAGATTTCCAGATTGGTTTCAGGTTGATGAATGTGTTTCTCACCTTCCCGATTCTCGCTCAATTTGACATCCTCGTCCGTTCCGAATTCCTGTAGATGAGACAATGCTCCCTAGATAAGTGAATGAAGTGACCTCTTTCAAATCCCTCTCGTTGATGGTGATTGGCGCTGTTGCTGTTGTTGGTTGGTTATTTTCGTAACCTCCGTCTTGTCTATGTTCACCTGGAGTCCTATCTTTGCTGCTTCTTCGACCAGTTTGTCGGTTTTCGCTTGTGAGTCTTCGATTTTTTGTCACATCAAACATAAATCATCCGCGAAATCCAGGTCTTCTAGGTTCTTCACATCGATTCAGGATATCCCTGTCTTCTCGTTTCCTACTGTCCGACGCTTTGAAAATTGCCATCTACACATTTAGGAAAAAACAACAAATTGTTTGGACGGGTACATTTTCGATCGGTTCCTCAACAGTGGCTCTGCGGCAGTAAATATGCTCTTACATTAAGGTTACATCAATCTTGTGGAGATGTTAGTCAATAATATGAAGAGGGGTGAAAAAAACTAATTACAAAAGGTATGATAGTTAGCTGGTAGCCAACAAGAAATATAAATTTCTGAGGTATAAGAGGAGTGAAATTAATTAAGAAATCCAGGGTTAGTTAATACGTAGAGGTCAGCAACAAGTTATTGCGTGGTCGATAATTCATAAAATAATGATGATTAAAGAAGAATAAATTAATGAGCTACGTTAGAATACCAAGATTCAAATAAGGTAACTGAAATGGGTTGAACAGTGAACGTGATAAAATAACAGCGTCAAATGATAGTTGCAAACAAATGAGAAAAATGGTTTGTATGATGCTGTAAATATTATGTGGACGGCCTTCGGAGTGAAAGGAACTTGTCAAATTTCTTTTTGAATGCACAAACCTGGTTTGTTCAGATGAATCCCAATTGCCTCTGCTGTGCATAAGATTTATACTGATAAAGCCTGAGAAAGGTTGGGTGAAATATAACAAATATCTTTAAGATCTCTGCTGGTGCAGATTTGATGTTCTGTATCGATAAGATGAGCTAGTATTGAGCCAATTATCGCTTGATTTTGTCTTTTGCTTAATGAAGACAGGTGATATTCAGAAATTCGACGATAGACTTGTCAAATTGCTCGTCCTTTGTAACTAGCTCCACGGAAATTGTTCAACTGGTAAAGGCATATGGAAAGTGAGATATCAGTCAGTTTGGCTTTATCTAGTGGACTTAGTATTGGTTGGATGGTTAATAAATGGAATGAAATAGCTGCGTTAAAAGTCCTTTCGAAGGCCCTTTCAGACGTTGTGATACAACCTCCCTAATGACCTCTCCCTTGAATATTAGTCCTGAGAACATTGATGTTTTCGTTATGTCAAGCATCCTGGACTTTTGAATTCTGAGAATGATATGAGACGAAGATCAAAGTTCTACAGTAAAACTCCTATAGTTTTCTAAAGAGATATAGTGGTGAATAAAGTATTTGCGTCACAGCTGTTACCTCTAAATGTATACATCAGTTTACTTGTAGCTGCCGAAGCAGATACACTGGAAGAACTAGAAGAAATGCCTATCTTAGATTTTCTGAACACATACTGAAAAGTCTGCAACTAAAAGTAAGTAAATAATTCAACAGAGCAGTTGTGAAACATTTGAAATGACATAGAATATCGAGTAGACATCTCGAATTCTTTCTAAATAATAATCAATAATCAGGTTAAAGTCTCTTGAAGCTCATTGAGGCCATCTCTGACAAACAGTGGCTTATTTATTTAAAAAGTAGTTGTATTACATCTTTCTCTACTTTGGTAACTGATCTTTTAACCTTGATTACTTTTGAATAAGGCATTTAGACGACTAGTTTCACGAGATGATACCGTCATTTCGTAGTTTCTTTACTACCCCTTTACAACTAACATGGTAAACAATAATAAAATAAAAGGCATGACAATTACTCAGCTATATAAAACAAAAGTACACATAATATCCAATCATATTTAAATAAGTATTTCATGGTAGGCGAGGGTTGAAGTCTATTATTTTTTTGTATGCATAGTTTAGGATGTATGCGATGATTAACCCAAAGTGCTTCCAGCACCTTTAATAACCTTGAATTAGAGTTATGTGAAATAATTGTGAAGCAGTCATTAAAACAGTGATTTTGTGACCTGACACTAATAAGTGCTTTGCAATGGATCATGATGATGGATTTCTACTCAGATTAATTGCATTGGGATTTTCTATATGTTTTAATAACCATTTTAGATCATGTTCTTTTCGATGACATTGGAATATTCTATTGATGCTACCTCTGTAGGTGTCACCGCAACTGCAGGTGAACTTGTGGATACAGTTTGAAGTGGAGTTCACAGAATTTCATCTTTTAATGGTAGGTAGAGTGATCGGAAATGTTCGGAATGTGAGGGAAAGAGATACAGAGTAGATTGTGCTTGTGATAGCTAACCGAAGTCTTTTAGCCGTCAACTGCATAATCTAGTCACCCTTGAATGCTGTGTTAATAAAGATAGCTTTCTTTGGTACAGAAGCTGTCTTTTCTAGATGGGGTCTATCTTTACTGTGACAGTTGATAAAGTTTTCTGGATAACAATTAGCTAATAAAACTAAATGTATATGTCAAAATTCATCCATCAATATGTCAATCGTACATATAAGGCCTACGAACAAACATTTCACTAGGGAACATTTATACTGGATAGAAACAAATCTGGTGGAATGAAGATATTGTCTACTCCATATCTGTTTACGAAAACTAGATGGCTTAATCGTCCCACTGTTCCTTCCACTGATTATATAATCTTTTAAATGTAAATGTAGACATCTTTTCACCCTAAAGTCTTTACATTTGTCACTATGTCACTTATGTATGAACAATTTTTTTGATAACTTGGATAACTTATTTACTTCACTGTATTGTTGCTAACCTTGCTCTCCACTTTCTCTTTTATTTGAGGAAATTCGATCACATTGCACATGTAAATACAGCAGTATTTTATATTTTAGTAACTTAACATTTCGAATAATCACGGAATATACACGCTGGGTCATAGGAGTTATTAAGAAGGAAGTTGCAGCGAAGAAAATTTTCTTTTCGACGAAGTCATCATCCTGGCTATACATTCTTGTATTTCAGAATAACAGGATGTTTGGATAAAAAACTAATGTGTACCATGCGCCGAATTGAATAACGCGCTCGTGAAAACTATCCAGCTTGGCCAGTAAAAGGAGATCAAAAACGTGTATACAGTTCAGTGACAGAACATCTGGTCAATCCAAGATATTTAGCGCCTTTCGAAAAATCCTTCAAAGTATTATACAATATTCAATCAAACCTATCAAAGGAAGTGAAATTAAGACATCTGGCCATAGCCGAGGCGCTACCTATCCAAAAGCTCAAACCCACGCTTTGTATCCAAAAGAAATACATCCAACCCCTGTCCCTGCCATGGCCATCACAAACAGGTAATCTTTTTAGTAACGACCGTCCCATCGCCTTTCTTATCTAAACTTCCTGTTTATTCATGTTATTTTTAAGTTTTTCTTAATCCCTGTTTACACTACCATATTTTCATATCCGAACTTCTGTTTATTTTGTCATTTGACTATTTCTACATATTTAATTCCTGATTGCGTAAACAATTATTCATCACATTAGTTTTTTATCCAAATATCCTGTCTGTTTTGTTATTTCTACATTTCTAACCCCTAATTGCACAATGCCAATCTCCTTAGTAATTATGATGCTACTTTGTATGAGTTTTATCCGTCCCCCTGTTTATTATGGCATCTTAATACCTAATTGTAATTTTTATTAATTTTATCATTAACTGGAAATTATTCTGAAAGTTTTCCATCCATTTGATGTAAATACACAAATGTACAGCCTAGATGATGACTTCGTCGAAAAGAAAATTTCGAATAATTTATATATCAGATGATTATTAATTATTATTCCACATTTTATCTTTGATGAACTAAAGTATGTTAGAACTATGAAGCTTCATCACTTAGGTTGTATACAATAGGCAAGACACAGACCCTAAATCCTCTTTGTCCTGCACCATATGTTGTTTTTGTTTTGTTAAGAAGTTTGTGTCACACACATACATACGCACTGTAAGTTATTAATAGAAATATTTACCCTCTAACTTAAGAGATTACAATTTAAGGGTAAATTAGTGAAGTAGGCTGATGAGTTTAATGAAATTCTTGTCAGAATATAGAAGTCTCAGTCAGATTGCATTTACAACTTGCCGGAAAGTCTAGACCATATTTATCTAAGTTATATCTCAACTTCGATAAAAGTTATAGTTCTAATTAACGCCTGAAAAAAATATAATCCACCATAATCATTATACTAATAATGACCGTATTCAACTGGCTTTTAGTCAGAGAAAGGTATAAAGCCTTGTCAAAATTCTCTTCATATTCTTATAAAATGATCATTTTATAAATGATTCTCATTTAATGGTCATTAAATTAAAAATCAAGGTATTCCATTAGTGAATGTCTAAGTTCCTTTTGTCTTTTATAATTTATGGTACGATAATTCCAAATGAGAAATAATAACAGTACACGTGTTATCTTGTTACATAGACGTATATGCTGCCCACTAGATTGAATAATCTAAAAATATGCAATAAATGAACCGTATTTAGTTGTACAACAATCAATAATAGCAGGAGGTAATAATATAAGAAACAAGTTTGTCCTTGGAATACACATCGTATCAGACTAAAATTTTGGAAATTTTCAGACTAACCTGGCTAAGATCACCTCATTTTTTAACGAAACTAAAAACAAAAAACAAATATACCTTACATTTATTCTTGTACTTATAAACAATATAAGGTAGAATTACGTGGCCGTAAGAAATTCCAATAATGAGCCATATTAAAGGTAGCATTAGTGAAAGCACCATAAAGACGCGTGATGATATGACATAGACTAAATACACTGCGTTTGAATGGGCACCGCTTGGAAACAAAGAATTCCTGATGTAATAAGACGCACACAGTAGCATAAAATCAGGAAAATGCCATTCTCTATGTTTAACACTAAAGCCTGAAGGCCAAATACAACTATGAAACAACATTTACTGTCACCGAATAGCCAGGACTCTAGAGCCGTCCAAATAAATACTTCCGAAGAACTTCACGAATTCATAAATACATGTCAAATATTTTAATCATGTATTAATTATATCATTACGTGAACATGGCACAGCAGTAATAGGCTTGGTTACAGGATTTCATCATGAGCTGACATTGGTTAGAGAGCCATTGGAAAACCACCAAGGAGTACTGGACAGCTGTTTAGTCTTAGTGTGGGACTCCTCACAGTACGCACCCACCACTACGGTTCGAACCCAAAACCTTCTGGTTACAAGGCGAGCTCGTATACCATTAAGCCACTGGAACCCGATCCAATGGCCAACCCATGAATTCTAACTTCTGCCAATTCATGATATAGCGCAACCCCTAGCCAATGTCTTCGGCGAGTATTTGTCCTCATAACCAACCTGCTGCACCCTACTGGTCACGACTTCTCATCAGAATCCCAGGTAACTATCTACCTGAATAGGGCTAGTCGCCAATGAGCATCTCATTGATATGCCTAGTGCCCTTATCTTCAAACAGTTCATAAAAAGAATTAAACCAGAACTTGATATGAATTAGCAGCGGGTTTTTAAAACCTTTTGGTACTTAAAATTATTAAGATATCTTGTTGGTGACCACTGTACATCATTAATTCCTTTTTTCTGCGCCTTACTACATTACACTGTTGTTTAAAACAAAGTCATATTTTCATGTACATTTAACTCAACAATCTACAGTAAAGTAGATAAAGTGTGTGTAACCGAAAAATAAATATTGATTGTAACTTCTCACAACACTTGGTAGCATTTATGATACTAAGGAGAAACTATGAGAAGTACTGGAAAGGGTCAAAGGTCAAATACTGATTGACGACAAAGGATACTTCTAAATGAAAAACAGAATAGATATAATCTATAAAAGGACATATAAGTATGCTTACAAGTGCGACATAAATATTATGCGAATTTTAAAAACGCGACTTATCTTAAAATTACTGCCAAAAATCTCGAATATTATAAACAGAAAAAAATAGTTTTAATAAACGTACACCCACTTCAAACTCTTCTTTTCTAAAATCTGTTTTCAATTTGCTTTCTCACATTTATGCTGATCGAGCCATTTTAAAGCGGCTTACCTTCTAACAAAATGGAAATACGTTTGTATAACTTGGTAATCAGAATTAATGGAGAAAAAATCCTTCGCACAGTAAACCTGTTTTCCTTATTCACTAGTAAGTGCGCATACTTGGTCTTCGCTTTGAGCGTTAAGCCGGTGTAGTCGAGCAATACGAATTCAAAGGGTTAATATGTTAAAGACGATCCTTCAAAAAGTTATGAAATGTATTAACTAGAGCTGTGCCAACACGCACACACACACATGCACGTGAGAAATACGATTAAACGTTATCGATTATGTTATCTTGAGTCATCTGCTGTGTTTTTCTCTTCACATCATATGTATGTCTTTGGGTCGCTGAAATAGTTAACAGGATTTCCTCATTCAAGAATTACCAAAATAAATGAACTAGTTTGAATGTCATCTCAAAGTGACATTAGTCAAAGAACCATTGGAAACCAAAGAGGAATAAATTAAATTCTGATATTAATCTTCTTGTCCACAATTTCATCTGTAATTTAACCATGAGATTAAACTAGAGCCTTGTTAACAGGAATTCGAGAGCGAATAAAGTATACCGTAACTTCAGAAAATTGTTATTTTCGACTTTTGAGGAAATGAAAGCTTCGAAAAAAATATTAGCATCATGTTATTTATTGCTATATGAGATAACCATTTCACTATGCGGGAAGAGATCAACAAGGAATAAACTAACAAAAGTTGATCAAGAGAAACTAGTTAACAAAGAGAACCAACAAAGAAGACAATGGATTGATCACTTCAAAGGACTCTAGAACTGGCCATCACCTTCAACTCGTCAAGAAACACCGCCAAAAACACGCACAGAATTGCTAAAGGACACCAATCCTCCAAAAGAATCAAAAACCTTGGGTCCGGGAAGGCGGTGGGTCCGGACCAAATTCCTCCAGAAGCAATGATAACGGATCCAGAGACAGTGTTGACTGCGAAGTAATTTGGAAACCAATTCACCCTTATTGCGTGCCACAAATCGTTACTGATCTCACTCAACAGCTATGTTACTATACAAAATGTCAGATGGTACAAAACAGAAAACCCAGGGAAGCCTTTGAAGTGAATGCAGACCTGCATACTATCATAGATGTTATTCATGAGGGTGTTGAATTGGGTTATGTGGGAGGCCGTGGTGAGCAAGAAGACAAGAATGTGCTGGACTGATGGGAATACTGTAGAAGATCTCGACTTCATGGATGATTTGGGATAAATTTCACATGAACGTGGATATCTACAGGTAAACTCAAACAGGATGGTAGCAGAAGCAAGGAATACAAGACTCCAGATGAGCATAGAGAAGATAACTAACCAACAGCAACAACAAACAGCATCAATCGCTATCAACGAGAGAAACTTGAAAGAGGTCTCTTCTTCTAAGAAGCATTGTTTCAGCTGCAGGCGGAACGGATGAAGATGTGAAAGCTGGCGATAATCAGAAAGGCAGGATACACCTTCATGAGGCTAAAATCGGTTTGGAAATCTTCTGCACTCAGCATAGAGAACAAGACTCAGATTTTCAACACAAATGTGAAGTCATCTCTTCTGTATGGGTTAGAAACTCTTACTGTGTATCACGAAAAGTACTTCAGCAGACTCGAAATTTTTATCAACAGCTCAATACTTAAGATCAAACGGCCAGACAGAAAGAATTAGCAAAAAAGAAACTCTAGGAACGAGCCAACTAAGGACCTACTGCTCAACAAATATACACAGGAAAATGGAGATGAATTGGGCAGACGCTGAGGACACCATTGTTTACGTCACGCAGCAGGGCTTTGAGTGAGAATTGAATTAGAAACGACGAGTTGAGCCTCCGGGGTTGACTTGGAAGAGAACGTGTGAGCAAGAGATGTCAGCCTATGCGAAAACGTGGTGCATTCCACATTGGTTTGTTCATTAAATGTATCACACAGTGAAAAAGTGGATGAAGTTTCGAACAAAATTTATTGTTTGTGTTTATTGTTTATTTATAGTGTTGAAAGGAAACCCACACATTTAAACAGATATTTGAACTTCCGATCATCCCATCCTATGTTGGTAAAATAGGATTAGTGAAATATTTAATTAACAGGGCACAAAAACTAAGTAGCACCAAGGAAAATCTGAGATAGGAAGTGACACATAAATGAAAGTCTTGAAACTTACTAATTACCCTGATAAATTAGTCAAGAAATATGTATGAAAATGTAAAAATAAAATAAATAATGTTAGTAGTGATAGTGATAATAATGATAATAATAATATTAATAATAATAATGACGACATGCATGTCAAATATGCGCAAGACAACACCGAAATAAGGAATCTAAATCATCAGTAGTAATTCCATAAAAGGGAGGAACCTCAGAAACCTTACGCGGAATTCTTAACAAGGTAGGAATAATTGTGGCATTTAAACCCACAAACTCAATTAGAAACAAGTTTTGTCGGGTAATGGATCCTGTGGAGCCTTTAAAACAAAATTTAGTTTATCTAATACCCTGCCTGCAATGACTGTCAGGTCAAATACATAGACTAAACTAGTAGAAGAGGAGTAGTCAGACTAGCCGAACATAAAAAACTAGCAAAATCTAGACTTGTTGATCCGAATATGACAAGAAATCTAGAGAATAGTTCAGATATACCATTACATGCAGTTACACATAACCACACAATAGGATGGGAGAGAATTAGAGTTTTAAAATCTAATGCCACAGGGTGGACTGAGAGATTGATAACAGAAGCTTTGTTTATCCAATCAACTGCAAATACATGTAACAGGAATGATTCATCACTTTTCCCTGATATCTGGAAAATTCTACTACCCCTACAACAAATAGAAGAAGACAAGGAAAAATATAAAACTCAAACTTTGAAGTCGTGTGAATATAATTGATGATATAATTATGAACAGCAATAAATTTTGTTCAAAACGTCATCCAGTAAATAATACTGTTTTACTGTGTGATACATCTAATAAACAAACTAATATGGAATTACTTACTACCACAGTGCCCAAGTTTTACACATATATTAAGAAAACGTGGTGCCATTTAAATATAACTGCGGAGAACAGGTAAAAGTGGATATTTTTGCGGCTGAAGCCCAGTGTTCCACTCGGAACCCAAGGGAATAACTAATAACAACAATAATATGTGTGATATTAGCTACTTCCTTACAATTATACAGAAAATTCAATTTATCTAAAAGATTATACTACTCACAATATGCAACATATTGCGAAACTCTTCAGATACATTGGGACAGTTATTTATGTCTGCATGCTAGTTTGCATTATCACCTCACATATGCCAATAGACTCGCATCATATCGAATACTTTCACCACTCCCTTGCTATTCACAAACTGTCTACAGCAACTCCAAAATATTACTGTCCGTGCATATAGAAAATGCAGTGTCTGTGTTGGTGAATTACATTGTAGGATGTTTTGTGGTAGAGCCAACATCATGTTTCTATTCATTTTACGAGAAATATCACAAGTGGAAGTGATTTTTTTCTTTAAATTTAGCTACATAACCTACCACATACCTGTTCATCCTCGAGTAAAACAGCTAAAGCGTGACAAGTCTATGTTATTACTTTGTCAGTTCATTTTTACAGACACAAATGATAATTTCATGTTCTGTGTGCTTCAGGAATTAAATAAAACTCAATTTATTGACTTTAAAAGTACACAGGCCTCCTAAATAAACTCTAGTACGATTAAATATTACAGCTTCTGATGTGTATTAGCTAACCAGTATATACACCAAATTTGTAATTATGAAAATAAAAGCTGAAAACTAGAAACATGCATTCACATAGAACTGTTTGACTTCGGTTAAACTCCATCATATCGATTTCAGAGAAATGAACACCTTCCTTACTTTTTCGATACTGGATGGATTTGATAATTTTATTCCTGCTATCTATAGTTGAAATGATGCTGCCCAGATAAGTGAAAGAGACATCCTTTAGATACGTCCTATTGATGGTATTTGGTGTTTGCTTCTGTTGAATGAGAACCTTAATGTCTACGTTCCATTGATATTGGTAGAGAACCTCGGCAATGTGGTAGAGTATAATTATAACACATAGTAAATTTGCTTGGTAAAGTCACACACTGATACAGTAATGTTTGATGATGGCGTCTCTAGAACATTTTGTTGCTCACAATTTTGTTAAGGCGTTCACATGACTTTCAGACTTAATTTATACACATAATGGAACGAGAATATTGGTGTTTTTATGAACGATGTTCGAAAGTTAGCCATAATGGAGTTATTTGAACACCTTGATATGATTATAAGCAATACATTTTGCTCAACAAATCATTAGTAAATATAACTGTATCATTATGTTTCATTATCGGATAAATTTACTCAATGGCGGGACTTCCCTATATTTACTTGGAGTCTTGTCTTCGTTGTCTCTCCCATCAAATTGTTGGATTCCGCTTGTAAATTACCGAATTTGTGCCACATGAGAGTTAAACCACCTCAGGTATCCAAATCTTCTGGGGTATTTACTCAGTCCAACATATGCCCGTTTTCTCACTTTACATATCTTGCCACATCGTCTAAACCACCACAGCCAGGAAGATCACTGGTAACAGGCAACAAACATGTCTTACTCTTGTCTTCCCTTTTAACACTTTCTGCTGTAGATTATTCGGAATGGGACATCATCGTTTAACTGGCGGATTAGGATTAAAAATGTTTGTGACATTCCATAGTATTGAAGCCGTTGACAAATTACTTCAGAGTGGAGACTGTCGAAAGCGTTTCTGAACCGATGAAGCTAATGTGAAAATTTGACTGCTATTCTAGGCCATGTCTGGTAAAAATGAGGGAATTCCCTCGGCACGTGACTTGTTTTCCTTGAATCCAAACTGTCTTTTCTCTCTCTGGGATGATATGGCTTAATATTTTGCCTGCAGCAGACAGCAGCATGATGCCACGTCACCTTTTGCAGTGATTTAAGTTGCCTATTTTCTGTAATTTCACAAGGCAGCACTTCTACTAATCTGCTGGTACCTTTCTTTTTTTCAAACCTTTTTCAATGGTGGAGGCCGTTTTCAGTGCTTTTTAGAAGTTTCCGTGTGATCCTACTACGTTCCGGGCTTTCAGTAACGTTTTTACATTCCAGGCTTCTGCTTTTATCTGAAGGTTGGCGTTCGTGAATAATTCTTTGTCTGCTGGTGGTAACCCCTTTTGAGTTGTGGGAGGTGGTGGATCCAGTAATGCTGTAAAGAAATAAGCGTGGCCCTCCCCTGGATTCAATTCTTTATCAGCTAAGTTTCCTTCACTTTCTTTCACTAGCTTCATATTCGTCGACCTCTTCCTGGAAGTGTCCTAATTATCTGATATATTGTGCCGTACATCAAAGAAATGATTTCTGTAATGCGCACTGCAAGTTTTTGATGCATTTAGAAGAACTGACTTCACATCTGTGTGGGAAACTCGATTTTCTTCCTCATGCTGAGTACAGAGGATTTCCACACTGATTTCATAGTGATGGATGCCTGTCTTGTCTTTCTGATTCTGATTAGCTCTGACATCCTCATGAGTTCCGCCTATATTTGAACCGATACTGTATGACCTACGGAATAAGTGAATGAAGTGATCTGCTTCGAATTCATTCCCTTGATATTAGTGATTGGTTCCAGTTGTTGGTGTTGGTTGGTTGTTTTCATCACATCCATCTTCTGCGTGTTCACCTTGATTGCAGGTTTTCTGCCAACCTTTCGGTATGTGCGTGTAGATCTTTGAGTGTATGCAGCACTTGAAGCAAATCGCCAGCGAAGTCCAGATCTTCTAAAGTCTTCCTAACGATGCAGTATACTTCTTTATTTGTAAGTTGTCAGTGAACCCTTGTCATAGTGTATGCCTTTTTTAGTTTAACTGTTCATGTTGAGTAGATATGAGGGTAAAATTCTGTTAGAAGGAGTACGCGGTACCTATATATACAGTTATCCGTAAGGACACTTCATGTCTCCATGTTCACGTTCTCCACTTTTCTTTTCACCGAAAGGAAATACATTAGTCAACCGGTTTCTCGAAGGCTTTCTCCAGATGGAATTTTTCATCTTCTCGTTACGGGCGGGAAACACATATATTTTCACCTGCTCTGAACTTTCATTGAGGAATTGCCTGATCTTTAGTCTATCACACACTATCTTCCTCCTTTTTGGAGAAAAACTTATTAATTTAAAGAAAGAATTAACATGTTTCAATAATCTAATGCTGAATTAAATTCAAATACAAACTTTTATTCAATAATTTTTTTTGCCTACAAGTGCCATCCCTAAAAAGATGCGAATAATGAGTCATTTCTCTGAGTGTATGACGAACAACAGAATTCCATGTTTAAACAAATTCGGTTTATGCTAGGTCATAGAATCTTCTAGAAAGTTTACACGTTAGTGTTTTCATGTTAGCAGATAGGAAATTTTCACCCACTCAGTTATTATTATATACTTTAATTCCTAGAGGAACATAAAGCTTCAGCCGCGCGTCTCCATTGCCTTCTGTTTTCTGTCAACTTTTTCACCCCGCTCCAAGTCTGTCCATACGCTTTCATCTCCTACTCACATGACCTCCTCCAAGTCACCCTTGCAATGACGACCAACTCGCCGCCCGCTTCCCTTTCGGGTTCCACTCGAGCGATGGCTTGTCTAGTGATGTCACTAACTTGATGGTTTCCTCAGAGTATGGCCAGTCAATCCATCTCCATTTCTTCCTGCTTATTTGTTTCACAATCGGTTCCTGCTGGGTCGGTTCGCTCATTGCCAGAGATCCCTATTGCTGATCTTTTCTGGCCGGCCATCTGATCTTGAGTATTGCGAGAACACAACTGTTAATGAAGATCTGTCGTTTGTTTGAGATGTTCTTTATGACTCGCTGGCCAAGTCTCTGATCCGTATGCAGTAGCACTGACTGACTTCACATTTGAGTTGAAAATCCGGATGTTATTTTTGATGCTGAGTGATGTTGACCTCCACACAGACTTGAGAGTAATGAAAGCTTGTCTTGCTTTTCCGATTTTCGCTTTCATATCTTCGTCAGTTCCGTCGGCCTGCAGTTGAAACGATGCTTTCCAGGTAGGTGAAGGAAGTTGTTTCTTTCAGGTTCCTCCCATTTATGCTGGCTGATTGTTGTCTGCTGCTGTTGCTGCTGTTGGTGTTGGCCAGGAATCTTCATCACCTCTGTTTTATCTATGTTCACTTGAAGGCCTATCTTCCCTCCATGCTTCTTCTGCCAGCTTGTTGCTTTTCACTTGCATATCTTCTAGTCTGTGGGAAATCAGACATATATCATCGGTGAAGTCCACATCCTCCAAGTTGTTTGTGTGAGTCCATCTTATGTCTGTTTCCTCGTTGTCTGTTGTTTGTCACATTATCCAATCTACTGCAATCAGGAAATCCATTGGCCATAGTAAGTAGCCTTGCCTAACTCCCGTCCTCACTTCGAAGGCTTCCGTAAGTTTCCCGCTGTGGATTACTTGACATGCAGCATTGTTGTACAACTGTTAGATGAGATGTATAATTGTCGATGGCATCCCTTAGTCGCGATGTAGTTGCCAAATCACCTCTCGATAGACGCTATCGAAGGCCTTTTCAAAGTCGTCAAATTCCGTCTTCTCCTGCTATCCCTGTGGTAGTGTAATACAAACAGTGGGTCCCAGCGGAATACTGTTCTCACAGTAAGAATCATTATATTTCAGGATTTCATCATGAGCTGACATTAGTTAGGGAACCATTGGAAAACCTGGGAGTACTGGACAGCTGTTTCGTCCTAGTTTGGGACTCTTCAGCAGTACGCACCCACTGTAACGCTCGCCTTGTAACCGGAAGATCCTGGGTTCGACTCCCAGTGGGTGCGTACTGCTGAAGAGTCCCAAACTAGGACGAAACAGCTGTCCAGTACTCCCAGGTTTTCCAATGGTTCTCTAACTAATGTCAGCTCATGATGAAATCCTGAAACCAATCAAATCCCTACAAACCAACACTTGAATCATTATATTTGCTGGTGTTAACGTGTGAATACTATTTGCACATTTCAGTAGTGCATCAGCGACAGAATACTATATGTATATTTGAACATTCTGTTTGTTGCCAGAGTCAGAATACCTTGAATTCCATGTCTTACCTTCTGCTTTTACATCCTTATGGATTGTGTGACATACGATACTAAAAATGCCCAAAGACCAACTTTTATCTTGACAACTGTCACTCAGCATTGATCGGTTTGAACAGAAACTCGGATATTTTAATTTCATATAATCTCTCCAAGCTTGGGTTTGTTCTTATTAAGCAATTTACACTTCATATTCCCTAAAAGAAGTTATTTAATAAAATCGAAACTGATTTCTGATTAGTAGTAAAGAATATAAACATGAAAGTTGACCATAAATTTTTTACTTTGTAAACAGATTTTGTTTTCACACAGCAAAACAAGTTATCAATAAGATAATTATCAAAAAGATTAGAACAGGTGGTGTTTTCAAACTGTAAGACTAGTCTGTTTTTGCTTAAATAATAAAAACTTATGTTCATGATATTGTTTTCGAAATCCCTCATTCATGCTGATGAGCTTTTCTTGTAAAGAAAATAACTCCTAAAACTGGAAGTTGTTCTTCACTTAACATAGATGTACGCCTTGAACACCAGCTTCTCGATGCATATTGCGAGGGCTTCTGCAGTAGGAGAAGTAGAAAACATACTGTTTTTGGTAGGTTTCTGTTGAATTTGTAAATTACTTTGAAAGAATTAGTTGAGATGTTGTGGGAGGTGTTGATCAGATGTTCAATAATGGCACTTCTGATTGAACCTGTGCCTCCTCTTTGCAGCCACGCTGAGTAATGTTCCCTAACACGTTTTGGAAGGATGAGCATTTAACAACCTATGTACCTAGCTCCGCACGAGCAGGTGAACTGGTATATGCACATTGAATTGGTCATATGCGAGGGTCTGTCCTTTCTGTTGTTTCGAAGAATTGGATAGATAGAGAGTGTCACTCTTAGTGTTGCTGCAGGGAAGGTCTTCTTTAAAGAGCTGGTTATTCTCCTCTTCAGGATATCAGCTGCCAAATATCCTCTGAAATTCAGTTTCAGATACAGCGTTTTCTTTGACACTGAATCGCATTCTTCTCTTTTTGGTTTAGGTTTCATGTTATTTTTGACAAAAGGTGTTGGGTAACCATTTTGAGCCAGGATATTTTTGGGAATAGGAGCTCCACTTCCATGCCATCGCTGCTGCGGATTTTTCTAATGCGATGAGTTAGTGCGCTGATGAGAGCTCGTTTTCGGCTCAAAGGTATCCAACTATGTAAATGCGTTAGTTGGCCATTCCACGTCGATTTTTTGTGGATGGACCTATTCAGGGTTCCATCATCTCTTCTTGTTAATTCCGCGTCCAGAAATGGAATCTTTGAGTCGTTTTCTAATTCCATTGTGAATTTAATCGAAGGACGGGAATTATTGAATTCTTTTAAGACGCAGTTCAGGTCCGAGTTATCGTGACAGACTATAAAGGTATCGTCAACATACCTTTTGTACAGTAGTAACTTTTTTGTTGATTTTAAGACTAAACTTATAACCTGTGTTAATTCACTGAATCAATATCCAACAGCTCATAACGTTTACCTTCTGACTGTGTTTTTGGCTGCTTACTTTCCAGGATTCATGGAATACTTTTCTCTTGGTAACAACCAGGAACTATTTAAGTCATCAACAATAACTGGAAAGTGTGAAGAAAGCAATCTTTAAAGTACACCGCTAACTGTTTAGCAACATTTAATGACTCCGAAAATACAAGGCGCACTACTTTGGAATACACTTTAGGTAGTACTGTCTAGGCTACACAATGTTTTGTGGTGTTTTAACACTGGTCTTTTAACTAAAGCATTCTAAACCTGTACCACCGACGCCGATGTTGTATGTTGTACGTTGGTGGCAGAGCGGTAGAATGCCGGCCAACCACAGATGTGACCCAGGGTTCAATCTCCCGCCGACGGAATCCTCTACCTCGCTAAGCCAGTAATAAGACTGATAAAAAAAGAAGTTTAGATATGAGGCTAGCAACCCCATCCCATAAAAGTAAAAACACCCCTGCTACCGAAACTTCAGGCCTCTAGCTTGAAGCCCTATGTTCCACTGGGAACATACAGGAATAAAAAAACATTAACTTAAGGCTGACTTCAAAAGAAACTGCAATTACTGAAGCTCTATAAAACACTCGATGCAGTAAAAGTATTACAGCTTATCGTGAGCTACAGAGGTTAAACTCTAGAGTAGTTTCTTAGTTTTATGCTGTAAAATTACCATTGTGGATAGAAAGGAGGTGAAAATAGGGTGTTGCAATTAGATATCTGAGAATCACACTTCTGACGCTTCGAAAATACATTCGCATAATTGTCTGTGGAAAAAGCGAATGCATTTAAAAAGTCTACCAGTAGTTTATTATTGACACAGGCAATAAGTCACGTGATCGAACTTTACTTTAACCTTGAATATGATATAATATAATACATTATTACTAGTTGTAGAAAATCGAAGAACAAGAAAAGAAAGTTATGTAATATTATCGTCAGCTTTTGCTATAAACATATATGTATATGTATATATATATATATATATATATATATATACTGGTGAAGGACGTGTATGAGATCGATAAACGAATAGTGGTCATATTACACAAAATGACATTGATAAATTCATTGAATTAAATACCATTTTCAAGGTATAATAGGTATGATTATCTGAAATAACACAAAATTCGATTAATAGTATGATAAAGAAATTCTATCAATAATAAGATAGTGAAGGCAAATAAAATTTTAAAAGACGAAGTGTATTTCAAAGTATACTCTTCACTTATTTTGAATTAATTTTATAAATACCCATAATGAAAGTGGAAAGACGATCAAGAAATTCAACTCGGTGTTCAAGAATAATGTTAGTTTACATCTTTGAAAGGATTCAAGATACACTAGATGAAAGTAGTTGGAAGTTAAATTGGATAGAACTAGTTCAGTAGTAAGAGTGAAATATAACTTCCGTTCATAATTGCGTCGGTGGTATAGCGGTTTGGACGCTCGCCGATCATGCATATGGTCCGGGGTTCGACTCCCGGCAGGCGCACTCCTTTACCTCACTGAGCCAGAAATAATGCTGGTAAAGAGGAAAGGTTAGGCATGAGGCTAGCAACCCCATCCTGTAAAAATTAAACACGGCTACAGAAACTTCAAGCCACTAGCTTGGAGCCCTATGTTCCACTGGGAACGTGAAGGATAAATTATTATTTATTATTTTTTATTCATAATTGAGATGCCTGGAACTTCTGCCGAACAGTGGATGTTTGCCTGCAAAGAATATTACCAACTTTACTTAAATAGCCCAGATAAACTCATCTACTTTACTACCTACTACATACAGGATTTATCAATGGCTTAGAAGCTATTTATTATGTGAGATATTATTATGTATAGAATGATTGAACTTCACAAGTACCACAAACATGACACTGAGTAACTACATGATTAGGTAAGGTCAATCAAACTAAAAGTGTCTTATTTATTCCAAACAACACAAAATTAGTTTAAAGTGAAAGTTTTAAGAGTTTTATTCATTACTAAATAAAATAGCAGTTTAAAATATAGACAAATTCAGGGGAGAAATGTTTAGATTGTTTTCGGCGGAATCAACTGACACCAGGGGAACCTCAAACACGAGGCAGCATTGGACAGTCACCTTCTCTTAATATGAAACTTTGATGAGTATTGAGGGACAAAAGAGAATGAGATTTAGAATCATTAGCTTTAGGATGATAGGAAAAATCGACTGATGAATACAGTCTAACTCAAGTGTACTGAGAACTCCTGTACATTCAATATTACTTTATTACTGTCTGCAAAATAAGGTACTCCACAAGCTGTGAAATCCTAAGCTTTTGGAGGTAGGTAATATTGACTGTTGACGCAGTTACCTGGTGATTTCCGTTCCCTGACTATCCTTATACTCATAACAAAATTCTCTCTGCAATTTGTCAAATTTTCACTAAAATCTATTGTAAACCAAGTGCAGTTCTAATAGTTGAAACAAACCGCGTCTCCTCCACCCATAGGCCAAAAATATTTATAATTTCTGCCCAGAATTTCATCAATGCTTTACAGAAAAAGAGCAGCTGAGAAAGCTTGCAAAAAGTGAATGTATAATGGTCGAATTTACACAATCATCTCACATGTGTTTTTCAGTAAAACTTATAACTGTTCCTGACTGAATATCGATCGAACAAAAGGGACCCTTCGAATGAGACATGTATCAACAAATGTATCGTATTTAATGTGAAACGTTTTCACACAAACTCTCCTCATTAAATGATATCTTCACTTTTCTGCATTCAACCCATTTCCATGAATTATTTTATCTGTTTTAATGCGTGCACAATTTCCATCCACACACTAATAAAAAACCGTAAGGAGTAGTTCAGCGAAGCGGTTATTTTCGAAGAATTCATTCAATTTACCTGTACATTCACAATCTCTTCACAAAAAGACAAAAGTAAAAAAACTGATGAGTTGTCATAATCATACTTGTCACTACTTAATCAATAAATGGGAGGAAGTGAATAAGGATGCTAGAGTTACGTAATGGAATAAATAATTTGATGAATGAGTTGTAATCGGGTTGCACTTAAAAACAAGGGGAAATGTGATGTTACATGGGAAAACAACAGGATGATCACCATGACAGTAGATATGGTTAAGAACTTCTTTTTTGTATGGAGAGCTCCAGTCACTGAATGTAAACTAGGTTTTCAGCACTTCAATGGAAACAAAAGTGCATTGTCTTACGCAGTTTGCTCTCCATTTGCACGATTAATTTGAAGCAAGACAGCCTACCGAAGACGCATAGTGTGCTGGTGTGGTGAGAGCAGGCTGCTAGCCGATTGGTTGGCACTAATCTACGTTAAGGTCTAGGTCACTAATATGGGCCGTGAGAAAATATGAACAAGCCTGAGTCAACAACCAATCACAGCAAAGTTAACGTGGCAAAATATGATTCGCAGAGGGAACTCTATTTGTCAAGGAATCCCGAAACAACCAATCAGAAGCCTGCGTTTGTCTACCTAAACAACCAATCAGATGACTGCGCTTGCCTATAATAATGTAGTTGAAAGATGTATAAATACGTGTTGATTTTCATAATAAAACGATCTGTTGCCTGGCCCTTGTCTTCTGTTGTTACATTTGGTGTCGCTGCCTACCGACAAATGAAAAGCCTATACCCTGCAGTTTTTGATGGAGACATATGGATCTTCGGGCAGGACTTCAAGGCTTCTGCGCAGTTGAGCGGCGTTCAAGATCTGTCAGCGATGGAGCTGCTACTTGAGACGCTGCTGGGAGGTCGGGCGAAAGCAGCATATGAAGGTGTGGGCCGAAGTATGGACGAATGTTCGACAGGGTCAGGCAAACAGTTTCCAAAGTGGGAAGGACCATATATGGTCACTTCGAGATGGGGTTACGCAGACACAGTCGCAGTGGCGAACAATAAGAGGCGCGTGAACGTCAGCGAGCTCCAGAAATGGATACAGCCAGACAAGCCAACGATGACGCCTGCACCAAGTAGATCAAGCCGACTTCAGTCGCACGTATTTGACGGGGGGACGAGTGTGGTGAGAGCAGGCTGCTAGCCGATTGGTTGGCACTAATCTACGTTAAGGTCTAGGTCACTAATATGGGCCGTGAGAAAATATGAACAAGCCTGAGTCAACAACCAATCACAGCAAAGTTAACGTGGCAAAATATGATTCGCAGAGGGAACTCTATTTGTCAAGGAATCCCGAAACAACCAATCAGAAGCCTGCGTTTGTCTACCTAAACAACCAATCAGATGACTGCGCTTGTCTATAATAATGTAGTTGAAAGATGTATAAATACGTGTTGATTTTCATAATAAAACGATCTGTTGCCTGGCCCTTGTCTTCTGTTGTTACACTGGTAGTGCTACTGGTTTGCTAAACTATGCCACCCTTACTGAACCTTTTTTTAATCCTTTACGTTCCCAGTGGAACATAGGGCTTCGACCTGGAGGCTTGAACTACCGGTAGTAGTGGTGTTTATTTTCACGGCATGGGATTGCTAGCCTCATGTCCAACCTTCTCTCTTTACCAGTCTTATTACTTGCTTAGATAGCTAAAGGATTGCGTCGGCTGGAAATCGAACTCCGAACCACCTGCGTTGTTGGTAAGCACTCCACCCGCTGTACTACCGATGCACTGCTAAACCTAGTATACCTAATTACCCGACCAATCAGTACTCTACTTGACTTATAAGTACTGATAAGAAAACACGAATCAGAAAGACTCAGTTGTCTTGTAACGTGCTCTGATAAGCAGAATACTTGAATAAAATGAAAAGTTGTTATAAAGGGTAAGGGTTTTAGAAATCACCTGGTTAGTATGGCTGAAATGGTGACTCAGAACTTCTGTGTGTTAATAGAACAAGAAAGGTGAACAAAATGACGCCTGACCCTATCCAGATGTGAAACCTGTCAAAACAAAACTTAAAACACCGGAAAATACAATACAGAAAATACGCTTTCGTTTCCATTTTCAGTGGTGAAGACCTGGTCATTCACATTCACAATATGGAGCTCTGCATACAAAAGAGGAATACTTTACCACATCTACTATCATGCTAATAATCCTGTTGTTTATCCAAGTTACATCACATTCCCCCTCGCTTCTATGGGCAACCCGTTTACAACTCATTCATCGAATTATTTATTCCATTATGCAATTTTACCATCCTTAGTCATTTTCTCTCATTTATTCATTAAGTAACTACAACTATAATTATGACAACTCATCAGTTTTGTTACTTTTGTCTTTTTGTGAAGAGGTTTTCCATAAATGCGATTGTACAGCTGAAATGAATGAATTCTTCAAAAATAACCAATTTGCTGAAATACTTGTCCTATTTCCAGATTATGCAGTCTACCTCATGTACAGAAAATGTTGTTACTAACGTAATTTCATTTACTTTTACATATGAATGAAATTAATCCTAATCACAGAATATAAGAGGGTATTATCATTAGTTTAATAATCACTCCCATGTTAAATTTTCATTGTGTTTACTCATGTAATTTTTTTCAAGTTAAAACTACTAAAATCGCTTAGCAATAATGGTAACAAATTTCATGTAATGAAATTGTTTTTAATGATGGATTTAAAACAGGTAATATTTGTGGGCAGAAATATCTATCCAACAGGTGTAGCATTGCCTCAAATAACAATAAGTTCTACAGGCAAACTTCTAACAATTAGTTCTCTGGTTATATGTATACATACGGACCAGGTACTACTTCCAACAGAATTTTACACTCATATCTAGTCAAACATGAACAGTTAAACTGAAAGAACCATATACTTAGACGAGGGTCGACTGACAACTAACATAGACGGAAATAGGATGCACCAATAAGAAGACCTAAGGAGATCTGGACTTCAAGGACGATTTATTTCCAGTGTTACATAGACTCAAATATCTACATGCACACACCAACAGATTGGCAGAAAAACCATTGAAGACTGCACTCAAGATCGACACACACAAGATGAAGGCGATGCAGATAACCAACTAATAACGACTGTCAAAAAACACTACACAATTAAAGGAATAAATTAGAAGCACACCACTTACTTCACTTATCACGTCAGAGAGTATCATTTCAAATACAGGCGGGGCAGCTGAGGATGCCAGATCTAGTCTGAATGAGAAAGACAAGACAAGTATTCGTCACTATGAAATCAGTCTAGAAATCCTCAACGCTCAGCATGAACAACGAAATTCGGATTTTCACCAACAATGTTTAGTAAATGAGTTCCTATAGTTCAGGGACGTAAAGCATTTCCAACAAACTAATCAAATCTTTCAACTGCACCTACCTTCGCCTCAAGTTGAAGATCAGATGACCAGAGAGAACTAAATACACACATCCATAACCAACCAAGAACCCGATGCTCAATAAATGCGTGGGAGGAAATGCAGATAGATCAGACTCATACCAAGGGAACTTGTAGGCCACATAGCGTTCTTGGCAATGACTCAAGCGCAAC
This sequence comes from Trichobilharzia regenti, assembly GCA_944472135.2. Lineage (NCBI taxonomy): Eukaryota > Metazoa > Platyhelminthes > Trematoda > Strigeidida > Schistosomatidae > Trichobilharzia > Trichobilharzia regenti. The sequence continues at coordinate 82,454,500 of OX235262.1, read as the reverse complement.
ACAAACGGGAAACGAAAAGTTGGGCATCCGACAGTGATATGGAGGAGATTGTGTGAGCAGGAGATCAGAGATCAAGGGAAGTCATGAGTCTAGCTAGACGGGACAGCAGGAAATAGCACATAGTGGAGATGTGCTATTGAAGCTCTATGTTCCCCTCGGAACACAAGGGAACAGTACCTATAATAATAGTAATAATAATACAACCAGAAAAACTAGGTGCTGAAATTGTACCATTTTTATAAATTTCACCAGATTTAATACACAATGTCGCTCTTTTTCATACAATTATAATTTCGCCTTCATTGACTTTTGTACGATAGTGTTTACAGGTTTGCAGTCTGACAAAGAGGTTACTACAGATAATGGTTTCTTAAAATCTTCTCTGTCTTGAATATCTAATGAAATTTCAAATCAGTAAAAACTGTGTAATTGTATACTTTGCCAACCACGCATGTGATTCAGATCCGATTTCCGACCGAGGTAATCCTAAGCCACACTAATTCAGGAATAAAAACAGTAAAGAGGTGAGATTAGGCTTGGATCTGGTATAATTACTTCGTAGAAGCTCAATATTGCAGCCCGATGTTTCCTTGGGATCCCAAGGCAATGATGTTAATAACGACAAATTGAAATAATAGTATTCATTATATTACTATTTTGGACAATGCTTTTGTGAAATATTTAATTAGACACAATTTGAACTTGATGTAAGAATGTCCCTTGATGGTTTATTTTCTCAAAGTATGGCCAATCTACCCCCATTTCTCCCCGCATGTTTGCTGCACAATAGGTCCATGGTTGGTTTGCCCCCGGAGATCCCTGTTACTGATCTTTTCTGACCGTTTGATCTTGAGTATTGGGCGAAGACAGCTGTTGATGAAAGTCTGTAGTTTGTTTGAAATACCCTTTGTGACGCGCCAAGTCTCCGATCCGTATAGTAGCACTGACTTCACATTGGATATGCAAATCCTTATCTTACCCTTCATGCCGGGTGCTGTTGACCTCCACACTGATTTTAGAATGGTGGAAGCTGAACTTGCTTTCCCGATCCTTGAATGTAAACGGATAACTAATCGCTGACTTCTGAGACCTCAATGAACTAGTGGTTGGTGGTAGAGTATACAAGCAAAAGGATATCAACAAGGCTACATGGGTGTCACCAGATGCACGAATCAAAAACCAAATTGACTTAATCTCAATATCAAGGAATTAAAGACTCAGCTTGCTGGACACAAAAGTAAGTTAGAGGAGCAGACGTTGGCTCAGACCACCATCTCGTACAAGGAACACTCGAAATCAAATTTTTGTTTTTATAAGTATTTGAAGTCTAGTTATGAAAAAACACTGATAAGTTTATTTAACCAGGATTCCATGAATCTTGATTTCAACTTTTATGGAAGTTTTTTATTGCAAATCTCAGCGGTAACAAAATCTTTTTCACTAAATGTCTAAATATCAGTATTTTAAAAATGACCAATATTTGTCACACGTTCTTACACAAAAAATAATTATCGATTTTATAGTTTATATCACAACATGAGGTATCTCATTCCACCTACGGTTATATATTGTAAACACAAATGGTATACGTACAGTAGATGATGAACTTGACGGAGTGTTTCATAAAGTGTGTTTGTTTTTTTGTTTTCACTAGTGTGTTGTGTTTTCTTTTATGAAAACAAATGCCAGTGCAATTTTATATTTTCTATATTTAGTCTTCATTTCTTCAGTTATCTTACGTTTTTAATTTTTCTTTCTATTTATTTTTATCGTGGTTACCTTCAGTTGTATAGATAATAATGATAATATCCTTTATCATTTGCATTTGTTTATGTGCATCATTTTTCATTTGAAAATATGGCGCAAAAAATGAGTTTCTGTTGATATACATAGGGATAAGTGAATTGAAACAACACTGTTTCGATAAAGATATAAGTATCAAATAGCGAAACATCATTAAAAAACAACAACATCGTTTTGTTTTTGATGCATTAGGAATAATAATAATGAACATTATCCTTAAGCTAGTAAAGGCCATATGTTGTTCAATTACTCCTTGTTTGATATAACATAGATTCCTGCCCATACGATAAAAGCAATTGATTGTTATTTGTAAGGAATAATGAAGTTAGTGTAAAATATTTTTCTAATGGTAGAGGGATGGATTCTTGTTTTTTTAGTGACTTTTGTCGTCGAAACAGTACAGCTGAATTAAATGCATACAAATAGATAGCTTAAGATTTGATATGCGCAAACCATATCATCCGTTCTAGGTATTTGTTTTATTCCTTTGCGTTCCGAGTGGAACATCGAGCTTCAACCTTGAGTTCCTACGAAGTGAGTTTGCCAGATCCATGTCTAACCTTACCTCTTTACTGGCTAAACGTAGTTTAGAATTGCCACGGTCGGAAATTGGATCCGGACCACATTCGTGGTTGGCACGGTATGCTTTACACAGTTTTCTAGTTATTCAAAAATTTCATTAGATATTTAAAATAGATAAGATTAAAAGAAACTATTATCTGTAGTAACCTCGTTGTTAGGCTATAATCCTGTATATATATATATATATATATATTCATTCTTCAGCATCCCCAGTGGAACACAAGTCTAAAAGAAAGAGGCTTGAATTTTCGGTAGCAGTGGTGTTTATTTTTACGGCATAGAGCTGCTGGCATTATGTCCAGACTTTCCTCTTCACCAGTTTTATTACTGGCTCTGGGAGGTAAAGGAGTGAATCGGCCGATGATAGAACCCTGAATCACATGCGTTGTTCACAATTTATTCATTTACACAGTTATTTATTGATCCAAAAATTCCATTACATATTCAAAACAGAGAAGATTTGAAGAAATCAGTATTTCTTTGTTAGACTGCAAATCTGTGAATAGTATCCTACAAACGTCACTGAAGGCGAAATTATAATTGTTTGAGAAACAGTAACATGATGGATAAACTGTGGTGGAATTGAATTGAAAGGTGAAGTTTTAGCATTTAGTTTTTCTAGTTGTATTATTATTATAATCATTATTGCTACTGGGTTCCGAGGAGAGCCTGGGGTTTCAATAGCACATCTCCACTATGTGCTATTTCCTGCTGTCCCATCTAGCTAGACTCATGACTTCCCTTGATCTCTGATCTCCTGCACACACCATCTCCTCCATATCACTGTCGGATGCCCAACTTTTCGTGTCCCGTTTGTGTTGCGCTTGAGTCATTGCCAAGAACGCCATGTGACCTATCAGTTCCTTTGGTGTGAGTTTAATCTACCTCCATTTTCTTGTTTATATTTGTTAGGCATCAGGTTCTTGATTGTTTATGGATGTGTGTGCTTAGTTCCTCCTGGTCATCTGATCTTCAACATTGAGCGAAGGTAGCTGCAGAATAAGGTTTCCATTAGCTTGTTAGAAATGCTTTCTACCTCTGAACTATAGGAACTCATTTACTAAACATTGTTGGTGAAAATCCGAATTTCGTTGTTCATGCTGAGCGTTGAGGATTTCTAGACTGATTTCATAGTGACGAATACTTGTCTTGTCTTTCTCATTCAGACTAGATCTGGCATCCTCAGCTGCCCCGCCTGTATTTGAAATGATACTCTCTGACGTGATAAGTGAAGTAAGTGGTCTGCCTCGAATTGATTCCCTTGATAGTAGTGATTGTTGGCAGTTGTTGTTGTTGGCTTGTTATTTTTGTCACCTTCATCTTCTCTGTGTTCATCTTGAATGCAGTTTTCACTGGTTTTCTGCAAATCGGTTGGTGTGCCTGTATATCTTCGCGTCCGTATAATACCAGACACAAATCGTCCTTGAAGTCCAGATCACGTTAAGTCGTATTATCTACTCAACATACAACCATCTTCTGGTTTCTCATAGTTCTCCTCATGATCGAGTCTACCGTAATCAGGTGCTTTCTTGAGCTTTCTGTTGGGAATCCTTTAAGTAGTAGTACTACTATATTGCTGTTGAATGAGGTTGACAAATATTTGTGGGACTCCGTACTATTGATTTCGCAGGCAACACTGTTGAAGGTCTTTTGAAAGTCTGTGAGGAATAATTGAAGATTCGACTTTCACGCTATAATCTGTTTAATGACACTGTGTAGACTTGCAAGTTGATCCGCAGATTATTCTCTTTTCCTTAATCCTACTTGCTCCTTGCTGAGTTTATCATCCAGAGCATGTTTTAGTTGACGTGACTTGTTATTTTGCTTGGCGTAGACAAGAGCATGATTCTGCTTTAGTTCATTCAGACGCCTAAATGGCATTTTTTCGATAGTTTGTTCCCTTCGAAACGCCTTTCAACAGTAGCATAAAATATCTGCTGAGGTTTCCGGATCTACTTTCAGTGCTTTTGCTGGCATTCTTTACAGTCTTGCTACCTTCCTTGCCTCGAGTGGCTTTCTTGAGTTCAAGGCTTCCATTTTGTTGTAGTAGTGGTGTCCGCTGGCAGTTCCGTTTGTCATCTTATTGGTGCTTCTCGGAGAGTTGCAGGTGCTGGTCGGTTCAGTAGTCCTTTGAGTTGATAAGCCTGCCTTTTATTCTTGTTTCCTTTCTTTGATAGTTGACTTCCCTTGACCATCTTCTTTTTAGGTTTCATCTGGGTTGATCTTTTGTCAGATTGAAACTTGGTTATATGATATAATGTATTGATGTCTGTTTAACCTGCGACCTGTCCACTCTGCTTTACTTGGCGGTGCTGTAGAACTGATTTTTATCTTTCCTGGCACTCTGCTTCACTTCTTTATTCAATGAGTTGTAGATGTTGTTCTTCTTTGCATCGGTTGATCTTCAGTTTCACCATCCCTTTTCCGTTCTACTAGTCACCATGTCTCCTTACATAACCATTCTTTGTCTTGCCTCTTCTTCCTTCCCAAAAAAGACACATAAGTTTCCTTCAACATTACTTTCAGAGTTCTTCGTCACAGGTTTCCACAATGGTGATACATAATGTCGAGGGATCTTTGCTATTTTTTAACTCATGGAAAATTCCCATTGTAACATTTAGAAAATCAAAACAAGTGATTCAGCGAAGAGACTCTTTTCAACGAATTTATCATCAAGCTGTACAGTCGTATATATATGGTTTATCAGAAGTTATATCCGGTGAGGGAATTGAATCTTAGGTGTGAATGCACAAAATAATAATAATAATAATAATATGAAGTTCAATTAAAACTAAAATGTTTGTGATTATAATCGTAGTTAAATGTCAAGTGGCAAAGCAGATTAATGTCATATATAGAATAATTCATAGGAGGGATAGAACTTGAAAAAGGATGTGCAATTATAGGATTAGTAGGCAAATCGAATAAAACAAAAACGTTACGTAATATTGTGTGAAATTTAATAGCATAGAATTTATCGTTGTAAAAAACAATTGATTTAGAATGACAAGTGGAACAAGTGAAATAATACCGGGGACAGTTCAAAGTGAGAATAGTAATAATAACAATTGACTTAATAAGGAAGAGTATACAAATTGAATAGACAAAATGAAAAATTGGTAGAGCTAAAATATGATTGGGGATTATCATATTTTAGCATAGAGGGATTAAGACCATGAAAGTTGGAGGGGTTGAACGAACTTTTTCTGTACACAGAGATCTGGCTTTTCTGTTTCGATAGCCAAAGCTTCAGCAATACAGATGAGTCGGGTACGTAGGGATTTAGGTAAATTGCTCTTTGCCTTGTAGATGACTTTAAAGGCGGAGGCTATAGAGATAGGGTGATCATTTTCGACCAGATGTTCTATGATCGCGCTTCTTATTGCTCCACTTCCACCTTTTCGTAGCCATGCAGGATAATGTTCTTGCACCCTCTTGGACAAAACTCGAGTCGAACGACCGATATACCTAGCTCCACAAGAGCAGGTGAATTGATAAACGCACATAGAGTTGGTCAACATTGGGATCTTGTCCTTCAGGTTATTGAACAATAATGGTCGGCTAGTAAAAGCTATTCTCAGAGAGGCAGCAGGGAATGTTCTTTTCAGGGACTGTGATATCCTTCGTTTCATGATATCGGAAGCTAAGTCCCCTTTGAATTCTAAGCTCATGTAAAGTATTTTCTTGGGAGCGGTTGATAAGTCACGTTTTGTAGGCTTTGAATGTATATTCTTATCTATAAAACGTGGTGGAAATCCATTTTCCATTAGGATTTTCCTCAAAGTGTATAACTCATCTTCCACAGTATCAGTGCTACAAATGCGCCGAATACGAGTGGCAAGCGACCGGACCAGGTTTCGTTTTCGACCAATAGGTACCCAGCTATAGAAATTTGTCAGTTGACCATTCCATAACAGCCTACGATAAATCGATCTCTTCAGAGTTCCATCGGTCCTTCTTGATAAGTTCACATCGAGGAAATGAATGCTAGACTCGTTCTCCATTTCGAGTGTGAATTTTATCGCAGGATGGCACTCATTAAATACACTTAATATATTATTCAGGTCACAATCAATATTACAAATAATAAAGGTGTCATCTACATACCTTTTATATATTTGAAAGCTTTGGATCATAGGCTTCAGGGAACCATTTTCTAGACTGGACATAAAAACGTCTGCAAGGAGAGGACCCAAGGGAGAACCCATCGCAATACCATCCTTCTGCCTGTAGATTGTTTCATTGAAAGTAAACTGTACATTCAATGTACATCTCAAAAGTAGTTCTTTAAGATCTGTAGTAGGTATCCCTATGTTCAATTTGTTGTCTTCAATATATTTGCATATAAAACATATGGTCTCTGTCAGTGGAACGTTCGTAAATAAGGATTCTACATCCAAAGACAACATTTGTTTATTCGACGCATTTATATCCTGTATACATTCAACAAATTGGAAGGTGTCCCGAAGGGAATGATTAGATAGTTGCCCCCTGACTGGTTCGAGGATTTCAGCTAACCACCCAGCTACTGGATGATAGGGCGATCCAGACATATCCCGAATCATATTTTAGCTCTACCAATTTTCCATTTTGTCCATTCAATTTGTATACTCTTCCTTATTAAGTCAATTGTTATTATTACTATTCTCACTTTGAACTGTCCCCGGTATTATTTCACTTGTTCCACTTGTCATTCTAAATCAATTGTTTTTTACAACGATAAATTCTATGCTATTAAATTTCACACAATATTACGTAACGTTTTTGTTTTATTCGATTTGCCTACTAATCCTATAATTGCACATCCTTTTTCAAGTTCTATCCCTCCTATGAATTATTCTATATATGACATTAATCTGCTTTGCCACTTGACATTTAACTACGATTATAATCACAAACATTTTAGTTTTAATCGAACTTCATATTATTATTATTATTATTATTTTGTGCATTCACACCTAAGATTCAATTCCCCCACCGGATATAACTTCTGATAAACCATATATATACGACTGTACAGCTTGATGATAAATTCGTTGAAAAGAGTCTCTTCGCTGAATCACTTGTTTTGATTTTCTAAATGATACATAGTGTCTCCAACTTTGTCTGGATGGCTTAAGCGAATATGTCCTTTTTCATCTCATCTTTCAGTTTCTGAGTGTTGAATATAAATACTGGTCTGTCTCCAATTGTTTCGAAGAATTTCGGCTTGACCATGAAGTTTCCTTGCACTAAATGATGGTTTGAGCCTACATCGTGTCCAATTTCTTGAACTTGAGGTGAAGTTTGTCTGGTTCTCAGTGTGTCTGACAAGTGACATATAATTCACCTTCTGGTTGTACACACTGCCTCCAATCACCAAATGACTGAGTACACAGCAGTCTGTGAAGAATTCTCTGTTCTTATTCATTTCACTGACAATCTCTCGATCCATGATGACTTCTCTTTCTGTATTATCTGCTGTCAGTTCAGTATTCATATCTCTCATAAGGATTTTGATGTCGGCATTTGGGATATTGTCCATTACTGTTTGATTTGTCAATAAAAATCCTTCTTATTCTATTGTTGTACATTTTATGTGGGAATGTAACTTTGGATAATTGTAAGTTTCCTTTCATTCGAGTTGAATCTCGCTGTCATTATTCCAGAGGAGATTGGTTTCCACTGTATAGGCGCTTCAGTTGTTGTCGATAAGGTTACGAGGGCAACCGTTCAAGTGTGCTCTTGGTTTTCGTGTAGGTAACCAGAGTAGATCACTGACTCTCCAGTTAACAGTTGGGACACTTCACATCCATTCCAATTACTTTCATGAATTCCTAGAACTTCTGTGCCGTATATTCTCATTTCTTTGGTCATTTGAGCAACTTTATTAGTCTCAAATACTATGAGAGCATTCTATGTCTCCATGCTTATTTTTGCTTTTATAGAAAGAATACAGATCTGCTGGTTGGCTTGCAAAAGGCTTTTACCAGCTCACGTCATTTCATTCCCCCCAATTCCACCGAAAAAAAAGTTCATTTAAAAATATTTTTGTTACGCTTTGAAGTTTCTCCAGTGAATAGGTTGCTTTATCGAGGTAGGGTCGCTATCCCTAAGCCCAGCTTTCCCTAATAACCTGGACTTAGGACTGGCTAGTAAATTAGGCGAGGTTACTGCAATAACTGATGTGAGTTATTAAATTGCCTGACATATTTTTTATCAGATGAGGTTAGTTTTACATATAACCACCCGATTCATTTATTTGGTCATGGATTTTCCCTATCAAGGCATTAATGAAAGCAAAACATGTAGTTTAGCGAAGAGTCTCTGTTCGGCGAATTCATTTTCTTAGCTGTACAATCGGAAATATATATTGGTTATTTTGTATGTATGTGTACATTAAGTTTATCAAACAAAAATAAAATTCGTTATTGTTATTTTAACTAAACAGGTGAAAATTAGTAATTCTTGGTTAGAGTGCCATAATACGAAAACGTTGAAGAAAATTGGGCGTTAACGAAACTAGTGTAGTAACAAAGGTGATGAGTTGTCACAAACACTTGTCAAATAGGAGTTACGTATTAATATGAATAGTTTGATGATTGAGTTGTATTCAGGATACACATAAGAACAAAGTAGAGAAAACTAAATTATCTAAAATTTCTAAATGAATACAAGAATTAAAAGCAATTAAAGAAACAGGCAAACAAACAAAAGCGAGCCATCAAAAATCAACAAATTTGTTACCATGAGAGTAGAAGTGGATGGGTAATTCTCTTTTGTATACACAGCTCCGGTTTTTGTCTGTGAGTGGCCAAAGTATTATTGATATAAGTATAAAACTTGGGCACTGTGGTAGAGCATAACTCCATTATGGATATCATAACTTGATATGATTATGAGTAATGGTTTGTGCTCGAAACGTCATTAGTTAATATTACTGTACAACACTGTGTGATTTATCAAAATAAAATCTTATCCATAGTGAATGGCCAAAGCTTCAGCGATACAAAGAAGACAAAAACGGATTGCCTTTGATAGGTTATTCTTGACTGTTTAGATTACTTTGAAGGAGGAGGCAATTGTTGAGATGGAATTATGAGTGTTAACCAGGTGTTCAATTATCACACTCTTTATAGCACCACCATTGCCTTTAGCAACTATGCTGAATCCCCTTAGACAGGATGCGCGTTGAACGACCAGTGTACTTGGCTCCACGGCACCAGGTGAACTGATATGTGCACATGGAAGTGATCAGATACGGGCTCTAGTCCTTAAAGTTTTTACAGCTCAGTGGGCGACTGGAGAACACTATTCTCAGCGTTTCTGCAAGGAATGTTCTCAGAGATGATGTGATCCTTCTCTTGAGAATATAGCTTGCTAAATCTCCTTTGAAATCCAAATTCATGTATATTTTCTTTTTCGGTCCAAGTAGAGTTTCATTTCTTCAAATTCTTGGTTTGATAATAATGTCAATGAATCTTGGTGGGTATGCATTGTGGATGAAGATTTCTCTCAAAAGTTCTAATTCTGTTTCTAGTGTGGTGAGAGCAGGCTGCTAGCCGATTGGTTGGCACTAATCTACGTTAAGGTCTAGGTCACTAATATGGGCCGTGAGAAAATATGAACAAGGCTGAGTCAACAACCAATCACAGCAAAGTTAACGTGGCAAAATATGATTCGCAGATAGAGAACTCTATTTGTCAAGGAATCCCGAAACAACCAATCAGATGACTGCGCTTGTCTATAATAATGTAGTTGAAATATGTATAAATGCGTGTTGATTTTCATAATAAAACGATCTGTTGCCTGGCCCTTGTCTTCTGTTGTTACACTAGAACATCAGGACTACAACAGATGCGTCGGAAGCGGGTGGCAAGGGATTTAATTCAATTCCGCTTTTGTTGAATGGGTACCAAGCCACAGAAGCTTGTTGGCTGACGATTTATTAGCTCACCGACTTATGTTTAAACAGTCGATAACTTATTTTTGTAAAATTCTGAGCTGCCTAAATATTCATCATAAGATTTGTAATTCATAATAAAGCATATATGTATACTTCTGCACACTGATAAGAATGGATTTGAATTTTGAAAAGTCTGCTAGAACATGAAGCTTAAAGATGATAATGTAGACAATAGATAGCATCTGTCTTTCAGTTTCTTGAGTTATCGCATTCATAGAGAATTTAAAGGCTGAAATATGCCCAATATTAAACGAGTCAGACGTATGACGTTACATTTTCTCATTATAATGAATCTGACCAATTTTTTACCTAATACTTATTGTTAATCCTTAAGTATACTCTTACATGCACAAACACACGTAATGAACTCCCACTTATCCTGTGTATACGTACGAACACAGTGATCCAATCATGTACAATTTCAGCCTGATGAAAGCTCATTTTATTGTAGTACTTTTTAAGGGATTAACATATATATATATAACTCCCAAAAATATAAATTCTTTATTAGGAAAAGATCTCATGAAAAATTTGGATTTAGAAAAGAAGTTTTACTATTAAAAGATTCTTAATCTCACTTAAATAAAATCAATGATTATAGAAGCTCGTATGGGATGGTGAGATCACCATTCACATACAAATTTCTAATTATAAAACCACTATAGGTCACTTTCATTTACATATATCATTTGAAATTCTTCAAATAAATGGACTGTAAACTTGAACATGGCAAGAACAACAAATGTTTTCAAGTATTGGCTTTGTAGGGATTTTGTGTTTGATTGCATGGAAGATTTCATCAAAAGCTGACTTCAGTTTGAGAACCACTAGAAAACTCGGGAGTACTCGGCAGCTGTTTTTTCCTAGTTTGGGAATCTTCAGCAGTACCAACCCACCGGGGTTCGAACCCACGACCTTCTGGTTACAAGGCGAGCTCGAAGGCCATTGAGCCACTGCGACCCGACCCAATGGTCCTTGAATTCTAACTTCTGCCAACTCACGACATAGCGCGACCATTTCTCAGTAACTCATCGAAGAAGACATTGCGAAATCGTCGCGCTATGTCGTGAATTGGCAAAGGTTAGAATTCAAGCACCGGCCATTGGATCGTATCCCAGTGACTTAATGGTCTACGAGCTCGCCTTGTAACCAGAATGTTCTTGGTTCGAACCCTGTAGGTGACTGCATACTGATGAAGAGTCCCAAAATAGGACGAAACAATTGTCCAGTATTCCCAGGCTTTCCAGTGGTTCTCTAACTTATGTCGGCTCATGATTAAATCCTCCATGCAATCAAACAACAAGTGTGCCAGGATGATATAAGCTTATTCTTTTTTATTTCATGGTTACTTCCCAGATGTCTACAGCATGAGCAATACAAAGAATCGAGAGGGACTAAAAGTAACACAGGTTTTAAATGATGTACATTGTAAGCTAGTTGAGAAGAAGCCATGAATTAATAAAGAATGGGCTAAAATTATCCTGATATATTTATCGTTCTTGCTCTGTTCAGTTCTACTTATGGGAAGAATTTTATGAAACAGATTCTCGAAGAGCATTTGGTAGCTGTTTCATAGTACAAATCAGTAGATAAATGCGAAAATCATTTTCATTCAACAATGCTTTAAAAGATTTTTGTTTCTTAGGGGTTAAGTTTTACAGCAGGGTTTACTTTTCGCTCTTTATTTGATTTGAAAAGGCAAAACAGACCCTCGTTACTCTGATATAAGTGTGAAAATATACTTCCCTCAGCGTAGGGACGAGATCAGGATTTTCAACACTGTTATCAAGTTATTACGTCTGTGTGTGCCAGAGATTCGATACACCAGACCATGAACATCCAATAGACTTCTGTAGACGTTTTTTTAAAAATCTGCCTCCTTTGCACTCTCTATACAGAAAATTAGATGTGCAGAAATGACCAGTAAACAAAAAACTCTGCCAGGCGGGTGACCGGGAAAGAATATTTTGTTTGACAAAGGAAATGCAGATGCATTGAACACACTCTGAGGGGACCACTGCGTGGCACCGCACGTCAGGCCCTAGAGTGGGACTCGAGTAGGAAGCGGTAGTTAGGCTCCTTGCCAGTAAGATAAAGGAGATTATATGGATTGAAAGTGAAAGCTAACTGGCAATTATCCAGCCAGCTCAAAGTGATACAAAGAACAGAGGGAAATGACAAAGTGTCATTGAAGACATGTGTTTCACTCGGAACCCAAGGGCATAATAGTGACATCATAATAATAATAGTGGGCATAATAATGACAACTATGCATATTTTTCGTCGTCATGTAAACATTTACACTGAAAATTTTGTAGAGACATAAAATTCGGTATCTTGTGACTAAAATCAACTTCTCAATCAGTTTTCTTCATTCACCTACTGATTTTTCAATTCAGATGTCACATAACATTTCTTATTTCATGACCGTTTTATGAAAGTTTCCCACTTAATCAGTGACGTTTAACTTCCTTCATCAACCGGAAGCATCTATTCATTTGGCTGTATACTCCTCACTGTTTAGTTTTAAATCAAATTTACACTAGCACAATTTCTCTATTGAACTGACATATATTTTAATGTCTTCATTATTTATTATTCTTATGCTATTTTTCTGACAATACTCCGACAGGAATTGTAGGCCACACTAACTTCAAATAAAAAAAAACTTACAAAAAGAAATTCGTTTCTTGAAGTCTTTGTTTTATAACTCTATGGATTTTCATATTGCCTCTGAGTGATTGTCTGTTTGAGCATACCATGCAGTGAAAATTCTCTTGAATGTATCAAATTATCTATCGACTTCCTGTTTTTTCATTGAAGCTGAAGACTTTAATCCTGATCAATTTAGCACCAGTAAATGAACTGTTATGAAACGGTTTTTTGACTACACTTCTTTCCTTAGCAAACTCACTTTAAAATATTGAAAAGTCTGGAGTCACCTTGAAGAAACTCTTTTGGAAAGAAGGTTAACACACAACTTACAAGATTCTTAAAAATATCACTGAAAAGCATCCAGAGAAATCAGATACCTTCTGATTAGAGTGACAAATTTTGAAATAAAGAAAAATCTTTAGTCTAAACGTGACCATACTTATGAGTAGTAAACGAACAATATACTGAAAAATGTTAACTATATTTATAAGACTTCTCTCAAATCTCAACATACGGCACTATGCCGTAATCAAGACTTATAAGAAGAATCAAATTAGCTTAATTCCATATTAATCTATTTACTTCATATATCACACAGTGAAACATTATTATTTTCAAGTGTCGGTTTGTAGGGATTTGATTGGTTACAGGATTTCATCATGAACTGACATGTCAGAGAACCATTAGAAAACCTGGGAGTACTGGACAGCTGTTTCGTCCTAGTTCTGTAATCATCATCAGTGCGCCTCTACTGGGATTCGAATCCAGTCTTCTTTATTCTTTACTATTCGTCGTAAAGGTAGTACCATTTTTCAGATATCTGGGGCAGGTGTTGAATCATTCCTATTACACGTATTTACGTTTGACTCGTTAAATAAAGCTTCCGTTATCAATCTCTTCCTCCACCTTGTTATATTAGATTTTAAAACTGTCATATTATTCCATCTCATTGTATGATTGTGTATAATTTCATGTAGTGCCATATTCTCGAACTTCTTTTCATACTAGGGTCAACTAATCTAGATTTTTTAAAGTTTTTTTGATCCTCTGGTCCGACTGACCCCATTCTACTACTCTGCCCTATGTTTCTGACCTGACAATCATTGCAGTGCATTAGATAAAGTATATCATTTCATTGAACTGACTTCACCGGATACTTTAAACTACAAAGTTTATTTCTGATTGAGTTTGTGGGTTTGAATGCCACTTTTATTCCTGCATTATGTTCAAAATGTCATCCAGTAAATAATACTGTTTCACTTTGTGACATATCTAATAAAGAAATTAATACGGATTTACACACCACCACATTGCCTAAGGTTTACACATATATTAAAAGTAACTTAGTTAGTTTTACAAGTTATCTACTGAATCTATACACCAAACTAACATGGTGTGTTTAAGTAAATGGAACTCTGTTATCATCACAAAATGCTGTCATGCTTCCAGTCATTCACAGCGTATTCTAGGAAAGCCCTCTTCACTGCCTTCATTCCCAAGTGGTGTCCTCACTCTTCATTGCATCAATCGATAAAATGAGTTACTCTGAATCATGAGAATACAGCTCCTGGAGTTCTATCTTTCTGATTTGTTTCTCATCATTTATTTTCCTGTCATTGATTTATTTGTCTTGCTGCCGCACACAAACTCTTATGACATATTTCCGTAATCCTAACATACGTATGATGTTCCTTTTACTCACTGGCTTCTCACTTTCTGAATTTACTTTCTGCTTGTCATTTTTAATCAGTTTCAGAAGACCCTTCTACACCTCTATGCACAACAAGTTTATTCGCTTACAACTAGTACTGCTCAAGCTACTGCCAATAATGTTTTGACCAGAACCTCTAAACGTTACGACAGAGATACATTTTGACTTTGAAAACTAAGAAGAAAGGCTCCAGTGAAGTGTTTTTAACAATTCCGCTTGTTAGCTTAAGAATTATGTGGCTTAACCTAGGATACCTTTTGCATTACCGTCCTACATTATCAGTGTTTGTGTTGTATCAGGAGCTTAAACAAGATCTTTATTGAACAGACACCTGTTTTTCAGTAGCTTCATTTGTACTTTCGGGCCCAGATGTTCAGTTAAAGTAAGAGACAAGTGGTAATCGGAGAGTTATCTTCTCAGCTTCTGTGCCTACACACTGATAGATTGCAGCCAAGGTGTAAATAAGGATGCATTGTAATACCAACTGAGAAGTGTTGTCAGTCAGATAATCACGAAACCACTGTCTTAGGAATTTGATAACCTTTACATATACAAACGTCCAGGCTGGGAAGAGAGTCATTTATGTTGTCCTTTTAGTTAGATAACGGAGATGGCCTTGTTCAGTTGTCTGCCGACCAACTTCTTCTAGTTACTACTAAAATTGTGCGCTTGTGGTGGAAGGTAGACTACTTGCCGACCACGTGAAAAGTTTGCGTTCTACTTCCAACAGACGCACTCTCAAATGTCAGCTAGCTTGTGTTCGGCCTGAAAAAGAGGGAAGGTTTGGGGTGAGTTTAGCCATCCCTTCCTGTAAGACCAACATCCCCATTACAGGAACTTAGAAGTCCTATGTTTCACCGGAAATGTGAGGAACAGAAAAAGATATGGCCATCTTGAAACCTTGTTTCTTTACTCTTCTATTTAAGCTTGGGTTCAAATAATTCACCTTGTAACCAATCACTGATGGTGTGGGCTCATGTGAGAGCACCGTTTCCTCATGCGAGGTTTCTGCTTATGGGCTTAGTTTAAAAGAGAATCCGGTCGTCTCAGCGGCTTCAACATCGTTCAATTCTTGTTGACTCTAGGTAGATAGGAAAAAAGACGTGGCGAGATCATAGTTCAGAGTACCGGAATAATGAATAATTTTGCAGGCATCAGAGGCCCCTAAGTGAGTGTTTCGAAATGCAGGACAACTGAGTGTATTGGAATTTCATCATATATTGCCTAGAATTTCAACCAGCATCAATTATGCGGTTGTTTCTTTATATCTCCAACATAAAGTAATACTAAGCTGCAGTTATTCCCTTGAATGGAAATATCTACTTAGTCATCTTGCTATTCTTAAGTTTTCTTTCCTTCTCGATATATGACTTTGTGTACAGGATTTCTTTGTGTCCACGAAGTGGAATAAAATCGGTATTCAAAAATTGAACTTATGAAACTATCACTGTAACGTAAGAGAATTCCTTTCTGGAAATACATATTTTCGCCAAACATTTCATCCAACTGTCACTGGAATCCACCCGCTTGTTGTATAGTAATTAGTTGTGATGTAATCTGACGATCCCAGATATGATTCTGCATGTGGTCAAAAAGGTTTGATATAAGCTACTATAAACTGTGGAGAAGAAGTTGTTTCCAATAACTCTCTAAGCAGTTTCATTGAGTTTATCCTTAAGGCCTTGCATACTATAAGAGTGTGCTGTTTTACAGTCATGTCTGAAACTACAATGTCTCCCATTCATCTACCTATAAACTAACAGAGCTTTGTTACTAAAATTCGCGAACCCGAAATTCGATTTAGAATTGTCTGCCTAG
The DNA here is from genome assembly GCA_944472135.2 of Trichobilharzia regenti. Lineage (NCBI taxonomy): Eukaryota > Metazoa > Platyhelminthes > Trematoda > Strigeidida > Schistosomatidae > Trichobilharzia > Trichobilharzia regenti. Next base: position 82,437,986 of record OX235262.1, on the reverse strand, counting down.
CTGAATCTTCTGTAGGTGCTATGCCTGACTCGTCATTAATACTAAGCTATTGTAGCTGAGAAGGCGATAAATTAGCTAAATTCGCGTTATTCGGAAAGTTTTGCTAGTTTCATTTTAGAGAAAAGGACAGCGGTAAGGTAAATGAAAGAGAATACTAAACTTACAGTTGGATACAACAAAAGTCTCTTTATTTTAACTAACCGAGGCAATCAGTGGAATTCCATAATTGATATGGACTTTCTTACTGTTAATACCCGGATACCATTGAAGGTCACAGTATTGCTTGCTGATGAACTCTGGAAATTGCAAATATGAGGTGTGATCATTTCAGTTTGTCGACCTTCAGAGCTTTATGCGTTTTATTAGCAGTGAATTGTTGGACATACACCCATCTTTGAAACAGATCGAATGTCATGCAGTTATTGACTGATAAATTAGAGGTAATATTATCAATTATTTAATTATCCGAGATTTAGCTTCTCGCATCAAACCATTTTCAAGTTCAGTGAAAGTCATCACCAAAACAATCTGACTTTAGTTTTTATGATCTCGTACAACAAAAGACTTCGTAATATCCTTACATTTTAGGTATATAACTCATTAAAATGTTTACACTTTTAGCTACTCTTTGAGCCTACTAATGATATGCTTATTAATTTAAACAACAGACACTGTCACGTAGAATCACGTTTTACTAAATGCACCATACTCTCCTTTCTTACTTTATTATTCCCTTAGACAAAGAATAATATTTCAGTCTTTCAGATAAAGGAAAGAGTGAACTCGAACTTTTAAATTTAAACTGTTCCTATTTTCGACAAAATGCATACTCTAATCTTGATTTTGGACTCTTTTTAAGTAGTATACAAGTACCAGATGATACATATATAGGTGTCACGTGGCGTTATATTATACTTCCTCCGGTTCTTGCTCCCATGTTCCTTTCTTCATTTCTATGTTATTTGATTGTAACCACTTGTCTCACCATCCCAACGACTAAATATTGAATGTTAAATAAAAAGCTTTTGAAAAAATCTCATTTTCTTCTATAAATATATTACATAAACTTTAAAATAAAATAAAACCTATGATGTTACAGAAATTAGAGAAGTTAATATCAAATACTTAGCTAAAATACTAAGAAAACAAACCACCTTTTTACTTGAGTCCAACTGTTATCACATGTCAGTATATATTCAGTTTTGAAAGTGTTCATGCGGCAATTTCTCTGTATACGTTCTATTACACAACTGAGAGATGAATGATCAATCTGCTGACTTATAATTGAGCCTACAAAAGTAGCAAATCTGATTTTCAATTCGTCAGTGACGCTTACTACGCTAGAACAGTAAATTAGGCTATTACTAAATTGAATCACATTTCAGGGTAGACTTTTTCAGGGACCGGTTTCAGTTAGGAAGTCATTAGATTGTAAAGCGTACTTAACAGTTGATTCATCCCGCTTTGAGACTCTTCGGCAGTACGCACTCTTAGCCTCAACAGGCCTTGAAATAAAGATTTCTGGAGCATGGTGGAAAGTGATATAAGTTTGGATTCACAGGCAGATTATGGGCGCTCACTGTTGGAGAACTAAGACGAGGTGGCTCTCCACTCCTCCTTGGTTTTCAATGATTCACTGAGTGATGCAAGCCTGTGATTTAATCTGCAGTGGGATTAATCAAACCCTTGAAATCAAGTATTTCAAAGTCAGTTCTGTTTAAATTTTATTAACCTATAGTTTAGTATTAATACAAGTACATCAAAATCTTCATCTTGATACAGGCTCTTCTTCTTCTGTGACTGTTTTACGCTTGCTAAAGTTTGTTATATCGAATATTTTCTGGGTGGTCGGTTGGTGTGATTTCCTGCTCAAATATCTGAATTCCTTATACTTATACTTATAAAACATTCATCATAACCCATTTCTACATTTTGTTGTTCCTAGAAGAGGTAGGTGTTAGGGAAAAATCTAGTACTCTACAGGACGTTCTTGGCTTATCCGATAAGGACACCTGAGGACCCATTTCAAGTAAAACGAATATTTTGTTCTCTCTCTCTTCAGTAGGGTCGTTTCTTAGCTTCAGTAATACAATTCTTTGGAACTAATGAAGTTAGAAGACATTTGGATGACGTATGACTCTTCTAATCATGGAAATATTTCCTAACTGTAAATAAACGTGAGTATAATTCACTCTGAGAGAACACGATGTACTCATATTTATTAAAAGTCTCAAAGAACATTATTAGTATGAGTACATCCCTTAGTGAAGAACACAATCCAGTTAACGGAAATATTTCGTGGCTACTCTCATGGCTGTACATTACGGATCATTCGTATTTGACCGTAAATTTAATTATTTGCTTTAGATATCTAACAGAACAACTGTGATTTGTACTGAAAAAAAGCCTTCAGTAAGTATAGTTGCGTTAAATAGTAGTTCCCAAGTTGGCTATACAGGGTATGTGACACATCTGGTGCATTTCAATTTTGACAGGCAGCTTAAAAGTTCTTATTTGACTTGTTTGTTTATTACTAATAGGCTCGTATTCACGACCTATAGTGGCTTTATTTCTTCGTTTTACGTGATATAAGTTTTATTATTTACCTAAGTGCAGTTAACTATTGTTTTTTTGTAGAAACTTTTACGGTTACTTTACGAAGTTATGAGGGTGATTGTATTTCATACCGGCTTATATCTAACACATTCCTCACAAAATGAAAATTCATCACCTTCTTCGCCAAGCAGTGTCGACTGACATAGGATTGGACCAGAAAAAGGTCAACAAACATCTGGAAAAAGACAAGGTCATCATTCCTAGGGTCTTTGGCTGTTAGTCTAAGCCACGTTTGAAGATATATACTATCTGGTTTGGGTTCTCAGGACGCTAAGGATCACTGGAAGGAGACTGTTGATGATGGGGATCGCAGTCGTTTTCCATGGTGCACATGTATTCACTTTGTATCACCTATCATATATATAAAGTCCTCGTGCCTCTGCATACAGTTATTCTTATCATACATTTTTCTTCATTACCGTCTCTCTGAACGGATTTTGCTGCCTATTTATGCTGATTAAGATGAGGTGACTTGAACTGTTTTACTTCTTTGCAAAGCTATATACTGAGTACTAAGTTGAGTTTAGTTCAGCCAGAAAACATCTTAATACCAGTAGCTTATGTTTTCATCATCACTCAGAACTGGATACTGACCCTCGATGTAGGCATAGGCTTGTTTGTTAAAGCAGATGGCAAGACACAGAAGCCAAGGTATCTTTTCAACTGATAAAGCCGGTATTGATATAGGTACAAATTTATATTCCCTAACCAGTCACTGAGTGTGCGATTTTGGCTTACATTAAACGGTGTGAAATGGAATTTTCAAATATACATAATATTCTGTTGCTAGTGCCACTATAAACTGTGGGAATATGTGAGAATCATATTCCGCTGGAACACATTGTCTGTACCACACCACCACAGGTTAACCTGAAGATAAGTGGTCTGGCGCGTCATTTAACTTACGGCTGCTTTAGCATAGCCCATAAAAAGTAAGGAATGCATCACAGACTAGCTAGATCGACCAGGAAGTGTGTTTCACATCTCGACTTGGAATCTACTATTCTGAGTCGGCATATGTGATTCTGACCAATTTTAAAGAAGCACATTTGGGTTGAAAGATAAACTGCTAATCCTTCAGTGAGGTTAGTATCATTGATATGAAGTTCGGACACCAACAAAGAACACAGAATTCTGAAATGCATGCATTCCATGATCAAACACAAACACTATCATAGGACGTTTAAGAAGTTAAAAGGCCGCATTCCCATCTTTATGCTATTACGAATGGGAACTAATAATATCTTACTATGTCCTGAAAAGTAGTCTGAATGCCAATTTACTATATTTAGTTTTCATTTGGATTTCACTTTGTAAAGTATACGTAATTATGTATGTAGGTACTGATCTACTCTTGAAAATGCCTAAAAAATGAAGACGGTGCTGAATTAGCGCTAGTCATTCTGAAAACCAGCACTGATTTCTAGTCTGCGCCATTTAACAATCCATTTCAGAACAAATTCAGAATTAACGCAGTATAGGATGCTAGAATTTTTTCAGAATTACTGAGATTTAATTCAGAATTATAGTAAGATAGGGAGCTTCGGAGTAAAATCTAACATACAGTGTGCTGCTCGATGGTTCATCTTCTCACTGGTCCACTTACTGTATTTTATCCTTTGGATTTTGCAAGCACCTCTCATCCGAAATCTACTCTACAACCCGTTCACAGCTAGTGGACACGACTCCGGCAGTGAATATTTCTGTGGATTATATTAATAATTTGTCTCAGCTGACTTTAATTGTACCACCAAGTAAACATTAATTTATATAGCTCACTGACTGTGCTTTTACAATGTACTATTATAATATCACTTCATTAACCACTACCGCGAGAACTTTGAAAAGGGAGTTAATTTTACACGCTCTTGTTTATTATTGGCTTTTGTTGTGTTATACGCTCTAAAAGTCTACAGATTAACTTTAAATCAGTTTATTCTGATCGAAGTTAGTTAACGTTTCAGATTTGAGTCTATTAAATTATAGGAAGTTGTGTTCGTATAACTTAATGGCTATATAAATCTATCTTTGTGCACTCATTAGCTTTTATCACTGATTTATAAAGGTTATATATATTTGAAGTCGTATTTAATTTTTTCCTGGTTCGTTTTAAATGAAATGTCTATCAAAAGAAACCGCTGCGAAAGGGCTATGTGCCAGTTTCCAGTGGATGAGGGAATGCAGTGTGATAACTGCAAGAGATGATTTCACAGTATGTGCACGAACCTTACTCCTGCAGCATACAAACGCTGCTGCAAACCTCTAGCAAACTGGTTGTGCAACGACTGCTGTAGTACAACTAAACTCCGTATTACATGAGCCATTGCTACTCTCAGTGGGGCTTTAAAGCTCATGGACTGCAAGCGTCCTCCACCACAGGAGAATACCGACTATTGCTCAGATAACGATGACGTGACTAGCGTCATTGACAGAACAGCACGTGTCCCCGATGCGTCCTTGCCAACAAGTAAGTGCCCTACAGCACAGAAGAACACCCACCACATTCCAGACACCCAGGCTGCCCCCATGATACTGGATAAGCCCTCCAGTGACAGTAATGGAAAGACTTCCGCGAAGAAGAGGCATACCAGGGGTCGAAAACCTGCAGCTGCAGTCGCCCAGGGACTGGCGGAACAAGCCTCATCCACACCGGTGAGCAGCAGACAAATAAATCCCACTACGATTAGCGAGGAGGACGCCAATGAATGGCGTAATGTAGTCTCTCGCATAAAGCGAGATAAGGATAACACATTGGCTACACCGCCCACGAAGGATAGAAACACACTTACGCCACAGAGCAAGAAAGTCACGGCAAGCAAACCTGATCTCTCTGACAGGTCTCTCATTCTCCATAAAGTGGAAGAGTCACTGGCCCTCGATCCTGAGGCCAGATTTGAGCATGACCTTAACTTGGTCAAGCCCCTTTTAGACAAGCTACTGCTACAAACAGTATCAGGTATTACTATACACAGCGTATACAGAATAGGCCAAAAGCCTGACGCTACAGCCTGTACTTCTCCTCAAAGTCGTAGTAAACTCGAAAGAAGAGAGGGATGCTATTCTAAGCAACTCTCATATTCTGAGATAAAAAAAAAGAAGTTCAAGGACACGAAGACGTGTAACCTTGTGATATGTAGGTGAAATTTTTTTCATTGTTGTCTCTCGAGGAACTATGAGCAGTTTACATAAACTAGGTAATGCTGACCGACGTACCACAGTGAACGCTATCACGGCTTCTATTCAACGTTGGTTCCATAACAGTCGGGATAGACTGAAATCGAGGATTAGAAGACGACGGCGTTCCCCATTGGTAGGTCTTAATTTTTTCCAAATTTCATTTTTCAGATCACCGTCGACGTCAACAAAGAAAACCTACCAAACGCCGAAAGCACACGGATGACTTTTCCTGGTGATTTATAGGATGCTTTACTTTAGAAACTTATCTAAGGATTGTAAATTCTCTTGCCAAGATTATTAAATATATTTTCAATTAAAATCAACTGCTTTTTGATAATGTGAGTCGTTGAGCTACTGCCAGTTTGTTCTTTTTGAGACGACCTGTGTGCGTAATAGATTTAGCTCTGATTTAATTGTCGACTAATAGTTAAATGCGGAACCGTAGACACGTTATCTCAGGTTGCAGTTTGTCATATTAGGTTAGGGCGCATTGCAGACTTATTGGGGCAGACTTAGGGCTCATTGCAGACTTCTTGGGGCAGGCTTTGGGACAGTGTCCCACGTAAGTAGATTTCCTCGAAGAAAATACTAGCTGATAATGCACGTTATCAATCTGATAACAATGTATGTTCAAATTTTTTCACTGAAATAAGATATATGTGTATATACAATGGAGGAGAATGGAATAACGATAGTAAACACAGTTTGCGTAAGTTAATACAATTTGTTTGTATCCTAGGATACATCTTTTTCGGGCGCATTGCAGACATTTTGGGGCAAAAACTTCGGGTAGATCTACTTACGTGGAACAGTGTCCCGAAGTCTGCCCCAAAAAGTCTGCAATGCGCCCGAACAAAATGCTAGCTAGGCTTGATATCGGTCAACTGTGGCTCACTGTAAACTGTAGTACTCTTTAAGTCACGTGACTAAATTGTGGTACCACAATTTAGATGTGTGCAATATGAAAATTATAACGGAGTTATGCAAAAGACTTAAGCTTATGCACTTCGCCCGAATTTCGCTGAAAGCCCGTAAACTTGCCTCACCCTCAAAGTTATCTACCTGATATATCCCAATATCTCTCGAATCTAGTATACTAGATACAATTGTATCCTCAACCAATAAATCTGAATCTGAACTTGGATTTTTTTCTTATATTTGTTCTTTTACCGATCGGTAACAATGCACATACTGCTCATGAAATAGAATCGATTCACTGGGGCACACCAGTTTTACAATAATTTTTGAATTCATACTAAGTTAAAACCATTCACTTGATTTCGCGTAACGTGGACTTGTTGAACTGCCACACTTTAAATTGAACATCGGAAGATTACGAAAAATTTAGAATATGAAAGTAGGAATAGTTTCTGAATGTCAGATAAGTGAAATTAGTGTCAAAAGCACCTCAGTTATTTGGGTGACTCTAAAGAATAGCGGCCCAAACCGAAACGACCTTTCAACGCAAAAATGACCTTGACAGGGACAACTTCGACCAATGAGAAGGCTCAAAATGAAAGGCGCATAATTGTAAAAAACGGTTTATATATAAGTAATGCAGTCATAATAAATAGTTACAAAGGATAACGTTCGCGTATATGTTGCAAAAAAACCTCCCAGTTTCTCATAGGAGTCTTCATTGTCATATTAAACCAGTTTCTATACATAAATTCATCTAGATAACTGTAAATCATTGGATTTCTTGATCCATTAACAGCTCTTATCCGTCTTTTCAGACGACTCCATAAATTTTCGATGGAATTAGTGTGCGTTCCATCCACAGGATTCCTGAAACCCTCCGTGTGATTGACGACATGATGAATATACCCATGATTGGATAATTGACGGTAGGCACTCCATTCATCTGTGTGAATAGTCGTCCCAGGCAGCACCAAACGCTGAATAATACGCAATAATACACCTGCACTGCGATTTGGAATCGCCTCTATATACCCTTTTCGTAGTGTTGTGTCGTATATACCCAATATCCACTGCTGGTTGGATTGTAATCTCCCCCGGTTATATTTCCTTTTTATCAATACAGTTTCATCAATATGTACGATTACACCGACTCCTCCAAGAACTTGAGTCAGACTGTTCATTTTCCACGAGGAAACATCTCTGCAGTAATTGTACCACTGCACTGCTGACACCTCTGAATTTTCTGTTTCGTAAGCCGTAGCTGTAACTGGTCTTTTGAGGACCCAGAAGTTACATATCATTAAGATTTTCGTTAACGGTAGTTTAGACCTAGAGAAACAAGTTCCTAAGGGATCTGTAAACTAAAAAACAACGACAAACCATCTCGAAACGATTTCCTCCTTCGGCACTCAATACATCTGTATACAAAGCCATCGATGGCCTCTGCTTATATTTGTATATGCATAACTCCTCCGCACTGGCAAATTTTCGACAAAGCTATGAGTCCGCTATCCAAACAGTAATCGAAAACATCCATGATTACTTCCGAAAATGATACAGTCAGCTGATTCCTTGCTCAAGGTCACTTTTTTGTTCGAAGGTCGTTTCGGTTTGGGCCGCTATTCTTTAGAGTCACCGTTATTTGAGATCGCTGGTTTTCTGCCGTATTTTCGAAAAGGTTTTGTGTTTTCGTGTCACCACTAGACTTGGCTAGTAGCAAACTGCACATTACAGTTTTTCAAAATTTACCCATCCCATAAAATTGATTCCATTTGCTATCCTCAGGGTGTAAACACCTTGATGAATACTTTCAACATTTTGATGTCCTCGAATTCTATATTTTTAACTTATCTGCCTGAATACTTTCTAACGAATGAATTTCAACTTTTTGTGCTTTCGTAGCCTGACTGGAAACCGAAATTATTCATAAAGGCTTGAGCATCAATGGTGAACTGTGTAACTTGCTTGTAGTCACAGATAGCTAGTGACCGGTAGAAATGCATATTGTGCTTCAAAAGGAGTGGCGGCATAGCATTCACAATGGTTTTCACACATACTACAACGAACATCACAACAAATAATACAGCTATTTAAAAAGATCCATAAGATATCTTCATAACACGACATCTGATATGAGTGTAGCATTCTTTCAGACACGTAATCCACCAGACACCCACGGTATCCTCTCCTGATCCAACTCTTTGCCTTTCACAAGTTAGAACTGGAACGAATATAGAAGAATAAATGTTCATGCGACTAAGTATTACGGTCCTACAATGCCTTATTTGCCGAATATTTTATTTGACGAGAGAAATGTAAGGCAGGACACTACCAACTTATTGTGTAAATACAAGTAAACGGCCCTCTTTTTTTCTTCATTAATATACTGTCACAAATACTTTTACTTAATCTAATTTTATATTCATGCTGAACAGCATTGCAAGTTTGAGTGCCCTGTTTTAATTATTACCACTGCAAAGGAACAATTAGGTTCAGTACTGTACTACAAGCCGGAAATTCCATATTTAAAGCAAAATTCTCCTTGGAATATAAATAACTGGTTGGAGGGTTTCATCATGAGCTAACATCAGTTAGAGAACCATTTGAAAACCTGAGAGTGCCAGAAAGCTGTTTCGTCCTAGTTCGGGACTTCTCACTGCACCCTTGTGTTACTGGCACCTGGTGAAATGCAAGTGGTATTCAATCGCATCCCTTATATCCATCCAAGCAGACAAGAATGAAAGTAAAAAATTGCTTTTAGGATAACTTATATACTCTTCCCTTCCAGCAATGACCTACTGCTTCGAGAATTTCGGTTAACGTTTCACTTGAAGCCAAAACCCAGTCATCAAAACAGGTTGAATTCAATTATTTTCCCGCAGTTTCAACCATTGTAATGGCCAGGAACTGGTGTTATAATGTCAGGTAGTCAATTTCAGTTTCAGACGTAAATGCGACCTACAGCAAATAGTTAGCTCACATAGCCCCACTGTCATTGACGGCACAGAGGTTGAAAATACATCTAATATCAAGTACCTTGGGCTGAGTTTTTCCATCGATCTTTCCTGGTCCTCCCACATCTTGCTAGTTACTAGAAAGATGTTTCGCTTAACGTTCTACATTAGGAAATTTAGGCAGTCTGACATAAAGGAGTCTTTGCTTTCTGACTTTGTCAATTCTTGTATTCTACCCATCCCTCTTTACTGCTCTCTAATAATCTTTTCTGGACTACTTAGGAAAGACTTTGCTTTACTGAGAAGGGCACTAAAAGCCGTTAGTAGGGCAAGTGGGATATCGTTAAACCAACCGGTTAACACTATTGTGGATAGACATATTATATCATGTAAGAAACTAGCGTATACAGTATTTTCGGACCCCGAGCATCCTCTCTATACGCAGCTGTCTCCTTGCATTTCATCTGGTAGAACTAGAAGCAGCTATACGCTAGGACCACCAAATACAAAAACTCCACAATACCATATCTGGCACAGCTGTTATGTGATGAGAAATCTGTTAGGTGTGACACGATGAACTTACTGCAGCACTCTAACAAATAGCCCCATTAGTTTTTGTTTTCCTTTCCTCGTTACTATTACACTGTTGTTCTCATCTTCTATCACACATCAACCTTATATTTAATATCCTGTGGTGCATTGTTTGAAATGTAAACTCTGCGCTGTTTTTTATTTTTATTTTATTTTATTTATTTTATTTTGATTTGTCTTTTGATTTTAAAACTCTTATATAATTTATGAGGTAACTAGATGCAATATACTGCACGCTAAAAATTCCATACCTGTACCACAAATACTGCTTGGAATAAAGCTGTTATTATTATTATTAAAAAAGATTTCAATTCTTGAATGTAATTGAGAATATGCCACTTTCCATCCTCACGTGCTTATCAGCAGAAAGAGTGATGAGTTGAAGTAGAACCTTTAGCAGTGGAAAAAGTGGAGCTATTCGCATTAAAAATAGCGTACTTTATGCGGCACAGAACTTGTGTCATATTGGTATTACTGTAATTCCTTACAATACAAAACATTTTACAGAAATAACCAAAAATATAAGTAGTCTAATGAAAATGTTCGTGTTGCAATTTTTAATAGATGAATGACGGCTAGAAACATATGGATGATTAAAATGTAGGCTTATTAAATCTGTAACGGTGAATAATCCTCTAAAATTATTAGACTACAGCATCATTCAACCAACGTTGGAATCCAAACGTCAATGTTTAAGTTGACTTGTTAGGTTGAACGTTCATGGTCAAGCATCCTCACTATCTGGAACATTGTCCTGTTGCGGTGAGTCTTCCCTGAACGATCCCAGCCGGTTGCGCAATGATCATCGCACTACGAATCCGATGAAGGAATAAATCTCGTAGTCCAGACTATCGATACATTGTTTAGATTCGTCTACCGTTCAGGCAGAGGAATAACCATGAATATTTTTTATTCAGGCTCCGAAAAAAAGGCATGGTGCAGAATGTCGCTGTGCTGTCTTCCAGGCTGTGTCTTATCCATCTCCATTTTTTTACCACATATCTGTTGGCCTACAGGTTCTAGGTTGGTTCACTGCCAAAATTCCTTGTTTCTGATCCTTCCTAACAATTAGCTTCAGCAGAAGAGGAAGACGGCTGTTCGGAATGCTTCCTTTGACTCAGCAAGTCTTCGAACCAAAGAGAAACAATGACCGATTCGATATTAGTATTTTTACCTTTATACCGATTGCGCAGATTTACAGACTGACTTTTAGATTACTGAAGGCCACCTTGTCCCTTCGATCCTGCCATTGAAACCGTCATCTGACATACTTGTAGATGAAATAATGCCGCCTACACAAGTTTAAAAAAGGAATTTCTGTCACAGGAAGTCGTTGGTGCTTGATATCGTTGGTGGGTTTTAGTCATTGCCTTGCCTTCCCAATGTTCAATTGGAGTCCTGTGTTCTCTGCTTCTCCTCCAAACATTTTGCTTTTCGTCCATGTCTTTGAATTTTTATGAGACTGGATGTAAATCATCCACGAAGTCCAGATCTTCTAGAGTCTTTTCATATGTCTGGCCAATTCCTGTATATGATAGAGAATATTTGTAGCTCAGCTGGATAATTTTGATGTGGTTTTGTTCTCTGAGCTGGATAGTTAGTTTGCGAAGCTTTCATCACCCTACTGGGTGACATCTTCAGCGCATACTTCAAATTAAAGTGAGCTTTTAGGTTTCTCCACGAGTTTATTAATCATTCCTCCTGGTGACCTTGGACGTGATTGGTTGTTTGTGTATGTTTTCACACCTTCTAGGTTACTTGTGTTGGAACTGATTGTTTCTGTGACTTGAACTTTGGCCAATCGTGTGTGAAGTTTCTTTCTTATTGGTTGATAAATTTTGTCTATCTCGATGTGTCTATTGATTGATGATTCACTGGAATGCCAAGCTTCTAAAAATTCTCTAGAATTCTTGTTATTTCCTTTGTCTAATATTTGAACGTTGTCCCAGTCGAATTGATGTCCGTGGTTGTCTGTTTGTAGTGAAATGAGGGAGTGTATATCATGTCTTTTGACGGCTAGCTTATGTTCGTGGATACGAAGACGAAGGGGACGTCCACTTTGGCCAATGTAGTGTTTTTCACAGTTGTTACAGTTTATTTTGTAGATGATGTTGGTTTTGTCTTCTTTTGCTGTTGAGTCTTTCGGTTGACATAGAATTGAGTGCAGCGACTTTGTTGGTTTGTGTACGACGTCAATTCCTAAAGGTTTGAAGAGTCTTTTAGTGATTTCTGAGATATCCTTTATATATGGTAAGGCGATTTTCTTTGTGTTTTCTTTGGTGGCTTTTGTTTTGGTAGGTTGGCTTGGGGGTATATGTCTCTTGATGAAATTCCGGGGATATCCATTCTTTTGGAAGACATCCATGAGATACTTTTCTTCAATTTTTCTTAAGGTGGGAGTGCTGCAGTGAGTCCTTGCTCTCTTGAATAGTGTTTGTATGCAGTTCCTTTTGTGTGCTATTGGGTTGTTGCTGTTGTAATTCAGTATTTGGTCTGTGTGAGTTGATTTCCTATAAACTTGAGTTTCTAATTCTCCTGTAGTTGTTCGCCTGACTAAGACGTCCAAAAATGGTATTTTGTTCTCGGATTCCTCTTCTCTTGTGAATTTGATGTCGTTGAAGACGTTGTTTATTAAGTTGTGAGTTTTGTCTAATTCGTTTCTTTTGATTATTACAAATGTGTCGTCGACGTAGCGTATCCAAATCTTGGGTTTGATCTTTGGTAGAATTATGTTTTCGAGTCTTTGCATCACTGCTTCTGCAATCAAACCTGATATTGGCGATCCCATGGGTGTTCCTTTGACTTGTTCATATATTTGGCCGTTGAATTGGAAGTATGTTGTTAGGCATAGACTTATGCATTCCATCCAGCTTGTGTGTTGCATTTTTGATTGTTGTGGAAGTTGTTCGTCGTTGCTAAGTAATTGCTCCATGGTTTCTTTTGCTAGTTTTTGTCCGATAGAGGTATATAATGCTGTCACGTCGAAGGATACCATTATTTCTTGTTCATCTATTTGGATGTCTCTGATTTTCTCTAGGAATTGGATAGCAGAGTTGATGGAGTGATCACAGGATTCCGTTAGGTGTTTTAGTTTTCTGTATAATTCCTTGGACAAATTATATGTTGGAGTTCCTGGGAGTGATACAATTGGTCGTAACGGGATATTTGCCTTGTGTATTTTGGGTCTGCCTTAGAATCGAGGTAGGACTGGTCCATTGGATTTCATTCGCCATTGGTCTTGTTTTGTGATCTGTCCAGTTTTGCTGAGCTTGTTTAAGGTCCTTTGGATGCGGTTATCCAATGTTTGTATGGGATTTGTTGGGAGTTGTTGATATACATCTTCATCTTTGAGTAGTTCTTCTGCCTTCTTGGTATATTCATCTCTGTCCATGACTACTGTTGTTCTTCCTTTGTCGGCTGGTAAAATGACGATGTCCTTCCTATTTTTCAGCTTTTTGAGGGCCTTTAGCTCTTGAGCGTTGAGTTGTGTGTGTTGTCTTTTCTGTTTGACCATTGGTACAATTGTTTGGCGTATCTCTTCCTGTGTTTCCTCGTTCAAGTTTGATGATTTGAGTAATGATTCAAGGGCAGCGAAGAAATCAGTTTTTGAAGCATCTCCGGTGTTGCAGTTTAATCCTTTTTGTAGTAGTTGTTGTTCCATTTTTGATAGTGGTTGTTTTGATAGGTTGACTACGCAGTCTATGGGCGTATTGTCTGGTTGTTGTTTTCTAATCTCGGCTAGCTTGGTTTTGAGGACTCTTCGTCTTTGTTCTCTGTGTTTTCCACTTGACAGTGAAATTGCGGTGATCTCTATCATGTCTAAATCTTACGAGCGGGATACGCTTCTCTCTGTTCGAAAGTGGGAAGACTTCGCCAAAAGGCAAGGATCCACCAGAGAACAATTATTCTTTCTCCATGAGTGCCTTCGTCATTCAATCCTACCAAACAGTGTAAGATACAAACCACCAGCCAACTGCGCAATGGGATGGAAATTGGCCGAACAATGTGGAAGACGAATGGTCAAATTAATGATTACGGACGCACACTATTGGATCAACAAATATCAACAAATAATAGATGTCCAAAAAGCAAAATTAGAGAAAACCCTCAACCAAGAACACCTGTCAACGCTGATCACCGCAATTTCACTGTCAAGTGGAAAACACAGAGAACAAAGACGAAGAGCCCTCAAAACCAAGCTAGCCAAGATTAGAAAACAACAACCAGACAATACGCCCATAGACTGCGTAGTCAACCTATCAAAACAACCACTATCAAAAATGGAACAACAACTACTACAAAAAGGATTAAACTGCAACACCGGAGATGCTTCAAAAACTGATTTCTTCGCTGCCCTTGAATCATTACTCAAATCATCAAACTTGAACGAGGAAACACAGGAAGAGATACGCCAAACAATTGTACCAATGGTCAAACAGAAAAGACAACACACACAACTCAACGCTCAAGAACTAAAGGCCCTCAAAAAGCTGAAAAATAGGAAGGACATCGTCATTTTACCAGCCGACAAAGGAAGAACAACAGTAGTCATGGACAGAGAAGAATATACCAAGAAGGCAGAAGAACTACTCAAAGATGAAGATGTATATCAACAACTCCCAACAAATCCCATACAAACATTGGATAACCGCATCCAAAGGACCTTAAACAAGCTCAGCAAAACTGGACAGATCACAAAACAAGACCAATGGCGAATGAAATCCAATGGACCAGTCCTACCTCGATTCTAAGGCAGACCCAAAATACACAAGGCAAATATCCCGTTACGACCAATTGTATCACTCCCAGGAACTCCAACATATAATTTGTCCAAGGAATTATACAGAAAACTAAAACACCTAACGGAATCCTGTGATCACTCCATCAACTCTGCTATCCAATTCCTAGAGAAAATCAGAGACATCCAAATAGATGAACAAGAAATAATGGTATCCTTCGACGTGACAGCATTATATACCTCTATCGGACAAAAACTAGCAAAAGAAACCATGGAGCAATTACTTAGCAACGACGAACAACTTCCACAACAATCAAAAATGCAACACACAAGCTGGATGGAATGCATAAGTCTATGCCTAACAACATACTTCCAATTCAACGGCCAAATATATGAACAAGTCAAAGGAACACCCATGGGATCGCCAATATCAGGTTTGATTGCAGAAGCAGTGATGCAAAGACTCGAAAACATAATTCTACCAAAGATCAAACCCAAGATTTGGATACGCTACGTCGACGACACATTTGTAATAATCAAAAGAAACGAATTAGACAAAACTCACAACTTAATAAACAACGTCTTCAACGACATCAAATTCACAAGAGAAGAGGAATCCGAGAACAAAATACCATTTTTGGACGTCTTAGTCAGGCGAACAACTACAGGAGAATTAGAAACTCAAGTTTATAGGAAATCAACTCACACAGACCAAATACTGAATTACAACAGCAACAACCCAATAGCACACAAAAGGAACTGCATACAAACACTATTCAAGAGAGCAAGGACTCACTGCAGCACTCCCACCTTAAGAAAAATTGAAGAAAAGTATCTCATGGATGTCTTCCAAAAGAATGGATATCCCCGGAATTTCATCAAGAGACATATACCCCCAAGCCAACCTACCAAAACAAAAGCCACCAAAGAAAACACAAAGAAAATCGCCTTACCATATATAAAGGATATCTCAGAAATCACTAAAAGACTCTTCAAACCTTTAGGAATTGACGTCGTACACAAACCAACAAAGTCGCTGCACTCAATTCTATGTCAACCGAAAGACTCAACAGCAAAAGAAGACAAAACCAACATCATCTACAAAATAAACTGTAACAACTGTGAAAAACACTACATTGGCCAAAGTGGACGTCCCCTTCGTCTTCGTATCCACGAACATAAGCTAGCCGTCAAAAGACATGATATACACTCCCTCATTTCACTACAAACAGACAACCACGGACATCAATTCGACTGGGACAACGTTCAAATATTAGACAAAGGAAATAACAAGAATTCTAGAGAATTTTTAGAAGCTTGGCATTCCAGTGAATCATCAATCAATAGACACATCGAGATAGACAAAATTTATCAACCAATAAGAAAGAAACTTCACACACGATTGGCCAAAGTTCAAGTCACAGAAACAATCAGTTCCAACACAAGTAACCTAGAAGGTGTGAAAACATACACAAACAACCAATCACGTCCAAGGTCACCAGGAGGAATGATTAATAAACTCGTGGAGAAACCTAAAAGCTCACTTTAATTTGAAGTATGCGCTGAAGATGTCACCCAGTAGGGTGATGAAAGCTTCGCAAACTAACTATCCAGCTCAGAGAACAAAACCACATCAAAACTATTCCTGTATCCTCTCCCGCATAATCCAGTCCACCACAGTCAAAAATGATACTAAGCAGCCTTCTTCCACCTTGTTTCCATTTCAAAGGCTTCGCTGTATTTTCTGCTGTTGATCGCTTGACATGTGGTGTTGTCGTACAGCTACCGAGTTAGGTCGATGAGGGTTTGTGGCACTTTGTAATGCTGAAACAGTTTCTAAATTACTTCGCAATCAAACATGTTGGAGGTGCTTTAACAGTCTATGATGCTGAGGTAGAGGTTTGACTGTCGTTCGGTTCTTTGTTCAGTAATGATCTATGCAGCTGCAGTTTGATCTTAAAATGGTTTACTCTTCCTTAATCTTGCACTCTCTCTCTGGTCAGAATTCTCCATTCTGACACAAACAAGCACTCAGATGTCATCAGGAGCTTCATTTTAAGGGGCGAGAATGGTAACTGCCAACCAACAGGCGCGACTATCAGAATACACAAGAACTGCTTTATTCTGTGGGCCCGCGCTGTCTTTTTCGACAGCCCCTAAATTTGAGTGACCATTTGACAAATATCTTTCAACATCTGATAAATTATACATATATAAGAAAGGGAGAAATGTCTGTCTGAAATCTAGTACCTATGCATGAACTATGTTTGAATAGTAGTGTATGGTATGACTCCTCTACCTCAGAGGGACCTAAACGTATTTACGAAGCATTGGCATAAATGATATCAACTCATCACTTTTATACGTCACTTTGCTTCAGCCTCCACATACGATGGTTACTTGTTCATTAATCTTGTGAATTCCAGTTATTCGTAAATATAATTTCCTGGTGAGAGCCAGCTACTAGCCAAAAGCGCTAGACAGTAATTTACGTCAATGTTTACTTCTCTAATATTGATCCTGAGAAAAATAAGAACAAAGACTAACTCGACAGACGTGCTTTTCCTCTCTAACCGGAAATATCCAATTTTGTGAATTATTCGTTTGGGAAACCTGATCTTCCTACCCGGCGAATTTTATTCAACCATTTCTTCCTCACCGAGCCTGTGTGTGGTACTTCCCGCTGTCTCGAACTACTGCCAAAGCTTCAGGTGCTACTTCTGTAGCAACATCCTCCTCACTCTTTCAAATATACAGGACTTGTGGGTCTGTTACGTGATTGCTGTGAAGCCGAATAACCCGAAAGTTACAGGTAAAGTCAAAAGCTTTTACTTACATACTTTATCCTTCTTTTCTGTGCTCTCTATTGTCTTTTGCTGTAAGTCTATTGGACAAAATAACAGTCTCTTATTATTTAATCACCAGTATTAATTTAGGAGTAAAATGACAATAGATTCTCACCCTAAAATAAGTAATGGGACATCATACTCTGTAGTCACCAGGGCTTCAGCCAAACTAGGCAAACAGGTGAAGCTGATGGACTCACGCATACCGGTCTTGAAGACCAGGGCTGATATTCCCAGCTCGTACAGATTACCCATGTCGCCACAGTCCTACAGTGAAGCTGTGCAAAGTCAGCCAAGTGGATGTGGCTCCACCCCTGTTAACACGACTAGGTTAACAGATCCGAGTGGGAAAATTGCACTAAGTGAGAACTGCATAACACCCATCCCCATGGTAGACCATGAAACAAATAGGAAGGCCAAAAAGAAACGTTCACGACGTCGCAAGACGACAAGAACGCTCCCCAAGAAGGCAGACGACTGCAAGGTCTGCGCTTCTGTTGTCGAACAAGCAGACTCTGCTTTCGAATGTAACTTTTGCAAGCGATGGGTGCATTGCAGATGCGACAATGGGGTACCAAAAGCATATTATGACTTTATGCGTAAAAACCCATGCCAATGGTTCTGGTACATATGCCCGAGTTGCCGTCCTGATGTAGCCTCGCGTAGTCCTTTGAAAACTAAAGATGGTGCAGAAGTAGCGGGGAAAAATATGAAATGTTCGACCAGCACCAATCCGGAAATTAGTACAAATGCGCGTAAACCGGGGATACCAAAATCCTCACCGGTTAAACTTGTAACTCTTGACATAACCGCTCCAGACACAGAGGCTGGAGAACCACGGGTTTCCGTCGTTGGAAAAAGACCCCTCTCGTCTGCCAGTAATATTGGCCATAGCACTGAGACACAAAAAAATACCCAGTCGCACCAGACGAACCAAAACGGTCTTAAAGGAAATCACAAATGTGCGAGGACCGAGCCCAAGCCCACGGTTAGTAGATCAAATTGTGTAATCCTCTTTAATGTACCAGACTGTAGCAGTAGTCTGCTGAAAGATAGGGCCCTATTTGATCAGGAACAGTGGTCCATCTTGTGTAGCACACTGGGTTTGGACATCCAACCAGTAAATCTATGCAGATTGTATAAGGGCACTGCTGCACCTGAAGGCAAACCATCCCCACTGAGGGTAACATTGGGCTCTACCGAGGATGTTGAAAAAGTGTTACTGGCTTCTCAAGTCCTTTCTATAGGGAGGGCCTGTAACATACGTGTTAAGCCAGACAGGCCGTGGAAGGAAAGACAAATGGCGAGGGAGTCGCCAGAGCTCATTCCTTCTGCCTCCATGGTTGTGCATGGCATTCCCGAACTGGTAACTGGGAACGCCTGCGAAAAGCATTGTCATGATGTACAACAATGGAGATGGTTGGCATCCCAGATGGCCCTGGGAGTTCAGGGGCTGTCTCTATTTATAGACTGCCTCGACCCACTCATCTTATGTCAATTAACTCGCCACGTCTGTTAGCTGTCAAGTTCAGCTCCCAAGACCAGTTGACTACCGCTCTCCATAGATGGTACGAGACCAAGGACAAGGTCAGCAAACACATTCGCTGCTGCGAGAGCCGGCCTCGCACTCAAAGGAGAGAACAAAGCGTAGTAAAAAAAATCCTCAACCCCTAGTCACACTACAGCGGTGCAGCACGGACGATGATAGCCAGTGTCATCCGAGTGCTCCGACTGAACTAGAAGAAAAAAACGCCAACAGGCCGGTTCCTGGGGAATCGGCCAACTAGTTCGTAGGATAACTCCTCAACCGATAGCCAATATCAAGTCAACTACCCCCCAATACGGGGAAGTGGTGAGACTGACTACCAGTTGCCTGTACAGTAATGTGAGAGGGCTAAGAGGCAAAATAGCTGAACTTAGACACCTACAATCACAACTGAACTCCAAAATCATAATACTGACGGAAACCTGGCTAACCCCTACGGTGGCAGACAGCGAAGTCAGTATAAATGATATGGTCCTAGTCAGGCGAGATAGGGACCTGAAAGAAGGAGGTGGAGTCGCCATATACGTCGACAAACAGCTCAGATGTGTTCACGCGATGGACCCTCCCCTCACAGAGCTCCCTGACTCCATATGGTGCCACTTCACCGTTGGGTACTGCAAATATCTAGTGGGCAGCATTTATCGATCACCTTCATGTGGAGCAGACCACAACCAGGTACTGCTAAATACAATCTCAGCAACTCAAGACATGGGTTATGATCAAATTGTCATAGCTGGTGACTTCAATGCCCCATCTCTTAACTTGGTGTCGGGAAAAGCCCATGATAGATTTGATCGAAATCTGCTGCATACCATCAGGAAGGCTGGATTCACTGAAAATGTCAAGATGGATACTAGATGGGGCCCTGATGGGAAGTCTTCTAGACTGGATTACGTGCTCACTAGTGACCAGCTACTAGTGGAAAACGTTCAGATCACGACTCCCATAGGTAGTAGTGACCACGCGGTCATAGTATTCGACATAGTCCTCCGCGAGCGCTTACAGTGGGACAATACACAGCCCTATCTGTGTTATAACAAAGCCAACTACACCAAAATGCGAAGACTTCTGTCTGAAGCAAACTGGCCTAAAAAATGGACAGAGCTAACAGTAGAAGAACACTGGAGAGTGGTAAAGGAGATCATTCACCAGGCGGTCTCAGACACTGTTCCTTTAGTCACACCAAAAGCTAGGAAGCAACGATCATGGCTAAAAAGGGGGACACA
Source organism: Trichobilharzia regenti (assembly GCA_944472135.2). Classification (NCBI taxonomy): domain Eukaryota; kingdom Metazoa; phylum Platyhelminthes; class Trematoda; order Strigeidida; family Schistosomatidae; genus Trichobilharzia; species Trichobilharzia regenti. The sequence continues at coordinate 82,417,371 of OX235262.1, read as the reverse complement.
ACGCCTTCTGCAGGCGAAGCGAAAAGCCTGGTTCGCGTGGCGACGATCGAAGAGTCAACCCGAACATGAAGTGTACCTTGAACTCAGGAATCGATGTAACATACGAGTCCGGAGCGATAGAAGGACATTTCAGGGAGACCTCGCCAATAAGCTTCTCGTGAACCCCAAAAGCCTATACAGGTTTATGTCCGAAAGAAAACCGACCAACCAGGGAGCATGCAATCTAGTGGGTTCTGATGGGAAATCTCTTACTAGTCTTGAAATGGCAGAGACATTCAGCCTAGCCTTTCACAGGCAACTAAACAGTAACGAGGATATTACCCCTACAGAACATCCAGATTACATCGCAAAACCAACACGCGAAAACCTGCTGGGTACATTTCAAATTACCCCGGCTATGGTACTTGCAAAATTGGGAAGGTTGGCTTCGGGAAAGTCTTCAGGTTGTGATGACATCAGACCATCTGTCCTGAAGCAGTGTTCAGAAAGTCTCTGCCAACCCCTAAGTGATCTGTTCCAACACTCCCTTGATGTAGGGAAACTTCCATGTGAATGGAAACGTGCAATCCTATCCCCTATCTTCAAGGGTGGTGACCGGCAGAATGTGACCAGTTACAGACCAGTTGCTCTACTTCCAGTGATATCGAAGATATTGGAAAGTCTCATTGACGACCACATGAGAAAATACTTCGATGGGACTAACCTTCTTCACGAAGCACAGCACGGTTTCAGGAGGGGAAGATCCTGCGTGACGAATCTTCTACTAGCTGGGAACGATTGGACACTATCCTGGGACAAAAAGGTACCAGCCCACGTGATCTTTCTCGACTTTGCGAAAGCATTCGACACAGTTCACCATGGTCTGCTCCTTCACAAAATAAGCAAGGCGGGTGTTTCTGGAGCACTTCTCGCATGGCTGAAAGATTACTTAGGCGAGAGAGAATTCTGCACCAAAGTCAACCGCATCCGATCATCCTGGCACACCTCGGCATCAGGGGTTCCTCAGGGTTCTATCCTAGGGCCGTTGATGTTTTTGATTTTTATCAATGACCTGCCCTCCCAACTAAACTGCTCTGCGCTTCTTTACGCTGACGACGTAAAGATTTGGAGAGCAATAAACTCATCGGAAGACTCAGATAGATTGCAGGCTGACCTGCAAACTCTGGGAAATTGGGCTTTGGCTAACGGAATGCCTTTCAATCTAAAGAAGTGCAAAGTAGTGCAGCTTCATTCCGGCAGGTCACAGAGTGTAAATTACACCCTTGGTGGCCAGAACTTGAGTTGTGTTCCATCAGAGCGTGATCTAGGTCTTATTCTAACAGAAAAGCTAGACACCAGTGGAAATTACTCGAGGGACGTCGCCAAAGCCTACGCAACATTACACTTTATGCACAGGCAGCTGGGAGCTCTCACTCCCGAACTGTTCTTAAGGTTAAATAAGGCATATGTGAGGCCACACCTTGAGGTGCATAATATCATTGCACCTCCGCTACTCAAAAGGGATGCTAACATTCTAGAAAGTGTCCAGAGACGAGCGACAAAATGGGTGATCGGCCTCCGCAACAAATCATATGAGGAAAGACTAAAGAAATTAGGTCTTTTCACACTTAGTTACCGTAGGCACAGGGGAGACCTCATCACCGTCTACAAGATCCTAAATGACCAGGCCCACCCAAATAAAAGCATCCTGCCATTAAGTGATTATAGGCTTCCACGAGGTAACCCGCTAAGGATAGCACACCAGAGACCAAAGACTCGAGTGCGATCACATTTCTTTTCGCTTCGTGTTTGCCGTCTCTGGAACGCTTTACCGGCGGCCGTGACTACAGCGCCATCTCTGGAGATTTTTAAGCGGAAGCTAGACAATCATGCAGAAATGCAAGGTTTGTGTCTCAATGGCTTATCCTCATAAAACTTGAAACCACACTGTCAATGGATAAGCGTACAAACTAAATCCCCACGACCTATTCTGCCTTCTCTCACTCTATCTTTTCCTTAGGTCACCTTTATTATTCCACTTATCTCAACCTATATTATCTACACTACAACCTATTATTTTTATTCTTATTATTATTACTACTATTCTGCTTTTATGACTACACCGAATGACCAACGGGAGTTAGGTCAAACTCCATTCACGGCAGCAATACAGTCCTAACATACTGCATACTACAAACCACATCTCGACCAATCCCCGCACCACTCCTCCTGGAGTCTACCAGAGCTAAAGCAGTCGAGTGGCGGGACTTACTACGCAGAAGCTCACCGAAGATCTGGAACCTCTACCTCACAATCAAGAAGCGAGCTCAAAGAAATCACTGGTTTATACTAGCTCGTAATCAGGATATTGGATATTGGACAGCCAATCACAGAAGACTGCGTGGGCGGATACAATTTGCAGACAAACGATCTGAACTTCGAGAAACGGCCACAAAGAGATGAAAGATTAACGTTCAGTGAGAAACCAGCAGTCAGAAGACTGTGTTTGTTTGCTAACACTAATCTGTAATAATGTGCATGAAAATTTATAAATATCTGCGGATTTCCTAAATAAACGATCTGTTGCCTGGCCCTTGTCATCTGTTGTTAAAATTTGACATTTATTATGAAATAAACTGTGTAGTTATTGTGAATGTTACTTCTGTTTGGTATCATTAGGTGCTCTTTATTTTGAATTGTTGATCCACATTATCTATTTTCACACTCCTCCCGCGTTTGCCTATCGTCTTCTTTTCGGGTCATAGCAGTGAGGCAGTAATCCTATCTTCAAGGTGATCTACGGAATAAAAATACCTGTAGCGGAAAACGTATATTCCCTCTATATTTTCAATTTATGGTAATGAAGAACCACAAATCCAAAGTAATGCGAAACAAACCATTCCGCTCAACAGATATAGTATTAACGGTCGGTTGGTATAACATTTCCCCTAGAAATGATGATGTCAATGATTTAGAAGTGGAATTTCGTTTTCTGATGATTTTACGTTGACAAATGGGCAGTTAAAGCTAATGTGGCAAATGCCTTTAACAACGACTGCCTACCGTTTCTCTTGAGTATCAAATGTGCAATACGGTGAGTAATATTTAGGTTAGGCATGGTGTATTCGGTAAGAAGAAGCAGCGTCGAATTAGATGGCTAGTAAAAGTTTTACTCATTCCAGCCAATCCCCTACCAAGTTGAGTGATGTTTATAAAAAATAAAAAATTCTGAGCGATGTTATTTGAACTAAAAAGTTTAAATATCGTGCAGAGCGTTCGGGGTAATTCATCGCATGATATTCTCATTTCATCTAGGAACTCTAAGTAGGATAGTGAAAATTCAAGTGTTGGTTGGTAGGAATTTGATTGGTTAAAGGATTTTCATCATGAGCTGACATTAGTTGGAGAACCATTGGAAACCTGGGAGTACTGGACAGCTGTTTCGTCCTGGTTTGGGACTCTTCATCAGTACTCCCCCCGGGACTCGTACCCAGGACAAGTAGGGTGCAGCAGGTCGGGTGTGAGGACAAATACTCGCTGAAGACATTGGCTGGGGTCGCGCTATGTTGTGAATTGGCAGAAGTTAGAATTCATTCGGGTCCCAGTGGCTCAGTGGTCTACAAGCTCGCCTTGTAACCAGTAGGTCCTGAGTTCGAACCCCACAGTGTGGGTGGGTACTGATGAAGAGCCTCAAACTAGGACGAAACAGCTGTCCAGTACTCCCAGGTTTTCCAGTAGTTCTCTAACTGATGTCAGCTGATGATGAAAATCCTGTAGGATAGTGGACGTTAGTAAATCCCATGATGCATTGTTGCCTGTTCTGCATCACAAACTAATCTTGTTTGACATGTTTTCTTCATCCCTTTGAAGTGCATGGTGGTAGGTTGAAAGCCATTTAAAAAGGTGCTTAAAAATATTTTATTACCCAGTGACGCAATTGCATGATTAAAACAATAAGAAATATGGAGGGTTCGGTGGATTATGTTTGGCAGAAAATCAGATAGTTCAGTGACTCCAGCAGAGTGACGTGTAACTATGCTGGAAGATGGATTAATGGAGGTCTTAAAAAAGCTATCAGTCTATGGGGTCTTTGGCTGTTAGTGTCAGTCACACACGGAGTTGTAGACTGTTTGGATCCTTGGAACTTTAATGACCACCGGGTGGAGACTATTCTTAATACGGCTCAAAATCTCTCCCAGTCACGCAAATGGATTCACTCTTTGTAGCTAACCGCGTGTTTTAAGCCCTCGTGTTCCTCCACGCAGCCATTCTTTCTCCCGTTCATAAGTGTTCGTTATAGTTACTTTGAATTGTTTTCTCTGACTTTTGTGCCATCCGGATTCTGATAGCTTGAACTGCTTCAGCGCCTTACATCGAAGACTTTGTATCAGTTAAACTGACTTCGAAATAATTGAGGAGTTCAGTGTATTCAAGCATCCCAATCTCTATCTTCAAGCTGAAGTTGATTCCGCAGTGTCGTTTTAGACATGATTTGTAAGAATGACTTTCAGTACATATTCAGACACTGTCCTAATGCGTTTTTATTCTTCGTCTGAGGTGATTATGTCTTCTGAGCACTACCAACGAAAATATTTACTAACTGCTAATCTATTTCTGAGGAGTTATAGTCAAGTGATACCATAATCATTTTCAAGTTCACAACAGAATTATATAAGAACTGGCAGGAGGCATCCCTGAGAGACGCCACTGTCTGCCATCATTACAGGTGACAACTCAGAATAAGCTCTGACAGGGATTTGTGTATCTCTCTACACCCCCAGATTTAGCATAGTGTGTTTTCGGCACCCCCACCAAAGTTATAAATTGCTACTAAATCCCCCAATCATGGGCAACAAGATTGTACATTCAAGCTACGGAATTCGATAATTATTAGGTACCTATGTTCTAGAGTGTGTCAATGGGGGATTTGATCAACGCACACTCTTCCAGACCTTAAACCTAAACAAATCATATCACGTTACGAATGGTGGTGGTTCCAAGGATCTTGTATAATTTGTCAGATTGATATATTTGTAACTGCAGGATAAATTTGTCCCCTTCATAAGATGCTAAGCTGACTTGCTATTTTCTCCACTGTGGGGAAGGTAATACAGATTACCTCATTTTTTTTCGGGACAGCTGTTCGTCATTTTTGTTCACTTATGGAGTCAAACTGTCATTTCTTGCCGCTTTTATTGGTTTTATGATTGAAAGCTTTTGCAGCCCGTGATACAGTCGGCGGACCTATGATTGGCATTCGATGAGGTTGAATGCTTGACTACTTTGTATGCATCTGCACGCCAGTCCGTGACTTTCTATAGGGATACAGTTAGGTATTCGTCGAGCAACATAAAAATCTAGCGCCCTTCATTTTTCTCGCGGAATTTTATCCTGGTCTTTACTAGGATTGTAAGAAGTTTAATTGTAGATATTTGTCGTAATCAGTCATATTTTGTAACCAGTCTTATTCAACATCTTTGCATTAGTCAGTTAAGAAGAATTCTAAAAAATCGTGTGTTTTCCACTAACACTTAGCTTATCAACTAAAGGTGCCAGGTTTCTTCGTCTCATTACGCTCATGTGAATATTTGGTTAACCTGTCCACATACAAGGATCTAACACTTCAATCCCACAAGTAGATATACAAGGATTTCCCTACTTCTGAACAAGTGCATTCGTGGTTTGAATCATGCAGATAGCAGAAATCTCCAGTCAACGTTCTCTGTCGACAGGCTGAAGCCTAATCTGTTTTTAGTTTTCGATAAAAATTTAGCAAGTTGGTTTCTGTAGTCCAACTGTGTGCAGAAGTAGTGCTTTTTGAATCCGCCACTGGATAACACTAGGAGCCATGTAATAAATCGTAAACGGAACATGGCGACAGGCTTTTGGGTTGCTACTTAGAACGACATAAAAGATTATAAGCCTGCTTGGGCTTTCATCCCAGCTACACCACTAAAAAGGTAGGAAATTAAACTTAGACCTGTTAAGAGATTTATTGACGTGAATAGGATGGCAAAAATTTAGAAAAAACCTCAAGTAGAATGCAGTATTCGCTCTTCTTTCCTTTCAGTCATCTGTTATTTGTGACACTTTCCTCTGAATTTCAGCAGAAGACATGAGGAAATCGATCACTGGAAATGAAAATTTCGCAGATCGACTAGTTCCTTGAAATTCTATGATCCACTTATTTTTTCCTCCTACTATTAAAGTGAGGAGCAGCAATAATAATAACAGTTTTATTCTGAAAAGTGCGTTTATACATAACACGGAATATCCAGTGAGTTTCATTACAAGCCTGCATAGAAATTTTTGGGGGAATTCGGGATTTGAGGGTATTTAGGGAAAAAAGAGACATTTCTTCAAAACGTTTGCCTTAATTTTTCCCCAAACTGCCCGTTAAAACTTCGAAATCATCTAAAAATGTTTCGTTTGAGAAGCATTTACTTATTGTCCAGAATTTTCAGATAAAAGTTATCAATGATATACCATCTGAAGGAATATTGTTGCAGTCGAAACTCACTCCAGTACTTTTCCACAATGTTCTTTCCCCATTTTCTTTGAGAAATTACACAAGTTCGCTAGAAGCTTATTTGAAATTGTGCGCAAGCATGGATTCTGTCTTGCTGTGACAATTACAGTATTAAAACAATATGAAACAGAGTAAACACGATATGTTTTGCTGGGTATAAAATTCAGCTGGCTGGTGATTTAAGCAGGCCACGGTGTTTTGTTTGACTAGTCTAAGTGAACAGAATATATGACTGCAAACGAATATTGATGAACCTGCAGTTTAATCCGTAATGAAGATGTGCAAAAGAAAAAGAGAAACTGTTCTAAAGATTAGATGAAATTGTTGCGTGCGTCATTTGACCAAATCAGCGTACACGTATTTCCTAGTACTTCTGTAAGAGAAACAAAACTAATATTGTAACACTAATCAATGTTTTGTTTTCTCTACTTGCAGGAAGACACCAGGGAGTCAACTACCTGGACGAGGAATTGCAGAACCTGAACATTAATGAAGCTCAGTAAAACTGTTATTTCCTAAAACTGTACCCCGCACTTTTTAAAAGTCCATTCTCGCTGAATAAACTCTTTCCTGTGCAGTTGGTGTTCTGCTTTCATTACAGTGTGCCTGCTGGTTGCCTGTTACACTTCTTCACGTTTATTAATGTGCATAGACGTTGTGGCTACTCAGCGCCCACAACGTAAAACCAAAAGGCACTTGCGAAGAGTACGATCGTGTATTAAAGCTGTAGTCAAATTTCAAAATTGTTTCGAGGTAGTGTTCAGCAGTAAATTGACAAATGTGTTGCGAAGTACACGTAAACTCGGTCTGGGTACACATATAATACAAGTATACAAATTAGATTAAAAAGCATTTTTACAGTTGGTATAGGGGTACTACAAAACTACATACCGCTGATAGATTGAGATGAATAGATGTATACTTCTGACAATAACCAATTGTGCATGCCAACGAGATAAAACTGATTTAAACATCGCGTGGCTGAACATTTCAGTGGTGTAACTAGTTTGATTTAGCTAAGAGAATCAAGTCAAATCAAACCATCTGATCTCTGCCGGACGTTTAATCTAACTTTCTAATGTTTCGTTGACAACCGCGCCAACACTCGTTTTATTTTTAGAAATCAATTTGAAGATATATGAGTCAGTTACATTAATCCCCTTATCATTCATACATTACAGTAATTGTAAATACTATTCTACAGTCTCAAAAGATAACCTTGTCGACGAAGAAAGTTTTCTCCGCGAAATTTTCCTTCCTTTTCTTAATGGTTTAATTCTCGTGGTAGTACTAGGAACATATCACTCTACGAAAAGGTTCTTTTCCAACACGTTTTATTACCGAGCTGCATAATCGTGCATATATATATATATATAATTTCTAAAATATCTTGTCCGGTAGTTTAAATAATTGTGAATAATAACAGTAGTAATGATAATGTTATGTGTGACAATACTAGTGATTATAGTCATGGTTAAAGTAAAAATTAGGTTATGTAACGTTCAAAAGTTCATGAAATGTATAAATCTTAGAAGATGAAATAAAATCATTTGGATTAGTAGACAACTGAAACGTTAGGTGATATTCTTAGAAGTTAGATTAGACGGTTTTAAATTATATTCAAGTTGCCCTAAAATCATTTGATGCACCACCTCATTTGAAGGGATGTCTAAAGACCTAATCCCTCAGAGACATAAGTCGCTGGATTAGTGGTCCAGTGACTTTTCTAATTACCTGACACTTTTTTGCATGCACTGCATGAATGAAAATCATGACGAGAACGGAAACAAATAGCTTTACCTCTTGCAGATTAGAATGATGTTCTAACCGTTGCTACACAATGAATGGAGTTTACAAGAACTACAACATCCTTCGTGCTCTGACAAATAGTTCAGTTACTTTATGTAACCTCACACCCTTTACCACTCTATCAGCTAAACCTACTTTACTAACCGGTTAAATACTCTCTGTTGACTTATGTTTCACTTGTTTATTTTCTGTCTTACAGCTTCCGCCAGAACTAATACTCACAATCAAAGCTTACAGATGTATTATTAACACACAATAACTGGAGTATAATAAACGTATATAGACGCAACAGACTTTATTGCTGTCAAAAAGAATCAGACTAGAAGCCGATCTAAGACATACATGTGCTTGTGAGTCTTTTAGGCGCAGGCGTTTCATCACTTTATACCTAGACAGATTTTTAAAGTTTACCCGAATGAAGAATTTTTCGAAAAATTTTGCATTTCCTACTAATCTGCCGAGAATTTTTTACATTGATGTGTATAAAAATTACCGCAGAATTTCTCATTTAGCTCGAGATATACTGGAATGTAAAGTGCTATGTCTTCCGCTGATGATTGGTAATGTTTTTTTCAGAATCTCTTCTGATATCTTCATATAATACTGTAGCCTTATTTACTAACAGAACAAGTCTTTTTCTTTGTTTGCTCTAAGCGAGTAGAATGAGGAAATCCTTATGGAAGAAGAAAAACTACTTTATAACTACTACTCATTTACATAATTAAGTATCACTCTTCCAAATTGGTTTAATCAGATAACATATTCATGTAAGTTCGTTTGATACATTTATTAAAATATTATTTTATGGATGGTAAATAGCAGTAGGAACCAGAATGCGAATTTCATCCTATTTTGAAACTGCCGGTTGGATGTCACTGTAATCCACCACAATGAGTGTGGGGGGGGGTGTTCCCACTGGGACTTGAACCCAGGACCCAACGTTTCAAACGCTTAAGAGTTATCTACTGGTAGTCAACATCCACTGGCTAACATTGCTTTAGTTTTCAAACATTTTCATAGTGTCTTTATTGGGAGATGACACATAAAAATTCGAAACTGCAGATTTCTATCCTATTGATCAATAAGTGAAATAAAATTGACTATAACAAACAACACCTATCAAGCTGTTTAACAAATGAAAACGTCAGTAAAACCGATTTTTAACATTTCCCAACCTCTATAAATTATTTATTTCTCATAAACTGAATTCTGGCGCTATAGTGGTGCTGTAATCAAGCGATTTGAATAGTCTTGAGAACAGTAGAAGAATACTAATATTCCGGGTAGTTTCTCTGTTTAAAATAGACAACCGCTTCATGGATATCCGAGAAATTAGCCGGAAAAATAAGCAAAGAAATAATAATTATTGACAAAGATAAAAATCTTCACATTCCCGAGTTGTTATAAATCTTCATTCGTGCACACTTTAAGCTGTGTTAATAACTGATAGATAGCATTACTAGAGGCAAGCACTAATTGCCACACAAATGTATATAGTGATCGTTGCACAAACATATGCATAAATTACTTTAAAAGGAATGTTAGCATTTACAGGGCCTAGGTAGGTAGGTAGCTAGCTATTGATTACTACTAATATTATTATTGTTATTGTTATTATGATGATGAAAACTATCAAGTTTTGTAAATAGTTTTGTTCCCTGCATATTTTCTTTTCTCCTATGCACTAAATATTTTCCATACACTTCCTGTGTTGTGTTTCCTTTACAGGACATTATTGAATTGCATCCTTTTTCCCTACATCATAATGTGCTTTTCAGTGCCAGTTGTAATAGTAATAGTAATAGCTATGCTACTATGACTATCTATATACACTAGTTTATTCGCTATGCAACAATCTGCTGTGCGTATCGTTTAGACCGATGTTGCAATCTGAGTGGATGAAAGTCACACAGAAAGCACGTGAGAGGGATAAAATACCCATAGATTTATGCACACACACGTATTTATAGATACACAGTCAGCGGGAAATCAATCAATATCGTCCATTTGCGACCAGTAGTTATTCAGGTATTATATTCACATATATTTCTGTGTACATATATAAATAGGGGATAAGATATTCGATTTCTTATTGAACTGTGAAAAATGTATTGGGGGTTGATGATATCACTTTTATCATCAATATGTTTAGACATCCAAATTTGGAATTATAATCGAGACAAAGTGATGCCTACATATCTAAATAAAGATCGCTTATGTTACTAATTATTGATCTGTTAAATATCTATGTGTGTTTAAAAGGAAATAGCAATAATTTTAACTAATCGCTCATAACTTCTATAAATATATATTTTCTTACTAAACAAGTGGAACCTTTTATAATTTGATATTCACAAAAGCAGAAATGCAAAGATTATATTCTAAACCAGTTACAAACGTTAATACCGTAAATATATCTGTCATCGGTATGAATGGTTCCGGGAAATCAGGTGAGTTTTGACTGTTTCATGATGAAGGTTTTGTTGTTTATTTTCTGATGGGGAAAGTTGACTAACTGGTAAAGTAACCACGATATTGATAAACTTTTCATGTTTAAGTTATTGTGAAAGTCTCTGTATTTAAATCCGTAACAGACTCATGTTTTCAGACAGAAAGAGGCGACAAGGTTACACTTAGCCACCTAAGGCACCTTTAAATAACTCCATTCTATGAAATGTTCTTCAGAAGTCACTTTTAGATCAGCATTTTATACATAAACATTAGAAAATTTCGATGTTTTAAGCTAATGTGTTTCTTATCTGGAGCTGCACGTTCAGATTTTAGAGAAACACCATATTTATTTAATTGAATTTTAGATTTTCCCGTCGATTGTTCAGACCGAAGTGCTCGGCCTGTTGCACAAGAGGTGGCTGTCGTGGCCCAAGTGGTCTAGTGGATATCACTTTGGCGTTTGAAACTATGGACACTGAGTTCGAGCCTCGGTGGGAACGTCATCACTCACTGGGGAATGGAGGTACATCATGCTGACGAGTCCCGAACAGGACGAAATGAGGATCCTGGATTCCACTGCTAGTTACCATACACCAATTAAACACCATATTTCATGATGTATATATGGTTATATTTGATACTTGCCATATAAATGCAGTTAAAACCATCTACTATGGCTCTAAACGACAATCAATAATATTGTTTTAGGAATTATTATTCTTAGTTATATCGAAGGATAAAATAGCTTTTTTCAGGTCGCATTGAAACATTCGCATAGGTTCGATACATTTATTGACAACAAAAGACTGAAACTTACAATGCATAGACAATTATTTGCTACCTTTTATTATGGTAATATTAAGTTACCGAGTGGTTCAAAGCCCGAATTCGCAAAATAAGTGACAGAAGAATGGGGATGGAGAGTAATCATCGCAAACTGGATTAAAAAGATACACATATGATACCTATGATCTTGTCAAGCTGAGGCAATTTTAATTCGAATTTTGTCTTTCATGGCTAACTTTTTTCTGCTGAAAGGAATTCGACAAAGGAGAACGAGAACGGGTAAGGAATGGTCACATTGAACCAAATCAAAGCCCTACAACAGGAAACTTATGGAATCCTTCGAAGTCAAGACGAAAGTAAGACAAGGCTGCCTACTATCGCAAATGATTTTCCTGATTGCAGTAGATTGGATAATGCGACGGATAGCGGGCAACAAGGAAACAGGCATAGAATGGACCCACGCAAAATACTTGGAGGATCTGGACTTCGCCGGTGATATATGTCTGATTTCCCACAAACTGGAAGATATGCAAGTGAAAAGCAACAAGTTAGCAGAAGAAGCATCCAGGGAAGATAGGACTTCAGGTGAACATTGAGAAAACAGATGTGGTGATGAAGATTCCTGGTCAACACCAACAGCAGCAACAACAACAAGAGACAACAATCAGCATAAATAGGAGGAACCTGAAAGAAACAACCTCCTTTACCTACCCACCTACCTAGGAAGCATCGTTTCAACTACAGGCGGATGGTATGGACGAGGATAACAAACCGGCGAGGATCGGGAAAGCAAGACAAACTTTCATTACTCTCAAGTCTCTGGGGAGGTCAACAGCATTCAGCATCAAAAATAAGATCCGGATTTTCAACTCAAATATAAAGTCAGTCAGTGCTACTATACGGATGGATCAGAGGCTTGACACGTCATAAAGAATGCCTCAAACAAACTACAGACTTTCATCAACATCTCTCTTCGCTCAATACTCAAGATCAGATGGCCAGAAAAGATCAGCAACAGAGATCTCTGGGAGAGCGAACCAACCAGGAACCGATAGTGAAACAAATAAGCAGGAAGAAGTGGAGATGAATCGGCTATACTCTAAGGAAACCATCAAGTGGCAAGTCCTCGAGTGAAACCCACGGGCTAGTAAACCTCGAGAGAACCCATTCCTATGTTCCTCTAGGAATTAAAGGAAATAATAATAATAAAGCCCTAAAAAATAACTCTTGACAATTAATCTGATGCTCCCTAGTGACTGCTTACACGACGTACTTTTCTAGAGGCCTATTGAGTTGGGTCCGTCCAGTTAGGAGCAAAGACAAATAATCGCCAGTCATATTGGCTAGCGGTGGTCATGCTAAATTCATGAATAGACAGAAATTAGAATTCATGGGTCATTGAGTCAGGTTTCAGTGGCTGGATAGTCTACGAGCTTGCTTTGTAAACAGAAAGTCATGGGTTAGAAACCTGGTTAGTATGTCCTATGGACCAGACCCAAACTAGGACGACAGAGCTTTCCAGCACTCCTTGGTTTTCAGGGGTTCTTTAACTGATATCAATCATCTGTGAAACTTGGAAGAAACCAAATTCCTAAAAAGTAACTCTTGAGGAAGAATAAGTGGCTATCAATAATTTGTATCAATAATTTACTCATGATAAAAAATTTCTGACATATAAGGTGAAAGACAGCTATAACACATTTAGGAATATCTGTTGAAGTAATGAACAGTAATGGTTTATTGAGAAAATATTAAGCTTCCTAGTAATATACATTGTTCACAGCGAATTGTTTTTCTGTCAAAATGGAGTTGTAATATTGGATTATAAGACTGCCTCATTTATCGGAAGAAAATGAAAAGAACATACACTACCAATTCCGACACTCATTTCTAATTTCGGACAACACAGTCAGTTATGCAAGCTAAATGAATTTATTTTTCTTTTCTTCGCCTTACGAGTGGGATATGGGAATACAAGCTTTTGCAGTCTGAGTGGTAGCCGTGTTGTTTTAGAGAACAGGGAATTACTAGTCTCACACCCAACTTTTCTTTTCCAAGCTTTCTATTGAATAGTAAACTCGATGAGGTTTAAAGAGCCGTCGGCCAGGAGTTCACCCGGGATTACATGGGTGGTTACTGAGCATTCTACGATAGAATCACCCACGTAGAAAGCTGAGTGGCTCAAGAAAATTCAATTTAGGTTGGTCAAGTCAAGGTTTTCCGAGTCATGACTCTTAAGTACCAGTTATCAACGCTACCTCGGAAAGACTCTATTGACTTTTATCACTCAAGTTGCTCAGTACTAAATAAAACTCAGTAAGACAGTTGCTGAACAATGGTGGATGGACAGTGAAGAGTATTCTTTCAGTTTTATATAAATTATTCCCTATATGTTTTAACATAAATGTTTATTAAGTGAATATTTACTGCACTCTATGAATCTGAGACTGATATTATTGTGTCACAGTCGTAATGACTGCTTCTTGTGACTTCAAACAAACCCTTATCAAAAGCATCATGCATAAAACTCTATACCCTTGATTTAATGCTTACACTCAGTTGCTGTCAGGAAAAAATATATACTCTAGATATGATATCTTTACCCTATCTTAAAGCATCTCAGTTAGAGGAACTGAGAGAGAGATCTCCTTGTCAAAGATCGATTCTATACAGAACTGATTCAGAATAAAGAGTCCTTCCAAATCCTCTGGTGAAATTGATTGGCTCTTTCATAAGTACAGAATGTAACAAGCGACTTTATCCTCATAAAACCCAATAAAAATTACGCCAATTCTATGCATATAGTTATGAAATGTAAAGTAAAACGATAAAACAGCATCACAGACATTAGAAAGTATTGATTTATTTAAAGTTTTATATGGACTTTGTTTACTGCTGTTATGGTTAAATTTTATATGATTAAAACAAAGAGGAATTAGGTGTTGGATACAGATGTTTTATGTCTTTGATGTGATTCATATATATACATTTATATATTGTCAGAAATCAAAGTAATTCGATTTATCTGGGAAAGATTATTCTAAATGATATAATTCACCTTCGAGGGACTTAGAAATTGATGATTGATGTCTACATCAGTAATAAACAAATAATTATTGTGATTTAGCCTATGTTTCATGTTTTGCCCAGGAAAAAGCTATCTTAAACAAATGTTATAGTTGCTGTTTTAAATTTATTAACTGTTCAGGCAAAGTAGTAGGGTGTTTTAATCATGAGGGTGTAGAGATATGGACTCTGGTGATTAAATCACAAGGCTTTTTTTCACATAGTTTTACTTTAAGATACACACTGAAGAGGGCGGGGGGCGGGAATGAATGAGCAGCAGCACTAATCTTTGGATGTATGATCACAGCCAGTAACTACCAGTAGACTTTATTGATATTTCAAAGCAGTTTTGAAGTAACGTATTCTCTGTAACTTTTGTATTTTAAGATTAGTCTATCATTAGTAAAATATAAAAATGGTATCACTTGCAAGGCTGTTGGACTTTCACAGAATAACTCTGATTGCTTAAAATTCTGTAGTTCTTGAAGTTATCGGGTTATCATTTAGATTTTGTTTGTGTGTGCTTACCTAACGAGCTTAAAAGTCTGCCGTTCTTGCAGCTTTCGGGTTCATTTAAATTCTATTTGTGTTCGTTTAACTAACAAGCTAAAAGTTAGCAGTATTAGCGAAGATCCATTCGTTTGACTATAGTGGGTAAACCTTAGTCTGAGGTGCAAATGAACCCTGTGTACCTGACGAATTAGCGATAAGACACTCACCGCAATAAATTAAGATAGTGTGGTGTGGCCTTCTTACTTCGTCAACAAAGTACACACCTGATCACAGAGTTATCTAATGCTTCTGGAACTTTGACATAATATTGCTCATAAGTTTTGACTGTTTCAGACAGTTTTGTTCAAAATTTATATTTTTCATTACTAGCTTGTCGTAACTAATTTAATTCGGGCATTTCGCAACTATTGGTCATTGAAATGCTCACTTTATGCTCAAATATGCCAACTTCTTATGAATACTGGTGATGATAATAGACTGTCTAGTTATAGTTCACATGTTTTGAGATATTATTCATGATAATTTCTTCAGATCTATAAGTTCTAAATTCACCTGTTGAATAGCTTTATTAGATTGGAGAGTTATAATTCATTTTCATTTCCCCTGGCAGTTCCAAACCATCTGTTACAATTTCTATAAATAACTGTATGTTAATTTGAATAAATTCCACAAAGATAATCCAAAAGGATGATTTAAAGTTTATTAGGTGAGAATAATTTCTAAATATTTTTATTACAAACTGTATTTTGCACTTTGGAAGTGAAATCTAATATATTAAGAAATGTTTCTGACCATGTGTTACTTTTGATGATGGAGTGATCCTTTTCATCAAACATTCCCTGTAGATTTTCAAGAAATAACGACCCTTATTATATTGTTCTCTATTTATATAAATAATCTGTTTCACTCCTCAAAAAAAAATTTTTGATTTTATAAATGATTCTTGAGAAACCTTAAATATCATGGTGAATTGCGAGTGAGTAGTTACATTTGTAAGTGAAAGAGATTCACGGTTACCCTAGCTCATCTAAACAAAACTGACTGAAATCTGGCCATAATTTTTCACTTTAATGTGCCGCCAAAAAGTCATTCTTTTCACTCAAGTCACACCTTGATTTATGTCGTCATGAGATGAACATACATATATTTCTGATTCATGAATTAATATAATTAAACAAGATTCAAAATCTCTAGTAGTTTATTGCACATAGGTTCACAACTGCATAGCGTAGGTGTTCCAGTGACAGGACGCTCACTTACCGTGCATATGGTGCGGGCTTCAATCCCTGGCTGATGTACTCCTAGACCTTGCCAAACTGGTAGTCATCCTGGTAAAGAGGGTAGGTTGAGCGTGAGGCTAGCAAGTCCATCTAGTAAAAATAAAACCATAGCTAACGAGACTTCAAAGCTCTATCTTGAAGCTCTCTCTCTCTGTTTCACTGGGAAAGTAAAGAAATAAAATTAGAAAAGATAAAAACCACGGCTGTATATGTAATGACTCTGTTTACAACAGATGTGCATGCTTAACAACTAACTAGTTTAGGAAGAAAACTATTTTGACCAAAATAACCTAAACATTACAGCAACAGAATATTTTAATTTTGATGTGACCATCTCATTTACTCGAAACAGCTTTTTCTTATGCGTTATTTGTAAAGCTTCATAGACTGAAATGGATAGGACATGTGTTACGTATTCGAATACATCGGCTTCTTAATCGGAAAATGTTGGCTGACATACGATTTCATTGGAAAAGAGTGATGGGTAGTCAGACCAAGCAATGGCATCAACACATTAACTGTCTGATTTTTGGTGTGAGCCACATACGGAGGTGCCTAGCTGGAGTCTTCAAAGCTCTAGGAACCAGTGTTTAGAAACTGTTCGTCATAGGATTGGACATGGTTCTCAGTGGTGGTGCAGACGCATTCACTATTTGTATTCTGTTAGACACATTAACACATTTATTTTCATTATAGTATTTAATTTCACAATTTTTCTCTATGTTTGTATGCTACGTGGAGTGTAGCAACTAGAACTGTGCTACATGTGTGCAAAGTTTTACACTGAGAAAGCATTCTCAGTTTATCAACTACGCACATGGAGAGCTACGAAACACAGTTACTGTGTGAAGACTACTGATAATACTCAGAACGGTTCCAAATGGTTATAAAGCTGAAAAAAGTAACTCCATACATAACAGAACAGTATAAATTTCATATAAGGATGGGTAATTATGTATTTATATGTATATGTGGGAATTCCACAGAGTGTATACCTCCTACTATGAAATTTAATATACGATTTTTACATTTTTCTTCTACAGCTGTGGTAGTGAAATATCTAACACGTCGTTTCATCGTTGAATATGCACCTTATTTGAGTAAGTAAAGGATTTGTTTTTTTCAGAATTTTCGATTAAATTGTTTTCCAATAAATAAACATATTCTGACATTATTTTGTTGTTAGGAATACATTCCTAAAGTTGACCTGTATAAGAATACGATATAGAGTGGGTGTGAAAAAATATTAAAAGGGAATAACTGATGAATTTATGAATTGTTTTCCACGCCTTGATTACTAAGCATATTATTATAGCTATCTGTTAAAAACTTTATCCTTATTCGCCAAATATATATCTGTAATCTATTTTTTATTGCACGCAGAGTAACTCGAGGTTGTGTGTGAGTTACTAAGGAAACCTGACATGTCGCAATCTTCAGCTTATCACAGTAATATATGCGCTTATATTTTACTGGAAAAACTCATATTACTGACTGAGTTAATGACTGAACCAATAACTATAATTATATACAGTTAGTATGCTTCTTGTATAGAATTGAGTACTCAGTATTCATAGGTAACAATCTACATAGTATTTGTGGACAACCTGTTGAAACTCAGAGTGTCAGAACAAGATTACCTACACAGGAATACGAAATAAAGTTCTTATTCATGTTAATTATTCTACAGAGACCAGATTTCTTCCACATGTACATAGGCAAGGATTTCCTACAGAGATTTGCATAACATCATTCAGGTTTTTTAAAAATATTCTAAGTAATTCTTATCTTCAAGTATTGGTTTTGTAGGGATTTCGTTTGATTGATTGGAGGATTTCGTCATGAGCTGACATCAGTTGGAAAACCATTGGAAAACCTGCAGGGAGTATTAGACAGCTGTTTCGTCAGCTTAGTCTGGAACCCTTCGGCAATACGCACATACCGGTGTTCAATACTCACTAGCAAATGGCCATATTCAGGCAGTTCACCTGGGGTCCTATTAGGAAGTCTTGAACAGTACGGTACATTAGGTTGAAGGTGAGAGAGTAGCTCATAGAAGAAGACATTGAGAAGTGGTCGCTCAGTGTCATGAATTGGCAGGTGTTAGAATTCATGGACTGGCGAATGCATCAGGTTTCAGTGGCCCAATGGTCTACGAGCTAGCTTGCCATGTAACCAGAAGGACCTGGTTTCGAACCGCTGCGGCGGTTGCACACTGATGAAGGTTCCCAAGCTAGAACGAAACAGCTGTCCAGTACTGTCAAGTTTTCTAATGGTTCTGATGTCACCTGATGATGAAATCTTTCAACTGATTCTTATCTCTTTCTCACACCTAGAATCAGTCATCTGGAAATAGCTAAACTATAAGTCAAAACAGCACTCAAACTATCGAATCCACATTCTAGTGAATAAACGACCATGCACATGGTCCGGGGTTCGAGCCCACGCCGGCGCACACCTGATATCTATGGTCGGCCTGCGAAATTTGGGCTACCGATATCCATGCTGAAAATTCCATACTTGTACCAAAAATACAGTGTGGAATCAAGCTGTAAATCAAAAAAAAAAATTAATGGAATTAACAGTCACGTTTAGTAAGATTGTTTCCATAGTCACAAACAACCATCTTTTGCCTATTCCATCCTTTTTCGCATGATAGACCAGCAGTTATGACAATTTAATTTCTTTATTAGCTCTCACCATTTAAAAAATAACTCAAATTACAAAAATGTCACTGTGACCTATGCAGTATATTGGAAATGTTAAATAATGTGGAAGTGGCTACTTGGAGGTATCTATACAATTGTAGAGTTTCTGTAGAGTCACTTAAAAACACAGACTCAGTTGCTCACATATTTACCGATTACTAAACTGCAGATCTCATTGATATATTTAACGCATTAGTCAGCAGGTTTGATTAAATGAAGAATCACTTCCTGACAGAATCCATATGTGAAAAATCGAATGACAAAACCTAATAAAGAATAGTTAGGTTTGGAGGTTCTTCTGATGAAAGACGTGGGTTCCACACACGAAATACATAAGTAGTCTGTAGACATGGTATTCAGTTCTTTATAGACAGATCTCAAGGTGGACTGCTTTTAGTACAGAGTTAAGTGCTAATGACATTGAAAATAACTTCAGCACCTGAAATATACAAACTTTTAAAACATTATTTACTATTTTATTCATTTTCAGGTGACAGTTACACAAAAATTGATTGCGTTGATGGTCATGAATTAACAGTGAATATTCAGGACACCTCCGACAGTGTAAGTTTTTAGCAAGTAATATGATTAGTGCCTTCAGTAAAAGAAATAAAATTTTAAAAATATATGAATGAGTTTCAGTAGCGTATAGCAAACCTAGTGAAATCATACCTTATTGTAATAAAATAACAAATCCATTGAGGAGAATGACTGCAGATCTACATTTTCACCAGTACTCCTTATTTAGGAGATCTGACGACAGGCTAAACACAATAAATGCCTTTCATCTTAAATGAAAACTACTCTGAAGACTTGAAATAACGCTTTGTCTCATTTACTACAGGGATATTTGTGACGTTAAAGAAATGGAAAAATATGGATTTAGTGAAATTCTTCAAACTATGTAACACTTTACTGATTTCAAGAAAAAGGTTGCAGACTGTCGAGCAATTTTTTTTATCCCTGTTATTCTTCTTCTTCCTCCAAAGTATAGCCGATTTATGTAGAAGAAGGAAAATATCAGTCCAAGTTTTTTTTGTTACAGTCAGCTTCACAGAAATATGCCTAATAGTCATTCAAATGTTTAACCTTTGTCTAAGTTTTGAAATAAATTTGAGTCACATGATAATATCATATTGTACTGCTAAATAGGAATGAATTTCGCTGTATGGATTTCAAATTAGTGGCTTTTCACAAAAGCCTGCTTTGTTTCCATGTATGCCGATCTCCAGGAGCTGTGAGTTATTGGTCTAGGTGGTAGATTTGTAAACACTGGGTCACAGGCTGGAAGCCCTCCCCCCCATCAACCAAGGCTTCGATAGCCACGTGCCATCACTAGCCCTCAGTACTAACAACGCAGAGTTGCAAGTGGTTGTTGGGTACTGTTTCAAACCAGTGTTTCAGAGAAAATAGTAGAAATGAAGTAGTGCGGACCGATTTGCCCATCTGGGCTAAGTTTAGCAGGGTACAGTATAGATTATTCCATCTGTAAATTGTGGGAATGATGACGTATATTGTTTGATATTGTTGGTTTTTAACTCTGAGTAGTTGAAAGGATTCAGCGATAAGGTTGAAAATGAAAAGTCCTTGATATTTTCCCAGCTCTCCTATTTGGTCGATATTTCATCAACAGGGTTAGTTGCTTCTTCATTACTGACTTTATTTCTAGCTTTTCAGTTGATCAGTGGCGACATTGCAGCGCACATCTTATTTTTATCAGAAAAGAATTCTAGGTGTGTCTTGGCTTCTTCTAGCGTAACTGTCGATTCCTAAGACTGAAAGCGTTCGGCTGTAAGAGTAAATTAATAGTATTTTCTTAGTCTTAGGTGAGTCAGTGACAGTTTAAGGCAGTAACGGTTGAAGTCAAAAAGAAAATCTGGAGCTTAATACAGTTTTAATTAGTGATATCCACAAGTGGATTTGCATTTCCCAATGTGATTGACGTTTCATCATCACTGCGGTCTTTAATCATACTATTTAAGTCACTTCTGGTTCCCACTTCGGAAATATAAGGATTAAGACAGAAAATCCGAATGTTTTAACCAGGAGTAAAAGCCCTACTTAATCATCCTCTAGATTTAATTATTCAATTTACAATATAAATGATTTAAAATCTTCGAATAAACAATTCTCTTTTTAAAATAAACAGGACGATATTGATCTCGATGATATCATTAAATGGTCCCAGGCAATCATTATATTATTTTCTATGACAAGTCGTCGAAGCTTTTATCGTGCTCAAGAGCTGGTTGAAGCAGTTCATCTACAATGTGAATTATTTGACAGAAAACCGAAATTATCTGGATCACAGGCAAGCAAATCAAACGTTCCATCACAGTTCACCTCATCCTTAACTGGTTCTTCTGTTAATATATCTTCATCAAATCCCGCGTCAACAAATACACAGAATTCTCTCATACAGTCTGGTTCGCTTAGACGTTCAGCTTTATTTACAATAAATACAGCAAAACCGCCTTCATTATTACTAGTAGCTAATAAACTAGATTTAGAGCGATTTCGGTAAGTAACTTATTATCATTTGAAATTTTTGAGTTGCTTTATGTGTCTGAGTTGCAGTAATTCACCGATAGCGTTTTCAGTTTCAGTATATTCGGGAGCTGATATTTACTATGAAATTCTGGTATGCGATTATGATCATTCAGCAACAATAAATCTGATGACTCAACAGTCTTCAGAGATGGATTTTTGAACGCAGTAGTCAATGACAGATAATACGAAGATAGTAGTATATTGAGATAAATACTTACAACACAAAATATATTTTTAAGAAATCAGAGACTCTACTTACTAATATTAAATAGTAAAAGGATGAAAGCGTAAGAAATAATTTATAGCTAGTGGCTTGTACACCGATATCTAGTTTCACTGCTTGTGGAGTTTATTAGTGTATAAATTAAAACAAAATAGCACTTCTAAATAAACTGCACATCCGATGCGATGCCAAAGTTTTTTTTGCTTTATGTGCATTTGATTGCATGGAGGATTTAATCATGAGCTGACATCAGTTAGAGAACCACTGGAAAACCTAGGAGTACTGGACGGCTGTTTCGTCCTAGTTTAATTAATCTGTGCTCACTAGTGACTGGCCCTATTCAGGCAGTTAACCTGGGGTTCTAGTGGGAAGCCGTGACCAGTGGGGTACAGCAGGTTGAAGATGAGGCAGTAACTCATCGAAGAAGACATTGCGAAGTGGTCGCGCTATGTCGTGAATTGGCAGAAGTTAGAATTCAAGGACCATTGGATCGGGTCCCAGTGGCTCAATGGTATACGAGCTCGCCTTGTAACCAGAAGGTCCTGGGTTCGAATCCTGGTGGGTGCGTACTGCTGAAGAGTCCCAAACTAGGACGAAACAGCTGTCCAGTACTCCTAGGTTTTCCAGTGATTCTCTAACTGATGTCAGCTCATGATTAAATCCTCCATGCAATCAAACAAAATCCCTACAAAACCAATACTTGAAAATATGTGCATTTGACTTCAATTTCTGTAGCTTTTATGCATATGAGGCTATTCAGATATCTAAAAGGAAATCAACACAAAGCCTTAAGTTCTTTTCCAGTTGTTAGCTTACTTGATGAAAAGAAATCAGCGCAGGATTTTCTGAACTAGATATTGTATCAACAATAGAATGTCTTATTTCTAGTATCAATCTGTTCTTCATGAAACGATTCGAAAGTATCATATGATAAAGTAGATAAAGTAACTTAATTTGAGGTTAGATGAGGTTACGAAATTGTGAATTCGATATCGTTAGGAATCAAAATGCTTTTGATTTTAGGAAATACAAAAATTTCCTATAGTTTGGTTTGTAAGGGTTAGTTATGTTTTAACGAGTTGATCACGGATTGACATCAGTTAGAGAACCACTGAAAACTAGGAAGTACTGGACAGCTGCTGTTTCATTCTAGTTCGGGAATAATCGGCAGTATGCACCCACTGGGGTTCGAATTGATAGAAGTTAGAATTCATTGGCTGGCCATTAATTCGGGTCCCAGTGGCTGAGTGGTATACGAGATTGTCTTGTAAATGGAAGGTTCTGGGTTCGAATCCTGGGCGGTGGGTGCGTACTGTTGATGATTCCCAAACTAGGATGAAACAGCAGTGCAGTACTCCTTGGATTTCAGTGGTTCGGTTTTAACATTGGTTAAATATTTATTTCGGTCAATAAATATATTCATCGAGAGGTTAACGAACTAAAACAAGATGTTTCTCTACTATCCACAGATTCTTCAAGTAGAATAAACGTCAGGTGAAGGCGTTCTTTGGATCCTGAGTTTCAGTAGCAGTGGCATCTTTTTAAACAGTGTGATCACTAACTTCACGCCCAACCTTACCTCTTTTCCAAACTGACTACCAGCTAGGTGAGGCTCATGATTGAATCAGCAGGTAACTGGACCATCAACTATCTCTACCACTCTAATAACAATATATTTTTATGGTGAATTTCATCATACTTGGATGCCAGATACAGAACCATTGAGAGGGGGGGATTTTCAGACACACGTTTTTCATCTAAGCTTGGTGCTCTTCAGTGATTCTCAAACTGTTGTCCTTTAGTAATGAAACTTACAATCAAATCAAATGAGTGTATACAAATCCATCATTTGAAAATCAATTTTTAACCTAGAGCAGTTCTTCCTACTTCCTGTGGTTTGATAGCACTTAATACTTCAACTTGGAACAGTATACAACGAATGGCTAACTAAACTTTGTTCCTCAGAATTTGATATCATTATATCGAGTATTATATTTACAGAAGTTGAGCCGATTGTATTTTATAACAGGGGTTAGGGGTGGGAACACTGATTCGTTTGGTGTTTACAACTAGGAATATACAGTATTAAGTAATAACGGGGAATTTTAAATAAATGTATGACGGTATAAGAATGTATAGGCTAAAAATATCTTTAACATTCGTTCGATACTTTTATTGTTTATTATTAGGGCAAGGCTCCACTCATATTAGTATTGGAATACTGTAGATTTTCTAACAGACCAGTTTCTTTTGGTCGTGGTTTTTAGTTTAAAAAATAGTTAACTGAAAATTACAATCTGAGTGTCTAAATAACATGCATTATTATTGTTATATATTTAAGATTAAGTATTCGATGTACATAATTTTTGCCATATTTTTTACAATTTAACTAGTCTGGTACAGAAGACTGAAGCCGAAGAATTTGCTAAATCACATGGAATTCCATATTTTGAGATTACTGTCGCTGACACCTATAAGGAAGTGCAGACAATTTTTCATGCTGCTGCTCGCCTATACCTTCAGTCGAAGGGTATAAAACCACGTCAGACAAATGGACAGCCGATATCAGGTGGTAGAGGCATCCTTCCTAGTGGAAATCCACCTAGTGTATTGACAAGTCTAGCTGTTTCACCCAGCCTCTTGTTGCAAAAGAAATCGACAACAACTTCACCTTTTAGTTCCGAGTCTATAGCATGTACAGAAGCTGAACCGACTCCTGTGGTTGGAGTGCCCACATCGATTCTTTCCAATTTGAGATTGAGAGCCGCTAGCCCTACTTCAACAACTTCTGCAGTAAAACCACCAAGCTCTGCCCGGTTCCCTAACCCACAAACCTCTCCACCTTCTAAACAATCAGTTTTGTCCAACAGTCAACCACCACAACCTGCATCAACCCAATCACATTCTACTGCTCAAAATCCAACTACAACTCATTCTACATCTAATATCCCAACAACAAATATATTATCTCGTAAAGCGCCAAGCATAGGTGGCAAATCAAGCCAGCCTCAGAGTGAACAACGAACTCCTTCATCTGTTTCGCCCGGTAATGTCAGCGTAACAACCACAGCCCCAGGAAAACAACCCATTCGAAATCCAGCTCCCCCACCTATCCCACCACCAAAGAAAAACCCTATAGGTTTTAAATTTTTCTCCAAAAGAAAGTAAATTGGTGTAAAATTATTTCATTAAAAGAATCACTGATTACCACCTTTTAAAAATCATTCATGAATATATTTTTCTATCCTCCACAGTTTCATCTTCTATTCTTTGTTGAATGATGCTTAACTGGCGTAAACCAGCCTTCAACCACATAAACTGTGGAACAGAACGATCTATTACTGAATCTTTCCTACAATAGGTACATATAAATTAATTATTTCCTGATGTTAAAGTTTTTTGTAGCGTTTTTGTCTGCTGCCGTTTAGTGAAGGAGGAATTACTTTAGCCAAAGCGGAAGGAACTATAACTAACTCTTTTTTTCACTCACATTTTCACTGTACAGAATGTATTTAAGCTTATGTTACCGTCACATATACATATGAGTGTATATTAATTTATTGGGAGCAGATTATTATTGTTATTGTTATTATTATTATTATTAATATTGTAAATGATTGTTAATCTTCTGTGCTTTGAAATTATTTCTCATTTGAAGTAATAATTTATGAATGAAACGGGTAAAAGTACTTTAGTTTTCTTCTCATTTCTTATTCGTTTTAAAACGGCAAGGTGATTTTCCGATAATTAGAACTCTTCACCCATGTTTCAAGTGCCAAAGCATTATGCACTAGGCTGTTCCTTAGATATCGTTGAAACATTCTTACTAGTAGACGGTATATTGGCAGAGACCCAGTGTTTCGGCTGAACACAATCAGTCAACGGGAAAAGCAAATGAGGCTAAAAACAGATCTTTCAATAAGTAATCATCGTCGAAATATTTCAATAAACTGATTTTCAAGTATTAGATTAGTAAAGATATTTTTTGGATTGGCTGAAGGATTTCACCATGATCTGATATCAGCGACATACAGGGAGTACTAGAGAGCTGTTTTCTTCTAGTTTGGACTCTTCAGTGGTACACACCGGCGTATAATGCTCACTAACAACTCGTCTTATTCAGGAGGTTAACCTGGAGTTATAGTGGGAAGCCGTGACCAGTAGAGTACAGCAGGTTGAAGGTGAGACAGTAACTCACTTAAGAAGACATTGAGAAGTGGTCGCGCTATGTCATGAACCGGCAGAAGTTAGAATTCATGTACTGGCCAGTTGATCGGGCCTCAGTGGCCTGATGGTCTACGAGCTAGCTCGCCTTGTAACCAGAAGCTCATGGTTTAGAACCCCGGTGGATGCATACTGTTGAAGAGTCCCAAACTGTGGCTGTCCAGTACTCCTTGGTGGTTTTCCAGTGCTCCTCTAACTTATGTTAATTCATGATGAAATCCTCCAACCAATTAAACTGATTTTGTTTGTATTCTGAACTTTTTCAAAATGACTATTAGCATGTTGAATTATTCATATTCTAGATTTTCACAATTTATGTACCTTTATTACTAATTGCCTACCACATGGTGGGTATTCTGCCTAAGAAAGTTTCAGTGTCTTATTTAGGTTTCTTTAAGTTTGATAAATTTCCATATACCAGGATGTATCGCACACTCCACATCACTTAACTTGTTTCAAAAAGCTTCAGGGAATGTTCATCATTTGCAAGCCTAATTTTTTTCATAGATCGATCAAGATTATAGGTAGTCTTCTTATGAGGATTAAAATTACCCACTGTGTGTTAATTATTGATGTGATGCATACTAAACGATACTACGATGTAAACACTGGGTAGCTGGTAGAGTTTTAGTTTAGATTCCTAGCAGTGTTTATAGCAGTCTGACGTAAACAAATGGAGGATGGGTCTATTAAAAACAGATAACAATAGCAAAGGTAAGTTATTCCCAGTAGTGCAATTTAAAGCCTATGTGAATTTTCAGATGAACAAATGAAAGTCAGAATTAATTACCAAACGATACCACAGTATGTGTTTTCACCATATCACTTTTTCTATTTCTTCTTTCTTCCCAGGATCGAATATATATATATACCACTTACAATCTGTGATAAGACGAATTAGGGACTCACCTACATAAGTTTATTGACACATAAATAGTTTTATATATAGTTTGCTGTTTAAACATCTACCTAATTAACAGAATAAGTTATCACTGTGCGGTTCTTCAGCTTTCATATTTATCACTTCCGAGGTTATTCATAAGAACCCTCTTACTGACTACAACAATGGAATCCCACCGATATTAACATGAGACAAAAGCGTTTTCTTTGTATATTTATTGAGATAATATCTTTTTTAATGTTACCTGTATATGATTATGGGCCGAAAAGTTATCAGGAACCCAATATTCAGCGAAGAGACTATTTTCAATAAATTTGTTATCAAGCTGAACAATCGTTTATATATGGTCTTTTTAAAGAAATTATATCCGCTGAGGGAATTAGGTCAAAGGTGTGAATATATGAAATAATAATGCAATAAATAATGCAAATAAAATATTTGTGATTATAATCATAGTTTACTGACAAGTGGCAAAATAATTAATGTCATATATAGAATAATACCTAAGTGTATAGATTTTGGAAAGGGGTACATAATTACAAGATTACTGGACGAATATAAAATGTTACATAACATGGTGTGAAATTTGATAAGATAGAATTCAATATTGTAAAAATAAAAAATATAAAAACGAATAATTTTGGGTTTAAAATGTCAAGTGGGTCAAGTGGAAAAGATTCAGAGTGAGAATAGTCATAATAATAATAATAATAAAAATAATTGTAATAATAAGGGAAAAGTACATAGAATAACTAAATAAGCAAAATAAATAAATAAATGAATATCTACCCCTCTACGGCCAAGGCAGAAGTAGGGATTGTACATACTTCTTTTGTACACAAACATCTGGCTTAAAGTCATGAATTGCCAAGGCCTCAGCTGTCTTTAGAAGTCTGTAACGAAGAAAATGCGGGTGGTTAACATGGATTCCATATATGATCTTGAAATCATGGTCAGGGTTGACCGAGTGACAGAAGTCGATCAGGTGTTCCAGAATAGAGCTTCGCACACACTTCCTTTCTCCCTTGTAAAATCAAGCTGGAATATGTTCTCGTATCCGTGCGGAGAGTGTTCTCTGACTACGGCCAATGTACCTTGCTCCACAAGAGCAGGTGAACTGGTATATACACATGGAGGCGGCCAGACGGAGGAGCTTATCTTTTACAGAGGTAGAGAACAGTTTGCGGCTCGTGAACGTCATATGCAATTTTGCTGCAAAGAACGTCTTACTGGCTGATTTAGAGAGACGATTTTTGAACATATCTGAAGCTTGATCACCTTTGAATTCCGAGTTCATGAATAAGGTTTTCTTTGGAACTGACTCGGTGACCAGTTTAGACTGCTTGTCTTTCGTGTTGTTGTCAATAAATCGGTTAGGGTAACCGTTTTCTGCGAGCATGGCTTTTAAGAAGTCAAGTTCTAAGTCAACGCAATCAGAACTAAAAATTTCCTTATCCTAAAGTAGAGTGAATGAATTAAATTCCTTTTACTGGAAATAAGCACCAAACTGTAAAAATTAGTTAGTTGTCAGTTCCATGTGCGTTTCCGGTGGATAGATCTTTTGAGAGATCCGCAATGTTTATTTAATTATTTTGCCACTTGACATTAAACTATGATTAGAATCACAAATATTTTATTTGCATTATTTATTGCATTATTATTTCATATATTCACACCTTTGACCTAATTCCCTCAGCGGATATAATTTCTTCAAAAAGACCACATATATACGGTTGTACAGTTTGATAATAAATTTGTTGAAAAGTCTCTCCGATGAATATTGTGTTCTTAATGCTGCAATGGCAATTATAAAATTATTAAAAAGTTATTCCACAGTGTGAAAATCCTATTTTTCAACGATTACCCAGAAAAGGATACAGATTATATAGAGATTTTGGATGGAAGGAGGTTAATCATAGGCTGGTGGGTGATTTTGATGTGGTTGAACATTGAGCCTTTGTGTGTCAGGTTTCTTTCTTGTCGGCTGATAATATCAAGTCAATGAAACAATCAGTTCCAATACAAGTAACCTGGAAGGTGTGAAAACACACAAAACAACCAATCACGTCTAAGACCACCCGCCAGGAGAGATGACTGATAAACTCGTGGAGAAATGTAAAGCTTACTTCAAAGTGAAGTATGCGCTGAATATGTCACCTAGTAGGGCGATGAAAGCTTTGCGAATTAACTATCCAGCTCAGAGAACAGAATGGTTTGTGTATAACGGACCGTAGAAATGACCAAGGCAAGGTAATTGACTGTTCATAGTACTTCGAAACGCGTAACCCTTACCTGCTCAAGTAAATTCCTGTAGCTTCCGCTGTTACCAAAAGGGATATGACACCAAAGCCCTATTTTCCTCTAGAAACCCAAAAGTATAATAATAAGATTATAATCGACAAGATAAATTAGTGCAAAAGCTACAAAATGACCGCATTTCCCTCACCTAACCATATGGCATTATACTTGAATGTGATAAAACCACTCAATCAATCCCCTGGTGACAAAAATGACTCTGAGCATGGACAGACTGAAGTCAGTGAAATTTTTTCTTAGAAAAAAGACTACTCAATGGAGAAACAAATATTATACCGCAATTGTTAGTGAGCAATGCTTTTATTCAATGTCTAAGTTTAAAATTATAACGCCCATAGTTATACCTTACTATATACGAACTAACCACATTCCTATCTATGCTCGTCTGTTGTAGTTCTCAAGAGTGATAAATTCTTTTAGTCGTTTAAGTTGTTTACTTTTCAATCTTCTTCATAAAAATGAAAATATCAGAGAGAATGATTGATCACAAACATGATGTGTTTTCTTGATGCCACTAATCGAATAGAGTTTATTTAGATAAGATGCTTTTTTAAAATTATTTTCTTTTGTTAATAAAAGACAAATAATGACATATTTACTAAACCAATAAGTGACTTCTATGGCAATCATTTTAACCAATTATATAATATTCATAACTGATTTTTTAAGCACTTTTCATACAGGTTGAGTGATAACTGTATGCCTTTACAATGGTAGAATACAACTTTTTAGCAGTGACTATACAATACATTGTTAACAGATATTTGAAAAAAATTTCAAATAGTAAAATGTTTACTGAATTCTAGAATATTTACTTGATCAAAACAAAAACAATCCGATCATTGTGAAATTAATTTCTTTTCTAATTATTACTGCATTTTATTCAACAAAAGAGACAAATTTTGAAAAAAAAACAGACAGCACTCAAATTTTAACAGTTGCTTAAATCCCTCTTTAACTTGGATACTTTTCATAATTGTATCATCATTATTGTCTACAGAAATGATTGAGCAACGTAACCATATGGGTGAAACACATAGGGTAAGCAACTTCTTGTGTATATTTCATTCAAAATGATATTGTTTATTGCGGAACAGTTTTTTAAAACAAGTAGATATTTCTTACGGTTAGGTTATGTAAAAAAGCATTTAGAATGCTGAACATCGAATTCAATATGGCAGTGAAATCTCGACTGGTAAAGTATTGAGTGCTTGAGGGTCCTACGACAGGTTATTCTAATCTATAGTGGATCTGATAAGCAAAATGGAATGAAACAGTGTTCATGACTGAAGAGTTTTAATACTGTTTTATGCCACACTGTTATACACCAGTAAGGCAAAAAGCAAAGTGACGTAATAATAAAAATTATTATTTCCTTTAATTCCTAAAGGAACATAGGGCTTCAGCTGCGCGTCTCCATTGCGTTCAATTCTCTGCCAACGTTTTCACCCCGCTCCAAATCCTCCCACACTCTTTCATCTCCTCTTCACATGACTTCTTCCAAGTCACCCCACCATCGCACTGACGACCAGGTCGCCACTTCCCTTTAGAGTTCCACTCGAGCGATGGCTTGTCTAGTGATGTCACTTGATGGTTTCCTCAGAGTATGGCCAATTGATCTCCATTTCCCCCTGCCTATTTGTTTCACAATCAGTTCCTGGTTGGTTCGCTCCCAGAGATCCCTTCCTGTTACTGATCTTTTCTGGCTGGCCATCTGATTTGAGTAGTATTGAGCGAAGACAGCTGTTAATGAAGGTCTGAAGTTTGTTTGAGATTCTCTTTATGACGCGTAGTGTAAGTCTAATCCGTATAGTAGCACTGACTGACTTCACATTGGAGTCGAAAATCCGGATCTTATTTTTGATACTGAGTGCTGTTGACCTCCACACAGACTTGAGAGTAATGAAAGCTTGTCTTGCTTTTCCGACTCTTGCTTTAATATCTTCGTCAGTTCCGCGTGTAGTTGAAACGGTGCTTCCCAGGTAGGTATGTAAAGGAGGTTGTTTTTTTCAGGTTCCTCCCATTTATGCTGATTGTTGTCTGTTGTTGTTGTTGCTGCTGTTGGTGTTGGCCAGAAATATTTATCATTGTACTTTATTGTGATTTATTCAGAAAACAATTGTTAGAAAGAACAGTTGTTTTCAATAAATTCTTCTTCAGGTTTTTAAACAATAAATCCATTAATTTAAGCGTGCGATAGCCAGTGAAGGCAAATTAGAATCATAAAGGGATGTATTGTTGAACAATTATAAGATTGGATGGAACAATAGTCAGTTGAAGATCTGATAGTCGCTAGTGACTGGTTAAAAGACGAAGTTGCCTGGAGTTCTAGTGAGAAGCTGTGACCAGTGAGGTCCATCCAGTCATATAGAGGATGGAGCTCCTGCTGATGAGATTGGCCGGTGGTCATGCTAAAATCCACGAGTTGGTAGAGGTTAAAATTCATGGGCTGGCCAATGAATCGGGTCCCAGTGAGTGAATAGTGTACAAGCTTGACTTGTAACCGCAAGGTCCTGGGTATGAAACCCTTTGGATGCGTGCTGCCGATGACTCCCAAACTAGGACAGCAGAAATAGCTGCCCATTGCTCCTTGGTTCTTAAACCAATATCAATTCCGTGTGCAACCTCAAACAAATAGTCAGTTTGTTTTGAATATGCATGGTCAATGAGAACATGAGATAAAAAGAGATGAGGTAATTTAATGATATATATGGGTGTATATACTCAACAAAGGTGCATTTTTCGAGCGTCGGTGTAATCAGTGGTTTGTGAGACAGTATGCATCCTACAGAAAAATAAACCAACAAACGGGATAGACTAGACGTAAATTTAAGGCTGAAAATAACGACAATAACAACGATCATGTAATAATAATGATGATGTCGTGTAAGTTTGAAAGTACTTTCAGTGAATGATTATCACAGAATAATGATTCAATGAATAATAATCCTAATGCAACAGACATCATTAGAAAGGTTATGAAGTCGTCGAACGTCAGAAATGAACGTTAGTCAATGAAATAAAGGAATAGAAGGAGAAAAGTAGGAAAAATCGCATTAGGTATTTGAAAAGCCAAAGTTTGTGGGGATCTGTTGGCCTTATTGTAAGCCAAGTTAAACAAAGAGTTTGAATATACTTTTTCTGTTTGCAAAGACCCGGTCTTCTGGCACTGATTGCTACCTCTTCAGCTACTGACAAAAGACATAGTCAACCGCCTCTCTCTCTCTCTCTCTAAATAAATAAATAATATATATATATATATATATATATATACATCGTTGTAGTATTTGCATATTCAAAACTGACTATGGTTCAATCCCATCTTATGCCCAACCTACAATACATTTCTGATAAGATTCTAATTTGCCTTTATTGGCTACCGCATGCTTAAATCAACAGATTTATTGTTGTACAGCCTGAAGAAAAATTTACTAAGAACAATTGTTCGCTCTAACTATTTCGTTCTGAATATAAATCAGTTTATAAGTCTACTTATTTCAATTGACCTGTGTCAAAAACACCTGATAAAGTCACTTTTATCCTCTGGTTAAAGTAAACCTTTTCATCTCTTTTCCTAGTTGACTGTAATCACGCGGTGGTTTTTATCAAAACTTTTGCACTATTTTATAAATTATATCGGTAAACTTCAAAGACAGCTTAAAAATGAAACTTACAATGAAATATCTAAGCGGCAGAGATTCTGTGTTTTCAGAAAACAACAGGGTTTATTTTAATAACACATAAACTGCTAGCACATGATTAATTGCCGGTTAGCATTAACCTGATTTCCAGAACCTAGTTTATTTATTGTTATAAGGAAATCTGTTTATCATTTTTCATGAATTGACACCTATTCACCTGATCTTTTATCCTACCTTCTGTTTCTGTAAGTAAGTTTATTTTCGGGGGCTGAATCTCTTTTGCGGTACATGTTTTCCTAAAACTGTGGTATAAGAAATCATGGTGCTGCGTTTTAAATTCGTCAGTCCAACATATAGAAAACAAACAGAATATTGATGTTTAGCTAAGTGTCTGCGACCCATTAAGTTCTAGACAAACACCTTAGACAATTTTCACACGTAATTTAATCTATAAATAGATAAAATAACAAACTAAACGCCAAGAAGACAACTATAATAATAATAGCCTTCAGCATTGCACATTTTCAATAGTTAGTAGCTTCAGACGCATTCTGAATAAGTGGTTATACCCAATTCGTAGCTTCCTCATTTCTAATGGGAATTCAACCAAATTAGTAATGAAAACTATTGGTGCGCAAAACCACTTGAATGAACAGTTCTATGCATTTATGCCTGCCTTCTTGATTACTACTTATGGTGTCAAGCAGATCGCATACTACAATCGAAATAGTTTTGGTTTTCAAAGAAACCTGTGGTGAAATTTTACTTCGGTGAGCTGTGTGTGAATCGCAAATTGCGAATATGAAAAATATGGAGCTATGGTAACAAAAGTTAGAAACCTCCTGTAACTGGAATTCATACTCAGTATTATAAATAAAATTGTTTAATATGTTTCGAATACTACGCTGAAATCAAATCTTTACTGTTCTTCCTCTTCCACACAATTCACTTTAAGTTTTGAAATCCGAAGGTGGATTCACTTAATTTTTATATTAGCAGGCTAATTCATCAACTGCACTGAACTTGCAGCTTGATAATTTAGTTAGTAAATTGAAAAATTTCTCGGTTTCTAGTTGACTGGAACTTAGATAAGGTTGTCACAAGTTTGTATACTTCTACCTTTTCTCAGGAGTAAGCACTAGTTAAGAAATACAAAACCTTTGGGCGGTGTTGTGAAAAGACGAAGCAATGTATTCGCAAATTACATGTCTAATAGTCTAGTCATGAACCTACGAGTCATTTAAACTACGAGAAAATCAGGGAATGAAAGGTCAGTTGAAATGAACAAAGCATCGGACTTTCAGAAGTAAGGAGAATACTAAGTGACATTATTATTGATATTACAACCAGATAAGGGATTACAGCGCTAGGTTGATTGTAACAATAAACTGATTTCGCACCATCAACGAGGCTGAATGAACTTTACGAATAGTTACTGACCCAATACATACTAGTGTACGCCCAAGATTATTCTTTGAAGATACATTACAGTTCTCAGGTGGACTTCATCTTCTATTGATGACATCTAAATTTACTAGAGAGACTGACTATTCAAAATTAAAAAGACGTCGGTATATTATTACCAACTATGTTTAGTTGGTGGCACAGTGGTTAGGACTCTCACTGACCATGCACATGGTCCGAGGTTCGATCCCCTGCCGACGCACACCTGATATCTATGGTCGGCCGGCAAAATTTGGGCTACCGATATCCATGCTGAAAATTCCATACTTGTACCAAAAATACGGTGTGGAATCAAGCTGTGATAAAAAAAATAAAATAAAATAAAGAAGTAACTGGATGATAACTTTGTTAATTTACAAGCCTCATGGGGTGAGATGTAGTCTTTGCTGTGGTAGAAGTGACAGGTGACAATAATAGAAATAAAATAATAACAATAATGTGACATAAATTAGATTCAATGGAGTACGGAGTAAAGAGAAGGCTGTTAAGGTGTAGGGGAACACAGTGAGATATTATGGTGAGAGATGATTAAGTCCATGGTAAAGCGTTTGTACAGAAGAAAAGAAAATGTTTCTCAATGAAGTCACAAGCTAAGTTATATGTTCGTTGACATATAACAAAGGGGTGAGAAAATCCTAGAACTATTTACGGTCAAAGGTCAAACTGTGGAGAATGACAGATTACAGATTAAAATAGAAAGCGAAGTTTAAACGGGAAGTTCACATCATAAACATAATTGAGCAATCATAATTTTTTTGTGAAAAGAAATTGGTTATGAAGGTCACGGCAAAGATAAAGTTTAGATGAACTTCTTGAGTATACAAAACGTTGACAAAACGTTGGATCTCTAATGCTTCAGTTGTGACCGGATAACTGGATGTCACTCCATTAGTGAGGTTTGATCCGATTTCGCGTAAGACTTTAAGGATTTCTCGAACGGAGCTAAATGTCCTGATTCCACAAGCTACCCTGTTATCGAGTTAAAGACGCATGTTTCCTATATGCTAGTCAGGTTGGGTAGTATTCACGGTTATGACCTCTTATTCTCTGGAGTAGATACAGTTGATGAATTTGAATGTATAGATAAGCTTTAGTTTTAGCTATTCCTACAGCTTCAGCTATTGATTTAAGTCATGACCATTCACATTTCGGCAAATTTTGCAGTTCTCGACAGATAACTATAAATTCCTCTCTTCTATTGCAGTGTGATATTCACTGCTCACCGAATGGAACAAGATGACACTTTTTATATTGGTCTGGCTACTCTTTATTCAAATCAAGCATATACGTTCTTGAGTACGCAATGCTAAATTCATCCGAGAATGGCCAATATAACTGGCTCTACAGAAGCAGCTAAATTTATGATATGGTAGTCATTGGTAACTTATCGTTAATGGATAATAACTTGACTGAGACATGATAATTACCTGATAATTGCATGTGTTTTGCCTCTTCCTAACAGTTGGTACAGGTCTAAATGAGAAACTAGAGTATACTCCTATGGTTCTGATTGTTCTTTAAATAGATATGTTCAGTGTACAGTCTAATAAATAACTATATGCCAAACAATAAGTGATAATAAAGCAGGATTTAATGAATTCATCAAATTTCGTCAGCTGAATACTCTACATACACGGATTTATATATACTTTTGAAATTACATTGGGAGATATAAGACTGATAAGTAAACAAAATGCATTGAATCAGTCATGCAGAAAGACAGGTGCGAATGTTTTTCAGGTCATATTCCATTATTTTTTGGTTACAGCTTGATTCCACACCGTATTTTTGGTATAGGTATGAAATTTTCAGCATGGATATCGGTAGCCCAAATTTTGCCGGCCGACCATAGATATCAGGTGTGCGTCGACAGAGAATCGAACTCCGGACCATGTGCATGATCGGCGAGAGTCCTAACCACTGTGCCACCGACGCACAAGAGGGGGGGAGAAAGAGCATGAGAGGTCAAAATTAAGATCAAACGGATTACGCTTCAATTACATCACTTAGATAAACAATTAGTCATTGGAGAATATAACAAGAATTACAAACAGACTAATATCAATAGTAATGGTTATAATAACAATATTAATAATAGTGTTGAGGTGAGTTAAGATAATCCTACTGATAAAAGATAGTTTTAAATGAATCAATAATAATAATAAGAGGTAAAATAATAAGTAAAGAATAATAAGTAAAATGTATTACCATGGTAGATTCAGAGTCACGACCATCTCCTTTTGTACACGGAGACCTGGTTTATAAACTCGAATTGCACAATCCTCTGCAATTGCAAACATCTTCTTGTTTCTTTGTCCGCTAACAACAGTGAATGATTTGGCCACGTCGATAACATATCTGTGGTCCACAAGATGTTTTGTTATTGAGGATTTTGGCACTTTGCACTTAGCTGTTTTCAGCCAATTTGGCAAATACTCCATCGTGCGAGTAAACAATCGCCTGTCCGTGCGACCTATGTATTTGCTGCAACAAACACACTCAAATTGATATACGCAGTTTGAAGTATCGAGGATTGGCAACTGGTCTTTCCAAGATTGTTGAAGCACTCGCTTAATGGTGTTAAGGAAAACAACTTTTGTTGCATAAGTTCTTTTGATGGCTTTATCGAGTCTTCGTTTCACTACTTCCTGTACATCATCTCCTTTGAACGGCAAACTGATATAGACAGGTTTCTTCGGAACTGTTTGGATTGTTTTGCAGGGGCTAATTTCCTTAGTGTATTTATTAATGATCTTCTCAGGATATCCATTCCTAGATAAAATATCCTTCAGAGATTTTATTTCGTGCTCAATAGTACTGTCAGAACAAATTTTTCGTGCTCTATTGAACAGTGTTCTGACTAAGTTCTTTTTATACTGGATTGGAACAAAGCTCTCTATATGCCACCCTTAGATTGTACTCTTAGATAAAAAATTCTGCATTGCTAACTGTGTCACACTTAATTTAATCAGTTTTCTTTGGAATACATATATATTTATATAAATGAAGTGAAAAGTTATTATCACGAAATGGGTGTTTATTGCACAGACAATACACTTGCCTGTAAATCCTAATACTTATTTAAGTTCTGAATATATACGAAATACCAAAAACACTCTTCGCTGATGTGAATAGTATGAGTTAGTTTTGAAGCAAATAGGCATTAAATGGTCACATTTTTAGATAGCTTTCCCCGCAGCACATAAATATTCGAAATCTGTCCCCAGTTTACAGATTTTATTTCATTAATTCATACGATAATATGATCTGTTTTCTTTTGGATACTTTCTTATGATTGTAGGATAGCGAAGAGGCAGCTTCTTGTTAATGTTAAAGCGTATGTTAACAGGTTAATCTAAGTAAAAGACGTAAACGGAGAGGAAAGTTTTCTTTTCAACGATTCATTTTCATGAGCTGCTGTAAATCACAAGACAAATCAGATAATAGTAAAATTAGTCCTCGAAAATGTATTACGCAATGTAAGGTGTAATCTAGAAGGGGTGACTAATTGCAAATTAGAAAAGAGGTAGAAGCTAGCATGACGCAATAAGTGTGAGATAGTGACTTGTCAATATAGTTGTATAGACTGGACGGAAACCAGTAGAACGACAATAAAGTGTTTTTATAAAATCTGTATGGAAACCCTATGTTATGAATAAACAGTAATAGGGGGATAATAAAATATAGGTGATGAGTATAATAATGATAATAACAACAGTAACAATAATAACAATAATAATAGTAAACTTACGGAATAAAAGGAAGGAAAATAATAGTAAGAACGTTACTCTGGCCACTGTAGAGTGAGTGAATGTATATAGTACTTTTGAATGCAAAAGTCCCGTTCTAGACCCGAATAGCTAATGATTTGGCTATGAACAGACGGCGTATACAAAGTCCTTTTGAACGCAATTGAAGAACTCTCTGTGACACCGCGAAGCATTCATGCGGAGGTGCTCAATGTAAAGCGTTGATAAGGAGTTTGAAGATGCAACTGCTACCATTCTTATTTTCTCCGCTGGCTAACCAAGCTGGACAATGTTCCAGAATGCGTTTTCGGATTTGACGTTGCGTACGGTCGTTATACTTTGCTCCACGTGAGCAAGTAAACTGGTAAATAAACAAGGCAGTATCTTATCCCTAACTTTAGACTGAAGTAACTTTCTGCTGAAGAAAGTGGTACGTAAGGTGGTTGCGTGAAGGTTAATCTAAGGCTACAACTGTGAAATAAAGAGTACGTAAATTATATAAAAAGTAAACGAGTTAACATCGGGAAATTTCTTTTTAAGTTTGTTAATCGACTGTACCCCTAAAGAAATGGGGAGGACTTAGCCTAAATTGTTGTTATACCATGGAGAAACGTCAGTACTTACTGAATGTAAATATAGAACTCTTCATGGAAGTGAGGCACTTAAATTCGTCACACTTCACGTAGAATACAAAAGTAGCGAAAATAAAGCGAAACGTGACTCAAAAGAACTACAAGGAGCAGAAATGTGTAGAAAGAAAAACAGTAACTCAGAAAAACTTCAAGATTCAAAGGATGTGGGAGGTGACATGGAGCGAATGCGTCAGCTCCACAGACAAGGAATTCGGGGCATATCACCAGTAGTCTGCAGTTATTCTTCCTTAGCATTTGGGGGATCTAACGAATCAGCTTACATCTCTTTTCGCGTCTGAATCTGGCCAGCTGTTAAGGTCCCTAAACAAGCAACAAAAGTTGATAAAGCAATATAGAACTCTTCATCTGAACACTATGCATACAGGGATATAAAATCAGGATAAAATGCACTGTGTTTCAATTACATCGTTTAAATAAACAATTAGCTATCAGTGAGTGAAAGAACTTGAATATAACAAGAAATGCAAACCAAATAATATTATTAACTAATACTAATAGCAATAATGTTAAAACAAGTTAAGGTAATGGTCATGATAAAAGTTAGTCTTAAATGAATGAGAAGCAGTAATAATAAGAGACAGAATAAAAGACAATAAAACATTAATAGTAATAACAATTAGTAAGTAAAACATATTACCATGGTAAATTCAGAGTGACCGCCATTTCCTATTGTACATAGAGACCTGGTTTATAAACTCTAATTGCACAAGCCTCCGCAATAGCAAGCTTCTTCATGTTTCTTTGTATGCTGACAACAGTGAATAACTTGACAGTGCATCAATATCATGTCCGTACTCCAAAAGACGCTTTGTTATTGAACCTCCAGGGATTCGGACTTCAGCTGTTTTCAGTCACTTTGGCAATTGCTCCGACATGCGAGTAGACAACCGCCTTTATGTGCGACGTACGTATTCGCTTCGCAGACACATTCGCAGTTCTCGATATATTCAAGTTCCTTCACTCATTGATGACTAATTGGTTACTTAAGTGATATAATCGAACCGTAACGCATTTTATCTTAGTTATATATCTGTGTACGTAGAGTATTCGGCTGAATTATTATTATATTATTATTTCCTTTAATTCCTAGAGGAACATAGGGCTTCAGCTGCGCGTCTCCATTGCGTTCGGTTCTCTGCCAACGTTTTCACCCCGCTCCAAGTCCGCCCACACGCTTTCATCTCCTCTTCACATGACCTCCTCCAAGTCACCCTCGCACTGACGACCAACTCGCTACTTCCCTTTCGGGTTCCACTCGGGCGGTGGCTTGTCTAGTGATGTCACTTGATGGTTTCCTCAGTTCATCTCCATTTCTTCCTGTCTATTTGTTGCATAATCGGTTCCTGGTTGGTTCGCTCATTGTCAGAGATGCCTGTTGCTGATCTTTTCTGGCCGTCTGATCTTGAGTATTGAGCAAGGACAGTTGTTAATGAAGGTCTGTAGTTTGTTTGAGATGTTCTTTATGAACCGACAAGTCTCTGATCCGTAACGTGAGTAGCGTTGACTTCATATTGGAGTTGAAAATCCGGATCTTATTTTTGATACTGAATGCTGTTGACCTCCCCACAGACTTGAGAGTAATGAAAGTTTGTCTTGCTTTTCCGATCCACGCTTTGATATCCTTGTCAGTCGTCCGCCAGTAGTTGAAACGATGCTTCCTAGGTAGGTGAGTAGGTAAAGGAGGTTGTTTCTTTCAGGTTCCTCCCATTTATGCTGATTGTTGTCTCTTGTTGTTGTTGTTGCTGCTGTTGGTGTTGACCAGGAATCTTCATCACCTCTGTTTTCTCAATGTTCACCTGAAGTCCTATCTTCCCTGGATGCTTCTTCTGCCAACTTGTTGCTTTTCACTTGCATATCTTCCAGTTTGTGGGAAATCAGACATATATCATCGGCGAAGTCCAGATCCTCCAAGTTTTTCGTGTGGGTTCATTTTATGCCTGTTTCCTCATTGCCCGTTTTCTGTCGCATTATCCAATCTACTGCAATCAGGAAGATCATTGATGATAGTAGGCAGCCTTGCCTCACTCCTGTCCTCACTTCGAAGGCTTCCGTAAGTTTCCCGTTGTGGATTACCTGGCATGCAGTGCAGCATTGTCGTATAATTGTTAAATGAGATGTATAATTGTCGATGGCACCCCGTAGTAGCAATTTAGTTGCCAAATCACCACCGAATTTCAACGAACTTATTAAATCTTGCTTTTTTAACATTTTTACTTGTTTTAAATTTTCATCGGGTAGTAAAGTTTTCTGATTGTCAAAGTTTTCATGCACTGATTTCAAGTTTTGGTTAGACCACCTCTCTAACTCTGTTCCAAAACCAGATAGCATTGCTTGTCAAGGAAGGAGGTGGCTAGGCGTGTCCAGCGCGTTTTCTAGCTGCATCAACTGATGTAGCTTCGCAACCCTATCGATTAACTTTTTCTCCTCCCTTAGAAGTCCACACTTAACATCGACAATACTCA
The DNA here is from genome assembly GCA_944472135.2 of Trichobilharzia regenti. Classification (NCBI taxonomy): domain Eukaryota; kingdom Metazoa; phylum Platyhelminthes; class Trematoda; order Strigeidida; family Schistosomatidae; genus Trichobilharzia; species Trichobilharzia regenti. Next base: position 82,376,067 of record OX235262.1, on the reverse strand, counting down.
GTATATTATGCCGCTTAACATAGGAGAAAGAAGGTGATCACTAGTGGTCAATGAAATTTTGGATTTTTTCGAAATTCAGAATTCAAAATGTTTAAACGACATTTCCTCCAGAGTGAATAGGATCATTAGCGCCTAACTCAGAATCAAGCAAGTAAACAATGTGCAACTAAACATTAAACATTTATGGGAATAATTGTCAGTTATGCAAATAATTAATTAGCACGTGAGGTATTAAAAGTTTAACACAATAAAAGCTTAGTTATTGATTATAGTTACCCTCCTAATTACATTCAAATGGCAGTATATATACAAACACTGAAATCAAGTAATTAATTTAAACTATTTCGTCTTTTCTTTTCACACTCATAAAATTTATTTGAAGTCTTAGTTGTTTCTCTACTCATATTGTACTCAGCATGTTCTCAAACAATAAAAGTAACTGATTAACCTGGTGGCATTTTATTCTACTCTTTCTGCGTCTGCATGAATATGAGTCATCAATATTAATCCATAAAACACTAGTGTCAGTAATCGTTTTTCTAACATTAGTGTTGTAGTTTTTGTGTTTCATCAGTTAATTAATTGGCTTATAAAGAAGATCATTTGGTTAATAATGTTGTAAACATCGATTAACTGACCGTGTTTTTATTCACTGGGATATAAAACCAATATGATAACGGAAGAAGGTCGTATGAATAGTTACTCATATTATGCAACTGTTAGTTTTACCTAAATTTCACTGAATTCATTAATTTGGATCATACAGTGCTCTGTAGTGATGTATACATCACTTAAATACTTGTCGTGAACATCTTTATTATTTTCCTCACCACCATTTGAGTGTTTTACTTGAAAGATTACTTTTAAGTAGAGATTCATCGCAGGGGAGAGTGCAGTCTACCAACAAAATATAAAGTAAAAAATTCAATTTGAGGAATAATAATCGCCATTTTAGCCCCATTTATTTGTTATGAACATATTGCCAAAAAGTATTTTTTTCAGAATTTCGGTAGATAACGCTTAAGGCTGTATTGGTGTTGATGAGATGTCCAACATGGACGAAGTGTAACAGAATCAAGCTTTTTATGCTTTTCATGTTTAATAATGAAACGAACAGATAGGTTGCTAAGGTTGCCACGAGATCCCCGATAAAACCTATTTTTGTGAACATATTTCTAACAAAACTAGAAAATAGTCCGTTGAAAGATGAAAAAGCGAAAATAAAAATGTATTGTCCTTACATGGATGACACTTTATACTGTAGGATGAATGGTTACTTAGCGATTCGGTTTTGAGCCAATTCAGTAATGCTCATCCAGTGGTCCATTTCACCTATAAAGAAGAATACATCGACTCTCTGCAGCTTCTCCATATCCTATTAACAAGGAAAGAGGATAGTTTCATCAGAACAACCACATTTAGAAACCTAGGGACCAAAGCTCAAAATAAATTTTCCCTTAGCTTCCTACCGATGAAATACAAATGTAGTCTGATCAGGCGCTTAACATTTAGAACGACATCCACTGGCCCCGAAGGTTGTGTAGAGAAAGAACTTCAAGTTATCCGTGATATTCTAAACGAGAATACATATTCAGCGAAGTTCATCAAATCCAGCATTTGTTACAAAAGTCGTGAACGTAAACTCGGAGCTGTGAAGGAAAAGCCTTTATTTTTACGTCTACAATTCAGGTTGGGTACTCCTACGGAGAACTATCACAACTTTTAACCAGGGCGATAAAGAAAACGTCCTGCTCTGCTCACCTGTTCCTATCCTCCAGTAGCCGTCCAGTGTCCACCCGGCAACTGAAATATATCTTACCTAGTTTCTTCATGTATAAACCATTCCAACTTTTCCTGTGGTTCAAGTTGTGTAGGGCATAAGATTAGGCAAGTTCGTCTACGGATTGGAGAACACTTACCAGCTTGGTACATCAAAGGATAAATTAAATGCATTCGTTTTCTATCCGGTAAACGACGCTTCAACTTCATTAAAGAAGATAAAAAACGAATGCGATATGAGAAATAATGAGAAAGATTATAGTAACCGTAATGTTGGTATTCAAAACTATCTAAGTATTGATGCATTACTAAGACACTGTTTCTTATAGAATTAAAGGAAGAGAAAATCATCAGGTCAGAATGTAACTTGTGGGTATATGGATCTGACCTTCAGCCAGTTTAGACATACAAAGCTGTTACATTTCTCTCGTTAATATGTGAGCGATATTTTTTCCCTAGTCTTTAGAAAACTCGCATAGCTTGTGTGCATATAGGAAAATTAATGAGCATTCAGTTTTATAATTGGTATAGTCAGTCAACTTAACTGCATAGTCCTTAGATCAGGCAGTGCATAAATCGAAGAACCATTTTCTATCCCTAGTGGGTGATTCACATACCTGTCACCATGAAGTAGTTTCAGCATAAAGATGAATACTAATTAGCTCCAGAGCACTCTGTGTTCAAAGGGGATCTAGCCTGAGGTTTAGTTTGTCGCCTGTCATGTTTGAGCTGTCCCCTAGTTTATGTTTATCTCTTCTTTTCAGTGCTATTTTAGCATCCATTTTGGAGGCATTTTCCCATATTCTTCTAAATAATGACAGAAAACATGTATCTTATTCAACAGTTCAGATGCAACATTTCTTATTTCTTAGAAATGATCGTGAAGACACCACTTACCTGTTTCAATGTTTTTCACACAAGTGGAGTCGACTTGTTGGAACAATGTTCAGCCATAGCTTATAAAACACAAGCTCAGTGGTCTAGTGGAAAAAGCTCTATTGTTTGAAACATCGGGTTCTCGGTTTGACTGACAGTGGAGCATTGTCAGTCAGTGTGGGGGGGGCGGATGTGCCTATCTGACGAGTCTCAAAATAGGATGAAATGCGAATTATGGATTCCACGTCTAATCATTACCAAATATTTAATTTCGAGTTCTTATCCGTGATAATATCCCCTTATTCGTCTAAGGAGCCTATATGCTGGAATTCGGCTGATAAATTCAGTCCCGATATTTAGATAAGAAAAGAAATAAGTAAATAATTATAAGTGTTGCTTGGGTTAACCCTTATACACTAAGGCACTATGTTAATTGACTGAAAGTAGGTTCATGTATGTCGCCTTCAATGTATGTCTTTAGGTTTGCTGAACTAAGCTCTTAACAAATCTTATTAGTGGGTCGTATAAACAACAATAAAAATGTGGCACAAGGGTAGAGTGATCACCAATCACGCATGTGGCTCATCAGTTGACACACTTGTTTACCTCGCTAAACCAGTAATAAGACCGGTAAAGAGGAAAGGTTGGGCATGAGGGTAGCGACTTCATCCTGTAAAAGTTAAACACTGCTACAGAAACTTCAAGCCACTAGCTTGGAGCCTTATGTTCCACTGGGAACGTGAAGGAAAAATTATTATTATTATTTATTATTAATAATATTCCACGCGGTCATTACAGAGTGAAAAAGAAGTATTTGCATTTGATTCGGTGGGTAGCGTATGTTTCATCAACTACTGTTGAAATTGTAATAGTTATTCTAAAGCTGAATAGATTAATTAATTAATTTTTTTTTTTGATTGCACAATAGTCAGTAACTAGAGTAGCGTGTGTGTGTCTAGTCCAATCTTTGAGGTGAACTGAATTCTACCAGTCAAATTTGCCATGTGACCACCATGTTAGGTGGCTCACTATCACAGTGCACTGTGAATTGTTGGTTTTACAACAAAGTACATATATCAACTACTAACTTCTAAATCACCGAAAATTGCCAAAGCTTTTATTTTAATTGTTGTATATGTTTTTGAGAGATATTGCATTCAATTCCCCGACATCTGACTTTTAGGTATCAGAGGTATATTTATAAACTAAGGGTTATCCAAGATGATGAAAGCTACAGACACAAAACACTTTGCTTTTGTTCACCAATTCACACTCAAAGAAGTAATTGGCCCCACAAAAAATACTGAACATAATCAAGAATTATTATCAGAGAAGCAGAATATTTTCTGCTATCGCTTATATCTGTATTAATCACACTTCATATTTCTCCTTTACAGATTCTTATCTATACAGATTTAGCTCAAGGAACACAGATGACACAGATCTATACCATTTCTTCAAAAGATACAGTAAAAGACGTTATCAAACAGATACTTGCAAGAAATCATTTGAGTTTGAAAGATCCAAATTTATTTTACCTCACCTTCAGACGTCAATCTTCTAGTCATGAAAATAAAAAGGGTGTCAGGCAGAGGCGCATGTTTCAGAGTAATGTATACGAAGAAAATCTACAATTGTCAACAGCTTGGCCACTGCAAATAAATCAAAAAGGTAATCTTCTCAAGTAGTAATTTAGGCATATTTCGACATCTTATACTGAGCGAATTTTAAAAATTTTATCATATTTTTACGTTTCTCAGCGTTTAATAATAAAAAATAGGGGGGGGATATTTTCTCAGTAGGGTTGTTTCATGTCACTTAAGTCGCGTTATTAAAATTCTTTTCTGTGTAGGCAAATTTAAAATTATGCCTCGTAAAAAACCCAATCAGAAGCAGCCAAAATTATGTATCGAATGAGATTGTGTAAAAGAATGTGATTGCAATATTTGAACCTTTTTGGGAGTCTTCTGTTTGGAAGGTCAATCAGTCCATGTTTAATGGCAGCCGTTAAGCTGTTGATCTTATCTACGACGCTAATTATCAAACCTCATGGATAAGGGAGACATTTTACTTCATAAACTTACTTCAGTGAAAGTTGTTCTTCCACGATGTGAAATTTATATATATATATATATATATATCATGATCCCAAAATAACATTAAATAAACTAACGACATCGAGACAAATTACAAAACAAGATCGATAGCGAATGAAATGTAACAGACATATTTTACCTCGATTTTATGGTAGACCGAAACCACGCAAACCAAACATACCCTTACGACTAATCGTTTGGCTTCCAGGAACACCAACATATAATCTATCTGATGAACTTTTCAGGAAATTAAAATACCTAACAGAATCATGTGACCATTCTATCGATTCGTCAATTCAATTTTTAGAGAAAATCAAAAACATTCAGGTAGAAGACAATGAAATAATGGTGTCCTTTGATGTCACAGCATTACATACTTCAATTAGTCCAAAACTAGCAACAGAAACTATGCAACAATTACTCTATAGTGACGAAAACGCAAAAACGCAGTGTTCAACTTGGATAGAACTCATAGAATTATGTCTTACAACATAATTCCAGTTCAGTACTCAAATATACGAACAGATAAAAGGGACACCAATGGGATCACTCATTTCAGGATTCATATCTGAAGCCATCATGCAACTATTAGAATTAAAAGCTCTACCTATAATTAAACCAAAAGTCAGGGTACGTTACGTTGATGATACATTTGTAATAATTAAGAGAAATCATTTAGAATATACCCATAAATTAATAAACAACGTATTTGAAGACATCAGATTCGCAAAAGAAGAAGAATTAGATAACAAAATCCCATTTTTAGATGTCTTAATAAGGAGAACTAATACAGGAAATATAGAAACACAAATATGTAGGAAATCAACGCACACAGATCAAATACTCAACTAGGGTAAGAATAATCCAATTACTTAAAAAAGAAACTGTGTGCAGACAGACATTGTTTAAAAGAATTCAAACATACTGTAGCACTCCAGGGTTGAAAAGAATGGAAGAAAAATACCTACTAACGGTCTTCAAAAAGAATGGATATCCGCGAAATTCCATCAAAAAGTGTTTAAAATCAAGTCACAACACCAAAAGAATCATTACCAAGGACCACAACAAAACTCATCCTACCATATATAAAAAATATGTCTGAAATAACAGCTACAATACTGAAAGCGTTTGAAATAGATATACCGCACAAATCCTTTTATTCGATATTGTGCAAACCGAAAGATCCAATAAAAAAAGAGTTAAAATTAATACCATTTAAAAAATAAATTCTATGAACTCTAACAGGCATTACATCGGCCAAAGTGGGCGTCCCCTTCGAATCAGAATCCAGGAACACAAATCAGCTGTGAAAAGACATGATATATATTCTTTCATATCATTTTATGTAGATAATTATGAACACCAATTTGATTAGGATAATGTCGAAATTTTAGACAGAGGGAACACAAAAGGGGCCAGGGAATTCCTAGAAGCCTGGTACTCTAGCGAACCAGAGATTAACAAACATGTTAATAAAGATCAAATATACCAACTAACAAAAAGTAAATCATGTGACAAGAAAGTTCAAAATCCCAGTCAATAAAAATGATCAATAGAGATGTAAAGATGGTTACCAGGAGACGCCATTATATCACTCATGGAAAAAATTTAAATCAGTTCACTTTATGCCAAAAAGTTGCGCTGAAGATGTTGTCCAGATGGACGACGAAAGCTCCGCAACTAAACCAACCAGCTCAGAGAACACTACTGACTGCATATATATATATATATAATATCATTTGATTACTAAAAGATATTTTGTTCTATGTCAACTCTACCAGACAAAAATTATAAAAGTGATCGTTTATAATTCGTCAAAATTCCAAATTTCAAGACGAAATGTTACAGTTCTACGAGGTTATGCATAGGGGCAGCTAAGTAGTAGTTAGATTAAAATTTGGCGTAGTAAGAAGTAGAGCTACAAGTTTTTTCTGTATTGTGTTAGCAGATATATATTAGACAACTTTATGGGTAGCTATTCAGGGTTATTACAGTCTTCGGCTAATTTATTTCTCCGGATGCACAGTTTACTTAAGTAGAGGTAATTCACACAAATTTGACTGAATTTGTACTTGATGAATAGGCTTGGATCAGAAAAGCAGTATTGACCTTTGTTAATTTGAAATCAATGCGCAAACCTGCAGCACTCAGCATAAAGAACAAAATCCAGATTTTCAACTCTAATGTCGAATGAGGTAGTACTTTTAACTTATTCAGAGACTGAGAGAGTTGCGAAAAGCATTCGGAACAGCTTTCAGATTTCCATCAACCATTCCCTTCACTTCCTCGATACTAAAGATCAAATGGCCGTAAAGTACCAGTATCAAGGAATTCCGGTAAGAAAAGCCAATCAAAATTCGATCACCCAGTAAACGCAGATAGACTAGAAACACACTAAAGAGACCGTTGAGTGATATCAAGCTCAAGATAGGCACTTGAGTGAAGCAAGTAGAAAACCACGGGGGTGACGCGGAGGAAATGAGAGCTTATGATCAATCATTCAGCCAGATAAAAAGGAGAACGCAGAACAGGATGAAATAAAGATGCTCTGCTGAAGTCATATGTTCCGCTTGGAACCTAAGCGAATAACAACGACAATAATGATAGCAATTTCAAGTAGTTTACTGGACTGAAGCTAGATATTATTCACATGCGAACCCACTAAGTGTCATTATGTTAAAAGGTCCAGAAAAGAAGGCTAATATCTTCTTTTAAAGAAAAGTTATAAACAATTTATTCAATCAATATGCATTAATCACAAAATGATGACCTCTCAAAGTGTGTTTCTCTCTATCAGAAACATTAATGGCATACTTTGAGTGCTTCATATTTCGAAGTTATACAATTCTGAGTTACAGAATTTGGTATACATATTAAGAAGAAGAAATTTGTCATTATTTTATTTTTATTCACTGCTTTTACTTTACTTCTGTGTGAAACTATGCGAAAACCTTAGTGTGATGAACAGTTTTTACTTTCACTCAGTCTATTGATTTATCATTTTATTCAACGTATTAATCGAGAGAAACAGTGCACAGGTATACACATAGATGCTTGTCTATAGATAATACGACTTTGACATACACTCAGTATGTTTGTTACTTAATGTTAGATGTGTGTGTATACAGGGACAATTTAGGTATTTTATCCTGATTTAGGTGAAATGACAGAATCAATATGTGATTTGGTGAAGAATTTTTTTTTTGTTTTTACTAATAAAAAATCAAAACATCTAATGATGAATTTATTTTTTTTAAAGTGAATTTTTCTCTCTAGTTAAACAATATTTAGACAAAAAAATGTGAAGTTTTCTTTTTTGCTCATATTTGAAAAGATTGCTAAATGTTGTAAACATTTATGGAAAAACATATAATTCGGGTATTCGATAGTGTGAATTTACTGATGAATAATAGTATGCGCCAATGAAGCTATAAGCAGATTACATTGAAGTAATTTGGAAGGTGTTTCAACGCTACTGTTCACCCAAATCCACAGCTGTGTAATGTCCGGAGTAAAGAAACACTGCCTACTGGTACCAGTGATATCCCTGGTTTTGATGGACTGGATCATGTGACAGGCTGAGGGCAGTCAGAAGACAGGGATACACTGGACCGACAAGAAGACTCCAGTGGACGATCTTTGTCTTATATCATAAAAACTCTAAGATGTACGGGTGACAAGTAGGGCGCAGCAGGTCGGGTGTGAGCAGAAATACTCGCCAAAGACATTGGCTAGGGTTCGCGCTATGTCATGAATTGGCAAAAGTTAGGATTCACGGGCCATTAGATTGAGTCCCAGTGGCTTCATAGTATATGAGCTCGCCTTGTAACCAGAAGGTCTTGGGTTCGAATACAGGTGGGTGCGTACTGATGAAGAGTCCCAAACTAGGATGAAACAGCTATCCAGTACTCTCAGGTTTTCCAGTGGTTCTCTAACTAATGTCAGCTCATGATGAAATCATGTAACCAATCAAATCCCTACAAACCAAAACTTGAAAACCGATAAATAGGCAGAAGAAGCGGCAAAGACAAGACTTCAAATGAAGATAGAGGTGATGCGAATACCCGACAACCAACAACAGCAAAAACACTAATGAATGTAAATAGGGAGAATTCTTGGGGAAGTCACCTCTTTCCCTTATGTAAGCAATGTCATTTTAATTCCTGATAGCAAAGATGAGAATGTCATTGGGAGGATCGGACAAGCAAGATGAAACTTCATTAATCAGAAATCACGATGTAAATCTCATGCCCTCAGCGTAAACAAAAGGGTTCAGATTCCTAACAATAATGTCATGTGAGTGCTTCTATGTGGTTTTAAGACTTTGGGTGCCGTCAAAAAGCATTTCCAAGGGGCTTCAGGTTTTATCAACAGTTGCATTTGTCGCATATTGAAGATCAGATGGCGGAAAACGATTAGCATCAAAGAATTCTGGCGATGAAACAATTAATAACCTATCATACCATAAATGTGTAGAAGAAAGTTGATATGGATCGGGCGCATGTTGACGAGATAATTGAGTGATACCACATGCAATGCAGGGCTTTCAGTGGAGACAGTGAAAGACGACTGTAGAGAACAGGATGAGATGAAGATACGTTTTTGAAGCTCTATGTTCCATTGGGAATCCAAAGGTATAATTGTGATATACAGATATTTCGCACGAATTAAAAGACGGAGAATAAATATAAACCAATTCCTGGCAGGTAACATCCACCACTTTTGTTCTATAGGTGAACCGGGGATTATTAAATGACACTGACAAATCAATATACAAGACAGTAATTCGAAAAGATAGTCATTAACCAGTTCACTAATGTTAACGTCGATTAAGTGCAAGTTTTTTACACATTATATTATTATTGACGATTCTCCGTCTTTAATTTTGAAATAAAGGATGAACCATTTCTACTTAGGCTTTCACATCTAAGCAACAAAAGCCTATAAAATTATAAAATATTTAAGTGTTAGTTGAATTTATTTATGCTACCCTTTCTTCTCTTTTCTGTTTAGAAGTTGATGTTACTCTGTATAGCGATGCAATATTATCAAGAACTTTAGATTTAACCAAAGACAACAGGTAACACTCAATATTTCATAAATCCATTTTTGATTGTCATGCATATACGTATCAGTCAAGTTATCTCTTGTTTTAATGAACTGAGATATTTTTAACTGTTTAAATACTGAGGAGTGTATTTTTCAAAATAATTGGTTATGGATATATTTTTCGCCTTTCAGTATTGAATGGTTTTATAGCTTCGAATCAAAGTTGGAAGAATCAGACTTCTATATTTTATGATTGATGCTTCAAGGGTAAAACCAGTACTGATGACGTCAGTAAGTTGAATGATAAAATTATGACGATAAAATATCAAAAGTAAGATGAGATGTTGTGCATTGTTATTATAGGTATTATATGTTTGTTTCCGTAAACCTCCAACAAAAAACATTGTAGTTTGAGGCGAATTCACTGCATCTGGTGTCCTTTAAATCTATCACATATACACCAAGTTCAAAATGTGTTTAGAATTTGATAAAAGTGCTATTCTGAATAATAAATAATTTAAAATTATTAGCTGTCTTTATGAATTTAGACTAAGCAACAAGAAGACGTAATTTGTCTGAATCGCGTAATGTTTTTACGCAACACATTTCAAACAATCTGATCACACACAGATTTGTCATAATAAAATATATGGAATTAATAAACAGTTAAGACGTAAGAAAATTAATTTAGGTCATTTTAAAAGAACATATTAAATAACACTGAAGATCAATAACAGAGGTAATAGTTCATCTGCTGTGGTATCAAAACAAAGTTTATAGCAGGTTCGGGGTGAGGCAATAACTCATTGGAGAAGATATTGGGAAGTGGTCGCGCTATGTCATCAATTGGCAGAAGTTAGAATTCATGCACCGGCCATTGGATTGGGTCCCAGTGGCGTAGTGGTCTACGAGCTCGCTGGCCTCTTAACCAGAAGGTCTTGGGCTCGAACACTGTAGTGTGGGTGCGTGCTGATGATGAGTTCCAAACATGGACGCAACATCTGTCCAGAATTCCTTAGTGTTTTTTCAATGGTTCTCTAACTGAAGCCAGCTCATGACGATATCCTCTAACAGATCAAATTTTACCAAGGAAGCTTTAGAATGATGACAAATTGTTACTTTGAACACATAAAGGTGGTTTTAACTTCCTAATTGTTAGGGCTATCACAAACTTTAGGATGACACCAAAACATGTTATACTGATAGGGTCAAAAGACGTGTAAACATCAATTTTATGTCTTGTCTCAATAATATGTTTCGCAATAGAGCAGCTAGGTCTCCTGTCCCCACTAATAACGGGTTCTGGGGATTCTGTTTGCTTTGGAAGCTATTTAAGTGTATGATCTGAACCCAGCCCTTATTTGCAGCGATCGATAAGTCCTCCCAATGTATGTGTGTCCACAAATCCTTTTAACCTGACGTAAATTTATTTTCTTGCTTCTTAACTCTTTATTAATTTCAAACATATTCCTATGACAAGTCCATGTGTGATTAGAATTTTCGAAATTTGTTTCTCAAATACATTGCACTATTTGGACAAATTGCGTCTTCTAGTTGCTTTGCAATCAAAAATCGATAGATATCCTTCTCATGTTACCTCCAACTGTGTATACAAATTGAAGGACAGAAAGAAAGGGCATATCTAAGATTTTCTGAACATGTACCAAAAAGCTTACGTCTAAAGGGAACAAATGCTTTAAACAGTGCCATCACAAGGCATCTTCTCGACACGGGTCATGAGGTGGACGTCGAAAAGTCGTTCAAAATTATCAATAAGCAAAATAGCTCAATTCTCCTTAAGTTTGCTGAAGCCATTTCCATCAAGCGCATGAAACCTGATTTATGCGTCCAGAAAGAAGCTGTTATGAGCCTTTCTTTGCTCTGTTAACTGGATAATTTCACCTCTCTTTCCTCCGAGTGTGAAATGCTAAAAGTTTCCATTGTGTTTGATTATTATTGTTCGGAATAGTGGTTAATATTGCATATTTATATATGTATATATACTTTTAGTGTAAGAGTATATTGATCGATTGATTTCTGTTTAAACCGAACTCTGTGCAAGTATGTTAAAATTGTTGTTGTAGATATAATTAATAATGTCTTTGCCATGTAAGCAGCTGACGAGAAGGCAACGAAATAAAAGATGGTACCATTTTATTCTGCTAAAACTGTAGTTCTTGCTTTGTTCAAATTTATTAAGGGGAATAAATGTATGAAATAACTTGTAACAGTTGAATGGACACAAAACATGAACAAAAACCTTTTAACACCTAGGCATTCTATGTATGGGAACAATGTATACTTTTAATTTGACCTTTGTTCATACTCTCAACCTTTAACAGTTTATTATTTTCCATTCATATTTCTATGAAAGGTATGTGTGTGTCGGTGGCTCATTGGTACAATGGTTGCCGACAGCACATATGGTTCGGGGTTCGATCCCCGGCAACAGACGCACTTCTTGACCCCACTAAGGCAGTAATAAGACTGGTAAGGAAGGAAGGTTGGTTATGAGGCTGGCAAGGTCATCCAGTAAAAGTATACACCACCGCTACAGAAACTTCAAAGCCCCAGCTTGAAGCCCTATGTTCCACTGGGAGAGTAAAGGAATAAAAAAAAATGGAAATTATGTGTATTATCAGGTTGTTCAAAATGCTCTGTGTAAATAAGTTCTATGGATCAGGTAATTTATGACTTGTTACCAATTTGCTGAAAAGGAACTAATAATTTCCAAAACGGTAAAGTTTATAATCTCATAAATCAACACACAGGGAAAAAAGTACGAATTGTTTTCAAGATGACAAATCATCCCAATCAAGTAACAGATAGCTTTAAATCACAATGAATAAGTGAGATTAGAGTTTATGGTGGTAGAAGGTATGACATAAGAGACGGAAGCTTAAATAATGTATAGTAGTAGGAAAAAATTATGGTAAAAGAGTAAGGGATCTGTCAGAAAACAAATATTACAACATAGTGGATTTAATGGATAGTAGAAAATGTTAGAAAGATGAATAATGCTTAAAGAGTATATAAAGGGATCAAAGCAACAACAAAGTAATAAACAAAAATTAGTTAAAGATGAGCTATGTGAAAGTATTTTGTACCTTAGCTAGGATTAAATCAGCAGATTGCCGCTAAAAAAAAACTTAACAATCTATTGTTCCTATATCCGTTTATCGCATAAAAGCTGCGTTTGAAGGAAGCATGTATCTACCGGTAACAGTGACAAGCTTTTCGAAACATGCGCACAGACTGTTTTGGTAAACGCGCTCTCTCTCTCCATCATTCCAAAGCATATGTTATCTGTAAATGCATGTAGTTGATTAAACAGAGATTCTAAATATTTTTGAGCTCAGACTTTGAAATTTATTCTAGGCAGTAAAATTAATTACAGTTATCTTCAAGTAAAAGTCTGTTGTATGTCATAAAGTAGTAATTTGTTTGCTAAATGTTTAACTCAGCAGTAAATAAAGCCTCCTGCTTGACAGATCACGTTAGACAATGAAAGTGAAATGTTGAAAGAATAAATTGCTATTCCCCTTGTATTCATATCTGATTAATGAAAAGCTGGATAATTTATTTCACAGACAACATTAGTGACAGACTGTGAAATAGTTTTAATAAGTGTCTAGTAGATGCAAACATGATTTATTGTGTTAGTTAGTGTATGTACATGTGTGTGCACAAGTTATGAAATAAAACGAAATCCTAAGATGATAAAACTAAGTGCCTTGCTTAGACAAAGAAAAAGTGCTATTGATTTAGCGAAAAATAATCTGTTTACATAATTATTAGGAATTAAACTATTGCCTTATACCTTAGACAACTGTTCACCGTACAAGTATCAAGACCATAACAACAAGTCTCTGCATTTTTCAAAAAGACTAATATTTGATTATCTAACTACATCTGTCGAAATTCAAGGTAACACATAAGTGAAGATGTACCACACAGAGCTTCACTCTTTTTTAAATTACAGAATGTTTTTCTGAATATGACTTTTTGTGACTGGGATTTAAAGAATATGGTATTGTACATTTTTTTGCTGATTCAATTGATATATTATGGTAAACTGTATCACACTAATAGATATTTGTGCTACATGAAGTGCACATGGGTTTGCAGACCTCCACTGAGTTTGTTACAAATGATTTTAACCAGTTCTTCTCCTCATTTCCAGCTGCAAAATTTGAACCTTCAATGAAGCAAGTGTCTTCTTTACGGCGTTAGATTGATGGAAATATGTCAAAACTTTCCTGTTTTCTGAGTTTACTGCTGGTCAGATGACGAAACATTTGCGACTGAGTCAGACAGGAATGGAACCCAGACCTGTCGTGTGACCGGGGAGTATTTTATTAGTCCTTAATTTTAACTATTTTCTGGGTATAACCCCATAGAGTACCATTTCTATGAAGTGAGCTCAAAATTTACTATATAAGAATTAGTTGTACTTCGCAGCACATTTAGATATACCGCTTCATGTTTGTAAATTAAAAGCTAAATATCATTTAATTCAACCTAAACTTTCCAGTTCACTGATTGGACTGAAGTACTGAGCCTAAGGTTGACATGTCGACTCCCTCTGCAGATGCGTCGACGATGTCTGCTTATTTAACTTGAAGTAAATTGCTGGGTGGTAACTAGCAGTAGAATCCAGGATGGGCATTTCTTCACCCTCGAGACTTGTCATCCGAATGTATCTACATTCCCCAGTGAGCGGTGGTGTCCCCAATGAGACCCAAACCTTGTACCCATAGTTTCAAACGCCACAATGCTATCCACCAAGCCACTTTGGAACACAATCCCTCACTGCGAAACGTAGGTGAATCCAGATGACAAGTCCCAAAAGGGCGAAATGCACATACTGGATTCCACTTCTGGTCACTATCCACCAATTGGCTAAATAGTTTGTCTAATATAAACCTCACACTATCTATCTCAGCAAAGTTTATTCAAAACTTTCGGGCTGAAAGCCAAAATATTGTGACCAGTTGGTGGGAACCATCGTAATATTGATCGCCGGGTGTGTAAAACTTGCAAAATAGCATCATTTACTGCCTAAGAGGTTTATTAATTTCAGGTTTCTCCATCATATGCAAGTCACTGAATTGTGTGCTGATATCTGGATTTATTCAAGGAGTTTTCGTTGCAACTGAAAGAAAACGACAGAACTTATGTTGAGCATGAGTGTATCATTTATAAGTTATTGAAAACATATGTGCTAGCGAAATTTGCTCCCCATACTAACAATGATGAAAGCTGCCACACTTTAATTGTAAAAAGATTAAATTAGCAATTATTCCTTTTAATACTGCTTTGTGTGTTTTTATCACTTTGTTCAAGTATTAAATAGGCACTGGTAGATGAATGATAAATATGGATTCACTACAAGGACTAAATATTTCTTAGAGCAAAGTATAATAAGTTTGTGCTATACTGAAAACCTCGGAGTACTGGACAGCTGTTTCATCCAGGTTTTATGATTCTAGTGTTCGAACCCAGGAATTTGTTCTTCCAGAGTAAGCTCTTTGACCATTTGGCCACTGGCACTTGATTCAGTAGCTGATTAATTCCAGCTTCTATCAACTAGCAATATATTCTCAGAATCTTGAAGAGTCCCAGACTGGAACAAAACAGATACCTAATACTTTCTTCAAATGATGTAAACTTTTGATCGAATCTGTAACCAATCACAGCCCTGAAAACCAACACTTGGTAATTATATCAAAAATTCAAATTTATAACAACAATAATTATGAAAAGGGTGAATCATTGAAAAAAAAACCTTTTCAACATTGAAAGGTGTCAATTAACATGAAACAATCGACCTAAGTTTTCTTTTTAATGAAACTTACTGTCCCTACTGCAGTATAGTAACTAACCTGGCTCTCACGACCCTACTAATCAGTGTAATGCACCACTATTTCGTATTACCTATGGGGCAGTCAGTAGTCAAAAAGCTGCGTACCTGAATTTCGGATTTGCTAATATTCATCAGTAAGCGATACATACGTATCCATGAGAGTAATTTTGCTTTTATGATCAGAATTTGTACCATCTTGTGCCAAAGCGGTAAAGCCAACTTGCTTATTCAAGTCACAAACACCATCCACTGGATCCAAATGATACAGAGAGGTACACAAAGTACTTGGATTATTTTCATTGGACACCAGTAACTAACGTGATGTGTCTAGTCCTATCTTTGGTGCAAACTAAATCCTATCTGTCAGGTTTGCAATGTGACCACCATGCTAAGTGGCTTACTATCACGCGGCACTTTGAATTTCTGCTGTTAGATGGTTGGAGGCAATCAGCAGGAAGCCACATCTGACCTAGGTTTCGTGTCTGTTAACACTGGCAAGACAGCAAGACGCATCTGATACTTCGAAGGAACTCATATCTCTTCTGAGATTCGAACCCAAGTCACCTAGTGCTGCAGTTACTGAATTTACCACTGAGGTATTCAGGCCAACGATTGACCTTCTGTTGGACTGTATTGGATATTTTTGATTGGACACTAGTGCCTGTGCACTGGATTATTATCTGGGAAAGAAAGAGCAGGTTATTGCCATATGCATGTCACGAAAGCATAATCAGTCGTTTTTAAGACTTTCACGAAGCCGCTTGTGGCGCCAATCTTTATTCTACCAGACTTTACAACCAGACAACATAAATCCTTATGTAAAAAATACTCCCTTCATTTAACATTTTGATAGTAAAGGTGTTAGTAATGAAAAATAAAGTATATTAGACAGTAATGTATATGAATGCACAATAAACACTTGAAACTTTTTCAATAAATTTTATAGGTTAACTCTACATATGCAAACAGGTGGAGTACTGAAGGTCTACGACAGCTGCTTTTCGAACCCAGTAAGTTGCGATTTCATGCTATAAACTGTTTATTTGTTATCATAAAAAACACTGATTAGAATCTATCCCTATCCATTTACTTCATGTAAAAGATTAAAAGCTTTTTTTTACAATTTTTATACATACTTATTATTAAAAATTAGTAAGTTGTTATAGAATTTGGCTTATAAATTGAGAGGCATAATGTATTCTATATTGGTCACTGAATATTTTGACCAGAAACAAGCACATATTCATGTTGAAAACTACCTACACTGTAATCTTCGCACTTGACTATAACCTGTTAGTTTGCTGAACTGCAATGCCTTGAAAAGTATTTTTTAAATTATTGAAGTGAACAGGATGCGCGTTAATGAATTTCTAAAAATGAACTGAAATTCATTTTTAACGAAATAATCAAGGTATACAAAAATGCAGTTAACGACATTTGTTAGGAGTACAATGTTTCGCGACTTAAAACGGTGTGAAATAACACAATTTAAAACACTGAAATATTACCAATTTGAAATCTACACAGTTCGATGAGGTGAAATTTTTCTCACAGCTCGCTTTAGAAGTTGAAATTATTCAGATAATAATGTGATCTGTTTGATACCATGAATACTAGACCAGTAGTACTCGCTAGCTAGATCACAGTGATCTAGTCAACGAATGCCCGTTTCGCTAGTTTGGGGCCGAGTTCCTTAGTGATATGCACGGTTCGACTCAGCTCAGACAGCCGAATCATTTCAAGTCAACCACTTTCTGCCTGATTTTATTTTATTTTGATTATAGCTTGGTTTCACACAGTATAATTGGCACAAGTATGGGATTTTCAGCGTGTGATATCGGTAGTGCAAATTTAGCAAGCCTATCATAGATTTCAGGTGTGCGTCGGCTGGGGGTCGAACCCCGGAACTTGCGGATTGCCGGGGAACGTCCTAACCACTGTGCCACCGACGCACGATTCACTGGTAGACAACTACTCATGTCATTCAGTTGGCAGTATATTGTCTTTAGCAGTGAAATACTAGTCAGAAAAATAGTATTTCAGAGTGAATCTAACAGATGAATCTAATAGTGGAGAATTAGCTCTAATAATTTGAAATAAGCCAAGGATACAAACTGATCACCTCCAAATAATGATGAAAACTAGTGAAAACTCGCAGCTACACACTTCTAATCACTCAACTTTTAAAAAATGTATTACGAAGCTATGCATCAATGCAGAAAACCATTATTCTTTTGTTATCGCTTCATGATTTCTAAATAGACAAATATGTTGAGAGATAGGAATGCAGCATGAATTGTAAATTTAAAAGAGTTGTGTTTTAGTTACTAATGAGTAGCTGTTAAGAAACAGAGGAACTATTTACGCATTTGCTATGGATACATGCTGAGAAAGCAATTCCTTTTTATTCACATAATAAGTACTTTAACTAAGACTGCTTTCACCCTAACGTTATTGGCTATTAAAATAAAGTTGGGGAAAAGGAATTATTTTCTAGAAAAATGTTCCATCAACACTAATCCTAAAAGCATTAATGACTTACAAAGTTCAAGAAGTAAATCTATCATCCCTGTTAATCTTATTAAAAACACCATAAAATATTCACTGATATCGCGTAAAATCGTAAGTTTTAGTGACTGTACAGAATCTATCACATTGATATAAAGTTTTTTTTGTATACTAAGTTTGATGATAGCCTGTTGTGTTTATCAACACAGTATATTGGGAAGATGGGGATATCTATATCACACATTCTAATAATTTTCTTTCTCCTCCCCGTACTGAAATTGATTTCAACAAATACATGTGACGTCACATTAAAGTACTGATTATCTGATGTCAATACGATGAAAAAATGATCCTTAGTTTAAAATATAGTCTGTTTTTATGTAATAATGTACAATTATGCGTATCTGAAATGCCATCAAATAATCCGAAGTGTATTGCTACACGTTGTTTTTATAGAAAAGCGGTTGTAATTATCCTAGATTCCGGGTGAAACCCAGGGATTCTGGAGCATATGTCTATTTTACCCTGTTCACTGCAATCCTTTCTTCCTGGTTCCAGGACTCCTCATACACTTTCGTTAGCAAATGCTGGAGAAGATTTGTAGCTCAGATGGATGATTTTGATATAGTTATGTTCTCTGAGCTGGACGGTTTATTTGTGAAGCTTTCATCGCCCTACTGGTCAACGTCTTTTGTGTATACTTCAATCTGAAGTGAGTTTTTAGATTTCTCCATGAGTTTATTAGTCATCTCTCTTGGTAAACTTGAACCTTTAGGAATTAATATCGGACAAAAACCAACAAAATCACTTCATCCATCTCTGTGTCAACCAAGAGACTCAACAAAGAATGAAGATAAAACCAACATCATATACAAAATAAATTGCCGCGATCGCGAAAAATATTACATTGATCAGAGTGGACGTCCCCTTCGTCTTCGTATCCATGATCATTAACTATTCCTCGAAAGACATGACATTCGCTCCCTCATATCGCTGCATACAGACAATCACAGACATCAATCCGAATGGGATAATGTTCAAATATTAGACAGAGGAAACACTAAGATTGCTAGAGAATTTTAAGAGCCCAGTGTATCGTCAATCAGACAGAATTTACAAATCGATAAGAAGGAAATCTCACGCACAAAGAGTGAAACCTCAATCTAAGGAAACAATCAGATCCAATACAAATACAAGTAGCCTAGAGTGTGAGAAAACACACAAACCAACCAATCACGTTCAAGGTCACCAGGAAAGATGACTAAAATACCCAGTGATAAATCCGAAAGCTTACTTCAAATTGAAGTATGCGCTGAAGATGTCGCCTAGTAGGGCAATGAAAGCCTCGCAAATAAACTATCCAGCTCAGAGAACATGACCACATCAAAAACTTTTATTTGCTCTTCTCACGATCTCCACCATGTTACCTTCAGACGCTCAGTTCGTCATTTCCCACTTCAGTTCCATTCAGTCACCTGACTATAACTGTATCCTAGGCGTGTGGCGAGTCCATCTTCATTTCCTTTGGTATATTTGTTGAACGATAGGTTTTTGGGGGGCGTTTGCAGCTGCTAAAGTGAAGCTGACATAGCTTGGTAAATATCACTTTACTTTTTATTGCATTATCAAGCTGAGGTTCTGATATTGTTAAAAGACAGTAACATATGTCCACCTTCTTATGAAATGACTTATTGATCTTATTACTCTCTTTTAATTACCATTTTTGTTTTAATTTCACTTTGTTGTTAAATAAAGGCATCCATTAGACAATTTCACATAGCAAAAACAACATGCAGTGAAGAGTTGATTGATCTGATACTAACTGTTGCGGGTTCAAGTGATCCAGTAAATGATTATTGTCTTGTGGAAGAAGGCGCAAATGAAGAAAGTAAAATAATATTTTGTTTTTGTGGATTTATAATTGTACACTATCTTTTAAGTATTACATATTATAAACATTGTTATTACTGTAGTTAGTAGTATCAATAATTCTTTCTTAAACTAAACGTACTCAGAATATTTTGATCAGATCACTGCCGTGAATCAAGCATACTAAGTCATGGGAATAAGTCCTATACATATATGAACATTCAGAATAGTTCTCATGATGCACATGTATGTATAAATTTAGATACATATGCTTTGAATACAGTGTCTATTTCTCTTTGCACTTATAACTGTTTGAGAAATTTGGAAGAATTAAGAAGGAAATGAGTAGGAAGTCACAAATCAAGTTCCGTCTTTTTGTTTAATGTACAAACGATAAAAGATTCAATGTAGCATTATTTATAGATGTAGATGATATTGACAGCATACTTAGAGTACGAAATGGTTACTTTCGATTTAAAAATTATCGTTGGATAGCTTGAAAATGAACGCAGCCCAAAGAACAAACCTGAATTTCAACCATATCTATACACTTAAAAGTGTTATTACTTGTTTCGGTGATATATTTCAGGCAATCAACTAACAGAATAAAATCAAATTTGCGACCTCTGTCCAAAATGTGAAAGATTCTTGTGTTCACTGAAGGATAAATATTTAAATTTTACATAGATCTGGTCATCTCTGATTAATAATTGTCAAATCTACTTTCGCTTCTTTTGTTTATCTGACATCAATCCAAAAAGTTAGGTTGGCAGCCACCATACTACTGAGTGCCTTTGTTAACGAGCAACTTACGGTGCATCTCTACCTAAGCTAAAAAATAACATAACAGTCTGATTCTTTAGTTCACTATTCTTCTAAATAATAGTTAGGAGGGAAAATTACTAATTTTCTACATATCTTACGAGTAGGTGTAAAGCAATATGTCACTTAACCTATGAAAGACGACTTGCGTAAATCACTCGGCTAAGTAGATTTACACCCAGTACAATGCATAAACTCTTTTCCATTTCTTACTGTTTTAAGCATCTAATTATGCTTTGAGAATAGCTACATGATCTCGCATATATTTTTAGTCTACCGTCAATGTATTGCAGATCACTCTTCAAATGAAGTGATGGGTGGACATCGCAGAGTATTGGATATTGATTCAGACGGATCACCTTAAAGTCAACCGGTGGATTGCTAAAAAACTATTTTCCCTGAAGATCATACACGAAATGTATTTATTTTTCAACGTAAATGCCCTCAAAAATCTGTATAATGTGTTAACGTATTGTCTAGAATAAAGGTGTCAATATTATATTCATCCTTAAACTGTTTATCTTGCACATCTAATTTACAGGTAGGATATTGCGTCCTAAAGACTATCCCTTATTAATTATTCAGAGTACTCAGTCATCTGGTATGTTGGTTCTGCGTAAACGAGAAGAGGCGTTAACAATGGGTAAAAGGCGTTCAAGTTGGGTAAGTTAGTCGTAATGTCTTTATATCACTTGATTCATGCGTACATTCGTAATTCTTTTAACTTTTTAAATTTGCAACCTTATATAGAGCTAAATGAATCATATTTAGGAATTTCTATACAGCCTACAGATATCTTGACCCGTAAGTGTCTAAGAGAATGTAGATATCATAAAATTAAAGAAACTAATTCTCAAATTGTTGCAATAGCAAACAGAATGGGAAGCGTCCACTATCCATTGTTATACATGTTAAATAACAGAAACTATGGCAAAATTAAACGTCCATCTAATCAATCAGTAGTCACATCATTTGCGCTCAGGTTTTCATCTTTTCCTTCGTTCTTATCGTCCTAATGATTATGTTCACCTATCATATTAGTAGTATTATTAACCAAAAAATCATCAAGAAACGTCAAAACTGGCATTTAAATGTAAGCGGATTTGTGAAATGAGATATTTAACGCTCTTAATTGAAGAAATAATCTATTCTACGTTATAAACCAATAATACTATAAAGTTGAGAACCCAAGAGTTATTTATATCTGATACAATACTGTTCTACAACATACAGCACCACTCTTTGTAAAACGTCTTGTCTTAAATTTTTTGTAGAAATTCGATACTCATCTGCTGATCAGATTTTCGAAATATAATTTTCAAATTAATACCATTTTATTATCTATTAAAAGGTCTTGCTGGACACGTTCACCTACTATAACCGTGTCACTACCGACTTCAAAGTTCACGAATACACATAAATATATATCAAAATCACAATTTCAGAGCATGAAAATAGCAGCAGAATAACACAGAGTGATTTACTTTTGTGGATTCTGTTCTTTTTATCAACTACAGATTTCTATGAATAATTCCTATTAATGAACTAAGTTTGATTGGTTGTATGAAGCTAAAGAGATCCAATAAAAGTTTTTTCATGCTTTCTCCGATTTTTATGTTTAATTTTTTGATGGTATCGATTAGGAATGAAGGGAGGATACTGTGTGCTTTATTGTGGATCTTCTGTGAACGCCTTCCTTATTTTTCCGATACTCACTAACTTTGACACCTTCATATGTGTAGCTTGTAGTTGAAACATTGCTGTCTTACTTGGTAAATGAATGAAATGATATACTTTGGATTTTTCTTGTTGATCTTCATTGATGCTTACTGCTTTTGGCTGAGCAAATTCATCAGTTTTGTCTTCTTTATATTCACCTGAATTTTTTCCTTTACTGCCTGGCTATTGGTTTTCCTTTTTCATCGAGTTCTGGATATGTAAGACATCAACCATATTTGAAATCCCGATATTCTAGGGTTTTTTGCCTGCCCACAGTCTATCACATGATCTAGTCCACCAAAATCAGATTGATGTTAATCAGCAATACGAGGTAAATTATGTGACGAGAAATTTTAAAATCGAAGTCAATTAAAATGATCAATGCAGATGTAAAATGTTTACCGAGAGATGCATTTGTATCACTCATGGAAAATTTAAGTCAGTTTACTTTACGCTAAAAAACTGTGCTGAAGATGTTGTCCAGATGGACGACGAAAGCTCTGCAACTAAACCAACCAGCTCAGAGAACACTACTAATTGTAAATACTAGGTCGTCTTTGCTTACTCCGGTCTTTCTTTCAAAGGCTTCATTGGGCTTTTCTCTGTTAGTTATTTGGCATTTAGAATCTTCATGGGACTGTCGAGTAAGGTTTATAAATGTTTGCAACAGCTGCCAGATTACTTGATGGCAATCACTGTCAAAGGTCTTCACGAAATGCAGGAAGCAGCGAAATGGATTTGTATGTTATTCTTTACTCTGTTTGTGGATGATGCACACTGTGGCATTTTAATCCATCATGATTCGTTTTTCTCAAATGCCTACACTGGTTCATCTTCTGCCTCACTATCTTTCTTCTTCTATCAGCTACGGCAGGTTCACAGCGAGGCAATCTTTGTTTTGCCATTTCTTTCTTCCCAAAAAGTCTATACCAATTTTTCATGTCTCCCTCAGAGTTTTTCTTTATTCTTCCACGCAGGTTTCCTAGATAATGTTGCTTAATGCCCCAACACTGTCGCTAACTGCAGTAAAAATTGCCTTTGTATTTTTGTTCTTCAGTTTTTATGCTTTGATTCTTAACCATGGTCTATCTCAAACTTGTTGAGAGTCCACTGCCATACAGAGGCATCTGGACCTATATCTGGTTCTCTTTTTGATGTTATACCCAGTAAGCTTCTTTCACACTTTCTTAGAACTTAAATGAATTCTACTGAATTTCGAGACCATCTGTTCGACGAAAATCACATCACCTCATGGACATACTTGTTGTTGTATAGCATACCTTCAATCACTAAAATGGCTAAAAGCGAAGAAGTCTGCAATGATTCCTTCTTTCACAGTTATTCCATTGCGAGCCTCTCAACCAAAAACCAGTTCTCTTCCCTTGATCTGTACTTCCAGCTCAGCATTCATATTACCCTTTAGGATTTAGATGTCTTATATATAGATATATAATTGTTATTATTCCCTTGATTTCCAAATGCAGCACAGGGCTTCAACTGCATATCTCCTCTTCATCTTATCCACTGCTGTCCTGCATAGCTGACTACTTGACTGTCCATAGTCCCTGATATTCCCTTACACAACCTTTTCCATGTCACTCTCGGAAACACACCCGATATGCCATTTCCTGTTTGGGTCCCACTCGAGAACATGGCACGCGATGTCATTCGACGGCCTTCTAATAGTGTGCTCAATCAATCTTCATTTTCTTCGGCAGTGGACTATGGATTGGTTTGTTCTCATAGTTTCTTTGCTGCTAATCCTTTCTGGTCATTCGATCTTCAATTTGTAGCCTGATAAGACAGCTGCTGATAATATTCTGCAACCTGTTGGAAAGCCTTTCGTGACACGCCAAGGTTTCGACCTATATAGAAGAAATGGATTAACGCTGATGCTGAAAATCCATGATAACTAGGTAGGGTCCTATAAACTACTATTTACAGCCCTCTTCTGCCTGGCCTATGTTGTTTGTAGGTGTATAGTATGAAACAATTATTAGATATAGTGTTTTCACTTTGAATCTTGGTGTCTTAATCATGGAGAAGACTGAATTAATGTGTATGAAAACCTATGATGTTTTTGCTGAAATCACTCCATCTCTTCGCTCATGGTTGTCACCTCAATTAACGGAGTTGAATATTGACTCAGAAGTTAAAAATTTACAGAGAATGCAATTCTGTTTCATTTGCCATTGCGAATTCTTAACACATGTACACGGTATCTTTTCGTTCCTTGTACAGTCTGAAAAGCCTTTCCGGAAAGCCTCCCGTAGTGCACACATTTCATGTAATCATTGAAAGGAGACATATTGGTCATCTGACTTCTGGAGGACTATCACTTGTCAGTATCACGTGCCTTACAATTGAGGAGACTTCCTTCATCAAAGAGCACAGCTAGTTTATTTTACCCTGTCTTTGAAGTCTTTATAGGGAAGGTGTTATCTTCTATTGGAAGTGGGTTGCTAACCTTACGTACAGTTTTTCCAGGCCCAGGACCAGTAAATGAAAACCGGGCGATGTTCATGTGATAATCAAAATGTTACTGTCCAGTGCATATCATAATAAAAAATTCACAGTCTAGAAAAATTAAAATTTGAACAGAGTTCCTAGTTTATTTTTTCTCCTAATTTTTAAATGGCATTATTATCTACCCCACTTCTACTTAGTCTCTACCTGTAATTACCTCTGTTGCTATCCTGACCTAGGTTGCGACATTTTAGTCAATTATATTACGTCATCTAACTTACTAACTCAGTCTTACTTTGGTTGCTGTTCAATTAACCTTGTTTCTATATTAGATCATTCTTTTATTACCTGATCAATTATATAAACTTGACAAACCTCATGTACACACACACACACAAATAATTATATATAAATGCGATTGTACAGCTATGTGAATGAATCCGCCGGCGAAAAGAGTCTCTTCGCTGAACGTCTTCTCTTTTTCCTAATTTTTAGTTTTTTCAGTACACTATCTTTTTTACTGTAGATCCCCAGCACTTAGTATTTGATTTCACTCACGATATTCTCACTTATTAGTCTCCTAAAATCAAAATTTTACAATTATAATCCTTTATCAGATAATTTATTTTGTCTTTATTATTTCATTTCAGATAAGCAAAACAAAACCATATTTCAGGCGTTCAGCATTCGACAGGGCAAGTTAGCTATTTCTGAAATATTACTCTGCTCCCTCTGGAACATTTTCATTCATGTATACAACGAAACATTTTTCGTCAGTACTTAAATTTCAGAAATATTTTGCCAAGTTCAGGAGAAGAAATTATGCAAACTGTCACAGTATTTCTCCATAATCCCTAAAAAATTCAAAACCACTAACAAAGAACACTAATCAACAGCTTTTGTTTTCGAATTGTTGACCGCTTTTTTAGTTTTCACTGCCGTCATAGCTTGTGCAAGCTAGTGATGAAATACTGCCTTAAAATCTATTGACTTCAGACTATTCCACTGGGAGAGATGTGGGTCATAAAACAGCTTTGGACAGAGATTTTTTGACTTTGATGTTTGTCAAGTGATCAATAGTAAAGCCATATACTACTGGATGATTGGAATAAGTAGTTATATGCTATTCCCATCAAACAGTAGTGCCCGCTACCCGGATCGAAGTGATCAAAACACAAAACGACCATTACGCTGGTTTAAGGGATAGGCTCATGGCTAGTGTACTCGGCTTAACTCAGGTCAGCTCAAACTGCGTAGAATGCAAATTTGATATATCAATAAAACTGATGTTGGATATAGGATTTTCATCATGAGCTGACATTAGTTAGAGAACCATTGGAAAACCTGGGAGTACTGGACATCTGTTTCGTCCTAGTTTGGGACACTTCATCAGTGCTCACACACTGGGATTTGAACCCAGGATCTTATGGTTACAAGGCTAGCTGTCCAGTTCTCCCAGATTTTCCAATGGTTCTCTAACTAATGTCAGCACATGATGAAAATCCTGTAACCAATCAAATCCCTGCAAACCAACACTTGATGTTGGATATATCCAACTAATGTTTAGAGACTGTTACCGAGTTCTTGCTCTTGATAGCAAAACAATATTATGTAGAAAAAAAAGAAATGATAATAACAGCAACCAAACGGAAAGTACTACATCGTACTTTGTACTCACCGGTTAAGTGATCATAGTAAGTCAATTCAAACTTCACTATACGACCTTGTAGCATCTTGTTTGCCTTTAATAAAGAGTTGGAAAATATTTCCTAAGAATCCAAAAACAATTAGACAGTCATTTGTTCACCTCACAGAAAATACTATGGTCAACAACTTGGTCATATAAATGATGTTTGTGAAACTATAGAAGAGCATTATATTTTGATTACTTCTAAAATTGATTTTCGTTATCTTTCTTACTCAATTGGGTAAGTAGTATGATAAGTACTCAGTCGTATAAGAGATGTTCACAATAAGACGAGTTAATTATTTATTATTTGCAAAATGAATTGGTTTCTAAGAAAGAAAGCATACACTTTAACAGACAGTTGACGACTAATTTAATCTCACTTGATGCATCTTGGGAATGTATGAGCATTACTCATAAAAGTTAAAAATAAATACTTATTTTATGTCAAATACTGAACACTCTTTTTTTCAGAAGACTGCAGTGAACTTAATGTACAACACCAAACTTATAATAATTATCTATTTGTTTTCCTGTTTTCTTAACAGAATTCACGTACACCCTCACCAGTTAAACTATCACTCACACAACGGTTAAATCCATTTCCGTGTATATTCAAAGGAATTTCAAGGAGTCGTACAATGGAAAGCTTCAATTCTGAACAACTTCCGCCATTTGAAAAAAGTCAATTCATAGAATCTGAACAAAAAACAAGTCAACAAAATACAAATGAATACTTTCCTAAACCTTTGAATACTCAGACGAATATGTCGTCTTTAATGGGGCAAAACAACAAGGGGGATAATCAAGACAGTTTTGAAGTTTTTGGCTCACCAGCTAGTCAAAATAGTTCTAATGATTCAGGTATTACTACTCATTCATCGACTATTAATAAGAGATTTGCAACAAATCATCAAACAGTGAACAATGATTCAAATGCTTCAGAGTGGTCCCTAGGACCATCGGAATCTTTTATGATGAACCACAGCGGAAAATCCACTTCGACCACTCCACCTCTGCCACCGAAGCCAGTAAATCATCGGACAAGATGTTGTAATGGACTAAAAGATCAATATTTAAAGGCCAGTTCACATGACTCGTGTAACCATCAGTCAGTTGAGCCGCCAAGGCCACATCGTCGAAATCTGTCATGTTCTGAAAAAGATAAGAAATGTAGGTCAGAAAAGAGTGCATCACCTATTTTAGCACTTGATGCGAATGGTATATGTGAAAATAGGCAGAATGCCGTAAGATTCCAGGAAAATGCCAGTGGCCTTTCGCAGTGTGCAAATGGAAATGACTGTCCCTCAGACGATTCTACTCTTAGTGACTTTAAACCTGGAGATCACTTTGAAAGAGCTGAATCTAGTGATTCAGTAAAAACCACGGTCCCAGTTGATTGGGACAGCAAAACAACGAGTCATCAGCAGATATCAAATGCAGCAGGCATAGATGCAACGTATGACAACAACTATAGGCATTCAAACACAGAATATGACGTACCTGCTGATAATTCTATCGACAGAAGAGATTCAAGTCCTTCATCCCTTTTGCTTGATATATATGAAAAGCTAAAGTGTTTTAACAGGTCAAAAAGTCGTTGCTCCTCTCCTCAGAAGCCTCCGTTACCGTTAAATAGAACACAGGTAGCTAACATACAAAAGTACCAAGAGAGAATGGTCCAAACGGACGAAAGCTCCCGGAGCAGTAGTAGGGGATCACTTATTAACTCGCCTTCAAGAGGTTACCACGAAATGAATGGCGATTATGTGAGTAAGAGTGAAGTTAAATGCATTCTTATGAAATTAATACCAATTGTATGGTATTTCTAATTTTAGGTCGACATAATTACTGTGCTGGATGTACACTTCAGTATCATTTCACTGAACAGAGATGAATGACAAACATAATGTCGTAATTCACGACTCTTTTTCTGACTTGATAAGCTTACTGCTTATGTCCAATAAGAAAATTGAGGTTTTTCATGAACTACGCAAAAGACTAACTCTAAGCGGAGTCGACATATAGGAAAAATGGGTTTGTGTACAACGTGTTAAGAAAATAAACAGAAAATTAAAATTCCCTTTGTGCACTTTTAATCGTATTGTCGTTGATAAAATAAAGTCAAACAAGTATTAATATTCTCTTTGATTCCAAACGGAACATAGGGTTTCAGCAGCACATCTTCACTTTATCTTGTTCTCTACAGCTCTCATTAGCCAACTCATAAGGTCTCATCATCTCCTCACATCTACATTTTCTTCGTCATATTTCTTGAGAAACAAGTTCTTTGTTAGTTTGTTCTCATAGTTTCTGGCCATCTGACCTTTCGCATGGAACAAAACCACTTGTTGATGAGTTTGCAGATTGAAGGAAATACTTTCCCTGACACTTCAAGTTTCTAAACCGTGCAGAAGCAATGACTGTATTACCATGGGTGTTGAAAATCCGAAATCTGCTCTTTATTCTGACTACAAAAGATTTTAAAACTGAATTGAGAGTAATGAAAGTTTATCTTGCCCTTGATAACCTCATCTGTGCCTACTGTTATTTGAAACGATGATATCTAGATAAGAGGAAGTAGTGAGCTTCAAATTTCCCTCGTCGATAGTGATTGATGTTTGTTTCTGTTAGTTAGCTATCTTCACTGTTCACTTGAAGTCCTGTCTCCTCTGCTCTTTCCATCAACCCGCTGGTTTTCAAATGTAGCTGCCAACCGTTGATGGTACTTCTGGGCGAAATGCAGTTGGTGGTTGATTCAAAAGTCCTTTGAAATAATCAGCCCATTGTTTTATTTGTCTTTCCTCTTTGATGATTGGATTCCCTTAAATACCTTTTATTGGTTTCATCCTCATTCACCTCTTTCCGGATTGGGACTTGGTTATCTGATATGGTATTTTGAAGTCTTTTTTAACTGCGGCCTATTCTGCGTCAATTGAATTGTAGAACTGACTTTTGTCTTTCCTAGTACTCTTCTTCACTTCCTTATTCAGTTCGCTGTAGACTGAACACTACCTCTCTTTTTGTTGTTCCTTTTTGTATTGGTTCATCTTCTGTTACACCATCCCTCTCTTCTCTTTTAGTCTCTATGTGTCCCTAGATAGTCAGTTTTTGCCTTGCTTGTTCTTCCTTCCCTCTAGCATCACTTTTGAAGTTTTTCCACAGTAGTTTCATCACTTATGCCACATAGTATCCCCACCTTTGATCTGATACCTTCAGTGAAGGCATTCCTTGTAGTTCAGTCCTCCGGTTTTCGAGTACTAAACTTTACCTGTGATCTATTTCCAGTTGCTTTCAAAGCTCTCACTTTGACTGTGAAGCTTTCTTGTACTAGATAATAGTCTGGGACCACATTTACGCCCCTTCTCGGCTTTGTATACCGCAGGCTGCGTCTTCACTTTCTTACGAGTGAGGTGAGGTTTATCTGATTTTTAGTCTGTCCGTCAGATGAAATTCAGGTTGCCTTGTGTTTATCCTTCTGGTTGTAATCACCACCTGCAATCACCAAATGACTGAATGCACAGAAGTCTGTGCAGAGTTCTGCATTCTCATTCATGTCACTGGCAACCTCTCGACTCATGACGAATTCTCTCGCGTATATTGTCTGCTTTCAGTTCAGCATTCATATCTCCTAAAAGGATTTTGATGTCGCCATTTAGGATATTATTCACTACTGTTTGCAGTTGTCAATAGAAATCTTCCCTATTCTCTTGTTGTGAATTTTTTGTGGAGTATAATTTTGGATAATTGTAAATTTTCTTCCTTTCGAGTTGAATGCTGTTGTCATTATTCCGGAGGCGATTGGTTCTCACTGTATAATCTCTTCAGTTGTTGCCGGTTAAATTATAAAAGTGAATGCCTGAATGTGTTCGTGGCTGTCGTCTGGATGAATGTTGGCTCTCCAGTAAACAATCTGGAAAGTTCGCATCCATTCCATATGCTCTCGCAGATTCCTAGCACTTCTTTGCTACATCTCATTTCTTTGGTTGCCTGAGCAACATTTCTAGCCTCAAACATAGTTCGAACATTCCATGTCAATGTGCCTATTTTTGCTTTCAACGTAAAAAATATATCGATTGATGGACTTCCCGAATGCCTTCATCAGTATGTGTCATTCCGTCTCTCCGATTCCAAAGAAGAATAAGTTTTCTTAATTTTTGTTATACCTTGAATTTTATGTAGCGGTTGTATTAGTTTTCTGGGGTAGGGTCACTAAACCCCCACACCTAACTTTCCCTCTATCTTGGATCGGGACTGGCTAGATAACCAGCAAATTGAAAAAAGATATTAAACATTAGCAGTAGAAGAGGACCAAGATGTTAACTTTCACCTTGCGTAGCCGAGATTGAGGAATGCGAAATAATCCTGCAGAAAAACTGACGAACAGTATTAATGACCATTTTGGAGAGTAGAGGTAGACTGTGCTGAAGATTTTGGATACTATCTACTGAGATGTACTACGGGCGTGAGAAACAGTGTGTTTCGAGAATGTTTACTGAAAATTCGTGTACTTCGATCATTTCTTTCTCAAGCAACTGTCCCATTTAAAATCTAATGGAGGGACTGAGTGAAAATACTTCCCCTGATGTACCCCTTACTTGGTTTTAAGCATTCGCTAGCCTTGATTCTCTGGATGATACGCAATAAAAGCCCGCCAAAAATTAAAAAAATAATATGAAGGATGTGAACTAGGGGCTTTGTTAACATATAGAACTAAAAATAATGTATCACTATTCCTATTTTCTCACAGCAATAAACAAATACTATATGGTGTCCACTAGTGCCTGGCTGTATACAGATATTATACATAGTTTCAGTGGGAAGTCCTGACCAGCTCAGTCCACCAGGTCAGTTAAGAGAACAGTTACTTGCCTACGGCGGTGACAAGTTAATATATATATATATATATGACGAATTCTGAGAAGTTGGAATTTATAGGCCATTAGATTCTGTTCCTATGTCTGAATGACCCATGAGCTCACCTCATAGCCTGCCGGTCCAGGGTTCGAGTTCTAACGGATGTTTGCTTTGAAGGGTCCCAAAAAAGGACGAAAAACTGTAGGATAATCCCCGGTTTTCCATTGATCCTCAAACGGATATCATTTTGTGATCATACCTGCAACCAACCAAACACCCGCAAACCAAAACTTAAAAAATTCTATGAAAAACGTAGAGAATAACAAAATATTTTTTGGGTAGCCGATAGTATAAGACGATTCGTTGTTAAATGTACTGTCTATATTTTCATAAGATAACTATTAAACAGCAGATTATTGCTAGATTTCATTAATTTTAGTATTTATAAATAAATGGAGGTGCAAGTAGATAAATGTTTTATTCCATTCTATTCCACTAACTTTCAATAATTTGCTTCATTTATTCATTAAACAGGATGCATCATTTAACGATCTTTTCCATGTTAAAACCCCTACAAATGAAATGAATTCACATGCTTCTCCATGTCGAATGTATTCACCAACTAGCAATACTTTATCTGCAAATATTAACAATGATTCAAGCAAATCGTGGAGAGTTAGAGAAGGGAAAAGTTGTGGTAAGTTTATTATACGCGCCACTTTTTTTTCGCTTCACGTCTTCAGAACTGTACGCACAGCAAACAGATATTAAACGAGACTTACGCCTAACTGAAATACTTATGCTTTTATTCGTTTTAAAGTTTATGCACTATTTGATGGATAGATAAAAATAGATAAAATGATAGACAGGTAGGAATAAGACAGACTTTGTCTGGTTCACACTTTGTGTTCTGGCTAGACTACCAGCCGCTTCTTTTACACGTTATTTGAAATGTAAACCAAAATTCAGAAATGTGTGATAAACCACCGTGTAAAACGTAATGTATGACATTTTGTGGCAAACCGGATATTTATTTAAATTACCCAGTCTGTATCTGAAGCTAGTCTCAGATAAATTATTCATACACGTAAAATACTCAAATGTTTCACCAAAACTACTTTTGAACCAGAAAAGGGATGAACTGCACAAAGTGAAATAGTATTATTTACCATTATTGTTATCGTTATTATTATTCTAATGAGTTCCTAGTAGAACCTGTGGCTTCATCAGCACGTCTCCGTTTCAGTGTATTTTATGTAGTCGTTTTTGTCTGGTTATACATTTATCCATAACCTTCCATTTTCGCCTCAAATGCTCCTTACCATGTCACTCTCCCATTCGGATTTTACTTTAACTGCTGAGGCTCGGTCTTGTACAGTGGTCTACTTTGTGTATTTTCAATCCATCTCCATTCCGTTCAGTATATTCACTAGGCAATAGGTTTTTGGTTGACTTGCTGTCAGAGTTTTTTCTTAAATATCCTTTCCTGTAGCCCATCTGTATCGAGCCGGTGTAGGCAGCTGTTGGTAGCAGCCTACAGTCTGTCGGAAATGCTTTTCGTGACAAATCAAGTCTCTGGCCCCTGTAGAAGCACTGATTTGACATTAGTGTTAAAAATTCGATTCCTTTTTATTATACTGGGGCCATCATACATACACAGACTGATTTCAGAATAATGAAGATATGTATATCTTTTACGCCTTTGCCTTCGACATCCTCATCTGGGCCGCCTTCAGGAGAAACGACACTACTTAGATAGTTGAATGATATAATTATTTTTAAATTTCTCCTCTTATTAATGATTAGTACTTCTTGTTGTTGTTGGCTAGATGTCTTCATCCTTTCTGTCTTCTCTATGTTTTACAGGATCTAATCATGAGCTGACATTGGTTAGAGAACCATTGGAAAACCACTAAGGAGTACTGGACAGCTGTTTCGTCCTAGTTTGGGACTCTTCAGCAGTACGCACCCACTGGGGTTCGAACCCAGGACCCTCTGGTTACAAGGCGAGCTAGCTCGTATACCATTGAGCCACTGGAACCTGATCCAATGGCCAGTGCATGAATTTTAACTTCTGCCAATTTACGACATAGCGCGGCCCCCAGCCGATTGTCTTCGGCGAGTATTTGTCCTCACACTCGACCTCATGCACCCTACTGGTCACGACTTCTTAATGGTATACTAGCTCGCCTTGGAATTAGATGGTCCTGTGTTCGAACTCTGGGGTGTGTGTGCTGGTGAAGAGTCCTAAACTAGGACGAAACAGCTGTCCAGTACTCCTTAGTGGTTTTTCCAATGGTTCTCTAACCAATGTCAGCTTATGCTGAAATCCTGTAACCAATCAACCAAATCCCTACAAACCAACACTTGAATATTCTTTGTTTTATTTAAAGTTCAATCTTCTCTGAGACTTCTGTCAAATTGTCTGTAGATATCCCAGTTTTTGTGAAAGTATTGCATGTTAATTAATTATTTATTAGCCACTTAATAAAACTGCTTCATTGTATGATGAATCTGATATACATATCAATAAAGAATTTCATACCCCCAAATATTTGAATTTTACATACATACATATAAACTTCACATATTCTTCCTGATTTATGCGGTTTACTTTACTGGTATTGTAAGCAAAAGAAAGACCGATGAGGCTCGAAGGAAGGAATGTTTATTAGGACAAACCATTGTTGTAGGCACATAAATTTGGCAAACATAATCTTTTTGTTGTACTACTTTTCTGAATTCGCTTACTGATATACTACTTTTACCTGACTGTAAGTAGCACTCACCACAGTATGTGCTATTTGTTTTCTACAATTTCAATCATGCGCCTAAAGGCCATTCCACCGATGCAGGTCAATGCGTCTGTGGTTAAAACTCAAAGATAAGGCTTATTATATCATTCCTGAAGGAATACACACTGTTTTACTGTTACTCTTTGTTTCATGTTTTGTTACATTGAACAATGACACTATTTGCTGAATAATGTTCGTGATTTGCTTAAAATGCTGCTATCATACCAACATAATCATTCATTTGTAGACTTAAATATTCTTCAAACAAATCAATTACCTGTTTAAAGAAGAACTGTTAGTTTATAAGTTCATTCAGCTATTAAACTTAATGACTGTGACTTTGCTAAGCCTAACACTTTGATTGACACTGGCAGACAAACTGAAGCATTTGGTTCCATTTATAAATTGTAATAAAATAACAAGAAGCATGCAACGTATTTTTAAAAATTTTCTATTCTGATAATCACAAATTTACTTTCCGTATTCAAAAATTTACCCAGACAACTGATGTCTAATTAATAGTGGGAAATATTCCCATATCATGAATTAAAAGTTAGTCAGAATGAAGAATATTCTATTCAGTGATTTCTCTTCAGGTTCTCACAATTATAAATTATAAGATTTTTTGTCGTTACAATAATAGCCAGTTATGCGGCGATATATTTTTATGTAGAGTAACAGATTTTTAAGGGGTGACAAAATAAATAGTATCTGTGTTGCAAATGTGCTAGGCTGAATTCAATTACAAAATATTGAGGGATGGGAGGCAGTGGTGGTGATTAATCATAACAGATTCGTAGAATATGAGGTGGGATAACTCAACAAGTCTGATCAAAGTTATAATAGATGTGAGGTACCAAGTATGTCATAAGGAGGAGATAGTAATTTTTAGTGAGAGGTTCACCATAAAATAACCAGTAGGTGAAATAAAACTGGCGCAGTTATATAATGAGGAAACAGACATTATCACTAATAAGTCAGGATAATAAAACCGGAAAATTCGATAGTATTGAAAGAGTGTTTGAATGACGGGTATAAATTATAACTAATATTAATAACTTTAATAAACGGCAAAGCAAAACAAGAAAAACCAAAGAAGCATAAAAGGAAGAGATTCTCTTGGTTAGAAGAAGAGACTTTAATACAATTTTCGCCATATCAGGGACAGCGTCTGAACGTGTGACTTTTTGGATACAATGTACCTGTTTAGTCGAACCTATTGTTGCATCCTCGGCTATATGTAGGAGACGTAAGCGAATTGTACACAATAGCAACTTCGGAATGTGATCTTTAACCCTGAAGGCTGCGTCGACGTCGACGTGATATCCAGTATCGAACAAGTGTGACGGAATCGAGCTTTATTTGCTTTTCATTCCCCCTTGCTAAAACAAGCTGGTAAATGCTCTTGAACCCGTGGACGAACCCGAGCATAATTGTCCGCCTTAAATTACTTGATCTGACTTGTCGAGTCTTCCCACCTCACATTCTACTAATCTGTTATGACTGATCACCTCCACTGCCTTCCGTCTCTCGATATTTTTTAACTGAATTCAGCCTGGCACGTCCGTCACACAGATAATATTTATTTTGTTACCCCTTAACTAATCTGTTATTCTACGTAAAAAAATGTATCACTGCATAACTGGCCATTATTGTAATGACAGTGAATACTTTACTTTATAATTGTAAGAAGCTGAAGGGAAATTATTGAAAAGAACATTCTTCGTTCAGATCAACTTTAGCATGACTAAGGCAGCAGGCTGACCACAGTTTTCTCTGATTTAGCATTGTTGGATAACAAGGGTGGTTACAAATTAGCGCCAATATTTTCTTCCAGATTGAACCGTTCCCAACAAAACTGTTTTGCAACCTTACTGAAATACTGAATAAAGTGTAGTGATCAGACGTCCTTACTGCCACACCAACATGTGAGTAGTATTTACAGCTCATTGCATTACTGGTATTTTCTTTATTTGAATAGACTTTAATTTATAGTCTTTTCCGATAATTTATTTTCTGGCTGTTCTAGGCAATTATTAACATGTACGAGGAGTAGTCAAATAATAAGATGTAAGGTGATTTGTTTTAAAAGACTGCGGTATGGTATTTAATTTATAAACTTTTACTTTACTTAACTTTACAAGATAAGCCATCGTTAAAGTTCGTCTGGAGATAGATATTATATTCCAAAATGTTGAAGATTCCTTAAATTAACATTTCCACCCCCTAATTATTGAAGTAGTGTTATGTAATAGGAAAATTATACAGCTGTTGTAGAGTCATTCTTTGGCCGAATATTTAGAAATTTTCGTTTTCGTGACAAATTTTCTTTTTCATTAGAAACATTCACTTCAAATCACAGTGATGAAGATTTCAGTTCAGATAAAAAGCATCAAATCATGTCAAATGGTGTTCATAATTTACAGAATGGTAATCACAATACACAGTCTTCTCTAATGGTTGCTTCCAATCTGAACGACTCAGATGTGAATGTGTCCAGTGTTTCACGACAAAATATGCTTACCTTAGCAGCTGAAATACCAACACAGTTAAATATATCCCAACAGTACGGAATGCAGCTTAATCTATCACCAAATTATTTTATTCCCAATAATATTTTGCCACTTCCTTCTCAACAGCATTCACCCACACAAGTACAAAAGCTTTTCACTTATAATTTTGAAGCTAGGCGCAATTCAACCAATAGATTGTCTTCATCAGATGTTTCTGCCATGGGTGATGAAAATATAGTCTCACTGAAAGAAAATGCTCTAACTAATACAAAATCAGCAAACAGTTCATCAAAGAAAACAAATCATAAAGGAGCTAATATCCTAGTACATGGATGTACGAAAACACGTGCCACAGCTTTTAATACAGACTACTTTGAATCCTATCCAACGCTTTTTGATGTTTTACATCACTGTGATATATATCGTGTATTGTTAGATCCAAATCTTCCAAGTTTAAGTGATCAACTTGGCCTACGTTTATGCTTAACTAAATTTCCTTTGGATGATGTACAACGAGCTGATACTCTTCAAAAACTACAATATAGTGATAGGTATGGTAAAAAAGATTCAAATGAAAGTATCAATTCTGCTCACTCGAGTAGTCGCTTAAATAATTCAAAATCACGAGTGAGATCACCTAATAGTGGTACCTTCGTAACACTAGATATGCAACAAGCGGAATCATCATTTGATGTCGTAACTATTGAAAGCATTGAACCTGATTCACCAGCAAGT
This sequence comes from Trichobilharzia regenti, assembly GCA_944472135.2. Lineage (NCBI taxonomy): Eukaryota > Metazoa > Platyhelminthes > Trematoda > Strigeidida > Schistosomatidae > Trichobilharzia > Trichobilharzia regenti. The sequence goes on along the minus strand of OX235262.1, from coordinate 82,338,430 downwards.
TTTGAAGGTAGTTTAGCACCAGGTCATATAATATTAGAAGTCGACGGTAAAGACTTACTCCGTCCTTATTATCTAAAAGATGTACATGGAAATCGGATGAATGTTCTTGATGTTGCGCGAAATCAACTTCGAAATGCTCGTCAGGCGGCATTAACTAATGAGATTCCACCTATTCGTATCACAGCAGCTCAGTATCATTCAAATTTTGGTTCAGCTAATGCTGCAAATAATCTGGAACGTTTCAATTCATCGATACGTTCTAAAAATGAAGCGAATAGGAGAAAATACTCCTTATTGAACCACCAGACAATGAATAGTATAAGCTACGAGAAGCAAAACTTGACCAATGGTGATTTACCAGTAAGTTATATCGGTTTTAATTACCATCGTTACTATTAACTTACGATAGTAAGTTAATAAATTTTCATTGATTTGATGCATTGGTAAGTTTAGTATGTCTCACTTACACTATAATAATGGTTCAGTGGGATAAACTATCATATATATTTAAAGCAATTGGTTCCCTTTATGAATTTCGACAAAACAATAAGAAGACGTAGTTTATCTGAAACGTGCAATGTATTGGCGCAACACATTTCGGACATTCTGATCACACACGTACTTGTCATACACAGTTTTTATATAAGGCAAGAAAGCATGAATAATTACAATACAGGTCAGATTGTGTACAGGTCAAGGTCACAAAATAATGGGTAGGGAGACGCAAAAGGTGTGGGTAAGAAAGATAAAGAGAGGAAAGAAAAGGCAAAGAAGGGGTTTGAAAATATTATGAAGTAAAATTGGTCCTTGGTTCTAAGTTGGATTACCAAGGCAGGTTTAAGGTGATAACAAATAACTTTTGGACGCGTAAGACAGGTTTAAGTCTTTTAATGATTACGGCTTCAATGAATTTAAGTATGTGACCCAACCCTGTCTTATATATCGGCTTAAAGGCATTGTTAAAATCAACTTTATAACCTGTCTCTATAATATGCTTCGTTATAGATGATGTTGGACATCTATTTCCGGGGGCAATTGTATCTAGCGATTTCATTATCCGAACGATAGTGTCCAATCCCACTGTGTTTATCAATTTACATGTATGTGTGGAGACACGTACATAGGGAGGACCCATCAGTCTCTGCATCTTAGGGCTACAGAACACATTCCAAAGTGGCTGCAACAAAAAATGAAATCGCCAGATACAATTGACCCCGGAAATAGATGTCCAACATCATCTATAGCGAAGCATATTATAGAGACGGGTCATAAGGTTGATTTTAACAATGCCCTTAAGCCGATATATAAGACAGGGTTGGGTCACATACTTAAATTCATTGAAGCCGTAATCATTAAAAGACTTAAATCTGTCTTATGCGTCCAAAAGTTATTTGTTATCACCTTAAACCTGCCTTGGTAATCCAACTTAGAACCAAGGACCAATTTTACTTCATAATATTTTCAAAACCCTTTCTTTACCTTTTTTCCTCCCTTTATCTTTCTTACCCACACCTTTTGCGTCTCCCTACCCATTATTTTGTGACCTTGACCTGTACACAATCTGACCTGTATTGTAATTATTCATGCTTTCTTGCCTTATATAAAAACTGTGTATGACAAGTACGTGTGTGATCAGAATGTCCGAAATGTGTTGCGCCAATACATTGCACGTTTCAGATAAACTACGTCTTCTTATTGTTTTGTCGATATCCTATATATAGTACTTATGAACCTCTGTGACTTCAGGTAACTTCAGCATTTTTCATAGATCAAATGCAACAGTCATAAGTGAATAATGGTCCCGGCATATATGCCTTTTGCATTTATGTTAATTCCAACAAGCTTTAAAATAATCAGGTACCTTTTTGAATCTGGACGAAATAATAAATATATATGATAAGTACATGTATGATCAAAATGTCCAAAATATGTTGTGGAAGTACTCTGCACGTGTTAGATGAATTACGTATTCTCATCGTTCTGACAAGCTTTCCAACTCGACAAAATGATATCTGTGCATACTTCACAAAACAGAAATGCATAAAACCGACAAAAGTATTTGATCTCTCCGGGGTAATGAAAACGTTTCACTACTTGGCATGTCAATATTACTGTTTTTAATCTTGTTAAAAGTTAAGGCGAACAATATTCTTTTCAATTAGATCTTCAGGCTTTACTCTAATTTATATAGATTTATATTTAAAAATTTTTAACCAATGACGGTGATTTTGGGGATCAAATAATAGCGATGTGGTTAAAGTTTTGAACGAATTTAATAACGATGTTTATAGTTTTCTAAAGTTTTGGTCTGTAAGGGTTAGTTACGTTTTTATGAGTTGATCACGAATTGATATCAGTTAGCGAACCATTGAAAACCAGGGAGTACTGGACAGCTGCTGTTTCATCCTGGTTTCGGGAATCACCGGTAGTTCGCACCCAGTGTGATTCGAAACCCAGGACCTTCCGGTTACAAGACAACCTCGTACTGCCGATGATTCCCGAAACTAGGATGAAACAGCAGCTGTCCAATACTCCTTGGTTTTCAATGGTTCTCTAACTGATATCAGTCCGCGATCAACTCGTAAAAACATAACTAACCCTTACAAACCACAACTACAGAAAATTAATCTGATGCTCGCTAGTGACTTGCTACAGGTTGGAGTTTCCTGGAGTTCTAGTGAGAAGTCGTGACCAGTGAGGTCCAATTAGATGTCACGTGTGTGGATGGATGTCCCACCAACGACAGTGGTTGGGGTCGCGCCAAATCACGAATTGGTAGAAGTTAGAATTCATGAGCAATTGAATCGGGTCCCAGTGGATGATTTCAGTGATAACAAAATATTGATAATGAGGTTTATGCAGGTGATATGAATAACAAAGGTAGTATATGTATATATGTGTATATGTAGACAATTCAATAAATAAATAAATTAGGTAAAATCTTTAAAGGTGAAATAGAGCGATATTCAGACTTTAAATAAATATCATAAAAGTACGAAGGAAATGGAAGATAAGAAAGGATGGGACGGTTTTGAATAGAATTCACCTAGGCCAAGGGAGAGACAAAGGTAGAACAAACTTCTTTTGTATGCAAAGACTAGGATTGTTCTCTCAAATTCCCATACCTTCGGCTAAGTGTAAAAGACGGGTTCTGATTCCGTTCGAAAGACTCGGTGGAATGCGATAGATAACTTTCAAGGCTCTATTTTGTCCACTTGGTGATCGCTATCAATCAAATGAGCCAAAATAGAACTTCGTATGGATTTTATTTGACCTTTTCCGAACCTTGTAGGAAGTTGCTCAATAATGCGTTTGTTAAGCTGTCTAGTTGTTCGCCCTATATAGCTTTCTCCGCAGGAGCAACTAAATTTATAAATACACATCGAAGTGGCACAGCTAGGTAGCTCATCTTTCACTTGAGCAATCAAAATTGGTCGGCTGGAAAAAGACAAACAAATGGTGGTGGCAGTATAAGTCCGTTTGATTGCTCTCGATAATCTCAGATGTAATACTACGCTGGCCACGTCCCCACTTTTATACACAAATCTATGTAAATTAGAGTAAAGCCTGAAGAAGATCCAATTGAAAACAATATTGCTCGCTTATATGTCTTGTTCTAAAAGTCAAGGCATCTTCAGTTAGTATCAGTTGGTAGGTGTCGTTATATTTACAAAATACCCGGCGGAAGCCCTATGTTCCTCTAGGAATTAAAGGAAATAATAATAATATACAAAGTACTAGCATAGGAAAGAAAATCTTCACAAACGTCAGGTTCACCATATTATTATTATTGTTCAGTCACTAAATCTACAATGGTCCTGATATATCTTAACACCAAATACGTAATTTTGTCTTACCTCTTTCCTCTTTGTTTGTCTATTTCTTAATTGCATTATTTTCTACCCCCACCCTCTATTAAATCTCTACGCTCATAACGACTGTTGCTAACTCGATTTTCGTTTATTTTTAAGTGAATTCTACTCAGCTTATTAACTTAACTCTCATTCATTTTCAAGTGAATTCTATTCAGATTATTAACTTGACTCTCATTCATTTTTTCATTGAACCCTACCAACTAGATTACGTCACCAAACTTACTTTTGTAACTTTATTTTAGTTTCTAACCGATTAACACCTTCTAAATTACGTAATTTGTTTGTCAAAAATTACCAATTGCATTAACACATCTTTGGAAATATTCCTTTTGTTGCCAAGACAAATTACTATAAATTTGCAATTTGTACAGCTTGAGAATGATATCGCCGAAAAGAGTAACTCTTTGCTGAACACCTTTTGTTTTCTATGACTGAATGGGTATTTTCAAGTTACTTTCACCATATTGGTTTGTTTATTAGCTGTATCACACAGTGAAACAGTATTATTTACTGGATGACTTTTCGAACAGAATTTATTGTTCATAATCATATCAGTTGTAATCACACGACTTTGAAACTTCAGTTTCACCGCTTATAAGTGATGACTCGTTGCAGTATTCATCCAGTCGGTTAACATTACGTTGGTTGATGAATGACTGCACTTTTATAAAGTAAAATGTAAGTTGTGTTTATAATAAACACGTCTCCTGGATACCATGTTTTGAAGTTTAACAAATTTAAATTGTTGCTAGTTAATTTTGTGTCGTTTGGCAAATATTTTTAGGTAGTTGAATCACACGACGAAAATATTAATCAAACACATGAAAGTAATCAATTATCGAGAAAGACTTCGGAAGAAATTGATGATTCAAACAGTAAATCAGTCTCTGAGTTAACAGACTATAGTGAAGATGGAGTCAATTCTTTAAAAAGTAAACTGATATGGTTTCCACATCGTAGAGATGAATACCCATCCCAATCACCATTTGATCCCAGAAGTCATGAATTTTTTGTAAATCTATGATGCCAACTGTCAGTCATTGAATGCTGATACCAAATATTATCTTCCTTCATTCAAAAGAGAAATTTTGAGAATCATCAAAAAACGGAGTTGAAAAATTTGTTAATTTCTTGAAAAAAGAATTTTAGTATTACAATAAGGTGTACAACTTTTATTTCCTGTTATAATACTATCAGGCTGTTTGTGTATAATGGTTTTGTTTTGAACAGTATTACTTAATTGAACAGCGTCACTTGTGAACCAGTGTAAATCATTGTGGTGATGCTATTTATATACTTACTACTGATCAATTTTAAGTAGCTGGAAACTGCTGAGTAGTGGTTGATAACCAAGTAAATAAGATTTGAAATTGTGTAATCGAAGCTGTATTAGACAAATGTCTTTTATTATCTTCCAAATATACTTTCATAACAATCATTGTTAAAAGCCTGTTGGGATCCACAAAACTGTAGATAAGTTCATGTACAGAACGATTTTAATATACTTGTACAGTTAACATGATGCCAATTGACAAGAGGCTCCAAACTTAATGGACAGTGCTCAGAAAATTACACACATATATATATATATATATATATATATATATAGTTTTTACCAAATGAGTTCAAGTTTAAACAAAGTAAATTTTATTCATACAATGGTAAAGGACGATGAGTAACTATGTAGTGAGTTATACTACACCAGTGTATTACTACTTCGATAAAGTTTAGCTTTGCTTTTCTCCTGTTTCTATGATTTGGGCTGAACTAACTATATTTTTTACACAGATTACTAGTGACTCATCATCTTACTCACCTCGTGTCCCTATTACGTAACTAGTTTGCGATTGTAAGCACACATTGATTTTTGTTTAAACTTGAACGCCTTTGAGTAAAATCTATGTAAGTGTAATTTTCTGAGCATTGTTCATTCACTTTGATGCCTCCTGTCAACTGCCATCATGTTAACTTTACAAATATGTTAAACTTGTTCTGTCCATAAACTTAGAAATTTCTTGAGTCTGTATTCAGCTGATGGAAAGCCAATGAAATTAATGTTAGTACCATTTTATTCTGCATAAACTGTTGGTTGTTCTTGCTTTATTCAAATTTATTCAAAGGAATAAATCTATGAAGTATCATATTTATGAAGTTATATTTGTAAAATCTCAGCGAAATTGAAATGATTAATTCCAACGTTTCGTTCGGCAATCTGGTCCGAACTTCTTCAGGGAAATTAGTCGAAATTAACATAACAAAGTTTATATATAAAGGGACACATCTTGTTTTTAAAATTCTTGTCCAATCATGAATCATGCAACAGGTATCAACATGTATCAAACATAAATAAATAGAATTGTATGTTTATACAGAAGTACAATAGTACAAACAATAGGTATGCTAAACAAAACAAAACAAAAACAAAAATTGTATGAACTATGATCAAAAAACTTTTGACCTCAGGCTTTCAAAATTTGTCTACTTTTGTTAAAATATATGTGTGTATGCAGTATATGCAGGATACAATGGTGTGTGTGTATGTGTGTGTGGGTGGGTGGAGCAGTCATAAAACATTTGCTATTCTCATATGAGTTGTGATCAAGATTTGACCGGATAGTTTCAAAATAATTGACATTTTTATAAATATAATTTAATTTTTATAGATTTGATATTCTCTCCATAAGAAAACGTAGACAGTCGGGAATTTGACTAAGTGTGACTACTTGATCATACATATCAAATTTTACTTTGTTTATTAGTCAGGATTTGCCATGCATCGGCTAACATCACACCTTCACGTCTGTTTAAACTGTTGGGATTCACCCATATATGTAGGGCTTCTGCAGTTAATCTTTCTTGATATGAACCAAAACCTTTTTGTAAAACCTTAGTCTTATCAAAGTCGATTTTGTGTCCCGTTTCTATTGAATGTAGTGCAATCGCTGAGTTGTTTTCTAGCTTCTTCAAGTCTGCAGAGCTCTTTGGAACCACCTTTAGACATTGTTTATGCTCTTTCATTCTTATATTTACCTGTCTAGAAGTTTCTCCTACATATACTGCGTTACAATCCCCACAATTGATCTGGTATACACAATTCTGCTGGTTTTCTTGTTCTATTTTATCCTTAACCTTCACCAGCAATGAACGTAAGGTGTTAGATGCACGAAAGTACACTCTTATATTATGTTCGTTAAGGATTCGCTTTATTTCATCAGATGTTTCTTTGCGATAAGGAACCACCGCTGTACTAACCCAATTCTTAGCAGCAGGTTTTGATTCATCCTTAACTTCACATTTCAAGTATCTTTTTATGAAGGCTTTAGGATAATTATTTAATTCAAGAGTGGATTGAACTAATTTTAGTTCCTCGTTAATATCTTCCTCCTCAGTAACTAGACGTTTGGCTCTGTTGATCAGATTCTTGGCCACAGTTACTTTGGTGGTAAATGGGTGAGCTGAATGGTAATCTAGGTATCTATCCGAATTTGTCGGCTTTCTGAAAATGTTTATTTTAAATTTGCCGTCTAATTTCCTTTTTACTAAACAGTCCAGAAACGCCAACTCATTTTCATCGGATTCAACCTCTTTGGAGAACTTGATGGTTTCTGACATATTGTTTATTAACTGAAAAAGTTCATTTAACAAACTACGTTTGATTATGATGAAGGTATCATCTACGTATCTTAACCACATCTTTGGGGGACTAAGGCATCTCATAATTGCATTTGTTTCTAATGAGTGCATAAACAGATTGGCGACTAGCGGAGATACTGGTGATCCCATAGCAATGCCTCCTATTTGACGATAAAGTACCCCTCTGAACGTAAATAACGTGGACTTAAGACACAGTTCTAATACCTTCATAATTTCGTCGGGATTTAAAGGACAACGATTGTATAAACATACAATTCTATTTATTTATGTTTGATACATGTTGATACCTGTTGCATGATTCATGATTGGACAAGAATTTTAAAAACAAGATGTGTCCCTTTATATATAAACTTTGTTATGTTAATTTCGATTAATTTCCCTGAAGAAGTTCGGACCAGATTGCCGAACGAAACGTTGGAATTAATCATTTCAATTTCGCTGAGATTTTACAAATATAACTTTATAAATGTCTGCTTCTCACTCAGCGCTCAATTATTTTGCAACTATCCGATCAAATCTTGATCACAGTTCGTATGTATCATATTTATGTTTTTGACAAAAGTAGGTTAACCGAGGTAGTTTTTCTATATCAATAATGGGGTTTCTCTGTCTGGAATAAAGTGAATATATGCAGTCAGCATTTGGAATGTGAGACAGTTCATTTGATTATGTAATGGTATCCTGCTAGGCATTGCTGAATGACGACATGATTAGTAAATTAGGTTAGTGTAAACATTACTCAAGTGACGCCGTTTACATGTGGCAGTAGAAAACAAGAGTGTCTGGTAATGGAATTACCTTCAGCAGACCAATGCACAGATATAGACAGAATATTTATACAGTATACTGAAGCCACAACTTACTGCTGTCCTCCTAACTGCGCTTCATTTATCTTCCTTTCGTGTTTCCCACGTTTCTTCTCAAGTATCGTCCATTTCTTCGCTTCGTTATCAAATTCATCTCTCAAGTAGTTGACATTCTTGCAGGTTATATATATATATATATATATATATATATATACATATATAAAGAGAGAGAGAGGGTGAGATAGAGAGATAAAAGGAGCTTTGTCTCTATACCACTTCCAGATCTTTTCAAGAGTACACGCCACATGAGTAGCTCAAAGAAATACCCTTTATATTAAATAAAGTATAATTATATTTCAATTATTATTTGATCTAATCCACAATGCTCAAACCTTTTACTGATATTAAGACTTTATATTGCTTAAAATATCGATTAAAACATTTTATCTCGAAAACTCAAAAGTGCAGTCTGTCAAATTAACTATTATATTAATACCAAATATCATCTGAAGAACGCGGGGGACAGCAATCAGGTGCTGTGGATTTTTATGTTGGACATAGATGGTATAAGACAAAGATTCGAAACACAACACTATTAACAGATGAAAATGTGAAATGTGAATATGTGTATTTTGCAATTTATGAGCCGACCTTATTGATCTGTATAAGCCTATAAATCTCCAGAAGAAAACGACAGGAAATACAAATTAAATCATACAGTTTTTGAATTCTGTTTTTATTCACCGAAAATATCCATTGAGTCATGAAGAAAATCGAAGACAAATTAAGAGAAGAAAATTTTTTTATCGACAGAATCATCTTCAGGCGCTGTACAGCCGTGTTTATACTTACCAATCGCGTATAGTAGCCAATTATTGAGTGATAGGGGATGACATAATTGATATAATTACTCGGAAGTAGCTTCAGAAGTAAAAAATTAAAAGCTATAAATTACACGTTACTCAACGGCACAAAGTTCAGGATTTGATAAGGTTAAAATCGCTACTGAGTGAGAATAAATGTAGTTGAATGCCAATTTAACAAGTGTAAAGAAGGTGTGAAGATGTACAAAAAGGAAGTTATGTGAGTGATAATAGTGAATTAATTAATAAAGTAAAAGCAAATCAAAAGTAAAATTGAAAAAAGAAAAAATTTAAATGTTTTACAGGGAATGACTAGAGGAGGTTAAGAACAGGGTAAAATAAGAGGATGAGCAAATGTTTTCTGTACACCGAGTTTAGGGTTGTGTCAACAAATTTCCAGCGCCTCCGCCAAACACAAAAGTCGAATCCTCACGCCTTTTGTACCATTTGGCCTCACCTTGTAGATGATGTTGAAAGACGACTCTAGTGGAGCTGTGCGGCCGGAGTTCACCGATTGTTCGAGAATTTAACCAGTAATTGTCTTGCATTGTCCTTTTGTTAACCATGCCGCGTAATATTCTGAGATGCGTTTGGAAAGCGTGCGCTTTATGTTTGTTGCCAGTATAACTAGCTCCACACGAGCAGGTGAATTTCTAAACACACATTGATGTGGCCCAAAGTGGCAGTTTGTCCTTCAAACATCCGGTGATCATTTGCCGGCTGTAGAAATTGATACGTATTATTATTATTGCTCCCTTGGGTTCCTAGTGGAACATAGGGCTTCAACTGCACCTCTCCATTTGCTTCTGTCTTCTGCTGTACTTTTCGCCTGCATCCATGTTAGTCCATATTCTTTCAACTCCTCTTCACACGATCTCCTCCATGTCACCCTTGCACGACGTCCCACACGCCGCTTCCCTTTCGGGTTCCACTCGAGGGCTTGACGCGCGATGTCACCCAGCGGTCTCCTCAGCGAGTGTCCGATCCATCTCCACTTTCTCCTGCATATTTGTTGGGCGATTGGTTCTTGCTTTGTTTGTTCCCATAATTCCTTGTTGGTGATTCTTTCCGGCCATCTGATCTTCAGTATAGAGCGAAGACAGTTGTTAATAAAGGTCTGCAACAGGCTTTTGGAAATATTCTTTGTGACCCCCCAAGTTTCTGATCCGTATAGAAGAACTGACTTTACGTTTGTATTGAAAATCCGAATTTTGTTGGTGATGCTGAGTGACGAAGATTTCCAGATTGATTTCAGGTTGATGAATGTGTTTCTCGCCTTCCCGATTCTCGCTCGATTTGACATCCTCGTCCGTTCCGTCCTGTAGTTGAGACAATGCTCCCTAGATAAGTGAGTGAATGAAGTAACCTCTTTCAAATCCCTCCCGTTGATGGTGATTGACGTTGGATGTTGTTGCTGTTGTTGGTTGGTTATTTTCATAACCTCCGTCTTGTCTATGTTTACCTGGAGTCCTGTCTTCGCCGGCTGCTTCTTCGACCAGTTTGTCGGTTTTCGCTTGTAAGTCTTCGATTTTGTGGTGACATCAAACATAAATCATCCACAGGCGAAATCCAGGTCTTCTAGGTTCTTCACGTCGGTCCAGGATATCCCTGTCTTCTCGTTTCCCACTGTCTGACGCATAATCCAGTCCACCACAATTAGGAATATCATTGGTGATAATAAGCACCCTTGTCTGACTCCTGTGTTTACTCCAAACGCCTCGCTGAGTCTTCCGTTGTGGATCACTTGACATGTCCCGTTGTCGTACAGCTGTTGAATAAGGTTGATGAATATTTGGGGTACGCCATAGTACTCGAGTAATTTCCAAATTACTTCACGATCAACGCTGTCGAAGGCCTTCTCAAAGTCTATAAAGTTGAGGTAGAGGTTTGATTGCCATTCCATGCTTTGTTCTGTGATGATGATGCGTAGAGTTGCAATTTGGTCAGTACATGATTTGCCTTTCCTGAATCCAGCTTGTTCTGGTCGGAGTTCTGTCTCCAGTGCGTCCTTTAATCTCTCCAGGATGATGCGACTCAGGATTTTACTTGGCGTCGATAGGAGCATGATTCCTCGCCAGTTCTTGCAGAGTGAGGCGTAAGTCGCCCTTCTTTGGTAGTTTCACGAGGTAACCTTTCCTCCAGTCAGTAGGCACCTTTCCCTCCTTCCAGACCTTTTGCAATAATGGAGTCAGCATGTCTGCTGTAGTCTCTGGGTCTGCTTTCAGTGCTTCAGGGGGTATTCCATCTGCTTTTCCAGCTTTCAGAAGCTTGATTGCATTCAAGACTTCAGCTCTCGTTGGAGGATTGGTGTCAACTTGCAGTTGTGTGCGCGCTGTTGTTGGTATTTCTGGACGGGTTGCAGGTGATGGTCGGTTCAAGAGTCCTTTGAAGTGATCCGCCCATTGTTTAATCTGTTTTTCTTCCTTGGTAATTGGGTTCCCTTGGCTGTCTTTTATAGGTTTCGCTTGTGTTGGTCTCTTCCCGGATAGAGATTTGGTTATCTGATATAGTGTCCTCAGGTCCCTTTTGCCTGCTGCCTTCTCAGCTTCAGTGGCTAGATTGTCGTAGAATCGTCTTTTGTCCTTCCTAGCACTCTTCTTCACTTCTTTGTCCAGTGCTTTGTAAGTTGAGCTCAGCGTCTCCTTCTCCTGTCCGTCCTTGCATTGAATCATTTTCTCTTTCACCATTCTCCTCTCTTCTATTAATTTCCAAGTGTCCGTTGAGAGCCATTCCTTGTCTTGTCTCTTCTTTCTTCCTAGAACCGTTGAACACGTTTCGTTGAGAATCGCCTTCAGAGACTTCCAATGTTCTTCCACGCATGATTCTTCAGTGATGTCGCGTAGTGTTTCCTGCTTTGCTCTGACAGTTGCAGTGAAAGTGTCTTTTGTGGTTGTGTCCTTCAGTTTCTGAGTGTTGAACTTGCATTGTGGCCTATCCCCAGCTATCCTCGAGGCTTTTAGTTTCACCTTGAAAGTCCCTTCTACTAGATAGTGGTCTGAACCCACATCTGCTCCTCTCCTTGACCTTGTGTCCAGTAGGCTCCGTCTCCACTTTCTTGAAATTGAGATGAAGTCTATTTGATTCTTGGTGTTTCCATCTGGTGAAATCCATGTCGTCTTGTGTATATCCTTGTGTTTGAACACACTACCGCCAATCACCAAATCATTGAAGGCGCAGAAGTCTGAGAAGAGTTCACCATTGTCGTTCATTTCGCCGAGGGCCTCACGACCCATGGTGAGTTCTCTTCCTGTGTTGTCTCCTCCCAGCTTCGCATTCATGTCGCCCATCAGGATTTTGATATCGCCATTTGGGACGTTGTCCATTATTGCTTGTAGTTGTCTGTAGAACGCCTCCTTCTTCTCTTGTTCTGAGACGTTTGTAGGCGCATAACATTGAATGACTGTAACTTTCCTTCCTTTTGAGTTGAACCTGGCTGTCATTATCCTGGAGGAGATTGGTTCCCACTGCATGAGAGCTTTGGCTGCTGTTGGTGACATCATGATGGCCACTCCCTCGGTGTGCTTGTGGTTGTCCTCTGGTGGCCGGAAAAGATTACTGTCTCTCCAGTAGGTAGTTGGCACCTTCCAGTTCCGTTCCATCTGCTTTCGCAGATTCCCAACACTTCTATTCTGTACCTTCTCATTTCAGCGGCTATCTGGGCAGCCTTTCCAGTTTCGTACATTGTACGAACATTCCAGGTACCCATCCTTACTTTTGCTTTCATCGAAAGAAGGCACATCGGCTGACTGGCTTCCCGAAGGCTTTCACCAGCCTGCGTCATTTCACTTCCCCGATTCCAGCGAAAAGTAAGGCTATTGCTTATGTTTTTAGAATTTTTAATATATTTATTCGTTGAAGTTTCTGTAGCGATTTGGTTGTTTTACAGGGGTGGAGTTGCTAGCACCACGCCCCAACCCTCCCTCTTTACCCGGGCTTGGGACCGGCGAGAAAACTAGTAAGCTAGTAGCCTAGCAAGCTAGTATCTGGCGAGGTTTAAAAGTGTGGAATTTTTAGCATGTGATGTCGGTAGCCCAATTTTTCAGGCCGACCATTGATATCGAGTGTACGTCGGCCAGTGATCGAACCGCGGACCGTGTGCATGGTGGGCGAGCGTGCTAACCGCTGTGCCACTGACGCGTAGGTCAGCCATAAAGAAGCCTTTTCTCAGTGATGTGCATTAGTGATTCTTCAGGATCTCAGCTGCGGTATCACCTTTAAATTCGACGCTCATAAATAGCAGTTTCTCCCACACTGTCTGTGTTTTTTCAGGCTTTTCCCTCAACTTAATTTTTTCTTCGATAAATCTTGGAGGATATCCATTCTCAATGAAGACTTGTTTGAGACCCCCCAGTTCCCCATCAATTGAATCACTGGAACATATCCTTCTTATTGCGGAGGATGAGGAGTGCATCAGGTTTCTTTTCCTTCTGAAAGGGAGCCAGCTATAAAAATTCGTGTACTGACTATTCCATATTGGTTTCCTGTAGAGCGAACTTTGAAGAAAACTGTCAGATCTCCTTTTTAGAAAAATCTCCGAAAAATGGAATTCCAAGTTCATCTCTGATTTCTATGTGAATTGAATGGCATTATGGCAGCTGTTGAACTCTTTAGTTATCAATTCGATGTCGGTATTGTTGTCGCATATAATGAAAGTATCATCCATGCACCTTTGGTACAAATGGAAACTATCGATAATAGGCCGTAACATACTATTCTTCTGGGCAAGTTTGGAGAAAAGTAGAGTAAGAACCCTGTAACAGTGAAGGAATTCGATAATTTTCTGAGGTTTCTTGTCAAACGTGTCATAGCTTATACAAGAATCAGAATTCCGTTCTTCACTTTACTATGAACAGACACTTAACGGTCAATATCCAACATTTTGTCATGCTAAGATGTTGCGAAATAAGCAGCTGTATTATGGTTAAGTAATATTTTTTCTCTAATATCTTTCCTCAAGAAGGTTAACAAGGTGTAACTGAATTATTCAACTTCCAAATGCTACCGTCATAAGATATCCATAAGTTTGCATCCCTAATGAACACCACCTGAAATGCGACTTGAAATCAGATGGCGACTAAGCATTTTCAACTTTCTAATGCAGTAGATCTGCTAAATTCACACGAAATATTAAAATAACTAGTTCTTATTTCATCAGTGCGAAAACAGTTTTTTCAAAAACTTCGAAAATTGTATTTTGATGGTTGAATATAAAATCCATGCAATAAAACAAGCTCGTATTACCCTGCCAATTTATTGTTACTTTCATTGTTTACTTCACATTTCATTGAAAAGGTGCATCACAACATTTAATGAAAAATAACAGCAAAATATTAGTGAAACAGAATATGTGAAATCACATGGTTAATTGAAATGACATTTTCCACAAATTGTAGTATCCGTCAATTGATCATTTGGTAATGAATGAAGTTTTGGGTAGTCTTCATGATACCTAATAAACAGACACACGTCACTGAAAGACCTAAAGACTTTGGCAGTAAGAGGCATCATAAAATTTACGTAAGCAATTATATGACGTTTATCTACAAGAGGTTTAGCATCACGAATATGAAATGCTAATTGTCTCAGGCATAAGGAGATTTAGGCACTCAATAATCAGCATTACTGTGAATGACACACTTTTAAAAACTTTCCATTCTTTTTTATATACCACGTATTTGTGTAGATAACGTCAGAACTTATATAGTATCAATTATGTTCACTGTGTGTCTCAACCAACAGATTCTTAATCTGTACTTTCTATCGAATACACAGTCGAAATGGTTATGAAATGACATCGATGAATCGTTGTTCTCATATGTGTGTATTATTTATGTGTGTCGATGATAGGTAGATTCAGAGGCGAAAAAACAAATGCAGAATAGTTTATGTTTTTGAATCTTTCAAAAGTTAGTACGATGAGTTTCAAAGACTCACTTTACTCTAAAGTTAAATAAAAAAGAATCGATATCTTGTCAACTGCTTATTCACTTCCATTCATTTCATCTCAGAATATTCGAACTACACTTAAATGCCATTTAGAAAAGTTACTTTTACTATGCTGCATTGATCTTTCAAAGCAATATTTTTGAATATAATTAATTATTATACCCTTGGATTCCTATTGGAACATAGGACCTCAGCAAAACATCTCTATTTCGTCTCATCTGCCTCCATCCTCTTCAGCTGGCTAGCCATACCACTGCCCTTAATCTCTCATCTCCTCCGGTTCACACAATCTCCTCCATGTCATCCTCACACTGATGACCCACTGGTCGTTTCCCATTCGGATCCCACTAGAATGTTGGCCTGCATTGCACACGATGTCATTCGACGGCCTCTCCAACTTATACCCAATCCATCTCCGTGTTATCCTACATTTTTGTTGAGTGATCAGCTCTTGGTTGGTTTGTTGCTAGTCAAAGTTTCTTGTTGCTAATTCTTTCTGGCTGATTGGCCATTCGATCTTCACTACGGAGTCAGCCAGCAAAATGGGCAGCTGTTGATAAAAGTCTGTAATGGTCTGTTGGACGTGCTTTTCCGTGACACGTCAAGTTTCTGAATTTGATTATCATATTTGCATTAAGTCGATTTCTCTATATTAGTATAAGTATTTCGATATAAGTATGAAGACTTTATTGTCCGCTGCGCTAGATACAGTCTGAATTCTTGGTGGTTCGATAGCGTCAACAGCTCAATAACTATTCCATCTAGTCACAATGATTTTATTTTTGGTATTAAAATAATGATAAAGTGACTTTCGGATAGGTGATCATATTTAACGCTTTGTCGGCTTATAACTTCCGATTTTAGAATCAACAAACAAACACTGACGTACTTGAAAAACATTTCAGCTTGAAAACCACTTAACGCTTGACGTAACAGCAGTATTGATAACATTTTTTAAGTTAGTCAAGTCACCTTGTTCGCTTAACATGAATAGTAAAGTCGCATTCGTTCTGCAATCTGACGTTATTATCAAAATCATCACCATATGCAAATGAAGTTTATGGGAGGAAAATTCGGTTTGAAAGCGAAATGAAGAATGTGTTAAGAAAAATCAATTGATAAAATCCCTAATGTGCCAAGGAGAAATAGAAACATGGATTCAAGAGGCATCCTAATAGTGTATCCCCCTTCGAATTACTACTTCGTCATAATACATTCTAAGATGCGAGGCTAAGTTGCTAGTCAGTTCACCAGTGCATTACGATGACAAAACGCTATATATACACAGCTATTCAGTAAATGCGTGATATCCCAATATCCGCATACTATGATCAAATTAACCTCACAGCTATAAGATGTTGTGTCAGTCATGAACATGATTGAAAATTACTTTGACTGAACCGTAGGTAGTATCTAGTGTCTTGCGTCTAGTTCTTAGTTTAATGCAGACTGAATTCTATCATATCGAAAATCAAAACAATTCATTCAGTGAAGAGACTCTTTTCAACGAATTTGTTATTAAGCTGTACAATCCTATATATGTATATATATGGGTTTTAAGGAATTACATCCCTTGAGGAAATCAAAAAAAGCTGAGAATAGTTCCATTGTGGATACCAGTGTCACTTGTCAGGTGATCCAAGACAAAAAACTCAGCGAGGCGTTCTAAGTGAACACAGGAGTGAGACATGTCTGCCTATTATCTCCGATATTCTTATTAGTGGTAGACTGGAAAATCCTCCAGACCGTGTACAAGGAGTGAGAAGACATAAACACTCTGGATCACCGATGAGAAGACTCTAGGAGATTTGGGTTTCCCAGACGATTTGTGTTTAATGTCACATAAACTCGAAGACTTGCAGGCGAAAACCAACAAACTGGCAGAAGAAGTGGGCAGAAAAGGTGGGTCTCCAGGTGGACACAAGGAAGACGGAGGTGATGACGATAATCAACGAGCAGCAACAACAACAACCAGCACCAATCAGCATTAATGGGAGAGATTTAACATAGGTCATTTCCTTCAATTATCTAGGAAGCATCGTTCCAAATACAGCCAGATGGCGCCTATGAGAACATTAACACGAGCCAGAATGTGAAAGGAAATATACACGTCAATCAACCGGAAACAAGTTTGGAAATCTTCTGCACTCAGTCAGCATAAAGAAAAAGATTCAAGTTTTCAACACGGATGTCAAGTCGATACTTCCATACGGGTCAGAACCTTGGTGTGTCACCGAAAAGCACCTCCGACAGCCTACTACAGACTTTTATCAACAGCTGCCCATTTTGATGGCTGACTCCGTAGTGAAGATCGAGTGGCCAATCGGCCAGAAAGAATTAGCAACAAGAAACTTTGACTAGCAACAAACCAACCAAGAGCTGATCACTCAACAAAAATGTAGGATAACACGGAGATGGATTGGGTATAAGTTGGAGAGGCCGTCGAATGACATCGTGTGCAATGCAGGCCAACATTCTAGTGGGATCCGAATAGGAAACGACCAGTGGGTCTTCGGTGCGAGAGGGACGTGGACGACATTGTGTGAACTGGATGAGATGAGAGATTAGGGCAGTGGTATGGCTATTCAGTTGAAGCGGACGGCAGAAGACAGGGTAAAGTGGAGATGTGTTGTGGAAGTCACTTGTTCCGCCTGGAATCCAAGGGAATATTAAGAATAAAAATAAATTGAGGCTATGAGAGTTCGAGGAGTCGGACGAATTGTTCTTCTTGTGTCGATGCTCAGAGCTTCAGCAATACAAATAAGTCGGATACATAATAATTTGGGCAAGTTCTTCTTAGCCTTGTGGATAACTCTAAAGGGAGAGGATGAAGACATACGGTCATCAGTATGGAATAGAAGTTCAATGAGTGTGATTCTTATGGCCTCACTTTCGCCTCTTTGTAACCACTCAGAATGATGTTATTGCACCATCTTGGACAAAACTCTAACGAAACGACTGATATTCTTAGCTTGATACGAGTACGTGAATTGATAAAATAATATATAGCTGGTCAACTTTGGAATCTTGTCTTTCAGGTTGTTGAATGGTAACTGTTGACCGGATAAAGCTGTTCTCACCTATGCTGCATCGAATAGCGTTTCAGGATACTATAGGATCCTTCTTTCAAGAATGCCAGCAACTAAGTCGTCTTTGAAATGCAAGTTTATATATATATATATATATATATATATATATATATATATATATCATCTATCGGTTAGAAACGTTAAGTCACATTTCATAGGTTTTGATTGTATATTCTTGTCTGTAGAACATGGAGGAAATCCTTTAGAATTTTTAGAGGATTTTGATCTTCTTCTTCTATCGGTAAATGAGAGATGGTTATCTGGTGGGAAATTTTTCTGAGATAACCTTGGTTTGACACACAGATAGCGATTTGATGGGTGATAATCACTATGAATAGTCGACTGAATCAGAATTAAGGTCTAATAGCTCAGCTTTCGAAAGAACCGGTTTGTGTCCCCTTTGACTCCATTCGGAATCTGTAATCAGCTCAGACTTATATCTCACCTTCAATCATCATTCATGACATAAATAACAATTCGTCAGTCCAAGGCTGTCCAAAGAAGTCTAACTAATAAAGTTAGTTCAGTTAACTTATGCTTAGTGTTGCACTAAGTGACAAATGATGTGAGGTTAAAGCTTAGATACTGTTTTATCCTACAACATATGATGACACAGTAATATATACTGGATCCCGTTGAATTACGTAATCAAACAATTACCCAATATCGCCTTTAAGGCTCTAGAACTCAGTTTTGTCTATTTTAGAGGCGATAAAATCTTGTCACGTGTCAGAAAATAACAAAAACAATATGTCTTTGTTATGCACGATTTTTAAAATAAATGCGAAAGGATTAGACCAGTTAGATAAGTTCCTTAACTGGCTTTCAGATTTCTCATAAATCCAGCGACCACGTTCTGTATTAAATACATTTTCAAACTTGTGTTACTCATTTGAAATAATAGTAGTATGATACAATAAGACAAAACTTTTCATTATGTTAGCAAATAACAAGAAAAATTGGAGATTTTTCTAACTTTATGTCATTTTAAAAATGTCTTCATCGAAGACGGTACTTAAAAAAAAATCTGTTGTTGATTTCAAGTTCTGATGTTCAATTCTTGGTGTTACTTTACTTTTGTGAAGAATTCACCTTTAACCTTACCCACCGTCAATAAAGTTTAATTTTCTTGTCCCTTGCTTCTATGGTTTCAGTTGAACTCAGTCCATTGTCACCCAATTTATTACTTACTTATTATCTTACACACCTCTCGTCTTTATTACGTAACTCCTGTACCACTGAATGCATACAGTGATTTTTGTTGAAACTTGAACTCTCTGGGTTAAAACTATATAAGTGTAATTTTCTGAGCACTGTTCATTAAGTTTGAAGCCTCCTGACAACTGGCATCATGTTAACTTTACAAGTATGTCAAAATAGTTTTATGCATAATCTCCATAATTTCTTGAGTCTGTATGCAGTTGATGGGGAGCCAACGAATAAATGTAAGTACCATTTTATTCTGCACAAACCAATGATTGTTCTTGCTTTATTCACATTCATAAGGGGAATAAATGTGTAAAATTTCCAAGTTCATATGATTACTGGTCACAGTGATCCTGCTTACTTATTTTGAACTCTATAAATTGCATGTATCGTTAACTGCGTTATAGTCTACTTGAAACTAAGGTATCCACAATTTGGATGTTTATTCAACGTTTAAAATTAAAAGAGTCAATGAAAATTTCCACTTTAAATGATTTGAAGGACACTTTTCAGTATTAGTGGATGACACTTCAAAAATTTCTTTTATATCCAAAAATTTAAATGGTTAAGGAAGTTCAATGATGTTTGGAGCTAAATATTTTGCCATAGACAAATAATAAAGTGTAAACTCAATGAAATTCAAAGATAGTATGCATTTGTTGATGCCTGGAAGTTTTACAAAGAAAAATAAAAGTACTTTTGATACTTATCAAACAATTGATAGGTACAAATGTTTCAAATGATTAAAAAAGCCCAGTAAAATTTTCAAAAGAATGGATACTGAACAAAGAGTACTCTTTTCGATGACTTCATCATCAGGCTCTACAGTTATATATACACACTATAGTGAATGAATGAATTAGTGTTATGAACAACATCAGTGTTGCTTAAATAACATTGAATCAACGCTATTAACAGATTACAGCACAATAGCATCAACATAAAATTACCTGAATGTCAGAAGAACTAGGAAAGATAATATTACAAATTCATGAGTTTATAGGTTCTACTGAAGGCCAGGGCAGTAATAGGGGCTGGACTTGCTTCTTTTGAACACACAGCACTGGTTGTTTGAGGCGAATTGCAACAGCCTCCGCTGCGGTGCTTCGATGATTTTGGCAATTTATTAGGCACCCGGTAGATTATCGAGAAAGATTCTTCCATGCTGGCTGGCTTTGTGGCTGGTTTGCACCAGATGGTCCAATATCGAACTTTTAATGGTTTTCACTACACCCTTACTTAGCCATACTGGGAGATGTTCTCGAGCACGAAAAATCAAATTCCTAGAGCAGCGACCAATACAACTCGCTCCACCACAAGCGCAGTTGAATTGGTAGATACAATTAGAAGTGGCTGGTCTAGGTCCTTCATCTTTTAGTCAAGGTCGTGTAGAGAATAAGACGTGTAGTTCGCCAGCATTAAAAGTTCTTTGAACTGATTTTCTTAATTTCCTCGTGATTACCTCACTTGGTATATCGCCCTGGGATTGTAGTTGTATATATGGTGGCTACTTGTTTACAGAAAATGAGCAGTCCTTTTCCGTTTTCTTTATCATGTGTTTCTGGATAAATTTTTTGGGATAGCTATTTTCGATCAAAGTATCATATACAAAGCTTAATTCATCTTCAAATACGTCTTCTGAGCATATGGCTTTAACTCTGTGGCTGAGGGTCTTCACTAAATTTCTTTTGTGCTTGATAAGAACGAAGCTGTGAAAATGTGTGTATGTTGTCTCGTCCAAGTACTTTTCTTACACAAATTTCTTTTTATGCTATCATCTGGTTTTCTTGTAAGGAGGAAAGCCAGAAAGGTAATTCTGTTTTGGGATTCCTCTTCGCATGTGAATTTCATGGCCGAATATACTTCATTGAATTCAGTAATTATTGTTTTCCTATCCCAGTCATTATCACAAAGGATGAAGGTGTCATCCATATACTGACAATAAAATGTGAACTTACTGATAAGGTTGTTTAAAGGTTTCAGCAAATTCAGACTTGCTGATTCTGCCTGTAATAAAACTCTTCATTATGTAACATTTTATAAAAGTGTATGTCTCATCATTACTACCGAATCTAGAACAAGAAATCTTATATTATATCAACGATTAGCAGGGCTTAGGTGTGAAAACCATTCACTGATAAGGGTGACGAAGATAATGCAGACTAAATTAATCCACTAGTGACAAGTAATGAGCGCTTTCTAATTGTCTGAATTAGATTACTCTCACACACAAATATCCTGTAAGGTTGTTTTTTGGCACTTAACTGACTAAAATAATAACCAGTGACCACCGCAAAGTATTGCCTATTGCGTTCAGCATTCTGGAGAAAGGACAAGAAAAAAATTCATCAAGCAAATAAATCCAGTTCATACAGTCTATAATAAAGCCTGTCATTATTCGGTTGTTTTCCATAGACTCTTCTTGATGAACGTGCGCTTTTATATAAAAATATTTCGATTTATTAAATTTATGGTTTCTTTCTTCTCCACATACTCATGAGTTAATAAATGCCGTGTACCGAAAGAAGTTTCACAGCTTTATGCACTATTTCCAGACTTTTGTTGAGAACTCGCTTTGCTATTATCCGAAACCCTACAGTGTGCTATTTTGAAATAGTACTGTTCAACAAGGTAATAAATAATATTTTTTTTCATGCTTTTGAGAGCTGTTCATCATATTCATTCACAATATCCATCACCTTCATTTGGCTTCTCATAGGAAAGTAATTTGATGAGGTGAAAATGATAAGACTGAGTACAGTTACAACAGCCTGCATGAAACTTTATTGTAAATCCACATATGGTTATGTGTAGAAGAGAAGAAAAATATTTGAGGTTACTTTCTTTAGTTTTAACAAAAAGTACTTTTTTTGAAAAAATCGCGAATGTGAAATGAAGCATTTTATTTCTCAGTATTGGTATATTTCAGTAAAGGTTGAATACTTTGAAGTACACTGCATGAGGACTTTCCCAGGCGAATGTGAATTTAAGTGAGATAAAGTTTAAAGTACGATAAAGTACTTTTCATTCATATCTAATAGATATATTCTTCCAAGTAATTATAAAAAAGAAAGTGAAATAGCGAGATCTGAAGATGGTGATCATACATAAAAAATACCTGTTTTTTGTTTTATTAGGTAATTAAGTGTATTGTACATTTTTTATTCAAGAAATTTTAAATGAGTTCTTACAGTGTTTCATGTAGATTAATATGGTAAATAGTAGTTGTTGAGGAATGAACTTATGTGACAGATGGTTGCTGCTGTCCAGTTTAAAAGTACCGATATGAAGACTGTAGAAAGTTTAGACTTAGGGAATGACTTATGTCTAATATCACACACAGAAGTGGACCTACAGATGAAAACTAACAAGTTGGCAGAAGAAGCAGGCAAAGAAGTCATGACTTCAAGTGAAAGATAGAGGCAGTGAAGACATCAAACCAACAAGAAGCACCAGTCACTATCAACAGGAGTAATATGAAGGGGCACATCACTTCCACTTGCCTAGGGTATCATTGATTAAGATTTCAAAGCCAGGCCAACAAAAACAAAACTGACTTCCATTACTCTGAAATGGCCATGGGTATCTGCTTCAATCAATATGAAGAACGGGATTCGAGTTTTTAACACTAATGTATGGTTCAGAGACTTGAAGTGTCGTGAAACACATTTTGAACAGGCTTCAAACCTTCACCAATAGCCACCTTTGCTCCATACTGAAGATTAAATACTTGGAAAGGATATATAACAAGGAACGCTGACAATGAACGAATCAAGAACCTACAGTCAAACAAACACGCCTAAGCAAGTTGGGCTGGGTCGGACACACACTGAGGAGATTTGGAACTGAACCTGACTGAGGAATGGTGGGTTGAGCGTCCGGGGTTGACATAGAGAGATCATGTAAGAAGAAGGTAAGTGTAGTCGTGGTCACACTTGGAGTCAACTGAAGAGGACTGCAGAGGAAGGGGGTGAAATGGAGATATGCTAGCGAACCACTATTTTTCATTGGGAACCTAGGGGGAAAAACAAAATATATATCAATAATATACCAATATACAGAAGGATTTCATCGTGAGCTGACATCAGTTAGAGAAATACTGGAAAACCTGCAGAGAGTACCAGACAGCTGTTTCGTCCTAGCTTGAGACTCTTTGGAAGTACGCACCCACCAGGATTCGGATCCAGGACGTTCTGGATACAAGGTGAGCTCGCAGACCATTAGACCACTGAGACCTGATCCACCGTCCAGTGCATGAATTCTAACTTCTGTCGATTCACGACCTAGCACGACCATTTTGCAATGTCTTCTTCGATGAGTTATTGTCTCGCCTTCAACCTGCTGTACCTCACTGGTTACGACTTCCCACTAGAACCCCAGGTCACTGCCTGAATAGAGCCAGTCGCTAGTGAGCATCAGAATAATTTTCAGGTATCGGTTTGATAGGGCTTTTTGTTTGATTGGATGGAGGATTTTATCATGAACTGACATCAGTGGGAGGTCGTGACCAGCAGGGTACAGCAGGTTGAAGGCGAGACAATAACTCATCGAAGAAGACATTGCAAAATGGTCGTGCTAGGTCGTGAATCGACAGAAGTTAGAATTCATGCACTGGACGGTGGATCAGGTCTCAATGGTCTAATGGTCTACGAGCTCGCCTTGTATCCAGAACGTCCTGGATCCGAATCCTGGTGGGTGCGTACTTCCAAAGAGTCTCAAGCTAGGACGAAACAGCTGTCTGGTACTCTCTGCAGGTTTTCCGGTAGTTCTCTAACTGATGTCAGCTCATGATGAAATCCTGCATGCAGTCAAACAAAAATCCTTACAAAATCAATAATTGAACATTTGAATTTAGTCAAGCTGATGAGAATGAACACCCCTCCCTTAGTGAATGACTGCACTACATGTGAGGCAAAAGTACCATATACTGTGTGAATAATATTTAGATATTAATTACCGCATTACCGAAGTTGTCTCCAGGAAAATAGAAAAAAATTTCCAGCTGAGTATGAGGATTATTTGGTGTGCTTGAAGGCTTGATATCGGATTCATGACGTTGCTTACAGAGATACGTGACATGTCTAGCACTATTCTAATCAGTATCAACTATGAAACATTTCTGGTCTCTTCAGCTTTCCTTAGGTAAAAGAACATTTGGACTACCGTTGGCTTACAACTTGATGAACACTTCATGTTTTTGAAGTGTTGGTTACTAGGGATTCGATAGGTTACAAGATTTAATCATGAGCCGGAAGGTCCTGCATTCTAAACCTCATGGATGCGTACTGATGAAGAGTCTCAAACTAGAAGGAAACAACTGTCCAGTACTCCCAGGTTTTCCAATGAATCTCTAACCAATGTCAGCTCATGATGAAATCTTGTAGCTTCATGTTTTTGTTTAAACATAAGCTCTTGGAACATTTGGTGGCTAGTACAAAAGCTGATCCAAATGAACCACGGAGTAACCAAATTAGGATATGCACTTAAACACATGCTGGTATATTTTCACAGTACCATTATTCTTATCATTCCTTATGCATGTTGACTATTTTTAATCTCATGGAGTGCTGCAAAAAACTGTTCAAAAAGCAACTGTAATCTACTGAATTCAATTAATATTTTCCCGTCAATTGATTGGATCGAAGCGCTTGGTTTTAGGTTGATATGTTGGCTGCTTCAGTGATGTCTGATTTTGAAATTTAAAGTTAATTAGTGAATACTAACTAACAGAGGAATGAAGTACGCGTATATCGTTCTGTTTCGGACTCGTCATCTGGATGTACCTGCATTCACCAGTGACTGATGGTGTTCCCATCTAGAGGCTTGAACTCAGCGCCCGTAGTTTCAAACGCCAAAGCATTATCGACTAAACCACTTGAACCACTGATGACTTCAAATTGCATTACCAGACATCGTCGAAGCATCTGCAAAAAGAACTGACGTGTCAACCTGAAACCGAGCACTTCCGTCCGATTCTACCTAATTTGTATCTGCACATCAGATATACGAATCTAGTACAACGATAAGTCAATCAAATACGAAAGCGAAAATCTGACTTACAGCCAATAACCAAAGCAGAATATTATTTCTTACAAAATTAAGGGACTTCGATTCAACAGCATGCAGACTTCATTTATTGACTAATTTATTCACCATTTGTATTTTCTAACATTTCTGTAGGTCATTTTGGTCTCTGTGAGTATAAACATTACCTTAAACGATAACATCACCAACGTTTTTGATGAAACTATCCATTATGTCTATATGTTACTTGAAACTGTTTTATTTCGCTCACTGAATTTAAAGACTGCCTGTAGTGCTTAAGTGACTAAATACCACTGGAAGCCTATTTAAAGTGTTCGTCTTTTCATTCTGAAACCTCGTTAACAAAATACCAATTACATAAAACTTATTCCTAAACGGTTTCATAGTAAATCTCCAAATCATTTGTAGAATTCAGTCTGATTACCACTTCAAAAATTAACCTGGCGACTAAATCTCATAGCAACAATCTGCTATAAAGCCATCGTGAAATTAATATATGTGTAAAACTTAGGCACTGTGGTAATAAGTAATTCAATGTTAGCTTGTTTCTTAGATATATCACACAATGAAATAGTATTATTTACTGGATGACGTGTCGAACACAATTTACTGTTCATAATCATCTCATCGATTATTAACACACGACTACAGAACTTGAGTTTTATAGTTCTCTTTGTCTTCTCCTATTTTTCGTCGTTGGGGTAGTAGAATTTTCCAGATATCCAACTGGACAGGTGATGAATCATTCCTATTACATGCATTTCCAGTTGATTCGATAAACAAAGCTTCTGTTATCAATCTCTCCCTATACCCTGTGACATTAGATTTTAAAATTGTCATCCTATTGTATGGTTGTGTGTAACTGCATGTAGTGCTATAGCTGAACTATTCTATAGAATTTGTATCTTATTGGGGTTGAATAATCTAGATTCATCTAGATTTTTATGTTCAGCTAGTCTGACCGTCCCTGTTCTACTAGTTTGACCTATGTATTTGACCTCACAATCATTGCAAGTAGGGTATTATATAAACTAAATTGTTTTGTTTTAAAGGCTCCACAGGATTGATCCTTTAACTGACAAAGCATGTTTCTAATTGAGTTTGTGGGTTTGAATACCAGCCACTTTTGTTTCTGCCTTGTTAGAAATTCTGCGTAAGGTTTCCAAGGTTACTACTGATGATTTAGATTCCTTATTGTTTGTGTCGTCATTAATATTATTAATATCACTATTATTAGTAATATCAATACTATTGTTATCATTATTATTATCACTATCGCTACTATCATTATTTATTTTATTTTTAAATTTCCTTACATATTTCCTGACTAATTTATCACGGTAATTATTAAGTTTCAAGGCTTCTTTTATGTGTATTACTTCCTGTCTTAGATTTTCCTTGGCACTACTTAGTTTTTGTGCTCTGTCACTTAAACATTTCACCAATCCTATTTTTACTGACTTAGGATGGGATGATCGGAAGTCTAGTCCTGTAAACACTAGTGTTTAACTTCCCATCTTCCTTCCTTTTATGTTGTAATCTAACATTGGAAGTTCCCCTTCCTGACTTTCCAATTCATAAGTGAATTGAATTGCCTTTACCTTCGAGTTGATATGTTCGAAAAATCTATCTATATCTAGTGTTTTAAGTACAGTGAATGTGTCATCTACATACCTCCACCATACTTTTGGGGTGGGGGTGAACGTTTCAATCGCTATGTTTTCCCACCTATCCATGAATATATCTGCTACAACCGGGGATATTAGTGATCCCTTGGCAAATCTCTCAGTTTGTTTGTATATTTTCCCTTGGAATTTCAATATTGTGGAAGTCAGGCACAGCTGCACTCCCAGCATTATGTCCTCAAGTGGCACTTTTTTTCTAAGTTCTAGTTCTTAGTCAGAAATGAGTTCGTTTCTGACTGCCTCTACAGCCATATTTATTGGTATACGTGTATATAAACTGACAATGTCAAAACTAACCATTTTTTCTTCACTATCTAATTTTAAATTATCCAATCTATGTTTTAGTTCATAAGAACTAGTTAGTCTAGATTTCTGGTGGCTTTTTAGGGGAAATATATTAAATAAATTGAATAAAACCCACATTATAAACATTAGGAACGATAGAAATTATCAGCTATGTCACTAGGCATTCATAGATGTGGGAATCCCAAATACGAAATTAATACTGAAACAAGTTTGAAGGGACTGGTGGGCGTAATAGCTATCTACAATTCAAAAAAAGCTTAATTGTAACCTTTTAAGTGTAATTAAGACTCTGAGTGACGGACGGCCTTTGAAATCTCTTGCTACAACAACTGTCAGTGAACAATATATAACTAACACTGTCTTCATTCGGTATCTGTTCATCTTTAGATCATAACTTCGATGAATCTAAGTAGTGAATTAATTAACTAATCGGGCTTTCCAAGTGGAATTATAATTTCTTGATACAGTGAAAGTGGAATTGCATAAAAAAGCATTTGCTTTTTGAATAAACTAGATGTATTTCACAAAAATGTGTAAACGTGCATTTATTTTCTTTCTTGAAAATTATTGTACAGTGTTCCTTTTTTAATTCAAGCTATCAAAAGGTTACACTGTTGAAAATAGAGTACTTGCAATTTGGGAAGAAATTTATCATTGAAATATATATATTTGACTAAATTGCCGTTTTGAACAGTAATACCTCCAAGCCTTTAAAATGAAAATAGATCAGATTATTATCCAAATGAGTAATTGAACTATAAAAAAAAGAAATAAAAGCGAGAGAGGAAAAACAATTAATACGAAAATACGTAAAATTATCTACTGTCATCAAAATCAAATTAGTTTAGTTTTTACTATGCGGTACAGTAAAAATTCGAAACAACCACTTTGGGATGACGTTCTTACTGCTAATAGAGCTAATGAAGATTGATTATTTAGAGTGTGTAAAACAGAAAATAACAGAGAACAACAGGACTTGCAGAATAAAATGTTCACCTTAAAACAAAAATTTTGAGTAGGCTTTAAACACCTTAAGAATAAAATGCTTACTAAAACGGAATGAAAAAAAAACAACTAAATAAATTCACATACTATAATTTATAATCGTATGGAAGAAGATCTATTTCCACTGAGGTTTTCTTATGCGCGTCAGTTTGAGATAATGATGCAATAAGCGGTTACGGTTTTTTCGTCGACATTAGGCCACAGACCTGAAATGTCGAGCCAGGGATATGTCTCCTAGTCGATGTTTTACAGATCCTATAATACACTACTTACTTTATCACACAAAATCGAAGACTTACAAGAGAAAACCGAAAAACTGGTCGAAGAAGCAGCCGGCGAAGACAAGACTCCAGGGGAATATAGACAAGACGGAGGTTATGAAAATAATCAACCAACAACAACAGCAGCAACATACAGCGCCAATCACCATCAACGGGAGGGATTTGAAAGAGGTCACTTCCTTCATTCACTTATCTAGGGAGCATTGTCTCAACTACAGGAAGTCGGAACGGACGAGGATGTCAAATAGAGCGAGAATCGGGAAGGCGAGAACACACACATTCATCAACCAACTGAAACCAATCTGGAAATCTTCGTCACTCAGCCACCATCAACAAAATTCGGATTTTCAATACAAACGTAAAGTCATTTCTTCTATACGGTTCAGAAACTTGGCGAGCGGGTCACAATGAATATTTCCAACAGCCTGTTGCAGACCTTCATCAACAACTATCTTCGCTGGATCTATACTGAAGATCAGATGGCCGGATGGACCGGAAAGAATCACCATCAAGAAACTATGGCTGTGAACAAACAAAACAAGAAGCAATCGCCAACTAACAAATATGCAGAAGAAAGTGGAGATGGATTGGAGGAGGTTGCTGGGTGACATCGTGCTTCAGGCCATTCATTGCTCGAGTGGAACCAAGCCGAAAGGGAAGCGGCGAGTGGGACGTCAGTGCAAGGGTGACATGGAGAAGATCGTGTGAAGAGGAGTTGAAACAGTATGGACTAACATGCAAGGATGCAGGTGAAAAGTACAGAAGAAGAAAGAAGACAGAAGCAAGTGGAGACGTACAGTTGAAGCCCTATGCTTCACTAGGAGCCCAGAGGAAACAATAATAATAATGGAAGAATTATCCGATCTGAAGTTACTGAACCGAAATTCTTTGCAAGTTAAGTAGTTGATTACCTGACGAAATTTCTTTTCTTTAGCACATGATTCGAAAGAAATTGATTAAAACTGCGTGACTTATAAAAAATTAAAGGTACGCTCAATACGTATATATATATATATATATTGAAATGAAATAAAGGAACAAAAATAATTTTAACTCCGCAGTTAAAAATGAAGTGTTTTATAACTAAAAGATAGTAGGTAAGTATTATTATGCAAGAAGTTGAACATCTCATTTTGCCGATGCATAGAGGTGATTAAGTAAGCCTGACATTAACTTTTTACTAAGTAAGCTAATTCTTATGTTATCACCTTGTCGACGATTTTAAATCCACTTTATTTCATTGTCGTATGAAACCTCTTATTCCCGACTGGCATACATATTTGGTAAAATACTGTGATAGATTGTATAAAGGCCTTTTTGTTAACATATGAAACAGTATCTAATGCTATGCATTCAGTCTGGAGACAGTCTGATTTGAGTATTTATGACATTTTTGTTTCAGATTATCTCCTTACACATGATACAAAGTATTTTATTAATTTTACATTGATTCTCTTATTTATTCCTTGTGATTTTTCATCGCATCCATTGACAGAGTTTAAGTGTCTTCTAGGGATTGGATTTTTAGTATTTTGCGCTATGACAACTATTGTCTTATAATATTTTCTAAATTCTGACCAGTATTTTACTCAGTATTACAACCACACTGTGTGTAGTCGTATTGGACTTAAGAATAATTGTGCATACATAATTGGAAGTTGACTTTAAACGATTATATGGTTGGGGGTAGGTGAAATCAGATCGTTCAACCAAGTTCTGATTACGTCTCAATCAACTTCCTGTGGAATTTTATCAGGTATTTAAATTATGCACTAGTGATAAGCAATGTCACTCCACTGAGTCTCTAATACTCACTGCATTTTGCTTAATGCCTAAGTCAGGAGACTCGTCATTACCTTCAGCTATACAAAGTAACTCAGACTGCACCACCAAAGCATCGTAAACTTGACCGGTTGTGTTTGGTCAAGATCAAAATATAAATAATACGACACTTATTACCATGGGTAGTTAGTTACAGTATGAATACTAACTATGCTCCAGTTAAACTTATTTCGGGACTTGTGGATTACAAAGCACTGATTCGACTGCATTTTATTCTCCTCAGTTAGGAAAAAGAGGAAGTAGTGTTCCAGGGATCCAGGAGGTTTAACTTCCTCGGTCGATAAATTCTTCCTGAAATGAGTGGATTTCCCATTCAGTTTATTAGTCACATAAATGTTTCTAACCATCAAAACCAAAACGCCTCATTGCTTCAATTACTTACTTATGTAAGTTAATAATAAAAAATGTGAAGTTTTCATAGTAGGCATTGTCTCATTCATTAGGGCACTATAACAAATGGCTGACATACTTTTCTTTAGTGAACCACATTAATTTAATGCTCACTACACAAAAGCTGTTTAAATGCTATTTCATATTCATAAAATTGAGATTTTAGAGTGTATTTTCAAGCTATACACAATATTTAAGTCAAAATCTGACGGAATAACCAATTGTATTATAACTCATTTTTAAACTACGTCAAAAATTGGTGTTTGTCTGAGTCAATGTTGACGTCCCTCAAATTGAAATAATAATCTTTAAATTTGAACTAGTGAGACAGAAATTCCGTGTTCTTTTACGTCAAGGTACTGTGAATCGTTTCGCACTAACACTTCTTATTCAGCTTTGTGTTTTTGAGTACTTAAAACAAAATTCAATTCAATTTTAAATGCTAATTAGTATATAAAGTTTTAAATAATTCTAAGCTATAAAATGACTTCTAGGCTGTGAAATGAAACACTTGAAAGTGTGGCAAAACTCTATATGGTAAAGAATACCAAATCAAGTGATAGAGACTAAAACTAAATTATTCATTGGAAAAAACTGCTTCGTAGCGTTTCATAGAACTGTAAAACTTTGGTAGACAGTGTGAATAAATAACAGATAAAGAATGTAAGAAACTGAAGGATAAGTACTGTAGTCAACTGTTCAGCTTAAACAGACTTCATGGCTAATATTATGATGAAACTATACAGAATAAGGCCTTTCAGGTATTACCCTCAGGTTGGTCGAGACGTCAAGACCTGAAAAGCTAAGAGAGGTCTTTGTCAGTATGTTGATACAAATAAGAGTCGTGATGTAAGCTTAACCCCAAGAAACTACTTAGTAATAAATGCTTAGTAGTATTTTATTCGTCCGTGTATGCTTATAAAAGCAAATATTCTCTCTAAAACACACTGGTTAACTGCAATTGATATAAGCAGACGTTAAGATTTTTAAAATACTCTGATTTGCCTGTTCTTACTGAAATTAGTTTCCTAGTCATAGATGTGTAGAGTTTCTAGTGGTCTGCCTGAACCGATGAGTTCCCTGGATTTCCATTTATCATAATGAGTCTATTCTAATACCGATTTCTTGTTGTTTTATTTTCAAATCATGTCCCTACATTGTTGTATGAACTCAGACATTTTGAATTGGCTCCAAACCTGTTGTTTTATGTTTCAAAAAGATAATGAAGGGAAAATGTTGCAGAGGACTATGTATAGTTTCAGGTAGAATGACGTTGAGTTATACGATATGCTGCTGACGAGAACTAACTTGAAGATTCTGTACTGATGGTAAGTATATTGCAAGAAACTATTATAAGAATTCTGTGTTGTGTTTAAATATAATTATCAGAATACAGCCGATATTAGACAAAGGAATAAGAAGGCATAATTGTAATGTATTTGCACAACATATTTCGAACAATCTGATCACACACGGACATGTCATAGGGATATATGCATGAAATTAATAAAGAGTTAAGAGGTAAGAAAATAAATTCAGGTCAAGTTAAAAGGACATATTGAAGGTCAAAATGACAATTATGATCACTAAACCAAAT
This sequence comes from Trichobilharzia regenti, assembly GCA_944472135.2. Taxonomy (NCBI): domain Eukaryota; kingdom Metazoa; phylum Platyhelminthes; class Trematoda; order Strigeidida; family Schistosomatidae; genus Trichobilharzia; species Trichobilharzia regenti. Next base: position 82,305,840 of record OX235262.1, on the reverse strand, counting down.
AACAGAGGTGATAGTACAGCTGCTATGGTATCGAAACGAAGTTTAGCACAAAATGTTTATTGTTATGAAGAATTGTTGCTTTGAACTCATAAACGTGGTTTAAACTTTATAATTGCCAGGACTTACACAAACTTTAGGATACGCCCCAAACACGTTTTATAGATAGGTTTAAAAGATATGTTAACGTCAATTTTATGTCCTGTCTCTACAATTTGTTTCGCAATAGAGGAGCTAGGTTTCCTGTTCTCACTACTAATGGATTCTGGAGAATCTATTTGCTTTTGAAGCCACCTAGGAATATGCTCTGAACCCAGCCACTACTTACAGAGATCGATGAGTCTTCCCTTTGTCCCTCCCCTTTTGTCCGCACATACATTAAAATTGGCAAATACATTGAGTTGTGACAACATTTTTCGCATGTTCAAAAGGCTGTGATGGATATATCGACTTCACACTCTCAATTATTATGATATCAGCTGCATAAAAAGTCTTTTTAACAGCAACGTTCAATCTGTGTCAAGTTATCAAGCTGCTATTATCACCCATATAAGGTAACTAGATGTACATCTCTTTCTTAAGGGCGAGTTGGAGAGTGGGTCTTGGTTTTCTGACTACTTTATATCTCCTGATGAACTTGTCTGGACAGTTGTTATCAACCAGAGTTTGTGTCAACTTTCATTCTTCCTCATCAAGTATGTCTTCAGTGCATATTCGTTGGATTCTACTGAAGAGGCACCTTACTAAGCCGATATTATTAATACCTGGGTCTATCAGAATTGGGAATTACACTGTCTGTGTAGTCCTTTAGCACAGCTTTTATTACTGAAAAAGTGCATATAAAATACCTCAAAGAATGTTATACAATTCAAAAAATATAATCTAAGTATTTACAATTCTGTTCTTCATTCATTTTAAAATTACCCAGTGAAAAAACGAATTATTCTTACCTTTCAAAATCATGTCCAATTATACATTGCCAATTTCGTCCATAAATATGATCAAATTTTTGTTTTAAATAATCAGCTATATCTTTATATTTTGAATATGTTGAATGTGCTTCAGTGTACCAGTTTATTGCATTGTTCTCCATATCTTTTGGCATATAAACCATTATCACTTTCAGTTGATCGTCCAGCATTCTGTTCTTCTAAATGTTTAAGTATGTTGTTCACGATATTTATATATATATATATATATGTGTATTTGTGCGAACTCTGGTAGTTTTAAATTTTCTTAGTATTTTTTAAAGGGAATATTTGTTTTAAATTATATCAGAATTCTCATGGATGTATTAAGTATTCCTTATTCTTATTATCTGATGCTGTAACCATGTGAACTAGGTGAATGAGTGCGCTTTTCCCTTCGTGAAATAGTACATTTTTACTAAAACAAAAATATGGAACCTAAGAAGCTTCTCTTAAAGTTGGTAGGCATCTAATAATACGTTTTTAAAGTACACTAAAAAATTTTCCGTATACTTTTATAGTGTAAAACTTCACACTACCTGGAGTATAATTATTTCTCAAAAATGAAAATTTTCTATCATTTACTTTCATTATATTGAACAAAGCTATCTGTAAACCAACTCAACATATTTCAGTGAGTTATATCTACAGTTTCTGCTTACTTTCGTTCCTCGAAATTCAGTTTATTTTTCACTTTCAGTAGCTGATATAGGAGTAATGACTAAGCAAAAGAAAGTGGTGACATATGAGTATACAAGCCATTGGCAATATTAGTTATGAACGCAAACTTTTGATCACTATCACAATCCCTTATTTTGCACCTCACTACACAGACCCCTACATCATTAAGACTTCTGAAATATTTGCAATTATTAATGTTCTCTGAGCTGGTTGGTTTAGTTACAAAGCTTTCGTCGTCCACCTTCTGGACAACATCCCCTTTCAGCGCAGTTTTTAGCATAAAGTGAAATGATTTAAATTTCTTCATGAGTGATATAATTGCGTCTCCAGTAACCATCTTTAGATATTTATTGACCGTTTTCTATTGATTGGGATTTTAAACTTTCTGATCACCTGATTTACTTCTTATTAGTTGGTATATTTCATCTATATTAACGTGTTTATTAATTGCGTTTTCATTTGAGTACCAGGCTTCTAGGAATTCTCTGGCACATTTGGTGTTTCCTCTGTTTAATATTTTGACATTATCCCAATCAAATTGATGTCCATAATCGTCTGTATTCATTGATACTAAAGAATTTATATCATGTCTTTTCACGGCTGATTTGTGTTCCTGGACATGATATAAATTCTTTAGTATCAATACATTCAGACGATCATGGACATCAATTTGATTGGGATAATGTCAAAATATTAAACAGAGGAAACACCAAATGTGCCAGAGAATTCCTAGAAGCCTGGTACTCAAATGAAAACGCAATTAATAAACACGTTAATATAGATGAAATATACCAACTAATAAGAAGTAAATCAGGTGATCAGAAAGTTTAAAATCCCAATCAATAGAAAACGGTCAATAAATATCTAAAGATGGTTACCGGGAGACTCATGAAGAAATTTAAATCATTTCACTTTATCCTAAATACTGCGCTGAAGATGTCGTCCAGAAAGACGATGAAAGCTCCGCAATTAAACCAAGGAGCTCAGAGAACACTATCAATTGCAAAAAAGGTTCTTACTTTCAGACCACTTATTTGAATTTGGGTTAATATTAGTAGTAGTTAACACCTGTTAAACACTGATGACTAGTTTCCATTTAGTACCTTGGGGAAATTACAAACCCATGATCGATCATTGAATGAAAATATCAGTCTCCAGTAAACAAATAATACTAACCTTCCAGCTAACATTCTAATAGCTTTAAACTGTCATCATTGGACGACGAAAACTGTAGATCATTATAATAAATCCCTTTACATTCATCAAAGACAAAACTTTTTATCGTATTCATGTTCGTCGGATCTAAGAAATACATATGTCAGTAATTTATGTAATTGGTTCCCTTCATTAGTTTCAGTAAGCCAATAACGAACATTATATCCAGGATAACATTAGCACATTTTATTTTGTGGATTCTCTTCAAGTGCATACATTCTAAAGAAAGTAAAATTATAAGTTACAAAACTTCTGAACATATTTTTTTCACCGTGACTTTGAGTTTTACGTAGAAAACATAAGCAACATAATTCCAAAAATGATATAAGTTGACGAATTATTCAGTGCTAAAAGAATAAATATTAGACATATTTATTAGACAAAGGAAAGCGGTAAAGTTCAGATTTCACTCGGAAACAAGAATTGACTAGAGATATGATGATATTAGACGGTTGGAGACAATCGGACGGAAGCCATGGACCTAGGTTTCGTGCTAGTTAACACTCACCAGTCAGCAAGACGTATCTGCAACCTAGACTAGACATGTCACACTAGTTTCTAGTGTCCAATCAAAATATCTACCACACTCCTACAGGATGTCCATCGTGAGCCCGAATAGCTCAGTGGTCACGTCTCTGACTGCAGATCTGGGTGACGTGGGTTCAAATCTCAGAAGGAACATGAGTTACTTCAATGTTGCAGTTACGCCTTGCTGACTGGTGAGTGCCAACTAGCACCAAAGCTACGTGAGGCAAGGCTTCCTGCCGATTGCCTCCAACTATCTAATATCATCGAATCAATGTGCACCGTGATGGCGAGCTACTTAGAATGGTGGCCAAATTGCAAAACCTGACTGATAGAATTCAGTCAGCACCAAAGAAAGGACTAGACACATCACACTAGTTACTAGTGTCAAATCAAAATATTGACTAGAGATAAAATATGAGTTCGAACAGCGTAGTGAATTTTCACATATTATGATGGAGGGTTCAAAAGGCTGAAAATGAACAGCAAACTAAAATTATGAAACAGACAGACCCACAAAGTATCTTTGCAGAATTAATAGTGAGTCCCATTGAGTAAGTGTAAATCAAAACCAAATGGGATGTTGCACAGCAGAAGAAAATACTAAAGTACACGAACAAAACATTTATGGTCACCAGGGTGGTAAGTAATCAGTCACTGTATCTTTCTGTACACAGGGGTTGGGTTGAACGAAGTCTTTTGAAGTCTCTGGCAATTCAAATTAACTTATTTTCTTAAACTACTATCGCTGATAAGCTTTTCACCCTTGAAAATGTTGTTTTATTAGTAAAGAGACAGTAAGGCAAAAGAACGCACTGAATCTTTTCAAATACACTTTTTCGTAAAAATATGTATGTGTGTACTAAACACTACACAGAAAGTATGTTAAAGAGGAATTTAGCTTTGAGGGTGACGAAATTGTCTGAACAATCTCGCTATCAGTATTATTATTTATCTTGAAATTAGAATGAGAATCCCTCCGACTTTTTCAATTTCTTTCGCATTCCCAGTGAAAATTTGGTCTTCAGGTTAGAGCTTTAAAGTTTCTTAAGCGGTGGTGTTTATTTTTACGAGGTGGGGTAGTTAGTCTCTTGTTGAATCTTCCCTCTTTACCAGTCTTATTACTGGCTTAGCAAGGTTCGGGAGTGCGTCGGACGTGAATGGAACCCCAAACCACCTGCCTGGTCGGCTAGCACTCTATCTCTGCGCTACCAACGCACGCTCTAAAACGTTGGTAAGTTTATCCTATAATCTTGCTTGGATTTAAACATGACACTGAGCGTCGGTGGCATAGCGGTTAGGACGCTCATAGACCATGCATATGGTCCCCGGTCGACGCACTCCTTTACCTCGCTAAGCAAGAAATAATGCTAGTAAAGAGGAAAGGTTGGGCATGAGGCTAGCAACCCCATCCTGTTAAAATAAACACTACTACAGAGACTTCAAGTCACTAGTGTGAGGCGCTATGTTACACTGGGAATGTGTAGGAAAAAAACCATAACACTGAAACACTTCTGAAGAAACAGATCAAGATGAATAGAAATAACGCCTGGTGACACTAAATTGTGCATATCACATAACTGACATTTTCTGACTGCAATCTTTGTCATATTTATATTAAACTCATAGATCATTAATTCATGTGTTTTTTTGAATAGAATTTAAATTCACATGACTACTCAACCAATGAAAAGCAACTATTCTAGGTAGAAACATTTAAAAGTGTCTTTACACAAGAGTTAACTTTGGTTCTAAGAAAAAATAATAAATAGTTTCATTTTCTAAAGTACTTCACTCCTAGTCAGACAAATTAGTCTGCAACAAAAACATCCCAGTTTCTCCTGTCATTGGCCCAAGAAACAAACTGTCATTATCTGTATTCTCCTGAAATAATAAAAATAATAAATAACACACAATCTACACCTGATAGTTTTCATTTCTACTAGCCAGGGAAACAATTGGAAATTTTTAAAATGAATAAATCAGTCATCAAAAATGCTGATATGTCCAGTCAAATGCAAAGACATGCTGTAGCAATTGGCACTGATTCGGTACGAAAATTTGAATTAGAAAAGGATATAGCCGACCATTTGAAAAAAGAATTTGACACGAAGTATGGACCAACATGGCATTGCATAGTTGGCAAAAACTTTGGAAGGTAAGTTATGTTATTAGGCTTGAAATTTTAATTGCTTGACTGAGCTATGCATTTGTAATATAATTTCAAATATTTAATTCCTAATGTTATTTTAAGACATAGTATTCTTAAATTGCGTGAGACTATTAACTGGTCACATCTAAATCCCAAGTAGTCAAACCCTTGTTGTTAGGGAGATGCATTTCGATGGTCCTCTCAGACCAACTAGGAGGAAATGAAATCCTGCTTATTTTAGTTACGAAACGCTTTTTATCTTATCAATGATGTTCTGTTTTATTTTAACTCATCTGGAAGGTCCTACTTTCCAGATATTTTATAAGGAATTTACAGCCGTCTCAAAAGCCAAAGTCATTTTCAGTGATTTCTATAACTTTCATATACTCATCAGGAATGTTTATTTACATTAGCAAGAAAAGGCGGCCTACCTAAATCACTGGGCTATCGGAGTTGGTTTTCACCAAAATGCTTAATTTCATCTGGATTCATAGTCGTTTTAATCGTTCAGTTATATCAAATGACCTATACATGAACTTTTGCGCCGATTTTACTTGCTGCCAAGTAAACTCTCTGCAATTCTTCAATGGAATGAAGGTGTACTTGAGATTATTACTTTACACGTAAATCCTGTATGAAGAAAAAAAGTATTCTGTAACTAAATACACTGAAAGGTTTTGAACCATATGTTCGCATATTGCCTGAATTAAGGCTTGATTATTATATAAGTGGAAAAAAACCTGGGTATTCACCACCTGCATCACTTTCTGGTAATTTGTAAGAATTGAAGAAATCTCTTCTTTTTCAAAGTCATGAATACACGGCCCCGGTAATGAAATGATACGGCATTTATTCATTTCAATAACATATAATCACTGTGAAACATCATAATGTGTAGTGTGAGACATAATTTTAACTGTCGTTTAAGATAACAGTTAATAAGGAAACTATTAGTAAGCAGTCTGTAGAATATTTATTCTATGTTGCTTTATCTTAATGCTGAAAATCCTCGACTTACAATTTGGTATAGATTTTTGATATCACAGTTTTTATTACGTCAGCTTTATGAGTATTAAGTTGATGATGTGGAATGCTTCATGAATTTATCATGTCCTTACTTTAATTTGCTGCTGAAACAACTATTTCAACCGCTATTTAACACTACTTACTCAATTTAGTGCCATACCATCCGTTTATAGTGTCAAGATCTCCAAAGTATGATAAATTATCCAGATGATGACTCCTTTAATTCTTATTGTTATCAGGCTGATTCACTTCCACATTGAAAATGTTTCTTAAGATCAAGAAATTCCACATAGACTTTTGAAATAGACAAGCTTTTTCGAGTCGCACTATTTGACTAGTAAGTAAACTGATGAAACACATAAGTAAGGAACAGTTTACGTTGCATACAGTTTTAAATGAGTGCCAACTGAAACGCTGAAAACATAAATAATATTGAAAATTGATTTGAAAATTGTTCACTAAGCAAACTGAAGTAACAGTTGACAATTCATCGAAAACCCACCTAAACTTGGATATGAGGCTTTGAGAAGCACGTTTACTCCTTACAAAGACATTATCATTACAAACGACAATCAGCTAGGAACTTATTTTAAATTAGAACCTACTGAACAACAGGTTCTCAAAATATCTGCAGCAGAAACTTAAGTCACTGTTTCTAGTCCACATTCTAATTAGTGACTGTTTGCCAAACTTTTATATTTTCAGACGTCACGCTTGGTTTAAAGTTTAAAAATGCTATGAACCTATTGAAATTTATGTATTTCATATAGAAGTGTATGAAAATGTCACGTAATTTAAGTTTCGGAGGTGGTGTTACGTTCCACCTTTTACATAATATATATATATATATATATATAAAACCCAGTTCTATAGATTTCATCAGTGAAAAACACAGCTCATTGACAGACAGTACATATTAGAGCTTTAAAAACAGAAAGTTTCGTAAAAATATTCCTATGAGTACTATCATACATCAGAATATGTGTATGAGCTTCCTACTACTTTTTTTTTAACATTATAAACACGATTCAGAGATTACGTTCCTATTGGTTACATGTCGATAGAGCTACTGTGCATGTGATCGGCCACCCCTACTGTTTATTCACAAGCACTATCATAAAAATGCACAACTCAAAGTGACCTTATCAGGTCGCCATATTCTCCTAAATGTCAAGCTGATTTTGTACGATAATTATAACAACGCCTGATAAAAAATATCGTTATTGACTACTGTTCTAGAATATTCTATGTATATAAACATATATATATATATAATTGTAGAGCCGGAAGATGAAATTATTGAAAAGGTTATCCTTTGTTTATTTTTTTAATAGATGTCTGAATGAATGTTTTCGCTATATTCAAAAAAGTATCAGTCCTTGTCAGATATTTAAAAATATCGATCAGAAAGATCATGCAGATATACTGACTTTTATTCAAAGACTCATTATCATAGATGAACCAGGCATATTATAGCTAGCAGTGTAAGCTGCAAAATCATTCTGAAATTGTTCACTTTTTCTTCAAGGTGACCACATTCATCTTCTTGCTTTACATTGCATCAATTTGACTTGATCTAATCTTAATTAGTTGTGTAAAAATTTGTTACATGTACGTGAATTGCCCCCCTTTTGGACTTTAAATTCAAGTCGATACATCTAGACACCTCTAGAGTTTATCAACAAAGTGACTTACTATGTCAGTAAGACGATTTACTCTGTGAAAAATGTATGGATGTTAACTAACTGCAACATAGTGAATGTGAATGTAGAGAAGAAAATTTTCTTTATCGATGAAATCATCTTCAGAGGCTCTACAGTCGTATTTATATTTACCAAAAAAATGTTTGGTAGTCCATTGTTGAGTAATACGGGGTGGCTTCGAAAATAAAAAATAAAAGTTGTAAATTACGTAATACTTAAGGTCACAAAGGAAGAAAGGGTTAGAAATTTGATAATGTTAAAATTGTTATTGTGTGAGAAGAAAAGTAGTTCAGTCTTCATTTAACAATTGCGAAGAGGGTGAGAAAACCTACAAAAGGAACATGTGAGAATGACAATAGTGAATTAATTACTTAAGTAAAGGCAAACTATAAGTAAAATTGAAAAATAAAAACTAAAAAACTTAATAATAATAATAATTTACTTTATTCCAAAAACAGTACTTGTGATACAGAATGGAATTTTCAACATTAATCACAATATTGCATCTATTTTCCTCAAATTATAAATAGAATTAATCACACAGAAAATTTTCCACATTTACAATAGGGGTAATGTCAAAAACATGCAGTATATTAATTAGAAATAATGATAATAATAATGATAACAGCCAAAGTAATAATAATAATACAAGTGAAAATTGCCGTGGGCTTGTTTCACACAGTATTGTCGATGTGGTATAGAAATCCTAGCATGTTTAAAAATATTGAATATAATGTTCTCTCTACATGATATAGTGAGGGGAAAAACAAAGATTACAGCAGTCATAAAGATAAGTTTGTGCTTGGAATTATGAGAGTAAATATAAGGAAGCAACAGGACCATAAATATAATAGAAATAATAAAAGTAAAACTTGAAGGTATGTAAGGATGGATGGAGGAAAGTGTTTATTCACTAGATGAAAGGAGGTTAGTTAATTCTTGCCTGACACTATTTTCATCACATAAAATACGTGCCAAGTATGGTATCATAGAATTTTTATACTTGGACGTGCGAGCACAGTTTTCTGAAGTTACTTTTTGTTCTACCTGAGGAGATGCAAGGTGAAAGCTGAGGGTAAAGTAGATGCTCCAAGTCAGACAAAATCCCTCTAGCAAATTTATTGCACGAAGTCAAGTGCCTATCGACAACGACGTTAACTATTTGGTCCACTGAGACACCACTCACCCTACTGACCGTCTTCAGCATTCTACAAATTGTGACATAGTCCTTTTTAAGCAAACCAGGAAAGAATAAGGGTGAACAATAAAGAAGAATAGGTAGAATACAAGAGTTTATGAACTGTAAGAGGAGGGGTTGAGTTATACCTGAGTGCCTTAACTTCTTAATGTAAAGTGTCAGGCGGAATATTTTACAGGAGATCGCTAAGACATGAGAAGACCATGAGAGATCAGAAGAGAGAATAAGTCCAAAATACTTAATTTTTGATTTAATTCCTATATCATTGTCGTCAATCTTACAACTGTCATGAGAATCGGCAACTTCTTTTAACTGTCTTTTACATTTTAAGCTGAAATTCACAGTTTGATATTTAGAAAGATTCGGTTTAAGACCGTTAGACTCAGACCATTTACGGGGAACGACAAGTGAATAGGTTAACACCATGGTAGAATAAGAGACTGGACAAACTTCTGTATGCACAGTTCGTGGTTTTATTGACGAATTACCAACGCCTCAAATTTCTAATGCTTTCTTCTTTTGTCACCTTGATTGTTACGTAATTTATAACTTCTATTTTTAATTTCGAAGCCACTTCTAATATGACTTCTGAAAACGACTGTAGAGCCTCTGAAGATGATTTCGTCGCCACAAAAAAATCTCTCTGATGAATTGTCTTTCATTTTCTACATGACCCAATTGGTATTTTCGGTGATTTTGGTCTGAATTGATTAACGGAATTTCGGTTACATTTTGATACTTAAATACTGAAACAAACGTAAATCCTATAACGGCACACGGTAAAACGATAGGTACTCAAGTAAGAATATATACAAATTGCAAAACGTACTGAGCAGTACGTTAAATGTCACAAAATTCTTCTACTCATAAAATCAGCTTCAAATGAGAGGGCTGTCAACTATTGGTATACGTAAATCAATATCATGATAGACATAAATGTGTATCACATGCACCTGAAACTGACTCCAAACAACTCTCTACACCATACAGCCGTATTTAAGGTTATTTAAAACTTTAAAAACCCAATAAAAAGTGCCTGATTGATTTATGAGTGATGCTGACAAATAAAGTTTGCATGCATACTTTACTGATGAGCCATAAGTGAAAGAACTTCTATCAACTAATTTTTAGTGAACATACCTGAGTTTTGGTATAACTTTTTGACCTTATTAGGGCGTATTCTTTTGATCACACACTTAAAATCCAAGCGTATTTTTAATGATATTTGTTTTACTGAGGCTTTACATTCATGTGTTAAATAGCTACGCTTATTTCAATAAAGAATATCAACAGAGCTATGGCGAATGGATGCCATTTTTAACATCGACTTCACCAAAACTCACCAATTTTGTAACTGTGATTTACCTGTCTCAAATCTACATTTATCTTTGTTACAGAGTATCCACAAAGAGAGTATTGTTTGAAAATATAGTATTGGGATTATCAGTGATCAGCGAAACACCGTAAGCAGATTAAGATAACATCGATTAGGTTCAGTGAAAAATAAACTGTCTCGATGAGAAAAATCCGCTAAGTAGGTAGAGTGGTTGAACATAAAGTGAGTGATCAATTATAGGAACATCGAGAGACTTCATACCTCATGATTTCACATTTCACTTATAAAATCTTTCCAAGTCATTTAATAATAATAATAATAATTTGCTTTATTCCAAAACAGTACTTGTGATACAGAATGGAATTCTCAGCATTTCACTACAGGATTGCATCCAGTTAGTACATTAACAATAAATAAAATTCTACGTAGATTAAGGTAATCTCAATACATAATGACAACAACATATTGGTATGTCAGTAGCAAAAATTAAACAGTGTTTAAAGGTGTTAGAAAAGTAGATGCTAGCATATTTATTGGCATAAGCAGAAGAAAGAAACAAAGCAGGACATAACAGAGAAAAAAGGGAGAGAACATGAAAAGAAAGAAAGAAAACGTTGTACCTATAAAAGATATGGATTGGAAAAATGAGATCCAGTTGTTCTACTGACTATTTGATAAGTTATAGGTATCACGCCTAACGCTTTCTTTATCGCACAAAACACGAGCTAAGTAGGGTATGGTTGAGTTTTTGTACTTACTGGGTTGAGTTTTGCACTTACTTACTCACTTAACAATCATGTGCAGAAAGGCTTCTTTTTTATTTCTCAGACAAACTACGAAAAGTGACATGTAAATTCTGTAACTACAGCTAAGCATAACCAATAAACTTATAAGCGGTAATCTAGATTCAGGGGAATCTCTTTATTCATTAAATAATACACAGAATCTCTGTGGAATTAATTTTCAGAAAAAAGAAACTGAGAACAAGTATGATCTTGAAAAAAATCTAACTTCATATTTGGAAGTGTTTACTATATATATGAAGTAAGTGGGAAAGTAGGCCGTAAAAACCATAGAATTCAAAGTTCCAGAGTAATATTTAATCTCACTATGAAGAATAAACAGTGTATGAAATACCCTCCAGTAAATAGTACTATTTCCCTGTACGAACTGTAATAACAAGCAAACTAATATTAAACCAAATCCTACTACACAGTCAAGGATTTACACATACATTATTATTTTCCTTAGTCGTTCCCTACATTTCTATTGCATTTTACGCATTATTCTAAACTGCTGTTTTATAACCACTTTCAGTGTACGAAATCCAGCGAGAACTATATAAGACATATCCATTTTCTTTTACTGTGAGAATGTTTTCCTTATGAACGATTACAGTACTAAGTACTGGAAAAATAATAAAAACATGATTTTGAAAGTAGGTTACACGATTATTTGGATGATGAAGATGATGTCTAACATTGGAACCCAGAATGAGCGTTTCGTCCTATTTGCGACCCATCAATCAGATTTACCTTCAGCACCAGCGAACGATGACGTTATCACTGCGATTGAAACCAAACAGATATCGTTTCAAAATGTCAAAGCGTTATCTACTAGATTAATGAACTGCGTAAATCACCTCTTGTGCAACAGCTATCGATTATTATTTGACTAAGTTAGTTTCGAGTCTCACTGGAAACACATTCACTCACTGGAGATGCTGGTCAATTCTAATGAAGAGTCCTACATAAGACAGAATGCGCACAACGGATTCCAAGACTGATTACCATAGTGTTGATTTTCAAACGTAGTCGAAGCGTTAGTACTAAGAGTTGGCATGCCAACAGAGACCAAGAAATACAACCTACTTAAACAAAATTTAACAGCTGGTTATGTGGAAACGTCTACTGCTTCACAGCATCTTCTAGTAGACAGCGAGAAATATCAAAGTCGATTATAGCCACAAGATTACTTTCAGTTTTTTTTCTGCATTTTATCCTGTTTGTTGATTTCATTATCTATTTTCATGAGTCGAGTTTTAAGTGCTAAAATTGAATAACCCACGTTAATGTATACCCATAAAATATAAGCTTTTCAATTTTCAACATTTTGGCGGTGAATGCAACAGCAGTAGAACATAAAATACTTTTATATTTGACCATTTAGTAGCTTTTATGCACAATTATGATATTTAACTTTGTTAAATTTTCGTTTTTTTTATAATTTCAGTTCTGTAACACATGAACCAGATAGTTTCATTTACTTCTTTGTTGAGAAGTATGCTGTATTACTTTACAAATCAGGATAAAGAAAAGTCAACTTTCACACTGTCAAAAAGGATAAAACGACGGTGTGCTAATTTCTGATAATTACACGGATGGGATGCATGTTATTACACACATATATAAATTCCGCCTTTTAAATAATGTCATAATTTTATTTCATAAAACTAAAGCCAACTTGACCGTTTTGAAGTTTTGCTTTTATTCGTACCGATGTTATTTGTATTAAAAATAAACTTGTGAATAAATTTGCTGTATTTTGTGTGTACTTCAGCATTATCTTTTGAATTTATCAAAGTTCGTTTCATATGGTAATATTTAATAATATTTTAGCTTGTTTTATTAACCTAAGCGATGAATAAACGCATCTAATTCAAGTATAAGTTACACATTTGAAAGACGAAAATATTGTGTACACTAAAGCTGATAATATTGATTCGCATGTATCCATGGTTTGAAAGTAGAATACTCACTAAGCATGTAGAAGGTTCGGTTTCAGTTCACAGACGATGTTCTGTTTCTTAACCTGCAGTAAGCCCGGGAAAAACGAAAAGCTGGGCGCGAGGCTGGAAACCCTACTTTGTACAAACAACACGACTCCTTATCAAACCTTGAACGCCTGAAGCCCATCATTCAACTCAGAAGTCGTTGAATTAAAAATAGTTTGACTATATTGCAAACTAGAATTATTCAAACTTAATTGCTCTGGTGATTCGCTAATCATATTAATTTTCAAGTATTGGTTTAAAGGGATTTGGTTGATTGGTTACAGGGTTTCATCATCAGCTGACATTGGTTAGAAAACCATTGGAAAACCTGGGACTACTGGATAGCTGTTTCGTCCTAGTTTAGGACCCTTCGTCAGTACGCACCCACCACAGGGGTTCGAATCCAGGGCCTCCTAGTTACAAGGCGAGCTCGTAGATCATTAAGCCACTCGGACCCAATCCAATGGTCAGCCCATCAATTCTAACTTCTGCCAATTCATGATATAGCGCGAACGCCAGCCAATGTCTTCGGTGAGTATTTGTCCTCACACCCGACCTGCTGCACCCTACTGGTCATGACTCTCCACTGGAACGCCAGGTAGCTACCTACCTGAATAGGGCCAATCGCCAGTGAGCATCTCATTGATTAATTTTATTATAAATGTCTGAGAAAGCCTTCATGTTTCTAAACTTTATCGTAAAGCAATATATATTTATATTTCCTTAGTGTCGGCTCATCACTTAAGTATGACTCCAGAGACTTTTGTATCATACTGCGCCAAAAGCTGTCAGTTATATCTCGAACTACTGCTGCCATGTAGTTTCAAGACTTTGTCAAAACCTACTCACATCAAGTTCACAATTTGATTCTTGAAGTAACTAGTGCTGAACTACTGCTCACTTTCATTCAGTGAGTAGTGAAAGGGCTAGCCTAATAAGAATACTTGCACCTTGACTTCGTATAAATTTACGAAACCATTAAAAAAGCGTATTTCGCACATTAGAGAAATTCATGTTTGTTTTCTTCGACACTAGAATTCACAGTAAAACCAAATTAACATTGGAAACACTATCGGAGTTTTAAACGCTGTGTTAAAGCTGCAAACTGTAGTCATTTTGTCGTTTTACTTTTTTATGAACAATATCTACAAATAATTAAACAGTCTAGAGCAAACTTAAAAGATGCACATGATCGCTTTTAACATGTGCCAGAATAAGTGGGTGGTGTAAAGTGTAGTCAACTTTGTATCTCATATATATGATGTATAAAAGATACAGCATACCATAGGCACAATTATGACACTATGGAATGTACAAAAATCAATTGTTTCAATGTAAATTACTTTTTATTTACATGAAACAAAAATCTGTAAAATAATTTCACGTCATACGACTAAATGATTTTGTGCATTCGAATTATAGAAAATGAATTTGTTGAAAATTAATGATTTATCGTTGTATATCTTTCAGTCATAAGCTTCACAATCACGTTCAGTCATTATACATTATTTTAAAAAAGCATAGAAATGACACACCTCCCAGCTATGTGGAAACAATTGCGATAGACGACAAGACAGCGATTCAGTACTATAAGGTTTTTCACTGGTCCGGTAACCGATGTCAGTTCATGATAAAATCCTGAAATTAGTTAAATCTCTGCAAACCAAGACAATAAACGAAGGATAAGCTTGATAGTTTTGCCACATCTATGTGTATTTATCAATTCAGCTGCACCTGCGGTGACAATTATGTTGGATGTACTACTAGACGTCTCAGTGAACATCTCCCGTCGTGGTGGCTTGGGAAAGGATAGACAAAAACAATCCGTAGCTCAATTCTGTTACATTTAGTTGATAGTGGTCATGTAGTCGAGAAAACGAGAGCCTTCAAAGTAATTCATGGTATCCCACCGAATCTACCAAATAGACTTCGTATTCGTCTACTGCACACAGCTGAGGCAATAGGCATTCGAACTATTAAACCTAAACTATGCGTTCAAAAAAAGTTTGTACAGCCATTATCTCCATTATCCCTCCCTTGGCTTTTTAAGACATAACCAACTAAAGATTTCTACACCACCCCTTGGTTATATTTTCAATCCCTTTCTTATCATCCCTTAATCTTATCTTCATTAAAAACGTGTCTCATTTACTTTCCTTACAATCAGTCTAGCACTACTTAATCGGTTCATCTGTTTTTACTAGCCTTTATCGACTACTTCCACTTGAACAACTGTTTGTTTAATCATACTGTTTTTCATTATTCGTGTTATCACAGATTGCCTCACTTTTTCATTTTTATTATTGATAAGACCATTATTATTACTACTATTATTATTATCATCACTACTATTATGAATAAGACAATAATCTGTTAAATTTTATACAAAGTGTTTATAAGTAAAGAATGGTTCTTTTTCAAGCAATGTTTTCTCTCAGTGATCTTGATGAAAGCAAGAAGAACCAAATTTTTAGACATAATGAGCAAATTGCTTCAGCAGCTAATAGCCTAAAATGTTTATAGTTTCCATTTAGGGAGAACATACACTTTTATTCAGACCCATTAGAAGGAAATGTGTACAAGGATTGATAAGTTCAATATTCTTGACAGCAGGATAACTTTCTCTGAATGTCGGCTTAATCGTGAATCTTTCTTCATTGAGAAGCCTACGTAGAGGAATAGTTATCCAAAATAATTTATAAATCTCTATGGAATAAATTACAGTACTCAAAAAGATGTCAAATCAGGTCAGTGAAAATTAAATTTTAAATCACTTGATTTCCAAAGGTAATAAAATCCTCCAGTAAATGAATTAGTTGGTAGGATTTGTTCCTGATAGATATTGTTGAGTTACTGGGCTTACTGCTGCGTAAAGCACTGATTGTTGAAAATGAATAAGCAGCTTTCATAAATCGTCTCCGATGGAGTTTGCGATTCAACATGTAAGCATGAAATCATGTAATTATGAAGGAGTTAAAAACAGGCATCCAGCTGATTCGCCAAACCTTTTACTAATGGTCTTAGACACAAAGATTTACAATCCTTTTCACCAGAATTCATTGGCATTTAGCTGATTCACGAGACAAAGTGGTTATATCAACCGTCTATAAAATTATTCATAGGATAAGGAATACATATGTAATTCATTTCGCTGGACTA
The DNA here is from genome assembly GCA_944472135.2 of Trichobilharzia regenti. Classification (NCBI taxonomy): domain Eukaryota; kingdom Metazoa; phylum Platyhelminthes; class Trematoda; order Strigeidida; family Schistosomatidae; genus Trichobilharzia; species Trichobilharzia regenti. The sequence goes on along the minus strand of OX235262.1, from coordinate 82,289,107 downwards.
ACTGTTGTTAAATGAACGAAATGTATTATTTACATTAAAATAATTGTCATGCTTTGAAGAAGATTATTCTGTGTATTATGATATATTGAATACATCTTTCTCTTACTCTCTGGTTCAATGGTTTGTGAGCGAACAAATCATCATCAAAATGTGGTGACGCCTCGTTGAGTTATTATGTTTTCAATCAAATCCCTGTAAACAAATACATCAATGAAAAGCTCACCAGCGAATGACCCTATTCAGGTAGGTAGCTACCTGGCGTTCCAGTGGAGAGTCATGACCAGTAGAGTGCAGCAGGTCAGTTGCGAGGACAAATACTCACCGAAGACATTGGCTGGGGTTCACGCTATGTCATGAATTGGCAGAAGTTAGAATTGATGGGCTGACCATTGGATTAGGTCCGAGTGGAGTAATGGTCTACGAGCTCGCCTTGTAACCAGAAGGTACTGGGTTCGAACCCCTGTTGTGGGTGCGTACTGATGAAGAGCCTCAAGCTAGGATGAAACAGTTTTTCAGTACTCGTTGGTGGTTTTCCAATGGTTCTCTAACTGATGTCAGCTCATAATGAAATCCTGTAACAAATCAATCAAATCCATGCAAACCAATATTTGATTATTACGCTTTCAATTAAACTGGAATCAAGAACTCACCATTTCAAACCATAAATCACTGTCAGATAGAATACTGGCCCATGCGTAAACAAATACCGCTTCGCATATTTTATTGGTACCATTAGTTACCAAATAACATCAAATAATGGTCAAATGCACCATCAAGAAACTTAATATATAAGTATTGCATCGTAAAAGAATCACTTCCGTCCTTCATTGAATAAACATCAGGAAATTAGAAAATGTTCTTATTAGATGTTTGTGCTTCACAACAAACTTTGGAGTGAATTTGAAGACACTTTAGTGACGTAGTCTACGTAGTGACGTAGACTTACCATTACTTATATATTTGCATTTCCCTATTACAAAAAATTTAACTTATGATGTGTGGTTAAACAGTAAGCATTGTTTCCAGACGACTCAGCTTCAAAAGGGTACATAAGGCTGTGAAAATAAGAGAAAAATATCATTGGACTGTGATTATATGTCAGTATATAAGTGGAAACTACAATACATGTTGTTCACTGAGAAACTATTTTTTTAAATTACAAAGAGAATGTTAAGATTTAAAAATGGATAGGTATGTTTCAAAACTATGGCAGTTTCCAAACTGTGATCAATTTTTATTTTCTACACTAACTCACACATGGCATTTCCTCACCTATAAAATCCAATTTCTAGTTATGTAAAAGTCTTTTTGATAGGCCTGTGAATATATATGCTATGGAGATCCTCTTCAGAGTTCGATTTTCAGAAAATAGACACCTAAAGTGTTTAGTCAACTGCTATTCTATAATTATAGTCAAGGTAAATAGCCCTGAACTCCGTAGAACGCTATCTAAATTGTGTCTCTTATAAGGCTAGCTAACTGTTGAATATAATTTTCCGTAGACTCTTTTTTAAATCAGTTTTTCAGTAGAAGGCCATCATTAGAAATCCTGTGGCTTAGATCACTTGTTTGTCAGAATCTATCTAAAATATGTACACCTAATTGCAATGATTTTCATCACCTGAAATTAAGGACCTCGTAGTCATACAAATACAATGCCAAAATTTAAGAACTACTGTGGTTCAAATACATTATTTTGAATAGAATTTGAAACTGTGTAACCATAACACTCTAAGCAAATAAAATTTAGGCATTTGCTGACTAACACTGGTTGTCTGAATCATTTATTGCAAAAAATACGTCACCATAATATTAGGATAAATCTGATGAAAAAAAATCAACTTTTCTGAAATCGGTGCGTTCCTATTTTGCTGGAATTTTATTTGACCAACCAACTGATACTGCGCTAGACGATATCATTCATGTATATTTACTAAGAAGTAAAAGAGACAAATAAGAACTGACTGATGAAACGACTTTCTTTGAAACAAGACGTTAATCGGAAATAGATAAAATAAAGTTCAGAGGAAAACAGCTAGTTATCTTTGTTAAACAATTCGACTACTTAGGTCGTATGCCCTATGCTTTGCATCAAACATATGTCAGATAACAGTACTCTTTACAAAGCTACCGTCCTTCAGTTTCAGAGATGTCTTAAATTATCTATGAAAGACAAAGATATTCTTTACGTTTAGTTCTTGTAGCATATCTACTTGACAGCCATGAATACAGTGAAACAGTTCCATAAAAATATATATAAGGAGTGAGTGATGATTTTTTTAAAATTTCCCTACTAGGTATTATGCTTGGTAAAGTGGAAAGAAGAAAATAAAAGACAAATTCATCGACAAAAAATTTTCTTTATCGAAGAAATCATCTATGGGGCTGTATAGGCTGTACAAAAAATATAAAGTGGTCTATTATTGAGTAATAGGGGGTGACACAGTTGATACAGTTACTCAGAATTGGCTTTAGAGGTGAAAATTAAAAGTTGTAAATTACGTGATACTCAACGGCAAAAAGATAGAAAATTGATAAGGTTAAAACTGCTATTGAGTGAGAATAAAGGTATTTGAGTGTCAATTTAACAAGTGTGAAGAGGGTACGAAATCTACAGAAGGAGCATATGAGAGTGATTACAGTGAATTAATTATTAAAGCAGAAGTAAACTAAAAGTAGAATTAAAAATAAAAAAAATAAAGAGAAATCAAAAATTCTTTACAGGGAACGTCTAGTGATGAGGTTAAGACCAAGGTAGAATAAGAGACTGGAAAAACGTTTTCTGTATATAGAATTCAGGGTTGCATTGGTGAATTACCAGCGACTTCGCCATACACAAAAGTCGAAGCCTCACGCCCTTTGGACCATTCGGCTTCACTTTGTAGATGATGTTGAAAGACGACTCTGGTGGAGCTGCATGGCTTGAGTTCATCAAGTGTTCGAGAATTGAGCTAGTAATTGTCTTGCTTTTTCCTTTTGCTAGCCATGCTGGATAATGCTCAGAGATGCGTTTGGAAAGCGTGCGCTTTGTGCGGGCGGCCAATATAACTAGCTCCACACGAGCAGGTGAATTTATAAACACACATTGATGTGGCCCGAAGTGGCAGTTTGTCCTTCACACATCCGTTGATCATATGTCAACTGTAGAAATTGATACGCAGCTCAACCATAAAGAAGGCTATTCTCAGTGATCTTCATAAGTGGCTCCTCAGGATCTCAGCTGCGGTAACATCTTTAAATTTGACCCTCATGAATAGCAGTTTCACCGTCTGAACTCTTTCAGGCTTTCCCCTTAACTTCATGTTTTTCTCGATAAATCTTAGGAAGATATCCATTCTCTGTGAGGACTTGTCTGAGTCGCCCCAGTGCAATTTCATCACATTTTGTTCTCATTCCTTTGCCTTATGAGAGGAATATTCGGTTTCAATTTTTAGCTTTGAAGTTTCACAAGCAGTGATGTTTGTTTATACAGGGCGAAACGGCTAGCTTCACACCAAAACTGCCATCTTTATCCGGCCTACTATTGGCTAAGCGACACACAAATCCCAGATGCATAAGGAACATTGTACTGAATACCAGAAGTAGTTAGAACCACATAAAGCAGGTTATTAAGTCATGTAAGCAGCTTGGTATGATTGTGAATAGTGCCGTAAATTTCGCTTTAGTTACTACTATTATATCACTAAATGTTGTATAAAATAAATTTATCCAATAACTGTACTTTTATTTGAAGTTTATACTGTTACCTCCTACGAGCTTCTCAGTTTAGGTCAGCCATATATTTATTGTTAAAAGTCTATAGTTAATCACATTCATTCATATATAGGCACCTCTGAGTTCTCTGCAACTTTCTGTCTAATAGGTATCAGCGATATGAAAACTTTTCTCACAGTAGAATATGTTTCTATTCCATTTTCGTCAACTGCAGGATTAAAAAAGTTATTCTCCCACTCTTCATACATTTCCAGGGCCCGTCAAATCTTTTATTTTTATTCTATATCGGAGTTATAATAGAGATGAGGTGTGCGGCATAAATCGTTGTAAAAGACAACATAGCTCATGTAGTTTGTTGATTTTTCTATAACACTATGAAATTTCGCCACTTTACAGATTATTGAAACCATACTCTCACTATAGGAGTCAAAAGTCTTATGGTAACCATACGTCAAAGTAATGGTGAAGATAGCTGATACAGTGAAGCAGATGATTTCCGAAAAAAAGCTATTCAAGAGAGTTTGAAACCTTATACAGAAAGGAAGGGACATCTAAAAATTTGAAAAATAATACCTGTTATTTCGTGAGAAAGAAAGTCTGTAAGTAGTGACAGTATGTCTACTGATAGCATAAATTTCATGAAAAAATAACATAGTGAGAATTATCTACCGAACGGTAAGCAGCCTTGTTTGAAGGATATCAATCAAGTTTGTATTGTGGTAAATGAGCTGGGGTGAGATATTGTAATCTAATATAAGATAAACAGTTGAACGAAACCTTAAAGTTCAAGTTTCATGCATTTTAGCTTTCAAGGGTTGATTTGTAAGGAAAAACTTGTAAGGAAAATCTAAGACAGGAAGTGACACACATAAAAGAAGCCTTGAAACTTAATAATTACCCGGATAAATTAGTCAAGAAATATGTAAGTAAATGTAAAAATAAAATAAATAATGATAACAGAGATAGTGATAATAATAATGATAACAATAATAATAACAATAATAATAATGGTAATAAAAATAGTGATAATAATAATAATAATATTAATAACGACACCAACATTAAGGAATGTAAATCATCAACAATAATTCCATACAGAGAAGGAACCTCGGAAGCCTTATGGAGAATTCTTAACAAGGCAGAAACAAAAGTGGCATTCAAACCCAAAAACTCAATTAGAAACAAGCTTTGTCAGTTAAAGGATCAATCCTGTGGAGCCTTTAAAACAAAACAATTTAGTTTATATAATACCCTACCTGCAATCATTGTGAGGTCAAATACATAGGTCAAACTAGTAGAACAAGGACGGTCAGACTAGCCGAACATAACAATCTAGCTGAATCTAGATTATTCAACCCCAATAAGATACAAATTCTATAGAATAGTTCAGCTATAGCACTACATGCAGTTACACACAACCATACAATAGGATGAGATAGGATGACAGTTTTAAAATCTAATGTCACAGGGTATAGGGAGAGATTGATAACAGAAGCTTTGTTTATCGAATCAACTGCAAATACAAGTGATAGGAATGATTTAACACCTGTCCATTCAGATATCTGGAAAATTCTACTACCCCTACAACAAATAGGAGAAGACAGAGAAAACTATGAAAATCAAATGTCGAAGTCGTGTGACAAAAATTGATAAGATTATGAACAATAAATTGTGTTCGAAACGTCATCCAGTATACAATACTGTTTCACTGTGTGATACATCTAATAATCAAACTAATATGGAATTACTTAATACCACAGTGCCCAAGTTTTACACATATATTTTACACATATATTGATTTGTAAGGATTTGATTTGTTTTTCGAGTTTAATTATGGATTGATATCAGTGACAGCACCACTGAAAACCAAGGAGTACTGAACAGCTCTCTGGTCCTAGTTTCGGACTCATCGCCAGTATGTATCCACTGGGTTTCGAATACAGGACCTTCCGGTTACAAAACAATTTCGTATAACATTCAGCCACTGGGACCCGATTCAATGGCCAGACCATGAATTCTAATTCCGAACAATTCGTGATTTAGCCCAAACCACCAACCAGCGTCATCGGCGGGAAATTCATCCTCACCCCCGATTAGATGGACCTCACTAGTCTCAACTTCTCACTAGAATTCCAGGAAACTTCGTCCTGTGGTAAGTCACTAGCCAGCATCAGATTAATTTTCACTGGCTTTCACTTTCTCAAAACCTTGAGCGAAATCATTTAATCCCCCAGATGTAAACCTGAGTAATTGGGTTCAGAATTCGGGGACTGTACTGCAGTGTAATTTAGAAATCTGTATAATCGGCCCCTTGGTCTGCTTTGAAGAGAATCGATATGCCTATTTTTTTTCACCTCGAATTCCACTTTTAATCGCTTCGGGTTTTTTCTTAAAATCATTCGTCTAGTCTAAGGTACACAGTTTACTCAGAGAAAGCCTATTACGTTTTTATATTGTATACTTAAGAGTCTGTAGTGAAGAAATCAAGTGTGATTAATCATTCTTCAAACTGAAACTTATGTTTACTTCTCATATTTCAAATGTATTTGAACAGAGAACTGTAATCAATATGATTTCACTAATATGTTAAGTGTAATTTGAGTAAACAGAAAACTGTCTGCTTGTTGAATTTAAAGGTGGTAGGCAGTAATAAATACCTGGGGCTTTAATTATGGTTAGTTAGCTGTTGTTGTAGTCTGTAGTATTCATTTTCATTGTACTGGATTTCAAGAAAGACTATACCTCATGTCATTATTTAATAAAAGAATTGTTTCCCTACTCTCTTGTTGCTTTATTTACTAGGCTTCGTAGTCAAAATTTTATTCATTCGCAAAGTAAAAACCAAGATGTTTGACAGCATTGTCTCTAAGGCAGCTTTTTAAAATTTTTGTGAATTGGTCATCATTTAGAGTTCACCAAACCCTCTAATTTATTCACAATCTGATGCAAAATTATTGCATACCGACAACAAGGTTTCTGACCTACATTTTTATGGTCCCATCTCTGTGTAGGTCTAATAAACGTTTCAAAAACTTGTTGCCAGTACTGTTCACTGGCATGTAACACAAGAAATTTATAGTATTACCTGGCTATCGTGCGTCAGAAATGATTTCATAGTGTAATTAAGTGATAAGTGTTTATAGGATGCAATAATTATAGTAAAGGTATCACATGGCCGACGAACAATACTTGCTGTATATTAAAGAGAAGCTTTTATGAATATGTAAACCAAAACTGGCAAATAAGATAAAGTTTAGACAATGTTTTACTAATTAGGAAATACAGAAACAATGTGCGAGAGTTTAGAATGGTTTTAATAATAAGAAAGCTTTATCTGAGATAATATGCCAGCATATTGGCTGCCTACTAACGCCAATGATCTTCTTGATTGCAGTAGATTGGATGATGCGACAGACAGCAGGGAATGAGAAAACAGGCATAAAATGGACCCACACAAAAAACTTGGAGGATCTGGACTTTGCCGATGATATATGTCTGAATTCCCACAAACTGGAAGATATGCAAGCGAAAAGCAACAAGCTGGCAGAAGAAACATCAAAGGCAGGACTACAGGTGAACATAGATAAAACAGGGGTGATGAAGATTCCTGGCCAACAACAACAGACAACAATCAGCATAAATGGGAGAAACGACCTCCTTTACCTACCTGGAATGCATCGTTTCAACCACAGGCGGACGGAACTGACGAGGATGTCAAAGCCAGGATCAGAAAAGCATCATGAGTAGTAAGATCCGGATTTTCAATTCCAATGTGAAGTCAGTGCCACTTACCATACGGATCAGAGACTTGGTGCGTCATGATGAGCACCTCAAACAAACTACAGACCTGCATTAACACCTGTATTCGCTCAATACTCAAGATCAGATGGCCGGCCAGAAAAGATCAGCAACAGTGAGGGATCTCTGGCAATGAACGAACCAGCCAGGAGCCGATTGTGAAACAAATAGGCAGGAAGAAATGGAGATGGATTGGCCATACGCTGAGGAAACCATCAAGTGACATCACTAGACAAGCCATTGCTCGAGTGGAACTCGAAAGAGAAGCGGCGAGTTGGTCGTCAGTGCAAGATTGACTTGGAGGAGGTCATGTGAGGAGGAGATGCAAGCATGTGGGCAGACCTGGAGCCAGGTAAAAACTCCAGCAGAGAACCGAACAGAATGGAGGCGCGCGGCTGAAGCCCTATTTTCCATTAGGAATTAAAGAAAATAATAATAATTGTACAAAACGTTTCAGTGTATTTATTTACAAAATACTTTTTTCTTCATACAGGATTTACATATTAGTTAATAATCTGAAGGATATCTTCATTTCGCTGAAGAGCTGCAGAGTATTCACTTGGAAGCAAGTTAAATCAACGCAGAAATTCATGCATTGGACATGTGATACAACTGGACGATTAAAATGACGATAAATCCAGACGAAATTATGCATTCTGGTGGAAATTGGCTTCCGTAGCCTATCGATTTAGGGAGGCAACCTTCTTAGTTTGACAATCACTACAAATTTAAAGTGATAAGTAATAAATAAAATCCAACGGTCTGGTTGATTGCGAACAATATTCTGTAATGAGAATCTCCCTGCTGAATACAATGGGAATTATTAGACGATGAAAAGTGTTGCAAGAGTTCAGTGTTAAAATTCATGAAGCTAGACTGCATTAGTTTCTGCTCAATGAGTATTTAGTAACCGTAGCTCAGAGATTCATACTGAACTCCAATAGCCTGACGACAAAGGTAGCAGATTCAATGCTGATTAATGTATACGCATCAGAAGGCGGCATATTCAATTTGTTGTAAATCTTAGCAAACGTAAATTATTTAAAGTCATCAGGATTGAAGAAATCAAGTGACCAGGTAGCTAATGACAAACTATATTATATTTCCAACAAAAAAGTCAACTAGCTCAACATATTCACTTGAAAGACTAAAATAACTGGAACAAAGAGGTCCGCCTATACCATGAATCCCCACGTAACGTCTGTTAACCTTAAATCACATTTGTTCAAGCGCTTTTCACTTTGAGCAACAACATATACTTCTCCAGGCAATGAGATTTATCAGTATTTGCAAACAAATGGAATTCACCAAAATTAAATTCATTTTTCAATTCACCATCACTTATCAGTCGCTACATTTTTTTATCTATATAGTAAAACGCCGGTGACTGACCACGTGAAAGTAATTACAAAAGTTAAATAATAAAGGTAGTAACTTCGCGAATCAATGATCTGAGAAAAACAGAACATATGGTTGCAGTTCAGAAGAAATTTCTCTACGACAAATTTAAAACAAGCAATCAAGGTCAGTAAAGCAGGATATAAGGAATTAATCAAATTTCGGTAGAATTCATTAAATTCATTAAATTGAATTCATTAAATCCTGCTTTATTAACCTTTATTGCTTGTTTTAAATTCGTATCGGGAAATAAATGTTTTCAATTCTTGAAGACACGACAAATTTGTCAGGTCGGTTGTACATAAGTGAATATATGGTGGAAGAGAAAGAGAGCAACAGAATTATTTCCAACGACAATGGTTGGGGTCGCGCTAAATCACGAATTGATAGAAGTTAGAATTCATGAGTCATTGAATCGGGTCCCAGTGGCTGAATAGTATACGAGCTTGCCTTGTAACCGGAAGGTCCTGCGTTTGAATCTCAGTGGGTGCGTACTGCGGATGATTCCCAAACTAGGATGAGACGGCAGCTGTCCAGCACTCCCTGGTTTTCAATGGTTCTCTAACTGATATCAATCCGTGATCAACTCGTAAAACATAACTAACCCTTACAAACCAAAACTATAGAGAATTATTTCCCTTTAGTAGGCAGAAATGTTGTGCAATACGAGTAGAGATTAAAATAAAAAAGGCAGGAATAATTTGGGATAATAAGCATAAATAATCAATACTGAATATGTTTCAAAAGTGAACTGATTGTTGTGATCATGTCTAACACACTTTTGAGTGTATAGCGAACCTTCTCGACGCCTTAATGTCTTGAATAGGTATTGTATAAAACATTTTGAGGGACTTCCCCGAAGCAATTGAGTGTTTTTATTTCAAAAGATGTTCAAAGGAATGAAACATTGATATGCTGCCATTCAGCTTTTTGCTGAAACGAATCGAATTATTGTTGGGTGCTTTCTGCAAGCGGTAGTATGGTACAACTGATATACCCATCCCTGGAGAAGGAGGCAGACTGTTTTATGCATCTTGACGCGGCTTGATGTGTCCATTTATCTTTTACATATCTACTGAATAATTTCTTGGGGTAAAATATTACTTGAATGCTCTCAGCGAGACATAATTTACTGAAAAAACTGAAAGTCGTTACTAACGGATCTCTGCTACGATATCACTTTAAAGTTCAATACTCAGCAGTAAGATATTTCGGATGCTACGTGAGCTCCTTAAGCTGTTTTCTTTAAGCTATGAATCTGTGTGTGAATTAGCATTCTATAAAATCTATTTGGAGATTTCACAGTCAGTGGATTCTCGGCTTGCCCAAAACAGTCGGCTAAATGGTATCTTAGTTTGTAATCCATTAACACACCGTGCATTTGTTCGTAGATTTTGTTGTTAGGATTATCGTAGATATGACATATTTATCTGTAGCGGTAGAATCCGAGAGCATTTCGCAAGTGAATTATTTACTGACAACTCAATATACCGATATAAGTAAATTATATCTACCATGTATTATAAGCACCATTTGCACTTCTTCTATGATTTCCATGTTGTTTCACAAACATGGTTCAGGTTTTCTCTTCGCCATTAAATTCATTTCTGCAGATGACATAGATATTTTTTGTCTGTATACACATACTACTGATAAACCTTATCAGTAGCATACACACACCAGGGTGAGTGTTCATTTAAGTGGTGAAATCATGCTTCGAAATGGACAACTAAAATTTTAGTTATAGGTGCATAAATAAGACTAAAACCTAACAAAGTCGTAATAGATGATCAGATATGCCTCTTGTTTTGTGGGGAGATTAATTTGGGACAGTTGTAACATCGGTAAAAGATAGCAGAAAAGTGAGAAAACGAACTACAGTGAAGTAAAGAAAATACAAGTAAAATTTAATCCTCTATATAAAATTAGGAATTTTATTTCCTTGTAAGCCTATACAGCGAAAACCTATACCATAATTTCTTTCGGTTACAAATATGTAGTTAGGGAGATTCACACAAATATCTTCTGTGTGAGATGATTTAATAAGATTTTAGGCGTATATGAATAATTACCAGGGCTTTACTGGTATATCCTCAATATTTAAGGTAGACTAGATTACCAAAGTTCGTGAACTGAATACGTGTTCTGGTCAGTCATGACAGTGGAATGTCGAAAATCCTACGACTGAGCTATATAACTGTCGGCCTCAAATTATTAGGTCTATTGCATCAACTAAGCTCCCTTACTTCAACAATAGAGCTATGTGACACTCCGACTTTACTAAGTAAATTTACTGTATAATGGAGTTAAACTCACTTAAGATTGGACAGTATATCTTTATTTTCCCTTCCCAGAGAATCAACTTATCAAAAGAGATATTAAGTAATTCAGTATTAAAAATTTCCTTATTGCTTTCAAGTTGACTGCATCGGTGGCTTAGAGGTAGAGTGATTGCCAACCGTGCACGTAGTCCTGGTTAGGATCACCAGCTGATGCACTCCCAAACCCCACTTGGCTGGTAATAAGCCCAGCAAAGAGGGAAGTTTGGGCGTGAGATTAGCAACCCTAACCCGTAAAAATAAAGCTTCAACGCTCTAACCTGAAATCCTATGTTTCACTGAGAATGCAAAGGATAAAGAGAGATACTTTCAGGTCAAAATCCCGAGTAAATATTGCTAGACCACTGAATGTTCCTTCCAATGAAAATTTCAAACATATCTCTTGCTCTAGATTATCACCACCATTGAGAACATCTGGAAAGGCTGACGGTAACAGAAATGCTGGAAACTATTTAAATACGTTAGAATAAATGCACCAAAATTCCAGTATTTTCATGATCTTATTTATTCCAATCACTCAACAACATGTTTCACACCTCTTGCAACGTTTTAATAACAGCGTGGATATATTAAACTTTCAATTTTTTATTTCTGTCACAGTTCATTTTAACATTCAATCTAAGATTCTCACGAGTCGAATGACTAGAAGAAATATATAGAAGTTTCACTATTCTTCCATCATCAGTGTCACTAGCAAAGGAACATTATCAAGCTTTCCGGAAAATGGTATTCCTTTTACTATTTATCTTATTTTCGTGAAATATAATTGAGTCATGAGCCATTGAACACATTTACAACTAGTAATTTAGTGATTCAATTTTAGCTACTTATGAGTAGTTAAAACTTGTTTCTCAAATGAATACATATTCTCTCAGTTCAGTACAAGAATTTCTTTTGTGGAAACTATTGATAAGCCATGCAAATCCACTAGGGTCATCTCTTTAATTTACCCACAAGGTGAGGCCGACTGATACAAGGGATGTTAGGTTCCCTTGTGTATGATGGAAGAGCTGGTGATTCGTCAGATGTGATTTTGACCTCAGTGTTCAGAAAAGATTTGTTCAGTTTCATATTCTATCGTGGTCCTAAGCTCTTTCCTACAAATGAACTTCTAAGTAATCCATTATTACCACCATTGCATGTTCCTGTTTTACATTTTACTAAGTTCTTCCTCAAAGTCTTCACGCTTGAGAATTGGACATTTATCTGCCTCTCTTCTTATGGAATAACAATCTTCACTTCTTCGAATTTCAAGCTGTTATCTCTGTTGTGTCGTTTGCTATTATGTGCTGTTTGTATAGTTAGTAACTACCTCTGAGCTATTGCATCAACTGTAGCAAACCCTTTTTACTCAATAATAGACTACTTCAAGCCTTTTTGATAAATATAAATACGCCTCTACAGCAATTGAAAATAACTCTGTCTCAAAAGAAGAATTTCTTCGCTAAATATTCTTTTCTCTTCTTCGTAATAGTTCGAACTCTTCAAATGACTCTGCCTGATGGCTAAAATCTTTATAGTAGCAACATAAATATGAATGCATTGGTAGAATGGTAAATGGACATTCATTTCTGGATATCGACTAACGCCGTTTCATGATAAAATATCAAACTCATCGTTTGAAACACTTAGTACCCTTTATGAATTTGAACAAAACAATAATAAGACGTGATTTGTTTGAACCGTGTAGTATAGTTGTTACCAGCCAGAGTTTGAGTCACTTTTCTTTCTTCATAATCAAGTGTGTTTACAATGCATATACATTGGATTCTACTAGAGAGGCACCTCACTAGAACTCTTTTGTACCGAACAGGGCAGAAACTGTGATAATTAAGATACTGTCCTGTCCAGGTAGGTTTTCTATAAACAAGTGGTTTTATTCATCCATATATATAGGAAAGATAAACAATTATGCTCTTCTTCTACAGACGTTAGTGATATGCTATTCTGAACTTCATTCATTCGATTTAAAATTGAGGTGGCAGAACAAGGCGCTTATCACTTATGATTACAATGTCATTGATATATCTTCTATAAAGCGGTCCATTTTCAATCAAATCTTCTGATAGACTCTAAGTATGAGATACATAGATATCTGTCAAAAGGCGCCCTAACGGACTACCCATAGCAACACTGTCAACCTAACGGAAGTATTCGCCTTCAAATATGATCTAACATTGCTAGTACGTAGAAGTAATAGATCCTTCATTCGAAATGTGTTGCGCAAATACCTTACACGATTCAAACAAATTACTTCTTCTTTTTGCTTTGTTTAAACTCAACGTTACTAATCTGGACTGAGAAGTTCTCCGATTTGTTTTTTATAACGCTAATACTGAATGTGTTTTAAATAACGGTCAAAATTTCGAAACTGTTACATATGCATAAGTGATACATTAACGAAAATAACATAAACAGTGGCTAAATATAGGCTTGAATTGTCGTTGAATAATAAAAGAAGTCCTCCAATTCCACTTCTGACAGCTTACAAAGATGAACACGTCGTCTATTCATTGTTGCATATTTTGCTGTAACCGCATTTGTTCAATCAATATGCACAATTCTGTTTCGTGTGTAGACACAAAATTTTGCACAGATCAAAAACAGTTGATTATAGATTTAATCACAGAATAAAGTACTTCTCTTCATTATGTTTCTCAATCTAGGTCTGTCTGAGCTAAAAACTCGTAGATAAAACTGGTTGTATAATAATAATTTTGAAAAAAATTCTCGAGTGTGTTTGAACATAATTTATGCATCATCATGTTGAGATATTTCACAAAAAATATGCTGACTGACAAATATGTAGTATAAACTAACAAGTGAATAGGCTGGTAAATTAGTTTTATTCAATGCTTCAATAAAAAGGTGAGTTTTACTCAGTGTATTTATTAATTTATTTGTGTTGAGCAGTGTATTACGTGTTTTCATTCTTGACGAAGTACTTTTGATAAAAAATCAAACTTCCCTTTATGAGCTGTTTTTGAGGAAATAGTTTGCTCTTTGCAAATCTCATTTATTCTGTTGACTTGTCTCTCTCGTAGCCAAGTAATTCTCCTAACTTATCGAAGGACTAGAGATCTGGTTAGGTGGTCTACACTATATTTACGTATATATTCAGCTTGCTATCATGTGTGTTGAGGGCGGTTAAGACGGTAAGTAGCTGTTGACCAACGGTCTTTGTACTTCCTCACAACTAGCCACTTGAGTCGATTTACTACTGGCTAGGTTCATACATATTAGTCTGTAAGGTATCAATTCCCAGTCAGATTCTCCCCAGTATTCAACAGTCGAATTCTTCACTGTTAGACATAAAAGATATCAGAATATATTCACAAAGGTATAACAATACCTTTGCAGTCGTTTCCTTTTCTCTTATATTGTTGACACTTGTTTTCGATAAGTATTCCGAAAAATACACCAACGGGTGAAAAGAGTCTTTCGTACTTACGAATATGTATAATACCCAAAACTATTTCATTCTGCCTAGCATTCATAGCATTAAAAAAACCGTTTTAGAGATTTTGTATAGACGTACGTGACCAGTAAAAACAAAATTCTAAAAATACGAGATTTAATCTGTAAGCACCTGAAGATTTAGTAATATTCTTGTCTTGTCAAGCATGAAGTAACAACAAGGCTTCATCATAAAAAAACTATTGAAAAACTGACTGATTGTTGGCTTTCACTTCTTAAAAGTATATAATTAGTGACTATATGAGTAATTAGATGATTTAAATCAATCCGAATGATAACTAACTATGATTGGTATTCCTTTGTACTATTCATAATTGAAATTTTACCATTCTACGTCGGCTTTGATAGTCGCTTCAGTCATCCATCATCTTTCCAAAGCCACGTTTTACCTTCATTTGAGTAAAGGTTTCGTTAAGACTGAAAACTTGTCAGATATGTTTTCAAGTAGTGTTTAGTAGCAGAATAATGGAAACAATATATCAAGAATAAGTAAAATACCTACGACACCGAAATCTTGCATTTATATATCAAGTCAAAGTTGCCGACTTGGGGAATGCAAAAACAGCTTTTGATGTAGCAAACAAAAAAACAAATTCCTCTTCGTCTTCATACAGTTTTAGTCATAAAAATCTTAGCTGTTGGAAAACTAGAGACTTTTTTAAAGCTTCGAATAATTTACTTTTTAACCGGAAAAGATAAAAAAAACAAGAAAATGTAATTTATTTAAATAGTCTAGTTAATTTTTTTAAACACGTTTAAAACAATCATGTCGAACACATTGTAAAGATATCTATGAAAAAGGAAGTATTTAAGGAGTTGGATCCTAAACATGTTCATGTATACAACACACGTTTCATGCCTGTTCCAACAGGATAGTTCTACTTCCAGGAGGTTGAATCATGATCTTTATTATTGAAGTAATCAACCGTTCACTGTCAACTATGTGCACGTCATCAAGTCTTTTCAACAGGTATAAATATCTTGTTGTGGAGTTAGAATTTGCGATTACCTTTTTCCTTCACAGTATAAGAACGCACTTCATGAACAAAATGTCAATATTGTAAAGGTTGACGGTATAGAAGTTCGCGAACTGTACGGAGTGTATTAACGCAAGATCTTATACCAACAACTTCTGTCTTATTTGTTTCTTGTGTACCAAAGGCAAAGCAAAACACCACAATTGATTGTCCAAATTAAAAGATATATTTCGGAACCAAATCGCGGATTAAAGGGGAAGCTAAGCTACCTAGTTATCTTGCACGAAAGTGACACGACGGAGTACCAAATGGTGGGGATGCTTGACGGGAAGCCTTCAGATAAATAAGTCGACTTAAACTCTAAGGGTCAGAATCCAATGTCCAGTGATGATTCTTATGGTCACGATGTAATTCTTCCCTTAGACATAATCTATTCCTATGGTCAATAATTTTGGGGAATTATTTATCGCTACAATATCCATCGACTCCACACACACAATACAGGCGAATTAGATAAGGCGACATTCACATCAGATGACAATTCCGTGAAAACTTCACGAAACAATGCATATACTGACATAACTTGAATGAGTTGGTTGATCAATGTTACAACACAATAAATCTGTAAAAAAGAAACTCTCACAGGTGAACGACAAACTATGCAGAAATATTATTTTGCAAGCAGCAGCTTATAAGTGATGTCCTATAATTATACTTTGTTAAATGACTTTCTACTTCGGTAAATAAGGCATTAGATAATTTGTATCGATATAAAAAGTTGTGAAACCGAATATTAATTTTTGTCTTTGAAGTGTTTCTCTGCTTTTTCTTCCTACACCTAGGCGTCATTCGTTAGTGTGAGATTGAAAAGTACTTTTTATAACTAACAGTGGATTAGATTTAGCTTTTTTTGTTTAAATATAAGTGCTTCCCTATTGTAATTAAATAAACAACGAATAAGTTATTATTGTTACGATTAGTGTTATTATTATTACGATTTTGAATAGCATGGATCAAAATCAGGTCAAACTTTTTATATTACTAACCATTAATAAACAGTAAACTGACATTATTATTGATGAAGGAAAACAGAAAATAAATTATCGATTTATACGATAATTTTGTAGCTATATAGTTTACTAAGCATTTCAAAAGATTCGCCACAGTAGTAACTCCCATCTGCTTTATAGGGAAATAATGCAGAGTAGGGTTTTCAGTTGATGTTTGTGTGTGAAGATAGGAAAAAACGTTTCAATTCTAAGATTCACTTGGATAAACATTGTGTCACATAAGGGCAAACAATATTATACTTCCAGAGTTCTACTCATCCAGAGATAATCATCAACTCGTGCTCGAGAACATCTCTCACTATGGCTAAGTAAAGGTATAGTTAAAACCATTAACAGTTCGATGTTGGACCATCTGGTGTAAATTGATCACAAAGCCAGTGCGGAAGAATCCTTCTCTATAATCTACCGACTGCCTAATAAATTGTCAAAAACATCGAAGCACCGTATGCTCCAAACAGCAGAGGCTATTGCAATTCGTCTCAAACAACCAGTGCTCTGTGTTCAAAAGAAGCAAGTCCAGCTAGCCCCTACTATTGCCCTGATGAAAAATTTATGAATTTATAATGTTATCTTTCCTACTTTTTCTGATATTGATTCAGCGTATTGTTATGCTGATGCTATTAAACTGTAATGCATTGATATTAATATTACTGATTCGATGTTATTTAAACAGCATTAATGTTGTTCATAAGACTAATTCACTCATTCACTATAATGTATATATAACTGTAGAGCCTGATGATGAAATTATCGAAAACAGTACTCTTTGTTCAGTATTCATTCTTCTGAAAAGCAAAATAACACATTCCTATTCCTTGAACTGTAGATATCTAAACTGTGAGACAAATTATAAATTTGAGTTGTTGTGTTCTCTCATCTCAATGATTTAATGGCTAAGTTCTCATCGTGTTTTTGCAGACAATATCTTTGGAAATACTTTCGAAGTAAGCATGATGATGTGAAATATCAGCAGTATGTTTTAGGTTGCCTGGTAAGGTTAATCTAATTGTAAAAGAAATGAGAAGACACAGTGTAGAAATACTAGAAATATGTCAGAGCAGATGGGATTGGAATCCCTGGACTGTTAACTGTGGAGTGAATAATCTACCTCATTCAACTAGATAACAACAACGAGGACACTGAGGGTGTGATTATTACAAGTCATCAATAGCATCAAAGGCCACTGTGAAGTGGGAGTCGATCTCTTCCAGGATCACGACAGCAACATTTAACTCAAGACGTTTAGTATGTTTAAATTATATAATGCTATTCACCTATAAAAGCTCTGACCAATGGAAGCACGAAGTCTTCCACAAACAACTCTAAGCACCCTGTCATACTTATTGCTTTGTCTTCTCTCTGAAGATTGAGCTGCTTTATTCAACCTACTGTGGTTGTCAGGTGACTCGACAACTACGGATTTAGAATACGCATTCTGTTGCAGCCAATGGAGAGTGAAAACACGATGATTGTGCCAATTACATAATTTCTAATCCTAAACACCATAATTTTGAAAATACCTCTAATCATAAAATTCTAGATACTAACAGTTTGAACAGACATGAAGGTATGATGTTAGCTGACTCATGGGAAATCCTGACTAATAAATAAGAATGGATATGTATCACTAACAAATAATACTTGGTCAAAGTTCCTGACTGTCTATATCTACTTATGGAGACGTTAAGAAATTGTTTTACAACTGTTTACCCGCATGCACACACACATACACACTGTGTTTAAAATGTTTAACAAAGGTACACCAATATATGTAAGTCCGAGGTCAAATTTTGATCACAGCTTATACAATTTTGTTTATTATACTTGTTAATACTTGTTTTATGACTCATGATTGGACAAAGTTTTTAAAAACAGGAGATGTTCCTTTTATGTATAAACCTCTGTTATGTTAATTTCGATTAATTTCCCTCAAGAAGAAGTTCGGACCAGATCGCCGAACGAAACGTTGAAATTAATCATTTCAATATCGCTGAGACTTTACAAATATAATTTTTTACTAATGGATAAGACCCTATCCAGGTGGTGACATCAAAACCTAACGGTTGATGTAAGTGCCTAAGTGGTAACAGAGAGCAAAGGAACAGAACTAATTATGGGTCGAGAGGCGTTTGGTAAAATCAATGAGAACACAGTACTCTTTGCAGACTTTCTCACGTTTGACTTTTTGAACAGAGGACCGAGAAGAGAAGAAGATGCAAGTTACAATTAATATCCAAAGCTAGGATCCTTTAAGACGAAGTTGAAATCCTTCCAAGAAAACTGTAGATAGACCGCAGACTAAAAGATAATGGTACATATGACACTTTCTCTGAAGTAATCAGAAAAATGTCAAAGAACATTTAGAAACATCAATGACGAACAATATTTGTCAATCATTTTAAACTACCTTACTTGTTCAGTTTTAAAACTAAGGTAATTTTACATAGGTAATTTAAGTGCTAAATATCCTGACCTTTATTGATTCTATTATATATATATAAGTACAACAGGTATGTGTGTGTGATCAAATGTCTCAATTGGCTTGAACAAATACACTTCACATTTCAGATAAATTACGTTTTCTTAAAGAAAAACTAATTGCGTGAGAATATTTTACTAACATGTACATTGCTGGCATTTAATTAAAGTGAGGAGGCCTCAACTTATGTCAACTTCATATTAAGAGATAATAATGGTGGCTTGTGAAAATGTGCTGTTTTGTCGCAAAGATTAGCGTAATATTCTGTCTAAGTATACTCACTTTCTACAACCTAATGAATTTTAAATCATTTTTAAGGCAATTGTTCAACAAAGTGATTCATTAGTAATAAACTTAAATTTATTAAATTTCAGGCAATTCAAATAATAATGAATCGATAGTATTTTTAAAGATTTCAATCAACTCTATCTAACTCACATGACCATAACAGACACATCTGAATTGTATATACTCATTCATTATTCTATATTAATTAATTGACAATTTGTATTCATAAATACCAAATAAAAAGTGTTATCGAAGTTATACACTGATGTATCAAATAATTAATAGGTAAACAAGAATGAAATAATAGTAATGATAATCATAATACTCACCAATAGTTTGATTTTAACACATACCTCTGATTCTACTTTTCTCTTCTTTGGTATATGAATAAAGGTTAGAGCATTGTATCATTTTGCCTGTGTTGTTGTTTTAACCAATATACATTATTAAGTTCAATCTATCTATCTATCTATCTAATCAGAAAATATACACATTATGAAGAATTATAATGTCGTTGTGGAAGCTAATGAATTACCACCTGAACGTAAAGCTACAGCATTAACTCTGTGTATACAAGCTTTGGATTATTATAACAATGAAAAGGAGGTAGCCATGTTTATGAAGAAGAATTTTGATAAACTTTATGGACCTACTTGGCAATGTGTTATAGGACATGAATTCGGCTCGTAAGTGTTTTTGTTTGTTTTCAATATTATTTTCCCTTCTTTTTTATTGGTTTTTTAAAATGTCTGCATATTTAATAATGTTTATTAAAGGGTGACTGGAATGTGGCAAAATAAAGATTCATTTTCGTTGACGGTAGGTATATCAGGAGAACTAAAGCTAGCATGTTCTGTCTATAAGAAACTCTTACCAGTATGTAGTCCAAAACTCTTCTGATTATTATTATTATTTCCTTTAATTATTGGAGGAACATAGGGCTTCAGCCGCACGTCTCCATTGCCTTCGTTTTTCTGACAACTTTTTCACCCCGCTCCAAGTCTGCCCACATGCTTTCATCTCCTCCAAGTCACCCTCGCACTGATGATCAACTCGACGCTTTCCTTTAGGGTTCCACTCGAGCGATGGCCTGACGTGTGATGTCACTTGATGGTTCCTTCAGAGTATGGCCAATCCATCTCCATTTCTTCCTGCTTATTTGTTTCACAATCGGTTCCTGGTTGGTTTGCTCATTGCCAGAGATACCTATTGCTGATCTTTTCAGGCCGGCCATCTGATCTTGAATATTGAGCGGAGACAGCTGTTAGTGAAGGTCTGTAGTTTGTTTGAGATGCTCTTTATGACTCGCCAAGTCTCTGATCCATACAGAGTAGCACTGACTTCATAGTGGAGTTGAAAATCCAGATCTTATTTTTGATGTTGAGTGCTGTTGACTTCCACACAGGCTTAAGAGTAATGAAAGACTTTATTGCTTTTCCGATTCTGGCTTTGATATCCTCGTCAGTCCCGCCCGCAGTTGAAAAGAGATTAAATTTTAACAATGATGCTTCTCACTTTCATTGCTTGAGCGTCATTCACACAAGTTCCCTTTATTCAGTATGTGTAACACAGCAGAAATGCTAACTATAGTAGACAACAAATATAGTTTGTTTCAACTCTTTGATATCCAAAGACACAAAACAATGAATTACACATTCAGTAGCCTTCTGATATGAGGGCAAAACGTATGCTTACTATAAAAATGAAACTTGTGCGCTGTGGTAGAGTATAATTCCATTATGGGTAAAATTTGTTTTGATAAATTCTCACAGTGTTGTTATACAGTAATATTTACTGATGACGATATTCCGAGTACAATTTATTGCTGTCCATAATCATATCAAGGTACTCACACAACTTTCTAACTTTGTTTATATAATTCCATTATTTTTCATCGTTCGACTTGATTGGTAGTAGTGTTTTTCATATTTCTGGTTTGAGTGACGCGTCATTCCTATTGCACGTGTTGGGTGTAAAATCGATGAACAAGGATTCAGTAATCAACCTCTCTCACCATCCACCTGTATTACTTCTTGGAATTGTAACCCTCTCCCACCGTATTGTGTGGTTGTGTGTTAATGCATGCAGTGCAATTGCTGAGCTGCATCATCACTCATACCCCGGAAATATGGAAAATACTGCTATCAATCAAACCAAGCTATGGAAATTAATGGAATTATATAAACGAGGTTAGAAAGTTGTGTGAATACCTTGATAGGATTATCAGCGGCAATAATTTGTGCTCGAAATGTCATCGATAAACATAACCGTATGTCCAATATTTAATCCATCTCATATCTGTAACGAGATTATTCGGATTCCCTTAAATTCTATAACTCAGAGTGATCTAATTTGTCTTCAGTATAATCATTGCCTCAAGAGGATTTTAATGAGGACTGATAGATATTCACGGCGGAATTCAGAAATTCACGCGAGAATCACAATTACATTAGAATGATAACTGCATAAGGTAATTAGAATGTATCAAATCGTTAAGGATAAAAATTACTGCTCATTTCTAATAGTAAGAGGAAAGAAAAGATAATAATTATACTGATGCCTACAGGATAAACAAGTGAATGTTTGGATTAATAAAGGTTCAAGAGTAACATCAGATATGATAACACAATACACTATTCACACATCTGAGAGAGAACGGCTTCGACACAAATACTTCCCCATTGAGTCACATAAAGGAAAAGGCGTTTAGCAAAGAATTACATGTTTAGGCAATATCATTCTCAAGCTGTAAAACTGTATATATATATATATATATATATATGCAATTTTACGGCCTGAGAATGATATCGCCTAAAAGAGTAACTCTTCACTGAACGCCTCTCCTTTTATATGACAAACACTTCCTCCAGTTGAGTGAAATCAGAACACTCTGTTTGTGTGCTATTTACTACAAGATGATTTTCCTAAAACTACAGGACTGATTGTGCGTCGGTGGCACAGCGATCAGCATGCTCGCCGACCATGCACATGGTCCGGGGTTCGATCCTCGGCCAACGAACTCCTTTACCGCATTTAGCCAATAATAAGACTGGTAAAGAGGGAAGGTTGGGCATGAGGATAGCAACCCCATCCTGTAAAAATAAAAATAAACACTGCTAAGCCTCCAGCTTGAAGCCCTATGTTCCACTGGGAACGTGAAGGAAATAAAAAAATAGGAGTGATGCATACGAATATAAGTTTCTAAATTTATGGATTAAACGATATTCGGTTGAGCTTTCTTTACCGCTCACAATAATGACTGCTGCTTGGATGGATAATGTACTACATAATTAATATAAGAGCAAAACATTAGTGCCATGGTAGAATTAGCCAGGCAATGCCTCACTTGAAACTGACTGGCAGAACTTTTCTAACCACCCAGGTGAATGAAGATACTATCATGCTGGTGGTTGGTGCCATTCCTTGAATTCCAGGTGTAAAGATTTTACTAGCAGAACTATCAAATGCAGCCAAATTGAGTGATGAATTATAACTACGCTCGGTGTTAACCATCGTAAATTCATATGTCAAGAAAGTTAGCCGCTGAAAGTGATGTTAGTTGCTTTATGTATATATACATATTTATGCCCTTTAGTATACGTAGCTGTACTGAGTTCATGGACCGATGGATCCGATTCCACTGGGTGACTGATCTACGAACCCGCCTTGTAATCGAAAATCCTTGGGTTCGAACCCTCGTGGTAGGTGAGTACTGTTGAACAGTCCCAAACTATGGCTTTCCAGTAGTTCTCTAACTGATGTCAACTCTTAATGAAACCTACTGCCAATCAAGTCCCTGCAAATCAACACATTTGAAAGTCGATACTGAATTTATGATACGTAAATTCGACAAAAGCATCGAACTTCTAGTGATCACTTCATTCGTTTCCCATGGTAACAACAAAATGAAAAGCGTTCATTTTGAAAATGTTCTCTCTATTTAAAATCATTACAAAATTATCAAAAATTAAAATAATTAAATTTTAAACCTCACCATAGTTAGTTGCCTGTGTAAATTAATTAGTTGTGCAAAATATTGACTTACTATTTTACAAAACACTGTGTTTATGCAAATAAGAAAGGAGTTATGGTATGTAAATCACTTTAGCTAGCTGATTATTGATTTTTTTGGAATACAACTGATAATAGTGCAGTGGACTGACAAAATAACCACATGAGTAAAATTGTAAAATTGTAATATGGATGAATTTTACAGAATTAATAATTTTAGCAAGATATGTATTCATGTTAGTATATGCGAACACGTACAAATATATGTGGGGCAAACAAAATATAGAGTGATGGTACACGAATGAAGGAACGGGTGTAAGATAATATAAGATAAATTAGAAGTTAGTAACAATGTACTTATTAAAATTGACTGATTAAGGAATCTATAGAATTTCTTAAAAATGTGTCTTTTAAGACTTTACACATTGTGAAATGAGTCATATATATATATATATATATATATCGATTTTTGTCTCAGGAACAGATCAGAGGGCGGGTCGGTTGCTAAAAAAATATCGTGATGTTATTCAGTCTTGATTTAAATTTAATTAATGGAAATCGATATTGTAGTGAGTAGACGGTAGTGTTTGTCAAAGCATTACCTTCAGTGTAATGAATATATTATGCTTCCCAGCTTGATTGAGAAAAACACTATCGTTTAAGAAGATTTTACATCATTGAACATAGTATTATGGCTGGTTATTTTAGTGGTTTTGGTTAGTTCATTTTTAAATACGCTTATATATTGTGATTCCGTTAGTTTTCCCCTCGGATTTTAGTAGAAAACTGTTTTTATTTGACAACATAAGTTTGTAATCGATTTGCATCCATAGAAATTGTTGTACATAGATCCAATAGTGTGGTTATTGTGGTACAGATCCCTTGATGTTAACAGAAAGCTTTTGACATGCACTTGTCAGCATGGTGTCTCAGTCACATTTAAGAACCGAAAGATACTTTAATAATCTGAAGAGCTGCAATAGTTTTGTTTTATTCCTTCAAGCTCCCAATGGAACATAGGGCTTCAAGCTAGACCTTTGAAGTTTTGGTAACAGTGGTGTTTATTTTTACAGAATGGGGTTGCTAGCCTCATGCCCGACCTTCCCTCTTCATCAGTTTTATTACTGGCTTAGCGAGGTAAAAGAGAGCGTCGTCTAAGGATCGAACCTAGGATCACATGTGTGGTCGGCAAGTATCCTACCGCTGTACCAACGACGCTGCAATAGTACATACTTCGGAAATATGAATACAATTACAAGTGAAATTTGTACTTCTAAACCTATTTTAGGTGTATAACGTCAAAATTAAAATGCACCACTGTAACACATCTCACAGAAGAGTAGTACACTCCCACATCCAATCAATAGAAGTTAAGCACTTCAGTTATCATTTGGTAAATAGTTAGTTCACTCCTTCATATTCAGTGGAGTTCCATGCAAATGAACTAATACAGAGTAACTTGATTCTCAATAATCCATGTCTACTGATTTTAAATAAATTCATGAAGTAGTCGATTTCGTAGTTTCGTTCGAACGTCATTAAATGTTTAGCCATCCGAGGCATCATAATACAGAAATTTAATCCATATATTTATTGATCATTACTATGGCAGATATACTTGTCATCTAATATTTAGTTACAATAGTGACTGAGATTCAGACAAATATGTAGGCATGAAACTACACCCTGTTAAATTGCTGAGTGCTTTCTGTACGACTACAACGGTAGAATCAAGCATTTAAACGAATATTATTCCCTAGTTATAAACCTTCATCGATTAGATCTTGTAAATAGAACGGATCAAAATATGAACAGGTTCAATATTTAGTCTTAGTCATTGTACCTGAGTTAATATTTAAGATATATCCCGCAGTTTAAACCGAACTATTTTTTGGATTAGGTTTGAAATCGAATTCAAAACTTTGTCTTTTAAGATATAAATGCTAAACTAACTTTTGTCTAAGACTGTAAAGTTGGGATTTATGATAATTCTTTTTTATTTCGCTTTTCAGGTCAATTACACATGATGAAAAATGTTTTATTTACATACACTGTGGACCAGTCAGTCTCCTGTTATTCAGGTGTACCGGATAAGATTTATGTAAATAACAATATAGGAATATACAGTTCTTTTCATACAGTAAAGAATACATTTTTTTCTGAAAAAATTGTGGTGTTGTTATTTGCGTATCTTGAAAATGTAACTTCGATTAGGGAATTATTCAAAAAACAAGTAATACTGAAAAATTTTATACGGCGTCAAGACTAAGTCTCACATCTTTTAAAAGCAGGCATAGCATTGATTTGTTAGGCAGCTTCAGTCTACTGCTAGCACTTTCTTCTCAAACATACTCAGACCATAAATATTTCATTCATAAAAATATACCCATATAAGATTTTCCAAAGGTAACGACAGTCAAACATTGTAGCGTATCTGAATCATTCACGTGAATCCACACTGTTTAACTACGAATTCTTAACTTTTTCACCTATCTAGCAATAATTCTTATACAATGGACATTTGTTCGGTGAGTAGGTAAATTATTTATCTTGGTTTTCAAGCATGTTGCATTCCTGCCGACAAAGAAGTAAAGCGCATACACATGAAGTCTGTTTCGTTTTGGCGAAATTCAAAGAAAAAGGTTTTCTGAAAATTAGGTTTAGGTTTGCTGAAACTGACAGTAATTCGCACACGGAATATATATATATATATATCAACAATTCTCTAACTTTGTGCAACTAATCTATACCCCGCTGTTTGCATAGATATGGGAAATATGAGTTTATGTTTTGAGGACTGCCATAAACACTGAAATGTCTGACGCTGTCCAATAGAATTCAATGTAGTTCACTGTGTTTTGAAGACATAAAAAAACGTTTTCGCATATTTCTTTTGCTCAGAGCCTTCAACATTGTAGTAGTAAATTTAAGGTAACCGCGATCATAAATCACTTCTAACTTTGTCGTCTAGAGGTACTCATGAACATTAACAATAATAGGTAGTAAAAGAAGAAGACGATTCAAACGACAGTCTGATTTTCAAGTAAGACATTTCTCTTGGACACTGAATATCCACCGATATCCACGCTGAAAATTCCATACTTGTACCAGAAATACAGTGTGGAATCAAGCTGTAATCAAAATTAAATTAATTAATTAAATTAAATTTAAATCAGTTCGACAGATGATGCAAAACTGGCTGATTCATTGTCTTTCCTCCGCCTAAATCTTGATACTCAAGAATAAGGCTCTAATAATTCGAATGTGCGTAATCAATATTCATCCCTCTTTGATATAACTGACTTAGCTTCGAAACTATCCAAAGTATCTGTATAATTATTTTCGAAACAGCCTTCCTTAACTTTCTTCCTTACACACCTTGTTTCTAATGGTCTAAATCCATACTTTATGGGCTACTTCTGTTTGTAAACTCTTTCTTCTACGTGACTACTTCTCAGTTCTACTCAACACATAAGTTTTTCCACTATATTTTACCTGATATGCGGTTTAAAATATCAAATTAGTTCCATAGGCTTACTTTGTTGGCACAATTGTTTAGAGAACTTATATAATAATCAATGTTTACTGCGTATATGTTTCATTGTGATGTTATGCAAAGTAATTAGCAAAAATAATCGATATTCTGAATATGTATTTCTACCAAAATTTTCAACACAACATTGGCAATACACTTGTAGATAAGTTTATTAATAATTTATAAAATTCAGTGACACATCTTGGTATATATATATATATATATCAAAGGAAGAGCATGCGGCAATTCCTTTGATGAGGATATTCACTCATCAAAAACATACTCATATAAATGATGAAAATACTTTGAAAAATTTCAAATTAAACTTCTATATGTTAAAAATTTATCACATTGAAATCATCTCTTCACTTAATAAGATAAATGTAGCGTGTATACATAAATATATTCAGCTAGAGTTAAAACAAAGAGTAGGAATATTGTAAAGTAGGCACCATTGTGCTTATGAAGTCAATTGGATATAAAAACTGAATTTAAGCATTTCGTCAACTTTTTCTACAGTCAGTTAACTCCTCCAGTTCTGAATAGCACCACAGCATGATTGTCTAGGAAGAAATAGATGAAATGTTTCTCTTCATGTGATATGTACCTGAAGAAGAATTCATCAGTACAAAATAACTTCATGAGTAAATCTTTTTAATTTTTCAAGAAAGTTGACAACGACTTGAGACTGACAAAAATTGCATAAAATTGTGAAAAAAATTATCCTAATTCATTTTAAGAGTTGAATTTGCTTTATTTCCCTTATTTTAAATAAAGCTGGACTGTCCATTCATCCGTATTTATTTCAGAAATATCTCTAGATCTCCTGGAGATGAGTTTCCGGGAATTATTTTTAGTTCAGCTTGAGGAGAATGGAGTATCGGGTTAGAGTATAACCCGGGGAAATCCACTGCACTAAAGAAATGGAAACAGATCAGGTATACAATGAGGTGAGAGTCGACTGACATCAGGTACCAGACTGTAGAGTGGATGGAACTCGAGTTGGAAACAAAGTGTTAGGTATCACAGAGTGAAATGGAGCAGATAGTGTGATGAGGAAATTAAAGTCCATGGGAAGTCGTCGAGTCAACTAAGGAAGACTGCAGAGCGAATAGTACAGCGTTGATGCGCTTTCGACGCCCTACATTCTACGCGGAACACAAGTCAATGATAATTATCATAATAATCTGTCTTCATGTTTTCAATTAGTACTTCTATATGTAAGTCCCACACAAGTGAACAGTAGATTCGCCAGCATTGAGTGTAAACACATATCATGGCAGGAAACAGCGGCGTTTCATAGCAGGATTGTATATTTCACAGAATACAGATACCTGACAATGAGATTTTAACTCCTTAGTGTCTGAAGGAGACATTTCAAGCAGCCACCTTACGCATAACTTTCTCCAGCAGGCAATTTATCCACTCTAATGTTAAGGACAAGATGTCGCTTCTGGCCACCTCACTGTGTATTTATCAATTTGTTTGCTCGTATCAAGCAATGTATATCGGCTGTACGCAATTTCAAGTCCACGAACGTATTCTGGAACATTTTTCAGTTTGGTTAACTAGAGGAGAAAAGAAGAATATTGGTAGTTCCACCCTCGAACACCTTGTCATCTCCGAACACCGAGCACCCCCTCATGAGTGCTTCACAGCGCTACACAGAGTCCCTCAATATCGTATAAAAGGACTTTGGATAAGCCATTTGTATATGGTTGAATCATTAGCTATTCGGGATCTGAAACCAAACCTCCGTATTCAAAATCACTACTTACATTCACTTGCCCTATCTTGGTCAGAATAGCGTTCCTACTATAATTTTGCTTCTTTCTTTTGTGTAAGTTTACTATTATTATTATTATTACTATATTTTATTATCAATATTATTCCCACCATCCATCTTTATTACCACTCTATTACTGTTTATTAATAATATTGCTTTTCATACAGATTTTATAAATATACTTTATGGTCTTTCCGCCAGTTTCTGTCTATTCTACACAACAGTATTGATTAGTCATTATCTCACAGTTATTACGCCGTGCCTCTTTGCTAACTCTCGATTGGTTATCCCTTATAGGTTACACCTTACATTTCGTAGTACATTTTTAAGGACAAATTTTAACAGGAACTGGATGCTCTTATGATTTCCATGTTAAATATAATTGCGATTGTACAGCAGTTTATGTAAATGAATCGTCGAAAACAAAATCTTCTTCGCTGTTTACGTCTTCTTCTTAAGATTTCAACTCATCAAAATTATTCCTCTTCCGCTTCTTTCCCCTTCTTTTCATACTATTTATATTGCTTCACGAGAATCTTCACTTCTTCTCTCCTTGTGTAGGTCTTTTTCTTTCAGTCACGGGCTTCACATATGACTTTTGAGGCATGGACTGTGAAGCATGTAGTCAGTTAGCCGAGGTCTTACATTTAGTGTCCCCAAAACTCTATTATAAAGTTATGCTAATCAAACAAGCCTATGTAGGGTCGATAATCTGAACTCATTACTGAAATTAACACTAAGTGCAACATAAATAGCATGCAATGAAACTTACGTGCCAAAATTAGTTCCAACAACACAATGCCAAGTTGGTGAATACTTTCTATCAAATTCTTTTTTCATAAAAGCTGCAATATCTTTTCCAAGTGTGTATTTTTTAAGCGCAATAGCACACATATCTACAGCATCCTGTTGCATTTCATCAGACATATCAACACTTTTGATAATAGCTTTCAATTCAGGCATTTTCTGGCTTTACTCTTCTTCTATGTATTCCTTGAATGTTGTACTATTTACATATATAAAATAATAATCTTTATTTGTACTTCAGGATCTCTGGGTTGCTAAATAATGTTTGAACAAATATTTTCAGCGTGCTATTTATGCGCATATATTAATTCGAGTGTGTGTGCAAGAGTGTTTGTCCACAAAGTAAGCAGTAAAAACAACTTTTCATCACAATGGTCGAAGTAACAGAAATTGTGAATATCAATTTGTACTTAGTATAAACACATTACTAAATGCTTGATCAACGGAGAAAAAAAATTTAGTCCGAATAAATTATCCGAAACGTGTGGTTGTGTGTGTTTTTGTATATGTCCGCCTATGTACGCAACAGTGAATCTTCGATTTAATTTATTAAGGAAAGGTTGAATCGATTGTAGAAACGGAAGCTTTTAACTTGACAAAAAATCTTTTAACACAACGGTAAAGCATAAGAGTGGATGGTTCATTGTCACTTTACTGGAATCTAAACTATTATGCAATAGACTGTACAGTTTGATATGTCTTTGTGAAATATGGAGAAGCAAAACAAACCTATTGCAGTTTAAGGAACTATATAAATCAGAACAGTAGATCCATTTCTGTTACTGAATATTTTTCAAAACTAAAACCAGAGGTAAATTACAATTTTCAGTGTTTCTCGTAAAAGATGTTAAATATTAAGTATGAAACTGGCTTTATTCACTAGTGTATTAAATAGTTACTTTCAACGCTGAAAAACATGGATTTAGTCTGACATTATTATTTATTATTATTGTTCCCTTGGATTACTAGTGGAACATTGGGCTTCAACTGCACGTCTCCACTTGCTTCTGTCTTTTGCTGTACTTTTCACCTGTATCCGTGTTAGTCCATACTCTTTCAACTCCTCTTCACACGATCTCCTCCATGTCACCCTCGCACTGACGTCCCGCTCGCCGCTTCCCTTTCGGCCTGGTTCCACTCGAGCAATGGCCTGACGCGCAATGTCGCCAACCGTCATCCTCAACGAGTGTCCAATCCACCTCCATCTCCACTTTTTCCTGTATATTTGTTGGGCGATTGGTTCTTGTTTTGTTTGCTCCCAGCCATAGTTTCTTGTTGGTGATTCTTTCCGGTCTGGCCATCTGATCTTTAGTATAGAGAGAAGACAGTTGTTGATAAATGTCTGCTATATCCTGTTGGAAATATTCTTTGTGACCCGCCCGCCAAGTTTCTGATCCGTATTGGAGAACTGACTTGACGTTTGTATTGAAAATTCGAATTTTGTTGTTAATGCTGAGTGACGAAGATTCCCAGATTGATTTCAGGCTGATGAATGTGTTTCTCGCCCTCCCGATTCTCGATTGAACATACTCGTCCGCTCCTCCTGTAGATGAGACAATGCTCCCTTAATAAGTGAAGTGAATGAAGTAACCTCTTCCAAATCCACCCCATTGATGGTGATTGGCGCTGGATGTTGCTGCTGTTGGTGGTGGTTGGTTATTTTCATCACCTCCGTCTTGTCTATGTTCACATGGAGTCCTCTCTTTGCTGTTTCTTCGATCAGTTTGTCGGTTTTCGCTTGTAAGTCTTCGATTGTGTGTGACATCAAACATAAGTCATCCACGTGCGAAATCCAGGTCTTCTAGGTTCTTCACGTCGGTCCAGGATATTCCTGTCCCGTTTCTCGTTTCCCACTGTCTGACGCATACTCCACTCAGTCCACCACAATTAGAAATATCATTGGTGATAATAAGCCAGCAGCCTTGTCTGACTCCTGTGTTTACTCCAAACGCCTTGCTGAGTCTTCCGTTGTGGATCACTTGACATGTCCCGTTGTCGTACAGCTGTTGAATAAGGTTGATGAATATTTCTGGTACGCTGTAGTACTCGAGTAATTTCCAAATTACTTCACGGTCAACGCTGTCGAAGGCCTTCTCAAAGTCTATAATGTTGAGGTAGAGGTTTGATCGCCATTCCATGCTTTTTTCTGTGGTGATGATGCGTAGAGTTGCAATTTGGTCAGTACATGATTTGCCTTTCCTGAATCCAGCTAGCTTGTTCTGGTCGGAGTTCTGTCTCCAGTGCGTCCTTTAATCTCTCCAGGATGATGCGACTCAGGATTTTACTTGGCGTCGATAGAAGCATGATTCCTCGCCAGTTCTTGCAGAGTGAAGCCTAAGTCGCCCTTCTTTGGTAGTTTCACGAGGTAACCTCTCCTCCAGTCAGTAGGCACCTATCCCTCCATCCAGACCTTTTGCAATAATGGAGTCAGCATGTCTGCTGTCGTCTCTGGGTCTGCTTTTAGTGCTCTAGGGGGTATTCCATCTGGTCCGGCTGCTTTTCCAGCTTTCAGAAGTTTGATTTCGTTCAAGACTTCAGCTCTCGTTGGAGGATTGGTGTCAACTTGCAGTTGTGTGCGCGCTGTTGGTGGTATTTCTGGACGGGTTGCAGGTGATGGTCGGTTCAAGAGTCCTTTGATGTGATCCGCCCATTGTTTAGTCTGTCTTTCTTCCTTGATAATTGGGTTTCCTTGGCTGTCTGGTTACTTGGTTACTGTTTATATTTTTAGAATTTTTAATATATTGGTGCAATGAAGTTTCTGTAACGGTTTGGTTGAGTTTTGAGGGTGGAGTTGCTATCACCACGCCCCGACTCTCCCTCTTTATCCGGGCTTGGGACCGGCTAGAAAACTAGCAAGCTAGTAATATAGGTGGGGTCTTAGTCTGACATAATGATAATAATCGCAGTTTCTGCTCTGTTCGGTACAAAACAGCCTTGGTAAGGTGCCTCTTCAGTAGAATCCAACGAATGTGCACTGAAGACATACTTGATGAGGAAGAATGAAATCTGACACTAACTCTGGTTAATAACAATTATCCAGACGAGTTCTTCAGGAGATATAAAATCGTCAGAACACCAAGTCCCATTCTCCAACTCGCCCCCAAGAAAGACGCGTACATCGAGCTACCCTATTTGGGGCATCATAGAAGCTTGATAATTAAACAAAGATTGAACGCTGCTGTTAGAAAGACATTTATGCAGCTAATATCATAATATTTGCGAATGTCAAGCCAATAGATCCATCTAAGCCCTTTGAACACGAGAAAAATTATGTCACATCCCACTGTGTTTACAAATTTGTATACACGTGTGGCCACACGTACAAGGGGAGGACCCATCGATATCTGTAAGTAAGGGCTGGCTTCAGAAGCAAACAGAATCCCCGGAACCCATTAATAGTGAGGATAGGAAACTTAGCCCATCTATTGCGAAACACATTATAGAGATAAGACATAAAATTGATGTTCACGCGTCGTTTGAATCTATACATAAAACATGTTTGGCGTACGTCCTTAAGTTTGTGGTAGCCCTATCAATTAGGAAGGTTTAACCACCTTTATGCGTGCAAAAACAATTCATCACATTAAACCTTCCTTGGTAAACTTTGTTTTGATACCATAGCAGATGCACTATCACCTCTGCTATTTGTTTTAGTAACCTTCATTGTTGTTTCTACCTTCAATATATCCTTTTAACTTGACCTAAATTCATTTTCTCACCTCTTAATTGTTTATTGACTTCATATATATTCCTATGACAAGTCTGCGTGTGATCAGTTGTTCGAAATGTGTTGCACAAATACAACATTACACGATTCAGACAAATTACGTCTTCATATTGCTTTGTCTGACATAATAATATTAAAATGTTTATATGATAAAACGAAAACTGGAGTAGCTGATGAATTGATTATTAACAGCTAGCTGTATTAACTGCAAATCGGTTCTTATTGTCCACTCAAAGTATACAGATAATAAAGATTGAAAAGAGTTTCCTAGTAAAAGGATATTAGTCGTTTTCAAGGAAATTAATAAGGTGGATTATGTGACATTTGTGATTTTTAAATACACCTCTAATCGAACAGTATTTCTCCTGTAGCTTTTTGTGATGAATATTTGGAGAAGCAGATCTCAGAACACATTAATCCAAGTATGAGTGAAATTTAAAGGTTGATGACAAATGAACGAAAAATATCTTATGTAATGCATAGCTGTGGTAGCACTGGTATTTATCTGAACGTGATATACATTTCTTGTACTGACTACCGAATTTAAATCACACAATGTTATACAGTATAACACTGTGTGATTTATCAAAATAAAATCTTATCCATAATGGAGTTATACTCTACCACAGTGCTCAAGTTTTATACTTACATCAACCGAATTCAAACATAGGAAGAATCTAAGTACATGGTAACAATGCCTGCACTTCATTATTGAGTGAGCCTAGAAAACAAATTTCGAAAAGTGTAATTCAACGTCATAATTGAGCGATTATCTGAACAAGTGTTGTGTAATGACCAAAACAACGTGTGGTGGTGTTTGCGTTCTACTGTGTAGTTATTCAGAACCTCCTTGAGTGACGCACAGTACAGAAATGTCCCGATAATAATATAAAGATGGTTATATGTGGTAAAATCTGAGGTACAGTGTAACACTAATGACACATGCTGTAGCAAAATTACCTCAACAATACCAGTCGGCAGATATACAA
The DNA here is from genome assembly GCA_944472135.2 of Trichobilharzia regenti. Taxonomy (NCBI): domain Eukaryota; kingdom Metazoa; phylum Platyhelminthes; class Trematoda; order Strigeidida; family Schistosomatidae; genus Trichobilharzia; species Trichobilharzia regenti. Next base: position 82,254,712 of record OX235262.1, on the reverse strand, counting down.
GCCAAATTCGACCTTAGACACAAAACAAGTAGTATACAACAGATTCATCCATACAAAATAAACTGTATGAAGTACCTTAATATCAAGAAGAATATTCTCAACAAGATGGAATCAAATCTCTGTCAGCAAGAGTCATGCAACAAACAATTACCACAAACAGTTTGAGGTCAGAATGACTTTGACTTACTTAAACAGAATCACAGTCATAAAACAACAGTGTCTTATCACCATTATCACACAATCACAAAAAGCAGCCTTTAAATTAGAGAATAAACAGGAACAATAACAAATAACCGATCAACCGATCGGTCAACCGATCAAAAGTAAGCGTCAGAATAATGACATTTTTAAACTAGGATAGTAGAAAAAGGTAGTTACAAGGTTATTTCAAACATTCAACTAAGTGTTAATATTAGGATTAAATCATTTGGGAGGGATTTTCCAAATAAATGTTAATAATAATAGTAATTTGCTTTATTCCAAAACAGTACTTGTGATACAGAATGGAATTCTCAGCATTTCACTACAGTATCGCATCCAGTTAATACATTATCAATAAATAAAATTCTACATAGATTAAGGATAATCTCAGTTAGTTTCGACAGCAACATATTGGCATGTCAGTAGTAAAGCCGAAATTGAACAGAGTGTTTGAAAGTGTTAGAAAAGTAGATGTTAGCATATGTACTGGCGTAAGCGGTGACAAAAAGGTTGAGTTATACAGAGTGTGAAAGAACGAAGAAGAATTTTTTAAGTAGAGTTTGTAAGGGACAGAGAAACAAAACAGCATACAACAGAAAAAAATAGAGAGAAAAGGAAAAGAAAGAAAGAAAACGTTGTACCTATAGATGATATGAGTTGGAAAGATGAGATCCAGTTGTTCTACTGACTATTTGATAAGTTATAGGTATCACGCCTAATGCTTTCTTTATTAGGTGTGATGTCTTAGGACTATAGCTTTCGTCTCATATGGACAAAACTGGAAAACATTACCCTGATTTAATTTTTCTTTTCTGACAGTTCACGTAAAGACTGGCATTACTAGATATCTCGGTCTTAACTTGTGATGAATAACTTAATTCTTTGTACTTTCCCTCTCCTACAACTCAAAAGGATTTCCTTAAACACTACTGTCTTATGGTATCTCATCTTTTCTGTTTTAGATAACCTTTTGCTAAAAGCTATGGTATGAAGTTGTAGGGAGGAAACATAAAAAACATGAATTACAATCAAGATGTCAGTGAAGAAAACTTTGTTTGTAACGTTAATTTTGTATTTCGCCTCACTATACTATATCAACAGAACGTTAGATTCAATAATCTCTAACATGCTAAAAATTTCCAAACTGAATCGACAATACTGTTTGAAATACACTCACTGTTGTTGTTATTATTATATTTATTATTCTCATTTTGTACTTTGAATATTTTTGACTTAATACCATGAATGTGGACAAATTCCACTAGTTAATTTTGTTTTAATTTGTAAATTTATTTATATTTTGAGTAAATCAGATGCATCATTGAGACAAATGCTGAGAATTTCGTTCTGTATTATAAGTACTGATTTTGGAATGAAATCGATTATTATAATAATAGTAATACATAGTGATGCAGTACTTAACCTTATCATGATTCACAAAAACTGTGCGTAATCCCTATTTCATGTTTCATTTTACTTCACTTTCGGTTACTGTGTTCCAACGTTTTATCTCATTTTCCTATTCTACTATACTTGAATACAGGATTTCATCATGAGCTTACATCGGTTTGAGGACCATCGGAAAACCTAGGATTACAGGACAGCCGTTATCTCCTAGTTCGAGACTTTTCACAGGGGCTCAAACCCAGGACCTTCCGCTTATAAGGTAAGCTTGGAGACCGTCAAGCCAATGGGACTTTACTTAATGGCCCATAAATAACAAACAAACTGATCAGAATAAGATGCTGTCATTTCATTTCGCCGCTTGTTTCCAACTGTATACAATCTTCAACAATTTTAATACCAACATGTAAATTATTCTCATGCTCTAGTTACTGAGCATGAAGGTAAAAGCCACTAGTATTAGGCAATTAAACCATATAATGAAAAGGAGTAAATGTTGTTGTGAATCTGGTTAGCATATATTGAGATGATTAGGAGAACATTTTGGAATTGGGAACGAATGTCATAAAATGAATCGAAGTGTAAAACTGATAGCGCATATTACGTAAGAGTTAAGTAATCTAGTTGGGCAGTGCGCAGAAAATAGCTGGGTCAGGTTTCTACATAAAGACGAAACTGAGAGTTTGAAATTTCATTGTCAAAACAAAATGTCATTAAAAATGACCAGCAGCAATAAAACTAAATTCACACAAAGTATATTCACATGGGTCGCGGGAGATTGGTAACAGTTTCGACTGTTTAATAACTCAGCGGTATGTAGCAAACTAGAAATGACTTGAAATTAAATTATCTGAAATGGTTTTATTATAGAAATTCAGAACTTCTATTTATCAAGTGATTAACAATCGCTCTGCTGAAGACGTTTGCACATTTCTTGGAATGTGTACGGGCGTGCGGCCACAAATCTTTCCTTTTTGTTCGTCTGACATTAGTGCTTTGGCACAAATGCTTAAACTGATAGGTGCATTTGTAGGTAACATGAAATAGGGGTTTGTTAACTATGAACTACCTCAGTCAGTAACTTGTTTTGTACCGTGTGATCAGTTCGGTAGCTGGAAAAGTCATCTTCACGTTTGTGTTAATTCTGTATTTAGTTCTTCCGGACACCTTTCAATAGAAGTTTTGAAGAAGACTTATCCCTACTTCACCGTATCTGTTTTCGCTATGATACTTGGTGTTATTTTGTGTTTATCAATAGATGCTTGAGGATACCTATTGTCTCAATAGACACTATAATAATGGCAATGTTCCTCGACAAGTCATTCCTTTGAACAAAGCTTATCATTGAAGTTAAACAATTCTCTAACCAAACCCTTCTTGAAACGTATTGAACAAAGTCTGCTAAAATTTAGATACCGCGCATTTGAAGATTCTTTACGGTGGATATGTATTTGTATGCTTTCATCTGTAGTTCCCAAAGGTCAAAGTTCCACAAAATGGAATCTCTCGTTTCTCTCACATTCCATGGTGAGCTGAATTCATTTATATACCTTGTTAAATAAGTCAGGAAGATGAATGGCACGCCTACTCTATAGTTAATTATTGATTAAATTTGACTTGAAAACTCACATAACCAAATTTCTGCTTTCTGAATACACTTAATCTCTAAACAGCTAGCTAGCTGTATCGTCCATTCACACGTGTCTGCTTGAACTTTGTGTGAATAATTCTTTATTCATTCATATTTTAAATAGCTTTGTGATCCATCATCTATCAGACATTATCCCATTTCCGTATTTCTACTTATCGAAATGAAATAAGCACAGAATGATACCAGAAACGCATTTGTCATTATTTGTTGTATTTCGTTTATATAAATACGAATGCTCAACTATTAGAATCGAACTGTCTCAAAGAGAATATTTTCCCTGAAATCTTTGTTTTGTGTTTCAAAGAGGATTATAAACTTAACCTTGGCTTTAAAGAAACCTCTTGCTTTGTGTCTTAGTTGTTCATGGAAACTAATGAACAAGTCTGCTTAAATCTTAGAACAAATGTACACAGCCGTTGAGAATCATTCGCATACAGAATGCATAAAAAATTCAAGCCAACTGATAATTGTCGAGATGCAAGTAATCTTTTGATGTTTATTTCGAGATCAGAGTGTAGTAGACGCGAATCTCGGATAGCTGTTCGTTGTAATATCAATAGGGTGTTGATAATTTTTTAAAGTCTCGGAAATTTAGCGATAGGCTTGGCTGTCTTTCTTTATTACAAGCATAAAGGCTGATTTTGGAGGATATATGTGAACACTGACAACTCAGGTTTCGAAGTTATTATTATTACTATTCGAGTGACTTTCTTAAACTAAGCCTTTCTATCAAGATGAGTTAGTCAAGCTGTCGGCTAACATTCGATTAATGTACATAGGAAAAATGCATTCAGTGATATCTGAGAACATATACTTCTTAGCTAAATATCTTTTGATCTTGCTACACATATCTAAACTGAAATGGCTAACATTTTATCAAAATGTATAGACCGAATTATTTATATTATTTCAACTTACTAGATTTAACTCTAATCAAAAATATTAGAATCTTCTTGTTGTATCAGGTATAAGCAACATCTTAAGTGACTTAATTTCATTCACCCTTCGAAATACTAACTTGTTCTAATTTGCATTAAAGTATCTGCTACACTAAAGGGGCTTTCGGAAACACTGGAAAATTTATCTTATTTTTACAGATTAAAATGCTGAAGTTTGATTGGACACCAATGACTAGTGTGGTGTGTTTAGTACTTTCTTTGATGCAGACTGAATTCTATCAGTTAGGAGATCAATCGCAAGCCCGAATAGCTCAGTGGTAAGGTCTCTGACTGCAGTCTTAACAGAAAGTAAATAACGAATGTTTTAGAAAGGATTGCAAACACGACAGTCAAATCTACTCCGACCGAATCTGTAGTCAGTGATAGCTCCATGAATATTTCTTCCCTGAGGAATATTCAGAGTTTCTAACATCTTACATTTATACTAACAAGCCCGATTTAAATTTAAATTGCTTCACTTTTTCGTCAGGAATTCATAATAAGAAGAACATTCACCTTTTGCCGTTTACAATCCTTAATTATCCACTGCAATAGTAAGTTGAGGTAACACCACTGAGAAATTGGGACTTGGAAGTATGAAATGAAGAATAAACTGAAATTTAGAAATCGACTGAGAGGCATTCACTATAACTGTGAAAATTTTTAAACTCGGAATTGAACAAATTAATATCAACACTTTTAAAAGCGGAATAATCTGAAAGAGTTTGAGGTAATCAAACTAAACACTATTACATTTCGATGCATTGTTATGATTTCAACACTTTTTATACAATCATCTGATTGACTATAAGATCACTTGACCAGTATTGAACAGTTTCACCATACAAAGCCCAAAGGTATATGCTTTATGCCATCCATAAAGTAGGAAGTACTATTAATTGATATGAATGGTATACAACTACTCATCTCAGTTAAACAGTAGATGAATTTCTTATGCAAATAATTTTGCTTTCTTGGTATTAAACAGGCCACATACTGTGACCCGAATAACTAGCTTTCAAAAGGAACCTACAATGAGTTGTTACCCCTTCGAAATGTGTAGACTGCAAATTACAAATTAATTTTAAAATTGCCAGTTCGATTTAGGATCTGTGTCAAGTGACCAGTTTAGTAACAGAGAAGTGTATACAATTTGTCTGATTTAACGTTCATAGTCTTTAGGATTGATTATTCACCTTCTACCAACACACATCTGAGATTTGCAAGTTCATTTGCTATTGCGTCTGAATTTCAGATATTGTGAATTATACAGTAAAAACAAAAAATTAAAATCATATTACATTTCGTGTTTTTGGACTCCAAACTGGGTAGGATAGTGAAGTATTTGTTTTCCAACGTTTGTTCGCTGCAAATAGATTTTATCGGAATGATTCACACACCCCGCACAAATAAGTCATTCGAATTATTGTGTAGAATAATACATAAGCAACCAAATGTTTGATCACTAAAATTAATAATCTTTTTTGATGTATTAATTACCTACTGATAATTTACTAGTAGTATGACTAGAATGGCACAATTTTGACCTAATCCAGCGATAACGAGTATTAACAATTAATGGATGAGGACGTACATATTTTGATTTTACCACAGTCGCATACAAGTTCTGTCAGGGAATAGAAGAGTCTTCATTGTAATGCTGCCAAAAAAAACAGGAGAAACATCTTCCTATTCTAAAAGCTTGTATTATTTTAAACTGTTTTTATCTTGTTCGTTACCTAGAAACTTTATACAGTCAGTTGTAATTCTAGTTTACTTTTTCAAAACTTGGATAATCGTTCGATTGTTTTGAAATTGTCAAGAAATGTAAAAAAAACAAATAAAGTGAAGTAGTTGCTGTTTAGTTTTAAAATACGTAACAAAAAATAATCTAGTATCATTTCTACCACTTTATTCATATGAAATACAAACAGATGAAAGGACCTAACTATCCCGTTTTCATGATCAACCGCATCTGTAACATTAAATGTACATTAATTGTCCCCCATTTACTGCCCTCTTTTTATTACTGCCTTACAGTCGTTATTTCTGCATGAGAAGGTACCAACTGCCAGTAACAGACAGCAGCAAATGTCGTTAGAATAGTACTTCTGTTGTTATCATTGATATCTAAGCACTTAATTTTGTAAATTTTTTCTACAGCAAACGTATAAAGTGTCTGTAGCTGCGGCCAATCGAATTCGCTAACTAAGGCGTCTCATCAGAGTAGAAGTTAGGAGGAGGATTAACTTTGAATTAGTTGTGTTCTCTGAGCTGGTTAATCTAACTGCAAGGCTTTCATTGTCCTTCTAAACAACATTTTCAGCGTAAGTTTTAGTAAATAAAAAACACTGGACATATTTGAATTCTCCATGAATGCAATTGTAACTCCAGGCAACCACTGTCGTGACTGATCTACTGTATATTAAAAACCCGCGTTGAAAATGCTGTATAGAAGGACGGTGGAAGCATAGCACTTAAATCAACCAGCTCAGAGAACACAAATAGCTTAATTTCATCCACCTTAGGCTACACATCTCCATTATTTCAAGATGATTAACTTTATATATATATATATATATATATATATATATATATATATATATTTATATTTGTTATGTTCTAGTTTTCCCCGTCGCCAAATTGTTATGTACTCGTCGCTAAATTATTGTTATGGACTGGTCGAGAAATTAATAGTCCTGACGCGAGAAGGCGGAAATCAGAAGACCACTAGGTTTGTGATGATACTTCTATTGTCCAAACACAAGGAGACGAAAATAAATGGTCTCACACCAAAGTGGTAAGTAAGACAAGTAGTTGTAAAGTAAAGTCGTTTACACAAATTGTGTATGCGAATAAATATAAATAATTCAGACAAGCGTGGGAAAAATCATTAGACAGTCTTAACATGAATGGCTAATTATAATGGAGTGTCGATCCAATTATACATAGCGAATATAGCAGACATGCCAACAAACATATATGGATATATGTCACCAAGCAACGGACTGTCAACAAACACTCATATTATATATAATATAATATAAGGAGAATATACATTATTAAAGGAGACAAGTCCATACAAGTGAAGTGGTCACAGACTAACCGAGCAAACAGAAAGAGAGACCAACATGCACACACACACATAAATATATATATGTGGATACATATCACCTCCCCTTTTGAGAAGATGAATGATTAGTAGGATGTTTACCTGGGGGTTTATCTGGGACCTTTGGGCTTGTTGTTGACGCCTGTCGTTTCGTCTGATTGTTGGGTTTGCGGCTTCGGCTCCGTCCGGAATTGTCTAGCATTTTATGCTTCTTCACTGTATTGCGTAGAGAATTTAGTGGGACATCAGCCAGATGCAAACGATCGAACCAATCAAGTCCCAAAACATTTAAATCATTCTTCGTGACGTAACAAATTCCTGTGAATTTGGTATTGCGGAAGGAAACAGAACATTTGAGTTCACCAATTAGTTTGAGCCGCCCACCACAGGCGCTGAGAAGAGACTGGGAAGTATTGGTGATAGGTGGTCTGCCAATATAATTCCAAAGTTTCTCTGATATAACAGTAATATCAGAGGCAGTATCTAGCTGCAGACGAGTATCATGACCATTCATCTGAAGGTCAATATATTTCCGCATAGCTGGTGTTGTGACTTGACAGGTTGCACGTAGACTCAGTGATCTTTTTGGAGATTTAGGACCGACATTTTGTTGAGCTTTTGCTGGATTATGATATCTGAGTTGGCGTGGCTGACAAAAACCATTTTTATGACCGATGATTTTGCACTTGCTGCAACGATGATTTTTGTATGGGCAAGACTTTACAAAGTGCCACGCGCCACAATGCCAGCATGGTGATGGAGGGGTCTTCTTTGCAGTATTTTGAGAAGTTGGACGAGTATGTATAGATTTCCGCGGGACATTAGAAGAAGTAGGTGGGTCAGGAGTAGATGATGAGAGATTTTTGCTCTTGCGTAATGCACGAATATCAGAGCTTCTCGGAGGTGTTGATTCGACCAAGTGTGTGTCTTTCTGCAGATTAATCAGCCGTTGATATTCATCAGCTATGTCATGTAATGTTAACTTGGGATTTTGTTCTAGCTGATTGAGCAGTCGAGTTCGGATATCTGTGAAACGAGGAGATTGGAGACTGCATATGAGAATCAAGGCTTTGAACTGATCATCTGTTAAGGACCTGAGTCGAAATCTCTCACATTCTCGGTTGACTGTGCCAACGTGAGTAAGAAAATCATCATTTTCATTCATTGCCAGCTTGAGGCAACGATAACGTATACTGAATAATGAGGAGTGGTCTCCGAAATGTTCACGCAGCAACTTTATTGTATCATCGAAACAATTGTCACGTGGTTTCTGTGGTAAAATTAGGTTGCAGTACCGTTCATATTCTGCCGGACCCAATTTACGTAGCAAAACTCGCACCTTCCAGGCATCGTCTTGTGAGGCGAGATCAACAGTGAATAAATCCTCATAACGTTGATACCATGTGTCAAAAGTGACATTAGCCTCTGGGTCATAATTGAACTGTGAAATGCTGTTCACAATTCCGTCGACAGATGGTAGCATGGTATGATTGGGATTGCTTGAAGGTGGAGCTGGACCAGTCTGTTGGTTGACGAACATTTCCATTAATTTCATTTGTCGTTCAAACAATAATTCCAATTTAATAGGATCCATAGTAAATTGTTATGTTGTTGCTGCTGTGTGGTTAATAGTAGTTTTCCCCGTCGCCAAATTGTTATGTTCTAGTTTTCCCCGTCGCCAAATTGTTATATACTCGTCGCTGAATTATTATTATGGACTGGTCGAGAAATTAATAGTCCTGACGCGAGAAGGCGGAAATCAGAAGACCACTAGGTTTGTGATGATACTTCTATTGTCCAAACACAAGGAGACGAAAATAAATGGTCTCACACCAAAGTGGTAAGTAAGACAAGTAGTTGTAAAGTAAAGTCGTTTACACAAATTGTGAATGCGAATAAATATAAATAATTCAGACAAGCGTGGGAAAAATCATTAGACAGTCTTAACATGAATGGCTAATTATAATGGAGTGTCGATCCAATTATACATAGCGAATATAGCAGACATGCCAACAAACATATATGGATATATGTCACCAAGCAACGGACTGTCAACAAACACTCATATTATATATAATATAATATAAGGAGAATATACATTATTAAAGGAGACAAGTCCATACAAGTGAAGTGGTCACAGACTAACCGAGCAAACAGAAAGAGAGACCAACATGCACACACACACATAAGTATATATATGTGGATACATATCACCTCCCCTTTTGAGAAGATGAATGATTAGTAGGATGTTTACCTGGGGGTTTATCTGGGACCTTTGGGCTTGTTGTTGACGCCTGTCGTTTCGTCTGATTGTTGGGTTTGCGGCTTCGGCTCCGTCCGGAATTGTCTAGCATTTTATGCTTCTTCACTGTATTGCGTAGAGAATTTAGTGGGACATCAGCCAGATGCAAACGATCGAACCAATCAAGTCCCAAAACATTTAAATCATTCTTCGTGACGTAACAAATTCCTGTGAATTTGGTATTGCGGAAGGAAACAGAACATTTGAGTTCACCAATTAGTTTGAGCCGCCCACCACAGGCGCTGAGAAGAGACTGGGAAGTATTGGTGATAGGTGGTCTGCCAATATAATTCCAAAGTTTCTCTGATATAACAGTAATATCAGAGGCAGTATCTAGCTGCAGACGAGTATCATGACCATTCATCTGAAGGTCAATATATTTCCGCATAGCTGGTGTTGTGACTTGACAGGTTGCACGTAGACTCAGTGATCTTTTTGGAGATTTAGGACCGACATTTTGTTGAGCTTTTGCTGGATTATGATATCTGAGTTGGCGTGGCTGACAAAACCCATTTTTATGACCGATGATTTTGCACTTGCTGCAACGATGATTTTTGTATGGGCAAGACTTTACAAAGTGCCACGCGCCACAATGCCAGCATGGTGATGGTGGGGTCTTCTTTGCAGTATTTTGTGAAGTTGGACGAGTATGTGTAGATTTCCGCGGAACATTAGGAGAAGTAGGTGGGTCAGGAGTAGATGATGAGAGATTTTTGCTCTTGCGTAATGCACGAATATCAGAGCTTCTCGGAGGTGTTGATTCGACCAAGTGTGTGTCTTTCTGCAGATTAATCAGCCGTTGATATTCATCAGCTATGTCATGTAATGTTAACTTGGGATTTTGTTCTAGCTGATTGAGCAGTCGAGTTCGGATATCTGTGAAACGAGGAGATTGGAGACTGCATATGAGAATCAAGGCTTTGAACTGATCATCTGTTAAGGACCTGAGTCGAAATCTCTCACATTCTCGGTTGACTGTGCCAACGTGAGTAAGAAAATCATCATTTTCATTCATTGCCAGCTTGAGGCAACGATAACGTATACTGAATAATGAGGAGTGGTCTCCGAAATGTTCACGCAGCAACTTTATTGTATCATCGAAACAATTGTCACGTGGTTTCTGTGGTAAAATTAGGTTGCAGTACCGTTCATATTCTGCCGGACCCAATTTACGTAGCAAAACTCGCACCTTCCAGGCATCGTCTTGTGAGGCGAGATCAACAGTGAATAAATCCTCATAACGTTGATACCATGTGTCAAAAGTGACATTAGCCTCTGGGTCATAATTGAACTGTGAAATACTGTTCACAATTCCGTCGACAGATGGTAGCATGGTATGATTGGGATTGCTTGAAGGTGAAGCTGGACCAGTCTGTTGGTTGACGAACATTTCCATTAATTTCATTTGTCGTTCAAACAATAATTCCAATTTAATAGGATCCATAGTAAATTGTTATGTTGTTGCTGCTGTGTGGTTAATAGTAGTTTTCCCCGTCGCCAAATTGTTATGTTCTAGTTTCCCCGTCGCCAAATTGTTATGTACTCGTCGCTAAATTATTGTTATGGACTGGTCGAGAAACTAATAGTCCTGACGCGAGAAGGCGGAAATCAGAAGACCACTAGGTTTGCGATGATACTTCTATTGTCCAAACACAAGGAGACGAAAATAAATGGTCTCACACCAAAGTGGTAAGCAAGTCAAGTAGTTGTAAAGTAAAGTAGTTCACACAAATTGTGAATGCGAATATATATAAATAATTCAGACAAGCGTGGGAAAAATCATTAGACAGTCTTAACATGAATGGCTAATTATAATGGAGTGTCGATCCAATTATACATAGCGAATATAGCAGACATGCCAACAAACATATATGGATATATGTCACCAAGCAACGGACTGTCAACAAACACTCATATTATATATAATATAATATAAGGAGAATACACATTATTAAAGGAGACAAGTCCATACAAGTGAAGTGGTCACAGACTAACCGAGCAAACAGAAAGAGAGACCAACATGCACACACATACATAAATATATATATGTGGATACATATCAATATTAACCAAAATGGGACTGTGTTCTGTGGTACGCATATTTTGTATAGTTTCATTTTTATATTATTTCTAACCTTCTGATTTTTTTTCCTTCACGTTCTTCAGTGGAACAGAGGGCTCCAAGCTACAGGATTGAAGTTTCTGTGGCAGTATTAATTTTTACAGGATGGGGTTGCTAGCCTCATGTCAACCTTTCCTCTTTACCAGCTTATATTATTACTGGCCTAGCGAGGTAAAGGAATGCGCCGGCCGGGGATCGAACCCCAGACTACGTGCACAGTCGGCAAGCACCCTAACCGCTGTGCCAACAATGCACAAGTTTCTGATTGATATATTCGAATTTGTCATCAGTGTAGTCTATAATTTTGGAATAAAAAGCATATAATCTGGAACCATCTTACTATTAGTTTTCTTCCTTTATGAACTGTAGGTGCTAAAACTTTAAACAAAGCCATCTTGTGAAGTTATCATTTTATACATTATAAATCAGCTATGTATGATTTTCTAACACTTCAGGTATACTGATTTTTTCTTACTAATAATGATTTGGATATCCTCATTTTGGAGTCATAGGAAAAAGAAAATGTTGTAAACAGCGAAGAAAATTTTACTTTTCGACGGTTCATTTTCAAATACTATACAATCGTATTTATATTTAACAAAGAATTCATAAGACCAATTCGATACTGAAAATATTTGTTTCTGGAAAATGCACAACATATTGTGGATGAATTATTAAAGATTAGAAAAAGGACCAGAAGCTGAAATCACGCAGTAATTAGTCATTGTAAATGTACAAAGTGGAAAAAACCTAGCAGAAAGACTGTAGAGTTAAAGTTGAGTTCTGTATGAAAAGGTAGCGTTACTAATAATAGAATGTAAAATCATAATAATAAAATTACACAACAAAATGAAACAAAGTTACGGTAAGAATGTCACTGTAAACATAGTAAAGTGAAGGAATGTATGTAATGCTTTTGAACTCAGAAGTCTGAATTCAAGTCCTGAATAGCCAGCAATCCAGCTGCGTATATATATATATATATATATATATAGCGTATTCGATGTCCATTCATGAGATACTGAGGAATTTTTTTGTGGCACTGTGAAGCAGTCTGGTGTCCAGAGTTTACAAGGTGTATTCTTCTTTTCTTTTTTGACCAGCCTGATTGGTCAGTGTTCCACAATACGTTTGCGGAATTTTTGTGTAGGGCTGATATGCTTTGCTTTACGAGAAAAAGCAAACTGATAAATACACATTGAGGCGGCCAGAAGCAGTACGTCTGCTAGAGGATGTCATTCGAAAGATGGCTACTTGATTCCTGGAAATGAAAATTTTCTTGACTGTTTGAGTTTAGTTCTTACTAATAACTTGAAATGCACAACAATAATCGAGTGTTGGTTTGTAGGTATTGGATTGATTGGTTACAGGATATCATCAACAGCTGACATCAGTTACGGAAGCATTGGAAAACCTGGGGGCAATAGACAGCCGTTCCGTCCAAGTTCAAGACTCGTTACAGTACGCAACCACTGGGGTTCGAAACCATGACCATCCGGTTACTAGGCGAGTCCGTAGACCATTAAGCCACTGGGACCCAATCGAGCGACCAGCCCATGAATTGTAACTTCTGCCAATTCACAGCATAGCGTGACCGCTAGCCAATGTCTTCGGCAAGTATTTGTCTTCACACCTGATCTGCTGCACCCTACTGGTCACGAATTCCCACTAGAATCCAGGTAACTATTTATGATTATAATTATTTCCTTTGATTCCTAGAGGAACATACGGCTTCGACCTAGGTTTCGTGCTAGTTGGCACTCGTGAGCAAGGCGTATCCGCAACCTTGAAGGGACTCATGTCCCTTCTGAGATTCCTACCCGCATCACCTAATGCTGAAGTCAGAGACGTTACCACTGAACTACTCGTGCTCGTACAATTGTCGGTGGCACCCGTATTAGCGAAGTAGTTGCCAAATCACCTCTCGGTCGACGCTGTCGAAGGCTTTTTCAAAGTCGATGAAGTTGAGTGAGGTGGAGAGGTGACTGCCATTCCAAGCTTTCTTCAATGATGATCCGTAGTGTGACGATTCGATCAATACATTACTTGATTCTCCTGAATCCAGCCTGTTCCGGTCGAAGTTTTTCATCCAGGGCTTGTCTGTTTCTCTCCAGGGTGATGCGGCTTGGTGTTTTGCTTGGGATGGACAGGAACAAGTAACTACCTACCTGAATAGTGCCAGGTGCTAGTGATCATGTGATATACTGCTAAACACGTTATGCAGATACTGTCACTTATCTCGGAATGAACAAGAATGATTAGCCCAACTAAGGTAAATTTAAGTAAAGTATAAGAAAGTAACCTTTAGTAGTTACTTCATTCGACCAAACAGTTAGATACTTTATTTCAATAGTGACATAACATTTTACCTGGGAATATTTTCTTTTAAAAAAATTTTAACTTTGAAATAGCAGAGTAAATCCCCAGCCCAGATGATTGGTTTTCTATACGGTTTTATTCTTTGAGATGGAGGAATTTAGTTGTAAAGCTTTCATCGTCCTATAAAAATAACATCTTTACCCAGATTTTGCTGAGAGCTCAGAGAATACAACCGCATCGAAAAGATTATACTCATTTACTTCCTTTATAGCTCTAGTGAAACTGATGAAGATGAAACCTTTAACTCCAGTCTCATCTTTTCCTGTGATTTAAATATTACGGAGCTAAACTCATATGGAATTCTACTTGACTGGGTTCAGAATCTAAATAGTCTTCTCCTCACATCCCTGATATCCATAAGTTACACAAAGAAAAAATTGATGGTTCTCACAAAAGAAGAAATTGATTTCTAGACGGAGGATAATTTTGTCAGTCTGGAAAAGAAAAATGTTTGTATAATAATAATAATAATAATAATAATAATAACAGCTTTTTTCCAAACAGTATTTGTGGTACAGGTATGGAATTTTCAGCGTGCATTGCAATATATTCCATCTAAATACCTCATAAATTTTATAAGATTTTAAAATCAAAAAGCAACACCCAAAAAAAAGATAAAGAAAAAGAAAACAGCGTTGCGAATACATTTTAAATAATGCACCACAGGATATGAAGTATAAAATTGGTGTGTAATAGATGATAAGAACAACAACGTAATAGTAGCGGGGAAAGGAAAACAAAAACTAGTGGGAACTATTTTTTAGAGTGCCGCAGTAAGTTGATAATATCATACCTAACGGATTTCTCATCGCATAACAGCTATGCCAGATATGATATTGTGGAGTTTTTATACTTCGTAGTCCCAGCATATAGCCTCTTATAGCTGCTTCTAGTTCTGCCAGATGAAATGCAAGGGGACAGCTGTGTATAGAGAGGATGCTCGGGGTCTGACAATATTGTATTCGTTAGTTTCTTACTTGACATTATATGTCTATATCTTATAAGAAAGGAATTAAAGAATCACAACTCTTTGTTTAACTTGAAAATATTCATATGAAAAACTATTTTAATACTCAGATACTCCAACTGATAGCCCCACGATGAAACACAATCGTCCAGGTTTGAAATATAATTTTTTTAATAAGGCTTTTCCTGTTGCTACAATATTCATTAATGATTTAAGATGCGATGTAATAACTAAAGAGTCATACTAATAAGCGGGACAAAAATTCAGTCATGAAAAGGTTACATCATTCTGAGAAACAAAAAGCAAAACATTTCAGAGCACATTTGAAACCAATACTTTTTCAAGGAATATTTATGCTGTAATTTAGAAGTTCAGTTTTGTTTTTGAAAAATTGCTAATTCAAACACTGTGGATGTATAGTGAGCGTCAAGAGTTAGCTAATGACTTAGGTAGTTTCAATCTTTTGATCAGTATCAAATGCAGTAATTACTTTGGTTAGAAATGACTGTTGTGAAAATATGTATTTATTTAAAGTATGTTGTAGAAACCCCGATAAAGTTTCTCATGCCACTTATGAATGCATGAAAATATGAAGCACTTAATTAAATAAGTAAACCACTATCAATACATAAATGCAGGTTATCACTTTCCATACTATTTTATTAATTTACCGAAAAATGTGTAGTAGTCTATTATCGAGGAATAGGGGTTCCCATAATTGTCATGATTACTCAGAAGTGGCTTTATAAGCAAAAAAAAATAAAAGTTTTGTGTGTTTATGTGTGTTGATAAATTCACCTGCTCGTGTGGAGCTAGTTATACTGGCTGAACAAAGCGCACACTTTCCAAACGCATCTCTGAACATTATCCAGCATGGTTAGCAAAGGGACAATGCAAGACAATTTCCAGTTCAATTCTCGAGCATTTGGTGAACTCAGGTCATGTGCCTCCACCAGAATAGTCTTTCAATATCATCTACAAACTGAAGCCGAATGGCACAAAGGGCATCAGGTTTCGGCTTTTGTGTATGGCAGAGGCACTGGCAATTCGTCCATACAACCCAGAACTCTGTATGCAGAAAAAGTTTGTCCAGTTTCTTATTCTACCTTGGTCTTAACCTCGTCACTTGTCGTTTCCTGTAAAAAAATTTAATTTTTCATTTTCAATTTTACTTTTAGTTTGCTTTCACTTAAATAATTAATTCGCTATTATCACTCTCATATGTTTCTTTTGTACATTTTCACATCCTCTTTACACTTGTAAAATAGGCACTCAACTACTTTCAATCTCACTCAGAAGCAATTTTAACCCTATCGAATCTCTAACTTTGTGCCGTTGAGTAACGTGTAATTTACAACTTTGATTTGTTTATTTCTAAAGCCACTTCTGAGTAATTATATCAATTATGTTACCCCCTATTATTTTATTAATTGTTTACTACGTAAATAATTTGAACACTAATTTATTTTTTATTTATTCCACATACTTGCGTAATCCACTTGTTTAACTTCTAGCTATATATCCACCCTTTAACTGTTGCATTAATTTTCTTGACTAATTATTACTCCCTTAACAAGACTAACAACCTTACCCTGCACTAAACCGCTAAATTTCTGTGTACTATAATAAAACTGCTGTATAATATTGGAATAGAGCCAGAAGTGAGGATCTTATTGAAAAATAAATATTTCTTTGCTCAATCGTTGTGACTTCTAAATATCTAAATTGGGATTTCTAATATTGTTCATATAAAAGATTGCTAATTATGTACAAAAAATAAGAGACTTCCCTCGAGACCTTAGAGTGGGATCAGGTTGAAAACCAGTGGACATAGAGGATTGTAGGATTTAATTCAATTTTCAATGTGGTACATAAAAGTTTGTCAAAATGAATCGAATTTAACTAGAAGCCAGGATATCAAAATGAACAATTTTTAACTCATCTACATAAACGAAGTAAGAAAGCTATGTGAGTGCCTTCAGCTGATTATGAGCGATAAATTGCGCCCAAACAGTCATCAGTAAATATCACTGTATAACACTATGAGACTTTATCAAAGTATAATTTTCCCCTTGATCGAACAAAATATACAGTTTGACACCATCGCTATTAAATAAACCACTAAAAATCAAACAGTAAAAAGTTTAAATAACCGACTTTTCCCTGATTTGCGTAATAATTTTGACAGATGAAATACCAGAACATTCTCGTTTGCCTATAAGATATAACACCACTGATAACTTTTTTATTAATGATAAGAGGTCATTCATGGTAAATTGGAAGGTGAATTAACAATGTGAAATTCTATAACCTGGTTTTTAAACAGTTTTCAAATTAGCTTCAGAACAGTGCTAAAGCAGTAAACTGCACACCTATGTAGAAGATATTTTACTATCATGAAAATATCACCCGTAATCAATTTAAATTCTTGCTATGATCCAGAGTTACAACGATCCAAATCTATTCGTCGCTCTATTTTAGCACACCTTGTAGATATTGAGCATAAAAGTGATGTTAATACACCATTTAAAATTATTTATTGCATTCCTAATTATCTTAATTTCGCTTTACAAGTTCGTCTTCTACATACAGCTGAAGTAATAGGAGTCCACCTGTGGAAGCCAAACCTGTGTGTTCCGAAGAAATTTGCAGAACCAGTTTCCTCACCTTAACAATCGTCACACCGGATTTCTTCCTCCACCCGCTCCCCTAAAATCTTTAAAAATTATTATTTTCCAAGTTAATTCATCATTTTTTTCGAATACTTCATATTTAATTACAAGTTATCATTGTCCAAATCGTTTTATTTTTCTTTAACAACCTGTAGCGTAATCAACTTGAGAACTCACCTATTACTTAATTATTCTTCATTTTTTTAAATTATGCTTTTAATGAGTTGCTCATGGATCAATAACAGTTAGCAAAACATTGAATACTGGGCAGCTGTTTCATCCTAGTTTGGGAATCATCGGTAGTACGCACTCACCGCCCAGGGTTCGAACCCAGGACCTTCCGGTTACAAAGGCAAGCTCGTATACCATTCAGCCATGGGGACCCGATTCAATGGCCCATGAATTCTAACTTCTACCAGTTCATGGTTTAGTGCGACGACTAACCAATGTCTTCGGTGGGACATCCATCCTCACACTTGACTGGATGGGTCTCACTGGTCACCACTTCTCACTAGAACTCCAGGAAACTCCGTCCTATAGTAAGTCACTAGAAAACATCAGATTAATTTTCAAGAGTTGGTTTATAAGGATTAGATTGGCTTTTATCAGTGGATCACGGATTGATACCAGTTAGTGAACCGTTGAAAACCAGGGAGTACTGCACAGATGTTTCATCGTAGTTTGCGAATCATTGGAAGTACGCACCGTGATCAACTCGTAATAACAAATCTAATCCTTACAAACCAACCATTTAAAATTATGCATTATGCAATCCACGTGTTGTAACTATTTCTACCTTTTAATGGTAAGTATTAATTTTTTTTCATTAATTATCACTACACTGACACGCTGATACTGGCTAATTATTGTTAACAAACATATCAGTGCCACTTAATTGGTAAATTGTTGGGTATTGTAATAAAAATGCTAAATATTTTAGAGTAGAGCCAGAGATGAGGATCTACTTGAAAAGTAAAAATATTTCTTCACTCAATCGCCTTGCTTTCTAAATGTCTAAATGGGGATTTTTTTCGATATAGATTCGTGATAGCAGTAAACACACTTAAAAACTTTGATATGTATATAACTCTCTTCGGATAAAAAATACGAGTTTTCTCAAAATCATTATACTTCATAGCGTTTTCAGCGTTTAGTTTCATTTTGACTCTATAAATTAGTAAGCTAAGAAATTTATGCAAAAATTAACTAATGAATTTAGACTTTACTTTACATATATCAGCAGTGAATAGACCTACACCTTATTCATTTTCCCCTTAAGTGATAATTGAAAGTGAAACTTTGACTCTTACGAGTGTAATTATTGTTATTTTCAAAAGCTGTCTTATTCTTTATATTTGCTTGTACACTGAATCATTTATTTTAAAATGTCACTGTCTCTGGGATACAGAAAATCAAATAACACTATGCGAGGCATTTAAATCAAACAAAGCGCTGACATTCTACATTATAATATTGTGCACACACCACCAATGTTTGAGACAGATAAACCATTGGAACTTAAATTCTTACAATGGTCTACATAAAGAAGTACCATTACTAAACAAAGGCAATATTACTGGCTGACAGTGTACAGTATGCCCCCACCCCAAAGCTATTCAGTCGTCCCAATATGCTCGAAAAGTGTGTGCCAGAGAATAACACTTAATACAACTGTACCTTATCTAAAGAACAGCCAATAACTAAAATCTACACATAAGTTGCTTCCACACAATTAGGTACTGATGTTAAGGTTCTTCTCTACAAAACCTATTTTATTTGAGAAGTATGAGCTACATTTAGTAGTTAAATAAAAGGATTCCTGATATGGTATTTTCGTCGGCCAACATTTTCTTAAAGGCAGAAACTATATCAGTATCTCATAAAAAGCATAGTCATAAGACTGTATCGAAAAAACCATGTCATAGATTTCAGATATGAGCAGGATTTCTCTGCTGATGTATAAAAGTGATAATTATCCTCACTAGTATCAACCTCAGTGTTGTTTGTTATAACCACTAGATGAAGCATCCATGATTGTTTACCGAATTCGTATTAACCTAAAGGATAACGAATTTTTCACGTTTAACCGTTTTTTAATGTCGAGAATAGCTGAAATTTATTGTGGGAACTAGTAGTTATCATAGACACATGAATGAACACCTCTACGGAAGTCATATCAACTGTACTGTGTTAATCTCCTAGGCCTAAATATACATCCTCTGAATACGCAGCTTTGTACATGTAAACACTCTCCAGCTGGTGGACTTAACTAATATCGAGATATTTATCAAATGGTGCTTTTGAAAATGTACAAATGTTCATGGTGAAGACATGTTTTAGCAGTTTTTGGAGAAAGCAGCCTCCTGAGACGTATTTTTATTTCTTTGGTGCCCAGTTAATTATAATGAAGACTGACAGTGTTACACGTCATTATTAGCCTTCGTATTATTCATCACTACCAAATAATATGATGTTAGCTTGTTGTACTGGTTGCAATATCTAACTTGATGTGAAATAACGCTTTCATGAAAACTTCAAACTGTAACAGTAGTGGAAATCTCATGAAACCCAACGCAGGTTGTTTGAAAATCTCATGAAAGGTTTTTGTAATCTATTTATTATGTACCTTTGGGACAATTTAAACCATTTCCAAAAAGCTTACAAAGTTTTATCAATAACAACTTCCATCCCATACTGAAGATCAAATGATCACACAAAATTAGCAGGAAGAAACTCTGTGAACAAACTAACCAAGAACCTATAGCTCAAAAAATATTCCGGTGAAGACGAAGGTTGGTCGGAAACAAGCTAAGAAGACCGTCAGGTGACTTCGTGACTCAGACCGTCGCTCGAGGGGAACTTGTATGGGAAACGATGAGCTAGGCTTCCGAATGTTATATGGAGAAGATCGTATAAGAAAGAGATGAGAGCCTATGGACAGTCGTGGCGTCAGCTAAAGAGAACTGCAGAGAACAGGACAAAGCAGAAATGTACAATTCAAGCTCTGTTTCGCTCGGAACATAAGCAAAACAAGAGTAACACTGATAATAATCGAGACAGTCTGGTCATTATATTTCATAGGAAAATAAATCGCTTTTTGAATGATAAAACTTGCTTCCAGTTTCTTATGATGAACAAATTCGGTTCGTTTTTAGCTAACATGCAACATCGTTCTCATCTTAATCTCATTATTTAAGTGGAGAATGCACGTCTTCCTTTGTAAACTTCTGATTATATAACTTCAGTTGAAGTGACCAACAATATATACTTCCACAATTATAATGCTAAGACCAGGTAACCAATAATTGATGAATTGTAGTTCATCTAAAAATTTAGAAGGATATAGTCACGGTCATCTTCTGGTGTAGACATGAACATTCAGTGTGATTTGGGGCTCTGGATGATTTTTAATTGTTTAGGAACTAACAGCGCTCTCCACTGATATGGCACTTAAAAGCACAGAACTTCATTCAAGCTATAAGTTACGACAATGTTTCTCATCTCTTCAGTTAAAACTGCTTTTGATTTTCATACTAGAAGTCACTTGAATAGGTTTGTATATTTTTATTTATTGATACATAAATTTCTAAACATTATAAATTTAAAATAATATTCAAATAGTATACAGCATAATTAAATATTTGTCTAATTGAAATAATCTTGTTACAAATTTACTGTCTTGTTTAGCGGATTAGTCAGATTCCGTTTTAAATAAGAGAATAGATCTTCGACCCAGGAAAAAGTACATTAATCCACCTTCAGTATGACTGACATTGCTGAATAAATGTGAAATAAGAAATAAATGCGTTTTTTTGAAGAGAAGTGCAATAAATTTTATATACTCATAATTTAGTTACTTTATTAATGATAATTATTGTAATCAAAGTTTGCAATGTGGATTATCTATTCTAATACTTAATGTAGATGACTGCGTCTACTCTTCGTCTGCCGAAAAAAACTTGGTTCTTCCACCTGATCTTGATCGGTGGTGAAATCAAACTGATATCTATCAAACATTAAATTACTACCGAAAAAAACATATTTGTTTCTCTGTAGCTGTTGAAGCATAACGATGTTATTAATAAAATTCATGTAATCGCTCCATATTGTTGTGATATCTTTTTTACTTAATATTTACCCAAGTCCCCTAGCTAGATGTTTTGAAGTGACACGACCAATTCGTAATAAAGAGCAAAATCATCTTGACTACACTTTCGCGGATAAGGATGTCAGGTCAGAATCAGTTAAGCAAAAATTGGTGCTCATTAATCTGAATTCAGCACTTTATTTGTGGTTCGGAGATTTGGTACGTCATTGAAAGCATTGGCACGATACTGATAATAAGAAGGGTATAAGTGATTAAAACTAAGGGACTCCTATGGTCAACAAGTTAAGTTTCTATCAATCATAAAATATACAGGAAATAAAAGACAGATTCAGCGAAGAAAATTGTCTTTAACGACAAAATCATCTTCACATGCTGTACAGTCGTATTTGTACTTACAAAAAAATATATAGTGGTCTGTTATTGAATAATAGCGGGTGACATAATTGATATAATTACTCAGAAGGGGCTTAAGAAGTGAACATTAAAAGTTGTAAATTACGTGGTACACAACGTCACAAAGGAATAAAGGTATTTAAGTGTCAATTAACCAGGTGTGAAGGGTGTGTGAAATGTACAGAACATCCTGAAGAATCGCCTATGCAGATCACTGAGGAAAGCCTTCTTTATGGCTGAGCTACGTATCAATTTCTACAGTCGACAAATGATCAATGGAGGTGTGAAGGATAAACTGCCGCTTTGGGCCAACTCAATGTGTGTTTAGAAGTTCGCCTGCTCGTGTGGAGCTAGTTATATTGGCGGCACAAAGCGCACGCTTCCCAAACACATCTCTGGACATTATCCAGCATGGTTAGCAAAGGGGCAATGCAAGACAATTACTAGCTCAATTCTCGAGCATTTGGTGAATTCAGGTCATGTGGCTCCACCAGAATCGTCTTTCAATATCATCTACAAAGTGAAGCCGAACGGTACAAAAGGCATCAGGTTTCGACTTTTGTGTATGGTGGAGGCGCTGGCAATTTGTCAATACAACCCAGAACTCTGTATACAGAAAAAGTTTGTCCAGTCTCTTATTCTACCTTGGTTTTCTTTACTAATCGTTCCCTGTAAAAACATTTTGATTTTTCTTTACTTTTTTAATATTTAATTTTACTTTTAGTTTGCTTTTGCTTTAATAATTAATTCACTGCAATCACTCATTATATGCTCCATCTGTACATTTCACACACTCTTCACACCTGTTAAATTGACATTTAAATACCTTTATTCTCACTCAACAGCAATTTTAATATTATCAAATTTCCAAGCCTCCCTTCCTTTGTGACGTTGTGTACCACGTAATTTACAACTTTTATTGTTCACTTCTTAAGTCCCTTCTGAGTAATTATATCAATTATGTCACCCGCTATTACTCAATAACAGACCACTATATGTTTTTTTGTAAGTACAAATACGACTGTACAGCATGTGATGATGATTTTGTCGTTAAAGACAATATTCTTCGCTGAATCTGTCTTTTATTTTCTTCAAGACTCATTGGGTATTTTTGATGAAATATGCAGGACTAAATAGAGGTAGG
The DNA here is from genome assembly GCA_944472135.2 of Trichobilharzia regenti. Taxonomy (NCBI): domain Eukaryota; kingdom Metazoa; phylum Platyhelminthes; class Trematoda; order Strigeidida; family Schistosomatidae; genus Trichobilharzia; species Trichobilharzia regenti. The sequence goes on along the minus strand of OX235262.1, from coordinate 82,231,319 downwards.
TTGGACATAAGTTTAACATCATACGCTTCACCTTCAAGTGAAGTTGGAATTAGTTAGGTGCACAGCGGTGACTCGATGAAGGTCATTTATAGAAGAAGTGAAAGCTTACGGGAGGCTGTGGAGACAATTAGAAGTGGTAACACAAAAATGAGTGCAACAGATATTTACTTCTGGAGCTGCAAGTCTCACACAGAAATCAAGGAATGAGTGATATATTAGTACATTTATTTTCTTTTATCCCTGACATATATCTCTTACTAAATTGAAATGCTCTCATTTTAGTTGTCCAGCTGTACCTATAAATATTTAGTCCATTACTGAATATCACCGTAAAAAAACGGTGCAATCAAACTTTAGTTTGAAACCCCAAACTTCCATCGTTCATAGAAAAAATTACAGACTTCTGTATTGATCAATAAAGATAACGTGTTTATGCCTGAATGTGTGGACTGAAAGATAAGAAATAAAATCCATCCTAATAAATTAGCGAAATGTGCTTCAGTATTCTACATAATATCAACTATGGTAATACTGAATTCATTTCAAAAGAATATCTTTAACATTTAAAAGCTTACCTTCCATAACTACAGCCAACAACACAATGCCATGTAGGTCCATATTTGTTATTGAATTCTCTTTTCAATGCACTAGCTATATCTTTATCATATCTATGCATTCTCATTGCTTTCACGCATGTTTTAATTGCGTGTTCTTGCATTTCCTCTGGCATACCAGTACTTTTAACAATGGCTTTTTCTGGTTCCATTTGCGTGCGATAATAATAATAATAACTGTATAAATTTCAAAAGTTTGATGTTAATAACTTGTACACAATTTATGCCTTGCCTCACACTTCTCTGGCATTTATAATCTAATGAGTAATTTGATCTTCGCATGCTATTTTATGCGTACACATATATTATGCAGACTGGTGTATCACGTGAAGATTATTGATTTGTTAAACAAACGTGTACTTTGGTATTAACTGTGAATGGTTGGTAAATTGTAAAGCAAGCAACACTGAAAGTGGCATATGTCTTCCTTTACTGATGAAGCATTTGGGGCTGAATATAAAAAACTATGTAATATCAAAGAATGTTATCAATATTTGTCTTAATAATAATAAACAGTTTTTTCAGAATATATTTTGCGACATATCTGGCAGCATGTACATGACGTTTCTTCTCCTAATTATTCTTTTGTATTTTTTCAAAATCTAGCGAAAAGCAAAGATATGCAAAATTGTTCTTAAAGCTTTGATAATAAGTTCTTCAAGAATCAATAGTCTGACGATTTTAATTAATGTATACCTAGTAAATGTTATTGCTTATAAAGATGTAAGCTACAGGATTTACCTGTCACTTCATAATTCAATGCTGACCGTATAAAAGCAACATTTCAAAATTTTCAGATTTCAGTGTTAGAAAGTAGAAACTTCAGTCACCTATTCAGTTCAAAATATTATTGTAAAACTTTTAATTATTTTTTTTCAGAGTTGAACTATTTCTTTTGGATACAAAGTGTGGGTATGAGCCTTTGGATAGCTAGTGCCTCGGCTATGCCCAGATGTCTTAATTTCACTCCCTTTGATACGTTTGATTGAATCTTGTATATTACTTTGAAGGATTTTTCGAAAGGCGCTGAATGTCCTGAATTGACCAGATGTTCTGTCACTGAACTGTATACACGTTTTTGGTCTCCTTTTACTAGTCAGTCTGGATAGTGTTCACGAGTGCGCTTTTCAAGTTGGCGCATGGTACGGCCGATAAACTCAGCTCTACAAGAGCAAGTGAACTGGTATATGCAAGTTGAGGTGGCCCAATGCGACAGCTTGTCCTTCGAGTTTTGGCTGAACAGTTTCTTGCAGGAAAACGTCAGTCGTAGGCTCGCGGCTTTGAAACTTAAAGTGAGGTTTGTTCATTTACCTCACGGTGTAACCTAAAGCTTCTTTCAATGTTTTCAGAATTTTTTTTAACCATATTAAATCACTTTCTAGTATAGTTTTATAAAAACTGCTTTAATTTAAAGCAGCCAAGTGAACAAGCGAAATGTAATTGCCTCTTAGAAAGAAGTAGTTATCTGCGCTTCAGAGTTGACCCTATATATAAAGACCAACAATTTAGATGCAAACATTTAGAAGACTTCTCAATGGTTTGAGTCAGAAAGGTGGAGTAGACATGAATAAAGAATAATTTATTTGATAGAATCTTTTCAAACTTTTATAATACAGACATTAAAATTAGTTTTACTATATCAGCAATGGAAGCTGCCAGTTCGGTGTGCGAAACGCTCCAAATTGAACTATCTGTGTATTGCTAGGACTATAATTTTAGTTTTGACGATGAATTATAGAATAGATTATTTAAATTTCATACCAGCTGATGATGAAATCCTGACCTCCACTTCAGCAGGTTGAAGGTGAGGTGATAACACATCGAAGAAGACATTGCTAATTGGTCATGCTATATCGTGAATTGGCAGAAGTTAGAATTTATGGACTGGCCATTGGATCGAGTTCCAGTGGCTTAATGGTCGACCAACTCGCCATGTAAGCAGAAAGTCCTGGATTCGAACCTAGGTGGGTGCGTACCGTGAAGAGTACCAGACAAGAAGGAAACAGCTATTCAGTGCTCCTGGGTTTTGAAATGGTTCTCTAACTGATGTCAGCTTATGATGAAATCCTCCAGCCAATATGAGCAGATTAAGGAACTTGTAATTTAATACTTTTACAGTTATATTTACTGATTTTTCTTATCGCTTCGAATACCACTGTGTCCAGGGTAGTACAAAGTTCGTAGAGGTAACTTGAACTTGGTGAATCATATAAAGAACACAATTTTCAGGGAATTTTTTTATCCAAACATCCTGTCTATTTTGTTATCTCTTTATTTCTAACCCCTAATTGCATAATATGCCAATCTTCTCGGTAATTATGATCATAATTTGTTTCAGTTTTATCCGTCCCTCTTTTTATTATGGCGTTTTAATTCTATTAATGTGTCACTGTCCTAAACAAAAATAAGCAAAATGGTTCCATTATAGATAAGATTTTATTCTGATAAATCGCACAGTGTTTACAGTTATATATATATATATATATATATATATCAGTTCATATAACTGTAAACACTGTGCGATTTATCAGAATAAAATCTTATCTATAATGGAATTATACTCTACCACAGTGCCCAGGTTTTATACTTAAAGCAAAATGGTTAACTGTGTATTCAGTCCAGTAGGCAATGAATTATGTTAAGAACACAATATTCAGCGAAGAGACTCTTTTCAACGAATTTATTATCAAGCTGTACAATCGCATATATATAGTTTTACAAAGAAATTATATCCGGTGAGGGAACTAGGTCAAAGGTATGAATATATCAAATAACAATAGTATGAAATGCAATTAAAATATTTTTGATTATAATCATAGTTTAATGTCAAGTGGCAAAATAATTAATGTCATATATAAAATAATACATAAGGTGTATAGATTTTGGAAAGGGGTACATAATTATAAGATTAGTAGACGAATATAAAATGTTACGTAAGATGGTGTGAAATTTGATAAGATAGAATTCAATATTGTAAAAATAAAAAATATACAAATGAATAATTTTGGGTTTAAAATGTCAAGTGGGTCAAGTGGAAAAGATTCGGAGTGAGAGTCGTAATAATAACAATAATAATAATAAAAATAATCGAAGTAATAAGGGAAAAGTACATAGAATAACTAAATAAACAAAATAAATAAATGTCTATCCGTCTACGGCCAAGGCAGAAGTAGGGATTGTACATACTTCTTTTGTACACAAAGGTCTGGCTGGCTTAAAGTCATGAATTTCCAAGGCCTCAGTTGTCTTTAGAAGTCTGTAACGAAGAAAATGCGGGTGGTTAACATGGATTCCATATATGATCTTGAAATCATGGTCAGGGTTGACTGAGTGACAGAAGTCGATCAGGTGTTCCAGAATAGAGCTTCGCACACATTTCCTTTCTCCCTTGTAAAACCAAGCTGGAATATGTTCTCATATCCGTGTAGAGGGCGTTTTCTGACTACGGCCAATGTACCTTGCTCCACAAGAGCAGGTGAACTGGTAGATGCACATGGAGGCGGTCAGACGGAGGAGCTTATCTTTTACAGAGGTAGAGAACAGTTTGCGGCTCGTGAACGTTATATGTAATCTACCTGCAGGGAACGTCTTACTAACTGATTTAGAGAGACAATTTTTGAGCATATCTGAAGCTTGATCTCCTTTGAATTCCAAGTTCATGAATAAGGTTTTCTTTGAAACTGGGTCGGTTTCCAGTTTAGACCGCTTGCCTTTCGTGTTGCTGTCAATAAATTGGTTAGGGTAACCGTTTTCTGCCAGTCTAGCTTTCAAGAAGTCAAGTTCTGAGTCAATGCAATTATAACTACAAATTTTCCTTTTTCCTAGGAATAGGCACCCAACTGCAAAAATTAGTTAGTTGTCCGTTCCATGTACGTTTCCGGTGGATAGATCTTTTGAGAGATCCGTCATTACGTCTGCTAAGGCACACATCAAGAATCGTATAAAGTAATTTTTGCCTCTAAATGCAGGTGAAAACTGAAACAGTAGAGAAGATTTGTAGCTCAGGTGGATGATTTGAGCGTTACTACATTCACACAGCTAAATAGTTTAGTTGAGAATCTTTTGTTTTCCTTCTAGACAACATCAGCTTTACGATATAAATAGCATCTAAAAGAGTAATGAAAAAATCTTCAACAAAACAATCCATCTCCAAGAACATGACAACACCAAGAAATTGACTATTATTCAGCTGCAATCGCTAGATTTGATATATTCGATAATAGATTTTAGTTCATGTGAAACAATTGAGTAAATACTGCTTACGTCATTGATTACCTAGGCAGCATCGTTCCAACTACAGGCGGCATGGATGAAGGTGTCGAATACAAAATTGGAAACGTAAGACAAACCTTCGGTGATTTGAAGTCATTCTGGGAATCCACGGCAATCAGCGTAAGGACTAAGGTTTACATTTTCAAAACTAAAAATTAAGTCAGTTCTTCTATATGGTTTAGAGTCTTGGTTTGACATCCAAAGCATTCTCAACAGGCTTCACACTTTTACAATCACCTGCGTTCTCTCAATACTGAAGGTCAGATGGCCGGCCAGAAAGGATTAGCACCAAGGAATTCTACCAGGCAACAAACCAACCTAGAACCCATAACCATAGAAATGCTCAGAAGGAAATGACGAAGGACTGGAAAAACTCTGAGCAGACCGTTAAGTGACATCATATACCAGACCTTAGAGTCAACCCTGATTTGGAAACAATAAGTAGGAAGCGTCTGCTAAGATGATATGGAATAGACTGTGTGAAGAAATGATAAGAGCTCATGGAGAATTGTGTAGCCATCTAAAAAAAGACTGAATAGAATACGATGAAGTGGAGATGTGCTATTGAAGCTGTATTTTACAGTAAAACCGAAAACTTTTTTAACTTAAGCCCATCTTACTTCAACTTTGATAGAACATATCACATATCAGCTTGAATTCAATGAAGCAAAGTTATGCATATGTGATGTATATATCTTGATTTGTCAATATTTTTCATTCCATGCACGTAATGTGAAGAATAGTAGATCAAAAGTATTCATTTTGTTTAACATCATAATTTTCTCTTAACATTCAAAAGTTTGCAAATGGCAGAATAAGTGTGTAGTGCCTTCTAAACGTTAGTTGTTTCTTCGATCGTAAGAAATATTAGAAGTATTCAAAAGTTGTAACAAAAAATAATAGACATTTATTTGTTTAGCTCAATCGGTACCATTTTTAAATGATTACAAGAGAGAAAATGTATTTAGATGAGAGAAAAAAATGCGTCTTAACTGTGAGAAATAACGAGGCTGTAGACATTTCAATCAACATACTAATATAAGTGACAGATAAATACTCTCGTTTTAAATTGATTAGGTATTTACTCAGTTGGATTTCTATAAACGTTTGAGGCGTTTTTCAATAAGTGACAGATAAAAGACCATCAAAATCCGAAGAATCTTAGTTAGTTGCTTGATTTTAGGTTTGTTTTTGTGTGTTGACATGACCGGAATTCATCAGATTGAAGGAAAATGAGAACATTATAGTGAAATAACTAGGCATATAAGAAATGCTATATAAATACAGAAAGTATCCGGTTGTAATTACACTAATAAACTAGATCATAACACTCCTTATACAGAGAATAAATATTTATCAAAAAGGATAAGGGAACCAGGAACCCAGAAACAAAAAAATGAGCTCGTGCTATGAATATTTGCTCTCGACATGATGATATTGATAGATTATCTAGAATTTTAAAATTTTACTTAACTTATGTACTCATTTCTTAAGTGAATCGAATAGAAATATTCAAAATATGTATCTCACTGATTTATCTTACGGTTTCCGATAACAGTGATACAAAGAGTTTTCTACATCACTAGCTCTTAAGAGGGATTGTGAAACTACAAAGGCTTATTTAAATAAAGTTATGGTTTCTTTCGTCTTTATTACCCGCTTTACTGGAGTGACATGGAAATATGATTACATGAATTTTAGTCAAAGCGGTAAAACAAAAGATTATTCAGTGAGTCGATGAGCAACAAAAACAGGAATTGAACGCAAGCTACAACACACTGAGCAAAAGAAAAAAATACTAGAGAAGACAAAAGACAATAATATGAAGCTATGGTAAGTGAAAGAGAACAAGCTGCAGGCAAGGGAAACCTCGCACTGCTGTAACAAACAACTGGGTTCCCATGGAGGAAGAGTCCAACACAAATTAAGCCACTGAGGAATGACAAGGAGAACTCAACCACCAAAGAAGTGGAGCAAAGAAAACATTGGGCTGAAGACTTCAAAAAACTTCGTAATCGACCGCTACGTACAACGCGCCCAATAATACTAACAGCGGAAGCAGAGCTACCAGTGGACATCAACCCTCCGATGAAATCAGAAATCCTGAAGGCAATAAAGATGCTAATAACTGGGAAAGCGGCAGAACTAAACGAAATCCCAGTAGAAACATCGAAAATGGACCCAGAGACAACAGCGGACTTGATGATGCCATTACTGGTGAAGGTGTGGAAAGAGGGAAATGTACCCGAGGATTGGAAGAAAGGGGACTTACTCAAACTGCTAGAGAAAGAAAATTTAAGTCAATGCAAGAACTGGCGCGGAGTTATGCTCCTGTTCATCCCGAGCAAAATACTGAGCTGCATCATGCTGGAGAGAATCAAACAAGTCCTTTATCATTGAACATAGCTTAGAATGGTAATCATTTCGCCACTTCAACTTCTTCAACTTTGAAAATGTCTTTGACAGCATCAGCTGAGGGGTGATTTGGAGACTACTTCTCTACCACGGGATGTCGCCAACATTTATACAACTCATCCAACAGTCGTACGACAATGCTGCATGCTAAGTAATCCACAATGGGAAACCTATGGAGTCCTTCGAAGTAAAGAAGGGGGTAAGACAAGGCTGCCTACTGTCCCCAATGATTTTCCTGATTGCAGTAGATTGGATAATGCCACAGACAGCTGGCAGCGAGAAAACAAGCATAAAATGGACCCTCACAAAAAACTTGGAGGATCTGGACTTTGCCGATGATATTTGTCTGATTTCTCACAAACTGGAAGATATGCAAGTGAAAAGCAACAAGTTGTTAGAGGAATCACCAAAGATAAGAATTCAGGCAAACACAGAGGAAACAGAAGTGATGAAGATTCCTGGGCAACACCAACAACAACAGACAACAGTCAGCATAAATGGGAAGAAACTGATAGAAACATCCTCCTTTACCTACCTAGGTGGCATCGTTTCAACTACAGGCTGAACTGATGAGGATATCAAAGCAAGGATCAGGAAAGCAAGACAAGCTATTTTTATCATATGTGAGAGGCAGATATTCTCTGTAACATTTTCTACAGCTTTTATGCATTTTTTCATAAATACATGCATTGCATACACAAAGATACCTCCTTCACGTGATTGTTGTGTTCGGGATCATTTGCTAATTGCTGGTTAGTGGTGCTTAAAGTTTAACTTTGCCCACTACTGGAAAAAAAGCATTGAAAATGTTCGTAAGAGGACAATATAAAATATCAGAAGATCTTCTGAGGAAAATAATAGGTAACCCATCAGGTTCAAGGCTGTGAACAGATTTTTGTGATTCCACGCATCTGAGTGCATCAAGAGCATTAAGACCATGAAAGTTACTAGACTTGTAATTTGTAACAAAGTTCGCTGGAGAGCGTATGAAAGACTGATTAAGAGTATTTACATCAAAAGAAGGAATATGAATATTTTGTTTACCACTACCAATATTATCATTGGAAAATTCCCATATGCTTGAGGAGGTTTCGCATGATGAAAGTGGTCGGTTATAAATAGTGTTCATACTTTGGATTTCAGATTTTATTAGAGTAATAATCCTTTTGAGGTTAGATCTGTCTGTAGATATGCATAGCTGTTCTTTTTCCCTACTTAGCGATTTGAGATTAAGAGAGGGGAACAGTGAAACTTTTTGAATGGCATTTGTTTCGAGCTACAGACATCAAGGCAGAACTTAAGATACATTATAAATTATTTAAATTAATCCCAGCGTATTAAGAAAATCAAAACAAGATTTTTCTGAACGTTTCGCCGTGTAAGCTACGATCTGGAAACCTATAAGAACTTAAGATAGTCGGTTGGGTTAGTGACTGTGTTATCTATTGTGTGCTCAGTAAATACATCCCAGTCAGTGTCCTTAAACATGCATCTGAGATTATGTATATTATCATGTGAGTAGCATGTTTGCTGCGTTTTCTTGGAACAATATTGGGAAGACACTAATGTATGAATTTCCATATATTTCAGACAACTCTCGAATATCTGAATGATCTAAATTCAGTATTGGAACACGTTTACGTGATTCATATATTCCAGAGTTATTTGTCAACACTAAATCAACTCTTTTGTCGATTCGAGTACCGAATTTGACAATGTTTAGATGACTCAGTGATTCAAGGAAAGAACAGTCGCAGAAATTGAAGTCTCCAGCGATTACTAATAGACAGTTCTCTAGATAAGCAGCAGCAAAATACTGTAAATTCTACCACAAAATTAGTTAGATCTGAAAAGGGGTAACGTAAATGTTTAAGATAAAAATATGTTTATGCCTCAGTGAGTGTTAAGGGCGACATTTAACAGTTATGCAATGAAACATACATTCGTTGAAATGGACAACCGGGAATGATTAAAAGTTGCGAGCCCACCACCACACATCTTTCTGGAACAAAGCCAATCTTTTCTGATTGATTTGAAATCCCTTAGGGGAACAAGATTATCATAATGCAGCCGGTAAAGCCAAGTTTCTTATAGCATGATTACAGTCGTATTGTAATAACTATCAGATAATAACAGAGACTTCAGACGCATAAGTGTGTTCGAAAGAGAAGAGCCGTTGGTACTAATGATAATAGGAATAGTACTGAAATGTATAGGTATGTGTTTTAGTGCTTGTTGCCAACCTCCTCTATGCTTTTACTTAGCTATGTTGGAAACCTGAAAGTAGTTTGATCTTAAACACTTTATAACGTCTCGAGAATAAATTAATTGCGATTTGGCATCCCACTTTGATAAATATACACAAACAAAACACCACAAATTAGATGCAATGTGTAGATGGTAGTTTAGATAGCATAACGTTCAAAGGGACAGTTCCGTTGAATATCAGAACTCCCACAAAAAAGAGGTCTATCAGTTTTGTTAAATAGTCGACAAAAAATAAGTAAAAACTGAATAGTGAGATGGAAGTTATATTTGCAGTCAGTTTGAAATCATTGGGATATTTTGTGGTGAGAGCTGGCTGCAAGCCGAAAATTGTAGACAGCAATTTACGCTAGTGTTTACCTCCCGAATCGAGGTCATAAGAAAAAAAAATAGCAAGGCTTAACCTAGAGGAACTCACCAACCAATCACAGTAGACTTAACGAGTGCAAACACGTTTCGCAGATATATGACTTAACTTTCTTGGAAACGGCCACAAACAGTAAAGAATAACCTTCAGCAAGAAAACAACAAATCAGAAAACTTTTCTTCTCCTCTGACAATAATGCACTTAAAAATCTATAAATATCTCTTGATTTATTCAATAAACGGTCTGCTGTTTGGCCCTTGTCTTCTATCGTTACAGTTTCACTCTTGATATTTTAAGTGTTAGTGGTAACCATGTACTCATATGTATATAGATTTATTTCTTTGCTCTGTAAATAATGTTTGACCTCTAACTCGCTCATATACATTAGTTGTAATTAAGCCAAAGTTTATTTCAAAAGATTTATTTCCCGATACGAATTTAAAACAAGCGACAAAGCAGGATTTAACGAATTCAATAAATTTCGGTGGAACCCTTCATCTGAATACTCCACATACGGGGATATATATACTATTAAAAATACATTGGCAGATATAAGACTGATAAACAAATAAACTCAATTGAATTGACCATGCAAAACGACACACGCGAATGTTTTCCAGGTAATGTTCAAATAGATAAGGGGAAGGGAGTATGAGAGATCAAAATTAAGATCAAATTCATTACGCTTCAATTACATCACTCAGACAAACAATTAGTCATTAAAGAATATCAAGAATTACGAAGTGAGTAATATAAGACGTAATAGTTATAATAATAATAACAATAATGTTGAAGAGAGTTAAGATGATGCTACTGATAGAAGTTTTAAATTAATCGATAACAATAATAATAAGAAGAAGAAATAGAATAAGGTGTTAACAATATTGATAATAATAACAGTCAATAAGTAAAATGTATTGTCATTGCAGATTCAGATTGACGACCATCTCCTTTTGTACACAGAGACCTGGTTTATAGACTCGAATTTGAGTGTGTTTGTGGAAGCAAATACGTAAGTCATGCAGAAAAGCGATTGTCTACTCGCATTATGGAGCATTTGCCAAAGCGGTTGAAAACAGGTGAATTCAAAGTGCCGAAAACGTCAATAAAAAAGCATCTTGTGCGCTAGGAACATGATATCGATGCTGTCATGTCATTCACTGATGTCAGCAGATAAAGAAACAGGAAGATGCTTGCATTTGCAGAAACTTGCGCATTTCGAGTCTATAAACCAGGTCTCTGTGTACAAAAGGAGATGGTCGTCAATCTGAATCTGCAATGACAATACATTTTACTTATTGACTGTTATTATTATCAATATTGTTAACACCTTATTCTATTTCTTCTTCTTATTATTATTGTTATCGATTAATTTAAAACTTCTATCAGTAGCATCATCTTAACTCTCTTCAACATTATTGTTATTATTATTATAACTATTACGTCTTATATTACTCACTTCGTAATTCTTGATATTCTTTAATGACTAATTGTTTGTCTGAGTGATGTAATTGAAGCGTAATGAATTTGATCTTAATTTTGATCTCTCTATTTTTATTTTTTATTTTTTTTTTATTTACAGCTTGATTCCACACTGTATTTTTGGTACAAGTATGGAATTTTCAGCATGGATATCGGTAGCCCGAATTTTGCAGGCCGACCATAGATATCAGGTGTGCGCCGGCGTGGGCTCGAACCCCGGACCATATGCATGGTTGGCGAGAGTCCTAACCACTGTGCCACCGACGCACGTACTCATACTCCCTTCCCCTTATCTATTTGAACATTACCTGGAAAACATTCGCGTGTGTCGTTTTGCATGGTCAATTCAATTGAGTTTATTTGTTTATCAGTCTTATATCTGCCAATGTATTTTTAATAGTATATATATCCCCTTATGTAAAGTATTGAGCTGAAGAGTTCTACCGATATTTGATGAATTCATTGAAAAGAAGACGTTCAACTTAGAGACTCTTTTCGGAGAATTCATTCACATAGCTGTAAATCCCCATTTATATATAATTATTCGTGTGCGTGTGTACATGAGGTTTGTCAAGTTTAGATAATTGATCAGGTAATACAAGAATGATCTAATACAGAAACAAGGTTAATTAGATAGCAAGCAAAGTAAGACTGAGTTAGTAAGTTAGATGACGTAATATAATTGACTAAAATGTTGCAACCTAGGTCAGGATAGCAACAGAGTTAAATACATGTAGAGACTAAGTAGAGGTGAGTTAGAGAATAATGCCACTTAAATTAGGACAAAAATGAGCTGATGAATTGGATGACGTAAAATACCTGAACTGAAATTGAGCGTTGGTTAAGTCAGTAACAGTGGTAATGAAGTGTAGAAATTAAATCGGGTAGGGGTAGAGAATAAGAAAGTTGTAAATGTAAAATATTACTACTGAAAGGAGAAAATAATGCGAATGAAGAGACAGAAAGGAAAATAGAATTTAACTGTCGGGTATTAAGACAGATTACGTCCATTGTAGGTGTAGTGATTGAACAAATTTCTGTATGCAGAGTTTAAGGCTTAGCGAAATCCATGAATCCTAGACCGCAAACGCCGCCCAGTATGTGTCACTTAAGCTATATTTACTGTACTTTCTGTTTAAATTGCTTCGTTTCTAATGAAAATTAAAATAATTTTATTGGAAAACTAGGTAGTAACTAATCTCTTGCGTCTAGAAGTTGATGTTACTGCAGATGGAAATCTATCATTTTCGTTTTCACTGAGGGCTACGAGGCTTGGTAACTTGCCATCACAGTCCATTTTGATTTTATATCAGATGGCTGAAGCTAACTAGCAGGAATCCCTTAACCTAGGTTTTGTGCATGATGGTGCTCGTCAGCAAGGTATATGTGCAATCTTTATGGAACTCATGTGCCTTCTTAGATTCGAACGCAGGTCATCAAGTGCATCAGTACGGGACGCTACCACCAAGCTATTCAGGCTCATGACTGGAAAGCCACCTATCACAGTACCTACATTTCAATCTTGACTAATAGAAATCAGTCTGCACTAAACAAAGTCTTAGACGCGAAATTAGCTACAGTCCTACAGGAGGCTAATCCTGAGCCGAAATAGCTCTGTGATAACGTCTCTTTCGGTAGTCCTGGATGACCCAGATTCGAATCTCTGAAAGGATTGTAGATACAGCCTGCTGACGACTTCCAACAAGCAGGAAATCTAGGTCAAATGCTATCTGACGATTGCCTACAACCATATAATGCTAAATGATGAATTATTTCTTAATTAAAAATTATAAAGCTTATCAATTCAATTTTTTGCATAGTTTTTTTGTGTTTCTTTCTCTGTTTTTTACCTACCTTAACGTCATTTCAAAAAGTACTAACGCTTCAACCGCTTCACTTCAATGAGGAGTCCTATGATGAAATTGTAGCTCATTTCAATTCTCTGCGGGAGAAGGAACATCCGGTAAGGCTGATTTACAAAGAATCTACTTTTATGCTTGAAATACGTATGATTTCGTTGTTGCTTACGATTATTTTCATTCAGGCATAATTGTATCTCTGGTTTCACATATTTTCTAGCCATCAAAAAAACTTAGAAAAATAATATTGTTCTGCAGTTTCAAACTTCATCTGATTGGTTTCCTAACAGTTAACCTATCGGTAGCTGTTAGAATCCTTTAGGCCTTCAAAATCAATTCAAATTAGATACACCAGCATGTTAAACAGTAATTTCCACTATAGTTTATACTGAACAGACTAAACTGCAATAAATTTTGACTCATCATTAATAACGCACACAATTACTCAACAATTTATTAATATGAGTATTTTTATGTAACGTTGTAAACCCTTGTATTTTGCATAATTCACCTAATTTATATGCATGCACCTTTAGTTGTCTATTGTTACACATAATGAAGCCAGATTGTTACAATAATGGTACACATGTTAATTCATTGAAACTAACCAATCTTTAGTGAGTTTTACTGGTTACACACAGGCAAACAAGGGTAAGAAATGAAATCTTACTGTACACATGTTTGAAGTTATTTTACTAAAATACACCTTGTTATATTTAGGGTCATTTTCAATGGAGATACTATTTAACTCCACTGTTCATCACATAAAGAAAGTCAGTCAGCCTGAAGCGATCCTTTCATATTAAGCATCTAAACGAAACAAGCGCATGGATTGTAAAAAGGCAGTTGTTAAAAATGCTGATATGCCAGATGAAATGCAACAGTATGCTGTAGATACAGCTGCACAAGCAATGCATGAATTCAATATTGAAAAAGATATTGCAAGTAGTGTAAAGAAGGAATTTGACAAAAAATATGGTCCAACATGGCATTGTATTGTGGGACGAAATTTTGGAAGGTATGCATAACTAATAAATGTATATATTTTTTAAAATTATTCTTCTATTTACGATTTAAAAATAAGTGTCATCAGCCTGTGTTTTTTATGAGGGGTTAACATACTGAGATTAGAGACGATAACAAGATGTAGCGATGAGAGCCGTGTCAAATCTGCAGCACAACTTGGAATACTAGCAGATCTTCATTGGTAAATTTTCTAGTATAATGATCGTGCTTTACAACACATTCATACTTTTACAACCGATTTCAAGAATTCAAAGCTAATGTATTACATTTCCGTGCATTATAAATGCGTGCGAATTAAATGACAGTGCAATGTTTTGTTTACTAAGTAGTGTGGCCATTTATCAGTCTCTTAAACGTTTAGACAGCCTTCGTTGCATTACTATTCCAACTACTTTAGATGACTTAAGGCAGAGGTGATAATAGGCGTGCAGAACTATCACCTAATGTTTACCAATATGAAATTGTGTGGAAATGAAATAAGTTTTATCAAACAAAGCTCTGTAGGAATAAGGCGGCCGCATCAATAACTCAATTATTCAATTTAAACAGGATAGAATATTGATCTCTTTGCTATTTTTAGCATTTCTTAGAAATTAAACACTGCTGGTCAGTAGTTATTCAGTTGTTCCCTTTTTTGAGTTGTGAGTAACACGATAACAGCCCAGATCATTTTTTTCGTAAACTAAAGAATAACGACATAATAAACCAACGTTTGTAAATACTGTCTATTTACATTATTAATTTAACTTTCCTTTCCCTATTTCAGCTATGTAACACATGAAACGAACCATTTCATTTATTTTTACCTTCAAAATGTTGCCATATTACTGTTCAAATCTGGATAAACCTTGATCAATACAGGATAATGAATACACTTTTCGTTGATTGAAGATAGTAAAAATCAGCCTGATTTTATTTCAGTCCTTTTTTTGTACATAGTTTGTTTTGCAAATAAATCAATAATAGATTTTCGTGTAGACTTTTCCTTCAGAAAGTGTTTCATTGAGGCAAAAGAAGGGAAATAATACGTTAATGACAAGACAGGCGGTTAGAAAAGCTGTTATATGCGTTCAAAAACTAGTTACCGTCAATGAATTACAATCCCTTCTCTTTAAATTCAAAAATATATAACATTTAGTAATTCCTAGTGTAGCATTAAGAACACGAAATTCGGCGAAGAGACTCTTTTCAACGAATTTACTAGCAAGCTGTACAATCGTATATATATGGTCTTTAAAAAATTATATCCTGTGAGGGAATTAGGTCAAAGGTGTGAATACATGCTATCAATAAATTTAAACGTATTATCAATGAAAAACTTAGATACTTGCCTTCTGACTGGTTCCAGTATTTCAGCTAGCCGCTGACCGATTCCGTGATAAGGAGAACTGACCATATCGAGGATTGGACGGAGAGGTAATCCTGTCTTATCAATTTCCGGTAGTCCATACAAACGTGGTACCATGAAGCCTATTGGTCTGGTGCGTTCATATATTTCTGACGAGATTACTGACTTATTCTTCGTGTTTTTCAAGACATCAGTCAGTTGGTTTTCAATTAGATGTGTTTTGTTCTTTTCACCATCGGGTCTGGTGAATTTCATTTTATCAGAACGGATCGGTGAGATTTTCTCATTATATTCTTACCGATTCATAACTACAGCACCCCCACCTTTGTCTGGACAGCATATGATAATATCATCATTCTTCTCTAGTTCTTTAATTTGGTCTACATGCTCCTTAGTCAGAAGATTATTCGAGCTAGGTTTTGAACTAGTGAAATGATGACAGAAATCAAGAACTGTGGATTTAAAGTGCTGGAATTTCCCAGGTGATGAGGGTGTGAGATAGCTGGTCTGATTAATAAGATTTTTAAATTGTACTTGAGCATGCAATCTGTTGACTTTGGACGAAATGTTACAGAATTTGGGGCTCAGTGATTGGGCTTGTAGTTGAATTTTGTCTACTAATCCTATAATTATGTACTCCTTTCCAAAATCTATATACCTTATGTATTATTCTATATATGACATTAATTATTTTGCCACTTGACATTAAACTATGATTATAATCAAATATTTTCATTTCATTTAATACTATTATTATTTCATGTATTCATACCTTTGACCTAATTCCCTCTCCGGATATAATTTCTTAAAAACCATATATAATAAATTCACTGAAAAGAGTCTCTTAATTTATAACTTTTTGAATTCTTTGCCTTTCAAACATAGGGTATTCAAGCTTGAGTTTTGAGGTTTCAGTGGTGCTAGTGTTTTAAACAGGGTGAAGTGCTAGTCTAATGTCCATCCTTCCTTCTTTACTACGTTTACTGATGGCTAAAAGAAGTGTTGGAATCTATCCGCCAGGAATTGAGTCCTGGACCACGTGCGTTGTTGCTGGGCAGTCTACTACAGAGTAACCTACACACTACTACTCAAAAGATTCCATCGGCTGTAAAATAAAAGTTATAATTTTCAGTCAATGAATGTACTACTTATTTTCTCTAACCACTTTATTTTCAAACATGGGTAATAGTCGTAAGCCAAATATTAAGTATAGTAAGCTGCTATCATTTACCCACCAATCAGTTTCTGTTTGTCTTCACCTTTTCAACAGAAAACCTGAAGCCTTGTTCGTATATTCTAAAATGAAGTAAATCTAAATTGCTACCTTAAATAAAACGAGAAGCATCTAAATACGATTTCTATCATTACGGTTACAGCTGCATTTTGAAAAGAAATAAATGAGTATTAGCATGTTAAAATAGGTAAATGACGTCGTTGGAGGGTTCCAGATGAACAATAACTTATCAGAATAACAAAACATACATGGAATATTTAGCATATTTGTCTGCTTGAATCACTAGGCTACTTCTATCAGACACAGTGCTTTCAACGTACAGTTGCGCATATCTGGGGCGACCAAAGAAAAATAGCATGAAGGGTTATTTTATTCCTCAGATCAAACAGCACTGCGTTACACGATGTACTGGAGATAACTGTTTTACTTGAAAATCCTGGATGAAGAGAGAATTTTATGCAATAAACTACGTTAAAAAAGCAGTTTAAACTTATTGTGCAGAATAAAGCTTCTGTTTGAAATGAAAAATTGTTTAACGCAGGGGTAGTAAGACTGGATGACTATGGCTTATTCTTTATGACATGCCACTTATTGTTCAATCAATCTACTGGCACTGAACATCAAACAACAACCACAAATATCGGTTTTTTAAAAACAACTTTAATTACAAAAGTCATACTTCCAGTTGCCTTATTTTTCTTTTTAAGCTGTAACGTATTTCAATCTAGTTTCAGTTAGCGATTATCGTCCAAAGTATAGAAATGACTCACAATTACAAGCTACTTAGTAGTCTTTTAAAGATTATAGTAACCTGTGACAAAGGTTAAAGTAGCTGTAAGTTTATTTCAAGAAATGTACTTTGGAGTACAACAAAGTGTAATGTAGGATAGATTCAACTGTGAGTAGAACAACAAAAACACATTTCATTTCTTTCCAACTAGCATACTGATAATACCAACTGACAGTGACAAATAACATTCTAAAGATTCGACATGAAATTTGAAAATAATCGCATTTATGAATAATTCGAAATGACTGCCGTTAGAATTTAGACAAAACATAAAGAGTATTATTTTTTTTAAAGAATTTTAACTAATCCTGATAATTGAAGCGAACATTACAGTGATTTGCTCCATATTGTTTCAGTAGTAATGCAGACTCAAAGAAAAAAACACAATTCTGTTTCACGTAAAGTCAAAGACTAGAGTTGCCCTGACCAGAACTTCAAGTTTGTGTAACACTGAAGGTTATGTATTTTGATTCTTCTAATTATTATTATTCCTCTGGGTTCCAAGAGGAACATAGGGCTTCAACAACACATCTCCAGTTTCCTCTATTTCCTGCTATCCTCTTCAGCTGGGTCCATGATTGTCCATAATCTTAATCGACTTCTCCAACTCACACGATCTCCTCCATGTTACCCTCGCACCGACAACCCGCTAGTCGCTACCCAGTGGGATTCCACTCGAGCAATGACCTGGCCCACGATGTAGTTCGACAGCCTCCTCAAAGTATGCCCATTCCATCTCCATTTTATCCTACATTTTTGTTGAGAGATCGGCTCTTGGTTGGTTTGCTTCCAGCCAGAGTTTCTTGCTGTTAATTCTTTCTGACCTACCATTCGATCTTCAGTGTGGAGTCAGCCAGTGAAGTGAGCAGCTGTTGATAAAATTCTGTAACCTGTTAGAAATTCCTCTCGTGACAATCTGGTCGAGTTTCTGACCCGTATGGAAGAAGTGACGAACTTCACTGACATTTACTTTGAAAATCCGGGTCATGTTACTTATGCTGACGACATAAGAAGATTTATAAACCTGTTTCAAGTTGATGAATGAGTGTCTTGACTTTCCGATCCTGACTTTGACATCTTCATCCTTTCCGTCTGTAGTTGAAACGATGCTGCGTAGAAGTAATCTCTTTAAAATCTCTCCCGCTGATCATGACTACTGCCGGTTGTTGTTGCTGCTCGATGTTATGTTCATCACCTCTATCTTTTCTATTTTCATCTACAGGTCTGTCCTTGCTGCTGCTTCTTCTACCAATCGGTTGGATTACTCTTGCATTTCTTTGAGATTTTGTGAAATAAACATAAATCACCTGCGAAATCTAGGTCTTCTAAAGTCTTCTTATCACTCGTCTAGATTATTCCCGTCTTCTGACGCACATTCCAGTCCACCAACATTAAGAATATCATTGGTGATAAGAGGCAGCCTTGTCTTACTCCGGTATTTACTTTAAGGGCTTTATTGGCTTTTCCGTAGTAGATTATCTGACTTGCAACATTAAGAATGTTGTATTAGTGGATTAGTAACAGTTTTCCAAATTAAGCGACTGATTCACTGTTTTAGAGAACATTTTCAAACGATGATTCACTTACTGGAAATCTTTTGGTTGGTTAGATATACTCTATTTAACCCTGACTTGTCTGATATCTTTATCTCAAGATATTCCTCTAAGTGTGGAAGAGATAATCTCCGGGATCTCATATTTTCAACAGGCTTTTATTGTCTAATAAATTGTGAATGTTAACTGGCCGTCAGTATGGCTTATTTTCCTATAATGACTGAAGTGACTTGAAAGTTTAACTACAGTAAAAAGTGTCAGAAAGGTTCGGTTTTAATAAAATCGCCGAAAAGATATCTTTGCTGAACTTCGTGTTATCTTCTTTCTAATGTCCATATGGGTATTTTCCACGAGCTGAAAAAGAGCAAAGACCCTTCGACAATGAAGGAACTCAACGGGTTTCTACGTTACTCTGTCAAACTTGCCGAAGTTAATGCAAAATTGGAATTTTTCGAGAGCTGTATTACTAATCGCGAATATCCAAAACGGTTCTGGAAAGCGCTCCGGAGACATCATATATATCCTAATTCAAATACTCTCCAACGTCACACTAGAAACGTAATCGATTCTATAAGTTCAGGTATATTTGAATTGTAAAGAAACATATCACAGCGTTCTTCCGCTCTTTGTGAATTATCATCATAAGAGAGACAATCGTTCGATGAATACGTTACTCTAATGCAGAGCAGAAGAGCGGAATATGTTAAATCAGATTTAAACAAAAGCTTGAAACCCGTGGAAGTCCAGAATAAATTCCCTAGCGATCCTAATAAATTTGTTTTCAATCATTCTTCAGTTTTGTTAGCAGCGGTACAACTAGAAGCTCCATCTCTTGGAATAAAACTCTGTAATGTTAATCTTAAGAGCAACAGACTTCATACGTATATTCAATTCGAGAACCTCATATGCCAAACTCATGATATTACTTCAGTCTCCGACGCAGATTTCTTACACTTTAAGACAACAATCTTCGTTTGCTGTAATTAATATCTCAGCTTAAAAACTCAAGGCCGACGTCTACTGACAAAAGAACATAGAAAACAACTCAAAGAACTAAAAGACAATGAATATTTAATAATAACACGTCCTGGCAAAGGACCAGGAATGGTTCTTATGGACAGAGATGTATATATTAACAAATTGACAACACTTATATCAGATGACAAGAAATTTGCCAAGCCCAACAATGAGAAAAACAAGACAGAACTGACTGAAAGACAACTAACAGATGTTTTCAGAAGAATGAAGAACGACCATCTGATACCTGAGGACCTGTTGGATCGCCTCAAACAGACAGGATCAACCATTCCCTGACTCTACGGCTTACCAAAGGTGCACAAACCTGGCTTGCCGCTTCGACTAATTCTAAACATGTCAGGTTCACCATACCATCCAATCGCCAAATGGTTTTCCGAAATGTTGGAGCCGGTAAGACAACACCTATGCAAATACTATTTTCGCGATACTTTTGAGTTCATTGAATGCATAAAAGATTTGAATATAAATGATAAAAGAATGTTATCACTAGATGTCGAATCTCCCTTTACTAACATGCCACTAACAGAAACAATTTGCTTTCTGTGCAATTATATAGAGAAATCTAATATAAGCGTCGGCGTACCAATATCATATCTGAAGAAATTGTTGCTGAGATGTTGCACGCTTTATAAAAGTTGTCTACTGCACGAAAATATGATTACAGTCACAATCTACTTACAGATAGATGACAGTAACACAAACAATGGTAACATATTTCTATACTCAGATAATCACATGCATTTTACTGAGAAAGTAAGCTAACGTCTCATATATCTGTGCAATTCTGACATGAAAGGCCTGTCTTTGATGTCACCAGCTGTCAGTCTTGAATAATCAGGCAAAAGCTGAATATAGACTAAAGACATTATTACTATGTAGAATAATCAGATTGTTAAGAACTGATTTTACTTATTGTTATTATTATTATTTCATTTGCAAAATTTTGCTTTAGAAATATTTCAAAATTAATTAGATTTATGCTACCTAACCAGCTAGAAAGGAAGTTCATACGTGGTATATACACTAATTCTGTATTTTGAAAGACATGATTAGCATTTTAGTAGCTTAGACTCAAATTGATTAAAAATGCATTCAATGTGGGTGGATATCAAATCATAAAGACTTAGTTAGTATCGACTTTAAATAACTCTCAGAATTCTTTTGTGTAATAATAGTCCAGAGTACGCAGCCTTAAATGACCCATCATTTAATAAACAAAGAACTTGAGTAATACACATTTGCATACGTACATGTATGAGTGTGTGTGTTTATGTATGTATGTGCATATTTCAGCTGTACAAATATAAACAAACTATAAACACAGACTAAATATGGCGAAGATAGATAACATTTATGTGCTAGTGTGCTTTTGTTGCTAGTATGTTACAAACTAATTACATAAGATGGTGATGAATTAAGACTTTCCTGAAATCAGAGATATTTGTTTTTCACTAAAACATACAGTCAGATGCGTCGGTGGCACACCGGTTAGGACACTCGCCAACCATGCACATGGTCTGGGGTTCGATCCCGGCCGACGCACTGCTTTACATCCCTGAGCCAGAAATAAAGCTGGTAAAGAGGGAAGGTTGGGCATGAGGCTAGCAACCCCATCCTGTGAAAATTAATACTGCTACAGAAACTTCAAGCCTTTAGGTTAAAGCCCTATGTTCCCATGGAAAAGTGACGGAAAATAACACAGTCAAACTGAAGTCGTTTTCATAATGTCATAAGAAATCGTGAACTGTACTTGGATACATTCCCTGCTGTAGTAGAGTTTTTGAATTTCCAAAACAAACTCCAGCTACCACCTATTAATATTCTTATGCAAAAATGTGCATGCAATCATTATGGCATTATTGTTATTTCCTTTAATTCCTAGAAGAACATAGGGCTTCAGGCGCACGTCTCAAATGCGTTTGGTTCTCTTCCAACGTATTCACCTGGTTCCACATCTGCCCACATGCTTTCATCTCCTCTTCGCATGACCTC
This sequence comes from Trichobilharzia regenti, assembly GCA_944472135.2. Classification (NCBI taxonomy): domain Eukaryota; kingdom Metazoa; phylum Platyhelminthes; class Trematoda; order Strigeidida; family Schistosomatidae; genus Trichobilharzia; species Trichobilharzia regenti. Next base: position 82,209,064 of record OX235262.1, on the reverse strand, counting down.
CTCTTCCATGTCACCCTCTCACTGGTAACCAACTCGCCACTACCCATTCAGGTTACACTCGAGCGATGGCCTGGCGTGTGATGCCACTTAATGGTTTGTCTTCTCAGAGTATGGCCAATCCACCTCCATCTCTTCCTGCTTGTTTGTTGCACAATCAGTTCCTGGTTGGTATAAATAACCACAATTTCTTATAAAGATTTCAGTTTTTCATTATTTTGCTGTAGATTATTCAGCAGAACAAACTGAATGGTTCTCGCACTTCAATAATCTATGGTAACTTAATACAGTTTTCAGTTCCACTCAGCCTACAGCGAATCTTCTTGACAAACAACACGAAAATGTCAAGTGTTACATTAAACTGGTAGTTTGACATCAATTGTGGTTGGATGAGTTTTTTATAATGACCGGGAAATATTTATATACATAATTATCCGTATGGTGCCCCACCTCTTCACAACGTTCCTATTCTCTAAGTTCCATCAGACTTCTATTCAACTATTCTATATCATTAGTAGACGAAAGTTTCTAGCCGAACAAGTTGTCAAGTAAGCATAATTTAGCTTTCAAAAGAGACGTCAAATGCAGAAAATTTGTTTTATGTCAGTGTTAAGCAGACAATATCAAAAAGACAAGAAAACTGTCTGTTTAAGGAGTTACTAACAACCAACACATTGCAAGAATTGAAAAACTTTGAGTTCAAATTATATTATTGTCATATTGTTATTCATTTATTTTCAAGTATTGGTTTTGTAGGGATTTCTTTACTGAATGGAGGATTTCGAAGAAGACATTGTGAAATGGTCGCGCTATGTCGTGAATTGGCAGGAGTTAGAATTCAAGGACCATTGGATCGGATCCCAGTGGCTCAATAGTCTACGAGCTCGCCTCGTAACCAGAGGGTCCTGGGTTCGAACCCGTGTGGTGGGTGCGTACTGATGAAGAGTCCCAAACTGGGAAGAAACGGTTGTTCAGAGCTCCCGGGGTTTCCATTGGTTCTCTAACTGATGTCAGCTCATGATGAAATCCTCCATATATTCATTCATTCATGAATTTTAAATCTAGGAAGCTTCAAGTTACATCCTCATGTATTCACTAAGTATGCTTTTCTCGAATTTAGTGAAATATGTCCTAATTTATTTCATGTAAGATACTTCATACTTTGAAAATATCAAGGGGATGCTCATAGTGTATAATCCATTAAGACTAAGAGTATAAAAATAGCAGAACTTGAGTAAAAAAACCCAATCTGATTAAGAAATATAAAGTTTAGACCATTCAACTCCCGGATGATTTCTGGCTAAAAATTATTTGTACTTCAGTTTGTATCTCGATTCTGGATTGTTTCATGTATTTATAGTCCTGATTTTTTTTTCTAAATTTTCTGATTGTTAGAACAACATACTGTTAACATATTACTTTTTTATCGGAAAAGATACTTTACTCATTTAGTACACAGAGAATCAGTTTTCCCCGGCACGAAACAGGCATAAATTCACTAAGCCATGTAAATGTTTTTTCTTAGACCTTCAGTGCAAGAATAAGTCTCTATAACCGTATAATTCAGGATCTTATATAAGTTTATGATAAGTGTATTTAAATGATTTTTATCTTTTCCATGTCCTTAAAATTCACTAACAACTCATCAAAATCTCATAATTTAAAATTTAAGTTCATCTAATAGCTATAATTAAAGCTTGTTGTGAATTAAGACTATGTTTCAAAACACTTTATTTCCAAAATGAATAGCTATCTCAAGTGACCAGCTATTAAAAAATGACAATATTTAAATGAATTTTAGATTTTTCCCGTCGATTGATTGAACCGAGGTGCTCGGTCTCAGGTTGACATGTCGGCTTCCTGTGCATATGCTTCGACGATGTTTGGGCAAGTAATTAGGATTTAATTGATAGATGGTGACTAGCAGTGGAATCCAGGATGCGCGTTTCTTCCTATGCACTCGAATCCATGTTCCAGTCTCGGTATGAACATCATCACTCACTGTGGAATGCAGGTACATCCAGATGACGAGTCCTAAATAGGACGAAATGTACATCCTGGATTTCACTGCTAGTCACCATCCACCATTGAAAATAATAATCTACCTTATTCAAAAAACAGTACTTAAAATACAGAATGGAATTCTCAACATTCGTCACAATATCGCATCTGATTTACTCAAAAGTACAGTCAAGCTGGGAGTTAACAGACGTTGAAATAGTTAGATTGTCGGCATACTTAACAAAGTTCATTTCATCAGAGTGAGACAAGTCATGCAAGAAGAAAGAAAACAGAAAAGGAGAAAGGACAGTGCCTTGATGGACACTAGCCTCAATAAGGAATTACGCGGACGAATTTCCCTGACATACAGTATGCTGCTTTCTTCCTGAGATATAAGAATGCAGCCATTTGACAGTCCATTAGTCAGTTTGAATTTCAGCAAGTTTGTTTAACAAAATTTCCCTAGACGCTGAGTCGAAAGCAGATGTGTAATCGAGCATAACAAACTTACTTTTGATAATTATTACACGATGTAATTATTTTTTAACTGGATGACCAGTAGTGTTGCTAAGTGTCATCCGGATGAATTGAAGTTCCCCTGCAACAACTCTGTTTATTTTCCTTCTCTCTGTTTTGGAAAGAGAGTTAAGCGATCATATGACATAATCTAAATACCCTGAGTGAGCACCATTTGGACTCAAGTAAAGACGAAGTATTGCTTATGCAGTAAGACATATATAGCATCATGAAAATTCATTTTTATATGCTTAACTCTAAATCTAAAAGCCTAGGCACAACAATAAACTAACATTTACTGTCATAGACTGACAAGTACTCTGAAGCCATCCAAATAAACACCTCACTGGAATTTTACTAAACAATCATTTAGTATCAAATATCCAAGTTACATATTAATGATTTTATGACGTGGAAGTAACAACTCTACAATAATCGTAATTGTTAAGGTATGTCATAAACCCATTTCTAGAGTTTCTACAGGATTCTGAAATGTATTCGTTACACTCAGTTTAGGTATAACATAACTGGTTTTGTATGGATCATTGTCCATCCTACCAATAATTTATACTTTATACCGTTTTAGGCAGTTTCAGGACATGATATCGTAATTCTAAAAACTTATGCAAAACAATAATTATGAGACCTGGGCTAAAACAATTAATGACTCAAGTTCTAGATTTCTTAGGTTCTCATAAAAAATATTTACCTTCGTCAAGGAAACAAAACTATTACAAAACAAATAACTTTTTGTAGTTTAATAAAATTTGTGAATAATAACTATACTAAGGCCAAGACTGCAGTGTTTCTCCATTTACCATAAAGCATGATAAACAAAAATCGATGTTTTTTCTGTTTTTCCCACGAAGAATGAATGGGTATATTTGCATTGCTTCATGCAGCATGGTGTATTTTGAATAACTTAGATCAGGATTTGTTCTGAGTTTCTCTTGTTTGAAATTTATGATTTTCAGAGACAGCCAGATGATAAAAACATCACAGTTAAATCGTCTGAAACTAAGTATTAATTTATCTCACAGAGTTACAAAACAAAAGTATTCTCTGCTCCACTAGAATTGTAACTGAACCTCAACAGTAATTGAAGCTAAAAATGATAGTGTATCTGAGGATCTTCTAAATTACAAACTGATATCAGCTTCAAGCACTGCTCTAAAAAGAACAATGATATACACATTTCGTTCTGTAACTAAGATATTTAGCATTAGTCGAGAAGGTCTTCAGTAGACTTCGAGTCTAGGAAAATCAGTTTGTCGGATAAAAGCCATAAAGCCACTGTGATGGACTTGCAGGAACAGTGGTTTGCACTTTGTGTGATATAATCAAAAAGTATGCGAAACAACATAATGTTGTCTATTAGGCCAATGTCTTCTGTTCTGATGGCTAACGCAGAACCATATCACGAATGATGGGGTCAGAATAATGTATTGGTCTTTCTGTAGAATACTTATATGCGTATATATTTAGTATAATAATTTCTTTATTTGGTTTGTATTCTCACTTTTAGTAGAGTGATGAATTCTGTAAGTGCTGTAGTTCAGCGAAACATGAAGCATAGACGATATTTAGACTCAAGCCCTTGTATTAAAATCACACTTACTGTGTCAGATCTGAAGTTACCATTTGGTGGAAAAATAGAAGTAGGTATACACCTATTAAACATAAGATGGTAGTCTAAGGAATACTGAAAAACAGCAATACTCTTTTAGTCTACTCATGCATTTCTTTCAAGCTTGGTTTTTCTACCCTTACCTTAAAACTCCAAATACATCTGATGACTAACTTTAGAGATACCTGACGCTATTTGAGTTTTGACATGAAGCGATTAGATATATAATAGCACCACTTTTGTCAGCAAAGCATACTGAAGGTAGCTGGTAAAAGGTGTATGTTAGTCACAGACCCCCATAAAGGTATGGATGTTTACCTAAAACGAAAATATTGTTGGAAGAAACAATACATACGCTTTCCTAACAAATAATAAAATTAATCATTTTTTCTACGCCAAATTACAGCCCCTCCATTTAGATAACCAAATCCTCAGAAGAATAAAGAAGGTGAACATATACCGACTTTTACAGGTTATTTGTCATTTTGTAAATGAGTTCGGGGAAAAACGTTGTTGAGATTCACTGACCAGTAATGATAAAAATTTTAATTATTGGAGTTCTCATAGACCCAGCTTCACAGGCTTGTAATTATACTCAAGTGTTTTAGAATTCCTTTGAAAATAACCACCCTAAAATGATCAGTATATCCAACTCTACAGAGTCAGGCCAACTGGTAAACGCACATATATATAAATATATAAGTGTTCGTATACATGAGTTTATCTATGAGGATACTGAAGAATGATGATTAAATAAAGAACGGTACTGTCATCATTCGTTAAGAAATATTCTTTCCTGGAAGTCTAACACATTCCTCTTTTTGTGTGTCAGTAATTAGGTCACCTATGGAATCAAGTTTGATATTCAGAGAAATAATACTCTATATTTCTGGGTTGCGTAAGCGAACACCATCAATGTGATTTGTTGTATGTCATTCAGATTCTTTTATTCTGCATAATTCCTTTGCAGTATCAATTTTTTCCTGTATCCGCACTCAGTCTGACGAGTGAAAACTAGCACGAAACCTAAGTCGATGGCTTCCTGCCGATTGCTTCCAACTATCTAACATCATCAAATAATTCTTCCATTAAATATCTCATTTCGGTAAGCAAGATCATTATTAAATTTTAAGTACCATTACACTAATACTTAATAATCCTGATAACTTTGAAATTATTCAAAATTTCGAATTACTAATATATCCTCCAGAGGTATTGATTTATCTAAAGCGCTAAAGACTTTCCTGAGAATCTTATTTCAATATCTACTCAGAGAATATCAAGCTTAAAATGCAGTAAAGCTATCAGAGGAACTTTTTAAATCGATCACTAAGGAGTGTTTATTAGTCTGCTTATGTGTTGACAACTTTTGGGTACTCAACCTTATACTACTAAAATATTACGTAGCAACAGCGTTACTCAACTAAAAACTATGTACTCTAAGACACTTATTTAATTAACTGTCCAATACAGACTGTGTTTTTTAATAACTGTTCTACTATTACCTCTCAATAAGGTGATATGTCTGAAGATATGCTACTAAAGAATTGTTTACATTAAAAAGTAAGGTCACTTTCACTATATGATGTATAAATAACATAGAATATTTTGTATACAGTAATAATTTATCAGCACCTCTTCTTGCCAAAATGGAAGGGAAAAAAGCCATTGTGAAGAGTACAGATATGCATGAAGAAATGCAACAGTATGCAGTAGATCTGGCGGCTCAAGTTATGGATAAATATGTTATTGAAAAAGACTTCGCAACTTATGTCAAGAAGGAATTCGATAAGAAATATGGTCCAACTTGGCAGTGTATTGTTGGCAAGAATTTTGGAAGGTACGTTAAGTGTCCTTTTTCATTCGTTGTTGTTTACTGTATACTGACTACATTGCATTGAGAATTACGGCAATAGCTTGAACTTAAAGATATCACTGATGCATATTACTAGTATTATCTTGGGTTCCGAGCGGAATGTAGGGCTTCTTCTATTTTCTGCTATCCTCTTCAGCCGGGTCCATGACTGTCCATAATTTCTCATCTCCTCCTGCAAATCACGCAATCTCCTCCATGTCACCCTCGCACTGACAACCCACTCGTCGCTACCCAGCGGCCTGGTGCAGGATGTCATTCGACGGCCTCCTCAAAGTATGCCCGATCCATCTCCATTTTATCCTACATTTTTGTTGAGAGATCGGCTCCTGGTTGGTTTGTTCCCAGCCAGAGTTTCTTATTGTTAATTCTTCCTGGCCTGCCATTCGGTCTGCAGAATTGAGTCAGCCAGTGAAGTGGGCAGCTGTTGATAAAATTCCGTAACCTGTTGGAAATCCCTCTCGTGACAATCTGGTCAAGTTTCTAACCCGTAGAGAAGAAGTGACCGACTTCACATTTGTGCTGAAAATCAGAATCCTGTGGTTTATGCTGGGTGCAGTGCAGATTTCCAAACTGGTTCCTTTATTACTATTATTACTCATTATTCTCAGTAGAAATGCTTCAGTATTTCTATATTTAGTAAATATATTAACCGGAAACTTAATTAATTAACTTCATTATTTATGTTTTTTTCTTTTCAGTTATGTTACACATGAAACAAACTACTTTATCTACTTCTACCTACATAATGTTGCTTTTCTACTGTTCAAGTCTGGATAAATTCGTTGTAACTAAAACAAGAATTAAATGTAACATATAAATTGCCAGAAATCCATCCTATATTTTTTATGTCTGTGATAAATAAATTGAATAAAAGATTTCTTCTTTACAAGTTTTGTTTATTTCTATGTATAAAAGCCAGAATTATTGTACATTAATGATATATTGTTACAGTTAGTTTGGTAGCGCGCGTACTTTTAAATTATGGAATACTAACGGTACTGTGAGAGTTAGAGACAAAATAACGAATAAAAAAAAGCATACTCATTTATTAACACTTGTACACGTAAAACATGTTTCTACTAAAATCAGTAACCTCTATTTTAAGGAACCTCAATAATTATGCAATTAATTTATTCATACTGGAATCGGGTGTTTCAATGTATCTTTTAAAGGTTTTGCTATTTTCAAAAACGTTATCGTACAAAAAACTGACGCTAACATTACAATTGTCTTTGTGATAATACTTGTTGAACCAGAAAACAATCCCGGTAGTTAATACGTTTCATTTACAAACATAGTCAGTTAATTCACTGTCATATGGCTTATTGAGTGGACAATTAGAGCATAGTCTTCCAAATTATATTTCTAGTCTTTATCCTATGAGGTTAGAAGGAAGTGAGTCTGAAAAATTTTTTATGTCCCGTGAATCGCCTCAGCTTTGATTAAGCTAATTCACAGAAAACCTCAGTAACGTAAAGCTAATTCAAATCAAATGCTTCTACAAACGTGTGGAATCGCTGCGTTATAGATGTGGACGTAACAGTTACTAGTTTCATGATCCAAAATTTTTAATTACACTTTGTAATTGCATCCTGTAACCGTCATAGCTTTTGCTTCCATTAATATTTTTCCGGCTTATTTACTATTCTCAATAGAATGTTTACAGTCAATCACACAATGACCTCATTTCTCCTCACCTTTTCACTATAAGTTTGCATTCCAAATTTCTAAGTGTTTCACTGATGTCTCACTATTCCCTGAGTTGTATAGTGCTTGAAACTTACTTTTTTTTCTGGTAGAATTTGTTGTCTGGAGCATTCTTCCTCTAATTTTATCTTCTTTCATTAAGTAAAATCTCAGATCTGTGAAATGCGTAGATATTGATAAAACGGTCCATAGAATAAATCACAAAATTAAACAGCTGTAGGTCTTTACATGAAATAACTGCTTAAACGTATAGGGTTGTTCAAATATTTAAAAGATGGATATCACTGTCTCTCATAACATTTACATTTTCGAGTAAGAAACGACTAATCACAATTATAAGCTGAGATATAAATTTTAAGTTAAGACAGTTACCTTAGTTGGTTTCGTGTTAGACAGAATCTCACCAAGCTCGTCTGTGAAGTATGTAGATTGGCTTACAATAGAAAGTCGACCTACTTCAAACCAAGTTTCACAAGGTTGTACTCATTGAGACTTCGACAGACTGTAATACTAAAGGATGGATCCCAAGTTTACAAGGTCTTACACAAATAGATTTCACCACGTAGTGTTGTTGCCAATAATCATCTCTTTTTTACACGACATTACTCTGGTTATAAAGTGCAGGTTGGATGTAGGGTTAGTGCTTCGTTTCACTTACATAAATTGGAAGCCAACTTTCCACACAAATCTGAGTCATCCTCCTTTTTGTGGCTAAACGATATTGTCCAACAATTTTAAATTTTCTAACTTACACTTTGTGATATTTTAAGCTATCCTTCGGATTTCATACCTAATTTCTCACGTTATATGGAAGTGTACAACAGTCATCTTATTCAGCCTGAAAAGAAAGCACCACCAATGTAAAACAATTCTCAACGTAACAGGTATTGCACTCCCTTCAAACGGACTTAATTAATGTTCTGCATAAAATTGAGAGGCTGTTTTTACCTATTTCGGATTAGATACTTTTATTAGTCCTTATTATATGTGAAAGTCACTAATTTGGCGTTTTCTTACATTTTTTTGATGGTTCTACACTAATTATATTAACTTTGTAAACCATACATATGGGTATACGGTGCACTGACAAGAAACGAAGATTTAAAAGTTTAAATCAACAGGCTGGAAGGAAAGGCGACAAGCAAACGAACTTAGGTTAACAGAGAAAACATAGAGATGATGAATATACCAGGAAAACATAAACAAACAGTATTCGACATTAATGATGGAAATCTAAAGAACGTCATCTCTTTCACGTACCTTGATAGACACCACTGATTCACCCATAGTTAGCATAGATTTGAGGCCAGAAAGAATTCAGAAATCAGGACAAGCCTTCATTATTCTGAAAGTACTGTGGAGGTCCTAAATATTCAGCATAAGAAAGAATATCCGAACTTTAGGTACGCATGACGTTTCATGAAATACATTTACAAGGGACTTCTGCAGACTTTCATCAAGAGCTGTCTTCACACGATTCTGCAGATTGAATGGCCAATCAGAAAAAACAATCAAAAGGAAATTCTTCCCTCCGTCTAGCCAGGAACCCCTTTTTAATTGTTCCTTTGCGTCCCCTATGGAACACAAAGCTTCAAGCTAGAGCTTTGAAGTTTCGGTAAAAGCGGTATTGATTTTTACCGGATGGGGTTGCTAGCTTCATGCGCAGAAACCCTTTACGCGAAAATATTCAGCAATTAATGATGGACGGCTGAAGACATCCTGAAGGGACTTCCAATTTCCATCACAGGCCAGGCCTTCAAGTTGAAACCTAGTGGCAAGCAACAAGTTTGTTTTTCCAAGCTGATATGGAAATGGAGAGATGAAATCCTGTGGTCAGTGTTATGGCTGGCTAAGATTAATGGCACAGAGCTGAGTTATTCCATCGAAGAAATATGTTCCACCCTAAACTCAAGGAATGAATAACAATCATGAAATGTTATTTGCTGAGACAACTAATTCCCGTAATCATATCAAGATATAAGATATCCTCACCGATTAATGAAGTGAAGGATATAATGCAATAATTAGTTATTCGAAATTCTCTCCCCACCCCCTCTAGTCTTTTGTTATCTAAGCCAATTAATGTAAATAAATATGATTCTGTTGTTAATTTAAACTAAGTAAAAACGTAGAAACCATTTTCGAAAATGAGTAGGAAATTTGCCTACCAACACAGATGTCAAAGACTCATGCAGCCCTCTTCTTTGATTCACTTGAAACAATAGAAACGAGAACTGAGTTGGCTAATTCACTATCTAAATTCGCTGCTTCCTTTCACCTAGAGAAGACGTCTGTTTGAAATAGTCTGTTATTAAATAAAATGTCATATCATTCTTTTCATATTCTTATTCGCGCCTTCTTCAGAGTAAAAATCTATTCTTTCTTTCTATTCTGAAAAATAATGAACTGTATTGATGCATAATGCTTGTGAAGATAAAATCAAGTGAATCACATGCTGAAATATCACCTTTTCTCCTTAATCTGTCAATGATACACTTCTCACAATGTATAGATATGTAACTAATGATAATTTATCGATTATTATCATCAGCCAAATCAGAATAACTGACAGAAGGCAAAACTCAATGTAATGAGATAGTATGAAGAAATAACTACCTTGGTTTCGAGTTTTTAGTTTGCTGACTTCAGTCTTCCTGCATAATTAAAAAGTATTTCAAAATAATCGCCAAAAAATATCGAAATGAGGTATCTTCGTAATTTGATCTACTTATAAGTAGTGTAATTACTTCTCTGTAATTTCTCCTAGAATCAGCCAAACATAACAACACTCTGTAAAAGGCAGAGTTGCAAATATCCATCAGGGATTACATACGCAGGTTTGTCACTTGTGAACATCAAATTATTATTTGAATAAAATTTCTGCATATCTGTAGCAAATGCCAACTTCATTTTATTGAATTCTCGTGATGAAATAAATAATTAACAAGAGAAACTACTATGACCGACTTTACTCTTGATGGCTGATTTGGTCTTCTAAGCCATCAAAGAAAGAAAACATAGTCAACAGCATAGCAGCCTTATGTGCGTCGTCGGCATAGCGGTTAGGACGCTCACCGACCATGCACATGGTCAGGGACCTGACCCCGGCCGACGCACTCCTTTACTTCGCTAAGCCAGAAATAATGCTGGTACAGAGGAAAGGTTAGGCATAAGGCTAGAAACCCTATCCTGTAAAATAAATACTGCTACAGGAACTTCAAGCCACTAGCTTGAAGCCCTATGTTCCACTGGGGAAAGTGAAGGGAAAAAATAGCAGCCTTACATATAAAAAAATGATAATCTTGAACATGTGTCCAATGCGCACTTTCAAGGTAACGTCTTATATGCTTTTCGTTGAATGAAATTAGACGTCTATTTCAAACTCTAGATTTTGAAAGAAATCGAGTTCTCCTTTTAATGTATCCTTCACACCTAAATGACTTTTCTGTGCAATAAAATGTTTACTACCTCTTGGTTTGAATGAAAAAAACTTTTATTCATTCAAGTAAACGATAGTTTCATATTTCTCATCTTCCATACACGAAAAATTTCTGAAAATTAGCTTTTATTAACAATCATTGTAGTCCCTTAATAAGAATTGTAATTTTAGGCATATCTAACTGATTTATAAACACTCGTTTGATGCTTTCATAGTTTAAAAACCTTTTACTTCTGTGTTCTGAACCCAAGAAAATAATGTGTTCATAAGAGGACAAATGATTTTCATTGGCAGCTGGTTATAAAATAACACTGACTAGAAAAATACCTTAATTTCCTCTTCTTATATTGTGTATTTAAAGGGAAAGTAAGGATGTGTGTGACCATGGCACACAATAATAGCAGTTAATAATGTTCTCTTAGCTGGTTAGTTTAGTTGCGGAGCTTTCATCATCCTTCTGGACAACATTTTCAGCGCAATTTTTAGCACAAAGTGAACTGATTTAAATTTCTTTATGAGTGATATTATTGCGTCTCCCGTTAACCACCTTTACATATGTATTTTTATTAACTTGGATTTTAAACTTTCTTGTCACATGACTTACTTTTTATTAGTTCGTATATTTCATCTATATTAACGTGTTTATTAATTGCGTTTTCATTTGAGTACCAGGCTTCTAGGAATTCCCTGGCACATTTGGTGTTTCCTCTGTTTAATATTTCGACATTATCTCAATCAAATTGGTTTCCATAATTACCTACATACATTGATATGAAAGAATATATATCATGTATTTTCACAGCTGATTTGCGTTCTGGGATTCTGATTCGAAGGGGACGCCCACTTTGACCGATGTGATGTCTCTTATAGTTCATACAATTTATTTTGTAAGTGGTATTAATTTTATTTCGTTTTTCTGTTGGATCTTTCGATTTGCATAACATCGAATTAAGTGATTTGGCTGGCTTGTGAGCTACGTCTGTTTCAAACGGTTGGTGTTTTCTAGCTGCTATGTAAGAGATATTTTTTTCTGTATGGTAGGATGAATTTTTTTGTGGTCTTTGATGATGATTCGTTGTTGGTGTTGTGATTTGATTTTAAACACTTTTTGATGAAATTGTGGGGATATCCATTCTTTTTGAAGACTGTTAGTAGGCATTCTTCTTCTATTCTTTTCAACCCTGGGGTGCTACAGTATGTTTGAATTCTTTTAAACAATATCTGCACACAGTTTCTTTTGTGAGTCATTGGATTATCGCTACTATAGTTGAGTATTTGATATGTGCGCGCTGATTTTCTATATACTTGTGTTTCTAAATTTCTTGTGTTGGTTCTCCAGATTAAGACATCTAGAAATGGGATTTTGTTATCTAATTCTTCTTCTTTTGTGAATTTGATTCCTTGAAATATGTTGTTTATTAATTTATCGGTATATTCCAAATAATCTCGTTTAATTACTACAAATGTCTCATCAACGTAACGTACCAAGACTTTTGATTTAATTATAAGTAGAGCTTTTAATTCTGATCTTTGCATGACGGCTTGAGCTATTAATCCTGATATGAAAGATCCCATTAGTGTTCCTTTTATTTGTTCACATATTCGAGTATTGAATTGGAAGTATGTTGTAAGACATAATTCTATGAGTTTTATCCAAGTTGAACATTGCGTTTTTATGTTTTCATCACTATTAGAGTAATTGTTGCTTAGTAATTAGCAAATTTTGTCACATTTTTTCAACTGAAGTTAACTAGTGATATGAAGGCATTCATGAATGCTGTCATTCACTTGCAAATAAACTAACTCTTAGATTCTCATAACATCAGAGTGTAGTTACTAATCGTGAAAAATTATGAAATAATATCTCGTTATGCTTAAGTATGTTTCTTTTGTCGATGGATTATATTAGGCCGAAATGTTTGATCTCTGTTGAAACGTCAACTTCTGATATGGGGAGGATTCTAGGATGTTTGAAGTGTAACATGATATTATTTGGTAGATGATGGCAAGCACTGAGATTCATTGACTTAGTGGATAAGCTTTTGTTATTTAAAACAATGAGCGCTTTGTTCCAGTCTCAGTGGGAATACTAACACTCATCAACGGTGCTAGATGCATTCAGCCGAAATGTCTCATATTGAACCAAAATGCACATCCTGGATTCCACCTCTAGTCACCACCCACCAAATAACAGAATATCTTACTTTGTTAACTATTATGAATTCATTTGATATTAATGGAAAAAGATCAAAATTGACTCACCTACCTAATCGAGTCAGTTATCACGTATAACCCTTACTATGATAATTTTGAATGCTACAATTATAGAATTTCAAAGTGTAATAGCGATAAACAATTAATCGAGAGGTTGTGAATCACTTAATAATCTATTTCAAATGTGTAGAAAGAGCTAAAGTCAACAAGAGAAAAGTAAATCCCCTAGAATTTGCATATTCCGTAAAGTTTTATCTATCGAAATACTTAATAGATTGTACATTAAATCATCTGAAATCATTTCAATGTATACACTGTATTGAATTACTTTCTCAATTAATGTTTAAATGAATGTTTTAAATAATTTAATGAATATTTAATTTTAATTTTCTGAGGTTAGTATAAAGTCATTATGGATTTCAGGTAACATTTAAAACTATTTCAATAAGGTATATACAAATTATTTAAATTCATCGTGAATCACTTTCAATTTAACTTGTCGATACTTTTATTAGGTTAGGTGTTATCTCAGTTAGACGACTTAGTAAACTATAGGGTTTTGTATCTAATTAATACATCTGAGTTCAATTCCAATGCATCACTTAACTTTTCTTATGTTGTTACATGTACATTAAATTTCAGGTGAAGTTTAAAATGTACCAATCTTTTTTCTCATTACAATAGCTACCTACCTTTCGAATATGGTATTTTCAATACAAGCAAAATGACTAAGAGAGAAATATTTAACGACAGAGAAGACTAAACCAAAGTCGTATAGGATTCTATATTGGTGTACAGCTATGCTGTGTTCGAATCTCCAGAAATAAAGACACCATTGAGTCACGTGTTTTGATTTCTTATATTTTAACAAGGTGGCAATTGTTGCTTATGACAAATGTGTTAATCATTTAACCTTCAGAAAGGTGAAATTTCTTTATGGCGAGCTTTCTAGAATGGTTGCCACACTGCAAAACCTGATTGATAGAATTCAGTCTGCACCAAAGAAAGGACTAGACACGTCACACTAGTCACTAGTGTCCAATCAAATTACCACTACAGTCCTACAGGAGGTCGATCGCGAGCCAGTCGTAATAGCTCAGTGGTAACGTCTCTGACTGCAACACTGGGTGATGCGGTCAAATTCCAGAAGGGACATGAGTTCCTTCAAAGTTGCAGATACGCTTTGCTGACTGGTTAGTGCCAACTAGCACGAAACCTAGGTCCAAGGCTTCCTGTCGATTGCCCCCAACTATCTAATATCATTTCTTTATGTAATTTTTCCTTCCTTTCACTTTGATATAAGCAGGCTATTTATTAGAGGTCGAATTTGGATCTTCATTACCCACCAATCGTTTTCTATATAATTTCCCTTGGAAGTAAGCTCTAATATTCACTAGTGATGTTAGGATGGGTTATTCAATACATTTTACTGGTAAAGTCATTTGGATTTCACTTATTTTATTATGAGTGAGGATATAATCAAATACTTCATGATGTGAGAATTTAATAAATACGAACTTTACATCAGTCTAGCTCAAGAATTTTACTTCAATAAATATGGTGGCTGGAGTTCGGACTGATCCTGTACACTCTTAATTTGTGTGTTCTGTACTGCTTGGTTTATTGAAACCTGATTAATGATTAAAATGTCTCTCTGTGTGACACATCAGTGGTCTTCGGGGCGCAATGTTCAGTACTCTCCAGTTTTCAAGGCTTCATTCACTGAAGCCAGTACATGGTAAAATTTAAAATCAATCAATGCCCTGGAAAACCGTCACTTGAAAGTTAAGGCACAGTTTAACATTTCAAGAAATAATCTCCCAATATTTGTCTTCTGATATTATAATTACATTTTTACATATGTATGCACAGTAATTAGTCAAAACGAAACATCTGAGGCTAGCAGGCATAATGGTTGAGGTTAAAAATTTATAAATGTCATCCAAACTCTTGTTAATACTGTTTGTTCCATAAAACTCTACCACGACACATCTATTGGAATCATATTCTATTTTATTTTTAGTGATTATTCACGTGCCAGTTTTTCAGAATGTATGTATAAACAGTGGCTCTTTGGTTGAGTACTTGCTAACCACCCTCATGGTCCAATGTTCGATTCTTGACCTGGGCACCCCTAGTTTACCAGCTGATAGCAAGGCTGGAATATATATATATATATATATATATATATATATATATATATATATATATATATATTATGAAGAATTACTTTCCTGAATGGATGCATTTAAATGATGAAAGTTTAATCATAGGCGTTGAAATTTCACAGTGTAAGAGCATCCTATTCTCTAGATGATTGAAAATGCTACTTCGATCACGTTAGTGAAAAAATATGATGATAAATTATCAAATTTCTAATGAACCAACCGTTTTCACGAAGTGTTCTAGTATCTTTATTTCAATCTTTCAATACAGATGTGTATATTTTACACTGACAAATTTCAGAAATAATTTTCGTCTGTCAGTGAATATGCTTTCTTAGTCTAAATCACATTACAACTTATTACCAAAGTATTGAGCTAATGTGTATGATCATCTATCCTTTCTATATTTTTCTATATTATCCTAACAATTATACGTATACCTAATTGCTTAGAACTTTATGTTAGACCATTTGTTTAAAATTACTCAAAAGTTCAAACTGAGCTAGTCACGTCTTTGGTTTTGAAGGACGCATAGTTACAATAAAGAAATAAAGTACAATTTATAAACATGTAACTCAATCAGAATTGTTAGTGAACAAAGAATACTCTTTTCGATAAGTTCATCATCAGGTTTTGTAGTTATATATACATAATAGTGAATGAATTGGTGTTATTACTAACATTCACGTTTAAATAACATCGAATCAATAATATTAATATCAATGGATTAAAGTTCAATAGCATCAACATAACAATACACGGAATATCAGAGAAATTGGAAAAATAACAATACAAATTCATGAATTTACAGTCTCCACTGAAGGCTGGCCACGGCAGTAGTAGTGGCTGGACTTGCTTCTTCTCCCCACAAAGCGACTGGTTGTTTCAAACGAATTGCAATAGCCAATGCTCTTTGGAGTATGAGGTACCTGGATGTTTTTGGCACTTTATATGGTACCCGGTAGATGAAAGAGAAGGATTCTTCAATGATGGCCTTGTGGCTGGTTTGGACCAGGTGGTCTAATATCTAACTGTGGACGGTTTTTACTAAATCTTTACTCAGCCATACTGGGAGATGTTCTCGAGCACCAAAAATCAAATTCCTAGAGCAATGGCCAACATAACTCGCTCCACCACAAGCGCAGTTGAAGTGGTAGATACAATGAGAAATGGCCAGTCTAGGTACTTCATATTTCAGTCAAGGAATCACCATCGGTCGTATAGAAAACATGACTTGTAGTTTACCAGCATTAAAAATTCATTGAATAAATTTTCTTAACTGGTTAGCAATTAGCTGTAACTCTGTAGCTTAGGGTCCTTAATAAATTTCTTTTGCACTGGAGAGGAACAAAGCTATAAAAATGTGTATATTGTCCTGTCCATGTGCTTTTCATATGCAAATTTCTGCTTATACTACCATCTGGTCTTCACGCAACCAGGATATCTAGGAAGACAATTCTATTCTGGTAGTCCTTTTCACACGTGAATTTCATAGCAGAATGTACTTCAATGAACTGAGTTATAACTGTAATCCTATCCATTTATTGTCATCACAAAGAACAAAGGTATCATCCATATACTAGCAATACAATCAAAACTTTTTGATAAGGCTGTTTAAAGGTTCATTTTCTAGTTTACTTACATAGAAATCTACCAGATAGAATCCAAAGTGGAGTCTATCGCCACCCCACCCACTTGTCTGTAAATTGTGCCATCGAATTTGAAGTCTACGCTCATGGTACACCTTAATAACGATTCTTTTGAGATTTCCATTGGGATGTTAGTTTTTATCGACCGATTATACACTTGTTCACATATGTATTTGACTGTTTCTACTAGAGGTACATTTGTGAATTAAGATGTTATGTCCAAAGATATCATAGTTTTATCCTTGATCTTAATATCTTTGATTTTGTCTACAAATTGAGAGGCATCTTTGATACTATGTTTCACCATCTGCTGTTAGTAACCATTTAGCTGGAAAATGGTAAGGAGAACTTCGTATATCACGTATTGGTCTTAACGGTACCCCTGGTTATTACTCCATCACTATTAGTCCTCTTGTTATTACACAAGACAGTGTTGAATGTGATACCAATTCCTTTTAGCTCAAATACCCTTTTTATTTTTTCCAAACACTTAGTTTTGTTGTGTCATTTGTTACAGAATAAAATACATTTCCTTTTCCACTCTACAGAAAGTTTCTAAGCAGCTTTTGAAGCTTATAAAATAATGTGGACTTTAGAAAGTAATTTAAGATTCTTGTCATTGTAGGTGGCCATAGTCGTATGCACACACGTACTTAGTTAACTGTATAGCATTTAAAGAAATAATTTATTCATTTACAAAATTCTTTTATTAAATTTCTTATTCTTGAAATGAATCGTGTATTTTATTTTCCTTATAGTTGTGTCATGTATTCGTGATATTCATGTGATACTGACCATGTTTACTCACCCATCGTTTAATTTGGTGTTTTGTAAACTAACACGCTTCTGCAGGGTATAGTAACAATAATCATTTTTATTTTAAAGCCTAAATATACGAATAAATAAATACTTAAAACGTTGCAGATTGAGGAAATATTTTTGAATATCAACCGGATCATACTAGAGGCTCAATGGAAAAGTTATTTCTTTCTTTTTTGATTTACAGCTTGATTCCACACTGTATTTTTGGTACAAGTATGTAATTTTCAGCATGGATATCGGTAGCCCAAATTTTGCAGGCCGACCATAGATATCAGATGTGCGTCGGTGCGGGCTCGAACCCCGGACCATGTGCATGGTCGGCGAGAGTCCTAACCACTGTGCCACCGACGCACAAAATGCGTTTAATCAATAAAAATATTTATAGGTTGGAGGATTTCATCATGAGCTGACATTAGTTAGAGAACTGCTGGAAAATCTGCAAGTACTGTACAGTTTTTCAATCCTAGTTTGAGACTCTTGACCAATACGCACCCACCTGGTCCTGGGTTTGAACCCCAGAGGGTGTATGCTGATGAGGATTCCCAAACTAGCTGTCCGGTAATTCCAGGTTTTCCAGTGTTTCTCTAACTGATGTCAGCTCATGATGAAATCCTCCGACCAATCAAACAAAAATCCCTACAAAACCAATACTCGAAAATATTTATAGGACTGACTGTTACTTTTCCATATTCCTATGTCCCATCTCAAACTTAATATCAGTAGTACTGTTTTCAATTGCAGATAATCCCTTTTAATTAATATCTTCTTTTTTTAATGTTACGTAGAGGATTCTTGTAAAAAATGCTGAAGGGTGCTGTTTTTAAGGGCGAAAAAACGTTTTTTGTGACAATCCTAACATACTTGAGACTTCAATGTAGTTTATTTTTAAGTAACCGATGCCTACAGATAATAAAATGGTGCATTTTTAACTCTTCTGAGTGCCTTTTTCTAAAGTGTATGAAACACTTGTATGATTAATACTGATTATCCATCAATAATATTGGTTATAAACACCGAACACCACTCAGTGTTGCATTTCAACTAGACCCTGATATTTATTGAACATAATACCTTACATTTTTTAATCTAAATACTTTATGAAAAACCTTTTGAATAAAAACTACTTTCCCTTATTTCTTTTCCAAGGCAATTTGCTAAATAATTTCAATGCAAACTTCATTTAAATGCACTCCAAATAGGTTACAGTTATCTTGCGAATTTTCAAAAGCTCACGTCAAATTTCAGCATTTCATGGTAATCAATATTGTGATCACTGATCATTTACATCTCACGGCTTCCTTTCTTCCTGTTTTTTTCATCACTAGTGTCCACTGCTAAAACAAATAACACTACACAATTTCATGCATAATATATTTATAAAATTTTCAGTAATTTGATCTAAAAGAAAGCATCTGAAGGTTCTATCAAAATCAATTGGGAGATTTTCTTCACTTGATATTTGTTATCATACATCACTTTTTTCTGATCTAAACAGCAAGATCGATTTATGTCCCATAAAGAAGTAAATCAGTCCTGTGTCGATATGACTCACGTTGCTAGAAGAAAGAAAAAAATTTTTAAATGTAATTATAGTCATTACATTTTGCTCATTAATAAAAACTCTTATTACTTAAAATTTTATGCAAAGAGTTTGCGGAAATTATCACAATTATTAACCTTTCGAACACTGAATCCAAAAAATACAATCTTATTGACAGATAATACACATAACTCACTGTTTGGATTTGTGGAATTTTTAAACATAAACACATCTATAATTGTATATATTGTTGGATTTATATGTTCAAGTTGCTCCAAGTCAGTGAGTTTATGGTTAAGATATCATTTTAGTTAACTGTACTGAACTATATTGCATGTTGTCTTATTGTATAGTTGTCGTCGCTTTTTGCCCTTTTTCTGTGAACTGTTTCCTTTGTTGATGTTGTTCTCATTGTTTGTGTGTTATTTTCTGATTTTGAGGGGAGCAACCCAAAAAGTTGCTTCTCTCTAAACTTTTACTTAATGTAATCATTCTTTTCTCAGGCGTGAGGCTAGCAACCCCACCCTGTAAACAAAAATTGCTAAAGAAACTTCAGTATGAACCTCTTTGCACCAAAAGAAAAAGTCTGTGTAGGAACATGGAACGTCCGAACTATGTACGAGACAGGAAAGCTGCCCAGATCGCCAACGAGATGAAAAGATACGGAATACAAGTGCTGGGAATATGTGAGAGCAGATGGAATGGGAGTGGACTCACCAAATTGTCAACAGGTGAGTCAGTGATCTACTCCGGTCACCCAGAAGATAACCACACGCACACCGAGGGCGTGGCTATCATGATGTCACCAACGGCAACGAAAGCCCTGATACAATGGGAGGCGATTTCGTCCAGGATAATGACCGCCAGGTTCAACTCCAAAGGAAGGAAAGTGTCAATCATACAATGTTATGCACCCACAAACAACGCAGACCTCGAGAAGAAAGAAGAATTCTACAGGCAACTACAGGCAACAATGGACAATACTCCAGCTGGCGACATGAAAATACTAATGGGAGACATGAACGCCAAACTGGGACCAGACAATACGGGAAGGGAACTCATCATGGGTAGAGAAGCTCTAGGAGAAATGAATGAAAACGGAGAACTCTTCGCCGACTTCTGCGCCTTCAACGAACTGGTGATTGGTGGCAGTGTATACAAGCACAAAGATATCCACAAGGCTACATGGGTGTCACCAGACGGGCAAACCAAAAACCAAATCGACTTCATCTCAATCTCAAGGAAGTGGAGGCGCAGCCTACTGGACACAAAAGCAAGAAGAGGAGCAGACGTTGGCTCAGACCACTATCTCGTACAAGGGACAATCCAAATCAAATTAAAAGCTTTCAGGGAATCAGGAGCTGCAGATAGACCACAAGCCAAGTTCAACACTCAAAAGCTGAAGGACCAGGCTACAAAGGACATCTTCATTGCAAGCATAAAGGACAAAGCCGAGACACAAATCAACACTAGCGAAGAGGTCGGCGTTGAAAAGCACTGGAACAACTTGAAAACGGTGTGGAGCCAAACCTGCATAGAAATTCTAGGCAGAAAAAAGAGACAGGACAAACAGTGGCTCACTACGGACACTTGGAAACTAATAGAAGAGAGAAGGACAGTGAAGCAAAAGATTATCCAGTGCACTGACGAGCAACAAAAACAGGAGCTGAATGCAAGCTACAATACACTGAACAAAAGAGTGAAGAAAAGTGCCAGGGAAGACAAAAGAAAATATTATGAAACC
Organism: Trichobilharzia regenti; assembly: GCA_944472135.2. Classification (NCBI taxonomy): domain Eukaryota; kingdom Metazoa; phylum Platyhelminthes; class Trematoda; order Strigeidida; family Schistosomatidae; genus Trichobilharzia; species Trichobilharzia regenti. The sequence continues at coordinate 82,187,767 of OX235262.1, read as the reverse complement.
ATGGCAAACGAAGCAGAACAAGCTGCAGGCAAAGGAGACCTCGCCACACTCTACCAAACAACTAGGAACCTTTCGGGCAAACGTTCGACACAGATTAAGCCAATAAAGGACGACAATGGAAAGTCAATCACCAAAGAGGTGGAACAGAGAAAGCACTGGGTTGAACACTTCAAAAGACTTCTAAATCGTCCGCCACCTACAACACGTCCAGCAATACCAACAACGGAAGCAGAACTACCAGTGAACACTGACCCCCCGACGAAATCAGAAGTCCTGAATGCAATCAAGATGCTTAAAGCTGGGAAAACACCGGGACCAGATGGAATCCCAGCAGAGGCTTTGAAAATAGACCCAGAGACAACAGCGGACTTGATGACACCACTGCTGGAGAAGGTGTGGAAAGAGGGCAAAGTACCCGAGGATTGGAAGAACAGTTACTTATTCAAACTTCCAAAGAAAGGAGACTTAAGTCAATGTAAAAACTGGCGTGGAATTATGCTTCTGTCCATTCCAAGCAAGATACTAAGTCGCATCATCCTGGAGAGAATCAAACAAGCCCTAGATGAAAAACTTCGTCCGGAACAGGCTGGATTCAGGAGAAACAAATCATGTATTGATCAAATCGCCACTCTACGGATCATCATTGAACAAAGCTTGGAATGGCAGTCACCTCTCTATCTCAACTTCATCGACTTTGAAAAGGCCTTCGACAGCGTCGATCGAGAGGTCATTTGGAAACTACTTCGCTACTACGGGGTCCCATCGACAATTATACACCTCATCCAACAGTTATACGACAATGCTGCATGCCAAGTAATCCACAACGGGAAACTTACGGAAGCCTTCGAAGTGAGGACGGGAGTGAGGCAAGGCTGTCTACTATCACCAATGATCTTCCTGATTGCAATTGATTGGATAATGCGACAGACAACGGCAACCAACGAGGGAACAGGCATAAAATGGACTGACACAAAAGACTTGGAGGATCTGGATTTCGCCGATGATATATGTCTGATTTCCCATAAACTGGAAGATATGCAAGTGAAAAGTAACAAGTTGGCAGAAGAAGCATCAAAGATAGGACTTCACGTGAACATAGATAAAACAGAGATGATGAAGATTCCTAGCCAACATCAACAACACAACAGACCACAATAAGCATAAATGGGAAGAACCTGAAAGAAACAACCTCCTTCACCTACCTGGGAAGCATCGTCTCAACTACAGGCGGAACTGACGAGGACATCAAAGCCAGAATCGGAAAAGCAAGACAAGCTTTCATTACTCTCAAATCTGTGTGGAGGTCAACAGCATCAGCATCAAAAATAAGATCCGGATTTTCAACTCCAATGTGAAGTCAGTGCTACTATACGGATCAGAGACTTGGCGAGTCATAAAGAGCATCTCAAACAAACTTCAAACCTTCATTAACAACTGTCTCCGCTCAATACTCAAGATCAGATGGCCAGAAAAGATCAGCAACAGGGATCTCTGGGAGCGAACCAATCAGGAACCGATTGTGAAACAAATAGGCAGAAAGAAATGGAGATGGATTGGCCATACGCTGAGGAAACCATCAAGTGACATCACTAGACAAGCCCTCGAGTGGAACCCGAAAGGGAGGCGGCGAGTTGGTCGTCCAAGGGTGACTTGGAGGAGGTCATGCGAGGAGGAGATGAAAGCATGTGGACAGACCTGGAGCAGGGTGAAAAAGTTGTCAGAAAACCGAAGTCAATGGAGGTGCGCAGCTGAAGCCCTATGTTCCTCTAGGAACTAAAGGATACAATAATAATAATAATAAAGTCATTAGTCACACCTTAATAATATTAACTTTACGTGCTCAGTTTAAACATTGAAAACGATTATTTCGACAGATTTCATAACAGGCAAAACTGATACATATTTTGAACAGATATTTCAGCTTAGAAACCCTGTTGAAAAGAATCGGAAGAATTGTCATCTCACGGCAAATTTACTTAGGTTAGGTAGTTCACTTTTATAATCCAGAAGAACAATTTCACTTTTTAAGTCTTTCAAGTGAAAAAGACTTATCTCAAAATTAAACAGTTATGTGCTGCCTAACACCTATTTAAACGCCTTCATCTATTTTGTCATTACAGTGAGACATAATCTATGTTACTGATATGTATCCACATATATATATTTTATGTGTGTGTGTGCATGTTGGTCTCTCTTGCTGTTTGCTCGCTTAGTCTGTGACCATTTCACTTGTGTGAACTTGTCTCCTTTAATAATGTATATTCTCCTTATATTATATTATATATAATATGAGTGTTTGTTGACAGTCCGTTGCTTGGTGACATATATCCATATATGGTTGTTGACATGTCTGCTATATTCGCTATGTATATTTGGATCGACACTCCATTATAATTAGCCATTCATGTTAAGACTGTCTAATGATTTGTTCCCACGCTTTGTCTGGAACATTCATATATATTTCGCATTCACAATCTTGTGGCTTTACTTTACTTACCACTTTGGTGTGAGACCATTTTATTTTCGTCTCCTTGTGTTTGGACAATAGAAGTATCATCGCAAACCTACTGGTCTTCTGATTTCCGCCTTCTCGCGTCAGGACTATTAGTTTCTCGACCAGACCATAATAACAATTTAGCGACGAGTACATAACAATTTGGCGACAGGGAAAACTAGTACATAACAGTTACCTCCAGCATATTTAATAAGAATACCTTGATATACTCTTTATCTATACTGGAACCTCTGTTTAATAAAGTATTATCTCAAAAATGCACCACCTATTCTAATTGTATCCCTAGTTGCTCAGTAATAAGCGCTTAAACATAAACCTGAACGTGCTGAAGACAGAAATCAGAATAGCTGAAAGACCACTGTGGAAGAATTCACTCAGGGTTTCGTATTACTTTACAAAACTTGAAACACAATGTATTTTTACAGTGAATTCTGTCTTGAAATTGTTAGTTTATGGCTTACTTTTTGCAATATTGAATGGTGACCATCACTGTTTTAGTCGGCTGGATAAGCTGAAGGTGTATAGTCAGGCATCAAGGCCATTTAATACATTATCACGTTACTTTCAGTTGTTCGTTAGCGGTTTCTAGTTAGCTAAGCTAGCTTATCCCAAATAACACTTCGTACTGTGAACGATCTAACTGTTGTTCTAAATTCAGCTTGCTATGTGTTTTCTGGTCTTCTTAGAACAATTACTTTGTCTTTCAGGGGATATATACACGTAGCAACATAATACAAATACCGTTTTTTCCCCGTGTGTCTCTTCGTTTGGTAAACAAGTTGAAGCAGGAAGTAACATGTTATCTAAAAATGTTCAAAGTGACACTAAATTCTACTTCTATAAAATCGTATTCATAAAAACTCGACTGCCTATAAATTCATAAACTATCTCAGATTTGTATTTATATATTTCAGTATAAATCCTGACAGACAAATATCACTAATTAAACATGGTATACTGGTTGAGTAAAAGTTCTTAAACTGGTCCAAACCAACTGATTATTAACAAAATCACAAAAGACGCTTAAAATCACTTGCAAAATTGTCATTAATACAATAAAACTGGGACTTAAAATTACCAGTACTGAAACATTTCAAAAGCCAATGTAAAAGACATATATATATATATACGCATATACAAATTTCCATCGAATTACCTGCCAAAACTGCCTCCAACAATACAATGCCATGTTCGTCCATACTTTTGATTAAATGTATTCCTTATAGCCGCAGCGACATCTTTATCATGTCTACACGTTGTCATTGCTTTCAAGCAGGCCTTTACTGCTTGATCTTGCATATCTGGCGGTAGATTTGTATTTTTCACAATAGCTCTGTGTGGTGACATGATATCTAATGAGAATAAGAAGAGGAGTTTACTGATATTTGATAAAGTTTATGCTTGTCAGTTATTTCTTTGCATACAATTTATATATATATAGGGCGTTTTCTCTACATTCAATTACAATTACCAACTATGTTTATATGAGATTGTGATTAAGTAGATACATAAGAAACACATGAGTAAGAGAAATAGAAAGAAAGAAAAAACACTTACAGAAATTAGAAATCACATGTATCATCAGCGCATGACTAAAACTTACTTTTATCAAAAAATTTCTTTGCCTTAAATTATCATTAGTAAGCTTCACTAGAGTTTTAATATTTTATAATGAAAAATATTTTTTAACGAGATGGGAATCCTCAGAGTGAAAATTCAACTTTCAACGTCCATTATTTGTTTTAACTTGAAAAGTTCTACAATGATAACTTTTTAACCAATCCAAAATTGTGTATGTGAAATGCACTTGGTGAACAAACTCATCACAGCTAAATTAATTTGGTCTCTTTCTCAAAAAGTACTATTTGCACTTGATGAATACTCGAGTAAAATGAATAACCACAGTCATGCATAGTTATATGATGAAGTTCCAGCTGACAAGTGGGTAATGAAACTCATTTCTTCAAGAAAAATCAGGTAGGCATAGACTTCTGTCTTCAACCGAAAATAAAGTTCGTGCAGGTCATAATACTTAAAATCTATTGATCAGGGCGGTATAAAATGGATATGGAATGCGAAGTAAGCCAACTAAAAACTGCTGATGAGGGGATCCAAGTGCTCGTGTTATTTCTACTAATTGTTTAATACGTATCGACCAATTCAGTTGTCTCTTCCTAGATGTTTAAACTGAAATATGTCTAAATGGCACAACACTACACGTGATTAAATTCATTGTATTTTTATCTTAGATAATAAGAATGAAAATACACGAAGTTTCTGAAATTAATATCATATGCTAGATACTTTAACTGAAAAGAACACTGTAATTTGCTAGTTCATATATCTTCTACTTCAGCGACACCAGAAGTGTTTCGGAAACGGAACTCCTGAGTAATTACACAGTCACATCTACTTTTCTGAATTCTCACTTTCGTATTTCTAAGTCTTTAAATTCAATTTGAAAAACATACTGCGCGACAAGTAGTAGAGGGAAATCAATCTTTATGCAAAATTTATTTTAAACTTATGGTATCAGTGGCTTGAAAATATCACTTTCTAAAGATGATGCTCTTTGCATACTTGTGCTATGAACAGACAAAGATTATGAATATACATCTAAATCTTCTAACGAAAAGAGGACATAAGATAATATAAAGGATTGAAATCCTTACCTTACATGTTTCTCATCCATCCGCACCTTGTACTGCACACCTAACAAGCTGCATATTTCTACCAACAGCTGCAATAGGAAATTGAGGGAACGAACCGACGCAGCAAGAACCTATTACTCAAAAAGTATACCGAAGAAAATGGAGATAGATTAGCGACACGTTAAGGACACCTCTGGATGACGTCATCCTATACGCATGAGTGGAAACCGGACAGGAAAAACTGAGTAGGATATCCACGAGCGACATAGGGGAGATCGTTGGGAGGTGAGGGCTTATGGGCAATCGTTGAAGTGGCTAAAAAGAAGTGCAAAGACCAGGATAAAGTCTGTATGTCTTATTGAAGCCTTTTTCTCAACTCGTAACCCAATGGTGATGAATGAATGAATTAATTGATTAAAATGTTGCAACCCAGTATTCTTTAGTATACAACTAGAGGCGAATAACTTTGTAAAATGCTTGCAGTTAGATCAGGAATATTTGCTCATACTTTTTAAGGTAAGGGGTGCATAGAAACACTGAAATCAGCAATAAACGTCATCAGGTATGAAGCTTTCAAACTAGGCTTTATGCTTTTCACCATTTTGCGACTACACCTAACTACAACTTTAGCTGAATGAATATCGTCTCAGAGCTTTTAATTTCTATCGGTTAGGTAAGAATCCGAAGCAAATAAAGATTACTGACCAATTATAACACATAAAGCGTACACATAATTAAATAAATAAACAATTATAAATTCCTTATATATTGTAATCTTTTGTAAGTGTTATCAAATATTACTTTGAAACATTTTTCTAAGAATCATTTGACCAAATCACATTTCACGTTTAATTTTTTATATTTAATAAATGACATAAAAGCTTATATTTATAATACAGGAAAATTCCCTAGCTCTGTAAATCTTTATTATATGATAGATTAATATTTGTAGAAAAAAAATCTTCACTAATAACCGTCAAAATAAGAAGCACCATTACAGCAATGCTTGTATCATGTGTGACACTTCTAAACATAAAAATGATGGAGACGATATATGAAGTATAAGGGGCAGATTAGAGAGGATAGATAATTCAGGTAGTTATAGGCATATGTCACTAATTAGTTTTAAATCACATATGGTATAGATTAGAGGACGGGACCATGGTAAGACAAATGAATGATCAAGAGTTTTTGAGGAATACTGAAATTTAGGCTTTAAAGAGGTGAGTAAGGTAAACGTTTTGCAGACGTATCCGTGTTTCTCTGTTTTCATCTTGAAAATCTTTTTATATGAACTAGTCACATTCTGCTTCTTTCCACTATAACTTTTGGCTATCCACCATAGAGCCATATGAAGAAGAGATGACGTTCAGCGAAGAGACTCTTTTCGGCGAATTCATTCACATAGCTGTAAATCCCCATTTATATATAATTATTCGTGTGCGTGTGTACATGAGGTTTGTCAAGTTTAGATAATTGATCAGGTAATACAAGAATGATCTAATACAGAAACAAGGTTAATTAGATAGCAAGTAAAGTAAGATTGAGTTAATAAGTTGGGTGACGTAATATACCTAACTAAAATGTTTCAACTTAGGTCAGGATAGCAACAGAGTTAAATACATGTAGAGACTAAGTAGAGGTGAGTTAGAGAATAATGCCACTTAAATTAGGACAAAAATGAGCTGATGAATTGGATGACGTAAGATAAATGGCTAGAAACTTAGCGTTGGTCAATTCAGTAACAGTGGTAGTGAGGTGTAGAAATTAAATCGGCTGGGGGTTGGGAACAAGAAAGTTGAAAATGTAAAATATTACAATTGAGAAGACAAAATAATACTAATGAAGAGACAGGAAAAAAAAGATTAGGTGAAAATTTTCTTGTCGGGTAATAAGATAGATTAAGTCCATTGCAAGTGTAGTGATTGTACGAACTTCTTCTGTACGCAGAGTTCACGGCTTAGCAAGTGATTTGTATCCACCATAGTTCATTTATTACTTCTAGTCGGTGTCTCCCTTCATACAACCTTATCAGTGCGTCGGTGGCACAGTGGTTAGGACTCTCGCCTACCATGCAAATGGTCCGAGGTTCGATCCCCTGCCGACGCACACCTGATATCTATGGTCGGCTTGCAAAATTTGGGCTACCGATATCCATGCTGAAAATTCCATACTTGTACCAAAAATACAGTGTGGAATCAAGCTGCAATCAAAAATAAAAAAATATTTAAAAAATACTACACATTCTGATAGCACTGTCGAATAGTAAAATGGACACAATCTATTTGTACAGATTATCTCCAACAAAAATGACAAACTGTCCATTTTTTCTTTATGTATACGTTCAAAATGTCCACTTCTTTAGAATTTTACCTTTAGAATCAGTATATTATTTGTGAGTTTAGATTTATAGTAGTAACATTAAGTAACAATAGTAATAGCTTTATCCTGGACAATGTCTATATATAATGTACAGAAGTTTTAGCAGATTTCATTGAACGATATTTTATCTTCGTCTAAAATCTTCAAATAAAAATATTGCTTGACAATAGTTAGCGTGGTACAGTGCTGTCTGACATGAAGTCTAAACCAATCCATTATGATACCTCCTCTTTGTCTCCTTTGAGAAAGGCGCGACATTCTGTTGAAAGCCAATTATAAAAAGTTCAAGAGTATAGCTTGGGACCCAAGGATATAACCCAAGAAGAGTTATCCCGTGTATCGATACACGTTGCAACCTATGACTATACTTTTTCTCAAATTTAGTAGAAACTTGCGAATGAGCAGGTTGTAAAATTTAAATGCTCAAGACAGTGAATAGTACCAGTACCGATGACATTTCGATTGATTAGAACAAATTGAATAACAGAAAATATATGCAATTTAATGATGCAGGTTTTTGGTAGCCCAAATCTTAAGAAGGCCGCCAAAAATAGTTACAAAGTGGGCAGAGTTAAAACGGTTACCTAAGTAAGGCCTTAGTCTATCTCATTCAAAATCAGAAAATCCATAACTCTAATCTTACACTATGGTTTTATTTTCGATAGTTTTTCTTTCAGTTTTTCATTCTGACACAGCATACTATCGAATTCCCTGGTCAGTTTGATTCATTCCAAACGTTTATCAAAACTGATAAATATTTTTTCAAAAAGTATGTCTGTAAATGTATACTTCTACTGTTTTGCATTTCGTAGCCTACATCTAAGTCTTAACTTCATGTTTTTTTATTCAGTCATTTATTAGAAAGCGCTTTTAGTCAGGGTGAGAGAAACTCAGCATGTACTGTACATATTTATGTGCCTACTCGTAACTATGTGTGCAACTCGATATCGTTTAGTTCGATTCTACTCCTGCATCGAACAGGACTACTGCATTCACATGCACATGAATTCGTCCAATCAATGTTCTCAATCTTGGCACACAAAAATGAATAATTTATTTATCGTTTGTTAATCTACATTTATGTCCACCGATGTGAAGTTAAGCTACTAAAATCGATTGGATCACTCAAACTAGGTAAATAAGCTATAAATTGAGGTTTTTAACAATATCTGTAATACTCTCTTTGACCGGGTGATTATTATCTTTACCGTCTACAAGAAAAGGGCATTGAATTACTTTGTTTACTTCAAAAATGGATCTTAAAAAAGCAGTAGTTAAAAATGCTGACATGTCAGAGGATATGCAGCAATTCGCTGTAGACATTACAGCTCAGGCTATGGAAGAGCATAATATTGAAAAAGATGTTGCCACTTTTGTTAAAAAAGAATTTGATAAGAAATATGGACCTACATGGCATTGCATTGTGGGAAGAAACTTTGGAAGGTATGTATGCTGCTAATGGTAATTTAACATAAATTTTAAACAATGTGAACTTTTATTATTTGATTATTGTGTCACTGGTGTAAATAGATGAAGTAACCAAAAATTAAATTACTAACACAATTATGATCCATAAATCTTAGATCCTTTGATAACCAGTATGGTCTTGATTTGCTCATTGGGTAACTAGTCTTGTATACAGTCTGAATGAAAAGTAGACTGATGTAGTTACCCAGTGTCATAAAGGAGTGAAACAACCGGATAATCTTAATTTTATTAATTATTCCTAGTATATATCAGTATAAAATGTATTCGAATTAAGCCAACCTCTACATTATCTCATCTGTACTAACATACTTCAGTTTTGATTGACCACTTTCTTTCGAATACTGAAATACAGTTAATCCTATCCATAAAAATGCTTAACATGACTATATACTTAGCGTACTTCTCATTCCAATGTTATATAATATCTAGATGTGAAGGGTTGCTTGGTTCAGAAGACAGTTAAGTATATCTTCTATTAAAATGTTCTTAGTTGCTTTTAGTACTTATGCGGACAAAGTATGAACCAGCTTCCACTATAGGTGGTATGGATAAGAATTTCAAAGGCAGGTTTAGAATGGCAAAAGAGACTCTCATTAATTTTAAGTCAGTCTGGAAATCTACTGCATTCAACATACAGAACATGATTCAGACTTTCAACACTAACGTCAAGTCGGTCACTTCTTCTATGTAATTCAGAGACTTGTTGAATCACAGAAAGCATTTCTAACAGGCGACTGAAGACTTTCTCCAACAGCTCTTCTTGTTTCATATTAAACATCAAATTGCCAGAAGGAATCAGCAACAAGACACCCTGGAAACGAACCAACCGAGAATCTGTTGCTTAGCAGAAGTAAGCGGAGATGGATTGGACGTACACTGAGGAGACCGTTGGATGACATTGCACGCCAAAACTTCGATTTGTACATAGACAGGAAATGAAGAGTGGGGCGTCCGAGGAGGAAATGGAAATCGTATGAGGTGGAAATGAGAGATGATGGATAATCGTGGGACCAGCTAAACTAGAGTGCAGAGAACAGGATGAAATGAACGCGGAATGTTAAAGGCCCATGTTCCGCTTTGTTTAAATTCAACTTAAAAATCTGGAAGAATATAAGTTAAGTGGAGATGAAAGAGTATATGCTACTCAGTAAAGGTTTTACGCCAGGTATCTCAAGTACTTATATAACTTGAATTGCTATTGTTATTTGTAGATATTAATAAAATACCGTAACTCCGTAGAGCGAGATGTCAGAGATAAGTTTCTTCTAATTATTATGCATAGTTAGTATTGCTTGTTAAATGGTTGTAACTTTTTATTTTTCATGTTATATTCACTAGGAAATGTTTTTTTATAAATACAGTCACATTCACGTGTAAAACACAATTTCATCTTTTACGTTTGTTTATTTTATTTTCATAATTTTAGCTACGTGACACATGAAGTGAACCACTTTATATACTTCTACTTGCAAAATGTTGCCGTTCTTCTCTTCAAGTCGGGTTGATACAAATAGTGTTCAAAACGTAAATAAATAACCTTTCTTATAATGAATCTTTGCAAAATAGAAATATGTTTGTTTTAAAAATCATTCCTTCTTACTAAATAAAAGATTATTCACAGAAATTTGAATATATTACCACAATGGTTTTTAGTTAGTGAAAGAATCTAGTATATGGAAAGCTGTATGAAATAATTCTCTCATGAGAAGGTCACACTGTGATTATAGAGGTTGAGATGGAAAAAGTTGGTCACCATAAGTTTCTGTCAAGTTATCGAGTTATCGTGTAACTGATGCATTTGAGTGATGTATCAGGTGAAGGCAATATTAATTTATTAATTTTTCCCTCACGTTCCCAGTGGAACATAGGGCTTCAAGCTAGGGGCTTAAAGTTTCTGTAGCAGTGTTTATTTTTACAGGATGGAGTTGCTAGCCTCGTACCTGAAGGCAATATTAGAGAATGAAAATTCATGTACACATACAGAGCCTAACGAAATGTCTATTTGGATATTTCTTGATTAATGGAAGGTACTATAAGTTCTGAGAAAAACTGTGATGACTACCTGAATCGAGAGTTATGTTATGGATTTAGATAAGATTCACCTCTTCATCTGGTAGGACTTGTAGGATGTTTTAAAACTTTGTCAAGCATAGAATAAAAGGGAACCAGTTTGGAATACGGCTAACATATTCAAAATATTTCAGTATAGTGAAGATTAATCCGAATGTAGCTGAATATCTCAAGACTAGTGAGATTCGACTATTGGTTGCATATTAGGAGCAAACTGTTAGTGGAGAAAGCATACGGACAAGTACTAATTCATATGGTGTAATAAACAAAGGACGCAAGTGAAAGACAGCAAAGAAAATGATGCGGATAGTTATGATACTAAAAATAAAAGACAGAAATAGAAACGACGGCAAGATATTGATCACAACTGAATTTTAAATCATGTTCAAAGTAAAAGCTGTGGATGAAAAGTTGTCGCTTATAAGAGTGTTAGAGGTCTCAGAGGTACAAACAATGTGAAAACATAGAGTTTTGGGGGAAGCTTCTTTCGAATTCGTAAGTGAATTTAAATGTCTTTTCCTTAGTGGCTGAGAGACCAGTCTTGAAGACGTGCTTACTTCCAGTAATCTGAACTGACCCAAAATAGACTCACTGTAGACATACAAGATAACGTTTCTTGACTCCATTAGATAAATCGTATCCTGGTCAACTACATATTTTGGTCTACAGGTACTACACAACTGAAGTTGGTAGTCTATCTTTTTAGATATTGGAAAGTATCGGAAAACAGGAGAACATCAAGAAAGTCGCCTTTTAAGACAACTCATATAAATCGTATATATGGCATGTTTTGTTTGGATATAGGTTTTATGCGTTATTCCATTCTATTCAACTAGAATCCTCCTTTAAAGACCGATCTGTTTATAAAACGATTCCGAGCTGCAAATTTTTCAGATCCCAGTCAAAATCAGCTGTCATCAGTTCCCCTTTGTGAATGAGTAGCAACCAACTGTGTGTATACACAGTTGCAGTTGTATGCTAAGTAAATAAAATCACTTAAAAAGAAATCCATTCTCTGCATTACTAGTTTATACTTCCATATCTACATTGGTATTTTCCACTGAATAATACTGCATCTAAATTCAACAGTTTTGATGAAGAATCTTACTAATCATAACTGGCTTGATTCAACTGTCATTATTTTGCTTTCAAGTGTCAACAATACATTTTCGTTCATCAGGTAAACGACATCTTTACAGGTAGACGTGTGGAAAGATGATCCTTATTAACTACTGCAGTATGACTTTCTGGTTGCTATAACCTAAAAGGTAGTTATAAACCGCGCGTCTGTGGCGTAAATATAACAAATAAACAAACAAGTTTGAATAAAGAAAGAACGAACATATTTGCAGGATAATACAAGCTCGTTTTATTTCTTGGATGCTCTTTAACTACGTACATCCCAAAATAAATCTATTATATGCTACAAAATTGACACAGAAACGAAATTTAAGTATTCATATAACCATCTCATCATTCATTCACCGTTTGGTTTAAGGACTCAGAGCTTGATGCCATCCTGTAGTCCTCCCAGAGTGTCTTCTATCCATCTTCATTTCCTTTTGCATATTTGTTGGGCAACACGTTCTGGTTTGGCTCGTCGCCAGCTGTAGTTGAAACAAAGCTGTCTAGGTAAGTAAAAGAAATGACTTCCTTTCTGTTTCTCCTGTTGACAGTGGTAGATGTCGGATGTTGTCAGTGGGGTATCTTCATCACCTCTTCCTTCTATATTTCCACGTGAAGTCCTTTCGTTGCTGCCTCTTCTAAAGAATAGCTAATCACTATTAATATTTAGTATTTTGAAAAATTAGCCTTGCATTGCTCATTTCCTCTTACATAAAAAAGTCCTTAAAATAAGATGAGAAACTCTTTAAGCCAAAAGCAAATTGAACCTCCTGAATGTAATTTTACAAATCTGTAGCTTTTTGAAATTTCTAATCAATTTAGTGAGTCCATGACCAGTACTATATTTATTGTTAATGTACTAACTGGATGCAATATTGTAGTAAAATGCTAAGAATTCCATTCTGTATCACAAGTACTGATTTGGAATAAAGCTTATCTTATCTTATCTTACTTCACAGGTGCCTACTTTCATGAACATCATTCCAGTGAGTTTAATGAGAATTAATCTTAAATTACAAAGTACTAATGGGTTCAATTGAATTTTTTTTATTTTCCCGTTGATTGATCCAGATGACGAGTCCCAAATTGGACGAAATGTGCATCCTGGATTACACTGCTAGTCACCATCCACCAATGAAATACTAATGAGTTCAGTTAATTTATATAAAAGTGTTCTATGTATAACATGAAAATAACTGGACTTTAGTTCACTATAAAATAAAGGGATTACTCAGTTCTTTGTCTACTTATTAGAAATACGGAAAATCAGTTAGATTTTACTTAGTGTATATTGCAACGTTTCAAATGAATCATGAACCATAGTATAGTTCTAATATTTTTTTTGTATTAAATATGTGACACGTGATATGCTCTCTCTCTTTTTACCACCATGATATAGTGAAATCATGAATGAGTATCAAATCTCACTGTTTTTCAATATCCTGTTAATTATTTCATATTGATGACAGGTTTATCTGTCTCATTAACCAACTAATAACTAGTCAGGAAGTACTTCAACACATCTCTTATATTCATAATCATAAGACATAAAGTAATACAATGAGTTGTATACCTTTCAACAATAATCAACATACCAATACCAGTAGAATCAGTAAATATTGTTAAATATTGATCAATATTTACTCAGTAATCAATAATCGTATAATTTAGGATATAAATTCTACCTTACTGAAGATTCATCAATTACACATACTTGAATCTAGGTAAGAGATGATTCTCTAAAGGGGTTTAAATTGTAAACCGATCACTTGAAAAACTTTAACAGGGTCAGGGAATCTGTCCAGTAAATTCAACTAAACAACAGGAAACTTAAGTACACAGATAAGAACAGATACGTATAGAGCATAGTATGTTACGATGCACTATCAGTAGTTTTCACATGTATCAAAGACACATGGATGATACTTTAATCAAATGCGATGAGAACGCCAACATCGAGATGATAACTAGGGAGTTCAACAACTACCATCATGCTATCCAGTTCACGTTGGAGTCAGAGATGAACACGGAACTTCATTCATTTCGGATGTTTTGCCAAAAAAGAGATCTGACGGTTCCTTTCAAAGATTAATCTACAGGGAACCAACACAGAATGGTCAATACAAGAATTTTCATAGTTGGATCCCTTTGAGAAGAAAGAGAAATCTGATCCACTCCTAATCCTCAAGAAAAAGACGGATATCTGCCAGTGATATAATCGATGACGAACTGGAGATACTCAGACATGTCCTCATGGAAAAATGGATATTCTTCAAGTTTCATCGAGAATAACATGAAAGTAAGGCGAAAACCGGAAAGAACCCTAACAGTGCAGACGAAAGTGCTATTCATGAAAGTTAATTTTAAGGTGATACTACATCTGAGATTCTGAAGAACTGCTTATCCAGATTACTGAGGAAAGCCTTATTTGCTGCTGAGCTACGGATCAATTTCTACAACCGACAAATGATCAGTCTATGTGTGAAGAAAAAAGTGCTTTTTAGGCCACTTCAGTGTGTGTTTATAAATCCACCCGCTCCTGAGGAGCCGCACAATGAGCACACTTTCCAAACTCACCTCTGACCATTATTCGGCATGGTTAGCAAAAGGACGATACAAGACATTGACTGTCTCAATTCTCGAGCACCTGATGAACTCAAACCCCGTAGCGCCACCAGAGTTGTCTTTCAAGATTATCTACAAGCTAGAGCCAAATGGTACAAAAGGGCGTCAGGTTTCAATATTTGTGTATGGTGTAGGCGTCGGCAATTCGTCAATACAACTCCGAACTCTGAATGCAGAAAACGTTTGTCCAGTCTCTTATTCTATCATAATCTCGACCTTTTCATTAATCGTTCCCTGTAATTTTGTTATTTTTAATGATTACTTTGCTTTTAGAAAATCAAAAGAAGTGATTCAGCGAAGAGACTGTTTTTAACGAATTTACTATCAAGCTGTACAATCGTATGCATATTGTTTTTAAAAAGTTATATCCGGTGAGGGGATCAAATCATAGGTTTGAAAGCATAAAAAAATAATAGTATGAAATGTAATTAAATTGTTTGTGATTATAATCATAGTTAAATGTCAAGTGGCAAAACAATTAATGTCATACATAAAATAATTCATAGGATATTTGGGACTTGAAATGGGTGTGCAATTATAGGATTAGTAGGCAAATCGAATAAAATAAAAACATTACGTAACACTGTGTGAAATTTAATAGCAGAATTTAACATTGCAAAACAGAAGTGATTTAGAATGACGAGTGGAACGAATGAAATAATACCGGTGATAGTTCAAAGTGAGAATAGTAATAATAACAACTGACATAATAAAGGGAGAGTATACAAAGTGAATAAACAAAACGAAAAAATTAGTACAGCCAAAATATGATTGCGGATTACCATACTCTAGCATAGAGTCATTAAGACTATGAAAATTGTAGGGGTTGAACGAACTTTTTCTGTACACAGAGATCTGGCATTTCTGCTTCGATAGTCAAGGCTTCAGCAATGCAGATGAGTCGGATACATAGTGATTTGGGTAAATTACTTCTCGCCTTGTAGATGACTTTAAAGTTGGAGGTTATAGAGATAAAGTGATCATTATTGACCAGATACTCAATGATCGTACTTCTTATTGATTCAATTCCACCCCTTCGTAATCAGGCAGGACAGTGTTCTTCCAGCTTCTTGGACAAAACTTGAGTCGAACGAACGATGTACCTAGCTCCACAAAAGCAGGTGAATTGATGAATTCGCACAGAGTTGGTCGACTTCGGGATCTTGTCCTCCAGGTTATTGATCAGTAATGGTCGACTGATAAAAGCTATTCTCAAAGATGCATCAGGGAATGTTCTTCTCTGGGACTGTGGGGTCCTTCTTTTAATGATATCGGAAGCCAAATCACCTTTTAATTCTAAGCTCATGTAAGTATTTTCTTGGGTACGCATGATAAGTCACATTTCATAGGATTGGAATGTACATTCTTGTCTATAAAACGTGGTGGAAATCTATTTTCTATTTTTCTTTATTAATTAATTCACTAGTATCACTAATACATGTTCCTTTTGTATTTTTTCTCACCCTCTTCACATTTGTTAAATGGACACTCAACCACCTCTCTTCTCACTCAATAACAATTTTAACATTATCAAATTTCCAACCCTCCCTTCTTTTCTGACGTTGCGAACTAGGTAATTTGTAATTTTTCTTTACTTTTTAAGCTGCTTCTGAGTAATTATATCAACTATGTCAGACCCCAGTTACTCAGTAGTAGACTACTATACATTTTCGGTAAATATAAATACGACTGTACAGCCTCTGAAGCTGATTTCATCAATAAAGAAACATTTTCTTCACTGAACTGTCTTTTATTTTCTTCATGACAGATAAGAATCTGTATTGAGATTATTTTCAATGTAGATATCACTAACCAATGTCAGTTACAGAATCAGTAATAACCAAAAGTCATTGAATAGTCCCTTTATCTTAGTTTTGAGGCTCTTCAGCAGTGCTCATCCACAGCCACACTGAGGATAAAATCAAGAACCTTCAAGTTGCTAGAAAATTCCACTGACTCGTGGGATAGAATGTGAATTCGATACTTACCAGCTGCAGTGCTTGGCACTACATTACGAAGTGATAGAAATTAGAGTTACTAGGTCATTGGATTCCATTTCAGTTATATGAGTCACTTCGTGTCAATCAAGTGAATATTCATCTTGTAGAACACATCATTCTACCCTGTTCAAATAACGTACACTACATGCTGACTAATGCAGCTCACACTTCTTACTCAGCTATAACAAAACAAAAGATTTCCTCAAAATAAAGACAAAAAACAATTTGTTAATAACTGTGTTTGCAAATTCTTCATGACATTTTCCTGGAATTGTTTTCTGTAATAAGTAGAGTTTCCTTTTTTTTCTTCCCTAGTGTCTTGCAACTCCCCGTTCTTTGTGTGATGGTGTTTCAGGGAAAATCGGTGTTACAGATGATTTAGTCTAGGAATCGTGACACACGTAATTGATTGGTTCTTGAAGATTACCTACATTTATCAACATTAACATTGAAGGTGAGATACTGAAGATTTCTAAAATTCGTCATCCACCGCTAAACGTCAAGCAGCAACAAGCTCAAATTGTTAATCTTAGTACAAAACTGAATCCACTGAAACTTGATCTCTTAACTCAAAGTGACCACTCGTTAATTTTTTATCATCCATTATTTTATACGTTTCTGGTTTAACTTCTAATTCTTTTTCTTTCTCATCTTTTTTTCCATTACGTACGATTTATTTAACACAATCGGTCAACACCAAAACTGGGGACTAGACACATGACATCGGTCGCCACCACGTGACCACCCCTTTTACTACCAATAGCCACCAACTCTAGCTTATTTCTTTGTTGTAATAATAATAATAATGTCACTTTGATGCATATTTTAAAATTTAATTGGAAAAATAGCATACCTTGCCAATATAATGTACTGTATTCTAACTACTCACTCGTGATTATCGATTAGAGCATACCTCAAGGCTAATGACACGTGCTCTTCATTTATTTGCTCTAAATGATAACACGGTTCATTATGTTACCCTAAGACTTATCTTTATCTGTCTTTCTCTATGTGCCTTACTCCTTGAAACTTTAGTTTCATTTGACCATTTAAATCGTCTTGAAGGCACAATCTGCTCACATTCTTCAATAAGTATGATGCTATGCACTTGAATCAATTATTTATTTAACCAATAAGAAACAGATAGAAAATAAGAGAAAAACTATACCATTTCTGTTGTTTTATCATAATACACCCTAGAAACGAAAGAGACTTGAACTTAATCACACAACGAAATGATAGTAATTTGAGAAGTTCAGATTTTTCAAAAGTACTGAGTCATATTTATATTTCAATCAATATCATAAGCAGTTTTTACCTTTATGAATGTAATATTCTGTATGAGCATCAGTGCCTGCATACAGTTTTCGTAGAAATGACGTTCTACCAGTAAATGGAATGAATTCGAAGTTATTTATATTGAAGCGATGAACACCATTTAAATTCATTGACGTAGAAAACACGAACAACTTTAATATATGGGGATTTTAGCTCAGCCACCAACCAATGATATCGGTGAATGTTTATCCTCATGCTCGACTTAACGGATCCAACAGGACACGATTTCTCACTAAAAATTCAGGCAACTTTGTCCAGTAGCCAGTCACTAACGAGAGTCAGATTAATTTTATGGAGTTATTTTGTAGGGATTTTATTTCTTTTGAGGTTTGGTCACGGATTGATGTCAGGAAGAAGTTGCCTGGAGTTTTAGTAAGAATTTGTGACTAGTGGGGTCAATAAGGTTGCGCGTAAGGACAAATACCCCCGTATGACAGCGGCTGGTTATCTCGCTAAAATCACAGATTGATAGAGGTTGGGATTTATCGGCTTTTAGATCAAGTCCTAGTGGTTGAATAGTTTATATGATCGCCTTGTAACGATAAGCACCTGGATTCTCACACCAGTGGGTCTGTATTGATGAAGAGTCCCGAACTGAAACGAAACTGCTGTCTGTGATCCCTGGTTTTCATTGATTCTGTAAATGACATCAGTCCGCGATCAAACTTGAAAAAAATCAAATCCCTACAAATTAACTGTTGAAAACTTTAACATAATGTCTCACTGACTCACCGTTAGATAACAAATCAACGTGCATCAAGCTTAGATGAACAATCATAGTTGAGCACCGACATGTTTGTAGTATAAGGATAGAACTCTGTGGCAGAATATATTCTCATGACAGTATAATTTATCTGTTATATCACACAATGATGTGGTATTCATTTACTGACGACTTTTCAACGAAATTTTATCGCTCATAGCCATCTCCAGGTATTCGCAAAGATTTCTGACTTTGTTTATATATTTCCCATTTGTTAACTTAATTAGTAAAAATATCTTCCATTCCTACTCCTATAGCTCGAGGAAAAACATTCAGTGATCAACTCCTGTCTTTACATAACTGTATCACTTTTCTAAGAGTACAACTTCGTCGTATGTACGTCAAAGTATGACTATGTTGAGTTTAATTTTCGCTCTTATCGGTAGCTACTAAAGTGTTTTGGATTATCTATACATCATCAGATAATCTGGTTGTGATTTCTCCACATTCATCAACTTGCAAGTGAAATTTACTGAACATTTCGTTATACAGACTAAAGGTTATTCAGTAGAGCTTTAGAAATCCTATCAAAAATTGAAAAATGCAACAAAATATGAAACACAGACACTCCTGTGATAATTATTATTTCTGTCACTTATCTTTGAAAAGACTCGGACTGTGAAAGTGTGTTGATGTGTGGTGTTACTCACTTAATAATATGTCACTACGAGGATATGTGTGTTAAAGTGAAATAAAACTTTCTCATAATTTCTGCTATGCTGTAGGAAGAGACTGGTAGCTACTCACCGTCAACGGGTACAGTGAAGGCTATAAGCCTTACTCACCTTGAAGCCTTAATGAATTAAATTAGGGAATAGTGACCACAGTCAGCGACTAAACAGATGACCACCCGAACACAGAGAAGCAAACTTTAGGTACTTAATTTTACCTATGAATGAATAAAATTTGTAGTTGATTGGTAGATGGTGACTGGCAGTGGAATCCAGGATGCGCATTTAGTAGTATTTAAGACTCATCCACTGGATGTACCTGCTTTCCCTAATGAGTGATGATGTTCCCACCGAAGCTCGAACCCAATGCCCGTAGTTTGAAATGCCAAAGCATTATCCACTGGGTCACCTGAACCACGAAACCAAACACTCCGGTCCAATCGATCGACGGGAAAGTCTAAATTGAATTAAATGAATAAAATTTATATTCGCAGAGGATTATTTTTCCCTAAGATGCTTAGCAAAAATTTACCAGTCTCCTTCGCACCCGCTTAAAGAGATTCAGAACCAATATCTACTCTTGTGTTCGACTGTATAGCCGTAAACTATACCACATTTTACAGCTTTTATAACCCAAATACGAGATTTTCGAAAACTCCAATAACCTATGGGATTTATATTGCATCCCTCTTATATTATTATTCCCATGTATTCTTAGTGCAACATAAGGCTTCAACAACATATCTCCATTTTTTTTCTGTTCTCTGCAGTCCTTATTAGATGGCTTCAAAACTGCCTATAAGCTCTCACCTCTTTCTCACATGATCGCCTCCATACTACTCTCGGACACCGAGCTTGCCGCTCTTCATTCGCCTCTATACGATTGCCATAGTTTCTTGTCGTTTATCTTTCCTGACTAGCAGTCGAATGTTTAATAGGCGGTGAAGTCATTTGTTGATAAAATTTCTCAGCAATCTGCTCAAAATCCTTTTCGAGACTCTCCAAGTCTGTGAACTATGCAGAAGAAGTGATTTAACTTTTGCGTTAAAAATCCTAATCTTGTTCCTGATGCCAAGTGCAATAGCTTTCCAGACTGATTTCAGAGTAATAGAGGTTAGTCTTACCATCTCTTTTCTCCTTTCGACAGCATCATCCATACTTCGTGTAGTTGAAACGATGATGTCCAGATAAGTGAAAGAGGTAACCTGCTTCAAATTTTTCCTGTTGGTAGCGATTGGCGATTCTTGTTCTTGGTTAGTTGTCCTCATCAACTTTGTCTTCCCTACAAAAGTACCACCAAAATCTATGTGGTGGTTATCTTTTTGAGATATCTGTCCCCCTTGACAGCAGGATATTACTCACTTACCAATCCATATTGATTCACTTCTTGCTAGCCTCGATCGTTGCGTAACTCGTATGAACTTAGCAGTACTTTAGTCTGATATCTGCTCACAAAAACTTTCTGAATGTTCATGATTATCAAAGTGATTGACCAATAGTGTACACATCACATAGTATCTAAAATCCTAGGCTCAGTAATCATGTATTGATTAACCAGAAGTCGGGAGGAACAAACGAGGGGAAATTAAGCAGGCTTTAGACCAGGTAGAGGGTGCATAGATCATATCTTCACTCTCCGACAGATTCTAGAACACAGACACACTTTTCGGCGTCCAACAATTGCCACATTTCTCGACTTGAAGGCGGCCTTCGACTCCGTGGATTGAAAGGTACTATGGCAATGTTTGACTGTGGGGGGAGTTCCAAGAAAGTACATTGCACTAATCAAGGCACTCTTTACAAACTCACGTAGTCGTGTAAGGGCTTATGGCGAATTGTCATCTGAATTAATAACAACCAGTGGTGTCCGGCAGGTATGTCCACTTTCCCCATTCCTGTTTAACTTCATCATAGATATGCTAATGGAAGTATCCTTAAATGAACGTAACGAGTTAGGAATCGACTTGCTACCAAGGAATAGTCTTATAGACTTAGAATATGCATATGACATAGTCCTGTTAGGTGAGGATGCTGACAAAATGCAGAGTTTTCTGAACACCTTGAGCAGCAATCTGCGTATGTTTGGCATGCGATTCGCCCCTACAAAATGTAAGATGCTGCCACAGGACTGGACTACGTCGACTCCTAGCTTAGTGATAGCGAGTGAAGTCATAGAACATGTTGATCACTTCACCTATTTGGGAAGTTGTATTAGCACCAACGGACTGATTGGCGATGAAATCTCAGCACGGATCCAAAAAGCTCGAGCTGCTTTCGCTGACTTACACCATCTCTGGCGTAGGCGTGACATCCGGTTATCAACCAAGGGGCGTGTGTACTGCTCAGCAGTTCGCTCTGTCCTTCTCTACGGCTCTGAAACATGGCCAATACGAGTTGAAGACATGAAAAGGTTGACTTCTTTCGATCATAGATGTCTGCTATCTCTTTCTCACGTTAGGTGATTTAATAAGGTAAGTAGTGTTGACGTTAGGCGTAGAGTGCTGGGCAAACAGGGGAAATCAATCGACGAGGCTATAAAGTTACATAGATGGCATAGAGATGGCTAGGTCACGTGGTGCGCATGCCCAACCATCGCCTCCCCCCGGCGGGCATTACTACCTGATACAGGTGTAGGTTGGAAAAGAGTAAGTGGTGGTCAAACAAAAACATGGCCTCATCAATCCATGAAATCCTTGACAGTTAAACTGAGTCAGGTAGGGAGATGGGTTGGGGTCCTCGGGACTCTAGGAATCAATGGCTGGAGACAATAGGTGACATGGCTCAAAATCGTTGTCAATGGCCAGCGCAGATGTATTCAGTCTCTGTAATCTTTCATATTCCTTTCTACCATTACCCATTCTGTTTCACTCTTATACTTGTCAGACTGTATTGATTCTCTTCACTCATCTTCTTATCTACCTCTGTGTGCTATTTGGAACGTGGCAACTCGACCTGCTGCACTTCGGTGCCAAGTTCTATGTTGAATCCAGACAGACAGACAGACAGAGACATCACACTGGCTGTTCTGTTTCATTTGTCAGGTTGTAAACCATGGTGGTTATTCTTTATCTTGTTCCCTTGGTACTATCCCACAGAATTCTGCATCAGAAGTAATCTTTCACTCATCAAGTATAAGTAATCATAGTATATGAGGCTTTTTCTGATTACTTTTTAGTTCCAAATCGATAAGCTGTAGGCCTAATTTTTCCTGTTCTCTAACGGTTATATGAAACATCCGCTATTTGAAAGTTCTGGATAAGACTGATATAAGCTCAGTAAGCCATATTTTTCCAGATAAACCATACATATATTTACATCAAGATACTCAAATATGTTCATCAAACTAACTGTATAAAATTCCTCTTTTGTCCAGCATATAATTAGCGAATTCTTAATTATTTTCATTTTTTAGCATTCACGTGCTTGTTCATCACAGAGTTGACCATTTTTCTTTCATCGATTACTTTTTTCACAATTCTTGACAATATGAACAATCTCAGTTTTGGTTAGGATGCAACAGTGGATACATTGGATACTACAGGTAATTTTAAATGATAAATTTTGCACGATCATCATCTCACTTGGTACAAAAAGTATATATAAAGATGTACAATAGTTTCGCAATAAGCTCGTGTCGATTATTATCCTAATATATCTGAACGTTATGTTATCAAATATCAAACAGCATTAGGGATGTCAGATTCTTATCTAATACTTAGCACCCCGGCACTTTATTAAATAATCACGCTTTAAGCGTTGAATTATGGGTTGTACATTGCGGTCTTGGATCTCATTGTTAGACACCATCCATTGAGTGGTACAGTTGAATAAAAGTCCCATTATAAGCTTACAATAATTTACTAAAGGCATACAACGTATAATTTGTGAAAAGTAAGGCTTATCTATAACCATGTGAATGTCCAATTTTAAACACTGACCTTTCACAGATTGGTGACATTGGTGATAGGATACAATACATTAGCCTTAGTAGACGCCATCAGCCCGATTACCCACTATGTAACCTGTAGGTACCGATAACAAAACACGGACCAAAATGGTTCAGTTATTTAGAAATGTCCGTGGTTGTCCGTCTGTAACGATATGATGGAGTGTATATTATGTCTTTTGACGGCCAGTTTATGTTCATGAAGGCAAAGACGAAGTGGACGTCCACTTTGGCTAATGTAGTGTTTTTCACAGTTGTTACAATTTATTTTGTAGGTAATGTTGGTTTTATCTCGTTCGCTGTTGAGTCTTTTGGTTGACATAGAATTGAGTGAAGTGACTTTGTAGGTTTGCGAACGACGTCAATTCCTAAAGGTATGAATAGTCTTGTAGTGATTTCTGAGATATCCTTTATATATGGTAAGGCGATTTTCTTCGTACTTTCCTTGGGGGCTTTTGAGGGCGGATGATTTTTGATTAAGTTCCGTGGTTACCGATTCTTTTGGAAGACGTCCACGAGATATTTTTCTGCAATTTTCCCTAAGGTAAGAGTGCTACAATATGTTATTAAATGCGCTTACCTCAATAGCAGAAGTTTCAGCTAAATAGATAATAACTTGAAAATATCTGTATGTTATAAAATAACTCATCACCAAAGACATCTTCTAACTGAGAAACCTAATTTTAACTGTCCATTACTCCCAGTCTTTCCAATGGTCCTGTGACCGATGTCAGTTCATGATTAAATCCTGAAACCAATCAAATTCCTCCAAATCAACTCTTAAGTATGTATGTATTTAATATTGTTTTATATCACATTTTAAATTTCAAAAATTCAAACATTTGATGCTACTCCTGTTAGTGAATCTCCGGTTTAATCACATAAATTAGGAGGTAAGAGGGATAGAATTAGTGATAATATCAAAGTTCTAATAATAAAAATTATAAGAGAGTTAATCAATGTAGATATGTGTAGTGATTATATGTGAGTATTAAAGTGGAGATGAAGAAATAATTTTGTCACAGCATTCAGATTATAAAATACTTCATTCGTTCATTAATAAATAAATCGTAAAAATAAAAGGAAAATGTCTGATTAAAACTGAATGTGTTTATGAAAATGGTAAAACTACAAATAGGAATAACATTCACAAATATTCGGTGTAAAGAAGAAAGAAAATGATCATAATCTTTTCTATTTCAATTAAAAAGAGGCACAGACATAAGAAAGACGTCTCATAAAGCTCTCCATAACAGGCAAACTAGACTGGAGAATTTAGATGCCTTTCCCCATTTCCTTTCTTCCTGAGTGAAACAGAACTTAAAGTTTCAGCTTTGAAGTCTCAGTACAGGTGTGTTTTTATGCCTATTACCTTTCCCATATATGTCAATCGTGAATACGCAAACCTAGATTACAGCGATGGTACGCTGTATGTAATAGAACAAGCAGAACTCTCATTATTGCTGTACTGGACATTCATTATGCCGGCTAGTTTTGATCTGCAGTGGAGTTCACTGTATCTGCTCAGTGTTCAAGAAGGTCTGGATGGCTTTGTCAAGTGGTTCTAAAAGTGTAAACATCTCCACATAAATAGTTGTGTAAGTGTGTACAGAAGTGACTAAAAGTTTATGCTTCATTTATAGTGGGTTTATTAGTGGAGAACAAATTTCTCTCTGCTAAATTACTGCGCTTCAATGTTAGTAATGTAGTGTGTAATTCTCCCTTGACAGATCAAGTAACGAATAAATGGCTTTGTTATCATCTATAAGCATTTTTTTATTTCTTCATTATTACATTATCATTCATTTATAATGTTTTACCACACCTCTTATTTTTATCGGTAATAAAAATCTTAACAAATATTCCCTACTAAAAACAATGGAATTCGAATAAAACTCGATGATTATTTCAATGATCAGAAATATGTGAATTGACTGATCTATAATTTTCTGAATGAAACACTACGCTTAGTTTTGTTATCTATTCTCTTTAATATAATTTAATATCATGAAAGTAAGAAATGGTAAACAGCCTCCATCTTTCATTTCATAAGTTGAACTGATTACCTAGTCGGCCATGTTTATCACAAAATAAATAACCTCCGCATTTATTTTTGCTTTGATTATAGCTTGATTCCGCACCGTACTTTTGATACAAGTATGAAATTTACAGCATGTGATATCGGTGACCCAAATTTTGCAGACGGACCATTGATATCAGGAGTGCATCGGCGGGGATCGAACCGTAAACTATATGCATGCTCGACGAGTGCCCTAACCGCTGTGCCACTGACACACACCTTCCGTGTACCTGCAGTTAAGGAAAACAAGGCACCTAGTTCAGCGAAGAGGCCCTTTTTGTCGAATTCATTTGCTTTAGCTGTACAGTGGCATTTAAATACAATTTTCCATGAAACAGGTTGGTAACAAAAGTGACGAGTTGTTGCAAACATTCTGGTTAATATTAGTTAATGTATAATAGGAGTTAAATAAGTGTACTGGAGTTACACAATAGGCAGAATAATTTAATGAATAAGCATTAATCAGGATGCACATGGGAACAAAGTAGAATATGGAATTATGTAAGAAGTCTAGGGAAAAACAAGAGTTAAAAGAGGTTAGAAAAACAAATAAACAAGCAAAAGTCGAGTCAGCAGAAATCAACAAGACTGTTAACAGGATAGCGAAAGTGGTTGAATAGTTTTTCTTCTGAATGCAAAGCTCCGGTTTTTCTCTCCCCATGGCTAAAGTTTCAGCAATCCAAAAGAGACAAATGTGTGTTGTTTTTGCTAGGTTACTCTTCATTTTGTAGATTACTTTGAAGGAGGCGTTTGTTGCGATGTACTAACCAGTGTTGACAAAATGTTCAATTATCGCAGTGCTTACAGAACCACTACTACCCTTCTTCAACCATACGTGACAATGTTTCTGAATCCTTTTAGACAGAGCACGCGTCGAACTACTAATGTACCTGACTCCTCCTGACTACAACTTACTCAATAAATTATTCTTCTTTATACGTAACTCAAATGCACTTGTTTAACGCCTCTTATGCATTGACTAATAGTAACGACATTGTCTGTGATAACCCATCACTTTTGTTGCTACCCTCTTTCATGAAAATGTTGTAGGTAAATGCGGTTGCATAACTAAAAAAAATGAATTCAATAAAAAGGACCTCTACGCTGAACTATTCGCCTTGTTTTCATTAATATCTACGATTAAACGAGAGTTTATCAACTGCTCATTTAGATGATCCATTTTTAATTCCTGTTATCAAAGTGTTAATTCTATAAAATTTTGATGGTGAACCCGATGTCACACTTTCTTCCTGGTAACAAATTTCTTTATTGAAATAAAGCTGCACGTTTGCTGTACAACAGAACTGTTGCAAGCGTTGTTTTGAATAATCGACAACAACGAGACATCAATGAACTTGAAAGTAGTGTCAACAAGGACTAATGGTTCATTTTTTGTACTAGTATCTTTCATATTTCGAAAAATCTGAATATTTTGTTTCATCTAAATGTCTAAAAACATGAACATTCTTTAACTTAAATGTAGCCTTCATTGGAGAATTCTAGTGTTATTCGATATAAGGCTTAAGATATCTCAAAGATCATTAACAGAAGTTGACCTCTGAATTTGTTTCGTTTATTTTTAAACAACAATATTAGCTGTCACGAAGATGGTTGTAAAAAGTGTTTTAAATGTTTATAAAAATACAATCAGCTGTCTCATATAAAAAAGGGTACAAAACATTTACAAATTACATACTGAATGCATTTAAAACATTATTAAAGGCATAATACTGTTCAATGTATTGCTTAGAGTGTGTAATTTCTTTTATATTAATGACGATTATATTTTTTTACATTCAAATTTGTTTAATTTGATTTGTACAGGATAATAGCCAAATTTTCAATGAAATACCGGAAACAGAATTCAAAATCACATGCATCGAAGCTGAAGAAAGAATTTTTTTGAAAAAAGACGTCAAATTATTCGAAATAAGCAATAATAATCAACTAATTGAATTGTCAGTTAAGCTGTGTAAAATCACTTTAATTGACAGACTTATTTTCATTTCAAAAAATACTGATTGACACCAGGATTTGAACTAATAATTTTTTTTCCTTCACCTTCCCAGTGGAACATAGGGCCTCAAGCTAGTGGCCTGAAAAATTTCTGTAGCAGTGTTTAATTTTACAGGATGGGGTTGCTAGCCTCATGCCCTACCTTTCCTCTTTACCAGTCTCATTACTGGTTCAGTGAGGTAAAGAAGTGCGTTGGCGGCCGGGAATCGAACCCGGACCATGTGCATGTTCGGCGAGCGTCTTAACCGCTGTGCCACTGACACACGAACTAATAATTAAGGGTCCTAATTCTACCAACGTTCAGGGCTTATTAAAATCCTGGCCATCACTGTCAGAGACATTTTAACTCGTTGGTGTGGCTTTTAATGCTTGCTAAAAGCTTTTTTGACTT
Source organism: Trichobilharzia regenti (assembly GCA_944472135.2). NCBI lineage: Eukaryota > Metazoa > Platyhelminthes > Trematoda > Strigeidida > Schistosomatidae > Trichobilharzia > Trichobilharzia regenti. The sequence goes on along the minus strand of OX235262.1, from coordinate 82,159,706 downwards.
TGATAATTTTTTGAATAGCACATTATGTTATCGAAAATCAGTGATGTTAGTGTACTACTCTCATGATCCTGACTAAACGTACCTATAAATAATACAGACGCCCATATGAGGCCTTTACTTAAACCGATTTTGTGTATTCTTACGGAATATTTATAAATGCAATTAGTTTTCACTAATGTAACTGAACATTTGCTTCCAAGTTTCTTATTCCTGATTGAGTGGTTAACTACTGTCCGTCTGAAGGTACTTTCAAATCAAAAGTCTGCTATTATCACATGATGTCAAGCGTTCACTTGTTTCTTTTGTTTTAACCCTTTTATTTTTTTAAAGACACTGTCAACATGGTTGGGATTGAGGATAAAAGCCTTTGTGAGGTGCTTTCACACACAGCACAGCAAACGTAACAATAGATATTCTACACGTATGAGCAGATTAACAAAACACCTGTAAAACAGTCACGCGTAGTATGTGATATGATTAAAGCATTCCGTATTAAAAGTTATGAGTGATCACCTTCGTTCTACCTATACAAGTATACTGAAATGAAAGTGAGGCAAGCTTGATTTCCAATAGATGATATCCTAACTCATACTTGGATCTTTGTATATAGTATAAGAGTATGATTCGAGTCCACAATCATTGTCTTAAATTTTCGAATGAAAACATAATACTCCATAGTACACAGTTTTTCTTTGGTGGTAAACAGTCGTCGCTGAACAAAATTGAGTTCTTCTGTAATAATGTCAACTGAATGTACGTTCCATAAATAAATTCTGTGAAGGTGAAAATAGTCAAATATCTGATATCTTTTCAAAATCATTCATAGTCCCTTCTTTATAACGTGCCCGAAATATTTCACTAAAGTGTTACTAACATTTATCTAGTACCGTCTGACTGCTAAAAGGAGTAATTATCCCCTTACCAGAAGCTCATCAAAAATACACTTCAGCCTATTATAATTTTGTGGATAAACATTGTGAAGGAATAGTGGATACGTTTTGCAGGCTCAAATGAGTCTATCCACTGTTTTGGTGTTCCTTCAATTGGTTGACTAAATTGCAAAGTTTCATTGTCTTCGTAGACAACATCTTCAGTGCTAACTTCAGCGTGAAGTGAACTTTTGGAATTCCCAGTGGATGAAATACTCATCTTTTCTAGTGGTCCGGATCTTTTGATCACAGGACTTATTCTTTATTTATTGGTAAGTTCGGTAAATATACACATACCTGTAAATCACAAATTGATTTAGGCACAAAGCTTCTTTCTTTACATTCTTCATGTGCATCGTGTTTAAAGTTTTTTTTCATTCATCTAACTGTATTGATGCCCATATTTATCCGCATGAACTGATATGAATGAATATATTTTGTGCCTTTTAATTGCTAGCTTTTATCCGTGAATATAACGAAGAAGAGGACGTCAGATTCGACCAATATTGTGTTTTTTGCGGTTAATAAAACCTGTCTCATACATGAAAGGGGCTTGATCTTCTTTAGCCGTCGAGTCTTTTAGAGTGTGGCATAAGAAGACTATGTTGGTGTTTGGACGACAACTATTCCAAACGTTAACTTGACTCTAACAGTGATTTCGGAAATCCTTTACATCCATTCATATCAATTCACGTAGACAACTACGGACATCAACTCAACTGGTTAAATGTAAAATTGTTAGACTGAAGGAACATGAATGATACCAGTGAATTCCTAAAACCTTGATACTCAGATTGATTTGCAGTTAACAGACATGTGGATAGTGGCCAAAATTTTTAATCAATATAAAGTAAGTCACGCAATCAAAAGATCAAATATCATGGAAACCAAACTAAGAATATCATGCAAAGTTAAACTTTAAGCACCACTAACTGCCAATCAGCGAATGACCTCGAAACCACCAGTCACGTGAAGGAGACATTTTTGTGCATGCAATACGTATATTTATGAAAAAGAAATGCACAAAACTTGTTTAAAAGTGTTACAGAGGATACCTTCCTCTCACATGTGATAAGGGTAGCTCTCAGTTTTAGGTTGACGTATCAACAGAGTATAAATTCCATTGTGGGTAAAACTTATTTTGATAAAGCTTCATAATGTTATGAAGTAATATTTACTGAACAATAAATGGTGCTCGAAACGTCATCAGTAAATATTACTGTATAACAATATGAGACTTTATTGAAATAAATTTTACTCACAATAGAATTATACTTTACCACATTCTACGCATGTAATTATTTATGTCTTCTAACCCTAACAATAACCCTAATCCTCCTGAACCTAACCCTAACGCGAAAATATCCCTAAACTAGCTGTAATCTAACTCGAATCAAACCTAATGTCGCCTTTGTCAGGTTAACCTAACCCTAACTTATCCTTGGCTAAAAGGGTAACTCAATCTTTCCCAAACCTAAGCTGAAACTTACCAGAGATTCCATTTAATAACATTAAACTTCGATTAGCATACTTCATTAATGATGAAAATATTGATTGCCGGAATTCACCAACTTTCTCAGTGAGCGCTTCAGGGTCATTGGTGTGGTCACACTCCTCTGGTAGTCAATGGTGCTTAAAGTTTAACTTAACCGAACATCAGTAGAAATGAAGACAATCATAAGAAAATCTTCTGAGGCAATCGATCACAGTCAAGGTAACCAGAAGAGCTGGATGTTTCATTGATAGTGAAACCCAGAAACTCACTTAACGTTTAAGTTAGCGCTAAGGATGTTCTCTAGAAAGACAATGGAAGCTTCTCAACCAAATCATCCAGCTCAGAGATCACAGTGATACAAAAACAAGCAGTAAAGAAGAAATAAATCATTTCTTAATAGCAGCACAAGAAAATGAAAATATTTTCGTTTTAAGACTCACCTTCCAAATGACACTCCAACTTTACAATGCCAATTCCCAGGATACTTGGTGGTGATGTTTTTCGTCACATATCCAGCTATTTCATCATATGAAGAATACTTATTCATAGCTTCAATTGTTAAATCAATAGCACATTGTTGCATGTCATCTTTTCTTGGTTTATTCATTATTTCAGTCTTAGTCACTTCCGTATTAAAGTAAATAACTCTAGAGTGAACAACTCTTATTCTGTATGTACTTGGCCTTTATAATACACTTGACTGGTTATAGTGACTAAGCATTAGTAGTGTTCACCAATTATATTGAGACTTCTGAGTTTTTAAGACACTACTAAATGATAAATACGATAATCAAGTTATCTGATTTATGTACCAAATTATTCTAGGGATTCCAAGCAATAGTCAATAATGCTTCTGTTAGAAAAATGAGACCTTGCTTATTTTATAATTACCTCAGTATAAAAGAATGTTGAGCTTATTGTTAGTAGTTACCATGACTAATTTGCTGACAACTTCTCTCATATTATGACTGTTCATGCAAACACTAGTTTTCTATTGAACCCCACTAATTATTTAGTAAGACTAACAGATTTTTTAAGACATAAACAAACAAGGAAGCTCAGACTGTTATGAAATAAGATCACAAACAGGTATGTTGGAAATTAATCACACCATCATACCTTAAAAGATTCAGTCTTCTAAATAGACATTCTGTGCTCCAGATTACAAAGATGCAAGTATTTGTGAAACTCAAATAACGAGTTTATTTCTACCGAAGTGCAAACTACTGACATTTATTTTCACAGTATACTAGAACGATAAGTACTCTCACTATTCGATTCACTAGGTATCACAGGACAAAACTAATTGCGTTTACATCACTAAAAAGTAAATTTTTGTTATGTACAAGGAATGTTTATCAAGGACGAAAGGGGATTCAAATTCTACTGAAGATTAGATGCCGAATGGGGTTTTTCTCTTTAACTAGGGACCTTATTTCATTACTACATGAACACAGAAAGAAGTCTAGGCCGTTTTTCCTTCTTTATGAACATTTATTAACTAAACGAACCTATTCTCAGATAATTAATGAAACTACTTTAAGTGCACAATTACTCAGAGTATTTTTAAGTAGTACTTTAAATAATATCAGTAAGCTTTCTTTACGTATTTCAGCGGTCAGATTTTCTATACATGTACACATTTAGTCAAGTACCAGTTTCGTCTAGTGACTGTAGTATACTGTTGGATGACCATTTCACCCGTAGTATGTAAAGTTATGATCAGTGGAATCTATTAGCTAGGTGAATTATATAAACTATAAATTACAGATTTTGTAACGTAATGAAAACTGTCGAATTCAGTATTAGTAGTGTTTTGGTCCAGAGGATTTAGTATCTGGTTGCATAGTTTGTCTTCATTTATCTTAATAATCTTCATGAATAATAAATAAATCAGCCAATGGAAACAGTGAGAGTGTTATTTGTACTCCGTACCTTCACCCTTAATTTCACAACGAATAAGACGACTAAATAGCATTAGTTTATGGACTTCAATGAAAAATAACCTTCACTCCACGTGGTTCGTCATTGCCAATACTACTTTTTCTATTATTGGGATGGATTGTTTTCAGCCCTACGAGTTGCTAGTCGACTCTAATCGCTATAGATTGATAATCAACAATCGCAAACTATCGATTTCAGGCATCTGCACCGATGTCGAGAGTATCCGCTTGATGGTGGCTACATCAGCTCAATTATCCCCGTACGAGATTTTGCTACAGAAATTTCCTGAACTCACACAGAGAGATTACTCCACAGCCTCTCTCAAACACAACGTAATGCACCATATTGTCGATAAAGGTCCGCAAAGTCGTTTAGATTCAGCTAAAATGCAAATAGCAAAAGAAGAGTTCAACAGATTGTTGGATCTAGGAATAATACGACCGTCAAACAGCCCATGTTCATCACCACTTCATATGGTTCCAGAGAAAAACTCAACAGAGATACGACCATGTGGAGGTTAATGAGATTTAAATAAGCAGACGATAGCCGATAGATATCCAATTCCGCATATTAGTGACTTTTTTCATAGCATTGCAGGTGCTCAGATATTTTCCAAAATTTACCTCGCTCGTGCACACTACCATATACCGGTCGAACTCAAGAACATCCCCAAAACTGCGGTAACCACTCCTTTTGGGTTATTCGAGTTCGTCCGTCTGACATTTGGTTTAACTGACGCGGCTCAAACATTTCAGTGATTCATCGACCAGGTCTTGCATGGCCTTACATTCACTTACGCATGTAGCGATGATATACTGGTCGTAAGTAAATCAACTGAAGAGCACCAGCATCACCTACAAACACTCTTTAAGCGTTTGCCTGAATGTGGGACTGTCACTAAGTCAAGTAAATGTGAATTTGGTAAGAAAGCTGTGAAATATTTGAAGCACCTGGAAGACAATCAAGGTATTCGACCCATAGCAGAACAACTTCGATTCATGAAAGAATACCCCATCCCAGATTCTTCCGAAAAATTATGCCGATTTCTTGGTCTCGTTAGCTTTTACTGCAATTTCATTCCTCACTGTGCAGAGCTGGCCCAACCTCTGATGGACTTACTAAAAGGTCACGCAAATTTGCTGCACATGAATATTTCAGCAGTCAAAGCATTTTAAAAGCCGAATCAGGCTATGAGCACAGAAATTTTACTGGTACATCGTGACGTCAACGCTCCTATAGCTATTATAACAGATGTATCAGACGTCGCCGTCGGCGCGGTTCTTCAACAATGGCAACGTCTCTCCTTTTTCTCCAAACGTCTAGACGCTACTCAATTAAGGTATAGTGCATTCGGTAGAGAATTACTAGCAGTCTATCTTGCTGTTAAACATTTTCGTCATATGATCGAAGGAAAGCCATTTATCATCTACACAGACCACAAACCTTTAACTAAAGCCATAAATACGAAGCATGATAAGTACTCACCGAGGTAGCTCTGACACCTCGAGCTCATTACTCAATTCACTTTAGATATTAGATTCGTCAAAGGACATAAAAACGAGGTAGCAGATGCGTTATCCCGCATTCATATAAATACCTTAGAAAAAGATCAGTTTGATCTTAAAAAGATGGCTAGACTGCAAACTATGGAAGAGGATCTGAAAAGACTAAAGAATAGCACGAGTAATTCTTTACGTTTGCGATATGTTATGCTTGGTGAAAGCCTAACTGTTACGTGTGATGCTTCCAAAGGTAAACCGCGTTCTTTTGTTCCATTAGAAATGCGAAGATTAGTTTTCTCCAAAATACATAGCATTTCTCACCCTGGTATCTGAGCGACAGTTAAACTGATAAGTGACCGATGTATATGGCCGGATATGAATAGTGAGAATAAACAGTGGATCAGATCATGTTTAGCCTGCCAAAAGCACAACGACATACAATCTCACTTAATGGCCAGTTTCCAGAACCAGATGGTAGGTTCCAACACCTCCACATTGATATCCTTGGACCGTTATCACCATCTAATGGCTTTACTTATATCTTAACATGCACCGACAGATTTACGAGATGGCCAGTAGCTAGTCCTTTACCTGCTACTGCTGCCGAAACTGTAGCAAAAAGCATTGTACGAAACTGGATCTCTAACTTCCGGGTGCGCAGCATTATTACTACAGACACGGGTGCTCAATTCGAAAGCTGTTTATACCAACAACTCACAAAAATACTGGTAATCAAGCCTATATGTACTGCTGCTTATCATACCAGCTCAAACGGCTTAGTGGAGAGATTTCATCGTCAGCTGAAAGCAGCATTGATGGCAGTAAAGGGTGATGATAAGTGGAGCGACAAATTACCTCTTGTACTTCTTGGGATACGTTCGACAATAAAACGAGATGCCGAATGTTGTCCAGCAGAATTAGTTTATGGAACTACTTTACGACTGCTAGGAGAATATTTCAACCCGGCCACTGAAGTTCCAACAGACGAAACTACTTTTGCACAACAACTGAGACAACATATGAGCCTGTTAAGATATCATCCCCCATGACACTAACCCAACCGAGCATGCATGCCTCAAAAACCAGAGGATTACAGTCATGTTTTCATACAACACGACGGTTAGAGGAAAATACTTCAACCAGCTTTTGACGAACCATTTAAATTAATAAGAGTAACAAGCGAAATCATCACTGTCAAACGCGGAGAAAAACACAAGAATGTAACCACTGATCGCGTAAAACCAGTTTTAATGGAAATAGAGGTGACTGAATGTTTACCAAAGTTATCGACATCACCTAAAACTATGCCACAAAAGGATTCTTTCTCTCAAGATTCAAAATCTGATAATATCCCGGCCAACAAAACAGAAAGAACCACAAGATCAGACAGGCGAGTACATTGACCACAAAGATTTGTAGAGATAATTTATTTCTAATTCATTTCCATACTTCCTTATTACTGCGCTATTAACTGTATGTTAAGATATAAATCTATTCTATAGCTCTTAAAAATAACAACTTCATTATTATTCTAGTAATTTTCCTGGTTTTATTGTTACATTTTGCACAACTTTCAAAACATTTTGGTTCCTTTCAAAGTGTTAGCATTTTCGAATATATACAGTTATATTATGAAACCTCAGAAAACTTAAAATCCTCGATTCGGTTTTCATACCAGAAAACTCTTATATATATATTTTGTGTCCGTGTAATTTATAATAACATTCCGAATACAGATAAATTTCATTTACCTGCATTCTACGGAGGAGCTATTTTAGTGACCCACTTTATTATTCATCATCGTAGTATACTTACACTATGTAACTGGACTTTGATTTGTTTATCACCCTAAAGATTGCGTGTAAACAATTGGTAGATTATACTCGCCCAACTTTTGAATTTTGATTACTGCGTTAATACACGTTCGTACGCCTTCTGAAGTGCCTTTTGATTGGCATTATGGATGTCGAGTAATCCCAACTTTAGTACACAATAATAAACGCGAAGAAGTCCTAGGATATACGTGTACGCTAATTTGGTCAAACAGAACAACACAACAATTCAATGGTGCATAATCTTGGTGCATAGTGCATAGGTGACATAAGGAAACTCCCTTTTCATCACAGAAGCAAGCTTTGCATTTGAAGTTATCAGAATCACTATTCACGTTGAAACTACGAAGGAAATTGTTATATCGCCTTTCCCCAAACTTTAGCTGCTACCAACCACAGAAACAAAATAAGCATCTTTGATACAATCTGGTCTTCTAAGCCGAATAAATCCCTTTCAATTAAACATTTTAGGGAGATCTAGGAGTATTGTCAATGTCCTTGAAGATTGAACGATCAATTAGTGGTTGTTTGCACAAACCCAACTGTATATTTTTCCCGGGAGTCTGTGGATTCCTCAAAAATAAACTTATCCAAATTTTACTACTATGTAAGAAATGAACATATTGTACACTACTTTGTTTTAACCATAAACTCTGTACTTTGAACTTTACCTCGGGTTTTGAATGAATATATAGTTCTGCCTTCGACTCTCCGTCTTCTCCACTATCCCAACTGCCGTCGATCAATTATAACAACCTGCTTTCTATCTCAAATTTTTGCAGGAGCACCGTAGTTTCTTCCTACGTACTTTGGTCGACCTCCGGCAACGTCAACATTGGAGAATTAGTACTGGAGCAGTCTTCCCGCAGCGCCTCTGGAGTCTATTACGTTTATTGTGGATTTTGGATCTTTGTAAACCCAAGTAACGAAACTTTAATATATTCTTCCCGTAACTAAACTGATTTGGTATTTTATTTTCTATTGGAATTTGGGTAACTAAGCTAACAGAGTAAAAGGTCCACCACAATAATTGGTGAGCCCGTTTCGAACCTTTTTTCGATGGTTAACCCGTTTTCGAACCTCTTTGTTTCGATAGTTAACTCGTTTTGGACATTTTTGTTGCTATTTTGGCCTTATAAACTCGCATTACTTTAATTTTTGTTACCACAAGTTTTGCTATTTTGTACATCTCTATACTTATATATTATATGACAATGGCTCCATCTAAACGTACCCCTGTTCCTGAAGAAGGTAATAAAGGCGAAGAGACACAGAACTCTGCTGTTAACGCCTTGCCGGATTTAAGACTACCTCAATTTGATCTGGCTGAACCACGTGTCTGGTTCACAATCATTGAACAGTTGTTTGCAGCTCGAGGTATTACGTCGCAGATTGCCATGTATGGTTGCGTATTAGCAGCAATACCCACGGAAGTACTACGAGAGGTTATCGATGTCATAGACAGCAAACCTACAGACTCTCAATATGACAAACTAAAAGCTGCACTCATCCAGCGGACCACCCTCTCCGATGAGAAACGCATACAACAACTACTTACTTCGTGTGATCTAGGTACAAAAAAGCCATCTCAACTACTTAGACATATGCGTCAGTTGATTGGATCACACAAAGTAGATGAGTTAATTCTACGTCAGATGTTCTTACAACGTTTACCACAAAACGTTCAACAAATCCTAACAATATCTTCTAGAACGACAGACCTTGAAGAATTAGCTAAGATGGCAGACGATATCATGGATGTGTTATCAAATAATGGCATAAATAGCGTGTCTACGAGGTAGTACCACCAAGCCCTTCCACATCTATGAAGGACGCACCAATGTTTTGGTTACTTTCCCAGTTAACATCTCAAATGCAAGACTTACGACTGGAAGTGTCTGAGCTTCGAGCACAACGAAACCAGTCACATACTGTATCCAAGCAACGGCGATCAAGATCTAGACGACGTTCTAGAACACCGTCTCATAGGAGGTATGGGCATAATGCCCTGAAGTGTGTTCAACCGTGCATGTACAACAATGGTAACTCAACTCAGGGAAACTCCCCAGCCAGACAGTAATGGCGACGGCTGTTACTACCAGTCGCCTTTTCTATGTGAGGGATTTGACTACCGGCACATTATTCCTGGTAGATACAGGCGCCGAGGTCAGTGTTATTCCCCCTCACTATCCAGGCGATCAGCCAAAATACCTGGAAAACTTTCACTCCGTGCTGCCAACCAAACCAACATACAGACGTATGGCGAACAGTCAATGATTTTAAACCTAGGATTACGCCGACGTTTCACATGGATCTTCATAGTAGCTGACGTACGTCACGCTATACTAGGTGCAGACTTCCTAAGTCACTTCAATCTGTTAGTTGATATCAGCAAGAAAAAACTGATTGACAATTGCACCCAACTCAAGATCAACGGTATTACATGTGACTACTCTGTTCATAGCATCTGTATAGAAAAGCCGGAGAGTGAAATGTTCTCTACTTTATTGCAACGATTTCCTAAAATCCTTAAACCGTCATACAACGTCGAAGATATATCTCATACAGTTACGCATAAGATCATCACAACAGGACAACCTGTGAAGGCACGTCCACGACGGTTACCACCCGATAAACTAGCAGCAGCTAAGTCGGAATTTGAACATATGATGCAGTTAGGTATCATACGACCATCTAACAGCCCATGGTCTTCACCTCTGCACATGGTACCTAAAACTAATCATGACTGGCGACCATGTGGAGATTATCGCGCTTTGAATAACGCTACGGTCCCAGACCGTTATCCTATACCCCATCTCCACGACTTCTCCTTGACCTTACATGGAAAGACCATTTTTACTAAAGTTGACTTGGTCAGGGCATATCATCAAATACCAGTCGCTCCAGAAGACATTGCAAAAACAGCAATTATTACGCCTTTTGGATTATTCGAATTCTTGAGAATGCCTTTCGGACTAAAGAATGCCGCTCAAACATTTCAGCGTTTTATGGCCTTGATTTCGTCTTTGTATATATTGATAATGTCTTAGTAGCCAGCTCATCGATGGAAGAACATATGGAACACTTAAGCTTGTTATTTCAAAGGTTTGAACAATTTGGAGTTGTTATCAATCCAAAGAAATGTATTTTTGGTTCCCCTTCCATTGAATTCTTAGGACATCGAATAACTGCCGAAGGCATCAGACCTACCGAAGATAAGATAAAAACTATTAAGAACTTTCCCGAACCTGATTCCTTAAAGAAACTTAGACGTTTTCTCGGGATGTTCAACTTCTACCGACGTTTTATTCAATCATGTGCCTCCATAGTTCAGCCACTGACCGACCTACTTAGATGCAATTCGAAGAAATTTCAGTGGTCTGAAGAAGCAAAAGCAGCATTTAATAATGCAAAAGATGCCTTATCCAACGTTGTAATGTTATCTCATATCAACCCAGAAGCTTCACTCATTCTATGTACAGATGCATCGCAGGTAGCAGTGGGAGCAGTTTTACAACAAAAGTTCAATAATGACACCACCCCACTTGCTTTCTTCTCCAAGAATTTGGAACCTGCGCAAACTCGTTACAGCACTTTTGGCAGAGAACTGTTAGCCATCTACCTAGCAGTTAAACATTTCAGCTTCCTACTACAAGGTCGACATTTTACTATCTTAACCGACCATAAGCCTCTTTGTTATGCTTTCACCACTTCGTTGGACAGACACTCTTCGAGAGAAGCCAGACAACTGGATTACATCTCACAATTCTCAACAGACATCCAGTTCATCAAAGGAGATTCCAATATCGTAGCCGATTCTTTGTCTCGATGTGACGTTAATCACCTATCTTCGATAGATATTAGCTTAGACAATATAGCCAAGCTGCAGAAAAATGACGCCAAACTTCATACTTGCAGACGAAACTCCTCCCTACAGTTGCAGGATGTACCTATTCCCCTGTCTGATACAACTATCGTCTGCGACGTTTCAACTGGCGTTCATGGACCTTTTGTCCCACTAAGTTGTCGAAAACCTTTGTTTGAACATCTACATTCTTGTCTCATGCCGGTATACGTGCTACAGTCAAGTTGATCACAGAGCATTTAGTTTGGCCCAAGATGAACTCCGATATTCGGAAATGGGCCCGACAATGCTTGCAATGTCAAAGATCCAAGTTACATCATCATACCGCCACACCTCCAAAACAGTTCAATTTACCGGATAGACGATTCCACCACGTGCATATAGATATTATTGGACCATTACCGCTGTCAATGGAGTTGAAGATTGAATGATCAATTCACGGTTGTTTGCTCAAAATCAACTTCCCCAATTTTCGTGGAGGCATCAATACGACAGTCATCGTCTCATCGGTCGCTGTTCAGAAAGAAGTCAGGAGACAACTGTCAGAAGTAATATTGTGATTCATTATTGTAATATTTGTTCACAGACCTTAGTAGAAATATTTTTTATATGTTGGTGTTACAATAAAGAATTCCCAAGCGGCCAATCGGTGTTTTGGTTTATTCGTCCGTTATTACTAAGCGTTTCTGAGAAGCTTCAAGGAGCAGCGTGAGCGCGAGCGTAGCGAGAGCTGGGCATTAACGGTTTACGAGACGTGACTGACAGTTTCTGATGGTAGAAACAGATTCTGGTGAATTCAAACAGTTGGTGAAAGTTTGGATAGTCGCCGTTCATTTTTCCTGGTGCCAGTCAAGTCCTCTTTGAACAAGCAATATCTGGAACTTTTTCGGAATTGGGTCAAGTTCAACAATGCCTGGGTCAAAGAAGGGACAGAGTGTCTTGGATGCAAACAGGAAAGTAAGTCATGGTGACTTGTCTGTTAATTGTAACGATGTGTCTGATGTTAAGCATGACATGGTTGATGTTACTGTTTCGCCGTTCAGGGATAATAGGAACATCAAACTCCCTAAATTTGAACCACGGTGTTTCGATGGAAACCCGGTTGATTATTTACAATTTGTAAAGGAGTTTGAGATTATGCTGAGTAGTTTTCTATTAAATGATGAATTGAAGTTAATGTATTTGATGAGGTATTGCACTGGAGATGCTTCAAGAGCTATACAGTGCTGTCAGCTCATGCCCCCTAATGAGGGATACGCTGAGGCTATGAGCATATTACGTCAAAGGTTTGGAAGACCTTCGATGATTGTAAGGAACGTATACGAAGCTGTCAAAGGTAACGGCACTCAACTTCAAGATGACTCCAAGGCACTTACTGAGTTTTTAGATAATCTTATGACTTATAAGAATACCTTGATTTCTATGAATTGCATGAGTGACCTCAACTTCAGCTCAGTCCTAGAGGTAATTGCGAGACGCCTACCTACTCGGCTGCAAAGGAAATGGGTAAAAATAAGCTCTCGTATAAAGGAGGAGGGTATCGACCCAAGGTTTGATGATATTCTTAGACTGGTGAAGGACAGTGTCAACCAGGCGATGGGCAAATTCGCCAGAATTTTGCATTCTAAGGTAGAACCTAAGGAACCAGCGAATATAAGGAAGGCATTTGTGGTGAAGTCTCAAGACACAACGAGAAAGGATGAGTGTATTGTTTGCCATAACATGCATCAATTGAGTGATTGTAATCGCTTTATCGCTGTCACCCGTAGAAAGGTTAAAAATGGTAAAGCAGAAGCGGCTGTGTTTCAGTTGTTTAAAGATTGGGCATACAAAGTGGAATTGTAAGGCGACAAATAAAAGAAGTAGTGGTTTAACGGATATGCACCCACTTCTGAGGACAGCAAACAAACCTGGGAATTCGGTTAACTGTAATAGTATCTCTAGACCCCTTGACATCCCACAAGTTTTCTTAGGGGTATTACCAGTTAAGGTGAAAGGACCGAAATCTTCAGTAGAGACTTATGCATTGTTGGATAATGGTTCAGACGTTAAATTGATAGATGCTGAACTGGCTGGTTGCTTGGGTATTAAAGGCTTGGTTGTAAATACTTTCAATTCTGCGAAAACAGTAGTATGTGAGCGAGTGTCATTTCAGTTAGAATCCTTGGCTACTGGGGAGACCGTGGAAGTGGATACTGCTTACACTACCTCCAGTATGAAACTTGGCGAAGCTATAGTACCTAGTCGTGAAACGGTTGTCGGTAAGCCATACCTGTGTGACATACCTCTTCCAACATTGCAAGATGGAAGAGTGAGAGTACTCATTGGATGTAGTGTGCCAGAAGCTCACAAGGTATTAGAAGAGAGATTTGGAGGTAGAGATGATCTGTTTGCGACGAAAACACCACTGGGATGGACAGTGAGAGGACCTATGCCCATAGTCCACATATCATCATTAGTTACAAACGATGGGGACAAACTAGAAACTATGATTAAAAATATGTATGACAAGGAGTTTTGTGACTGCGGTGTCCCAGGGAAAGGTCGTTCTGTAGAAGACTTGAAAGCAGTTAAAATAGCCGAGGACTCTTGTAAATACGAAAACGGGCGTTTCAGCGTTGGCCTACCATGGAGATTCAAAGATAGACAGTTGATTTGTAATAGGAAAGTTGCTCTTAAGAGACTAATGGGTTTACAGAAGAAATTCCTATCAGATGCAGAACTCTGGTCCAAATATAAGGAAGTCGTCGATAAACATATAGTGAAGGGTTACGTTGAAAGACTAGTTGATCAAAGTGAGCCAGGGAAGTGGTATTTGCCCCATCATCCCGTCTTTAACCCGAGGAAGCCAGGTAAACTCCATGTGGTGTTTGATTGTTCTGCGAAACACGAAGGAGTCTCTTTAAATGATAATCTGTATAGTGGCCCAGATTGCGTGAGCTCATTAGTGGGACTGCTATTGAGATTCAGAAAGTTTACAGTTGCTGTCGCGGCGGATATTGAGGAAATGTTCCTTCAGGTGAAGGTGCCAGAGAGTGACAGAGATCACTTGAGGTTTTTGTGGTTTGATGACGGTCCTTGTGGTAAGGTGTCAGAATACAGGATGACAGTGCATCCATTTGGTGCCACGTCCTCCCCATTTTGTGCTAATTTTGCTCTACGAAAGGCAGTGTCCACATTTGGTTCTAATCATTTGCTGGACGTCATAGATTGTTGCTTCTACGTGGATGATTGTTTAGCCTCCTTCGATGATGATAAGTCTCCAGTTAGATTTGCAAGAGAGAGTAAAAACCATAATTCGTTTCGCCCTAATTTTTACTTTATATTTTATTGTTATTCTATACTTCAGTTGTTGTTTACTTCTATAAACTTAAACTAACCATTGGTATGTAACACTATAAAACTCAATGACTAGAAATTCCTAGTAATAAAAAAGGAGAATAAACACTGCGGTTATCGCATATTGTTTACTTAAATTATCATTATCTGCTGGCTGCTTCTGTTTTCTTCACTTCTCAAAGGTATTGCACTGAAGCACTTCTAATGAACAGTAATCCTGCTTTCTACATTTGTATTACTTGAGCGGTATCCAGAATATTGTTAGCACTTACGATGAACAACGGAACAAATTCCATTCTGAATTCTGTTCAACATCGCAAAGTTAACTTTGCGACCAATTTGTCCCTTCTATCTGCTAATACCAATATAATGCTGTACTTACCATCTAATGTGGATTTTTATAAACTTTCGAACTCTTATTGATTGATAAAATGATAAAAATAACGGTCTGGATCCAGTGTGGCTTACTCCAGCACATGTATATCACCTCTCTTCTTACATTCCATTAACGCAAAATTTCATAATTCCCGCATGAATCTGACTCACTATGAGTGTATTAAATATTATAATTTAGACTTAAACCAAAACCTTATATTCTATTCTTGTAAAGTTTTCTATTCATTTTCCAAATTTTAATTTCATAAAAGTGTTCAATTTCAGACTGCACTTGTCTAATATGATCATGCCTGTACAAACGGTATGTGAATCATGTAAATTCTTAATTTATGTGAAATATATATATATTATTATTAACAAGCATCACTGAAGTGTTAGCTAAGGCCGTCTTTCGTCTAACTAAGTGGGTCTCGAACAGCCTAAACGTTTCGAAGCATATAGATCCAGAAGACAGAGCACCTACTGCACGAAATTTGCCTGTTGATACTCTACCAGTTGAACGCACATTAGGTATGCGATGGGATGTGAACTCTGATACCTTTGGATTTAGTGTTGGTGATATTGATAAGCCAGTTACTCGGAGAGGTGTGCTCTCTGTGTTGTCGTCCGTGTTTGACCCACTTGGATTAGTAGCACCTTATCTACTTCCGGCTAGGAGGTTATTTCAAGAGACATGCAGGAAAGGGTTACAGTGGGATGAACCATTAAGTGAGAGGCAGAGAGAAGAGTGGAAGGGGTGGGTTAACAGTTTAAGAATGCTGAATCTACATTCCGTCTCACGTCCACTTAAGCCGTCGAGAAATCATGATATAATTGACTTCCATGTTTTTTCTGATGCCTCTGAGGTTGGATTTGGTGCAGCCGTATACATCAGAACCACCTTAAGGAATGATATAGATGTTAGCCTGGTGATGGGTAAATCTAGAGTTGCACCTCTAAAGACGGTTTCGATTCCGAGATTAGAACTTAATGCCGCCTTACTAGCTGCGCAGTTATTCACAACGGTGTGTAAAGAGTTGGATTACCCCAAGCATCCCGTAACGTTTTGGACTGATTCGATGTCTGTGATATATTATATACGCAACGAGTCAGCAAGATATGCATGTTTTGTAGCTAACAGAGTATCTCAAATTCGTGAACTAACAACTGTTGAGCAGTGGAGGTACGTACCGTCTGGAAAAAATCCAGCTGATCTAGCATCGCGAGGAGTTATTGATATGAATGTGGTTAAAAATAAGTGGTGGAAAGGTCCAGAGTTCTTGCTAAGGGCTGATAGTATGTGGCCTCGTAGAGAAGATGAACCACCGATAAACGAGTGTGCCTTGGAGTTGAAGACAAGTGTCAGTTTAACATCTACTCAAGAAAGACATTCAGGTTTACATCCACTTTTTAAATATTATTCTTCTTGGTACAAACTACTGAAAGCTGTTGCGTGGTTGACACGATATGTTACGTATTTAAAGGTCATGCATCTTGCGGGATACGAAAATATGAATGTGGGGCCTTTGAGAGTCGAAGATATTAGAAATGCAGAGTTAGCGATTTTGAGGGCTGCTCAGTGGGAAGCGTGGGGTGAGATTGCCAAGGAGGATAGTCCCGATTTCGCAGATTTCAAGGTGCGGTTAGATAGATTATCTCCGATAGTTTCCGAAGGGATCGCTAGAGTTGGTGGACGTCTACAAATGTTAGAATCGTCATATGAGACCCGTCATCCGGCTTTATTACCTTGCTACCATCCAGTCACTGATCTCATTATAAGACACTACCATGTTCTTGAAGGTCATTTGGGTACTTCGCAAGTACTATCAAGTATTCGATGTAAGTTCTGGATAGTGAAGGGAGGTACTGCTGTCCGTAAAATAATTGATAAGTGCATGGAATGTAAACTCCGAAATGCTCGTCCAGTACAGCAGATGATGGCACCACTCCCAGCGTGGCAAGCTTCTGAAGGGAATTATCCATTTGAGTACGTTGGGGTGGATTTGTTCGGACCTTTTGTAGTGAAGAGAGGCAGAACCCTATGTAAAAGATATGGCTGTTTATTCACCTGTTTGAAAATGAGAGCTGTGCATATTGAGATGGTTCATACGTTAACTACTGATTCATTCGTGCTAGCATTACATAGATTTATAAATCGCCGGGGTGTACCGAAGATGATGTTCAGCGACAGAGGGACTAATTTTGTTGGCTGTCACGCCGAGCTTAAAGAGTACTTCGAAGGTCCCAAACGAGAGTTCAGGAAGAGTTACTGAAAAGGAACATCGAGTGGCACTTCAATCCACCACATGCCAGCCATAGAGGCGGGCTATGGGAAAGACTTATAGGAATTATCAAGCGTATTTTAAGCTCCATAATTAAAAACCAGAGTTTGAATGACGAAACGCTGGAGACATTTTTTTGTGAAGCTGAACGAATATTAAATGACCGGCCGTTATCACCTGTGAGGGACGACGTCAAGGATTTTGATGTGTTAACCGCAAATAAATTATTGTTATTGAGAGGCAACCCTGGCATAGAGGACTCAAGCGGGGAAGGAATACCTACGATTAAAAGATGGAAACAAGCCAGGCACATGAAAGATATATTTTGGAAAAGATGGTTAAAGGAGTATGTTCTAACACTGCAAACCAGGGACAAGTGGAAAAAGTTGTGCCGAAACTTAAAGGTTGGTGACATAGTATTAGTAGCAGATAAATGTGCCACAGGTAGGTGGCCTTTGGGAGTGGTAGTAAGGCTAATCTGTAGTGGTGATGGATTGGTGAGGACGGTTGAGGTGAGAACAAGTTGTGGAATGTTGGTGCGAGATATTAGAAAACTGTGTCTACTGGAAGGTGCTGAGAGTCGAGAGTCGGAGGATGAAACACTAGACGATTTTCCAGCCTAGAGCGTCAACCTGAGAGGGGTTGTAGGCGTACTGCTGTAATTTTGATGTGGTTTTGTTCTCTGAGCTGGATAGTTAGTTTGCGAAGCTTTCATCACCTTACTGGGTGACATCTTCAGCGCATACTTCAAATTGAAGTGAGCTTTTAGGTTTCTCCACGAGTTTATTAATCATTCCTCCTGGTGACCTTGAACGTGATTGGTTGTTTATGTATGTTTTCACACCTTCTAGGTTACTTGTGTTGGAACTGATTGTTTCTGTGACTTGAACTTTGGCCAATCGTGTGTGAAGTTTCTTTCTTATTGGTTGATAAATTTTGTCTATCTCGATGTGTCTATTGATTGATGATTCACTGGAATGCCAAGCTTCTAAAAATTCTCTAGCATTCTTGTTATTTCCTTTGTCTAATATTTGAACGTTGTCCCAGTCGAATTGATGTCCGTGGTTGTCTGTGTGTAGTGAAATGAGGGAGTGTATATCATGTCTTTTGACGGCTAGCTTATGTTCGTGGATACGAAGACGAAGGGGACGTCCACTTTGGCCAATGTAGTGTTTTTCACAGTTGTTACAGTTTATTTTGTAGATGATGTTGGTTTTGTCTTCTTTTGCTGTTGAGTCTTTTGGTTGACATAGAATTGAGTGCAGCGACTTTGTTGGTTTGTGTACGACGTCAATTCCTAAAGGTTTGAAGAGTCTTTTAGTGATTTCTGAGATATCCTTTATATATGGTAAGGCGATTTTCTTTGTGTTTTCCTTGGTGGCTTTTGTTTTGGTAGGTTGGCTTGGGGGTATATGTCTCTTGATGAAATTCCGGGGATATCCATTCTTTTGGAAGACGTCCATGAGATACTTTTCTTCAATTTTTCTTAAGGTGGGAGTGCTGCAGTGAGTCCTTGCTCTCTTGAATAGTGTTTGTATGCAGTTCCTTTTGTGTGCTATTGGGTTGTTGCTGTTGTAATTCAGTATTTGGTCTGTGTGAGTTGATTTCCTATAAACTTGAGTTTCTAATTCTCCTGTAGTTGTTCGCCTGACTAAGACGTCCAAAAATGGTATTTTGTTCTCGGATTCCTCTTCTCTTGTGAATTTGATGTCGTTGAAGACGTTGTTTATTAAGTTGTGAGTTTTGTCTAATTCGTTTCTTTTGATTATTACAAATGTGTCGTCGACGTAGCGTATCCAAATCTTGGGTTTGATCTTTGGTAGAATTATGTTTTCGAGTCTTTGCATCACTGCTTCTGCAATCAAACCTGATATTGGCGATCCCATGGGTGTTCCTTTGACTTGTTCATATATTTGGCCGTTGAATTGGAAGTATGTTGTTAGGCATAGATTTATGCATTCCATCCAGCTTGTGTGTTGCATTTTTGATTGTTGTGGAAGTTGTTCGTCGTTGCTAAGTAATTGCTCCATGGTTTCTTTTGCTAGTTTTTGTCCGATAGAGGTATATAATGCTGTCACGTCGAAGGATACCATTATTTCTTGTTCATCTATTTGGATGTCTCTGATTTTCTCTAGGAATTGGATAGCAGAGTTGATGGAGTGATCACAGGATTCCGTTAGGTGTTTTAGTTTTCTGTATAATTCCTTGGACAAATTATATGTTGGAGTTCCTGGGAGTGATACAATTGGTCGTAACGGGATATTTGCCTTGTGTATTTTGGGTCTGCCGTAGAATCGAGGTAGGACTGGTCCATTGGATTTCATTCGCCATTGGTCTTGTTTTGTGATCTGTCCAGTTTTGCTGAGCTTGTTTAAGGTCCTTTGGATGCGGTTATCCAATGTTTGTATGGGATTTGTTGGGAGTTGTTGATATACATCTTCATCTTTGAGTAGTTCTTCAGCTTTCTTGGTATATTCTTCTCTGTCCATGACTACTGTTGTTCTTCCTTTGTCGGCTGGTAAAATGACGATGTCCTTCCTATTTTTCAGCTTTTTGAGGGCCTTTAGTTCTTGAGCGTTGAGTTGTGTGTGTTGTCTTTTCTGTTTGACCATTGGTACAATTGTTTGGCGTATCTCTTCCTGTGTTTCCTCGTTCAAGTTTGATGATTTGAGTAATGATTCAAGGCAGCGAAGAAATCAGTTTTTGAAGCATCTCCGGTGTTGTAGTTTAATCCTTTTTGTAGTAGTTGT
The DNA here is from genome assembly GCA_944472135.2 of Trichobilharzia regenti. Classification (NCBI taxonomy): domain Eukaryota; kingdom Metazoa; phylum Platyhelminthes; class Trematoda; order Strigeidida; family Schistosomatidae; genus Trichobilharzia; species Trichobilharzia regenti. Next base: position 82,139,393 of record OX235262.1, on the reverse strand, counting down.
TGTTCCATTTTTGATAGTGGTTGTTTTGATAGGTTGACTACGCAGTCTATGGGCGTATTGTCTGGTTGTTGTTTTCTAATCTGGCTAGCTTGGTTTTGAGGACTCTTCGTCTTTGTTCTCTGTGTTTTCACTTGACAGTGAAATTGCGGTGATCTCATCATTCTAAATCTTACGAGCGGGATACGCTTCTCTCTGTTCGAAAGTGGGAAGACTTCGCCAAAAGGCAAGGATCCACCAGAGAACAATTATTCTTTCTCCATGAGTGCCTTCGTCATTCAATCCTACCAAACAGTGTAAGATACAAACCACCAGTCAACTGCCCAATGGGATGGAAATTGGCCGAACAATGTGGAAGACGAATGGTCAAATTAATGATTACGGACGCACATTATCGGATCAACAAATATCAACAAATAATAGATGTCCAAAAAGCAAAATTAGAGAAAACCCTCAACCAAGAACACCTGTCAACGCTGATCACCGCAATTTCACTGTCAAGTGGAAAACACAGAGAACAAAGACGAAGAGTCCTCAAAACCAAGCTAGCCAAGATTAGAAAACAACAACCAGACAATACGCCCATAGACTGCGTAGTCAACCTATCAAAACAACCACTATCAAAAATGGAACAACAACTACTACAAAAAGGATTAAACTACAACACCGGAGATGCTTCAAAAACTGATTTCTTCGCTGCCTTGAATCATTACTCAAATCATCAAACTTGAACGAGGAAACACAGGAAGAGATACGCCAAACAATTGTACCAATGGTCAAACAGAAAAGACAACACACACAACTCAACTCTCAAGAACTAAAGGCCCTCAAAAAGCTGAAAAATAGGAAGGACATCGTCATTTTACCAGCCGACAAAGGAAGAACAACAGTAGTCATGGACAGAGAAGAATAACCAAGAAACTGAAGAACTACTAAAGATGAAGATGTATATCAACAACTCCCAACAAATCCCATACAAACATTGGAAACCGCATCCAAAGGACCTTAAACAAGCTCACAAAACTGGACAGATCACAAAACAAGACCAATGGCGAATGAAATCCAATGGACCAGTCCTACCCGATTCTACGGCAGACCCAAAATACACAAGGCAAATATCCCGTTACGACCAATTGTATCACTCCCAGGAACTCCAACATATAATTTGTCCAAGGAATTATACAGAAAACTAAAACACCTAACGGAATCTGTGATCACTCCATCAACTCTGCTATCCAATTCCTAGAGAAAATCAGAGACATCCAAATAGATGAACAAGAAATAATGGTATCCTTCGACGTGACAGCATTATATACCTCTATCGGACAAAAACTAGCAAAAGAAACCATGGAGCAATTACTTAGCAACGACGAACAACTTCCACAACAATCAAAAATGCAACACACAAGCTGGATGGAATGCATAAATCTATGCCTAACAACATACTTCCAATTCAACGGCCAAATATATGAACAAGTCAAAGGAACACCCATGGGATCGCCAATATCAGGTTTGATTGCAGAAGCAGTGATGCAAAGACTCGAAAACATAATTCTACCAAAGATCAAACCCAAGATTTGGATACGCTACGTCGACGACACATTTGTAATAATCAAAAGAAACGAATTAGACAAAACTCACAACTTAATAAACAACGTCTTCAACGACATCAAATTCACAAGAGAAGAGGAATCCGAGAACAAAATACCATTTTTGGACGTCTTAGTCAGGCGAACAACTACAGGAGAATTAGAAACTCAAGTTTATAGGAAATCAACTCACACAGACCAAATACTGAATTACAACAGCAACAACCCAATAGCACACAAAAGGAACTGCATACAAACACTATTCAAGAGAGCAAGGACTCACTGCAGCACTCCCACCTTAAGAAAAATTGAAGAAAAGTATCTCATGGACGTCTTCCAAAAGAATGGATATCCCCGGAATTTCATCAAGAGACATATACCCCCAAGCCAACCTACCAAAACAAAAGCCACCAAGGAAAACACAAAGAAAATCGCCTTACCATATATAAAGGATATCTCAGAAATCACTAAAAGACTCTTCAAACCTTTAGGAATTGACGTCGTACACAAACCAACAAAGTCGCTGCACTCAATTCTATGTCAACCAAAAGACTCAACAGCAAAAGAAGACAAAACCAACATCATCTACAAAATAAACTGTAACAACTGTGAAAAACACTACATTGGCCAAAGTGGACGTCCCCTTCGTCTTCGTATCCACGAACATAAGCTAGCCGTCAAAAGACATGATATACACTCCCTCATTTCACTACACACAGACAACCACGGACATCAATTCGACTGGGACAACGTTCAAATATTAGACAAAGGAAATAACAAGAATGCTAGAGAATTTTTAGAAGCTTGGCATTCCAGTGAATCATCAATCAATAGACACATCGAGATAGACAAAATTTATCAACCAATAAGAAAGAAACTTCACACACGATTGGCCAAAGTTCAAGTCACAGAAACAATCAGTTCCAACACAAGTAACCTAGAAGGTGTGAAAACATACATAAACAACCAATCACGTCCAAGGTCACCAGGAGGAATGATTAATAAACTCGTGGAGAAACCTAAAAGCTCACTTCAATTTGAAGTATGCGCTGAAGATGTCACCCAGTAAGGTGATGAAAGCTTCGCAAACTAACTATCCAGCTCAGAGAACAAAACCACATCAAAATTATCCACCTGAGCTACAAATCTTCTCTATCGTCCTACAGTTCTTCAAAGGGTAGCGCATCAATGAGCAGTCCAATGTGCTCGGTGTGTGATTTTGTACATATGTTCATACTATATCTACTGAATTGATGCCATCTGTCATCTAGCTGTTGGTAATTCTGTTTGTGTCCGGACGACTTCCACTTGGATCATCAACCTGAGAAGGAATGTAGGCGTGCTGGTGTAAGTCCTGCGATTCTTCAAAGAAATTCCATCAAGATGTGATTCGCGAGTTTTTGTGTACAGTTTGTATATATGTGTGGTGTGTCATATCAATTGGTGTTTTTTGGATTCACTGTGTTTACTTGTTGTTTTCGTATCTTGTTGATATTGCGTAATTTTGTTAAAATTTTCGTCGTGATTACTTCTGAAGTTGTTTCGAGTCTTCCACATCCATGAATGAATTGATTGATGTTAAGGACAGCAGATGGGGCGTATACGCCGGGGAGGCTAGGCTATTGCTGAGAATGACATGCACACGGAGATAATTGTTAGCTGCGGTCCGACACGCCGGGGAGAAAGAGTGTAGACGACTGAGGCTCGCATGCGTCACCGCTACTAGAACTGAGGCAGAATGAGTGACAGGCGATTGTAGTGGTAATTGGTAGTGAGTAGATACGAGGATGTGCGTAGAGTATCATGAGTTGGTGCTATGGTCACGTTGCATTCTGCAAGAGTCATTCTAGCAAGTGGCGATTGTGTTGCAAGAGGATGCCTTTAACTGGAAGGCGCAGGTCGTCATTGATGTGTGAGATTGTGCTGTGAGTATGCTTGTGGTGTGTTGGCTTTTCTGTTTATTTTCCACTTCAGCTCTGTCCGTGTGACCCAGGTTCTCGCAATGGCATCCAAGTCAACGTGTATTGGTCGTGAAGGAAAAAAAGGTTGGATCCCTTTTTTGCCGGGGAGTGTCAATGGAGTTGAAGATTGAATGATCAATTCACGGTTGTTTGCTCAAAGTCAACTTCTCCAATTTTCGTGGAGGCATCAATACGACAGTCATCGTCTCATCGGTCGCTGTTCAGAAAGAAGTCAGGAGACAACTGTCAGAAGTAATATTGTGATTTATTATTGTAATATTTGTTCACAGACCTTAGTAGAAATATTTTTTATATGTTGGTGTTACAATAAAGAATTCCCAAGCGGCCAATCGGTGTTTTGGTTTATTCGTCCGTTATTACTAAGCGTTTCTGAGAAGCTTCAAGGAGCAGCGTGAGCGCGAGCGTAGCGAGAGCTGGGCATTGACGGTTTACGAGACGTGACTGACAACCGCCATCCAGAGGATTTACTCCTATACTTACTGCTGTTGATCGATTTACTCGATGGGCCATTGCTTGTCCGCTCAACGACATATCTGCAGAAAATACCGCCTTGGTTTTCTTTGATCGTTGGGTGTCAAACTATGGAGTATTAACAACTGTTACAACAGACCGAGGAGCTCAATCTCAATCAACTCTGTTTCGAGAGTTTACGAGACTCCTTGGAGTGAACCATATCTCCACTACAGCTTATCATCCTGCAGCGAATGGTCTGGTGGAACGCTTCCATCGATAACTGAAAAGCTCCCTAATGGCACAAGTTGACTCATCTAAGTGGAGTGAACACCTATCATTGGTTCTTCTCAGTATCCGATCAACTGTCGAAGAAGATTTGAGATGTACACCAGCTCAACTTGTGTATGGTACTACCCTCACATTGCCTGGTCAGTTGGTTCCATCTTATGATTCAAACGACGTAAATATCTCCGACTTCACCAACTGCCTTACCCAGTAGATGCTTCAGCTTCGACCAGTAGCCCCTCGCCAACCACTTCAGAAAACTCAAGTTAATAAGAATCTACTCACTAGCGAATTTGTATTTGTTCGCGTCGATGCCATTAGAAAAGGTTTACAACATCCATGTGAAGGTCCTTTTCTAGTACTTAAACGCACCGATAAATACTTCACGCTGAACAAACATGGCAAACCGGAGACTGTTTCTATTGATCGTCTTAAACCAGCGTACACCGACAGCGAATATGAAACACTAGCAACGCCTGCATCAATAAACAAGGAGAAAGTCAACGCAACTCCAACTCTCCCACTCTTCACAATTCCCCCTGTACAGACACGCAGTGGACGGCAGATCTGTAAACCTGCCCGCTATGTTCATTTTATTGACTGACATAAAAAAGTACGTTAACCTCATTTAGACATCCTTCTCATTACTATTGTTGTCAACATTCACTTCATTATAACCATAAATATTTATTGGTATTATTGTTTGCTGTTCGTTAACTGTATTGCAAGCACACGCATTCACCAGGTATATGTATATATCTATTTATATATGAATTTCGCAAATGCTAACGAACATGTCATGGTTTATTATGTACATAAAATTTTTATTTAAAATGATAACAAGTTTTGATTTTTTTAAACTCCTGAATCATACCTGCATGTGCTAAACTTTATACGACACGGATGCATTCCATACGTCCTGATCTAACTTTGTATCCTTATTATTGTTGCTGTTAATTTTTGTTATCCTTATTGTTGACATTATCCATTATTTATATTGCTTGTATTCATGTAATCGCCCACGAGGACAGTACTGATGGTCCTCCGGACCTTTAAGAGGGGGAGCCGTGTGGATTCCTCAAAAATAAACTTATCCAAATTTTACTACTATGTAAGAAATGAACATATTGTACACTACTTTGTTTTAACCATAAACTCTGTACTTTGAACTTTACCTCGGGTTTTGAATGAATATATAGTTCTGCCTTCGACTCTCCGTCTTCTCCACTATCCCAACTGCCGTCGATCAATTATAACAACCTGCTTTCTATCTCAAATTTTTGCAGGAGCACCGTAGTTTCTTCCTACGTACTTTGGTCGACCTCCGGCAACGTCAACATTGGAGAATTAGTACTGGAGCAGTCTTCCCGCAGCGCCTCTGGAGTCTATTACGTTTGTTGTGGATTTTGGATCTTTGCAAACCCAAGTAACGAAACTTTAATATATTCTTCCCGTAACTAAACTGATTTGGTATTTTATTTTCTATTGGAATTTGGGTAACTAAGCTAACAGAGTAAAAGATCCACCACAAGTCGTCAATACGGCAGTCACTGTCTAATCGTTCGCTGTTCGGTGAAAGAGAGAAAACTATCAGAAGCCTTGTGTATAATAACCTTATTGTTGGTTACATATTGGCGTAATAATAAAGGATTCTCGAGTCGCCAATCTGTGTTCTGGTTTTTCGCGTTGGTTTTTACACATTGTTTCTGAAAGTCTTCCAGGGACAGCGTGAGGTCCAGCGTAGTAAGACCTGGACACTGACAAGTATCCAAGGGTAATTTTGTAGCCTGTGGAGTAGTTCTGATGTAAATAGCTTTGTCTATTCCTGGCCGTTAGAAGAACAACTGATTCCGTGACATCGCCATCCCCTAATCGACAGAAAACCTGAACAACATAATAAGACACAATCCTGGTATTGCTTTTCACTTATAAATTTCAGTAGTAACTAACTTCAGCAAAATGATGGACCGATATGAAAATCACTCCCTAGCTATCTTTCACTGTATTGATATTTGTTTGGATATTTTGACTGGTTTTGTGATTATCATCCTGTAGCTGTTCACCAGCCTTCATCTTTGGATCTAGTGCCTTCTTCTTCACAATCTGGACCACTACGCTATACCCTCGCCCCACAGCAGATGTCATTAGCTCCTTCCGTCTTGCGTTCTCCCTTCCGTCGCATAACTCCTGCGAAAAAATATGCATGTCTACTGTGACTAACAGAAGAAAGATTGACACTCGGTATCTGTCTGTTTCGCCTAAACTGTTTCAACCGGTTGAAATGCGTAATCATCCTCCCCCCATTATTATTCTTGTCTTCTTGTATTTCATGCATATTTTCTGCTACTTTGATATTTAACACACATTGACCTTCCCATTATACTTGGAATTTACTCCGGCCTCTGTTGTCAGTTCCTGGTTGTCGCAGCCATACACTATCACCTGTAATTGGGGGTGCTCCTCACTTCTTGCTATCACATTACTGTTTCTGTCGCTGCTTCGTTCTATCAAGTTCTTCACATGCGTAACTTTGGTATCCGCCTAAATCTTCCTGCAATCCTACTGCTACTTCCGAAAGGGTTATTAAGTCATCCCATGGGGGTTCGACTAACGTATCGCTAGACAGGCGTGACACACGACCAGCCCACAACAAGTGCAATGTCTTCCTCGTTGACATATGTGTGATTCCTCTGTTCGCTTATAGGCATCGTCGCAATAGTGTGTCTCAAGACGATTCTTGTTCTACTTCTATAAATGCTACCAGCAGTGAATTCAAAGTCCGATTTTTTGTTCCACTAAATCACTACCAACGGCGTGATAGTGTGAGGATATAGGATATGACAAGGTGTTCTCGCGCAATTTCATCGGTTACCGCGTTTACGGCTACAGGCGTTATAATCGTTTATTTTGTTTTTGGAAATAGACTATATTTGACTAGCTTTAGACTTCTGTAGCCAGATGGTAGTATTTTGCTGTATTTTGTTCTTAGTAGAGCGCAAAATTGTGTATTATGGCTCGGACGAATTATCAATAAAGAAGTCATCCTTTTGAAGAAAGTTCGCATAGAAAGACTATTATTTGCATTTTAGTGCGTTGAGGGTTTGTTTTTTGCGAGTTGTTTCAGATCTTAATGTTGTAAATATACTGCAGGCAATGGCTGTTGTCATTCCAGTGAATCTATGAGAATCGGGCCTATGAAAGAGAAATAGCCTGCAGACATAGGTTAGATGTGTGTTTTGAAGATGTTAAACACTTCTGTTATCATCCGGGATGACTGAAATATTCCATAACACATCGACGACATCATGCGATGAGTGAGACAGGCTGCTGAATTTCCTGGTGATTATATATATTTTGATGAAATTCCTAGTTAAAAGTGCTTGGGCGAAGATGTGATAATTGTTTAATTGACATTTGCACATGGAATTTCAGAAGGCCTTAATTGCTCAGTGCACGAAATGGCGTCAGAGTATATTGACATCAGTGTTCATCGCGTCTTGAAGAATAGTACAAATAATCCTTCTCAAATGTCAGAGTACTTAAAATGAGTATCAGCTTTCTGTTGATTGGTAGCTAGCAGCTGTGTCATACAACTACTACACCTGTTACATAGGTTATATGAATCTTAATAATTATTTTGTTTCAGATCACTAAGATATTCTGAGATCCTTAATGACTTAATTGTGGCTATGAAAGATATGGAAGATGCACTTATGGCTCATATATTCAAAGGAGTTATTACTAAACAAGTTATCTGTAAGCAATTTGTGATGTTCTGAATAATGCAAACTGTTGATAAGAAACTGCATCAAAGGAAAAAATGCCGAACACCTAGAAAATACTACTGCAGTTTCGCTGATTATTACCTTTTGCATTTGTAACTCAACCTTCCAAAGCTCAGATTGACGCCAAACCATTCATGGTACCCCACAGGTCCTATAGAAATTTGTGAGAGATCTTACATGTCAGGTTGTCTTACAAATTTTAAGGTTGCAGATCTTTCAATTTACCTGTCACTGAAATATCACTTATCTACTTCACGATGGTGTTTTCATTTATAATAATAATAATGTGTATTCTCATATAAACATATAAATTTACATGAAAATGCATGCCATTTTTACAGGAACGATCAAGTATGATATAATATCAAATCGTAGATTGTCTACAAGTTAATAATGTTTCATCAGTTAAATATTTGATATATATAAATAATTACACTCATTGTCTGAACCAGGCTGTAAAGTTATTGAATTGTACAATTGTCCTCCAGGTTGAGCGGGAAAATTGACTTCGTTTCGTTTTCATCCCGTGATTGTCGGCATACGATAACCAACCAATATTGAGGTAAGTATTACGTTTACAAGGGATTGAAAGCTGTTTTAGAAAAGCAAAAGTGCTAAGGTGCACTATTACACTACATTTTATCTTAACTGGGTATGCCTTTATTAAAGCTGAGACTTACTCTTTGTGCCTTCTGAAGATGCACTAATTTATGGTACTTAACGATGTGTGTGGCGGTGAAAACCACAGAAGAATGCTGTCATGAACAAGGAACGGGAAAGGAGAATGAACCATTTTCAGCAAAGGTAGGCAAATAAAAAGCGTTTAACTTTAATATTACTTCTTTCTTACTACAGCGATTTAAAAAAAACACTGTTTACCCATTTGCAGATATCCGGTAACGTCAGTCAATCCGGTCACAGTGATTCGACATTGCCCCAATTATTACGACAAACAACTGTGTAAAGACATTTGCTTGTTATTATTTTTCATTAAATATATTTAACATCATGCTTACCAGACCTTTCTTATTCTATCTGAGTGTAGCTATATTTGTCATGATGACTAGATGCAGGCATGACTTATCAATGAGACCTGACGAAGTACTTGGTGGCATATTTTAGTGTAATGTAAATCTGACTACGATTGCTACAGCTCAACCTATTCACTTCACCTTACACTATAAGTTAACACCCATAATCATATGAATCGACATCACGCTTTAAGTGAAATATTGGTAATGAGCTACTTTTGAATACACTTTACCTTATAAGAAATCGACTCAATTGCAGTGCCTAAGTTCATATCTTATTTTTCAAATACTGAAGTATTTTTGTACTTGGTCCCTACAGACTGACCTATGACTAGGAGACGTAATCGCGTAACTTTAGGCAGATTTTTGGGCTTGACTAAAGTACTTATAATTCACTACTTATATCGATCGATAGTGTTGCTACAGAATTACACCTATATACAGTGACGAGTTCATATCCTAGGGAGTACCGGTCTAGCATGCTGTACTCCCACCGCATGCAGAACAAATAGAACACAAGAGTATTAGATAGAAAATTTTATTTAACTGCAACGCAAACAAGTTTATTTACATGTATTATCTGAGCACAGTCAAAGATGAAAGTCTTCGTTTGGAAAGTATCACCCATTATTCGACGGAAACTGCCCAGTTTCCGATTTGCGTCACCTTTGAATTCTTCCAAAATTCAAGTAAACAGAACTCTATGCCCACATGCAAATTTATCCGGTATCACAAACTGTAAAAAAGAATATCCGCATGGTTATACATGAATGAGTGAACTTACATCCACTTATTGTTGTATGCAGAATCAATTTCTAAAACTGACTATGCAAATGCATCCGATTATAAGTCGTAAAACGCTCATCACTGTTTTTCGGATGCCTTTGTCCGAATGCAGCTACATCTGCTTTCACTGGATTTAATTAACTGACAGACCTCATTGAGACCCATCATTCCTAAAAGTGATACAGACTAAATTCACTTACGTAAATTAAGCATTTACATAATTAACATGCGTGAGCATATTTGAGTTAAGTATAAGTTAAGTTTAGTCTTCCTAATTTACGCTTTATTTTGAAATGTGGAGCACGTTAATGGTGCAGAAAATATCATAAACATTACGCATACATAATATTATTAACTGCCAGTAATTGTGCCATCGAATCATACTACAAGAATATGTTTGATAATACTTTGTTAGTGGTCTGAGGGATAAAAATACTAGAGCGAAACATACAAGCTAGATGAAAGTCTCACAAAGCTGTCCCACTAGAAATACAATGTCTCACTCGTGGATTTCCTCTACGCATGTAAACGCATCCACACACTGGTATGGGGAAAAGTTCGTCACTGCTAGCAATATATAAGGTTCACGCCTTGTGAAAGTCTTCTAATGCGTTTGTAGCTTCTTACATATGTGCTGCTTGCGCTCGTACTGATTAACTGCGATGAAATTCTAGAAAAAGGGCACGTTAACGAAGCACATTATTGCCACAGCTTGTCACAGTTAAGTCGCAAGAAACGCAGGATACCAGACTATGTGAGTGAGAAATCATGAAGTAGGAAATACTGTACTTATAACCACAACTCAAGAAATGCATTGGCACCCACGGGATGGTAGTCACTGATAGAAACCATAACGACTGACCATTTTTGAGGGAGTTTATAGCGAAAAGAGAAGTGTATCTGTGTAAAAAACAGTGAAACAATATTAAAATAGTCAAATATTACATCTATGTTTGTCGAAGTTGCTTGCGAACGACGCATAACACAACCACACAAAACCTCACACGATACGACCTACCAAGGACAAATCAAATATCCAATTGACCGCCACCGTTCTAGCCAATGAAAGATGAGAAAACCTGAGTCGCGGAAAATATAACACGTCATAACTTATATCTTAACCCGGCATGATACGCTGCGGTTCCGAACAACTGGCTCATCTCTCAGTCCAAAAGGCTTTCGAAACTTGTTTCAGTGCATCCCAGCGGACAATCCAACAATCAAACACGGCTTTAGCTACACTAGGAGCATCAGTCTGATCGACGGGTACAGCCTCACACCACTTTGTAAAGTAGCTGACTCTAACTCAGATGAATCTGTTACCAAGCGCAGTCACTCGTGGAGGTCCTATAGTGTCCGAGCCAACTATTTCATCCAAACACACAGCCTTCATATTAACAGGTAATACCGCAGCTTTCGGAGGATTATATGGTACATCCACTTTTCTGAGTGACGCCATATGCTTTACCTTACATTTCACTTTTGAACTTTCTGCCCTATTTAGTCCACCACATGGAGCAGATATCAGCATCAAGCTACATTTGCTGATATAGGTGCAGCAAATCTAACGTAGCTCAGGTAAGTTATGCCACCGATATTTTGTAAGTTTGAAAAGTTTCTAAATGAAAAATTCCATCTGTAAGCATATAAAATACATATTTGGTGACCAAACTAACACAGCAGCTGACTGCAACGGTACAAATAGGGGGAATATGCAGTAAAGGCACTCATGGATTTCCCCTGCGGGTTCTACACCTTACCACATTTTGCACGCCCACGGACATGTTCTCGAACGTTGGCGAGGTCACCAATAACGTTGAGTGTTTGCATTTCATTAATTCCGGCATTCCCAAAGCCATGGTGTACCTTTCGTAAAAATGTCTTTATGAACAGCTGATGGACTACAACCCTAATCAAGTAATTTGGACCCGGTCAAACGTCCAAGATACTACTCGTAATCACTAGCCGGTCCCATAAGGCCCACAAATACCCCATCTTCTAACTCCTCTACTTTACATCGGCTTCGGATGGTTCCTCTGTCTGATTCGACAGAGCTTGATGTGGGGTCGCGGTCTCACTGTTTGTAGCTCGGGTATGTACCCACTGTCCTCTACTAAATCCTGTCAACGGAATGGCAAGAGTATCAATTTTCCCGGCCGTACAGGCAGTCTCTATACGGTCTGAAGGAATGTCTAGACAACGCACCAGTATTTGCATGTCACCTGCCGGGACAGTACGCATATTTAAAATCGCTTTCCCTCAGAAATCCTTAACACCTGGCGGTCTGGTCTATAGGGTCTTTAAACTTTTGTAACTGCTGAAGTGCTTTGTGATCTCTTCTACACAAAATAGGTTTACCAAATAGATGAGGTCAATACTTATGAGTGGAGGTAACAGCAGCTAACACCCCTTTCTTAATAATGAAGCAGTTCTTTTCGTCGCGGCTCAATATGGGACTGCCATGTTTCACAACATGTTCCTCCCCATCGCTAAAGACCTCGTATGATGCGGCTCCAATGGCTGTTTGACTGGCATCAATGTCTAAAATATACTCAACAACTGTTGGGGATGTATCTGGCATGGATGAATTGGGCGACGAGCATCTCGAATCGGTCACAATCCACCGGCCGTGCGAAGAGAATATTTCTTCCGCCCAGCTCTGCCAAAGGCTTGGCAATTTCAGAACAGCTCCTCACAAAATGACGATGATGCGAAGCTAACCTCAGAAAACCATGTATCTTATCTGTCGAGTTTGCTACGGGCCACCCCCTAACGGCTGTAGCTGAATCCAGGTTGCTTTTTTATCCGTTCACTCTGACCACATGCCCCATGAACGTAACTTGTTTACTGAATATTCGATTTTTAGTGGGCTTCTTCTTGGGTCCTACCTCCTGCAAACCTCCGAAGCCCATGCCCAGCCCATTTGATGTGTTCTTTGACAGTACGACTGAACAGAGTGATATCGTCTAAACATACCGTGCATACCTAACAAACTAGTCCTTTAAACACCGTGTGCATCAGCCTTTGAAGTGTCGCTGGTACATTACCTAACCGAAAGGTATGGTCTGGAATTCACATGACTCCGTAGGTGTAGTAAAATCAGTCTGATCTTGTCAAGAGGGTGGGCCTTAATCTGCGAATATCCCGAAGCGTAGCCAGGGGTTGAGAAGCAGACTGCACCTGATAATGCTTCCAACATTTCGTCTATTGGCAAAAGAGATAAACTCTTTTACGTGTCACTGCGTTTAATTTTCTGTCATCAGTACACAAACAGAGTGGTCCGCTTCTCTTTTTAACTAGCACTATAAAAGAAGCCCACAAAATAAGTGACGGTTTAATTATATTTTTCCGCAACATTTTTTCAATGGTGCTTTCGAATGAAAGGGCACTTAGGCAGAAGTTAAAGAGATGCTCGTTTTATTGCATCACCATTGCCAGTGTAAGTTGTATGACTGATAGCTTTTGTTGTCCCCAAGTTACGAGAATACCTCGGAAAGATCTGACGTTGACTGACGTACTAACTCATTGTGTTTCCAAAGAACTTGAGCCAACACTTTTTCCATCGAAGACATATCAACTGCATTCACACTTAACTGATGATGTGGTATTACTGTCTGACCTGAGCTGTAACGTAGAACCTTTCAGAGTAAGCGCTTGAGATTCAACATCGCTTAAGGCCTAGTAGCGAAGTATGTCATAGTCCACAACCAAATCTCATGATGGCTCATTAACTACCAAGCAGAATGCCATTTTCAGTCACTAATAATTTGCCATAGTATTCGCATTTCCCTGAGCATCCCATGCATAACCCATCGGCCACATGAGGATGTAAGTGAGAAGTAGGTACCTGTCAGCCACGTCCCGTAAACCGTTAATGCCCAGCTCTTGCTACGCTCGCGCTCACGCTGTTCCTTGAAGCTTCTCAGAAACGCTTAGTAATAACGGACGAAAAAACCAAAACACCAATTGGTGACTCGAGGATTGTCTATTGTAACACCAAAATATAAACAATGTTTCCACTAAGGTCGGTGAACAAATATTACAATAATGAATCACAATATTACTTCTGACAGTTGTCTCCTGACTTCTTTTTGAACAGCGACCGATGAGACGATGACTGGTGTATTGATGCTTCCGCGAAAATTGGGGAAGTTGGTTTTGAGCAAACAACCGTGAATTGATCGTTCAATCTTCAACTGCGTTGACACTCCCTGGCCATTAAGGGATCCATCTTTTTTTCCATCACGACCAATACACGTTGACTTGGATGCCATTGCGAGAACCTGGGTCACACGAACAGAGCTGAAATGGAAAATAAACAGAAAATCCAACACACCACAAGCATACTCACAGCACAATCTCACACATCAATGACGACCTGCGCCTTCCAGTTAAAGGCATCCTCTTGCAACACAATCGCCACTTGCTAGAATGACTCTTGCAGAATGCAACGTGACCATAGCACCAACTCATGATACTCTACGCACATCCTCGTATCTACTCACTACCAATTACCACTACAATCGCCTGTCACTCATTCTGCCTCAGTTCTAGTAGCGGTGACGCATGCGAGCCTCAGTCGTCTACACTCTTTCTCCCCGGCGTGTCGGACCGCAGCTAACAATTATCTCCGTGTGCATGTCATTCTCAGCAATAGCCTAGCCTCCGCGGCGTACACGACCCATCTGCTGTCTCTAACATCAACCAATTTATTCACGAACGTAGAAGACTCGAAACAACTTCAGAAGTAATCACGACGAAAATTTTACCAAAATTATGCAATAACAACAAGGTTTGAAAACAACAAGTAAACACAATGAATTCAAAAACACCAATTGATATGACACAACACACGTATATTCAAACAGTGCAAACAAACTCGCAGATCGTGTCTCGATGGAATTTCTTTGAAGAATCGCAGGACTTACACCAGCACGCCTACATTCCTTCTCAGGTTGATGATCCAAGTGGAAGTCGTCCGGACACAAACAGAATTACCAACAGATAGATGACAGATGATATCAATTCAGTATATACAATATGAACATATGTACAAGATCATACACCAAGCACATTGGACTGCTCATTGATGCGCTACCCTTTGAAGAACTGTAGGACTTACAGCAGTACGCCTACAACCCTTCTCAGGTTGACGCTCTAGTTTGGAAAATCGTCGCAGAGTTCATTTGCTAACTTCCTTCTATCAGCTATGTCCTCAAACCTGAATGGTAACACACCCATGTCATTGTATCGTAGAATATAGATGACCAACAAACACATGACATATCTCATCAACCAAGTGAAGACACAGAGTAATTTACACCAAAGATAATAACATTCAAATAGTAACTTGAAACTAGAAATGCCTTTATTCGTGCAAGTCAATTTAACAATTACTCTCTCGTTTACACTTGGCTTATCCTCACTAAACTGACCATTGATATTCGTCCTTTCAAACGAACTGATACTAGCATAGTCATTGCACAAGATACTTGAGTTGATGGGCGTCTTTTTCATTGTGGATGACAGCACCAACGACGACTGATTGATATCATTTGATGAACTTAGCAGTGGATCAAAAGCTGTTGTTGCTCGACTTTCAGAAATTTGTCTGCCTGCAAGACCACCACCACTGCCGTCTTTTACTATCAGCTCAGGCTTAGCACTGGCATATGATGATAGGTGGGCTACATGCTGATCACTCACACTGACGGTCTCACAAGCATGCATGCCTTCTGCAACTGCACCTGCATTTATTTCTACTTCACGTTCAAGTTGTACAGAAACTTTGTTCAACTTAGCAGTAGTAGGCATATCCCTCATCTCATCATGATCAACCAAAGACAACTGTGAAGTATCATGATCATTATCACAAATATTCAATTTACCGTCAAGTTCATCATTTTCAAACTCTTTAATAACAGAAGTAGACAATTTTGGTTCCTCCTCAAAAATCATTAAACGTTTTATATCTTCACTCTGACCAGTTATACTTTGTAAACTTTTGGAGTCAGAACTGAACTCTGAAGCAGTAACTCTATTCTGTGACACTCTATTCAGCAATGGCTTACCAGTTGCAACTACAGACTTCCTGACCGCACAGATATCGTCACACAATTCGGAGTCAGACCTGGATTTTACATTTAGCTTATCACTGAACTTGCTCACTGGTTCACAGTTGACCTCTGTATGCACTTCTTGCAAACGTGTGAAACACAACCGTGTTTGTCTTGCATCTTGTAACTTATCTGTTGAGGATGTACTACGAAACCTGTTACACTCACTAGATCTATATGCATTACTATACATCATGGAGTCTTCTCGATATCCACCTCTCTGAGGCTTATTCGTCATCAATGAGTGCGTTTTTCCCTCAGACTGCTCTATTCTAGGGGTGAGATCTAACAGACTGGAAAACTTGCTCATAGATTGATTGACACTAGTATTTACCAGTTTCAGGATATCATCAAATGTTGGCTCGATACCCTCATCCTCCATACGGGAGCTCATCTTCACCCACTTCCTTTGCGGTCGAGTAGGTAGACGTCTTGCTATTACTTCTAGTATAAAACTCGAGTTGAGGTCACTCATGCGATTCATCGAAATCATTCCATTCTTGTAAATTAGCAAATTATCTAAAAACTCAGTGAGTGCCTGAGAGTCATCCTGTAATTGACCACCATTACCCTTAACAGCCTCGAATAATTTCCCTGCAATCATCGAGGGTCTTCCAAACCTTTGGCGTAATATGCTCATAGCCTCATCGTAGCCCTCTTTTGGCTTCATAAACTTACAACACTGTATAGCTCTTGCAGCATCTCCAGTGCAATATCTCATCAAATACATCAATTTCAATTCATCATTTAATAAAAAACCACTCAACATGATCTCAAACTCCTTTACAAATTGTAAATAATCAGCCGGGTTTCCATCAAAACATCGTGGTTCAAATTTAGGGAGTTTGATGTTCCTATTATCCCTGAACGGCGAAACAGTAACATCAACCATGTCATACTTAACATCAGACACATCGTTACAATTAACAGACAAGTCACAATGACTTACTTTCCTGTTT
Organism: Trichobilharzia regenti; assembly: GCA_944472135.2. Taxonomy (NCBI): domain Eukaryota; kingdom Metazoa; phylum Platyhelminthes; class Trematoda; order Strigeidida; family Schistosomatidae; genus Trichobilharzia; species Trichobilharzia regenti. The sequence goes on along the minus strand of OX235262.1, from coordinate 82,122,410 downwards.
GCATCCAAGACACTCTGTCCCTTCTTTGACCCAGGCATTGTTGAACTTGACCCAATTCCAAAAAAGTTCCAGATATTGCTTGTTCAAAGAGGACTTGACCGGCACCAGGAAAAATGAACGGCGACTATCCAAACTTTCACCAACTGTTTGAATCCGCCAGATCTGTTTCTATCGTCAGAAACTGTCAATCACGTCTCATAAACCGTTAATGCCCAGCTCTCGCTACGCTCGGGCCCACGCTGTTCCTTGAAGCTTTCAGAAACGCTTAGTAATAACGGACGAATAAACCAAAACACCGATTGGCCGCTTGGGAATTCTTTATTGTAACACCAACATATAAAAAATAAAATATTTCTACTAAGGTCTGTGAACAAATATTACAATAATAAATCACAATATTACTTCTGACGTTGTTTCCTCTTCTTTCTGAACAGCGACCGATGAGACGATGACTGTCGTATTGATGCCTCCGCGAAAATTGGGGAAGTTGATTTTAAGCAAACAACCAAGAATTGATCGTTCAATCTTCAACTCCATTGACAATAACTCTTCTTTAAACTAGACAAGAACGAAATGAAAAATATGAATATCATGTGTTGACATTTCAGTGATTATTATATACTTTTTAACATTTCGTTATACCTAGACTATATGTCATTCTGACTGACCTTCAGCATAGAAGCTTGCACACAAGTGCACTAGTTCAAATTATCACATTTTTATGTAGCATACAAAGGTATAGAAAAAATTAAATGGAGCTCTGATCAGCACAAATGGTAAGGAGGATGGTGGTGTTAAAGAAAAAATATATGGGTTCACTGGATATGTGAGAATACACAGAGTGAATGCATCTTTGTCACTGACAAGGATTTAGTACCACATCTCTACCTAACACTAACGCTCAACCTTAATATTACCCACCATATCGTATTACTTATACAGAAGATAGGGAAAAGACACCTAGAACCATACACCAATGGTATTTTCATATCTGCCAGATTCAATGGTCACTTCTCGCTACCTGTATGGACTATATCATCAGCATACTCTAAGTTGAAGAGACTGTTCCCTGGTAAATCATTCAAGTCAACAGCAGGAAATTTTATTGAAATATATATAATAAAACTGAACTAAAATAAAGACGGCAGCTATAGAAATGAGCCTTGCATTAAATCCTTCTTGGAAATATGAGTTCCCCCATGCTAAGTGAACCGAATGCATTCTGTAGAATTAATGGAATACGCAAAATGATGTGCTGTGTTTTCAAAATCTAGTTAATGTTTCCTTAGTAAAGTGATAAATGAGCACTGTGGTTGTGTGAACTCAATAGACTCTGAACTACTGCCAGTGAAAATGACAACAATCTTCTGAGTTACGGGTCATAGTTTTAGTTCAGTTGCAACATTCAGCAGTTGTTAAATGGCCTCTTGACGCAATCAATTTCATACGGGAAGTGTATAATATTTGGTAAAACGTGCACACTTAATTTTAATACGAAGTCTCCTTGCCGAATGTATTACTGTAAAAGCCTACACAGTTCACAAATCAACTCATAACAGTGAAGTGGCAAAACTTCTGTTTGTCCTTCCTGAACTTAATATAACTCAGTGGTTAGGACTCTCGCCGGCCATGCCCATGATCCCAGGTTCGACCGCCTGCCGACGCACACCTGACATCCATGGTCAGCTTGCAAAATTTGGGCTACCGATATCCATGCTGAAAGTTCCATACGTGTACTAAAAACAGTGTGGAATCAAGTTTCAGTCAAAAATAAAATAATATGTAGAGTCTTGTGAAGTAATTCCTGTGTTATTATGTTATGCAGAGGAGAGGACAAGGCATTCACAGTCTTTTGTTTCATGTGGAATCGCAATGCAACTCAATGCGCAACAGTATTTGGACGAATAAACTGAAAAATAAAGTCTTCCTCACCTGCTGAACAGCTTGTCCTTATTTTCAGACGAGAAAATAATATTCTTTCCAGTATGAGTCCAAGTCACCAGAATATAACAACAATTAAATCTTCCTTCAAAATAAAGGCCACTTCAAACACAAGTTCACAGCAATGCCACATATTACTAACGCTTTTTGTCTAAAAATGAAAAACTAACTGCTATGAGTATCCGAAAACTGAAATTTATGCTGAAATTGAGCTGCAAATGCTAACAACTACCGAACCAATTAAGACGACAGCGTTTCAAAAATAGGCCTAATAAACTAGTATGGTTTTATGAAAATTCAAAAATATACCTTTATATTTTGAACCTCTTACCTTATTTAATCCATCACGTTTCTCAGATATCAACATCAAGCGACATATCCCGATACAATGTAACACAGTCCAATTACATTGTGATGCTGATGTTATGCAGGTCAGAAAAGTTTTGATGCGAAATTTCATTTAAAAGGCATACAAATAGATAATTTGCCACTAAATCAGAATAGCAATTGACAAGGAAGCTTCAATTAGGGGGGAAATGCAATAAAGAAACTACATATTTAGGCGTTCTAGTGAAGTTGAAACGGATAATATGCCTGTGAATGATGAAATATTTTCGATACTGTGAATGTATTTGTTGGAATAAATATGTTGAAAAGTGTTCACTCTATTCATCTATAATACTTGTTATTTCTTGAGTTGAATAGTGATGCCAGTTTAGAAAACGTAATACGAGTCACATGTCTTATGTGTCAACTTGATACGATTATGAGCAATAGTTTGCGCTCGAAACGTCATCAGTTAATACAACCGTACAACACTGTGTGATTTATCAAAATAAAATCTTATCCATAATAGAGTTATACTCTACTACAGTACCCAAGTTTTATACTTATATAAATGTCTTATTTATATATGTCATAATTACACGTGATTGAATTTGGACATGATGGGGCAACATTATCGCTTTTCAGTAACTGTTTCCGCTTGTAAGCTGTAAACAGGCTATATGCATAAAAAAGCCTATGTAGTAAGCTGCAGTGTCGTATGACAACAAAACAATCGACGAAGCTTGGTGGTGTGGTCAACCAATACATAAGTCTAAGTGTTGATGTGGTCATGTAAGAGCCTACTGATAAGAAATAATAACGCAAGAAGAGTAATGTAGTTATCTCTTTATTACTTAATGATTTCGTTTAAGATGGTGGTGTTAAACGGAACATAAGAATAATGGACTATTTGTGTTAAGTGGGGCATACGTTGAATAGGGTACTTGAAGTGGCTAGACTGCCAAAAAATTCGTGTACGTAAGGAACCTACGTTTGCTAGGTTACATTTCGTTCTTACAATACGAACATATGTTCAACGGCTATTTTCTTAACAATCATGCATACGAATATTATACCCATCCGGATTAAACTATAGTCATCATAAAGTTTACTAACCACTCTATCCACTAGATCGGGATCAGATTGCTTCAGTTGGTAGTGGTGTTGGACTAATCTTTTCCGTTTTCATCATCCCCAGGTCCGTTCGGAGAAACTGGATATGGTCTTTTCAGGCAAAGACTGAGATTGTGTTCCTTTGAATACCTTCCGCTCCACTGGAAAATATATGGGGATGTACACACAGCAGGTGAATTGATTTTACCATTGGTGAACAATTCCTTATCTTAGGCACACTGATTGTGTAAAAAAGGGAGAGAACAGTAAGAGTTGATGAAATTCTATATAGTCGTCTATATATTTCATGGCAGATCTGAAAAACAGAACATCTAAAACATCTATCACACTTTCTTCTGTAAAAAGCGAATATTACACAAGTGTCTCTCTTTTCCATCCGTTACAACCAACTGAAAGTAACTAAATCTTCAAACCACATATTTCTTTGATTAAGTTGTTCAGTAGTATTCGTTTTCTCAATAAAATTGGTGGGTGTAAACTGTAGCAGCCCAAAACGAAACCAACCTTAGTGACCAATCATATGCATGATAAGTAGAAGTGCGTAATTTAAAATAAGCGTCTATGTACAAGTAACGGATGCTAAAAATAGTTACATAGGGTAATATACTTGTGTATGTTCCAAGAAAACCTCAAAAAAAAAGGTTTTTTTTTAAATTCATAAAAATTGAGGTTTTTTCTGATTACAATTAAGAAAAAAGATAAAACTGGCAAAAAAAAGGGGAAGGCTTTGGGGTAGAAGGTTTATTTGCCACATTTAAAAAAAGGAGAAACCCTTTTGTTTCAAAGTTACCAAGGGTTTTTTTCATTATTTTTTTAAACTTTTTATTCTTCTTTTGCTTCTGCCGAAGTTGTCCCTGTCAAGGTCATTTTTGCGTTAAAAGGTCGTTTCGGTTTGGGCCGCTATTCTTTAGAGTCACCGAAAACCTCATAATTTCTTACAGGAGTCCTCATAGTCAGGATAAACCGATTTCCGTATGTAAATTCGTCAAGGTCATCAGTCCGTTCATTGGGTAGTTTCGTTTTACGTTTCTATAGTTTAGAGTCACGGGTGCATTCAGTGCATACCACAACTGTGTAAGTTATACGTATATTATTTTGTATCCGGAAGCTGAAAAAAATGATCTCCACCTGATAATCCAAATGTCATTTCAGAGCCCGCCTCAGTAACGTGCACCTTGTATTAGCCGCAGCATTTATGCAAAGGAAAATCTACCAATCACAATGTGCATAAGTGACCTTGAAGTGCTCAGCCTCTCCGTGAGTCAATTTTGCCTGTCTTCTGTCTTCCTCTGTCGTTACACACAAGTTAAAAAGCAGTAAGTGTCAATGTACAACTTTGTTCTCTTACATCTTCTAAATACTTAATATGAAGTCTATATTGGCTATGCAGCATTTTGTCTTACCTTACTGAAACTAGTAAGTCTTTCGGCGAAGTACAAGAATAGCGTATTTGCAAACACTAATTGGTATAACACCAGTTGGTCCTGTACTCGACTGGCAACCTGCATAGTACGGAAGAATTTGTTCTGGGTAATCGGGTTTTATCATTCTTAATGCAATCAACTTAGCCAAGTAGCAAATGAGTCATTTAAAAATTGTCATATCTCGATATATATCCGTTCACAACTAGTCAATCAGAAAGAAATATCTCTTTTTGAACATTTTTATGCTCTAAGTACTGAAGCGAAAACTCAATAGTAGAGACAGTCATTAAATGTGACCGACTAAAGGCATTTACCATCATTGTCATGTAGCACTCATTGTCCACGTTTTAATTCGGCTTTATGTAAAACTGTTTACCAGCTTACTATTCTTTCCACCTGTCAAGAGATTTCTATGAGTGGTATATATCATATACTTTTTTAGTTTATATCTCCATTATTCCTCTGTTTACTACTTTGCTTCCAGTTGTTCAACACGTCTATCACTGATCTCAAACAAGCTCTAGTTTAATGTTGTCAAAATCATAGTGCAAGTCTTTGTTAAGCCTCTCGGTTTGAAATATGTTAGCAAGAGATTGATAATACAGTTCTTAATATTACTTCTTCAGTAATATCTATTCTCTAGTGTCCTACTCAGTAAACGTCAAAGTATGGGAAGAATTCACCTTGTTGTTAGCCACTACTATTTATCATATGGTCAATACATTTTTTAATCCGGTGGATTTGTTTAAAGCTTGGAAATATTGTGTATTTTAAGCTCATTCAATTGCTTTATAATATAGAAGTGATATGCACCCCTTAACTTTCTATTAAGTAGTGTTCACGATTACTTCTATTAATCTTACTCGCATTTTTTCAGATATGATCGTAGGATGTTATTTGTAACAACTGGATCGCTTTTAGCTCTTGGGTTGTTCTTCTTCTTTAAAGGCTTGCGTAGATATTTTCGCTTCGAGGTAAGCAACAAGGTCTTCTTGGGTTCTTACTATTCAGGTTGATAAGAACTCTGAACACTATGGAGGAGAACTAGTTGCAGATGTATTGAAGGTAAACCTTTTTTTGAAGTAATAATTCCTTAGGCTCACAATGTGCCGTTTATTTTCACGCTTATTGGCGGTCATATATCACCAATACTGACAGCAGCTGAAAAGCAAAATATACGAGTGATAGATGTAAGGCATGAAGCTTCAGCCGTTTTTGCCGCTGATGCCGTCTCAAGGCTATCGGGTTCAGTTGGTGTAGCTGTTGTTACTGCAGGTAAGCAGGTGTTTTCCACTGAAGGATTACTGAGTGAACTCGTGAAAACATGGAACGAATGTTCCAACTATCACGATATTTTCTATATAAATTTATCTTAGAAGTTATATATATATATATATATATATAAGGTGTTTGTGAGACCTAAGTGTGCATCATTTGTTAGTAGGAATAGCTTTGTGTAACAATATTATATTGGGACAGGTCTAAATCGTCCCACTTATAATTTTCAACCAAGGTAAGGCAGTCGTAAACAGTAGCAGTTGCAATCTTCATAGAAGCAATAATAATAATCGTAAGTAACATTCTTTATTCGTATGTCAGCATGGAACAACACGCACACCTAATATACTTTGTCGTGTGGCTAGATATCACTCTAAGTTAATGGGGATGTGCATTTTTCATGGCCTTGCTTTTCTAAGTCTTTCTATCCAGAATAGAGAAGTAGCATAACTAGCTTACTTGTCATTTGAGAGGAACTCCTTACTGTTTCAAAGTGTGTAGTATGGTTTTTATTGGTTGCTGTTGTCAAGTTGTAATGTAAAATGTTCTGTGATGCGGTGAAGGATTGGTCTATGCGAACTAAATACAAACTTATTTACACATTTGAAACAAAGCACCGATTTTTGTAATTTAACTCGATTTTTTCTGAAATCTTAAGCATTAGTATTTGTGGCTATTTATTCCATCTCGTTTTTCTGTTTTTGCTTTTTGTACCGTTCAAAAATACGACAGCGTAAAGTATTGCAGATTTTAAAGTCATGTTATACACCCACCTGACCTACTTTTTTAAAAATATGTATTGGTTAGCTTCCTGCATAAGTTCCTTATTGCATCTTCCGAACACTTAGCATCTCAGAGTAGGCTTTATTGTCTAATGAACACTTGCAGAAAATTTTCACGCAATGTAATTAAGAACACATAAATCAGCAAAGTTATCTCTTTTCGTAACGTCAAAGATGTACAGTTACTTATGGGCCTATATACAGTTTTAATTAACAACAAGGATTAGAGATTATTGCCAGTCTCTTTAACTATCGTGGCTTTAGTGTCAGTTTTATTTTGATAATGTATGATAGTGTAGTATCTTAGTTCTTCGTTTTTTATTTCATAACTCAGGTAAGAGCTTACGGAGAGTTGTCATCTAAAGTAGTGACTAGTGGTGTCCATCAGGGATGCCCTGACGACTGTCCCCATTTCTATTTAATTCCATCATAAATGTACTAATGGACTTAACCCTGACTCACTTCAGCAACTCAGGGACTGGCTTGTTGCCATCAGGGAATAATGTCGTTGACTTAGAATATGCACATGATATATTCCTGCTCCTAGGTGAAGACACTGACAAAATGCGGAGTCTTCTGAACATCTTGAGCTGCAATCTGAGAATGTTTGGCATGCGATTCTTTCCACCAATTGTGAGATGATGCTACAGGAATGGACTATATTGACTCGCAGCTTAGAAATAGGGAGTGAAATGGTAGAGTACGTTGACCGCCTCACTTAGTTGGGAAGTACCATCAGCCCCAAAGGGTAGATCTCTGACGAAATCCCAGCATTGATACAGAAGGTTCGTTTCTCATATGCCAATTTATGCTGTCTCTGTCAGACGTGATATTCGACTATCGTCCAAGAGGCGTGTGTGCTGCTCAGGAGTTCGCTCCGTCCTCCTTTATGGCTGTGAAACCTGGCCATTTTAAATGGAAGACATGAGAAGGCTAACTGTTTTTGATCAAAGATATCTGCGTTCTATCTCCCGTGTGAAGTGGTATAATAGGGTGAGCAATACTGAGATTAAGCGTTGAGTGCTTGGTAAGGAGGGGAAATCAATAGACAAGGCTGTGAAGTTACATCGATTGAGACGGTTAGGACATATGTTACGCATACATGCCTAGTCATCGCCTTCCTCAATAGGCAGTGCTAGCTGACAGGTGCGTTCAGGTTGGAAAAGAGGCATTGGTGGTCAAACGAACACGTGGCTTCATCAGTCAACAGTTAGTTTAAGCCACGTTGGGAGGTGTAGACTGGCTTCATGGTTGGAGTCCTCGGGACGGTAAAAACTAATGAAGGCCGAAGACAATTGGTGATATGACTCAAAATCGTTCTTGGTGATGGTGCAGATGCATCCACTCCGTATGACTAATAATACCCAGTAAAACTATTGTTCTTCGATATTACTATTCTTTTTGCCTCATATCTCTGTTTATTATCTCTGTTTTGAATCTCTTTTTACTCTCTTCTCATGCTGTGTGCTAAGTATAGTCTGGCAACTTGAACTACTGCACATCTTTGCAAAGTTCTACGCTGAAACCAATCAGTCAATTTTTAATCGTTTGTTCACTTACTTCTTATCCGTTTTTACTAAAGAATATTAATCACTTAACGTCGTATTATTCACTATTTTTCTCACATTATTTCCCATACACTTTGGCTTATTTTGTTACAAACTGACAATAACTTTTGACCTTTGTTGACAATTAACATTGTATACAAAACCGTAAATAACCGTACAGCTTTGAAATGAAGCTACGAGTTGCGAGTTCTTAATAACACTTCTATAGTACAAACATTATTGCTTTTGTCACTATATGCACAACTTGACAGTTTTCACTCTGTAAAGACTGTACTGGTAATATTTTATCATGCCTTGGGTTATGTCAGATATCTTGGAAATTTGTGTCTAAGTGTTGGCATGTAGACGGTTGTAATAATGTTGGTGAATAGCTATATTTTTCAGGTAAATTCATTTTGGTTGTTGACGTAGTGTCATCAATCGCTGGCGTCAAACTATGGGAATTTGACCTGGGTTCTGTGAGTTTTGAAACACATAGCTTACTGACTGAGCAAAAGTTTATTTACTAGGTTATAAACACTCAATAATCCTGGACTTGTAATGTTATGCAGATAATGAAATCACGTTAAAGCGAGTTTAAGATTAAAGACATATCTTGAAAGTTGAGTGCCTAGTCCGATAATATACACACCTATTTTCATATATATATATATATATATATATATATATATATAGCTGTGTTGTTAATTTTTACGGGATGGGGTTGCTAGCTTCATGCCCACTCTTTCCTTACTAATCTTATTACTGGCTTAGTGGGGTAACGGAGTGCAGCGGCTGGGGGTCGAGCCCTGAATCGCCTGCATGGTTGGCGAGCATTCTACCGTTGTGCCACCGATAAATATATATATATATATATACATAATTTTTGGAATCCCGCTCATTTAATCAGATGTTTTCTTACTCTTTCATTTATATGCTTTTTAGGACCTGGTCTTACAAACACTGTGACAGCAGTGAAAAATGCACAGATGGCTGAATCTCCCGTGGTTTTGTTAGCTGGGGCCGCCTCCGGTCTTTTGCGAGGTCGTGGATCTCTTCAAGACATTGATCAGCTAACTCTGTTTCGTCCACTTTGTAAACTGTGCAAACGTGTTAAAGCTGTCAGAGACATTATTCCTGTTCTTTGTGAGGCATTTTGTGTTGCTCAATCAGATACTCCTGGTAAACTATTGAGTTTTCTTTTTAGTCATTTATATTGACTTTAATAAAGAAATTGTCACTATGTTCAAAATATTGATTACAAAAGTGTTATAATTTAATACAACTTTAGGGGGGGGGTTCAGTCAAGCAATCTTATATTAAGCTGAGGCATGCTATTAGAGAAGCAGTTACAGATACACGTCACTGTACTTGTCATAAAGTTAATGTATGAGAAAAACTTTGGCACTGTGATCAAATGCAATTTCATATTGCACTCCTATATGACCAAGCATTCAGTGTTGCTACAGGATGATTTAATGAGCATGTTTTGAACATAATTCATTGTTTTGAATTATATCTGGGTTATTTTTTCAACACTAACTGCTGGATAAGACTAACACTTTAAAACTACCAATAAGTTTTACTAAAATTCCACGAGAATTAAAATTGGCAGTTAGTATTATTAGTAGGTGTATCTTGAGGCTACTGTATCAAGAACACAGTGTAAAATACTACTGAAATAAACATGTTTATGAAAATATTAAGGGATAAGTAACTCACTGATAATAATAATAACAGCTTTGTTCCAAACAGTATTTGTGGTAGAGGTATGGAATTTTCAGCGTGCATTACAATATATTCCATCTAATTACCTCATAAATTTTATAATATTTTAAAATCATAAAGCAACACACCCCAAAAAAGATAAGTAAAAAAAGAAATAAAAGCAACAGCGTTGCGTTTACATTTTAAACAATGCACCACAGGATATGAAATATAAAATTGGTGTGTAATAGAAGATGAGAACAACAGTGTAATAGTAGCGAGGAAAGGAAAACAAAAACTAATGGGGCTATTTGTTAGAGTGCCGCAGTAAATTGATCGTGTCATACCTAACGGATTTCTCATCACATAACAGCTGTGCCAGATATGGTATTGTGGCGTTTTTGTACTTGGTAGTCCTAGCATATAGCCTCCTATAGCTGCTTCCAGTTCTACCAGATAAAATGCAAGGAGAGAGCTGTGTATAGAGAGGATGCTCGGGGTCTGACAATATTGTGTTCGCTAGTTTCTTACATGACATTATATGTCTATCCACAATAGTGTTAACCAGTTGGTTTAACGATATCCCACTTGCCCTACTAACAGCTTTTAGTGCCCTTCTCAGCAAAGGAAAGTCTTTCTTAAGTAGTCCAGGAAAGATTAGTGGGGAGCAGTAAAGGGGGATGGGTGGAATACAAGAATTGACAAAGTCAGAAAGCAAAGACTGCTTTATGCCAGATTGCCTAAATTTCCTAACGTAGAACGTTAAGCAAAACATCTTTCTAGTAACTAGCAAGATGTGGGAGAACCAGGAAAGATCGATGGAAAAACTCAGGCCAAGGTACTTGACATTAGATGTATTTTCAACCTCTATGCCGTCAATGATAGTGGGGCCATGAGAGCTAACTAGTTGTTGTAGGTCACGTTTACGTCTGAAAGTGAAATTGACTACCTAACATTTAGACGGATTTAGCTTAAGACCGTTTGAAGAGGACCACTGACTAATATCCAACAGAAAGTTATTTAATTTGGAACAATCTGACTGTAGGATATTGATTTATCTATGAATTAGACATGATTCCCCTTGAATGGAACCCTAGTGGTAGGCGGCGACATTCTGAGCGTCCGATAGAGTGACACTAAGAAGTTCACGTGAAAAAGAAATGAAAGCTTGTAGGCAGTTGTGTAAAGCCAGTTCTATTCGGAACACAAGAAATATTAGTAGTAGCAATTAATTATTATTATTCCGGATTATGCGCACCGTTAGGGTATATTCTGTAAATTTGTAACTCTGTTGTAGTTTACTGTCACTCAGAATAATAATAAATTTTCAGAGTTTTGGAGAAAAAAAAATATTTTCCATTGTGATCAGTCACAGTGTCGGCTGACACTGTCACTTCATAAATAATCGTAAAAAGGATAATGGGAATTAAAGTAACGGTTTTTATTCCTACCTCACTTATAGAGTTTATCTCATGTGAGTAAAATCATTATTCACAAAATTTATTTACCTTTACCTTGTCATACCGAAAGATGGATGCATAATCTTCATTTATTTTTTGTTTTATTCAATTACAAATACTGTTTTCATGTTGTTGTTTTTTGTTTTACAGGACCAGTCTTAGTTGAATTACCAATCGATATATTATATCCATATAAACTTGTTGAGAAGCATACTCAGGAATCTAAGAAACCGAATTCCATAAGACAAAAAATTACAAATTGGTGAGTACAGTTTATCTATGCTTGTTTCAAAAAAGAAACAAAAAAACATTGGAAAAATAGCTTGTACATGGCGTCACTTCCGTAAACTAATAAATTTAATACAAAATATTCAGATTTTAGTTGACAATCCCAACTTCTGGGAGTTACTGTCATTTTCCGTGGTGGAATGCTGTTCGTCGAATACGCTCCTTGTTTGGGTTCAATTCCCAACAGACGCACTCCTAAACTTCGCTTAACCAGTAGTAAGCCGAGTAAAGGGGGAATTGGTTACAGTGAGCATGCTCACTGGTGACTGGTCCTACTCGGATAAGTAGTTAGCTGGGGTTCCAGTGGGAAGTCGTGGACAGTGGGGTGTGAGGACAAATACTCGCCGAAGACATTGGCTAGCGGTCGCGCTATGTCGTGAATTGGCAGAAGTTAGAATTCGTAGGCCATTGGATCGGGTCCCAGTGGCTTAATGGTATACGAGCTCGTCTTGTAACCGGAAGGTCCTGGGTTCAAACCCGGTGGGTTCGTACTGATGAAGAGTCTTAAACTAGGACGAAACAACTGTCCAGTACTCCCAGGTTTTCCAGTGACTCTAACCAATGCCAGCTCACGATGAAATCCTGTAACCAATCAACTAAATCCCTAGAAACCAATACTTAAAGAGGTAATGTTGGGTGTGAGCCTAGCAATCCCATCCTCGCATAAAAACATTACAGTTATTGAAAATTCGGAGTACAAGCTTTCAGCTCTATATCTCACACATAACACGAAGGAATATATATATATATATATATATATATATATATATATATATATATATATATATTATATATATTATGAATTGTATTAATCAGTTTAGGAGTGTATATAATACTTGAAGCGCTCTAATACTTTTCAACGGTGTTTGTTTGTTGTTCACGTCGTTTCGTTAATAGCTTTATCGATGACTGACAGTTTAAGGCATGCAGCTAGTCCATTCACATACATTAGAATGAATATGTGGAGATTCTAATTCACTTAGAATCACATTTTAAGGAAGTAATTTGACAAAATACTTTATGCCTTCAACCTTATTAACAGCTGGAAGAATTGACATTGTCTAGTGGATAACAGAGATATTCATTTTTTTCACCAATACTTTAAATTGATGTTGGCTATATTATTTTAATTATTGTATGTACAGGGGTTTAGTTATGTACTTTAGGTTCGAGTTTCAATAAAAAATACCGGTACTTAGGTGTTGATTTGCAGGAATTTGATTGGTTTCAGGATTTCATCATGAGCTCACATCGGTTAGAGAAGCATTGGAATACCTAGGGAGTACTGGACAGCTGTTTCTTCCTAGTTTGGGACTCATCGGCAGCACACACCCACCCACCGAGGTTCGAACCCAGAGCCTTCTGTTTACAAAGCGAGCTCATAGACCACTAACCCACTGGGACCCGGTCCAGCCAATATCAATCTGAGGCTCACTAGCGACTGGTCCTATATAGGTAGATGGTTTCCTGGGTTTAGGTGAGAAATCGTAACCAATTAGGGTACAACAGGTTGGGTGTGAGGCCAAATACTCGCCGATGACATTATCCAGTGGTTGTGCTATATCGTGAATTGGCAAAGTTGAAATTCATGGTCTGGTCATTGGATCGGGTCCTAGTGGCTTAATGGTCTATGGGCTTGTAACCGGAAGGTCCTGAGTTCAAACCCCGGTGGGTTCGTACCGATGAAGAGTCTTAAACGAGGACGAAACCGCCGTCAAGTACTCCCAGGTTTTCCAATGGTTCTCTAATCGATATCAGCTCATGATGAAATCTTGAAATACCGATGCGTTTGTATGCTACTTATACCCAATCGCCAAATGTCAACCACTATCATATATTATCAGATTGAATTACTATTGCCTGATAACTTTTAGAGGCGTGTTAAACCACTTTTGAATTCTGTATTGTATGACGTGATGATCACTTCAGATGCAATTCAGGTAATACTTACGAAACTAACAAAATTAAAACCTCTCACTGTAACTACCTTTTAACTCTAATGTTTTCTTAACAGTGGTTTCTCAATTCTCGTTATTTATTGGTATTGCACTCCAAAAAAAACTTACATATTCGTGTGAGACGGTTAACGTGCCGCTGAGATAAATCAGAGTTCTAATACTACTTAAATGTAGTGCTAAATAAGAAATCATAGTTTTATTAAGAAAGACTACCTACATTTCTTTGTGATTTTTGGTACAGCGGATGGAATTCCTCAATCGAAAGCTACCTGATTAGTTAAAACCCTTTGAGTTTTATATTTCACATGATGACAGTCAAAGTGTGCATGTAAATATTTTGATGAAACATTTTAGCACACTAAGCTTCATTCACCTTCCCTTCTCTCACACATGATTATTGATATTTTTCAGGTACCTACAGTTTTACTTACTAAACTTATTCGCTACTGGTTTCACATCAAAATCAGAATCTCCAGACTCCGGAAGTTTTAGTTCCATTGTAGTTAAACCACCGAAAATTCTTCTCCCTACGAAAAGACAGATCAACAAATTAGTAAAGCTTATCAAGGATTCTGAGAAACCAATACTGTTAATTGGAAGTCAGGCTGTTTTACCTCCAGTCTCGGCTAAGGAAACTGCTGCTAATGTTAATGTAAGTTAATCATTTTTAACGTGTTTTTTTTTAAATATTTTTTATGAAAATAGGAACAGTGGTACTTCTTTTTCATCATATTTATCCTATGTAGAATAATGAAGTGAGTTAATTGTATGCATGAAAAACTTATTGTAAAGCGTTATTTTATAGATAAAGTACTACTCCAACCAATTCAACCTGTGCGTCGGTGGCACAGCGGTTAGCATGCTCGCCGACCATGCACATGGTCCGGGGTTTGATCCCCGGCCGACGCACTCATTTACCCAGTAATAAGATTGGTAAATAGGGAAGGTTGGGCATGAGGCTAGCAACCCCATCCTGTAAAAATAAACACTGCTACAGAAACTTCAAGCCTCCAGCTTGATGCCCTATGTTCCACTGGGGAATGTGAAGGAAATAAAAAAACTCGGTAATATCACCAGCCTTCACACGGTCGATAAGTGCGGTTCTTAGCCTAGTACAGGAAAGATATGCTCTGGATATTTGAGCTTAAACTTAACTTGGCCATGGATAGATTTGCCCAAGCAATAGAAATATATATATATATATTTCATACATTTATTCCTCTTAATGAATTTGAATAAAGCGAGAACTAGGTTTTTTGCAGAATAAAATGGTACCATCATTTATTTCGTTGCCTTCTCATCAGCTGCTTACAGGCCACAGTCATTACTAAGTATATCTACAGAAACAATTTTAACGTACTTTATTTATTATTATTGTTCCCTTGGGTTCCTAAAGGAACATAGGGCTTCAACTGCACGTCTCCACTTGCTTCTGTCTTTTGCTGTAATTTTCATCTGCATCCATCTTAGTCCATACTGTTTCAGCTCCTCTTCACACGATCTCCTCCATGTCACCCTTGCACTGACGACCCACTCGCTGCTTCCCTTTCGGGTTCCACTCGAGGGCTTGACGCGCGATGTCACCCAGCGACCTCCTCAGCGAGTGTCCAATCCATCTCCACTTTCTCCTGCATTTTTGTTGGTTGGCGATTGGTTCTTCTTTTGTTTGTTTGTTCCCATAGTTTCTTGTTGGTGATTCTTTCTTTCTTTCTGATCTTCAGTATAGAGCGAAGACAGTTATTGATGATGAAGGTCTGTAACAGGCTGTTGGAAATATTCTTTGTGACCCGCCCGCCAAGTTTCTGATCCGTATAAAAGAACTGACTTGACGTTTTTTGTATTGAAAATCCTATCGAATTTTGTTGTTGATGCTGAGTGACGAAGATTTCCAGATTGGTTTCAGGTTGATAAATGTGTTTCCCGCTTGCCTTCCCAATTCTCGACTTGACATCCTCGTCCGTGTTGACTGCCTGTAGTTGAGACAATGCTACCTAGATAAGTGAATGAAGTAACCTCTTTCAAATCCCCATTGATGGTGATTGGCGATGGATGTTGCTGCTTGTTGTTGTTGTTGTTGGTTGGTTATTTTCATCACCTCCGTCTTGTCTATGTTCACTTGGAGTCCTGTCTTCGCTGGCTGCTTCTTCAACTAGTTTGTCAGTTTTCGCTTGTAAGTCTTCGATTTTGTGACAGTGACATCAAACATAAATCATCCACGCGCGAAATCCAGGTCTTCTAGGTTCTTCACGTCGGTCCAGGATTAACGTACTTGCACAGAGTTTATTTTAAACAAAAATCAGTCGATCAATGTATGCATACAGTTGTTATATATATATATATATATATATATATATATATATATATATATATATATAATATTAAACACTATCCTGAACAATAGTGATCATGCATCACGTGTTCGGACGAAAGACAGATGAAAATATCCAGTTACCGGGGCAAACAAAGACTGATGACTGTTTTTTTCTGAACTCACAAATCAGGCTTCAGGCGCTTGATGGAAATGACGGCCTCAGCAAACTTGAGGAGAATTGAGCTCTTTTGCCTACTGATAATTTTGAACGACTTCGCGAAGTCCACCTCATGGCCCGTATCAAGAAGATGCCTGGCGATGGCACTGTTTAAAGCATTTGTTCCCTTTAGACATAAGCTTTTTGGTACATGTTCAGAAAATCATATATATATATATATATATAAGGTGAAGACAACATAGCTATAACTTCATTCTTATATTACATTTTTATTTCTGTTTTAAGCGAAAATCAAAATTTTCCCTGTAGAATATACCTGGTTTCTTCCATACATGTACTGTTTGCGTTTCTATATTTCTAATTGTTAGCATTCTGCTATATTTGGATTTCGAAGGTTACCTGAATAAAATTCATTTGTGGTGTGACATCTATTGACTACTACTGTTATTGTTATTTTGTATTACTTTAACTTGTCTCTGAATATACAACCTCTGTAACAACACGAAGAATAAAGTTTCAGGATATGATTCTTCGTACTGAAATATACTCTTTCTTTCTTTCAGAGCTTACGTATACCTGCTTACATGTCTGGTATGGCTCGTGGTCTTCTTGGTCGTGACAATGAACTTGCATTTCGTCATGCGCGTCGTACTGCTCTACGTGAAGCTGATTTGATTATTTTAGCAGGTATACATTTTTTTCGACTAATTAACTTCTCAACTCCTTATCGCGTTTGATAATAAGTTATGGTAAAGTTAAGCAAGTGCACTTCATCACAATTGTGGGACTCTGCAGCTGGATGTTTTCTTAATCTCAATTTTCTCAAAAACAGCGTCAAATTCGCTAACAAACAATTAAACTCCTGCAACGCCTACAACGCGTATCCACAATACTGAAGGAAGTCATGTCCATTCTGAGATTCGAACCAGTGTCATCGTCCAGTGCTGCAGTCAAAGATACTTACTACCTTTGAGCTTCTCAGACTCGTGGTTGACACCTCTCTCCTAAACTCGACAGATAAAATTCGGTCTGTAGCAAGCAAAGGACTAGACGCATGACACGAGTTAGTCTCCAATGAAGAAACAAACAGTATACCGATAATATATATCCAACTTATTTGATACCATCTTCTAATGATTCATTTTTCAAATTATCTGTCTGTCTGTTTTCGACATAGAACTATACACAAATGTGCGGAAGTTCAAGTCGCCACACTTCGTGTAGCACGCGAAGCAAGAGAAGAAAGTACAAGAAAAGCATAATAGAAACAGTGAGCAGAGGTGTGAGACAAAGGAGTAATAACGAAGAACAAAACAGTTTCATTGGAGATCATAAGTCACAAGGAATGGATGCATCTGCGCCACTGAGAACGATTTTGTACACTTATGGTACACCTTACTTTTAAGTAATTTCTAGAGAATAATATATGGGATCCTGATGCCAGTATACATTCCAGATATGTAATGGACAAATAAAGTTTACTGTTTGCATCAATCACGCATTAAGGAATAATAAAGAGATATTTTTGGATATCATGCGTTCTTAATTTGCATTCCCCTTTTTTCAACTTGGAAATGAATTCAAAATCATTTTTGTACTGATGTACTGCTGCTACTAGAATTAGTAGTTTGATATTGAGTAGCACCGGACATACTTAAAACTGGAGAAAGTGGTGTTATAGTTTAAAAACTTTAGACAAAGCCCGTACTCATGATGTTTTACCCTCCCCCCCCCCCGCCACAAGGGTTTATAACAAAGTTGTGGAAGGCTGTCTCATTCCCTTAAGAATGCTTAATAACCATTTTGTTTTTCTCTCGAAATTCCCCGTCAAATCTAAAAAAATGTTTTTGACTACAGTTGAAATGCAACTCTTAACAATCAATGTCTATCGTTTTCTAGCTGACCAATTTTCATTACCAGAAAGAAAGAAAGAGAGAAATTATCAAGCCGTGTCGTTCCTGTCTGCATTTACACGTTCATCGTCTTAGAGCGGTAGTATAATTACACACAGAAAACAACGAGATGACAACTAGGTAGAGCTTCAATAAACCAATATAAGCTCAGTTTTGTCACATTTCACAGACAGCGGTCAGGTCAAATAGCAGACGGAATCAACTTCTTCAAGAGTATTCAAAGCATTCCAGTGAATTTTGAGAATAGCATTAAAATTAGCTTATAATTCATCATAGCTGAAGCTATAGGAATGTAACAACAAATACGTAAAATCTGTTTCCATAAGTGTATTATTCAACCTCTGCTTGCCATTTGTTCAAGCTTAATGTACAATTTTGTTATTCAATGTTTCTAACCATTTCAGATGTCTATTATATTTGTTCACCTTTCGATTAACCTTCGTTTTTACACAAGTTTCGATTTTATAAGTCATTGATTGACCTGAATTAACTATTAAGATAACATGAACATTCTGCTTTTATTATTGGTTACCACAATGTGTAACAACACTATCTTCACATTTAGGTTGTTATTGATACTAATATTGACACCATTAGTGCCATCCATTATCATTAGTATTTATTATCTAATTTACATTTGTCACTGATCTACAATTAACTAGAGATTTCAAATGTATGTAGAGCTATGGACATTACTAATTAGGATATAGGCTGCAAAAAGTTTAATTGAAAACACTATTGTTCGCTTGCATGTCTTGTTCTAGCTCTGCAACGACACCTCTCCTATCCGTGCCACTCTCTCCAACAATCTGCAGTGAAGTTTCGGTAGCAGTGATGTTTATTTTTAAGTTGGCAGAAAACCGAAGGCAATGGAGACGCGCGGCTGAAGCCCTATGTTCCTCTAGGGATTAAAGGATATAATAATAATAATATACACAATATAAGCAAATACGTATTTTCAGTGAATTGCAATCAGACTTTACAGTTACATAATAAAATTATTGGTCATAGACATTTGAAAGAATATAGTTCAGTAAAACCAAAGATCAAGGATGTGAATTAGTGGAAGATAACAGAGGTAATAATAATAAGTTCATTCACTGTTCAACAACATCAACTTCAAATTGAAGTATGCGCTGAAGATGTCACCCAGTAGGATGATGAAAACTTCGCAAATTAACCATCCAGCTCAGAGAACAAAACCACATCAAAAACTGTTCAACATCGTTAGGTAAAGGAATCGTAAAATCAGCCAGAGTTCCATATATTGGCACACTTTGTGGATACGGAGCACTAGATTGATAAAAATTCAGTCTTTACAAGTCGATCCAAGGTATCACCTCAGTTGCCTAAGTTTTTATGCCTTCGATTGTTAAGCATAGCTGAGGAAGGTGCTATTATAACTTTTAAACTCATTCTCTGCGTTCAGAAAGAGTTTGCTTAACCCATCACTCCCCCATGACCTTCCATCTCCACGTGAGTTTGTTTGTATCATAGTATTGGATTGGGTAGAGCACGTTGACCGCTTCACTTATTTGGGAAGTACCATCAGCCAACGCCGACGGGTTGATCTCTGACGAAATCCCAGCATGGATACAGAGGGCTAGTTTCGCATATGCCAATTTATGCAGTCTCTGGCGTGACCAAAGGACGGGTGTACTGCTCACCAATCCGTTCCGTCCTCCTCTATGGCTGTGAAATCTGGCCACTGAGAGTAGAAGGCATGAAAAGATTAGCTGTCTTTGATCATAGGCGCTTGCGTTCTATCACCCGTGTGAAGTATAATAAGATGAGCAATATTTAGGTTAGGCGTCTAGTTCTAGGTAATCAGGGAAAATCAATGAACGAGATTATGAAGTTACATAGACTGAGATGGTTGGGATATGTGTGACGTATGCCTAATCATCGCCTTCCTCGACAATGGGCAATGTTAGCTGATATAGGGTCAGACTGGAAAAGAGCTAGCGGAGCTCAAACAAAAACATGGCACCAGTCAATGAAATCTACAACAGTTAGTCTAAGTCACGTATGAAGGTGTAGACTGGCTTCCTGGTTGGCACCCTCGGGATGGTAAAATCCACTGGTTGGAAACAATTGGTGATATGGCTGAAAATCGTTCTCAATGGCTGGCTGGCGCAGATGCATCCACTCCTTTTGACTTATGATTTCCAATGAAACTGTTTTGTTCTTCGTTACTACTATTCCTTTGTCTCTCACCTCTGTTTACTGTCTCTGTTATACATTTATTCTACTTTTTTCTGTTCTTTGTGTGCTACAAGGAGGGAATGTGACGACTTGAACTGCCGCACATATGTGAAAAGTTCTATGTCGAAAACAGACAGACAGACCACCTTCACGTAGAGCAGTTATCTCTCCCTGTTATATCAGATACTTGTAAACATTTGCAATTGATAGTGTTCTCTGAGCTCCTTGGTTTAATTGTGGAGCTTTCATCGTCTTCCTGGATGACATCTTCAGCGCAGTATTTAGGATAAAGTGAAATGATTTAAATTTCTTCATGAGTCTCCCGGTAACCATCTTTAGATGTGTATTGACCGTTTTCTATTGATTGGGATTTTAAACTTTCTGATCACCTGATTTACTTTTTATTAGTTGGTATATTTCATCTATATTAACGTGTTTATTAATTGCGTTTTCATTTGAGTACCAGGCTTCTAGGAATTCCCTGGCACATTTGGTGTTTCCTGTGTTTAATATTTTGACATTATCCCAATCAAATTGATGTCCATAATCGTCTGTATGCATTGATACTAAAGAATTTATATCATGTCTTTTCACGGCTAATTTGTTTTCCTGGATTCTTATTCGAAGGGGACGCCCACTTTGGCCGATGTAATATTTGTTACAGTTCATACAATTTATTTTGTAAATGGTGTTAATTTTATCTTCCTTTTTTTATCGGATCTTTTGGTTTGCATAAGATTGAATTTAGCGATTCAGCTGGTTT
Source organism: Trichobilharzia regenti (assembly GCA_944472135.2). NCBI lineage: Eukaryota > Metazoa > Platyhelminthes > Trematoda > Strigeidida > Schistosomatidae > Trichobilharzia > Trichobilharzia regenti. Next base: position 82,101,194 of record OX235262.1, on the reverse strand, counting down.
GTGTGCTACATCTATATCAAACGGTTTCATTATTCTAGCCATTATTTCAGAGATGTTTCTGATGTATGGTAGGATGAATTTCTTTTTGGTCTTTGGTGATGGTTCTTTGTTGGTGCTTTCATTCGATATTTAACACTTTTTGATGACATTTTTTGGATAACCATTCTTCTTGAACACCGTTTGTTAGTATTTTTCTTCCATTCTTTTCAACCCTGGAGTGCTACAGTATATTTGAATTCTTTTAAACAATGTCTGTCTGCACATAGTTTCTTTTTTAAGTAATTGGATTATTCTTACCCTAGTTGAGTATTCGATCTGTGTGCGTTGATTTTCTACATACTTGTGTTTCTAAATTTCCTCTGTTGGTTCTCCTGATTAAGGCATCTAAAATTGTGATTTTGTTATCTAACTCTTCTTCTCTTGTGAATTTGATGTCTTCAAATATGTTGTTTATTAATTTGTGGGAATATTCTAAATGATTTCTCTTAATTATTACAAATGTATCATCAACATAACGTACCCAGATTTCGGTTTAATTATAGGTAGAGCTATTAATTCTAATCTTTGCATAACAGCTTCAGCTATTAATCCTGATATGGGCGATTCCATTAGTGTTCCCTTTATTTGCTCATATATTTGAGTATTGAATTGGAACTATGTTGTAAGGCATAATTCTCTAAGTTCTGTCCAAGTTGAACATTGCGTTTTTATGTTTTCATCACTATAGAGTAATTGTTGCATAGTTTCTGTTGCTAGTTTTGGACTAATTGAAGTATATAATGCTGTGACATCAAAGGACACCATTATTTCATTGTCTTCTACCTGAATGTTTTTGATTTTCTCTAAAAATTGGATTGACGAATTGATAGAATGGTCGCATGATTCTGTTAGGTAATTTAACTTCCTGAAAAGTTCTTTAGATAGATTATATGTTGGTGTTCCTGGAAGCGAAACGATTGGTCGTAAGGGGATGTTTGGTTTGTGTAGTTTTGGTCTACCATAAAATCGAGGTAAAATGGGTCCGTTAGATCTCATTCGCTATTGATCTTGTTCTGTAATTTGTCCTGATTTCGTTAGTTTATTTAATGTTGTTCTGATTTTGTTATCGAATGTTTGTATAGGGTTTTTGTCAACCGTTGATATACATTATTATCTTTGAGTAAATCCTCTGCTTCCTAACCGCTGTGCCACCGAAAAATAATGCAGAATTTACTAACTTATAGGTTCCACAACCGGTCAGGGTAACAATAGTGGCTGGATCTGTTTCTCTTTCACACCGTGCAGCTCCGGTTGTTTTAAGTATATTGCAATGGCCTGTGCTGTTTGGAGTATTCGGTATCTGGAGGCTTTTGACAGTTTATATGATAACCGATAGATTACAGAAAAAGGTTGTTTAATACTAGCCTTATGACCAGTTCTAACCAGTTCCAATATCGAACTGTTGATTCATTTTATTACTTTTCAGCAAATTCGTTCACTTAGCTGCACAATCACAGTTATGTATACTTATTTTGTGTGTGTGTATGTGTGTACATTGGATTTGTCAGATAAGAATAAAAATAAGTTCGTGTTATTGTTGTCAAGATACTTCAAAAATGTGATGGGTAATCAAAACTGTAACCTGGATTAGGGGTGAAGATTAGTAACAGGGTAGTGGTGATTTGTCGTCAAAACCATATTTTATTAACACATAAAAGAAGTTTAATAAGCGTGTTAAGAATGTACTCACTCACTCACTCATTAGTGGTTTGTGCAGAATAATATGGTACCATAATTCACTTCGTTGGCTTCTCATCAGCTGCTGCTTACAGCTCGCAAATTTTACATGTTGTCAGTTGACAGAAAGTTCCACAATTAGTAAACAGTGCTCAGAAAATTCCGCTTATATAGTTTTTACACAGGCAGTCCAAGTTTAAACAAAATAAATGTATGCATACAATGGTAAAGGAGTTACGTAATAAATATGAGATGTGCGTTAGATGCATAGTGACTAATAAATTAGGTAACAATGTTCTGAGTTCAACTCAAATCATAGAAACAAGAGACCAGAAAAATTACAGATTATAAAAAAAGAAGAGGGGTGAGGTTAATGACAAAGATTACGTAATCAGATGAAAGAAAAAAGGCATCCAGTTACAAAGGCAAGGAAGGATGAATAACTGCTTCTTTCTGAACACATAAATCTGGTTTCAAGCGTTTGATAGAAATTGCTTCGGCAAACTTGAGGAGATGTCTGGTCATGAGGTGGAAATCGAGAAATCCTTCAAAATTATCAATAGACAAAGGAGATCCATTCCCTTCAAGTTTGCCGAAGCAATGTACACAGACATTCAAAAATAATTATGTATAATTATGATTGTGCAGCTTGGTGAATGAATTCACCGAAAAGAGCCTCTTTGCTGAACTACCTGTTTTGTTTTCATTAATGTCTGGATTGCAATTATTCATAATTGTACTACACCTTTATATATCCACACTAGTAGGTGTTCGCGAGCAGGGAAAACTAAGTTCCTAGAGCAACAGTCTGTATAACTGGCTCTATAGAAGCAGTTTAATAAATAGATGTAGGTTCCTTTGAAGAATTACTAATTTCCTGTATGAAAAAAACCTTTAGTAGACGGTGCAGAATTCACAAAATTATTGATGCATCATATTATCGCAAAACTACTTTTGTTTCTTCTTTTGCCCTTGCATTTCCCACATTGCACTAATACCATTGTTTCCATCGGCCACATGCTTATTATTTTGTCTTCCCTTCCCTTTATGTTTGGTAGGTGCAATTTGTGATTTTCGTCTGGACTATGGTCGTGTGTTAAATCGTAAAGCTAAAATTGTTGTCATCAATCGAAACAGAAAGAATATTGAACTTGTAAGTTATTTGAATAGAATACTAATAATGATAATAATTTCTACTTTCACAACTTTGATAGCTTACCAGCATGACATTTTTACCTTGTCCTTTATTAGATAGGACTTCAGGGGAACATAGATAAAACAGAGGTGATGAACATTCCTGGCCAACACCAACAGCCACAACAACAACAGACAACAATCAGCCACATAAATGGGAAGCATCGTTTCAACTACGAGTGGAACTGACAAGGATATCAAAGCCAGAATCGGAAGAGCAAGACAAGCTTTCATTAATCTCAAGTCTGTGTGGAGGTCAACAGCACTCTTCACCATCAAAAATAAGATCCGGATCTTCAACTCCAATGTGAAGTCAGTCAGTGCTACTATACGGATGGATCAGAGACTTGGCCAGCGCGTCATAAAGAGCATCTCAAACAAACTACAGACCTTCATTAACAGTTGTCTTCGCTCAATACCACTCAAGATCAGATGGCCGGTCAGAAAAGATCAGAAACAGGGATCTCTGGTAATGAGAGAACCAACTCAGCAGGAACCGATTGTGAAACAAATAGGCAGTAAGAAATGGTGATGGGTTGGCTGGCCATACTCTGAGGAAACCATCAAGTGACATCACTAGACAAGCCATAGCTCGAGTGGAACCCGAAAGGGAAGTGGCGAGTTGGTTGTCAGTGTGAGGGTGACTTGGAGGAGGTCATGTGAAGAGGAGATGAAAGCATGTGGGGAGAATTGGAGCGCGGTGAAAAAGTCGGCAGAAAACTGAAGGCAATGGAGATGGGCAGCTGAAGCCCTATGTTCCTCTAGGAATTAAAGAATATAACAATAATAAATAATAATAATCATATAATAAACACTATTAGTTTAGGGAATTCAATAGGTGTTTCTGCCAATATATTTCTTAGTGTATTATCTTCTTATCTACTTCTATTGATTTCTAGTACTTGTGTTTAGTTAATTTTTCTGTCCACAAAACTATCATTAGTTCCTTCTATCTTTGGCTCTACACATATGCACACATGAATAAAATAGTAATTTATACCAAAAGGCACACCTGTAGGTTGCTGTTATTAAATGGTATTCTGAATCTGGTAACTTCCAATTTCAGTTCATCATATTTTGTACTTCATTATTAGTATTTATCCATTAGCTTTCCATATTTTAATTATGTGTTGATGTTAACTGAATGCCTCCTTATTGTGTGTAAAATTCAATTGGAACTAGTTAAAGACAAATAAACTTTGACTATGACTTTTTTTTAATTCTTGTGCAATTAATAAATCTGTGCACTTTTCAAACTTATTTTCACAGAATTCTGACTATTTTTGGAGACCGTATTTAACCATTCAAGCTGATGTGGGTACAACACTGAAAAATTTATCTATTGAGCTTAGAAATCAAAGAGTTTCGACTGATTATAGTTTCACCGAATGGATAGATGTTTTAAGATCACGTGAAGAAAAGCGTGATGCAGAAATTAGGTAAGCTGTCTTCCTTTGATTTTACGGGCAATATGTGGTAGTTTATGTTTTTTTAAATGCTTATTATGCATAAGTACCTGGTTAATCCCGTCATCTCACTTTTGCTGTAACTGTTTTTAAGTCACTTGTCCTCCTGAGTTTAATTGTCTTAAATAGACTGAAGAATATTCCATCAGAATTTCGATAAGCATTCACATGCATTATGTCATTATTATATTATTATTATTATATCCTTTAATTCCTAGAGGAACATAGGGCTTCAGCCAAGCGTCTCCATTGCCTTCGGTTCTCTGCTCATGTTTTCACATGGCTCCAAGTCTGCCCACACATGCTTTCATCTCCTCTTCACATGACCTCCTCCAAGTCACCCTCACACTGACAACCAACTCGCCACTTCCCTTTCGGGTTCCACTCGAGCTATGGCTTGTCTAGTGATGTCACTTGATGGTTTCCTCAGAGTATGGCCAGCCAACCCATCACCATTTCTTACTGCCTATTTGTTTCACAATCGGTTCCTGCTGAGTTGGTTCTCTCATTACCAGAGATCCCTGTTTCTGATCTTTTCTGACCGGCCATCTGATCTTGAGTGGTATTGAGCGAAGACAACTGTTAATGAAGGTCTGTAGTTTGTTTGAGATGCTCTTTATGACGCGCTGGCCAAGTCTCTGATCCATCCGTATAGTAGCACTGACTGACTTCACATTGGAGTTGAAGATCCGGATCTTATTTTTGATGGTGAAGAGTGCTGTTGACCTCCACACAGACTTGAGATTAATGAAAGCTTGTCTTGCTTTCCCGATCCTCGCCGGTTTGATATCCTCGTGAGTTCCGTCTGCCTGTAGTTGAAACGATGCTTCCCATTTATGGTGGCTGAATTTTGTTTGTTGTTGTGGCTGTTGCTGTTGGCCAGGAATCTGTTTTCTCTATGTCCACTTGAAGTCCTACCTTTTTTGATGCTTTTTCTGTCAACTTGTTGCTCTTCACTTGCATATCTTCCAATTTGTGGGAAATCAGACACATATCATCTGCGGAATCCAGATTGTCCTAGTCTTTTGTGTGAGTCCACATGCATTATGTCAAACCTACAAATGTGATTAAAAGATTTTTCTGATGGGACAGCCCAAAGTAAAAGTTCGATTATAAAATTACATTATTGTTCTAGACTCCTTTTTGACTTTTACCAAATAGGTTACATACTCAAAATTTCGCTGCATCTACCAATATTTCAATACTTCGGTAGCTTGACTTATGCTTTTGTAGTCAATGTTGTTCTCAGTGTAGTTTGATTTTTTGTGTACTTCTGTGTTTTCCTGTGTCTTTCATATGCCTGTCTGAGTTTCGATGTATAACTCTGCATATAACTTAGCATACAACTGCCACACTTCAAGTCCTCACATTCCATGTAGGTGAACGAAAGAGAGGAAAAACAGATTCAATAGAACTACAATTACCAAAAATATAAATGAGGAAAAATAGTTACATGGAAAACATGAAGACTTGGTGTATCTGGGAAGTTACAAAGAGTGAATACATCTGCGCCATCCAGAGCAGTTTCGAACCATATCATTAACAACTTCAAGTCATTCGCCCTTATCACCATCCCTGTGGACCCAAACGGGATAGTTTACACCTCCTTATGTGACTCGGACCAACAGTCAAAGGCTTTATGAATCGATTCCAGAATTTGGTTTGACCACCCCTAACTGTTTCTTCTCTGACCTAATCCTACTCCAGCTAATATTGCTTCATGAAAAAGGCTATCTCTAGGTAGGTATGTGTAACATGTGCCCTAGCCATTTGAATAGATGTAGCCTCACGACCTGATAGATTTACTCGACACCTTCACATCTAACACTCTACACCTACCCTAATATTACTCATCACATATCACTAATCACGGGTAATAGGAAGCAAACATATGTGGTTAAAAAAAGACAGCCTTTTCGTATCATCTGATTTCGATAACCACGCTGATGAATGAAGTCAACTGCTGTGCAGTACACACTTTGGTCGATAGTTGGATATCACGTGTACGCCAGAGGTGACGTATGTTAGCAAATGCTGCCAAACCCTATGTGTTCGTGCTTAGATTATGTCAGTAACCAGTTGATTTTGACTGATGCAACTTCCCAAATAAGTGAATCGCCATTATGCTCAACCACTTAATTTCTTATCTAGAAACTGGAAGTCCGTACAGACCAGTCCTGCGGCGCCAATTTGAGTTTGATACGGTAACAATTAATTGCTCAAAAAGTGTATCATTGCAAAATTTAAAACTCTATTTTTAAACACTATTAAAAGTTCACACCCAGAATACACACTTCTAAAATACAATCGTAATACTGTCATCAGATGTAAACCTATTTCACAGTATTAAACCCCCCACTGAAACGAATCGCTGTGCAAAATGCACATTGAGTTTGCATGCAGCTATCAAATGTTTACACAAAACATAATTGTACAATTGTGAGAACGTGAAAACAATCAATTTATTGAGAAGAAAATTCTTCCATCATAACAAACTAATAAAATTTAAATATTTGACAAACCGAAACAAACGTAAAAACTCATCTCAGCAAAATATATACAGTTTTGTGCACAAGGCAACAGCTCATACCTACTGCGTGATAGACAGCGAGCGATATGACGTGATTACTTCATTGTTTATATCAAAATTGTTTCAAAAGAACAATTAAAAATTATATACTGCATTTAGCAAGACATTTAATGTCATACACAATACATCACCAGTTCGTTCTTAGTTCTTCTGGCTGCGCGATATCGTCATTAGAACTGAGAGGCCGGAAGAGGCTATCTGTCTTTAACCACATATGTTTGCGTAGCATCCCTTGTGATTAGTGACACGATATGGTGAGTAATATTGGGGTTAGATGTGAAGGCGTCGAGTCAATCTATCAGATCGTGAGGCTACATCGATTCAGATGGCTAGGGCACATGTTACGCATACCTACCTAGAGATAGCCTTTTTCATGAAGCAATATTAGCTGGAGTAGGATTAGGTCAGAGAAGAAACAGTTAGGGGTGGTCAAACCAAATTCTGGAATCGATTCATAAAGCCTTTGACTGTTGGTCCGAGTCACATAAGGAGGTGTAAACTATCCCGTTTGGGTCCACAGGATGGTGATAAGGGCGAATGACTTGAAATTGTTAATGATATGGTTCGAAACTGCTCTGGATGGCGCAGATGTATTCACTCTCTGTAATTTCCCAGATACACTAAGTCTTCATGTTTTCCATGTTACTATTTTTCCTCATTTATATTTTTGGTAATTGTAGTTCTATTGAATCTGTTTTTCCTCTCTTTCGTTCACCTACATGGAATGTGAGGACTTGAAGTGTGGCAGTTGTATGCTAAGTTATACTTTGAAGCTTAGGTCAGCCTCTATGTTAACACGTTATTCAAGTTATTTCTTATAATAGTTCTCAGTTGTTTGTTCTGTAACTAATTTTTGCCGAATTCTGGTTTCAGCGTTTATAACATTTTGTACACAAACTTATTAGTTAGCGTGAGTATTTAGATGTATAGCCTTTCTACAGATGTATCATAAGTGTATTATCGGTAGCAGATATTCAAACCTCAGCAACCATGTGTTAGTTTTTAAATTTGATTATTTTAAATTTCATTTAGTGTTTAAAAGTTACATAATTTAATAATTTCTCCACAGATTGAGTTGTCAAGTAGAAGGTGGTGAACATGCCAATCCCCTTACAGTCCTCTGGAAATTAGAAAACTATGGTTTACCAACAGATTCTTTTGAGGACAGTATTATTATTGCTGATGGCGGTGATTTTGTTGGTTCTGCATCGTATATTGTACGTCCAAGACAACCGTTGTCTTGGTTAGATCCAGGTCCATTTGGAACATTAGGTGTTGGTGGAGGATTTGCATTAGGAGCGAAATTGTGCCGACCAGATGTAAGTTTCTATCGGTGTGTTGTTATTATGTGAAGTTTTATCAATTAACAATAGTTTTTACAACATTATGGTTCAAGAAACTGTTTATTTTTAATTTAATAGGTTTTTAAAGTTTACAAAGAGTTAAGTCAAAACTAATGAACAAATCGCGTATATATGTAACGACAGAAGGCAAGAGTCAGACGAAAGAAATCAACAGATATTTATAGATTTTAATGTTTATTATTGTAGATTATTGTTAGTGGAAAACACAGTCTTCTGATTGGTTGTTTCTCACTGAAAGTTAATTTTTCATGTCTTTGTGGCTGTTTCTTGAAGGTCGATCATCTATCTGCTAATTGTATCCGCCTACGCAAAGTCTGCTGTGATTGGTTGTTGAGTCAGTATTTGATCTTGTTTTTCACATGACCGAAATTTCGGACGTAAACATTCACGTAAATTACTGTCTGCCAACTTTAGCTAGCAGACAGCTCTCAGCATATATATATATATATATCCTTGGGCGGTCACTAAATTGGTCTGGAAAATATCAGCTCATCAAAAGCAGTTGAATTGGCTTTATATTTAGAAAAATCTCAGATAATGAATAAACTCTAAGCCCTAACTTACTGTTAAAATTCAGCTACTTGTAACATACTTTCTTCACTTGAGATACGCTTATCGTGTCAGTAGTTGTGGTACTACCAAGTTGCTCGTGTGAAATAGGTGGAGCACTACTGAAACCGGGGACTTTTCCGCTGAGAGTGAAGTGCTTAAGCTAATGAACCACGTCTGTTTGCTTAACAGTCTAGGCAGTATTCCTTCCCCTTTCCCAAAATTTCATAGCGTAGATACAAGTGTAGATTTTCTTGAATTTAGGCAAGTAAGGGGATTTGTAAATTTGATGGTGTTCAGTACTTTGCTGACGCACTGACTGACTGTAGTCAGAAATTTTATTGATTATATGAACACTATTATGTAAATGAACATAAACACATTACGCTAATGCTATCATCATTCATTGAAAACATGTTTTAGGCAGGGGTGCATTACGATTTTTGTCTCCTTCCAATATTATTTATCATAAAATACAATTTGAGCAAAGTCTATTATTGTGTCTGAAAATTTTGCTTGGCTTATTAATTTCGAATAATTACTCTCTGTTCGTTTATTTTTCTTATTCTTAAGGCAACTGTGTGGGTGATTTACGGTGACGGTTCCTGTGCTTATAGCTTGGCTGAATGGGATTCTTTAGCACGTCATCGCGCTCCTGCTATTGGCATTATTGGTAATGATGCCTGTTGGTCACAGATTGCTCGTGATCAAGTCGCTTTCTTTCAGTCTAAAGTTGGATGTCAGTTGAATTATACACCATATGAAGTAGTTGGATCAGCTTATAGTCGAAGTGTTACCAGTGGTTCAAACAGCAGCAACCACAATAATAATAATAATATAATTGCCAAAGATGATATTCCAGTCAATGGTTTTTTAGTTGATAAACCTCAATTGGAACAGATCAATCATATATTTGATGAAGTTAAACGGTTGTCCAATAAAGGCATACCGTCTATTATAAACTGTCTCATTTCAACCAGTAGCTTTAGAGAAGGCAGTTTATCTGTTTAACCCTTCTTCTTTTTTCATATGTATTATAATTCGTCACATTTTTCGCTGTATAAATTTGTTTAATGGTGAAATCTTGACGTGTATAACTTTTTCTTTTATAAATGTTATATTAATGACTCTGATAAAAAAAAGTAAACATAAATCTCTGGTTTTTATAACACACATTCATCCAATCATTGAACTTTTTTTAATATAATGATAAATCCACTATTGGTGTTACCTTTTTCTTGGTACTTTACTTCCTATCCTTGTGTTCATAAACTCATAAACCAACTTAACTACAAAAAGAAAAATGATGTGCACTTGGATAAAGTGCAACAACTCGTATAATTGGTGGTAATATCATACGGAAGCAAGTTAAAAGTATGCTAATTTTAGTGCAGTGTAATCGTTGTTCAGTGTTTATATGTACAGTGAATAAATCTTTGTGTTCGATGGATATTTTTTTCATAACCATAAGCAACTTCCTTTTGAAACTTTCTGTAGTTATAGTACTTAAGTATGAATATGAGTAATAGTGGGAATGGTATATTCTCGCGTTACCCGACCGACAACTGCTACTTTGCCGTGGTGGTCGGGCTTGAATACCGCAATGACCCAACAAGCTAAACTGGCTGGGACTCATGTCTCTGCAGGTCCTACCATGTCAGGAAGGTTGTTTGGATATCGGTTAGACTAAAAGCAGTTACTGTGGGGTGCATGGGCTCTAGAATCCAATCGGATCAAACGGCGTATGAACCCATATGGGACACCGGAAACCATGTGAATGCAGTTCCTGACGCTGCTCCGCTGCCTTGCGGATTAGACCCCAAGTCAAAGGCTCGGGGGTGGTCCCTTAATAAAACCACCTGCTTCTGTCTGAGCGCCCAGGAAGTATCTTAGCCCTCACACAATTATTGTGTGGCGCATCTTTCTTGGTGCCATATTGTACCAAGCTTTTTCTGCGTTTAAATAAATAATAAATTCTCGCGTTAGGCAAGATTAGTAAAGTTGTAGTGAAAAGAAGTATTTTTAATGCATCGCATAGAATAGAATTTTAGGTACAAAAACAAGGGAGAAAAGAATGTCTCAACTGTCTCCCAACGAACAAAAACAAAAGTTATCCGAAGTACTATTCAGAGATTTCAACAATTTAATGTTGTTAGGTAGTTAAAAAGAAACACACAACTATATTTGTATTCACAGATGCAGTACTAATGCACTTTTTTAAACCATATTTCTTAATTTATCAAGTTATTTCTCTTTTTTGATCTTATTGACTATTATTCGACTTTAAAGGTAAGAAATGGGTTTAAATTATCTTCGTCTATCGCTACTTGCGAGATAGACTTCACTTTATTTCCGAATCATCTAGTATCGTATTTTCAAGTGTTGGTTTGTAGGGATTTGATTGGCTACAGGATCTCATCATGAGATGACATTGGTTAGAGAACCATTGGAAAACCTGCAGGGAGTACTGGACAACTGTTTCGTCCTAGTTTGGGACTCTTCATCAGTACGCACCCATGGGCCATTGATCGATCTCAGTGGCTTAATGGTCTTAGAGCCCGCCTTGTAACCAGAAGATCCTGGGTTCGAACCCCGGTGGGTGCATACTGATGAAGAGTCCCAAACTAGGACGAAACGGTACTCTCAGGTTTTCCAATGGTTCTCTAACTAATGTCATCTCATGATGAAATCCTGTAATATCAGATTAGTTGCTTTTAAGGGCCGACTAGTTAATTATTACGAAAAATAGCGATTTCGTTGTTTCATTAATGCCCTCAGATTGTAGTTGGCTGCTTGCCGATTAAACCATTTTTCTAGCCCTCATATATGGGATTCATATGCCGTAATATCCTGAATGCCCTATTTTGAAATTGTAATGAGATCAATTTCATCAGCTTTATCAAATGTGTACCACTCTCACTTATATTCGTCAAATAATCGATATCATTACTACCAAGTTTTAGAATAAGTGTGTAAAATCTGGGCACTGTGCTGGCATGCAATTCTATATTAATTTGTCTGTTAGATATAACACACAGTGAAACAGTATTATTTATTGGATGACGTTTCAAAAACAGCTTATTTTTCATAATCATATCAGTTATAACCACTCAACTTCGAAATTCTCGTTTTTTATAGTTTTCCCTATTCTTTCCCATTCATTCGTCGTAGAGGTAGTAGAATTCTCCATATTTCTGGGACAGGTGTTGAATCATTCTTATTACACTTTTTTGCAGTTGATTCGATGAATAAAGCTTCCGTTATCAATATCTCTCTTCACCCTGTTGTATTAGATTTTAAAGCTGTCATCTTATCCCATCCTGTTATGAGGTTGTGTGTGCAATTGCATGTAATGCTGCTATAGCTGAACTATTCTCCAGATTTCTTATCTTATTCAGGTCAACTAATTTAGATTTTGCTAGGATTTTGTTCTGCACTAGTCTGACTGCCCCTGCTCTACTACTTTGACCTGACAATCATTGCAGGGTATATGCTTTTGGGACTCTCAAATTGAAACTGAATTTCGATAGGTTATGTCACTTTGATAGTTTGAATCAACAACTATAGCTTATTCCAGGTAATATAGTTTATCCCAATTGAAGTCTTTTCATTGTGGGTATATGTGGGCATATCAAGAAACCTGTTGACTCAAATGAGTTTGCTGATGACGAAGAATCAGAGTTGTCGTCTCTGCGCACACTACTCAACCGACATGTTAATGTCAGGGCTCATGTTAGACTATGCGTAGAGTTGACTGTGATACACCGGTGAGAGCTTTTGTTAAGCACATATCCTGTGATACCCGGTCTACCGGTTATAGTCAATGTATACTATAAGGTCGTCGTCAGCCAGGTATGACAATATCTGAAAGTTGTGAATACTCATCAGCGATGTATGAAACCTTTCATCACAGATATCTAGCAATTCATAATATATTCTTCCTGAAGTATCCAGCGTTAAACCAATTTTTGGCGTGAATACAAATTATGCGGTTGTTTTTTTATGCGCGGAAGTGAAGCTGTCTTTGAAAGCTTGTTAATTTTAAGGCAGGAAAAACAACAGCGAAATCTTCGTAATGCTCTCAGAGGCGGTCGATGATTGGGAAATGCTTAAGAAGGAGACGAAAAGGATATATATCTTCTTTGTGATTTGGAAAGTCCTTTTCCCCAAGTGAATGATGAATGTATGAGTAGATTTCCCACGCTTGACTTGCGCACCACTGGCGTATCACTATGTAACAACAGAAGACAAGGGCCAGGCAACAGATCGTTTGTTAAGGAAAATCAACACATATTTATAGATTTTAATGTACATTATTGTAGATTATTGTTAGTGGAAAACACAGTCTTCTGATTGGTTGTTTCTCACTGAAAGTTAATCCTTCATCTCTTTGTGGCTGTTTCTTGAATGTCAGGTCATCTATATGCTAACTGTATCCGCCTACGCAAAGTCTTTGTTCTTATTTTTCTCACGACCAATAATGAGGACACAGACGCTGACGTAAATTAATGTCTACCGATTTGGCTAGCAGCCAGCCCTCACCCCAACTATACGTTATATCGGTCAGCAATTTTGTGTTCATTTTAATATTATAGCGGGCTACTAAATAAGCTCTCAAAGAGGCTGAGGAAAGACCTCAATTTAATTTCAACGCCTAGAAACTAAACGATGAAACTTTGCCGAGCGGCTTCCGCATTTTCTACCTCTTTGTCTGCATGCTTTCGCATTCTTATTTTTGTGGTGATATATTTAAAATTATTTTTAAATATTACCCTTTATTTTCATATAGAGCATTGGTCTTATTTCATGAATTACCTATCCTGCGCTTAGGACAGTATCCATACTATTTCTCCTGGTGCGAATTACTGCTTGCGACATTAGAGCATGGAGTTTTCTACCCCAGATCTTTACAATACTTCTGTTTCGTTGTGTTATGTACTCGTCGCTAAATTATTGTTATGGACTGGTCGAGAAACTAATAGTCCTGACGCAAGAAGACGGAAATCAGAAGACCACTAGGTTTGCGATGATACTTCTATTTTCCAAACACAAGGAGAATGCAAAAGTGGTATCACACCAAAGTAAGTAAGTCACACAAATTGTGAATCCGAAATATATATGAATGTTCCAGACAAAGTATGTGAACAAATCATTAGACAGTCTTAACATGAATGGCTAATTATAATGAAGTATCGATCCATATATACATAGTGAAATATAGCAGACATGTCAACAACCACCATATATGGATATATGTCACCAAGCAACGGACTGTCAACAAACACTCGTATTATATATAATATAAGGGGAATATACACTGTCAAAGGAGACAGGTTCATACAAGTGAAATGGTCACAGACTAAGCGAGCAAACAGAAAGAGAGACCAACGTACACACACACATAAATATATATATATGGATACATATCACTTTGATATAGCGTTGAATGATCAACGATTCGTAAACATTCGAAGTGGCCCTATAGATGCTGTGCCAGTCATACAGAATGACAGTTAAGCAGCCCGAGTGGTGTGTCTTGTCAGCTGAAAACTTCAGCAAAATACATTAATCTAACAGGTCCATTAAGTCTAAACATGTTGGTGGAATACCCTCCCTTCTCGATTTAGTGCAGAAGCTAAACAAGCTTAGACCGATGAGTTGAAGGTGATTCTGCTAGGGATATCTACAATAGTACAACCTACGCAACTCATTCAGCGATTAATAATAATTTATATTTCGCATAAACGAGTACTTTTACATGAAATAAACTTCATTTCTACGGGCAAGATCAGTTAACTTCCAAGTCACTCTGAATTTGAAGGTTTAAACCTGTATATAGCTTCACCATAATTATAGATTTATATTTACTTACAGATGTTGTTTATCACTTTCACTACTGACAACACAACGTCTAGGCCTTGCTTTAGTTAAAATTCACGTGGCTTCACATGGACTTTTACTGCTTCTGAAATGTAAAGGAAATATTATGGTATCACAGAGGTTACAATAAGAAATGCCCTTCAAGGAAGTGCAGAAATGTACCGAGCAGTATCAACGGAAAGAACAAAATGTTCAACTTAATACTTTTATATGCAGATAAAAGAAAAGAACACGGCGTTCATTCAATGTCAACCTCAAGCAGCGGGAGTAAACATCAAGATAATCGATAACCATATTATAAGCATGACAGACAAGGTCAGGTTGTATTGATAGATGAGCTGTCATAAAGTCTGTCTGTCGTGATCAGAAATCATCAATCCCCAGTGATATCGGCTCCCTTAGCTATCTTGGGGGAAATAATAACCTGCGAAGTTCAACAATAGCGTCCCAGGAATGCGAACCCTCCAAAGACCTTGAAAGCATGCTAGTCGTTGGCTGACGACATCTATCATTATCATAGCTGAAATATCAACCCTATTCACCAACTTAGGAGTAAATTTCACCCTGATCACGCTTTTAAGCACTGCTTTAATAGCTCGTTAGGATTAGGGCTAGGGTAAGTATTGGGGTTAGTGTTAGGATCAGGGTTATAATAAGCATTAGGGTTAGAATTGGGGTTTAGATAAGGGTTATGTTTAGGGTTAAGATTACGGTTAGGGTCAGGATTAAGCTTATGGATACGAATAGGGGTAGGTTAATAGTTGATGTCATTTATTTTAATTTGTTCTATTATCCACGTTTTCCTGGTAAGTAGTCATCTATCCTCATGCTGGAAACCATAACAATTCGGACGTAGGAAACAGCTGGGGGTAAAACCATCACGTCCCCAGCTCGATCAGGAAACTAAATCCCTATTTGAGGAAGAACTAGCTAAACGCATATCTGAGTTCGACAGCTGTGCTCACCCTGAAGAAGCCTGGAAGAATATTCAGTCAGCTATAGATACAGCTGTAAAAGCTGTGAATAAGGGAAATCCAAAGATGAGTAAAAACCATTGGATTTCGACTGCCTCATCCGAACTGATAGATGCTAGAAGACTTATTCCGGCGAGCTCCGAATTCAATGAGGAGCGAAAGCTGCACAAAAGGAAACTTACTAAAAGTCTCCGCAAGGACCGTGAACAGTGGTGGCTGACAAAGGCAAAAGAGATGGAAAAAGCATCGGCGATATGCAACACTAGGTAACTCTTTAGACTCATCAGGGAAACGGGAGGGAGCAGGCAAATCATAAGTGAGACTGTTTCTGAGAAAAATGGCTCCTTAATTAGCTCTCAGGATAGACGCCTTGAACGCTGGAAAGAACACTTTGAGGGAAAATTTGACTTGCCTACAGCCACACTGAACCTCCCCGACATCCACCACACCCGAATGGGATATAGACACTGGTCCGCCGTCTGTAAGTGAGGTCACAAAAGCTATCAGTAATTTGAAACGAGGCAAAGCGGCAGGACCCGACGGAATTATTCCGGAGGTGTTTAAATATGGGGGTGACATACTAGTTTGTAGATTAACTGAGGTACTAGGCAAAGTCTGGGAATCAGAGACAGTGCCATCAGACTGGGGTAAGTCACTTATTATACCGATATTCAAGAAGGGAAACAAGTCCTCGTGTGATAATCATAGGAGGATCAGCCTAACGAACATAGTCTCTAAAATCCTAGGCTCAGTAATCATGCATAGACTAAGCAGAACCCGGGAGGAACAGACAAGGGAAAATCAAGCAGGCTTTAGACCAGGTAGAGGGTGCATAGATCATATCTTCACTCTTCGACAGATTCTAGAACATAGACACACTTTTCGGCGTCCAACAATTGTTATATTTCTTGACTTGAAGGCGGCCTTCGACTCCGTGAATCGAAAGGTACTATGGCAATGTCTGACTGTGAAGGGAGTGCCAAGAAAGTACATTGCACTAATCAAGGCACTCTATTCAAACTCACGTAGTCGTGTAAGGGCTTATGGGGAATTGTCATCTGAATTGGTAACAACCAGTGGTGTCCGACAGGGATGTCCACTTTCCCCATTTCTGTTTAACTTCATCATAGACATGCTAATGGAAGTATCCTTAACTGAACGTAAAGACTTAGGAATCGACTTGTTACCAGGGAATAGTCTTATGGACTTAGAATATGCAGATGACATAGTCCTGTTAGGTGAGGATGCTGACAAAATGCAGAGTCTTCTGAACACCTTGAGCAGCTATCTGCGTATGTTTGGCGTGCGATTCGCCCCTGCAAACTGTAAGATGCTGCCACAGAACTGGACTACGTCGACTCCTAGCTTAGTGATAGGGAGTGAAGTGATAGAACATGTTGACCACTTCACCTATTTGGGAAGTTGTATCAGCACCAACGGACTGATTGGCGACGAAATCTCAGCACGGATCCGGAAAGCTCGAGCTGCTTTCGCTGACTTACACCATCTCTGGCGTAGGCGTGACATCCAGTTATCAACCAAGGGACGTGTGTACTGCTCACCAGTTCGCTCCGTCCTTCTCTATGGCTCTGAAACATGGCCAATACGCGTTGAAGACATGAAAAGGTTGACTGCTTTCGATCATAGGTGTCTGCGATCTCTGTCTCACGTTAGGTGATTTAATAAGGTAAGTAATGTTGACGTTAGGCGTAGAGTGTTGGGCAAAGAGGGAAAATCAATCGACGAGGCTATAAAGTTACATAGATTGAGATGGCTAGGTCACGTGGTGCGCATGCCTAACCATCGCCTCCCTCCCCCGGCGGGCATTACTACCTGATACAGGTGTAGGTTGGAAAAGAGTAAGTGGTGGCCAAACAAAAACATGGCCTCATCAATCCATGAAATCCTTGACAGTTAAACTGAGTCAGGTAGGGAGATGCAGACTTCCGGGTTGGGGCCCTCGGGACTCTAGGAATCAATGGCTGGAGACAATAGGTGACATGGCTCAAAATCGTTGTCAATGGCCAGCGCAGATGTATTCAGTCTCTGTAATCTTTCATATTCCTTTCTACCATTACCCATTCTGTTTCACTCTTATACTTGTCAAACTCTAATGATTCTCTTCACTCATCTTCTTGTCTACCTTTGTGTGTGCTATTTGGAACGTGGCAACTCGAACTGCTGCACTTCGGTGCCAAGTTTTATGTTGAATCCAGACAGACAGAGAGACAGACATAACAATTCAGCCGACGGTTTTTTTAGAAGACTAAAATCAGGATGACATAGATAAAGGATTCACAAAAACTTTTCTTTCTGTCTCTTCATTAGTATTATTTTGTCTTCTCAACTGTAATTTCGCATTTTCAACTTTCTTGTTCTCTACCCCCACCTGATTTAATTTCTACACTTCACTACCACTGCTACTGACTTGACCAACGCTCAATTTCTAGTCGTTTATGTTACGTCGTCTAACTTAATTGCTCAATTTCAGTTCTCATTTAAATGGCATTATCATCTACCCCACCTCTACTTAGCCTCTACCTGCAATTATCTCTGTTGCTACCCTGACTTAAGTTGAAACATTTTAATCAATTATAATACGTCATCCAACTTACTAACTCAATCTTACCTTAGATGCTGTGCAATTAACCTTGTTTCTATATTAGATCATTCTTTTATAACCTGATCAATTATTTAAACTTGACAAACCTCATGTACACACACAAATGATTTACGAAAACTGTTTATCTGCAGTCATCTCGGTGAATACATCTACAGAAACTTGTCTGACTTAGCAAGTGGTACTCCTCGAAATAACTAGGACGTAGTTTTAAGTCATGTCAGAGAAAGATCCTCTGTTTAATGTGTTCTCATGCATTTTCTTGTCAATATACATCATTTTTTGAGCAAACAACCCTCATTTTTATGACTGGTCAGCTGAAGGTCACTCGTGCGTTCGCAATCCTGGGACACTATTGTTGAACTTTGCCTAATAGCCTACATAAGTTCTCTGAAGCCAAGGACGGTAACCTAAATAACATTTGATGTATAAAAACATTTTCGCCATCATGTAGGAAGTACAACTGTCGCGACAGCTAGTTGATTGTATCACTGCCTCTGCCATTACAGATGAAGCCAAAATTTTCGTCAGTCACCCACGACAGAACTGCCTCAACTGAGGAAAGGCGAGGAGCTCACATTTGCAAAAACCATTTATCTAAGCCAACACATCAGGAAATAAAGCCATTTTTAATCAGTTTAAGACTACCTACACCTTAGGTATTGGATTAAATCTGCCAATTATTGTGACTAATATGCACTACTACCCTGTATGGGAGTTGTTAACCAAGTCTTCACGGAAGTGGAGCGAGTTCTCTGGATGTATGATGCCATAGTATTCAATCCGCCTGATAGCGGAAACAGAGCATTTGAAAGCACAATTCTAGGGGTATGCAAGATATCTAGTTACTCTTGTACTCTCAAAAACGTGTGCAAATCCCTATTTGTCTTTTCTGTTCCAACTCCACTGCACAATTGATGAAAGCTATTTCGTATGTGATCACCAAATATTTTAGGAATGTAGGCAGTTTTCAGAGTTTGCACATCGTTCATGAAAGGACACTAATCCAATATTGTGGGAGAAAAAGAATCCCCGAGGATAAAATGAGACTCAGGAAAAATAGTGTTGACCATACGAACGATGACAAACAAGACATCCCTTACTTCAAAAGTAACCATCCACGTAGTGACTTACAAATGGAACTTGATGCCACTATCGAAACTAAATCTAGTGGTGCTCCAGCTAACAGAAAAATGGTATGCTTCTTCTGCCGAAAAGATGATCATGAAAACTACGAACATCCTATTAAAAGTGTTGACAATGATTGTGGTAATATCCTATTTAAGTCTCAGAAATAGTACAAAGATGTAGGGAACAGAATTTCACTGCCTGGAATACACACTAATGTGTCTCCTTCAACATCCTCTACTACTCAAATATAGGACATTTCCAAGAGAACATCTAACACAGACCGATCCCACTCCTTCCCTAATCCTCAGCATTTTTGCACTCAATCGTAGCTAATCAACTTATACTCAAGAAAGAATTGAAGAGTGCTAAAAACACAAAAGACCATCCTACAAAACATCGGCAGCTATAACCAAAAAGACGGCTAGTAAGATGAAAATCAGCACATTGTTTCGGATAACCAGGCCGTTCTCTCGAAGAGCATCAGCACAGATACAAACCAATGAAACCAATGGGAACCTCACCGCAAGGATGAAAAGCAATAGAAATAATGTGCCGTTTACTTCAAGCGAATCTTGAACTGAACACCACCTGCAACTCGCCTAGAAGCAGTTGAAAATGGTATAAAATGCAATTATGGATAATTCACAGGTGAAAGTGCACTTACTAGATAAATATGAGAAGGAGCAAAAGAGTCCTTGCAATGATAGGATACAATTGCAAAGTACAGTGAGAACTATATAAAATTCACCGTTGGAACTGTAGTACCCCTATACCAACTGTACACATGCTTTTTAATTTAATTTGTATACTTGTATTATATGTGTGTACAGACCGATTTTATATGTACTTCGCAAACATTTGTCATTTTACTGTTGAATATTACCTTGACACAATTTCGAATTTGACTACTGCTACAATACACATTCGTAATCTTCGCAAGTGCCTTTTGATTTACGTTGTGGGCGTCGAGTAGCCACAACGTCTGCGCACATTAATAAGAACGAAGAAATACTAGAATATATGTGTACGGCAGTTTAGTCAGACAACGCATGCAACAAAATTGGTGAGCCCGACGTGATATTTCGACAGTGATGACAAATTGGTGTCCTTGACGATAACTGGTTCACCCCGACGACAAATTGTTGACCCCAACGACAAATTTCTACCCCGTCGACAAATTGTCCATCGCGACGACAACTTTTTCACCTCGACGATAACTTGTTCACTGCGACGATAACTTGTTGACTCCAACGACATTTTGTTCACCCGGACGCATCATTACACTTGCTGGATTATTTAAACTCTAACTTTATCGGATATATATGCATATAATAGACATTTCGAGCTCATTCTTGTGCTTTCTCATCGCACAACCTTCAGTAATCTGTGGTAAGCATCTGCATTGCATGTTTTTCTGTTTTTCCATATTCTTAGTATGCATTATTCTTGCTATTTTGTTACTGTTAAACCATTTTTCTACAAATTGTAACATGTCTTCCAATACCCCTGATAACTTAGAGCTGGGATCTGTTAGTACCATTTCTCTTACTGTACCAGTTTTTAGGCCCAGAGACCCTCATCTTTGGTTTGCATGACTGGAAAATTATTTCACTGCCAATAAGCTCACGTCACAGACGGCTAAATTCGGCATTTTGAGTACAGTACTACCAGGCGAAATCGCCGAACAGGTTCGACAATGCATCGTTCAGCCCGGCACAGACTCTCCTTACGACAAGTTGAAGGAAGAGGTACTTCGATGCACTTCGCTTTCTGACAGACAAACACTCGATCGTTTGTTAAGCAATGTAGAGCTAGGTGATAAAACCCCATCACAACTCATGAGGCAGATGGAAAGCCTAGCAGCAGGAAGAGATATCGACAAACGTCTCTTTTACCAAATCTGGCGGCGACGACTGCCTGCAAACATTCAGCAAGTTCTTGCTTTCGGAGACGACGACATTGACATAGAAAAGCTCGCCAAAATTGCAGATCGCATGTACGAGAGGTCAACATCTCAATCTATTGCTTCCACTAGCAGAATACCAGACACTCATGAAAGGATACAGACTCTAGAACACAAAGTCGACACTTTACTGAGTCAGTTAGCAGCACTGACCACACGCATACGACCAGGCCGTTCTAGAAGCTCGTCTCGTCGACGTCTTTCTCGGTCACCCAGCACGTCACGACATCACGATACTATTTGCTGGTACCACCGTAGTTACGGAGTCAGTGCACGACGGTGTCGTTCACCTTGCAACTTTCAGGCTAAACCAAAAGATATATCGTCATGTATGAAAACTTCTACTGTCCGCAATCTACGGTCTAGCAGTCGTTTGTTTTATGTAACAGATAGAAATACCGGTACTACGTTCTTAGTCGACACAGGAGCAGAGGTTAGTGTTCTCCCTCCGTCTACGCAGGAACGTCAACATCCTGACCCTGCAGTTACGCTCCAAGCAGTTAATAAGTCTAATATTGTTACATATGGTAGTAAACGAATGACTTTAGATTTTGGTCTGCAGAATACCTACAATTGGTCTTTCATCATCGCAGACGTTCCATCCCCAATCCTTGTTATAGATTTCCTACAGCAACACAAACTGCTGGTTGATCCGGTTGGCCCTAAACTTATAGACTCGCTCAATAAGAGGTACATCGCTGGTACGATTAGCCGTGCATCATCACTGAACTTGATGGCCACACGCACACCAGCACCTCCATATACCGACTCGGCAGATCAGTTTCCTGACATTCTACAACCATCTTTCCGATCAACAGACCATAAAGCTCCAACGAAAGCTTTATCAGCAAAGCAGGTTAATTACCCTCCGCGCGAAATACGACATCTCGAGTATATATCCCAAGTCAACTCCGATCCGCGATACATAAAGGGTAAAAACAATGAAGTGGCAGACGCTTTATCACGTATGCACATTGATAACATTGTATGTCCAGACATCGACTACGAACATCTCTCAAACTTACAACGAGATGACGCCGAACTCAAAAAGATCATGTCTTCTAAAACAACATCTCTAAACCTCGAGGCAATTCCTTTTGGCTCGGCAAAGGTTACCTGCGACACCTCTACGGGTAAATATCGACCTTTCGTTCCAATAGCTATGAGACAGACAGTATTCGAGAAGTTACATAACATGTCGCGTCCTGGTGTGAGCGCTACTACCAAGCTACTAAGAAAAAGATTTATCCGGTCGAACATTAACAGCAACGTTAAGAAGTGGACACGAAATTGCTTGTCTTGTCGAAGAGTCAAAATCAACCGGCACACCAAAGCACCACTTGGTCGCTTCCCTAACCCCGACTCTAGATTTGACCATGTACATGTAGACATAGCTGGTCCACTGCCTCCTTCCAATGTCTTCAACTATATTCTAACCTGCATTGACAGATTTACTCGTTGGCCAGTAGCAGTTCCGTTAATCGACGTCTCAGCTGAAACGGTAGCTTTAGTTTTAGTCGAAAACTGGATAGCCAATTTTCGTATCCCATCAATTATCACTACAGACAGAGGTGCCCAGTTTGAAAGCCGACTTTTTGACCAACTAAGTGAATTACTAGGCATTAAACGAATACGAACGACAGCGTATCATCCTAGTTCCAACGGTATGGTCGAACGATTTCATCGACAACTCAAAGCTGCGCTCGCTGCTTCTTTGGCTCAAAACGATTGGTCAACCAAACTTCCACTAGTATTACTTGGTATACGAGCTACTATAAAGAAAGATATTGGCTGCTGTGTTTCCGAACTAGTCTATGGAAAAACATTACGATTACCAGGGGAATTTTTCACCCCGGGTAACGAAGTTTCACGCGATATGACTGGTTACGTGCACCAGCTAAAACGACACATGAACGAGCTAAAGATATCACTTCCACGTCAGCAGGAACGAGCGTCATACATCCCGTCACAACTGACAGACTGCACCCACGTCTTCGTCAGGAGAGAAGGTGTACAACGACCACTTCAACCCGCCTATGATGGCCCATTCAAATTTCTAAACAGAAACGCGAAAGTTATCACGATAGAAAGATTGAATAAAACAGAAGCCATCAGTATCGAAAGAGTCAAACCAGCGTTACTCGACGATTTCGAAGTCAACGATAAGAACCAGCTGAACGACGTGCCAACACCTACATCCACACAAGCTTCAACGTCGACAGAGAAGCCTGCGAAAACAACACGATCTGGTAGACGAGTCCACTGGCCTAAACGTTACGTGCAAGTCATCGAAATATAACTTACTATGAATTTTCATTTTTATTATCCTTATTCGTAATTGTCATTTGATTACTCATTTAACTGATTAATATTTTCATACATAAATCACGTCACTATTATTTTAACATCGATATTTCCTATATTATTACATTTAATCATATCTCGTATATTATTCACGTATCGTTTTCGTCTACCGACTACAGATCCCCGGACAATTTTATCGTTCCTTATATATTCTATTACGGTTAGCAATTCCACTTTCCCTAGATTATCGCATTTATTATCGATGTTATTGACCACTTTAAACTGCTCATTTTTCAGCTTAATAAATCGCCTTCTGTGTACTATCGCTGCTACGTATTACGCTGACGCATGTTATTTTCGAACACTTAAATGTATTTTTTTATATATTTCAGTGTTCTGGTGGGGGAATTATGTAGTACCCCTATACCAACTGTACACATGCTTTTTAATTTAATTTGTATACTTGTATTATATGTGTGTACAGACCGATTTTATATGTACTTCGCAAACATTTGTCATTTTACTGTTGAATATTACCTTGACACAATTTCGAATTTGACTACTGCTACAATACACATTCGTAATCTTCGCAAGTGCCTTTTGATTTACGTTGTGGGCGTCGAGTAGCCACAACGTCTGCGCACATTAATAAGAACGAAGAAATACTAGAATATATGTGTACGGCAGTTTAGTCAGACAACGCATGCAACAAAATTGGTGAGCCCGACGTGGTATTTCGACAGTGATGACAAATTGGTGTCCTTGACGATAACTGGTTCACCCCGACGACAAATTGTTGACCCCAACGACAAATTTCTACCCCGTCGACAAATTGTCCATCGCGACGACAACTTTTTCACCTCGACGATAACTTGTTCACTGCGACGATAACTTGTTGACTCCAACGACATTTTGTTCACCCGGACGCATCATTACACTTGCTGGATTATTTAAACTCTAACTTTATCGGATATATATGCATATAATAGACATTTCGAGCTCATTCTTGTGCTTTCTCATCGCACAACCTTCAGTAATCTGTGGTAAGCATCTGCATTGCATGTTTTTCTGTTTTTCCATATTCTTAGTATGCATTATTCTTGCTATTTTGTTACTGTTAAACCATTTTTCTACAAATTGTAACATGTCTTCCAATACCCCTGATAACTTAGAGCTGGGATCTGTTAGTACCATTTCTCTTACTGTACCAGTTTTTAGGCCCAGAGACCCTCATCTTTGGTTTGCATGACTGGAAAATTATTTCACTGCCAATAAGCTCACGTTACAGACGGCTAAATTCGGCATTTTGAGTACAGTACTACCAGGCGAAATCGCCGAACAGGTTCGACAATGCATCGTTCAGCCCGGCACAGACTCTCCTTACGACAAGTTGAAGGAAGAGGTACTTCGATGCACTTCGCTTTCTGACAGACAAACACTCGATCGTTTGTTAAGCAATGTAGAGCTAGGTGATAAAACCCCATCACAACTCATGAGGCAGATGGAAAGCCTAGCAGCAGGAAGAGATATCGACAAACGTCTCTTTTACCAAATCTGGCGGCGACGACTGCCTGCAAACATTCAGCAAGTTCTTGCTTTCGGAGACGACGACATTGACATAGAAAAGCTCGCCAAAATTGCAGATCGCATGTACGAGAGGTCAACATCTCAATCTATTGCTTCCACTAGCAGAATACCAGACACTCATGAAAGGATACAGACTCTAGAACACAAAGTCGACACTTTACTGAGTCAGTTAGCAGCACTGACCACACGCATACGACCAGGCCGTTCTAGAAGCTCGTCTCGTCGACGTCTTTCTCGGTCACCCAGCACGTCACGACATCACGATACTATTTGCTGGTACCACCGTAGTTACGGAGTCAGTGCACGACGGTGTCGTTCACCTTGCAACTTTCAGGCTAAACCAAAAGATATATCGTCATGTATGAAAACTTCTACTGTCCGCAATCTACGGTCTAGCAGTCGTTTGTTTTATGTAACAGATAGAAATACCGGTACTACGTTCTTAGTCGACACAGGAGCAGAGGTTAGTGTTCTCCCTCCGTCTACGCAGGAACGTCAACATCCTGACCCTGCAGTTACGCTCCAAGCAGTTAATAAGTCTAATATTGTTACATATGGTAGTAAACGAATGACTTTAGATTTTGGTCTGCAGAATACCTACAATTGGTCTTTCATCATCGCAGACGTTCCATCCCCAATCCTTGTTATAGATTTCCTACAGCAACACAAACTGCTGGTTGATCCGGTTGGCCCTAAACTTATAGACTCGCTCAATAAGAGGTACATCGCTGGTACGATTAGCCGTGCATCATCACTGAACTTGATGGCCACACGCACACCAGCACCTCCATATACCGACTCGGCAGATCAGTTTCCTGACATTCTACAACCATCTTTCCGATCAACAGACCATAAAGCTCCAACGAAAGCTTTATCAGCAAAGCAGGTTAATTACCCTCCGCGCGAAATACGACATCTCGAGTATATATCCCAAGTCAACTCCGATCCGCGATACATAAAGGGTAAAAACAATGAAGTGGCAGACGCTTTATCACGTATGCACATTGATAACATTGTATGTCCAGACATCGACTACGAACATCTCTCAAACTTACAACGAGATGACGCCGAACTCAAAAAGATCATGTCTTCTAAAACAACATCTCTAAACCTCGAGGCAATTCCTTTTGGCTCGGCAAAGGTTACCTGCGACACCTCTACGGGTAAATATCGACCTTTCGTTCCAATAGCTATGAGACAGACAGTATTCAAGAAGTTACATAACATGTCGCGTCCTGGTGTGAGCGCTACTACCAAGCTACTGAGAAAAAGATTTATCCGGTCGAACATTAACAGCAACGTTAAGAAGTGGACACGAAATTGCTTGTCTTGTCGAAGAGTCAAAATCAACCGGCACACCAAAGCACCACTTGGTCGCTTCCCTAACCCCGACTCTAGATTTGACCATGTACATGTAGACATAGCTGGTCCACTGCCTCCTTCCAATGTCTTCAACTATATTCTAACCTGCATTGACAGATTTACTCGTTGGCCAGTAGCAGTTCCGTTAATCGACGTCTCAGCTGAAACGGTAGCTAAAGCTTTAGTCGAAAACTGGATAGCCAATTTTCGTATCCCATCAATTATCACTACAGACAGAGGTGCCCAGTTTGAAAGCCGACTTTTTGACCAACTAAGTGAATTACTAGGCATTAAACGAATACGAACGACAGCGTATCATCCTAGTTCCAACGGAATGGTCGAACGATTTCATCGACAACTCAAAGCTGCGCTCGCTGCTTCTTTGGCTCAAAACGATTGGTCAACCAAACTTCCACTAGTATTACTTGGTATACGAGCCACTATAAAGAAAGATATTGGCTGCTGTGTTTCCGAACTAGTCTATGGAAAAACATTACGATTACCAGGGGAATTTTTCACCCCGGGTAACGAAGTTTCACGCGATATGACTGGTTACGTGCACCAGCTAAAACGACACATGAACGAGCTAAAGATATCACTTCCACGTCAGCAGGAACGAGCGTCATACATCCCGTCACAACTGACAGACCTCACCCACCCCTTCGTCATGAGAGAAGGTGTACAACGACCACTTCAACCCGCCTATGATGGCCCATTCAAATTTCTAAACAGAAACGCGAAAGTTATCACGATAGAAAGATTGAATAAAACAGAAGCCATCAGTATCGAAAGAGTCAAACCAGCGTTCCTCGACGATTTCGAAGTCAACGATAAGAACCAGCTGAACGACGTGCCAACACCTACATCCACACAAGCTTCAACGTCGACAGAGAAGCCTGCGAAAACAACACGATCTGGTAGACGAGTCCATTGGCCTAAACGTTACGTGCAAGTCATCGAAATATAACTTACTATGAATTTTCATTTTTATTATCCTTATTCGTAATTGTCATTTGATTACTCATTTAACTGATTAATATTTTCATACATAAATCACGTCACTATTATTTTAACATCGATATTTCCTATATTATTACATTTAATCATATCTCGTATATTATTCACGTATCGTTTTCGTCTACCGACTACAGATCCCCGGACAATTTTATCGTTCCTTATATATTCTATTACGGTTAGCAATTCCACTTTCCCTAGATTATCGCATTTATTATCGATGTTATTGACCACTTTAAACTGCTCATTTTTCAGCTTAATAAATCGCCTTCTGTGTACTATCGCTGCTACGTATTACGCTGACGCATGTTATTTTCGAACACTTAAATGTATTTTTTTATATATTTCAGTGTTCTGGTGGGGGAATTATGTAGTACCCCTATACCAACTGTACACATGCTTTTTAATTTAATTTGTATACTTGTATTATATGTGTGTACAGACCGATTTTATATGTACTTCGCAAACATTTGTCATTTTACTGTTGAATATTACCTTGACACAATTTCGAATTTGACTACTGCTACAATACACATTCGTAATCTTCGCAAGTGCCTTTTGATTTACGTTGTGGGCGTCGAGTAGCCACAACGTCTGCGCACATTAATAAGAACGAAGAAATACTAGAATATATGTGTACGGCAGTTTAGTCAGACAACGCATGCAACAATACCATGACATTTTCTATTAAGACATATTTTTTTCAAACATGGGTTTTGTTGTCATGTTTTTTCATCAGAGCCGCCAGACTTTAAGCAATCGATGAAGGCGAATGAAGAAATAAATTTTTAGCGCAGTTATTTATACTAAAATAGAGTATAACGGCACTTAGATAAAAGGATTATCGTCAGGTATATAGGTGATACTTCGCAGAGAATTGGCCTAAAATATAAAACCTGTAGGGTGTGCTGATCTGTAAGATGCCTGGCGAATAGATGTAGGGCCAAGAAGCCGAGCAGGCTTTTAGATGGTAGTAGCAAAAGCGTTTTATAAAAATTCAGATTTTACAGCCCTTATTATTTTGCTAAGGATCCAGACTCATGCTTAATTATCACGCTGTCGAAGAACACCTGTGTAGCGGTAATTAATTCTTCAAAATTATTGACCACAGCAATCACTCATTGGATGCTGACCACCACTGTTTAAGTCGACTTGTTTAGCTGAAGGCTTCCGGTCAAGCATCCCCGCCATTTGGTACCCCGTCGTGTCACGTGCACGATCACTAGCTAGCTAAGCGTTCGTCTGAAGGCTTGTTTTGGTCCCGAAATATATCACGAAGTTTGGACGATCAATTATTGGCTTTTGCTTTGTTTTCGGTACGCGAGAATAATTTAGAGGTTGTGTAAGATAATTCCGTCAACCCTCTAAACTGGTGAGCCCAACCGCGAACTTCATCCACGATAAATCCGCAGATAACCCCGGTGAGTTCGTTCCATTTTGTATTTGTTCTTGTACCATATATTATTCGACATAATTTTCGTCATGAGTGATCTTAGTCCCAAGGTCATCCGTATCCGCTCAACTCCTAAAACCATTCAGCTCGTACCATACTGGCCAGATAATGCTGAAACGTGGTTTCTGCTAGCTGAAGCAGATTTTTGTGAGCATGGGATAACCGATCAACGTTCACAGTTACTTGCAGTTATTCACGCCCTACCGCGGGAATTCAGCAAGTACGTAACATCACAGATGTTGAGTCCCGAGGTAAGTAACTCGTACGAGTTGCTCAAAGCATCCCTCCTCAGGAGAAACGTTCTCACGGACCGACAACGTCTAGATGAATTATTTCGTAACATCGAGTTAGGAGATCAGTCAGCCGTGAGCATGCTGACAAGAATGAAAGAAATCGTCGGCCAAAGTCAGTTCGACGAAGGACTGTTTAGAGAACTCTTCTTAACCAAGCTGCCACAGTCTGTACAGACCGTACTTGTGACACTTCAGGGTACTGTAATAGAGGACTTAGCTATTACTGCAGATAGGATTCTAGAAATAACTAAACGGTCAGTTCCCGAAATATGCTCGATGACTAAGCAGACTTCGAGTAAGGATCCTGCAATGATAGAGTTATGCAACTCCATCCAGCAGATGTTTAGGTCGAACATGCATTCTAACTCCTCCGACCGTCGTCCTAAATCTCCTCAACGCAGGAACTCACGTGGTCGATCTAAGTCCAAACCACGTTCACTGAAAAACCCTGACTGGTGCTGGTACCACAACACCTATGGCCAAGAAGCGAAGTGTTGCCGTAAGCCTTGTAACTTCGGAAATGTCTCAAAGTCTGTGGGAAACTATCCCGCCGGCACGCGTTAGCGGCAACCGTCGCCGGTGGCACTAGCCGCCTACTTTACATCCATGATGTGATAAGCCAGACTCGATACTTAGTCGACACAGGCGCCGAAGTCAGCGTCCTTCCTGCTACAGCAGCAGATCGACAGAAGGAACCTACCTTCAACTTACAGGCTGCAAATGGAAAACCAATCGCAACCTTTGGTAGGAAATACGTCTATCTGAACGTAGGTTTACGCAAACCTATTCGGTGGATTTTCCTTCTCGCTGACGTTACAATGCCCATCATTGGCACGGACCTACTTAATCATCATGATTTACTCGTAGACGTCCGCCGAAAACGACTGATTGACAATACTACTAGTCTGTCTATCAAAGGCATCAGCTACATAGGCCCTAGTTTGTCACCCGTTAAGATAAAGGCAATTCTTGATCCAACTTTTCAACCTATGTTGACAAGTATCCGGAACTTACCCGTCGAACGACCTACCGTGCATAACCAGCAATGTTATGCACCACATCATTACCACAGGACAACCTGTGACATCTAAAGCACGACGATTAGCTCCTGACAAACTGAGAATCGCCAGGAATGAATTTGACCATATGCTTACCCTTGGCATCATTCGACCTTCGAATAGCCCATGGGCATCCCCACTTCATATGGTTCCGAAAAAGGATAGCAATGATTGGCGACCCACCGGTGATTACCGGCGAGTGAATGCCAAAACAACCCCTGATTGCTACCCGTTGCCTCATATACAC
The DNA here is from genome assembly GCA_944472135.2 of Trichobilharzia regenti. Taxonomy (NCBI): domain Eukaryota; kingdom Metazoa; phylum Platyhelminthes; class Trematoda; order Strigeidida; family Schistosomatidae; genus Trichobilharzia; species Trichobilharzia regenti. The sequence continues at coordinate 82,070,429 of OX235262.1, read as the reverse complement.
GACTTGACGGCAACCTTATCCGGCGCGACTATATTCTCCAAAATCGACTTGGTTAAAGCGTATAACCAAATCCCGATGGCAACAGAAGACATCCCGAAAACGGCTATCATTACGCCTTTCGGACTTTTTGAATTTCTACGTATGCCATTCGGTCTCCGGAATGCAGCCCAAACATTCCAACGCTTCATTGACGAAGTATTTCGCGGTCTCGACTTTGTATACGCATACTTAGACGACTGCCTCATTGCCAGTCCAGACAAGGAAACTCACCTTAGGCACTTGGACTTGGCATTTGACAGGTTACGCCAACATGGTGTTACCATTAATATTCAAAAATGTCAAATCGGTGTTGACTCACTCGACTTTCTGGGTCACACTATTGACTGCAAGGGCATTCGCCCACTGGCTACTAAGGTCGAGGCTATACTGAACTTTCCAGAGCCACAGACGGTGAAAAGTCTCCGCACTTTTAACGGCTTAGTAAGTTATTATCGACGCTTTATTCCCAACTGTGCCTCTTTGATTCAGCCATTGACAGACCTCCTTCGAGGGAATAACAAGTCCATAGAACTTGACGCGTCTGCTCGAAATGCTTTTACCCAGATTAAAAAAGCTATTGCGAATGCCACACTTCTGATGTATCAGGATCCAACGGCACCGTTAAGTATCTCGGTTGATGCATCAAACACTGCAATCGGCGCAGTTCTACAACAGCTAGTTGACAATGAGTGGCAACCACTCGCCTTTTTCTCCAGGCGCCTTCAATTAGCTGAAACGAAGTACAGCACATTCGGCAGAGAACTTCTGGCTATGTACTGTGCTATACGACATTTTAGACATTCGGTAGAGGGTCGTGAATTCATAATTTTTACGGATCACAAACCTCTGACGTACTCTCTGAACTCACCTTCAGATAAGTATTCACCCAGGGAATCACGACAACTGGATTACGTTTCACAGTTTACATCAGATATTCGCCATGTATCCGGAGTAAACAACACTGTGGCAGATGCCTTGTCGCGCGTTTGTTCCCTCACCCAAATCGACGGCATAGACCTTGTAAAACTGGCTCGTCTTCAAAAAGAAGATACCGAGCTTCAACATGAGTTGTCGAAAACAACTCTACAATTAGCTGAGAAACCCTTAGGTATGGGAAGAGATACTATTCTATGTGACATTTCCACGAGTACTCCTCGCCCCATCGTGCCTAAAAGTTATCGCCGTAACGTCTTCAATACGTTGCATGGCTTATCTCACCCAGGTATTCGAACTACTGTCAAGCTCGTAACTAGTCGGTTTTGTTGGCCTGGCATTAATAAAGAAGTAAGGGAATGGGCACACACGTGCTTAGCTTGTCAAAAGTGCAAGGTGATAAGACACACCAAAAGCCCACTTGGCACCTTTCTTCTCCCTGACGCTCGTTTCGAACACGTCCATATAGATTTGGTTGGACCCCTTCCTGAATCACATGGATATACCTATATTTTAACTTGCATCGATCGATTCACACGATGGCCGGAAGCAGTACCCATCAAGGACGTATCTGCTGAAACAGTCGCACGCGTCTTCGTAGAAAGATGGATCGCTAACTTTGGATGCCCATCTTCCATAACAACTGATCGCGGGCGGCAATTCGAAAGTGGCTTATTCTTCGCCCTGACTAAAATCATAGGTTGCATGCGTTTTCGAACAACAGCCTACCATCCTCAAGCTAATGGTATGGTAGAACGTCTACACAGACAGCTGAAAGCTGGTCTGTCAGCTGCAAACACCACCCATTGGACTGAATCCCTTCCGTTAGTTCTCCTAGGGATACGAAACGCCTTGAAAACCGATGCTGGTTGTACTAGCGCCGAGCTAGTATATGGCACGACACTGCGACTGCCTGGTGAATTTGTTTCTCCCTCGAGCTTCCCACCAGTGGTAGATCACGCTTCATACGTCAGCAGGCTTACAAACGCAATGCGTTCAGTTAAACCTGCTCCCCTTCGTCCACAGTCCATTGATGTTTTCGTTCATCCGTGTTTGAAAACTTCTTCACATGTATTTGTTCGTCGCGACTCTGTGCGCAGACCCCTGGAACCCCTATAAAGTAATTAAACGTTCTGATAAATTCTTTGTCTTGGACAAAAACGGCCGCGAGGACACCGTCAGCATTGACCGTCTGAAACCGGCTTACTTGGAGGGTAATCCTATTAGCATAGAGCTCAACGTACCCCAAAATCCACAAGTAACAGAAGATCGTTTAGACATCGATGAAGTCACTAGCACAGCGACAGCTACCGAACCTTCTATCGAGCCTCCCAAGAAAACCCGTTCTGGACGCACCGTAAGGTTCCCAGAATATCTGCACACTTATTTGACTTAACGAAGTCGTGTGATTCACGCAACTCATTCGTTTGTGGTACTGACTTTTTTTTGACGTATCAATTTTTTTATATACAGTACCACCGAACACAAAAATTTTTTTCAACAGTTCATGTAACATACACAAAAAAATTAATTAGATGTATTTTTTTTCGATGTTCTGAACTTAGCATTATTTTACTGTATAGTAAATGCACACAATTTTTTTTAACCAAAAAGCTGATTTGGTACATTTTCCTCGACATGGTTCTTAGCGTTCTTGTTTTCTTTTCCAGGTGCGACGGGCACTGGACAGGAAACAAACGAAGCACGGAATCCAACGAACAACAACAAGGAAGCTATGTACAAACACCCTATTAGCATAGGCAGACAAACCAGTAGGCATACCACCAAGCCGCTCGGAAGATTTTTTCACCCGAAAGGGAACCATCGAGTTTTTTTGCTTCCGGCTGGTTCTGTCTTAGGGTCCTCACGACCCCACTAGGGGGGGGGAGAGCTGTAGCGGTAAATAATTCCCCAAAATTATTGACCACAGCAATCACTCATTGGATGCTGACCACCACTGTTTAAGTCGACTTGTTTAGCTGAAGGCTTCCGGTCAAGCATCCCCGCCATTTGGTACCCCGTCGTGTCACGTGCACGATCACTAGCTAGCTAAGCGTTCGTCTGAAGGCTTGTTTTGGTCCCGAAATATATCACGAAGTTTGGACGATCAATTATTGGCTTTTGCTTTGTTTTCGGTATGCGAGAATAATTTAGAGGTTGTGTAAGATAATTCCGTCAACCCCTCTAAACATGTTTCTGCTCTACAGATTGGGGTAATTCACATTTGTTACTACCGCCATATCTACTGATCAGCATGAGCTACCCTCTCCATTTTTCTTGACGTTAAGCTCTAACATCTTTCGCATTAAATGTAGTTGTAGGACCGCATTGCTTTGAGCACGTCCCAATCATACAGTATGCTGTACATTAATAGCTTCCACGAAAAGTGCTTCCCATTGGACCACCAGACACATTATGCGTGAGGATATTTTCAGCAGTATCATCTTTAGCCATGTACACATATAATAATAAGATAAATTCTCATTTTTTACATGAGGGACGCCAGTTTACAGGCGTCATCAATTCGATAAGTTACACATAAGATTAATAAGCATATTTAGTAAAGATAATAAAATAAGGTACATCTTTTTCCTAGCTATGTAGGATACACCAATTTTATAGGCATGTATAAATATTGTGTTAATAATAATATATTTCTCCCTGTTTATGCAAGTGTGGTGAGAGCAAGCTGCTAGCCGATTGGTTGACACTAATCTACGTTAATGTCTAGGTCACTAATATGGGCCGTGAGAAAATATGAACAAGGCTGTTTCAACAACCAATCACAGCAAACTTAAATGTGGACAAATATGATTCGCAGATAGATGGCTCTACTTTCCGAGAAATATCGAAAACAACCAATCATAAGACTGTGTTTGTCTGCTTAACTTCCGAGAAACAACCAATCAGAAGACTGCCTTTTTCTGCTTGCATAAGCCTTATTAATGTACATAAAATATATATAAATACGTGTTGATTTTCGTAATAAAACGATCTGTTGCCAGCCCTTGTCTTCTGTTGTTACATTTGGTGTCGCTGCCTCCAAAAAGATGAAGATCCCGTGGCCAGCTGCGTTTGAAGAAGGAGACATACGGAGCTTCTTACGTGACTTCGAGGCCGTTGCTGAGCTGGTGGGTGTCAAGGAGCAGGCGGCGAAGGCAGTTGTCCTGGGGACGCTGTTGAGAGGCCGAGCGAAGGCTGCATATGACAGCGTAGACAGGTCAAATGGCACAGCGTCTTGGAAGAAATTGGTTGAACGACTAGTGTCCGAGTTTGACAGCGAAACAGACAGACAGCTAGCAATGCAGCAGTTCCGGTCAATGAAGCTTGGACCTGATGGAGACCCGCTAGTGTTGGCGGTGAAACTGACTAATCTACTTCGACGCGCGCTTCCCACTTTAGATGAAGAATCAGAAGCGCAGTTACTGTCTTCCCAATTCATCGAGAGTGTCCCAGACCACATTTCTCAGCGATTACAACTGGTTAACGCAACGCAGCCGATGGATATTAGTGAGCTGGCGAAGGTGACCAGACAGCTGCTGAGCACAACGGTAGCCGCTATAGACCAACCAAAACCAAACGAATATGAGCAGAAAATTGAAGCATTGCAGCGGGAAGTGGCGGCGTTAAAGTTGGCTGATAGAAAAGACCGGTGTTTTGAATGCGGTAAGCCGGGACACTGGAGAAGATACTGCCCAGAAAGGCGAAAAAGAAAAAATTTCAGACGGTATAATGCTTGTTCTTTCTTTCGTATGAACCTAGATTTAGTGGGGGCTATTGAGAAAGGGCTCTGTATTCGAAGTTGCGAGTGAATGATCGAGAAGTAGTATGTTTGATAGATACAGGGGCGGCCGTGTCGTTAATAGATAAGAATTTATGTAAGAGTGTTAGCCCGTGTTCATTGACAGTACAAACAGTAGGCGGGTATGTGTTGCGTATCACGGGTAGATCGAACTGTACGGTCGTTGTTGGTGGCTGCGAGGTGACGTTTCCTTTCATTGTTGTACCCGAACTACAGCGAACGATATTAGGAGCGGATTTTCTGCGTGAGATTGGTGCAATAATCGACACGCAAGCGAACGTGGTGATCACGAAATACGGGCATATCAACATGTATGAGACCAGCGAGATAGCAGCGATTAAGCTGTCGACGGTACACAATGTGACAGAGTTAATTAATAAATACGATCATCTGTTCACTGGAGATGGCGACCCATACGGTTATTGCGATAAGGTGAATCATGAAATTCCGTTAAGTGATCCGAAAGTAAGGTCATTTTTAACGCGAAGAGTTCCATGTCATCTGGAAGGCGAAGTGGAGCGACAAGTGCAAGAGATGTTAAAAGATGACATTATTGAGGAAGCTGATAGCCCGTACAACTCTCCAGTGCTGTTAGTAAAAAAAGCGAATGGGAAGTATAGATTCTGTGTTGATTTTCGACAGTTAAACAGTATGACAGAGTTAAGACCGTGTGCCATGCCAACAGTGGTAGAAACTTTAGATCGCCTACAAGGTGCGAATGTGTTTTCGGTTCTCGATCTTCGCTCAGGATACTGGCAGATACCGATAAAACAAGGTGATAGAGATAAGACGGCTTTCATCGTGGGTCAGACACAATATCGATTTAAACGCATGCCGTTTGGACTAGCAGGTGCACCGTTTACGTTCAGACGACTGATGAAGCTATTACTTAGGAACTTGAAAAACGTGGAGGTTTATGGTGATGATCTCGTCATATACAGTCAAAACGAAAACGATCACGTCAACCATGTAGAAGCCGTGCTGCGACGCATCGAAGAGTTTGGACTACGCGTCAACAAAACCAAGTCTCAGATAGCCAAAAAGAATGTTACTCTGTTGGGACATAAAGTGGGAAATGGTGAGATTAAACCACTGCCGGAGAAAATTTTGACGATTAAAACGATTCCAGCCCCGAATTCAAAGAGAAAACTGAGACAATTCTTGGGTAGAGCAGCGTTTTATAGTCGCTTCGTGAAGAACTTCAATGAGATAGCAGCCCCTCTATACAGGCTACTAGGTGAGCCAAAGTTTGTTTGGTCGGAAGAATCGCAGAGGACATTCGACAGAATTAAACAGCTGCTCGACCACCAACAAATGACGCTAAAACTACCTGTGCCAGGAAGACAGTTCACAGTGTGCACAGATGCCAGTGACTACGCTATAGGTGCGGTCCTAAGACAGGACGAGGGAATCGTTGAGTATGCCAGTAGGGTTTTGACCCTCACAGAGAGAAAGTATTCAACGATAGAGAAAGAATGTTTAGCAATGGTATGGGCAGTCGACAAATGGAGACCTTATTTACTCGGCCGGCGGTTCCACATCGAAACTGATCATAAGCCGCTACAATTTTTGAAGACAGCGAGAGACCCACGGGGGAAGTTGTCACGGTGGATGTTGCGTCTTCAGGAGTACGATTTTACGATCTCACACGTTCCTGGAAGTGAAAATGTCTTGGCAGATTTGTTATCGAGACCAGAAGATGAGTCTGAGTTGCCCGAGGTCGCTTACGGAGTGCATGCAGTAGAACAAGACCCACTAAGACTTGCACGTAGGCAGAGGTTGGACGATACGCTGAATACAGTAATACAGGTGATCACCAACGGAATAGAAGTGGATCAAACTACGGCGAGTAAGGAGCTAACCACACTACTCAGACAGAGGGATCGACTCAGAGTGAATGCCTACGGGACTCTGACCTGGCGAGAGAACGACGGAAGCTGGCTGGCTGTCATACCTCAATCGTCGCGCCACGACATGATAGAAGAATGTCACCAGCTAGCGCATACAGGCGTGGCCAGAACGACCGACCTCCTAAGACAAAGTATGTACTGGCCAGGTATGAGAGAAGACGTAGCAAGATACGTACTTGGATGTCCACGGTGCCAGCTGATGAAAGGTGACCGGTATATACGACCACCACTTCAGTCGATTCCAGTTACCGCGATAGGTGACTTGTGGTCCGTAGATGTCATGGGTCCATTTCCTCAGACATCCAATGGTAATCAGTACCTCTTGGTGATGACGGAACACGCGACACGATGGGTAGACGCCGTAGCAATCCCAGACCAACGTGCAAGAACCGTGACAGATGCAGTAGTTAGACACATTGTTGCAGACCACGGCGTACCGAAGACAATACTGACAGACCAAGGTCCCTGTTTCGAGAGTGAAGAGTTTACTTCCCGTTTGCAACAGCTGGGCATCAAGAGGATCAGAACGACCCCATACCATCCACAAACGAATGGCCTAACGGAGAGAAACAACCGTACACTGAAGGAGTGGCTGGCCTCGAAGGGCGGGAACTGGGAAACGGAGCTTCCACTGATTTTACTAACACATCGGGCTACCACTCAGGAAACAACGAAGAAGTCACCCTTCCAACTGATGTATGGTAGAAAACCACGATTACCGGTACACAATGAGACCTGGCCCATGCACCAAAAGTGGAGTACGACGAAATTAAAAGCAGAGAGGAAAGAGGCAGTCAAGAATGTAATACGGAAGCAGCGCAGTGATGTCACGAAGTCTCAGATGAAAGAAAGGACGCAGTGCATTACCTTTGCAGTCGGGGACCAAGTGAAGTGTAGAGACAGGAGATATACAGTTGGAGGCGGGCTAGGTTCACGGAAACTCCTTCCAAAGTGGGAAGGACCATACACAATCACAAAAAGACGGGGTCAAGTATATACCATCCGAAGAGGTGATAAACAGAAACGAGTTAACGCCAGTCAGCTCCAAAGATGGGTACAGTGGGACAAGCCGGTCAGTAACAATCCTCAACTAGAGGATGTAGCACCCAGAAGGTCGGAACGTCTGCGCACGAAGCTATTTGACGGGGGGACGAGTGTGGTGAGAGCAGGCTGCTAGCCGATTGGTTGGCACTAATCTACGTTAATGTCTAGGTCACTAATATGGGCCGTGAGAAAATATGAACAAGGCTGTTTCAACAACCAATCACAGCAAACTTAAATGTGGACAAATATGATTCGCAGATAGATGGCTCTACTTTCCGAGAAATATCGAAAACAACCAATCATAAGACTGTGTTTGTCTGCTTAACTTCCGAGAAACAACCAATCAGAAGACTGCCTTTTTCTGCTTGCATAAGCCTTATTAATGTACACAAAATATATATAAATACGTGTTGATTTTCGTAATAAAACGATCTGTTGCCAGCCCTTGTCTTCTGTTGTTACACAAGAACATACCTATTGTACAGACATGGATATGTCATTATATAAATTACACATAATTTGATGTATATTGGATTTACAGTTTGGTTGTTCTTTCTGGCATTAGAGTCAGTGAGAACTGTCTGCTATAAAGTCTGTTTGTGTAGCACATAAAGAGATATAGAAATATTGTATTCGCATTAACCAAAAACCCAGACATCCGATGAATGTGATACAGATATCTGGGAAAAATAAAGCTTGAAGTCAATTCTCCTATATAACTTTGTTGTGAACAGCACCATTGGCTGAAGGATTATTGATGTATTATGTTGAGATCAGTGATATATTTATTCCATTTTTCAGTAGTCTTATCGTAGTTTCATAACAGGAAAGAAATTTGATCCTGGAGGCGAAAACTAGATAAGGTCATGTTAAGTTGTTTTACTGCATCAAATGGTCCCTAGGTCGTTTCCAGAATTCTCCATTTGCTCCTTTTGTGTCTGCATGGCGGACTGTATTCGTAAGTTGAGTAAAATGTTGAAAACCGTTTGAAAACCAGTTGTTTCTTCATTTCAGATCATGAATACTCATTTACATCATGTTCGCCAGCTCCTTCAAATGGTAGAATTGGATTGTTCCTGGAATTTGAGTGATTATGGGATAAATGGTTTGGAATTAATCATAGCAGTTAGAATACAGTTAAACATGCAGAGGAGTACTTTTGATTCAGCAACCGGTGAAATTTTTATTCTTTTCGATCTGGTATCAGAATAACCGCGAACCGTTCCATACAATATGTCGAATAAGGCATGCAGGGGCAGATTATTGCCATCGAATGAATAAACTTGATCTGAGATGCAGCTTTCAGCATTTTTTCGTTATATCATAGATTTCTAGGTTTATTGGCGCTGTATAGGCAGTGATTTGGATTATGACATAAGTGGTTGTTACAAACGACTTGGAAACTAAGGTCCCCTTAAGAATTATATAGTAGAGAAGTAGCTAGTAGCACGGCGACTAAGTTTTATTCTATTCAGCGGAGTAGTAATAATATATTCTCACTTTAATCGCATGAGGGACGGCAGTTTACAGGCATCAATATGATAAGTAATATGCACATAAGTATACACACACATATTTACAATTTTTCATTTACAAAGAATGTCTATACAATGAAAGGTAATGAAAAATGTCAGTAGGCGCACTTTACATAGGTAAAAAACAATCTGTATGATTTAATCCTAGCGCAATTATTGTTTGAATTGTTCAAAAACACGCGTAACAACTGAAGGCCGCGTTACATGTAGTCAACATAGCGGACTGTTCATAAAAGCGTAAAAATGGCTTGCAAAAAAATCAGTTAGTTAATCAACAACAATTTTTTCAGCAATACATTCTACAATAGGCCCACCACAGAAGTTAGTATCTAGTTAAACGTGCAAATAAGTATTGATGAATCATCACAACCAGCGACTGGTGGAATTTTTAATTCATTTCCATCAGGAACCAGAATAACTACCAACTAATCCAGACAACATGACGAACAATATGATTAGTGGAACAATTAGCCATAGAGCTATGCAGAATTGCCCTGATGGAAACAACTGGTTAGCAGAACTTGTTATGCTAAATTTCCATGACTACTTTTTATATGGTGTGTATTAGACATTGCAGAGTGACTCATCAACTCATATAGTGGAAAAATACAACATAATTTTTTAACAGTGTGAATTTTAGAAAAATGTATGAAAATGTGTGGGTGTTGGCTGAAGGTAGTCATTTCAGCACAAAAAATAGCACAGTGCATTACACCAATTATATGTGTGCATATGTAAAATATTAAAAGGCATGATTGCTATTATAATCGTTTCTAGAAATAATTACACTGATCCAACTTACTGCTGATTACAGGGAAGAGGAGATCATTGAGCTGGTCAAGCAGTCGCCGCATAAGTAGTAGTTAAAAGGTTATACAAAATATAACAGTTTTGGGTACTGGAACAAGTCAAGTCACAGTCTATTGGGTAGAGTGAAATGAAAAGTGGCACGATTAGGGGTGAAGGTAAGTGGAATGAATTTGGGGGAAAATAGTTGGTTGACTTGGCCTAATATTGCTACTCTTTCATTACCACTTTCTATATGGCATGCTTTAGACACTTCGCAGTACTGTTTTGCTCATATCATGAAAAAACTACCACTAACCACTTTATGGTTATACGTCTAGGACAATTATAGATGGTTTTATGACTCTGTAAACCTGGTTGATGAAATAACCTTAGGATTTCTAGGAAGTCGGACAACCAGACCCGCAGGAAAAACTGGGCCAGTTTTATCGCGTTTTAGACGTGCCGTGATGGCTGGGGCGAACGAATTTCCTCAAATTGGGGGTATTGCACTGGAGTCTGTATTTCTAAAATTAGTTGAACAGTCTGATTGGGTAAAGTATGGATGAGTGAACCGAAGAACTTTTGCTGACAGGAACCCACAAAGGAGGCGTTGGTATTTGGTGGTCGATCGGCAGCTACGTACAGCAGGTGGAAGTTCGTCCCATAATGCAATGTACTGTATTTGTCCGGCACTGGTTATGGATAGAGCATTTTCATGATTCCTGAGAGTATATATGGTTGTATTCTTGAAAGCTATTGGATTACTGCCTCCAATGTAGCCATTTACATCCTGTCAGTGTATTCGCCTAAATGGAAAAAACCAAGGCCACACGCGTCCCATACCATTCAGGTTTGACAATTGTATAATGGTCGAACAAGTCAGGAAATCTGGGGATATTTTGGCCTATTCCGTAAAATTCAAGAGTGTTAAAATAGCCTCGGACAAACCCTCCAGCTAATTACAAGTGACTAAAAATACCTGGAATGAATACAGAATAATATCGAAAAGCATGTCTAGCATCAGTACCGAAGTACTGGAGAACGCTGAACCCCAAAGAGATACTAACGTAATGTTAGTTGAACAAAATAAGAAATGAAATGAAATAGAAATGAAACCTAAAGGGAGCAGTAACACATCGAGGAAAATCCCAAGACTCACCAGAGCACTCTCAGGAAATCCTCTGTCCGCACCCATGAGGTGGGCATGGACACTTCCACTAGCGATAACCTGCAGATATTGACAAAGCACACCCCATCCAAGGTCAAGCAAGATAGTCTCGCATTAGAAAACAGGAAAAAGTCACCAAAACCCGGATTCCCTACACAGGCGTCTATATACCTCCCTTGCAGTAATCCCAGCAAACAGCATGTAAACCTAGAAAAGAACTATGCACTCATTAGAGCAGGTCACATATAGGAGGTGGAACACTTGAATAAGAGTGCTTGTCAATATCCAGGTCTAACTACACTGGACTTCGCACTGTCCTTAGAAGACTTTCAGGAACTATGCGTAATAACCAACGCAAAATACCAGAACACAAATTGGTGACTCAAGAACCGTTTATTCTTGCACCAAGACAGAGTCAACCATTAGGTTATTGTACACAAACTCTAAGAACAAATGTCATAACAATAAATCACAATAGTACTTCTGGTAGTTTTTCTCTGCCTTCCAACGAACAGCGAACGATGGAACGATGACTGCAGAATTGATGACTCCCGCCAAAATATAGAGTTGGGTTTGAGCAAGCAACCATGAATTGATCGTTCAATCTTCAAATACATTGACAGTGCTCTTCACCGAACTAAGAGCAGTAGGCCAAGTATGGGGGACAGGCTATGTGAGGTGATACCTGACGGTAAACATTTCTTCATCGACACAAAACCGCGAGCTAACAGACCCGCATTGGGCATCAAACTGATTAAACAGCCGAATGAGAACCAACACTCCCGTAAGAACCGAGATTGTTATATGGCTTGAGAAAGAAACCAAAATAAGTAATAAAAACATGTCGGCGATTAGATGGGCCTCCACTAGGTGCCATATGAATGGGAATTTGTTTCTGAATAATCGCGGTAATTACGCACAACGCCACAAACATAACAGGTATAAATTGGCCCATGGTCCTTCTGCGTACCTGGACGAAATGAGTCAACAAATGTGTGGCTGCGAAAGATCCAGCACGCACTACCCTCGAGACAGTCTAAAAACGGAATACTTGAACACTATAAATTACAACCTGACTGGTGAAACAGACTAACTAATACTAATAAATGATCCCAGATACCCACGTAATGATGCCAGTATCCAGTATATGCAGCAGAATTATTTTCGGCTGCAGCAAACAATAGCCCTTCTCGCTGAGCAATTCGTTCGAGGAATAGTAGACACGCTGACACTGTTTTATCTAAGAATCCCTCCGACTATAATACAGGCAACAAGGAGTTAGGAGTTGTAAGAAGTAAACCTACTAACTATCCCTCCAACAACCCTGGTTTTCCGAAAATTATGCTCCTAAATACTCGATCCCTTCTTAGCAAAATAACATCATTTCACAGCCTGGTGTACATGGAATGGTCCTAGTAATTGAAATTTGGCTAGCTAATGGTATATCTGCCACAAAGCTGGTAACTGAAAACTCTTAAATCCACGGGAATTATAGAGTAGACGAAACAGGAGAGGGACGTCTAATATGTGCCTCTAAGTCCACTGAGTCCAGTACTTTTACAAACCCAGCTATCAATATGCTCCCAGAATCCACGTGGGTAGGCCTCTACAAGAGTGAAAATAAAATTGAGGATTGTTGAGTCTCCACTCTTTGGAGTGTGTTCAGAGAAGTTAATGGGTGCCCGTCTTTTTGTCCTTATAATGTTCTTTTTATGGCATGTAAATGTTGACTGTTAAACCCATTTTGATGTGACTTCCGATAGTACAAAACGTCGCGAATATTTCGAGTTTTAGCCTCACCCAAACTTTCAGATTACTTAATACGAAAGAGCGATATTCAGGCCGTGATCGAACACAAAATTCTTAATGCAGAAATTTGCTATTTGGTGGAATGATATATCTGAATTGAAACGTTATCACTTTGCTATCATATGTCACATGAACATGAACAATTAAATAATAATAAGATAAATTCTCGTTTTTAACATGAGGGACGCCAGTTTACAGGCGTCATCAATTCGATAAGTTACACATAAGATTAATAAGCATATTAGGCAAAGATAATAAAATAAAATACATTTTGTTCCAAGCTATGTAGGATACACCGATTATAAAGGCATGTATAAATATTGTGTTAATAATAATATAATTCTCCCTGTTTATGCACGAATATACCTGTCAGCGACGTCTCGAAAAACCGTTAATGCCCAGCTCTTGCTACGCTGGGAATCACGCTGTTCCTTGAATCTCCTCAGAAACGCTTGTTGATAACGGACGCACAAACCAAAACACCGATTGGCCACTCGAAGATTCTTTGTTGTAACACCAACATATAAAAAATGTTTCCACTAAGGTCTGTGAACAAATATTACAATAATAAATCACAATATTAATTCTGACAGTTGTCTCCTGACTTCTTTTTGAACAGCGACCGATGAGACGATGACTGGTGTGTTGATGCCTCCGCGAAAATTGGGGAAGTTGGTTTTGAGCAAACAACCATGAATTGATCGTTCAATCTTCAACTGCGTTGACACTCCCTGGCCATTAAGGGATGCATCCTTTTTTCCATCACGACCAATACACGTTGACTTGGATGCCATTGCGAGAACCTGGGTAACACGGACAGAGCTGAAATGGAGAGCAAACAGAAAAGCCAACACACCACAAGCATACCCACAGCACAATCTCACACATCAATGACGACCTCCGCCTTCCAGTTAAAGGTGTCCTCTTGACACATCCTCTTGCAACACAATCGCCACTTGCTAGAATGACTCTTGCAGAATGCAACGTGACCATAGAGGCACCTCACGATACTCTACGCACATCCTCGTATCTACTCAATACCAATTACCACTGCGATCGCTTGTCACTCATTCTGCCTCACTTCTAGCAACGGTGACGTATGCGAGCCTCAGTCGTCTACACTCCCGCTCCCCGGCGTGTGGGATTACAGCTAACAATTACCTCCGTATGCATTTCATTCTCAGCAATAGCCTAGCCTCCCCGGCGTACACGACCCATCTGCTGTCTCTAACATCAATCAATTCATTCACGGATGTAGAAGACAAGAAACAACTTCAGAAGTAATCACGACGAAAATTTTAACAAAATTATGTAATAACAACAAGGTACGAAAACAACGAGTAAACACAATGAATCCAAAAACATCAATTGATATGACACACCACACATATATACAAACAGTATACACAAACTCACGGATCGCATCTTGATGGAATTCTTTGAAGAATCGCAGGACTTACACCAGTACGCCTACAACCCTTCACAGTTTGACAATTGTAATTTGTGGAATGTCCGGACACACACAAGATTAACCAACAATTACAATAATTGGAACTCACACAATTATTTAACACAAACATATGCACAATCAACACATCAAATGTTGTGGATTCTGGCACGACAAACTGTCCTTGAAGAACTGTAGGACTTACAGCAGTACGCCTACATTCCTTCTCAGGTTGATGATCCAAGTGGAAGTCGTACGGACACAAACAGAATTACCAACAGCTAGATGACAGATGACATCAATTCAGTATACACAATATGAACATATGAACAAAATCACACACCGAGCACATTGGACTGCTCATTGATGCGCTATCCTTTGGAGAATTGTAGGACTTACACCAGTACGCCTACAACCCTTCTCAGGTTGACGCCCTAGGTTGGAAAATCGTCGAAGAGTTCATTTGCTGATTTCCCTCTATCAGCTATATCCTCAAGTCTGAACGGTAACACGCTCATGTCATTGAATCGTAGAATATAGATGACGAACAAACCCACGACGTATCTGGTCAACCAAGCGTAGACACAGAGTAATTTACACCAAAGATAATAGCGTTCAAATAGTAACTTGAAGCTAGAAATGCCTTTATTCATGCAAGTCAATTTAACAATTACTCTCTCGTACACACTTGGCTCATCCTCAGATAGTTTCAGATATTTTTCTAACTGCAAGATTACCACCACTGCTGTCTTTCACTACTAGTTCGGGTCTAGCACTATCATCTGATGATAGATGGGCTACACGATGATCACTTACACTGACGGTCTCACAAGTATCCATACCTTCTTCAACTGCATCTGCATTCAATTCTACTTCACATTGTAGTCGTACAGAACCTTTATTCAACTTAGCAGTAGTAGCCATTCCTCCCATTTCATCATGATCAACCAAAGACAAATATGCACTATCATGATCATTATCACAAATATTCAATTTACCATCACCTATCTGGTCGACTTCATCATTTTCAAACTCTTTAATAACAGCAGTGGATGATTTGGGTTCTTCCTCACAAATCCCTAATGACTTTATACCTTCACTCTGACTAGTAATACTTTGTAAACTTGTGGAGTCAGAACTGAACTCTGAAGCAATAACTCCATTCTGTGAAACTCTATTCAACAATGGCTTACCAGTTGCAACTACAGATTTCTTGACCGCACCGTTATCGTCACACAATTCGGAGTCAGGCCTGGAGTTCACATTTAGCTTATCCCTGAACTTTCTCACTGGTTCACAGTTCACCTGT
Source organism: Trichobilharzia regenti (assembly GCA_944472135.2). Lineage (NCBI taxonomy): Eukaryota > Metazoa > Platyhelminthes > Trematoda > Strigeidida > Schistosomatidae > Trichobilharzia > Trichobilharzia regenti. Next base: position 82,054,644 of record OX235262.1, on the reverse strand, counting down.
GTATGCACCTCTTGCAAACGTGTAAAACACAACCGTGTTTGTCTTGCATCTTGTAACTTATCGTTTGAGGATGTACTACGAAACCTGTTACAGTCACTTGGCCTATATTCATTACTAGACATCATGGAGCCTTCTTGATATCCACCTCTCTGAGGCCTATTCGTCATCAACGATTGCGTTTTGCCCTCAGACTGCTCTATTCTAGGGGTGAGATTCAATATACCGGCAAACTTGCTCATAGATTGATTGACACTAGTATTTACCAGTTTCAGGATATCATCAAACTTTGGCTCGATACCCTCATCCTCCATACGGGAGCTTATCTTCACCCACTTACTTTGCAATCGGGTAAGTAGACGTCTTGCTATTACTTCTAGTATAAAACTCGAGTTCAGACCACTCATGCAATTCATCGAAATCAAGGTATTCTTATAAGTCGTAGGATTATCTGAAAACTCAGTAAGTGCCTTGGAGTCATCTTGAAGTTGACTGCCGTTACCTTTGACAACTTCGTATACGTTCCTTACAATCATCGAAGGTCTTCCAAACCTTTGACGTAGTATGCTCATAGCCTCGCAGTAGCCCTCTTTTGGCTTCATAAACTTACAGCACTGTATAGCTCTTGAAGCATCTCCAGTGCAATACCTCATCAAATACATCAACTTCATTTCATCATTCAATAAAAAACCACTTCACAAGATTTCGAATTCCCCTACAAACTGTAAATAATCAGCCGGGTTTCCATCGAAACACCGTGGTTCAAATTTAGGGAGTTTGATGTTCCTATTATCCCTAGACGGCGAAACAGTAACATCAACCATGTCATGCTTAACATCAGACACATCGTTACAATTAACAGACAAGTCAACATGACTTACTTTCCTGTTTGTTTCCAGGACGCTGTGTCCCTTCTTTGACTCAGGCATTGTTGAACTTGACCCAATTCCAAAATAGTTCCAGATATTGCCTGTTCAAAGAGGACATGGCCGGCGCCACGAAAGATGAACGGTGACTATCCAAACTATCAAACTATCCAAAACCGTCGAAAACTGATTTCACCTTCAGAAACTGTCAGCGACGTCTCGAAAAACCGTTAATGCCCAGCTCTTGCTACGCTGGGAATCACGCTGTTCCTTGAAGCTTCTCAGAAACGCTTGGTGATAACGGACGCAAAAACCAAAACACCGATTGGCCACTCGAAGATTCTTTATTGTAACACCAACATATAAAAAATGTTTCCACTAAGGTCTGTGAACAAATATTACAATAATGAATCACAATATTAATTCTGACAGTTGTCTCCTGACTTCTTTTTGAACAGCGACCGATGAGACGATGACTGGTGTGTTGATGCCTCCGCGAAAATTGGGGAAGTTGGTTTTGAGCAAACAACCATGAATTGATCGTTTAATCTTCAACTGCATTGAAAACGGTTGTGTTTTACACGTTTGCAAGAGGTTCATACACAGGTGAACTGTGAACCAGTGAGAAAGTTCAGGGATGAGCTAAATGTGAACTCCAGGCCTGACTCCGAATTGTGTGACGATAACGCTGCGGTCAAGAAATCTGTAGTTGCAACTGGTAAGCCATTGTTGAATAGAGTTTCACAGAATGGAGTTATTGCTTCAGAGTTCAGTTCTGACTCCACAAGTTTACAAAGTATTACTAGTCAGAGTGAAGGTATAAAGTCATTAGGGATTTGTGAGGAAGAACCCAAATCATCCACTGCTGTTATTAAAGAGTTTGAAAATGATGAAGCCGACCAGATAGATGATGGTAAATTGAATATTTGTGATAATGATCATGATAGTGCATATTTGTCTTTGGTTGATCATGATGAAATGGGAGGAATGGCTACTACTGCTAAGTTGAATAAAGGTTCTGTACGACTACAACGTGAAGTAGAATTGAATGCAGATGCAGTTGAAGAAGGTATGGATACTTGTGAGACCGTCAGTGTAAGTGATCATCGTGTAGCCCATCTATCATCAGATGATAGTGCTAGACCTGAACTAGTAGTGAAAGACAGCAGTGGTGGTAATCTTGCAGTTAGAAAAATATCTGAAACTATCTGAGGATGAGCCAAGTGTGTACGAGAGAGTAATTGCTAAATTGACTTGCATGAATAAAGGCATTTCTAGTTTCAAGTTACTATTTGAACGCTATTATCTTTGGTGTAAATTACTCTGTGTCTACGCTTGGTTGACCAGATACGTCGTGGGTTTGTTCGTCATCTATATTCTACGATTCAATGACATGAGCGTGTTACCGTTCAGACTTGAGGATATAGCTGATAGAGGGAAATCAGCAAATGAACTCTTCGACGATTTTCCAACCTAGGGCGTCAACCTGAGAAGGGTTGTAGGCGTACTGGTGTAAGTCCTACAATTCTCCAAAGGGTAGCGCATCAATGAGCAGTCCAATGTGCTCGGTGTGTGATTTTGTTCATATGTTCATATTGTATATACTGAATTGATGTCATCTGTCATCTAGCTGTTGGTAATTCTGTTTGTGTCCGTACGACTTCCACTTGGATCATCAACCTGAGAAGGAATGTAGGCGTACTGCTGTAAGTCCTACAGTTCTTCAAGGATAGTTTGTCGTGCCAGAATCCACAACATTTGATGTGTTGATTGTACATATGTTTGTGTTAAATAATTGTGTGAGTTCCAATTATTGTAATTGTTGGTTAATCTTGTGTGTGTCCGGACATTCCACAAATTACAATTGTCAAACTGTGAAGGGTTGTAGGCGTACTGGTGTAAGTCCTGCGATTCTTCAAAGAATTCCATCAAGATGCGATCCGTGAGTTTGTGTATACTGTTTGTATATATGTGTGGTGTGTCATATCAATTGATGTTTTTGGATTCATTGTGTTTACTCGTTGTTTTCGTACCTTGTTGTTATTACATAATTTTGTTAAAATTTTCGTCGTGATTACTTCTGAAGTTGTTTCTAGTCTTCTACGTTCGTGAATGAATTGATTGATGTTAGAGACAGCAGATGGGTCGTGTACGCCGGGGAGGCTAGGCTATTGCTGAGAATGAAATGCATACGGAGGTAATTGTTAGCTGTAATCCCACACGCCGGGGAGCGGGAGTGTAGACGACTGAGGCTCGCATACGTCACCGTTGCTAGAAGTGAGGCAGAATGAGTGACAAGCGATCGCAGTGGTAATTGGTATTGAGTAGATACGAGGATGTGCGTAGAGTATCGTGAGGTGCCTCTATGGTCACGTTGCATTCTGCAAGAGTCATTCTAGCAAGTGGCGATTGTGTTGCAAGAGGATGTGTCAAGAGGACACCTTTAACTGGAAGGCGGAGGTCGTCATTGATGTGTGAGATTGTGCTGTGGGTATGCTTGTGGTGTGTTGGCTTTTCTGTTTGCTCTCCATTTCAGCTCTGTCCGTGTTACCCAGGTTCTCGCAATGGCATCCAAGTCAACGTGCATTGGTCGTGATGGAAAAAAGGATGCATCCCTTAATGGCCAGGGAGTGTCAATGCAGTTGAAGATTGAACGATCAATTCATGGTTGTTTGCTCAAAACCAACTTCCCCAATTTTCGCGGAGGCATCAACACACCAGTCATCGTCTCATCGGTCGCTGTTCAAAAAGAAGTCAGGAGACAACTGTCAGAATTAATATTGTGATTCATTATTGTAATATTTGTTCACAGACCTTAGTGGAAACATTTTTTATATGTTGGTGTTACAATAAAGAATCTTCGAGTGGCCAATCGGTGTTTTGGTTTTTGCGTCCGTTATCACCAAGCGTTTCTGAGAAGCTTCAAGGAACAGCGTGATTCCCAGCGTAGCAAGAGCTGGGCATTAACTGTTCACGATACGTGGCTGTCACCTACTTTATTTAAGACCTAGCGACACAGAGTTCGTGGCTGATTGACTATTGAAGCACAATTTATTTTTCATAATCCTATGGCAGTATTTACATTTCTCTAATTTGTTCACTCATTAATTTGGTTCTTTTTAGTGACTGAATAAGGCCATCTCTTCATTAGTTTAGAAACAAATAGGAGCCTGGTGGTGAGTAAGGTACTAGTACCCACAGAAAACTCCGGCTTCGAATCTTCCACCTCAAGATCAGTAATGGCAGGTCTATCTAGATTCTGATTTAATCGATTTGGCAGCCTAGCTAGTAGGTGAGATGATATAAACAATGAAACGAATCACAGCCAAGACAGCCGGTTAATATATGCCCACCAAATCGTGCTTAAGAATGGATTAAGATGCATAAGAATAACTAGTAGTGGTGTATGTATTGAGAATGAAATGCAATGAATAATTCAAGATCTGAATATTTTCGCTATATTTGCGAGGAACTTCAAATGTCCAGCATATGGTTCTAAGTAAGGTTGGAGGTAGGTTTGCATCTCGACAAACCGACTCACTGAATGAGAAGCTTCAACAGCTTACGATCCCAGAAAATCCAAAGAGAAGAATTAATGTAGTTTTCCCAGCGCCACTTTTGCAGCTTGTAACTTGCAGAGAAGCTGTGGACTCACAGACTTCAGCGAATTGGCCAAACCGAAAGATGAAATTGTTAGATAAACGACTTTGTGCACTTCTGTGTTATGTCATATGCGAATTACCATATCAGTATACTTGTTGTGTCTGCACTAAAAATTACAAACCTAGGAATTCATATGAGGTGGGTGGAGATTGGCCTTTCAATTATTATTGAAAGTTTATTTGTGAATACAACTCAGTAAGGGTAAGTTGAATCAAAAGGTAATTTTGATGGTTACGTGTTATAGACATCTGCAAAGAATGCATTCGCAAACGATATGAACACCTGAACCTATAATCGCATAGGCTATGATGCATAAACAACTTGGTAATAAACCTACTGTTGGAAATACAAGCGCATAACTTGATGTAACACTCTGTACACCTCAAACACCGAGTATAAAACCCAGAGGTTTGCTTACCTAAATAGCATCGCTCGATTAACCACTAATGGGCTTGACTGCTATGCCTTGGTGTCCCTCTGCATCTCTTCTGTTCGGTCACGCGTGAAACACAGGATAATTTTAGAAACCACCAAATGAACATTAGCAAATAATAATGGTCTGTGAGCACGATGACTAGCTATAATAGTAAAACATAGGATGGTGTTTCCATAATCGTTACTGCTTAAATAACGCCCAAATTACAGACAGATTTAATTCTTTAGTTTTTGATCATAGCTTCATTCCATACAGTAATTTTGGTAGAAGTATAGAATTTTCAGCATTTGATATCCGTATTCCAAATTTGGCAGGCCGCCCACTGATATCCGGTGTGCGTGAGCCGACGATCGAACCCTGATCATATACATTGTCGGCGAGCGTCCTAAACGCTGTGCCACCAACTCGAAAGCAGGCGAACATAGCCGCCTCCTTATACCGTTATCAAACAGTTTTTCAACATTTTACTCAACTTACGAATACAGTCCGCCATGCAGACACAAAAGGAGCAAATGGAGAATTCTGGAAACGACCTCGGTACCATTTGATGCAGTAAAACAACTTAACATGACCTTATCTAGTTTTCGCCTCCAGGATCAAATTTCTTTCCTGTTATGAAACTACGATAAGACTACTGAAAAATGGAATAAATATATCACTGATCTCAACATAATACATCAATAATCCTTAAGCCAACGGTGCTGTTCACAACAAAGTTATATAGGAGAATTGACTTCAAGCTTTATTTTTCGCAGATATCTGTATCACATTCATGGGATGTCTGGGTTTTTGGTTAATGCGAAGACAATATTTCTATATCTCTTTATGTGCTACACAAACAGACTTTATAGCAGACAGTTCTCACTGACTCTAATGCCAGAAAGAACAACCAAACTGTGTATCCAATATACATTTTACAATGAGTAATAAATATATTAACAAAAGGAGGGAGGGTGGCGTTAGCTGATCAGTAGATATGGTGGGGGTCACTGAGGTGAATCGCCCCATTCTGCAGGAACAGCAATACACAAATTAAAGGCTCGAGATATTTCTGATTTTTATGAGGGCTTAGATCTTTATCTTGAAAAAGATAATAATGAACGCCTTGACAGATCATGCTTCTACCTCTAAATATATACTATTCGCCCAGCCTATTGTTGAGATGCGACCATGTGGGATGTGCACAGATTTATGGGGCATCTTATAAACTAACTTGCTGTCCATTGACTGATCTTTAAATACCACTTCACAATGTCTTATCTCATTCATTTTCCAATAACGTCTTTACTTGATCCTCATTATATTCCATTAAACCTAACATTTTACAGCTCTTTATGACTTATTATATTCCTACTCTCTGAAGGGTACGGTTGTACATTAAATGCACAAAAAGGTATAAAACAAAAACAACTGGCACAACTGAGGATAAATGTATTAAAACCAAAATTGGACATCATGATAGTACGAGGTATATGTGTTGCATTATACATTGCAAATGAACGTTGTCAGCCTAGGGAGTTTTCTTTTTTTAATGCATTTATTAATGATACATGCACTTACCTATTTCATTGCAATTTAATAATTCACCTCAGCACTTTTACTTTTCTAGAACAGCTTTCAATCCCTTGTAAACGTTGTACTTACCTCAATATTGGTTGGTTATCGTATGCCGACAACCACGGGATGAAAACGAAACGAAGTCGATTTTCCCGCTCAACCTGGAGGACAACTGTACAATTCAATAACTATACAGCCCAGTTCAGACAATGTGTATTTATATATATATCAAATATTTAACTGTTGAAATATTATTAACTTGTAGACAATCTACGATTTGATATTATATCATACTTGATCGTGCCTGTAAAAATGGCATGCATTTTCATGTAAATTTATATGTTTATATGAGAATATACATTATTATTATTATTATATCCATGTGTGCACAATAGGCATTGTAAATGTATGTGAAGATTGAACGATCAATTCATGGTTGTTTGCTCAAAACCAACTTCCCCAATTTTCGCGGATGCATCAATACACCAGTCATCGTCTCATCGGTCGCTGTTCAAAAAGAAGTCAGGAGACAACTGTCAGAATTAATATTGTGATTCATTATTGTAATATTTGTTCACAGACCTTAGTGGAAACATTTTTTATATGTTGGTGTTACAATAAAGAATCTTCGAGTGGCCAATCGGTGTTTTGGTTTTTGCGTCCATTATCACCAAGCGTTTCTGAGAAGCTTCAAGGAACAGCGTGATTCCCAGCGTAGCAAGAGCTGGGCATTAACGGTTTTTCGAGACGTCGCTGACAGTTTCTGAAGGTGAAATCAGTTTTCGACGGTTTTGGACCACTGGTGACAGTTTGGATAGTCACCGTTCATCTTTCGTGGCGCCGGCCATGTCCTCTTTGAACAGGCAATATCTGGAACTATTCTGGAATTGGGTCAAGTTCAACAATGCCTGAGTCAAAGAAGGGACACAGCGTCCTGGAAACAAACAGGAAAGTAAGTCATGTTGACTTGTCTGTTAATTGTAACGATGTGTCTGATGTTAAGCATGACATGGTTGATGTTACTGTTTCGCCGTCTAGGGATAATAGGAACATCAAACTCCCTAAATTTGAACCACGGTGTTTCGATGGAAACCCGGCTGATTATTTACAGTTTGTAGGGGAATTCAAAATCTTGTGAAGTGGTTTTTTATTGAATGATGAAATGAAGTTGATGTATTTGATGAGGTATTGCACTGGAGATGCTTCAAGAGCTATACAGTGCTGTAAGTTTATGAAGCCAAAAGAGGGCTACTACGAGGCTATGAGCATACTACGTCAAAGGTTTGGAAGACCTTCGATGATTGTAAGGAACGTATACGAAGCTGTCAAAGGTAACGGCAGTCAACTTTAAGATGACTCCAAGGCACTTACTGAGTTTTCGGATAATCTTACGACTTATAAGAATACCTTGATTTCGATGAATTGCATGAGTGGTCTGAACTCGAGTTTTATACTAGAAGTAATAGCAAGACGTCTACTTACCCGACTGCAAAGGAAGTGGGTGAAGATAAGCTCCCGTATGGAGGATGAGGGTATCGAGCCAAAGTTTGATGATATCCTGAAACTGGTAAATACTAGTGTCAATCAATCTATGAGCAAGTTTGCCGGTATATTGAATCTCACCCCTAGAATAGAGCAGTCTGAGGGCAAAACGCAATCGTTGATGACGAATAGGCCTCAGAGAGGTGGATATCGAGAAGGCTCCATGATGTCTAGTAATGAATATAGGCCAAGTGACTGTAACAGGTTTCGTAGTACATCCTCAAACGATAATTTGAAGTATGAAATAGAAATTCTGTTGTCAGCGACGTCTCGAAAAACCGTTAATGCCCAGCTCTTGCTACGCTGGGAATCACGCTGTTCCTTGAATCTCCTCAGAAACGCTTGTTGATAACGGACGCAAAAACCAAAACACCGATTGGCCACTCGAAGATTCTTTGTTGTAACACCAACATATAAAAAATGTTTCCACTAAGGTCTGTGAACAAATATTACAATAATAAATCACAATATTAATTCTGACAGTTGTCTCCTGACTTCTTTTTGAACAGCGACCGATGAGACGATGACTGGTGTGTTGATGCCTCCGCGAAAATTGGGGAAGTTGGTTTTGAGCAAACAACCATGAATTGATCGTTCAATCTTCAACTGCATTGACACTCCCTGGCCATTAAGGGATGCATCCTTTTTTCCATCACGACCAATACACGTTGACTTGGATGCCATTGCGAGAACCTGGGTAACACGGACAGAGCTGAAATGGAGAGCAAACAGAAAAGCCAACACACCACAAGCATACCCACAGCACAATCTCACACATCAATGACGACCTCCGCCTTCCAGTTAAAGGTGTCCTCTTGACACATCCTCTTGCAACACAATCGCCACTTGCTAGAATGACTCTTGCAGAATGCAACGTGACCATAGAGGCACCTCACGATACTCTACGCACATCCTCGTATCTACTCAATACCAATTACCACTGCGATCGCTTGTCACTCATTCTGCCTCACTTCTAGCAACGGTGACGTATGCGAGCCTCAGTCGTCTACACTCCCGCTCCCCGGCGTGTGGGATTACAGCTAACAATTACCTCCGTATGCATTTCATTCTCAGCAATAGCCTAGCCTCCCCGGCGTACACGACCCATCTGCTGTCTCTAACATCAATCAATTCATTCACGGATGTAGAAGACAAGAAACAACTTCAGAAGTAATCACGACGAAAATTTTAACAAAATTATGTAATAACAACAAGGTACGAAAACAACGAGTAAACACAATGAATCCAAAAACATCAATTGATATGACACACCACACATATATACAAACAGTATACACAAACTCACGGATCGCATCTTGATGGAATTCTTTGAAGAATCGCAGGACTTACACCAGTACGCCTACAACCCTTCACAGTTTGACAATTGTAATTTGTGGAATGTCCGGACACACACAAGATTAACCAACAATTACAATAATTGGAACTCACACAATTATTTAACACAAACATATGCACAATCAACACATCAAATGTTGTGGATTCTGGCACGACAAACTGTCCTTGAAGAACTGTAGGACTTACAGCAGTACGCCTACATTCCTTCTCAGGTTGATGATCCAAGTGGAAGTCGTACGGACACAAACAGAATTACCAACAGCTAGATGACAGATGACATCAATTCAGTATACACAATATGAACATATGAACAAAATCACACACCGAGCACATTGGACTGCTCATTGATGCGCTACCCTTTGGAGAATTGTAGGACTTACACCAGTACGCCTACAACCCTTCTCAGGTTGACGCCCTAGGTTGGAAAATCGTCGAAGAGTTCATTTGCTGATTTCCCTCTATCAGCTATATCCTCAAGTCTGAACGGTAACACGCTCATGTCATTGAATCGTAGAATATAGATGACGAACAAACCCACGACGTATCTGGTCAACCAAGCGTAGACACAGAGTAATTTACACCAAAGATAATAGCGTTCAAATAGTAACTTGAAGCTAGAAATGCCTTTATTCATGCAAGTCAATTTAACAATTACTCTCTCGTACACACTTGGCTCATCCTCAGATAGTTTCAGATATTTTTCTAACTGCAAGATTACCACCACTGCTGTCTTTCACTACTAGTTCGGGTCTAGCACTATCATCTGATGATAGATGGGCTACACGATGATCACTTACACTGACGGTCTCACAAGTATCCATACCTTCTTCAACTGCATCTGCATTCAATTCTACTTCACATTGTAGTCGTACAGAACCTTTATTCAACTTAGCAGTAGTAGCCATTCCTCCCATTTCATCATGATCAACCAAAGACAAATATGCACTATCATGATCATTATCACAAATATTCAATTTACCATCACCTATCTGGTCGACTTCATCATTTTCAAACTCTTTAATAACAGCAGTGGATGATTTGGGTTCTTCCTCACAAATCCCTAATGACTTTATACCTTCACTCTGACTAGTAATACTTTGTAAACTTGTGGAGTCAGAACTGAACTCTGAAGCAATAACTCCATTCTGTGAAACTCTATTCAACAATGGCTTACCGGTTGCAACTACAGATTTCTTGACCGCACCGTTTTCGTCACACAATTCGGAGTCAGGCCTGGAGTTCACATTTAGCTTATCCCTGAACTTTCTCACTGGTTCACAGTTCACCTGTGTATGCACCTCTTGCAAACGTGTAAAACACAACCGTGTTTGTCTTGCATCTTGTAACTTATCGTTTGAGGATGTACTACGAAACCTGTTACAGTCACTTGGCCTATATTCATTACTAGACATCATGGAGCCTTCTTGATATCCACCTCTCTGAGGCCTATTCGTCATCAACGATTGCGTTTTGCCCTCAGACTGCTCTATTCTAGGGGTGAGATTCAATATACCGGCAAACTTGCTCATAGATTGATTGACACTAGTATTTACCAGTTTCAGGATATCATCAAACTTTGGCTCGATACCCTCATCCTCCATACGGGAGCTTATCTTCACCCACTTACTTTGCAATCGGGTAAGTAGACGTCTTGCTATTACTTCTAGTATAAAACTCGAGTTCAGACCACTCATGCAATTCATCGAAATCAAGGTATTCTTATAAGTCGTAGGATTATCTGAAAACTCAGTAAGTGCCTTGGAGTCATCTTGAAGTTGACTGCCGTTACCTTTGACAACTTCGTATACGTTCCTTACAATCATCGAAGGTCTTCCAAACCTTTGACGTAGTATGCTCATAGCCTCGCAGTAGCCCTCTTTTGGCTTCATAAACTTACAGCACTGTATAGCTCTTGAAGCATCTCCAGTGCAATACCTCATCAAATACATCAACTTCATTTCATCATTCAATAAAAAACCACTTCACAAGATTTCGAATTCCCCTACAAACTGTAAATAATCAGCCGGGTTTCCATCGAAACACCGTGGTTCAAATTTAGGGAGTTTGATGTTCCTATTATCCCTAGACGGCGAAACAGTAACATCAACCATGTCATGCTTAACATCAGACACATCGTTACAAGTTAAATACCAGTAATAAACCAAGGAAAGGTGATTTATGACTCTGCAAGTTCTGGCAAGGCATCATGTTTCTGTCGACGCCAAGTAAAATCCTGGGTCGATCATCCTTTGGAGAATCAGGGACGCACTGGTGTGAGAACTCCGACCAGAACATGCTGGATTTAGGAAAGGCAAATCATGTAGTGACCAAATTGCAACTCTACGCATCATCATCACAGAACAAAGCATGGAATGGCAATCAAACCTCTACCTCAACTTTAAAGACTTTGAGAAGGCCTTCGACAGCGTTGATCGCGAAGTAATTTGGAAATTACTCGAGTACTACAGCGTACCCCAAATATTCATCAACTTTAGTCAACAGCTGTACGACAACGGCACATGTCAAGTGATCCACAACGGAAAACTCAGCAAGGCGTTTGGAGTAAGCACAGGAGTCAGACAAGGGTTCTGGCTTATTATCACCAATGATATTTCTAATTGTGGTGGACTGACTGGATTATGCGTCAGACAGTGGGAAGCGAGAAGACAGGAATATCCTGGACCGATGCGACGAACCTAGAAGACCTGGATTTCGCGCGTGGATGATTTATGTTTGATGTCACTGTCACAAAATCGAAGACTTACAAGCGGAAACCGACCGACAAACTGGTCGAAGAAGCAGGCAGCGAAGACAGGACTTCAAGTGAACATAGACAAGACGGAGGTTATGAAAATAACCAACCAACAACAGCAACAACATCCAATGTCAATCACCATCAACGGGAGGGATTTGAAAGAGGTTACTTCATTCACTTCACCTATCTAGGGAGCATTGTCTCAACTACAGGAGGAACGGACGAGGGTATCAAATCGAGCGAGAATCGGGAAGGCGACAAACACATCCATCAACCTGAAACCAATCTGGAAATCCTTGTCACTCAGCATCACCAACAAAATTCGGATTTTCAATACAAATGTCAATTCAGTCAGTTCTTCTATACGGATGAGAAACTTTGCGGGCGGGTCACAAAGAATATTTTCAACAGGCTATTGCAGATTTTTATCAACAACTGTCTTCGCTGGCTCTATACTGAAGATCAGATGGCCGGGCCGGAAAGAATCACCAACAAGAAACTATGGCTGGGAACAAACAAAACAAGAACCAATCGCCCAACAAATATGCAGGAGAAAGTGGAGATGGATCGAACACTTGCTGAGGAGACCGCTGGGTGAAATCGCGCGTCAAGCCCTCGAGTGGAACCCGAAAGGGAAGCGGCGTGTGGGACGTCAGTGCAAGGGTGACATTGAGGAGATCGTGTGAAGAGGAGGAGTTGAAACAGTATGGACTAACATGGATGCAAGTGAAAAGTACAGCAAAAGACAGAAGCAAGTGGAGACGTGCAGTTGAAGCCCTATGTTCCACTAGGAGCCCAAGGGAGCAATAATAAAAAATAAAAAAATAATAAAAGGTAATTCAGTTGTTCCAAAGTTTACCCTATCAAGTAGCCAATCACCAAGTCAGTTGGGAAAAGTCCAACCTGTATGCCGTATCAGTTGCAAAGTGTAGGATCTCCAGTCCAGCATTACTAATTTCGGTATGTGTAAACAGCAATTAATAAGGAATTTTGTTGTCGCTAGGACTTTCCTCAATTCCAACTGAAGATTGCTAAATCTATAAATTTTAACTCAGAAATTTCATAACAAAACCACTGCCCAAAATTCACAATTTTAAGAAGTACTAATAGGCAGAATATTCTTTGATAAACTTCTTTACATTGAAGAAATGAACAAAGAGTCCTTGAAAAAACGTTAGGGAACACCACCCTACGTTGTTCAAAAGAGGTGACACAGGATCAAGAAGGACCACCATAAATGAGCATATTTTGAACATTTGTCACTCAGTCTCAATGTAGAATGCATTCAAATCTATTTGTCAAAAGAAATCATCCGAATATAGTTGGCGTCCCAGTTTATTGTATTATGGAAGCATCAACAGTCACATACAGAAACTAATTTTATGCAAACCAAAAACTAGCCTAATCACATCTTCTGTTTTGATCTTAAGTTCATTTTTGAGTTTTCATATTTTTAATGTTTTAAAAAGTAATATGAGACGAAAATACTGCTGTTTCCAAGATTAATCAGCTAATCCACAAAATGACCTACTCAGTGATTATACATCTTTCTACTGATTTTCAGAAGAAGTGTATGCTTCCCCCACTCTTTTTCAGAACCAGAAAGTCGCAGCACAATCGTTTCCTATGACCGAACAACACTGGTGCTCCCTGTACTCCGTAGACCACTCACATCATTACTGCACATAAATACGTAGGTAAACGTAGTTACTGCCATGAATGACGGCCTCCACCTCTTATGCACGGCTTAACGAGCCAAACTTAAGCTATTCCACTTAAATCATCAGTCAAACATTATCATGGAGCAGGGTAGCATGCATTTCAAAACTCCAATGATACAAGACTTAGATATAAAAAAACCCACCACTCCACATATTTAATGAAGTTGGTCATCGTGTCATCCTGTATAACATGTAACACATTAATAATAATAATAATAATAATAACAGCTTTATTCCAAACAGTATTTGTGGTACAGGTATGGAATTTTCAGCGTGCATTATAGTATATTGCATCTAATTACCTCATAAATTATATAAGATTTTTAAAAATCAAAGATAAATAAATAAAAATAAAATAAATTAGTTATAAATAAATAAAATAAATAAATATTAAAAATTAAGAAAAAAACAACGTAGAGTATTTCATTTCAAACAATGCAACACAGGATTTGAAATATAAAGTTGATGTGTGGTACTAGATGAGAACAACAGTGTGATAGTAACGAGGAAAGGAAAACAAAAACTAATGGGACTATTTGTTAGAGTGCCGCAGTAAGTTTATCGTGTCATACCTAACGGATTTCTCATCACATAACAGCTGTGCCAGATATGGTATTGTGGAGTTTTTGTATTTGGTGGTCCTAGCATATAGCCTCCTGTAGCTGCTTCTAGTTCTTCCAGATGAAATGCAAGGAGATAGATGCGTATAGAGAGGATGCTTGGGGTCCGACAATCCAAACTTCTGTAAACTATTCACAGTAGCAGCAGTAAGCTTTAAGTACACTATACCTGGAAGCTCAAGATAATAAAATAGCTGATGCTACAGTAATTGTAGATTCTCATTTGCCTATACTCACTTTGTTTTGTTTAGCTCTTAATTGATACCTGTTTATCTTTATTTCTGTGCTTTTGCTGGTTAGACCAAATTTTCTGAATAATTCACTATTATTACGCAACCAGTGATACAAGCCTACTGGTTTTCTGTTACATTTTAATTAGTCTCCTCTGTTCAGAAGTACCTGGATTTTAAGTATGCAAATGATATTTTGATTTTTCTTTTTCTACCTGATTGACCGTTTTAAACGATACATCAAATATGCGATTGTGCAGCCAACTAAATGAGGATATCAAAATGGGATTCATTGTACAACCACTTACTCTTCTCCTTCCAGTGTTCTAAGAGGTATTTCATCTGATAACCTTTTGGTTTAAATTATCCTGATCTTATTTAGTAAGCTCTCGATTAGATATTATACTGGCAGTACATGATATATTAAGTTCAGAATGAATGAACTGTGCGTAAAGAACATAAACCCGAAATCTTAACACACTTTTATTGTAAACTTTAGTCATCTTAACTGCATTGTTACTATGCATTTTAAAGAATAAGGATAAGCCTAAGATGATATGTGTGATGTAATGTACATTTCCAAAATAAAGAAAATGCTTTGCTTTCTCCTATTACGACAGATATTCCCTTCCATTTCCATTTTACGTTTGAAACTAAATTTCCAAATCTATTCAGATAACAGTTTCAGTCTTCTAAAACTTCTGACAATTCATTTTCAAATGAATGTTTTACACACCTCCACAATATATGTTCTTTTGATTTAGCTGCGTTCTCTTACCTGGCTGGTGTATTTGTGAAGCCTTCATTACCCTACTAGGCAACATCTTCAGCGCATACTTCAATATGAATTGAAGTGGACTTTAAGATTTCTCTACGAACTTATTAGTCATCCCTCCTGGTGAACTTGAACGTGGTTGGTTGTTTTTGTGTGTTTTCATACCCTCTAGGCAACTTGGATTTGTATTGGTTGTTTCCTTAGCCTGAAGTTTGACTCTATTTGTGTCAGAATTTTTCCCTATAGATTGGTAGATTTTGTTTATGTCAATGTGTCTACTGATTAACGATTCATTGGAATATCAGGCTTCCAAAAATTCTCTAACATTCTTATTGTTTCCTCTGTCTAATATATGAACGTTGTCCCAGTCGAATTGATGTCCGTGGTTGTCTGTATGTGGTGATATGAGGGAGTGGATATCATGTCTTTTGACGGCCAGACTATGTTCATGAATGCAAAGACGAAGTGGACGTCCACTTTGGTTAATGTGGTGTTTTCCACAGTTGTTACAATTCATTTTGTAGATGATAATGGTTTTATCTGCTTTCGTTGTTGAGTCTTTTGGTTGACATAGAACTGAGTGAAGTGAATTTGCTGGTTTGTGTGCGAAATGTTTGTAGAATCTTGCAGTGATTTCTGCAATATCTTTTATGTACTGTGGGGCGATTTTCTTTGTGCTTTCCTTTGGGGCTTTTGATACAGTAGGTTGGCTGGAAGGCGGATGGCTTTTGATGAAGTTCCGTGGATATCGATTCTTTTGGAAGACGTCCACGAGATTTTTTGCAATTTTCCCTAAGGTAAGAGTGTTACAATATGTTGTTAAATGTGTTTACCTCACTAGCAGAAGTTTTAGCTAAATAGATGATAACTAGAGAATATCTGTATGTTATAAAATAACTCATCACCAAAGACATCTTTTAACTGAGAAACCCAGTTTCAGCTGTTCAGTACTCCCAAACTTTCCAATGGTCCTGTGACCGATGTCAGTTCATGTTGAAATCCTGAAACCAATGAAATCCCTGCCAACCTAAATTTGAATAATAATCTGATGCTCACTAATGACTGGCCCTATTCAGGTAGGTAGTTGCATTGGGAAGTCGTGATCATCAGATAAATACTCGCCGATGATAATGGCTAGTGGTCACGCCATATCAAGAACTGGCAGAACTTGAAACTCATAGTCTACTGGATCGGGTCCCAGTGGCTTAATGGTCTACGAGCTTGCCTTGTAACCGGAAGGTCCTGAGTTCAAACCTCAGTGGGTGCGTACTACTGAAGCGGAAACCCTAATTAGGCTGACGAAACAGTTGTCTGAAAGTACCCGCAGGCTTTACAATTGTCCTTTAACCGATGTTAGTTCATGATTAAATCCTGAAACCAATTAAATCCCTGCAAATCAACACTTAAGTATGTATGTATTTAATATCCTTTTATATCACATTTGAAATTTCAAAAATTCAAAAATTTGATGCTCTTTCAGTTAGTGAATCTCCGGTTGAATCACATAAATTAGGAGGTAATAGGGATAGAATTAGTAATAATATCAAAGTTCTAATATTAAAAATAATAATCAGTGTAGGTATGTGGAGTGATAATATGTGAGTATTAAAGTGGAGATAGAGAAATAATTTTGTCACAGCATTCGGATAATAAAATACTTCATTCATTAATAAATAAATCGTAAAAATAAAAGCAAAACGTCTGATTAAAATTGAATGTGATTACGAAAATCGAAAAAGTACAAACAGGAATAATATTTACAAATATTCGGTATAAAGAAGAAAGAAAATGATCACAATCTTGTCTATTTCAATGAAAAAGAGGCATAGACATAAGAAAGATTTCTCACAAAGCTCACCACAGCAGGCGAATTCGACTGGAGAATTAAGATGCCTTTTCCCATTTCTTTTCTTCCCGAGTGAAATATAGAACTTTAAGCTTCAGCTCTGAAGTCTCAGTATAGGTGTTTTTTATGTTTTTATAAATTTTAATATTATTGGAACTAGATGATTAACATTTCTACACAGGACAGTAATAATATTAGTTTACACATAATATAAAAGTTAGCATAACGGGACTAGTTAGTTTGTGTACCAAAATAACCACAGTTACTAAACAGAATATATATGTATATATTTATTAATCACTCCTTAAGGACTCCCGTTGCTTTCTTTTGCGTTGCTGTTGTTTGTCTTCTTTTTCTCTCTCACCATTTCAGCTTCCATTTGACTTTTTGAATGAGAATGAATAATGTGGATATTTGACCATTTACAATGACAAATGATCTGCAAACATTATTGGTCCAGTATCTTTCAGTTGCCTGGTTAATAACGAATTAACTTTCTCCACGACGCAACCTGGATTACATTTGTGGAATATACTCTTATACCAATGGAAAAGTATCTATTTGTAATACAACGTCACGATTGTAGCTTATAACATAACTGATCGTATGTGTAAGAATAGCTTTCTTATTACCCAATTTGGATATAAATCAAATCAAAAATAAGATTCGGATTTGTACACACCCAAGTTATATTGAGGAATTACTTCAAGCTTTATTTTTTCCCAAGTATTTTTAATCCATCCAAAACTTACTTGGGTTTTTTTGTTAATGCGAAGTTAATATTCCTACATTTCATGACGTGCTCCATTGAATGACTGGTTATCATATTGTTCCCACAGACCTAAGACAAAAACGCCAGCAACCATGTAACTTAACCATAAACCAAATTTATGAAATTTATATAATGCTTATCCATGCCTGTATATTTGGTGTGTCCTACACAAGTAGGAAAAAATGTGTATTTTATTAAAACATTATTATTAATTATGATTGCTAATCGTATATGTAATTTATCATATTGATGATGCCTGTAAACTGGCGTCTCTCATGTACAAAATGAGAATATACTATTATTATTACTATTATTATTACTTAAGTATGTATGTATTTAATATCCTTTTATATCACATTTGAAATTTCAAAAATTCAAAAATTTGATGCTCTTTCAGTTAGTGAATCTCCGGTTGAATCACATAAATTAGGAGGTAATAGGGATAGAATTAGTAATAATATCAAAGTTCTAATATTAAAAATAATAATCAGTGTAGGTATGTGGAGTGATAATATGTGAGTATTAAAGTGGAGATAGAGAAATAATTTTGTCACAGCATTCGGATAATAAAATACTTCATTCATTAATAAATAAATCGTAAAAATAAAAGCAAAACGTCTGATTAAAATTGAATGTGATTACGAAAATCGAAAAAGTACAAACAGGAATAATATTTACAAATATTCGGTATAAAGAAGAAAGAAAATGATCACAATCTTGTCTATTTCAATGAAAAAGAGGCATAGACATAAGAAAGATTTCTCACAAAGCTCACCACAGCAGGCGAATTCGACTGGAGAATTAAGATGCCTTTTCCCATTTCTTCTCTTCCCGAGTGAAATATAGAACTTTAAGCTTCAGCTCTGAAGTCTCAGTATAGGTGTTTTTTATGCCTATTACCTTTCCCGTATATGTCAATCATGAATACACAGACGTAGATAACAGTGATGATACAAGCAGAACTCTCATCATTGCTGCACTGGACACTCATTATGCAATCTAGTTTTGATCTTTAATAGAGTTCACTGTATTTGTTTAGTGTACAAGAAGGTCTGGATGGCTTTGTCAAGTGGTTCTACAAGTGTAAACATCTCCACAGAAATAGTTCTGTGCGTACAGAAGTGACTAAAAGTTTATGCTTCATTTATACTGGTTTTATTAGTGGAGAACAACATTCTGTCTGCTAAATTACCGCGCTTCAATGTTAGTAATGTGATGTATACACCTCCCTTGACAGATAAAGTACCAAATAAATTTATTTGTTATCAACTACAAGCATTTTCTATTTCTTCATTCTTATATTATCACTCATTTATAATGTTTTTCAAACACTCTGATTTTATCAGTGGTGAAAATCATCTGCACAAATGTTCTCTACTCAAAACACTGGGGTTCGAGTAAAACTCTGATAGGATCCCACACATTTTGGTATTGACTGTTAATCTCGCATATGTGGTATATCATCATTTCTCACGCACTTTGTTATTGACTATTACGATCAATTATTTCAAATGCTGTTGGCTGTCTATATTGTTGTAAAATGTATAAATACCATACTTTCTTTGTCGTTGTTGCTGTACTACAATACACAGTCACAGTCCAGTCTTTGTCTTTTGATATTTGCGTGCTTCACTGAATCGGAAGGTACCACAAGCAGATAGGCATATTAGTCAGGCGCAGACAGAACAAGGCGACAACGTCCTCATTTAATTCCCTACAGTTATAACAAATTGGCGACGGGGTTTTACCTTAATTCATTGCAGCTATAACAAGCAAGCGACGACGGGTTTTATTCTGTTCAGCGCAGCTATAGAACATTTTTGACTGTGTTAATTACAACCCAATTACAATGTCTATCTCTCTGGACGATCTCAAATCTATCTTGCAGCAGCAGCAAGTTCAGAATGAAGCAGCTCAACTAAAATTAATCGAAGCTCTCACTCAGAAGCTGTCCATTCAAGTTCCATCAACATCTCATTCAGACAAATATGAAAGCATCTCAAATTCCATCAGTGAGTTCAACTACGACCCAATATCTGGTCTCGTATTTGATGCATGGTTCAATCGTTACGAAGACGTTTTCCGTATTGAATGCTACATGTTTGATGATGCTGCCAAAGTCCGATTGTTACTAAGAAAACTTGGTACTGTTGAGCACAACAGATATGTTAACTTCATTCTGCCTAAGAACCCACGTGAGTTATCATTCGATGAGACAGTCACCGTTTTATCACAAATCTTTGGTGAACAGTCATCCATGTTTAATATTCGGTATCAATGTTTTCAGTTGACAAAAATGCCTTCCGATGATTATGTCACTTACGCTGGCAAAGTGAACAAGGAATGTGAAAGGTTCAAACCACACGAAATGACATCAGATCAGTTCAAGTGTTTGATTTTTATTTGTGGGTTGAAGAACCCAGAAGATACTGACATAAGAACTCGACTTCTGTCACTCGTGGAACAAGACCCGAAAATGACTTTACAAATGGTGACAGCAGAATGCCTACGCTTAATCAACTTGAAGCACGATACTGCTATGGTGGAGTGCAAACGACAGTCGTCTGAATTTGGTTCAATTAACACAGTGAAAAGTCCTCCGATCACCGTTAAGCACACAGCACGTCAGTCTCAGAATTCAGCTAAACCTCCTTCAGTGTGCTGGCACTGTGGTTCGTGGCATTTTGTCAAGTTCTGTCCTTTCAAGAAACATAAATGCCGTAATTGTCACCGTTTTGGACATAAGGAGGGTTACTGTCCACGGCAGAAAAATCTTCGGTGAGGAACAGAAGTAGTCGTTTCAAGCTGAAACAATCTCCTCGAGTACAGACCATTTTCACAACTTCCAAAGTCGATTTCGCCAGCAAACGTAAGTACATTACACTAGGTATTAACGGCAAACATATTCGTCTTCAGTTGGATACGGCATCAGATATCACCTTAATTTCCCGAACTACGTGGCGCAAACTTGGTGCCCACAGATTCTGCCGACCGAGCATGTCGCCAAGAATGTCTCTGGAGATATACTGAAACTCGTGGGTGAGATAAATTGCCAGGTTCAGTTTGGTGAGCATCAGTTCAATGGTGTATGTTACGTCACAAACTACCATGATTTGAATTTGCTTGGTCTTGACTGGTTAGACAAGCTCCATATCTTCAATGTACCATTAAATTCAGTATGCTCTAATGTTTCGTCCTCACCACACAACGTTGTTCCCGGACATGTATCTGATCAATCTCTCTTGCAACGCCTGCGTCAAAAGCACGCTTCTGTCTTCCAGGACAAACTTGGTTGCTGCAAACTGTTTGGCATCCAGCATATTCGTAGCCCCCCGTATCATCCCCAATCGAATGGACAGGCTGAACGTTTCGTCGACACCTTTAAGCGTGCTTATGCAAAAGCGAAGGGGGAGGGGACAACAGAAGAAATTTTGGATAGATTCTTGCTGCATTATCGTACGACGCCAAATCCTTCCGCCCCAAATCAGTTATCCCCAGCGGAAATTATGTTTGGCCGGAAGATCAGAACTGCCCTCGACTCAATTAAGCCTAGGCAAGTAAAGCAGGGCTGCAGAAATACAAAAATGGAAAACCAATTCAATCGCCATCACGGAGCTAAACGTCGAGTTTTCAAATTGTATCAGCAAGTTTATGTACGAGATTTTCGCTATTCACCTCCGAGATGGATTCGAGGACAAATAGTGGGGCAGAAAGGAAGGGTTTTATACAAAGTGAATGTAGAAGGACAGTTATGTGTCAGACACACGAATCATATACGAGATGCGTCAGATAGACCCGACAATGGGAGACGAGACCTCACGTTAGAAGTATTAGTAGATACATTTAATCTTCCGCAGCCGGAAGCCCGGGACACAGATCACACTCTATCCAGTACCACGCGAAGGTCAACTCGACAAAGAAGAGCTCCGAAACCTTTTCAAATAGATCCAAAAAGCAAGTCCCACACTTTTTATTGGGAGAGGTGATAGGATCCCACGCACTTTGCTACTGATCAATTATTTCAAGACTGTTAATCTCGCATAAATGGTATATCATCATTTCTCACGCACTTTGTTATTGACTATTACGATCAATTATTTCAAATACTGTTAGCTGTCTATGTTGTTGTAAAATGTATGAATACCTTACTTTCTTGTCGTAGTTCTTGTACTACAATGTACAGTCACAGGCCAGCCTTTGTCCTTTGATATTTGCGTTGGTTCACTGAAACGGAAGGTACCACAGGCAGATAGGCATATTAGTCAGGCGCAGACAGAACAAGGCGACAACGTCCTCATTTAATTCCCTACAGTTATAACAGCTCTTTAAGCAACTCCAGTGCAATACCTCATCAAATACATCAATTTCAATTCATCACTTAATAGAAAACTACTCAGCATAATCTCAAACTCCTTTACAAATTGTAAATAATCAACCGGGTTTCCATCGAAACACCGTGGTTCAAATTTAGGGAGTTTGATGTTCCTATTATCCCTGAACGGCGAAACAGTAACATCAACCATGTCATGCTTAACATCAGACACATCGTTACAAGTAACAGACAAGTCACAGTGACTTACTTTCCTGTTTGCATCCAAGACGCTCTATCCCTTTTTTGACCCAGGCATTGTTGAACTTCCAATTCCAAAATAGTTCCAGATATTGCTTGTTCAAAGAGGACTTGGCCGGCGCCACGAAAGATGAACGGTGACTGTCCAAACTGTCACCAACTGTCTGAATCCGTCAGAAATTGACGCCGTACCGTCAGAAGCTGACACCTAACCGGCAGAAACTGTCAGCCACATCTCGTAAACAGTTAATGCCCAGCTCTTGCTACGCTGGGAATCACGCTGTTCCTGGAAGCTCCTAAGAAACGCTTGGTGATAACGGACGCAAAAACCAAAACACCGATTGACCACTCGAGGATTCTTTATTGTAACACTAACATATAAACAATGTTTCCATTAAGGTCTGTGAACAAATATTACAATAATGAATCACAATAAAACTTCTGACGGTGTTTTACTCTTATTTTTGAACAGCGACCGATGAGACGATGACTGGTGTGTTGATGCCTCCGCGAAAATTGGGGAAGTTGGATTTGAGCACACAACCATGTCAATGTAGTTGAAGATTGAACGATCAATTCATGGTTGTTTGCTCAAAACCAACTTCCTCAATTTTCGCGGAGGCATCAACACACCAGTCATCGTCTCATCGGTCGCTGTTCAGAAATAAGAGTAAAACACCGTCAGAAGTTTTATTGTGATTCATTATTGTAATATTTGTTCACAGACCTTAGTCATACGTGATTTATATGTTGGTGTAACAATAAAGAATCCTCGAGTGAACAATTGGTGTTTTGGTTTTTTCGTCCGTTATTACTAAGCGTTTCTTAGAAACTTCAAGCGACAGCGTGAGCCCGAGCGTAGCAAGAGCTGGGCATTAACGGTTTACGAGACATGGCTGACAAACCATGAATTGATCGTTCAATCTTCAACTACATTGACACACGGATTCAAGGATTGCAATTAACCTGCATACTTAAGGCCACGCATAATGTGAGGTAAACCTGGCCATACTCGGTCCATTAATAACCGAGTCTAGACTATTGTAGTTGAAAATATTCACAAAATTTTGATGATGGTTTTTGGGAATACCCTGTTGATTAACTCAAGTAATTGTAAACAGGGGCCAGTGGAAAATTTTGGGATCTGGT
Organism: Trichobilharzia regenti; assembly: GCA_944472135.2. NCBI lineage: Eukaryota > Metazoa > Platyhelminthes > Trematoda > Strigeidida > Schistosomatidae > Trichobilharzia > Trichobilharzia regenti. The sequence goes on along the minus strand of OX235262.1, from coordinate 82,030,789 downwards.
GTAATCTAATAGGCTCAAATTCACAAAAATGGGCCTTCTTCCCGATAACCACTGACAAGTTACACAGACCGAATTGATGTTTGATATTATAATAATGTATATTGTCACATAAACATAAATTTACATGAGAATGCATTCTGTTTTCTACATAAATGTGTTTATTAATGATATATTTCACTCACTTAGTCTATTACACTTTAATGATTCACCTTAGCACTTTAACTTTTTAAAAAACAGCTTCCAGTCCCTTGTAAAGGTTGTACTTACCTCAATATTGGTTGGTTATCGTATGCCTACAACCATGGGATGAAAACGAAACGAAGTCGATTTTCCCGCTCAACCTGGAGGACATCTGTACAGCTCAATAACTATAAGGCCTGGTTCAGACAATGAGTGTAATTATATATATATATATATATATATCAAATATTCAACTGTTGAAACATTATTAACTTGTAGACAATTTAAGATTTGACATTATAACATACTTGATCGTGCCTGTAAAAATGGCATGCATTTTCATGTAAATTTATGTTTATATGAAAATAAAATTATTATCATTATTCCTTTTTTACAGGCACGATCAAGTATGATATTATCTCAAATCGTAGATTATCTACAAGTTAATAATGTTTCAACAGCTAAATAACTGATGTATGTGTACTTATAAATTCACTCATTTTCTGAACGAGGCCGTATAGTTACTGAATTGTACAGTAGACCTCCAGGTTGCACGGGAAAATCGACTTCGTTTCGTTCTCAACCTGTGGTTGTAGGCATACGATAACCAAGCAATACTGAGGTAAGTACAACGTTTGCATAGGATCGAAAACTGTTTTAGAAAAGTAAAAGCGCTAAGGTGAATCATTAAAGTGTAATGAAATAAGTAAGTGCAATATATCATTATTAAATGCATTCATAAAGGAAATACAATGGGAAACTACATAATCCCTAGGCTGACAACGTTCATTTGCAGTGTACAATGCTACATATATAAGTCTTACTACCAAGATATCCACTTTTGGCTTTAAAACAATTATTCTCAAGCCGGTTGCTTTTATTTTATACCATATTGTATATTTTGTTCACAACCGTGTCCTACAGAGAATAGGAATAGAATAAGCCGATGCTCATTATAGGCAGCAACTGACAGAAAGGGGATCTGAGGGAGCGATGATTTCCTGGGGATTAAATACCACATCCTCTCTGCTGTAACGGGCTTTGGGATACAGATTTACCTTATAAATAAATGTCTGCACGTTTTTCCAAATTCACTGTAAAAGCCAGATTCACCACTAGGGAGGTGTTGTCACAGACAGGAGATGATAGAAAGAGTCTTTGCTGAGTTTTGCCCTGTGGCTTGTATGCGTGAAAGGTTGCATCAAATTGCCTCCGTAGTTGGAAAATTGAAAGCTTACTGAACTCAAACTTTCAACCAACCTATAATTTCACGCATTGCCAGTTGGTTGCTAGTCCTATTTAACTGATTTTAATTTGCAGCTCACTAAAACTTAAGCCTTCCTTCAGTCTCATACTGTATTCTCATAGATAGTTGTTTTGTAGAACTAACCTATCCTGTCTCGGTAATGCACACATGAAGCGATTTGAAATCCGAAAACCTTTCCTATTCTGACCTTAGAAAATCATGTATGTCTACGTCGCGTTTGCATATGTCCTTCATGTTTTGAACGTAAAAATTCACCCATACAGTCTTTTAAGTATTAGAATTTATGTAATGAATGCATATTCATGTGTATCGGAGGTTACACTAGCTTCTAAAACACATCCATATGAGTGATATTTACACGAATGAATAGTTGTTGAATACAGTTATCTAACTAAGAAAATCGTATCTGACATCTTCATTTGCGTTTAATGTGACCAATGCTGTAAGGGTACGTCATATGGACTGAACTAATCCCGCATGCTCAAGCTCATCGGGTTTGTAAGGTTTTTAGGGGTCATTTTCGTCCATGTTATTCGACCATGTTGGACTACTGTATGTCACCCATCCGCTCACACACTGGCTTTGACGTCTATCCTGCAGCTATTCGCAGGATATCCTGATGCAGATTATTCATGAATGTTACATTTTACATCATTCTGGCCCGCGTTGCCACTAAATTTATTTATGTCGTTTGTTTCGAAAGCTTTTACCACCAGTTCAGTTCGTTAACTTCGTAGTTAATGGTTTGATACGTTGCTTTCATGCGTGGTTGCAGCGTTTAGTTAATTCCTAGATTTTAACAGAATAGCACTATCTACAAGTTTTGGAAATCATATAATTAAACATGTTTCAGCGGCAGAAACTGGGGTTTCCAGTCGATTTTTCGATTGCCCCTTTGGTTGATGGTTCAGATGGTTATATAATACGTAGAATCTGCATTAAACAACCTCTTTCATTTTAATATTTATAGCATACAACAATCTACGGATCAGTCTGATAAAGAAAGCATGGGCAGAATTGACATTGTTAAGGTTTTCGAAGAACATATCAAAATTAAAAAATTTTTAACTTCGGATTTAGTTGAAAACCCTTTGAGTATAAGGATAAGTATAGCATAAATGTGCCTGAAATTAGATTACAAATACATAGTATTTTGTGATGGAATCCGAATTAGACGAGAATGAACCACATTTGAAATGTGAGTTTGTTGTGATGGAATGGATTTTTGAGGACAAAACAGAACCGGAGAGTAATCTGGAACCTCTGTAGGGTAGGTGTTGTATACGATGGTTAGTGTCAATGTACTAGATCCAAATACATGAATTAAAATTATCTGTAGTGAATGCAACGCTGAAAGCTACTCAGTATGTTGCAAAACGATTTAGGAGGCGATTGACGTGCAATGATCTTCTGAGTATACGAACTGTCCAGGTTGAAGGTAAGACTTTAACCAGCTAGAATAACCTATTGGACTGTGGTCTGAAATCGGTGGTTTTTTCGAAGTTTCAACAAGCTGAGAAGCTGATTATTATTCCGGATGAAAACACTGATTGAATACATATTTTCCGCTTCAGTTATTTTTCTGGTATTTGTAATTTTCAGGGGGCTATAAACAGGGAATTTACATGATTTCTAAGTAAACTTTTGATAAATTTTTTTAAACCAGCAGTCTTCTTTTTCTAATCTTAATTGGCAGAGTATTTGTTGACAAGATTGGACGAATGGATAGCTAATCAGTGAGTTCTGTGCCTCACAGTCGTAGTGACTGTGCTTCGGTTTAATATCGTGCGTACAACTGTTATAATCCGATGGATATAGCTTCTTTCTCATGGTGAATTATGATATCTAGAAATGAGGAGCACACTGTTTTCACCGTGCAGGTAACAGCGAACAGTTATTATTATTACCAGCCGCCAAATTCTCTCAGGTTGATTCCTCAGACATCGTCGAAGCATTCTTACAAGGAGCGGATATGTCAACACTCCTTACACTTTGGTCCAGTCAATCAACGGGAAAGTCCAAATTGAATTCGATAACTCCAGTATTGATACGTATGGACGTAAACGCATGACCTTTAATTTTGGTCTCCGCAAAGCCTATCGTTGGTCACCCACCGGTCTGGTTGTTCAATCATCACTCATAGGTCAGGATTTCTTACGGCACCACAAATGACAGGTGGATCCAACAAGTCATAAATTGATAGACTCGTTCAGTAAGACGTACATCTTTGGTGCAGTTGGTTATGCATAATCTGTGAACCTGTTGGTCACACGAACTCAGAGAGTTAGTGAATAGGTCTCGTGCTCTTTCTCGAACTTATCTTGGGGAAAAAACCGGAATCTAACGTCAGTCTCATGAATTTACAGCGTACTCTATCTGACTCCCGTTAATACTTTATAATGCATTCACATCTTCACGTTCCATAATGTGTTAAATTCTGCATAGGAACAAATACCAACAGCGTAGTGTCAAAAAGTAAAAGGTGGAAACTTCAGAACAATTATTGTTGACAAAATCGAACTTTGAAGAACGTGAGAAAGCTGGCGAGCTTAGCCGTGCAAAGCATACACAAAACGACTGAGTTTATCCTACACGCCCAATAACTTTGGAAGAGTTAGACATATTAAGGTCATTTTCGTTCATGTTAGTCGCCCATGCTGGATTGCAATTTCCTAACCGTTCGTTTATACTTCAGTTTTTATGCTTATCCTACAGTTATATACAAATTATGTTGACGCACATTATGAACAAATGTTGCCTTTCACCTCAGTTTTGTTTCCGTTGCTATTGAAATCAGTTATTTTGGTCCCTTTGAAAGTTTATACCATTGGGTCAGTTCATTCATTTCGTTGTAATTGTTTCATACGTTGCAGTCATGTGTGATTGCTGTGTTTTGGTTGTTTTCAGCTGTTTGTGAAATAGTACTTCGTATAAGATTTGAAATTTATGCATATGAACATAGCAGTGATAATATATTTATTCCTACTTATGTAGGAAACACCAATTATACAGGCATGAACAAGTATTATTTATATTACATAAATTTGATTTATGTTGAATTTACATGGTTGCCGTTCACTTTGTCTTCAGTTTGTGGGAACAGTCTGCTAACCAGTCATTTAATGGAGCACATTTAGAAACAAAGAAATATTGTCTTCGCATTAACGAAAAAACCCAAGTATGTGTCAGATGAATTAAGAATACTTGGGAAAAATAAAAATTGAAGTCGTTTCCCCATACAACTTTGGTGTGTATGGCGCTAAATCTTGATTTATATCCAACTTGGGTATTAATTTAGAATAAGTAATATATTTGTATAATTTTGCCAGCAGTTTCACCGTAACACCAGAATTGAACTGCACTCCATTAACACTGATATCGTCTATAGACAGACAGACTTGTTTTAGTGCACCGAGCTCAGCCGATATCACCATTTGTAGCTGCATGGTTGTTCCTTACGAGTAAGTTGGTTAACATGTGGAAAAGTGGCTGTAAACCATTTTATGTCATGGATACTGCTTGTATAGGATGTTACACAGCGTTCTGATTTAGTGAAAGGGGATTTCTCAAGAATGTTGAGTTGTTACGAGCCAGAGCTTAAAGGGTCCTGTTCAACTTGACTCTTACCGTGGATTTGTGAAACTTCCACTGGAGGGCAAAAAGTAGAGAGCAGGCGAGCAGCGAAATGCCAGATAGAAAAGACACAGTACGTGGAAACGAACAGGACCTTAATGTTTGCATATATATACTTATATTAGCTTTACATTTCCGTTTAGTAAACATATGTATATTTATTTCTACCTAGTCTTTTTATGCACCTATGTGACCAATCGGTTTATCGTTTATAGAGTAATTAGGGAAGTTTTTCGCGTTATTTAGGCACTGTAGTTCTAGGAATAAATAATTTATCAATGTAATCAGTAGAGTGAAACAGTCTGTACGGAGAGCGTTTGAAACTTATAACTGGGGTGCAGGTTCTGGCTTCTAGAGACAGGCTGTTCCATACACTAGAATATATGACTGTGAAGTAGCTTCCACGGAGTGCTGATTTAAAGGCTTTTATTGTCACTGTGCAAATTGGTTACGCAGATTACAAAAGCCTTACGGTGAAAATTGTATGTCTTTATTGTTTGAAAACGATATTTTGTGTAGGACCTTAAAGAAGAATACTGGGTTCATGATGTCTTGTCCAAAGTGTTTCTAGATATACAATCATGCACCGCGAGATGCAGTCGTTCTTACAATTGTGGCCAAGTAGTTTCGACGTGAAATATCGCTGGATAATTTCTATCCTTAGTTTGCCACGTATGCGGGCGCTGCTAATAAAAAGCGAACAGTATTCTAGTAGTGACCTTACACATGTTTTGTATAGAATGAGCTTGGCTTCGTTGTCGTTTGTGTGGCAGCTTTTGTTTCTAGTTCATTTGTTGGTTGCCACTATTGCTGCTGACTCAATTAGTTACTTAATATGTAGAAGTCTGGAGAAAACAATACATTTCACGCTCATATTTACAGAATGTAGCAATCTGCGAGTGAATCTGGTGAGGAGAGTGAGATCAAAGTTGATTTTATTTTTTAAGAGCATGTCAAACCTGTAGAAGCTAGGTTGGGGTTGAAAAAGCTTCGAAGCTTTTCAAGATGGTGAGTATACCGTCAGTGTGTCTATCATCAGTTAACAAACACCAGATGTATTGTGAGAGAATCTAAATCAAGGATGAGCCACATGTGAAGTATGAACATGTGGTGTTTGTATGTTTTTGTGGAAACGAAAGTAAATCGGGAGGCAATCAGGAGCCTCTAAAGGGTAAGTGTTACTTATGGCTATTGATGCTTAACTTACTAGATCCAAATACATGAACTAGGACAGTCTGTAGTAAAGCAAATGTTACCAGCCATTCAATATGTTGCAAAGCGACTCAAAAGTGGACAGCATATAATGGCTTGATGAGTGTAAGAACAATTTAAAAAAAAGGTAATACATCAATTAGCAAGCAAAACAACTGGGACTGTGGTCTATAGTTGGTGGTGACAAGCTGATTATTACTCAGGGTGAAAACCTTAGCTGAATACAAACCGCTTGTTTCAGTTCAGATAATCAAATTCCTATTCTTTGGATGTTTGCGATTTCCCCGTGGCTATAAATACGGATGCACATGATTTTTAAGAAAACTTTAAATAAATTTCCCTTGGACCAGTGGTCTTCTTTTTCCCAGCAAAATTAGAAGTATATTAAACATTTCATCAATTTGCATTAGTGCAATTTGCATAGTGCCTGTAAAAATGGCATGCATTTTCATGTAAATTTATATGTTTATATGAGAATATACATTATTATTATTAAAATTCTGATGAAGGGTATTTTCGTTAGTATGACGGATTGAAATTTTAGTTGATTTCGTAAATAAATAAAATGTACTTTTGTTCCTACCATCTACAAGCCCGTTCAGGTTCTTGTCAAGATGCTACCCAAAGGGCCCTACAGAAATTCGTGAGACATATTACAGGTCAGCTTGTCCTACGGTTTCTAATTTTCCAGCTCTTTGAATTCATTCCTCACTCAAATATCACTTACCTACCTCACAATAATCTTATTTACGCACCGTTATACTCTACTTTATGTTAACTACCTAGGCCATTATTAAAGCTAAAACTTGCTCCTTGTTCATATTTGCAGCTCGCCCAAAGTCTTGCTGCTTTGATTAAAAACACAACAACACCAGTGTTTGAACAAAGCTATATATTCATCGAAAACAGTTTCCATGCTTAGACCAATATGCAAATGCACACCATCATTTCAAGTACTATATAGCTTCTTCTTCCATTATTTATATTGTAAATATACTTTCAATAATGTGTTATTCGTAATTGCAATTTATACCATTTTGCAGCTGCGCAGAATTTTCTTCTCTTCCTGAAACAGCGTTCAATCACGTGTTGGCATAGCACTTGCCCAGATATACGCTGTTCACTGGTTGACCATAACTATCAGAAGGAAACGGAACGAAGTTTGGGTTGCCGCTCAATTTTGATGGTGAGATTAGTAAACGGTTTACAATTTAACGTTTACAGCATTCTGACTGCTTGTACAATAATTGAACAATTTAAACTTTTGAGAAAGCATGAATTTATAATACTTCAGGATTGTAATTTATAACATTACTGATCGTGCCTGTAAGAATGGCATGCATTTCTTGTAAACTTACCCGTTTATATGAAATATAAATTGTTATTATTCGACAACCTCCATACACCTAGAACAACATGAAGTTGCAAAAGCTAATTTTACATATAATTATGCAAGGTGGATACATTGATTCTATCAATATTAGGTAAAGTTCCCATGCAAATAAAAGCATTTGTAGTCCACAGCTGGTTTTATATTAGTGCCGTATGCATGAATAGGCCTCACATGCTTTCCAGTATTACAGGACTTTACGCAAATTTCAAGACAAACTCTGAAACATCCATACTGTTGAGGCGTCATTCTCTCATCAGGATTATTTGTAGATCAACTTCACACTAAATACGTTTACGTTAAAGGAAGTGTTACAAATCCACTACCTCAGTAATGTCAAGTGAACATGTTTCTGTGAATCCTACAGAAGCTGTTTTCTCATATTTAGGAAACCATAGCCATTCTGTATAAACTGAACGTGCCTTAACCCTAAACATCTATGCACAGTGTTAACAGCATAGACAAACACTTAAAATATTGTAAGATACACAAACCTGTTGTGTTGATGAGGATAACAATGCTATATAATGCAATCTAGACATTTAATCGTGATTCTGTATTTGTACTGCTTCATATAAATGGAAACCTCAGGAGAAATTCATCTTCACTATTGGCGATCAAAACTATCGCAGTGTCAGTGGGGATGGTATAACTGAGAGTGAATTGGTAGTCTTAGAGCTGAATAGATTCAGTTTTCACAAACAAAAAAATTCATGTGTATAATAATACTATGCTCTGAATTAATGCACTAAGTGAGACAGTGAGAAAATTAAACAAGTAGTTGCCTTCTACGCTGCATTGCACTTGCACCCATCATGACGATCACATACATTTTTTAGCCTAGCAGTTAGCTAAGCGGACAGTCACAAAGTATTAAGAGAGCAGATATTTTTTATACGTTGAATCTGCAAAACCCATACTACACTGCTACATTCAGTGCATATATGTATTAAATCCACTTAGAGATAACATTTCAACCTACAACAATTGTTTAAACAGAAGTTGATGTTAGCATTTATAGGTGATTTCCATGTACTGCTAGCATTTGCTTGCCAAACACTTCTGTTCTTCACACGTAAATAGGCTCCATCGATCTCCTCCGACGTGAAGTCTTGATTAAATTATGCTATGCCGAAAGGTGCACCTTCTACATGAAGTAGACTGTTTGTGAAGATGATATTACCCTCCAGCTATCCATTCTTGCTCATCATAGCGATATTTTGATGCAGTCCGCCAGAAACACTTATCAGTACAACCAATATGATAAGTGTGTTGCAGCAAAGTAACGTGACGCGGACACCACCATGACTAGTCAGAAAATGAGAATTCCCATCAATCCAAAACCATATAACACAATTTTATTAAAACCTATTGACAAAACATTTCCAAGCGAAATTTCAACCAAACTCGACATATAAGTCCAGCTCTAATATTCAGTAAGTCTACTTGAGATTAGTTTCTGTAAATGTGTAATATAGATGCATGAGTTAGTTTATCAAGCCTTCAGTTATAGTTATTATACGGACAGTACGGTTTCCCCACTGGTATTTGATTTGAACGTAGTATAACACTCAGAGTGACACTGAAGAACTCTAGCTAAAATGTAAACTATTCAGAGGTTACAATCAATGAAGATATGTATTATTTTACAAATTTTAAAATTTAGAAAGTCTTCGGGCTCCAGCCAAAATTCTAATCTGATCCTGATACTATTGTACATCTAAGTTGCGTTACATCATAGCGCCTGGTGCGACTAAAAAATTATGGCGGGAGGTGAGCAATATTCCGATTTCACTGATTTTTACTGTGTAAAACCACTATTGACTTTTTCTCATAACAGTTATTGATAAAAAAAGTTGCGTATTATTTTCTAGATGATTGACATGTGAATTAATGAACATCACAGGGGTGTTGTTTTCTGGATACTGTTATCAGAGGGTTACTTCAAACATGTTTGAAGGAAGTTAAATAGTGATAATATTCCATGCATGAAAACTAGAAAGCATGCACTTTACAATTCGTATGGAAATAATATTTTGCTATTGCTCATTGCTTAGCACACAAGACAAGTCTGGTGATCTCTGTAAAACCGCCTAACATTGGTCTGTAAATGTCTTGCGAGTGTCGAGAAATTCTCTGATTAGTCTTTGGGTATATTACTGTGAGCTACAAAGAAAAATTAGCAGAGGTGTATTTGTATGTGCGTCTACCGGGGAAAGTCTGGGGATATACGGTAGCTTATTGTTATTGTTATCCATCAGGACACCTCTGTAAATTGCACTTACGTGCATACCATTTGATGGTGTTTAAAAAAACGAGAAACGCTGTGATATAGTTTTATAAACGAGTAATCTCACTGCAAAAATGAGAGATTAAATCCTAATGGAAAAGCTTGCAGAAGATATGCATACAGGAGACCGAAGAAAGATTGATCCACCTCTTGTAACATATGCTTAGACTCCTACTTTAGGTTGGTCGGAGTACACTAGTGGCTACCAAATGGTAACCAGTACATATTATCGGATATAAAGTCAGGCTTTTGTTTAATGGTTATCTCATAGTGGTGATATTAATCCTAAAGATTTAGTACTGTGTTCTCTCTGCCTTGAAAGCTAGATTAAACGCAGTTGATATGACACTTAATGATAAAGACGCCCACGAAATACCGACACGGTTTTTGGGATACCTTAAGCGAATATTTCCTTACATTTAGCGAGTCTCTCATCCTTGTCAATCATAAGGTAATGCCGCAGGACAGATCTTCACTTTAAGAGCGGAGTGAAGCGTGTTGAGTATGTTGATGACCTGAGCCATTTAAGAAGTTGCATAAGGTGGGGAAGGTCATTGAAATTGCCCATCAGAATTTGTGAGTTTTTAACATGTTTTCGTTCAGTTTCTGCATCAGGTTGTGTAACACATATATTGTACGTTCAGTCAAGTTAGGTTGGTAAATGTCATTGGTTATAAGGTGTGGTTTAGTAATGAAGCTATGAAGCACGTTATCCTCAGGATGTAAAGTATCAAATTGTTTCAGACCTCCCTACGTGGCTGGAATCAACATTCAAAAACACCATAGATCGATGCCATGTTTTATTCTTACCACCTTTTAGTCTTTTCAATCCTCATCTCACTTCAGCTAATATTACTCATCACTTCACTTAGTGTAGCTGCATATATTCGTGGATGAGTGTGCCCTCGTTCCTGGTCTAAGTCTCGCCTGGTTTTCGTGGGTTTTTTATTTTCGAGGGCCGCTTAGTCCTAGGAGGATTACGGGACCTAGGTTCTGCTGAGTGGCCGGTGTATCAAGCCAGTGTTTGCACAAAAGTGCATCAGTCCAACTTGCCGTACTTACCGAAGGAAAGCAAGACAATACTCCGATGTTTGAACATTAGTGTAATAGAGAGAATATTTGTATGAAGAAAAGTAACACGATTTAGGTGATATGAGGTGAATGTGCGTATACTTCTCCGTCATCATCTGGAAGGTAGACGATCGGTACCTTCCTATGTGGCTTGAATTGAAAGTTAATTACTTCATAGACTGATGTCATTTTATTCTTTTTACACTTTTAAACTTAATTATACTAACATTACTCGTCGTCTCATTCAATGTAGCTGCGTAAAACTAGAACTAGCAATCCTTGAAAGAGAGTTATTGTTTTTGCTGATATTGTGCTCTTTAATGCGGTTAATTTTATCTAAGTAATAGTAAACTGTAACTTAAAAAATCTCAGTGTATATATGACTACTAAATCAAAGTACTTCTGCATGAAGTAATTTTGCACTGTCAACTGAGTACGTTGATAGTGATAACGGACATGTGTAAATTGTCGAGCCTTTTGATATCTGTATACACTAAAAAACGTGTTCATGTAAAGTAAATGCTTGTCGCATGTGTGTTGACGATGTCAATTTGCAGAAGTGTTGGGTTCAGGTAGAATTCCGTCTGAATCGCTCATTTTATTCAGGAAGCGCGGGTTCCATTGTATGAGATGCCACTGCCGTTAGACGGTCTCTATGACTTTTAAAACTAAGTAGCGATACGTCAGCATAAATATGTAATGGTATTGGGCATCATATACACAATACCCAGAGTTTTTTCAAACCATGATATGTAGCCTACTCACTTTATATCTGTTCTGCTATTTTGTGTGCCTTGTCAAAGCGTCAAAGTTGTACTTTGTTCAAATTACTCAGTCAGAAACTCTTACTGCATTTGCCTGAGTCAAGCAGAATGGTGTAGATTGCCTCTTAGGATGATAAAAATACAAAGCCACTGACTTGCTAATGACATATATATATATATATATATATATATATATATATATATATATATATATATATATATATAAATATATATATATATATAGTGCCGACAGAGCTCGACTGCCATTCATCTTAATTTAATAATTTGGCATTTCTGAGGTCTAGCACCATAAAGAGAGGTAAATGACAAAACGTAGCACAGCTAAATGCCTGACCCTGTTGTTTCAGCATATCGACGTTTAAGTTAAGAGGAACGGTAATAAGGATAGTGTCTACAGTTATAATGATGTATAAATTAGGAGAGGAAGAGAGTGGAACACATCTGTGTAGTATTTCACTTTATCTGGAAAAATACAACTGTAACTACGCTGTTGACATATTTTGAGTTTAAGGTACTTGTTCTTATTTAGTAGTGGGTTTGTCGAGGTATACGTTGTAATGGCAGAATAAGAAAACTCGGACCAGTAATGCATTGGTAATTCAAAGTATATTCCTCAATACCCTTATATGAATTAGTGTAAGGGATCTTGGTTTTCTTCTCGAAATGCGATCACTCCTTTATTATCCCCACCAAAAAAGTTTGCTTCATGGTCTTCATGTCACAAAAGTTAGAGATGAATATGAATGTCCGTCGGTAAATTCGTTAACAACGTGGCTTTGAAAAGTCGTAATTCCGAATTACTGGATCCCATTATCCAAAGGGGAACTGGTTTCAAACATTTGCAGCCATGAGTGTGCATCTGCTGACATCCTTTGGCTTCCTGACAAATCATGAATAAAGCTTCGAGAGTGGTTTCCTAAGAAAGCCATTTGCGTCGATTGACCTGTTTAGAATCCTGCTCTGTGTTTACTATTTTGGGTCACCAAATTTTTTTCTGAGAAGACTATTTTTTAAGAAACATCATGTATTGTCCAAGCTTGTGACTTACACCGTGTGCGACATCATGTGACCCGAATATTAAAGAGTATCGTTAGTGATGCGTGCTGCATTTAAAGCCTCATACATGGTCCCAATAAACTGTTTCGAATAATATCTCTATGTCAGCTTAAAAATCACTTTGGATGCGTGCATATTTGACGACTCTGGTATCAGCGCCCTACCTAGCTAGTGTTAATGCCCTCACTAAGCACCGGGATTGACGCTCTACAACCCGACATGGTAGGTGAATTTAATCAGAGAGGCAGTCGACAAGCAGAACATTGTCTTCTCGTCACTTCTGATAATCAGAATTACAGTACACAAAATTAATCCTAGTATCAGTCTGGTGATCTTAATCAGTTAAACACTGTCTGCCTCATAGTGCAACTGTGGACTTGAGTGTACAGGTCGAGTTTCTAGTTTTGATATAGTATCGTTTAGGCAGTGTAGTTGTATGGCATGTAATGGAATATCAGTTCGGCATATGTCATAATCTATCCCTTGTCTAAATTAAATTCCGGCACAAGTTATTACTAGGTAGCGTTTCCATTTCCTGTCCCATCTATTTAAATGTCTTGACAGTTTTGCATATGTACACAAGGCATGTAGTGAGTTACTGAGTTATAGGATATCGGATTTGCTATCGCATATTTATGAATGTAATGTTTATCTTCCTCTGGGTTATTAATTCCAGCGTCTGTCCATATTTCTGGGCCGGGTCCACCCAGTCATGCTTCTCCAACCAAACTGGCTCTCCCTAGCACCTCCCGCAACCAATTACGTGAGATTGAATGTCGTAAAGAGAAGAAAATCGGACATCGACGTGTCACAGAAGAGGGTACTGTTACGTATAAAAAGGTGAGCTATTTTAAAATCACTGTTGTTTCCTATCCTTAATATTTTATCATCAGCACTACAAAATGATTAATTTTTAAGTATAAGCAAAATGGAAGTGATTTTGGAGTTAGAAGGCTACAATTAAACTTCCAAAGTTAACGTGTGTTATGTGTTAAACGTAGTTTCCCTAATTTTAGTGAATACTAGCTTAGGTATTCATTATTACCTAATGGTTGTAACCTAATCAACATATCGCAATTATACTAATTAAAACAAGATTATTTTAGCCTCCGTATCTTTCCGGAGGTTTTCCTGCATTAACAACGTGTACGTGTAGAATGCAGACTTGAAATGCATAATTCACATTTACAGTGATTATTTGTTGGATGGTTATTAATTTGTTCAGTCCCAAAAATATTAACAGAAATCCAGTGATTGATTGGGGAGTGTTGTCGCCAGACTAAGTGATACAAAACTGTTGTCTAATTTTGTCTCGGTTTTAAATACTAAAAGTCAATTGATTAAAAGCCCTAGATGCAGTTTTTGTGCTTCTTAAAACTTATTATAGCGTACATACCTAATGTACAACCTTCAGAATTCTAACATTTCCTTTGTTATTCTAACCTACCTAACTTAGTAGAGAAGTTCGTAACTTCTCTACCGCCAGATTATTCAGCATAGTGGTTATACATACGCCTTATTGAGTGCCGAAAAGCATTAAACTTAGGATTAAGGCCTTGCGCCCATTAACACCTAATCTCTAATGTCATTGCATTTTAACTTTGTTCATTCACACTTATGAAAGCAATTCTTTTGATCTTAACAATACTGCTTTGGTAAATAAGTCAACTAAGTATTATTTTCATATTCATTACAGTCTTATAAAGCTAAATGAAGGTCAAACTTGTGACTATTTAGATATGATTTTCTATTTGCGATGTTAAAACTACCAATGGTATGGGTAATGGTTTTAAATTAAGAAAATATTGAAGGCAGTCATAGTGTCAGTGACAATAAGCAGCAGTAAAATTGAAGAGAGAGAGAGAGAGTAAAGGTGAAGGTAGTTTTATGTTATTGGAAGTTCTCGGGATGAGTGGTACATCCTTGCCTCCCTAACATCATGGAAGTTCTAATTCAGCAGCATATTAAATGAAAGAAATAAGTGGGATATAGTAGGTGCTTGATTAGTTAGTTGACGCTTTTCTTTTCTTATTGATTCTTTAAGTACCCACTATACTTAGCCGCCTATATCTCCATACAACCGATTGAATTTTTGATGCTTTTGTGTATGGAGGCAAGTTCTTTAAAGTAGAACAAAGGTCAGTAGAATTTACAGTAGGCAATTGTTAGTTTTTAAAAACATTATGATGCTGTAGTAACGTGTTTTCATTCTTAAAAGAAAATTTAGGGTTAGTTAAATTGTGATTGCTTTCTGCTGTAATTGTTTGTTGTTTATTGCACGGAATAAGCTAACGAACATACTTTGTTTTCATTATCATATGTCATCTGAACTGTTTTACTAATTTATATAATTGTATAGGCAATTCAACACATGGCTTTTATGTTTTAAGAAGTGAACCAAATTTTCAAATAATATTTCATTAATCTATCGGATTTTATTGTTAGAAACCAACATCAGAACTTCAAGGAGCTATTCAACTTGGTATACAACATCATATTGGCTCACTGCAACAAAAACCGGATCGAGATCTCTTGTATGGAGATTTTAATATTATCGATACAGTGAATTTTCCACATGAAGGTACTAAAACTACTCAAGCACATCCTTATTCCGATTTCCGATTTCGAATATATGCACCTGTGGCGTTTCGGTGTTTCCGGAAGTCTTATAAATTAGATATTCGTGATTTTCTGGTAAGTTGTTTTGGTGTTAACTTACTGCAGAAAACTAAACCGTTTACCTACGGAGCCTCATCACCTTTTCTTTAGAAATGAACTTTTCTGTTCACGTTTTGTTTCTACAGAATAATGGCGCAGACGGTTTACATTTTACTAGTAAACTGGATTTTCCAATTTTAGATAATTTGTGCTTCACGGTGTGAATTACTATAATGTCGAACATGGGAATTTACCAGTTCTACTTCGGATTTACTCATGACTGAAAAAAATTTCAGGCTTGATCCTTGAATAAGTTATTCTCATGATTACTTAGAATTTGTTGTAAGTTATGGAGGTGTATAGTTAGTGGATTACATCATTTGGGAATTCAGTCTGTCGAACCTTTCGGTAGATCTAGAGTACTTAGACGGTGTAGTTTTATTCGTTAAAGATGTTTATCGAATAAAGTCTCCAGTGGAAACTGAAAGTTGTTAGTATCTTCTTCACACAGTATAATTCGTGCAAGGTTTCATACGTACACGTCTGTCTGTTTAAAAATATCACCTAGTTATCTAACATATATCATAATATAAAGTTATGATTTTTATGATTAATTGTTTACTTCCATGATACATTGTTTATTGATGCTATCCATTCACATTTATCGTAGGGCTGATTTCGTAACTTAGTTTTTTTTGTTTCTACATTATTCGTCTAAGTTTTATGCATAAATTCAGTTTCACTTCCTAAAATGTTGTTTCGCGAATAACTTTTGTCAATCAAATTATTTAAGATATCCACTTTTTATGATGGTGAGTGGCTATAGCATTAATCGAAGTAAACCAAATTAGTACTCATAACATAAGAAGGCTCTTCCTTTTTAATCGCCTGTCGTGATGAATTCTTCGTAGTTTTGGGTGTTGGCGTGGGTCGGTAGGAGATTGTCGCTCCTTCTGGAACACGTGCGTAGATACCGACCATGCACTGGTCCGCGCTCGGGTGTGCTTACGACTGAACGGACGTAGGAAACAGCTGGCGGTAAAACCATCACGTCCCCAGCTCGATCAGGAAACTAAATCCGTATTTCAGGAAGAACTAGCTAAACACATATCTGTGTTCGACAGCTGTGCTCACCCTGAAGAAGCTTGGAAAAATATCCAGGCAGCCATAGATACAGCTGTAAAAGCTGTGAATAAGGTAAACCCAAAGGTGAGTAAAAACCACTGGATCTCCACCGCCTCATCCGAACTGATAGATGCTAGAAGACTTATTCCGGCGAGCTCCGAATTCAATGAGGAGCGAAAGCTGCACAAGAGGAAACTTACGAAAAGTCTCCGCAAGGACCGTGAACAGTGGTGGGCGACAAAAGCCAAAGAGATGGAGAAAGCTTGAGGATAGGCAACACCAGGCAACTCTTTGGACTCATCAGGGAAACGGGTGGGAGAAGACAAATCATTAGTGAGACAATCTCGGAAAAAAATGGCACTATAATTAGCTCACAGGATAGACGACTGGATCGTTGGAAAGAGCATTATGAGGAGCAGTTTAATTTGCCCACAGCCACGCTCAACCTTCCGAGCATCCAACACCTCCCTGAATGGGATATAGACACAGGTCCTCCGTCACTAACTGAGGTTACTAAAGCTGTCACCAATCTGAAACTAGGCAAAGCAGCGGGACCTGATGGAATGACGCCAGAGGTATTTAAGTACGGTGGAGACAGCTTACTGTCCGGATTAACTGAGGTACTAGGCAGCGTCTGGGAATCAGAAGAAGTCCCATCGGGTTGGTGTAAGTCACTGATTATCCCCATATACAAGAAGGGAGACAAGTCTTCCTGTGATAATCACAGAGGGATTAGCTTGACTAATATAGTATCTAAAGTCTTAGGCTCAATAATCATGCGTAGACTGAGTGGTGCTCGGGAAGCACAAACACGAGAGAGCCAGGCAGGCTTTAGACCAGGAAGAGGGTGTATTGATCATATCTTCACCCTCCGACAGATTCTAGAACATAGGCATTCCTACCGGCGTCCAACAGTCATTATATTTCTTGACCTAAAGGCAGCATTCGACTCTGTCGATCGGGAAGTTCTCTGGAGATGCTTGGCTGTAAAGGGAATTCCAAGAAAATATATTGCACTGATTAAGGCACTCTATTCGTACTCATACAGCCAGGTGAGGGCTTACGGCGAGCTGTCATCTGAACTGATGACGACCAGTGGTGTCCGTCAAGGATGCCCATTATCTCCTTTTCTATTCAACTTCATCATAGATGTGTTAATGGACTTAACCCTAGGTGACTTCAGCGACTCAGGGATTGACTTGCTACCGGGAATAATCTCGTTGACTTGGAATATGCAGACGATATAGTCCTTCTAGGCGAAGACGCTGACGAAATGCAGAGTCTTCTAAACACCTTGAGCCGCAATCTACGAATGTTTGGCATGCGATTCGCTCCCGCCAAATGCAAGATGATGTTACAGGACTGGACTACATCGACGCCTAGTTTAAAAATAGGAAGTGAAGTGGTAGAGCACGTTGACCGCTTCACTTATTTGGGAAGTACCATCAGCCCCAACGGGCTGATCTCTGACGAAATCTCAGCACGAATACAAGGGGCTCGTTTCGCATTTGTTAGTTTACGCCGACTCTGGCGTAGACGAGATGTTCGACTATCGACCAAAGGGCGGGTGTACTGCTCATCAGTCCGCTCCGTCCTCCTTTATGGTTGTGAGACCTGGCCACTGAGAGTGGAAGACATGAAAAGACTAGCTGTCTTTGATCATAGGTGCCTGCGTTCTATTTCCCGTGTAAAGTGGCATAATAAGGTGAGCAACATGGAGGTTAGGCGTAGAGTTCTAGGTAAACAGGGGAAATCAATCGACGAAGTCGTGAAGCTACAAAGACTGAGATGGTTAGGACATGTGTTACGTATGCCAAGCCATCGCCTCCCTCGACGAGCAATGTTAGCGGATATAGGGTCAGGCTGGAAAAAAGCTAGCGGCGGTCAAACAAAAACTTGGCATCAGTCAATGAAATCCACAACAGTTGGTCTAAGCCACGTAGGAAGGTGTAGACTTCCAGGCTGGGGTCCTCGGGACGGTAAAAATCTATGGTTGGAAACAATTGGTGACATGGCTCAAAATCGTTCTCAGTGGCGCAGATGCATCCACTCCCTGTGACTTATGATCTTCAATGAAACTGTTTTGTATTTCTTTATTACTCCTTTGTCTCACACCTCTGCTCACTGTTTCTATTATGCTTTTCTTGTACTTTCTTCTCTTGCTTCGCGTGCTACACGGAATGTGGCGACTTGAACTTCCGCACATTTGTGCAAAGTTCTATGTCGAAAACAGACAGACAGACGTAGTTTTGGGTGTTCGGAAATTTTCTTTTATTCTTTTTCGTCCCGAGGCTTCAAGCCGCAACTTTTGAAGTTTTCAGTAGCAAGTGGTGTTTATTTTTTACAGGGTGAGGTAGATAACCTCACTCTCAGGCTTGCCTGTGTACTGGGCTCAGTACCAGCTAAGCCACTTGGAAGTGCGTTGACCGGGGATTGAATCGCGAACCGCCTACGTGGTTAATAAAGAGTATTCTACCACTAAGCCGCCGAAAATATTAGAACTGTAGATTGGGACTTTATTCTCAACATAATCAGTGTTAATGCCCTAGGTTTAAGTTACACACTTAGTCATTTAGAAAGACGCAGTGTAAAAATATCTACTGAATGGCATTTTTTTATTCCTTCACGTTCCCAGTGGAACATAGGGCTTCAAGTTAGAAGTTCGAAGTTTCTGTAGCAGTGTTTATTTTTACAGGATGCCCAACCTTTTCCTTTTTGCCAGCTTTTATTTCTGGCTTAACGAGGTAAAGGAGTTCGTCGGCCGGGGATCGAACCCCGGACCATGAGCATGGTCGGCGAGCGTCTTAACCGCTATGTCCCCCCCGACGCATGCTGAATGGCATTGCTCAAACTTAATTATGAATTGGCTATTTTATAACAGTTTAGTGGCGAAAGAACTATCACGAATACTGTTAGGTTATTATTATTATGTTTAAGAACATTAGCCTACCTTCATTTATTACCTGTTACATCAATTAATAAAGTTTGTCAGTTCAAGACTATGCCAGCTTCAGTAAGAAGTGAAGTAGAATACTTCCATACGTATACAGTATATTACTCATTAAAAAAATGCGGATTTAATTTATGCCGTCGAAGAACATGAAGACTATGGCACCATCCAATTTTTGGATAACATCCTTTAACAGGGAGATAAGTAAAATTGAAAGATCCATATATCGTAAGCCAGCATGGAGACCATGGTCCCTACATCTTATTAGCTCCAATAATGTACAGAAGGAATCTAGTCTAGATACTGCTTGAAAAAGCAACAAAAATTTGCTCACAGATATAAGTTCCTAGGGAAACATACTGGTAAAGAATGACTATTCTAAAGGTTGATGGAAATGTGTTGCACGCCACTTCAGAATGTGTACATCATTGTAAATGTGTTCGTGAACACATGTATATTGGACATAAGGAAAGATACTTGTCAATTCGAGTTGTTGAGCATAGGTATACATGATGGGATCATAAGAAGTTCAATCGCTTATCATCTATACTTTGATAACACTATGATTGTGCATAAAGCTTTATAGTCATCAGTAAGCAAGATTAGAAGAAAGTGTTCAAGTTTTCCTAAATCTCGTTGCATTCGATTGAAACGAGGGAAGGGAGCTGTTGTCAGTTTAAAGCTCTGTTGGTGGTATCTTCCTCTTTATTTTCATGTTTCCTCCTCCTTTTCTTCTCGATGTTTCCATGATTATTATTATTGTCACTACTATAGCATCCTCTCTATTTCTATTCCAAGTTTCTGTGAGAAGTAATCCAGCCGACCCCCTTGCGTAACGAGTGTGAAGATAAATCTGCTGCAGTGTGTCGGTTTTAATGGTGTCGTTCAGGGTAACATTGTATCATGCTTTTACATTTGGGTCAACTGGTTTCACAAGACCTACGATTAATGGAGAATGGGTTGTATTGTAGTTTTTTTTAAATATATTTTATACAGAATACATACTGTTCCGCAAAATAAAATTTAGTACTGAAGGTCGTTTGCGGATTTCAAACCTACCGAGTTATCAATGAAAAAATTTGTACTTATTATTTCAAATGGTAATGTTTAACATTATATTACAATATTATTATTATTCCCTTGGATTCCGAGTGGAACATGGGAATTCTACAGCGAATCTCCACTTTGTCCTGTCCTCTGCAGTCCTCTCTAGCTGACCCCACGATTGCCCGAAATCTCTCATCTTTTCCTCACACTATCTCCTCCGTGTCACTATCGGACACCAAACTCGTCGTTTTCCATTCGGGTTCCACTCGAGCGGTGGACTGATGTGTGATGCCACCCGATGGTCTCCCTAGCGTGTTTCCGATCCATCTCCGGGATATTTTTTGAGCAGTAGGCTCTTGGTTGGTGTTCGTTTATAGAGTTGCTTGTTGATAATTCTTTCCGGTCGTTTGATCTTCAATATGGAGCGAAGGCACCTGTTGATAAAAGTTTGAAGCTTGTTAAAAGTGCTTTTCGTAACTCGCCGAGTTTCTAACCTTATATGGAAGAACATTAGTTACAGTAAAGCAATCAATGGGACATCTTCACAGATTTGTCACTATTCTCTATATGGTTGTTAGCTTTTAGGAGGTATCTTGATTTTGCGAATCTCCATACATTCATTACATATTACAATATTTTTTTTGTTAGCTATGTGATACATTTTGCTATTCATTCATGTCATATTTTTTTCTAAAGCATTGTAGTGGACATCATTTCATTTATGTTTGATCGAAAGTACTTTAGTCATTTAAAATATATATGCACTTTCGTGATCATGAAATCACTGGAGTGATTATGTGTGCTCGTGCGGAAATCAACATTATATATATATATATATATGCGCACAAAGCTATATTATAAACCAGATGAATTAAAGACTGAATTGTTTACAGTTATCGGTAGTTATGGTGAATATTGTAATCAATGTTCTTTTTTCGGTGTACTTGGTTTGTCATCATTTGATCAGTAGGTTATAAATTGTACGCTGGCGAACATATTGTGTTAAGGCTTTCCAACTAAACTTGTTTTATGTGCTGATAATTTCATATATATATATATATATATATAATATATATTTACCCAAACTGTGATTTAGGGAGCCAGGTTTAAAAGCTGTGAATTAGCTGATGAGAATCGACTACCCACATTTAAGTATACTTATTTTATTTAATTATTTTACTTAAACGCGTAAAAGCTTGGTGCAATATGGCACCAAGAAGGATGCCCCACTCAATAATAATAAAACAACATAGATCAGAAGAAAAAAGAAAGAAGAAAATATATATACATATAAGTAGAGAACGGATAAAGAACTTCATCTGGAAGGAAAACAGTCATGCTTAACAAGTTTAAACAGTATTCGTTAACTATCATCGGGAAGGGAAGAAAGAGGGAAATTGCAACACGTGTAATAGCACGCGATAGGTTTCATTGATTGTTTGTTGCTTTATTCAATTCATTGTGTGAGGGCTGAGATACTTCCCGGGCTCCCAGGCCGAAGCAGGTGGTTTTATTAAGGGACCACTCCCCGAGCCTTTGACTTGGAGTCTAATCCGCAAGGCAGCGGAGCAGCGTCAGGAGCTGCATTCCCATGGTTTCCGGTGACCCATATGGGTTCATACGCCATTTGATCCGATTGGATACTGGAGCCCATATACCCCATGGTAACTGCTTTTAGTTTAACCGCTATCCAGACAACCTTCCTGACATGGTAGGACCTGCAGGGACAGAGTCCCAGTCAGTTTAGCATGTTGGGTCATTACGGTATTCAAGCCCGACCACCACGACAAGGTAGCAGTTATCGGCCTGGTCGAAGTATACTTATACTTAACTTGAAATATCACTTTCTTTAGTTAATTCTAGTAGTAGTTTCATTCTTTCTGAATATGTTAAATGATTGGCAACATTCGTCGTTGTTCATTTGATTAATCCTTTGTTTTTGCTTTTGTATCGGCTGACTAATTGATTTCAACATAGAACTTTGCAACGATGTGCAGCAGTTCGAGTTGCCACTCTTCACGCCTTTATGCTAAAAACTCAGCTAGGAATGATTTCCAAAAGATTTATGCCGAAGATTTCTTTCAAATTTGTTAATTTATAAATGTATTCATAAAAGTGAATGTGCAGTTAAAAGGTTTAATCGGTCAGAAACATATACCTGTGTAGCACCTTAGAATTAACACATCAACAAACAGATTAATAAGACATGAAGAAAATAAAAGACATTCAGCGAAGAAAATTTTCTTTATCGACGAAATCATCTTCAGAGGCTGTACAGTCGTATTTATACTTCGAAAAATGTTTAGTGATCTATTATTGAGTAAAAAGGGGTGACAATTGATATAATTAAGATCACTGAGGAAAGCCTTCTTTATGGCTGAGCTACGTATCAATTTCTGCAGCCGACAAATGATCAACCGATGTGTGAAGGATAAACTGCCGCTTTGGGCCACCTCAATGCGTGTTTATAAATTCACCTGCTCGTGTGGAGCTAGTTATATTGGCCGCCCGCACAAAGCGCACGCTTTCCAAACTCATCTTTGAACATTATCCAGCATGGTTCGCAAAGGGACAATGCAAGACAATTACCAGTTCAATTCTCGAGCATTTGGTGAACTCAGGCCACGTAGCTTCACCAGAGTCGTCTTTCAAGATCATCTACAAAGTGAAGCCAAATGGTAAAAAGGGCGTCAGGTTTCGGCTTTTGTGTATGGCAGAGGCGCTGGCAATTCATCAATACAACCCTGAACTCTGTATACAGAAAAAGTTTGTCCAGTCTCTTATTCTACCTTGGTCTTAACCTCTTCACTAATCGTTCCCTGTAAAAAATTTTGATTTTTTCTTTTGTTTTTAATTTTACTTTTCGTTTGCTTTTGCTTTAATAATTAATTCACTATTACCAATCGCATATGCTCCTTTTGTATATTTTCACACCCTCTTCACACTGTTAAACTGACACTCAAATACCTTTATTCTCACTCAAGAGCAATTTTAACCTTATCAAACTTCTATATTTGTTCCGTTGAGTACCATGTAATTTACAACTTTTAATTCTTTTCACTTCTAAAGCCACTTATAATTAATTATATCAATTATGTCACCCCCTATTACTCAATAATAGACCACTATACATCTTTCTAAGTATAAATACGACTACAGCCTTTGAAGATGATTTCGTCGATAAAGAAAATTTTCTTCGCTGAATCTGTCTTTTGATTTCTTCATGACTCAATGGGTATTTTCGGTGATTTAATAGGACATGCATCAGTTAAACTTGCGGTAGCTGATATAAACGTAAGGGTAATCACAATGTGATTTTGTTGTAAACTGGTCATTTTCAAAAAGCTCATTCGCGCATTAATTTGACAAAGCAGATATGCTTTCTAACTGTATTCAGAGGGCAGTAAGAATTGTTAATAACTACTTTAAGGTCTATACTGTTTGAAAATCATCAAATCACCTTGTGTAGCAACTATTCTAATGTAATGTAATTTGAAAAAAAAGTCTTATTATAACTATGATTCGTTCTTTGTGTTCGAAATGGAACATAGGACTTCAGCAGCAAATCTCTGTTGTACTCTATTTTTCCCCACTTTCCACTTGGTCCACTTGGTCACTATCGCTATAAACTTTCCTTTACTCTTCCCATAATCTCTTCTATGTCATCCTTGATTATAAAAATTGTTGCTTTACATTAGGCTTCTACTCGAAACGTCTGCCTTGCATGCGATTGTCCCTACTACTTATATCAATGCCCAACTCTTCTTCATTTCTTTCAGCCTATTTGGTAAGCCGTCTGTAGTTGGTTGATTCGTTGCCAGAGTTTGGTGTTGCCTATCCTTCCTGACCAGCCATCCGATCTTCAGTATCGGGTGAAGGCTTCTGTTGATAAAAGCCTAACGCGTAGTAATAGGCGTAAATAGTTCATACTGAAATTATTCAAATAGTCATACGAGAACAATGCAGTTCAACTCTTTAGAACAGAAATAGCGTAATTTAACATAATGGAGCTTTGGTACAGTTCAGCATGCTTTTAATCAATGCATGCATGGGAAATCAATGAAGGAGAATAGAACATACTCATATCAGCAGGTGTAGTGCAATTTGTAGTAAAATGAGAAAGAGGGCATTATGCAAGACGGTAACACTTAGACTGAAAACTCAGATGGATGTGAGGTATTTTGTAGTAATTATTTGTAATCGTAGTATTAGTATTTCGAGATGACCGAATTACACGAATCCAGCCAAAACACAGAGAGGGTGGAATTCAGGAATTTGTATTTAGCGGAATTATTATTCAATTCATATAAGAAATATTAACAATCAACAGTAAGTATTTAAACAGTACAGAGATATAAATTGTCAATCACCACATCCGCCACACGTCGAATGTCTCCTTGCGTATTTATAACGATGTCTCGGTTTGCTTGCAAGTAGATGCTACCTTCTAACTGATTCTGTGATATCATTTTCACCAGTATTATCTGGACTTATTTCTGAATTATCTACAAAATCGGGATTAGTAACGGAATCATTAATATTATAATTGGAAGGACCTACTTCATTTATTATCACTTGATCCAAGTGTCTGTTATGAACTGAATTATCTTCGATGTCTAATATCTTCACCATTCGATTTCCCATTCTTTGTGGTATGATACCAAGAGAAGGTCTATAATCATTCCCTCTGTAATAATGTACATCAGAAGTCGTGGACATCAGATGCTTTCTGAGAATTCGAGATTTGAATAGTTTTTCAGAACTTTCATGGGTACTTGTATGTTCTGCATTCAACAGACCCAGTCTATGCATATGCAACAATTCCTCCATTTTAATCAGTTGCTCTCTCATCTCATTCAGTTTTTCTCGTGTTTTCGACAGTTCGCATTGTAACTCGGCTACCTCATTTTGGGAAACAGTTGACGCTTGAGTTGCTGAACTTGTAGTGAAGGTTTTCATTGGATGAGATTGAGTATTTTGAAAAGTTGAAAGACACATTGACTCCATTTTACTAGACAGATTGGGAGAATTATGAGAATTCTGAGTAACATAAGTACTCGAACTTCTGCAAACAGTCTTGATGTGTCCAACTTTACCACATTTGTGACACTTCGCACCCCGAAAACGGCAAGTGCTTCGTAGATGTAACTTTCCACAGGAAAAACACGGTTTAATGTTTTTGATCTCTCGCTGCATTCTATTACCTGTGGACGACAGTTTGGATTTCTTTCCATGAACACTTGTATTTTCGACTTTGGACAGCATGACATCAGATACTGACGTAGTGGGAGCAGAGTATTCATTGTTGACATCTTCATATGTAATACATAAATCTTTAGCAGTTTGAAAGGTACAAGAAGGAATCTGAATTAACTCTTTCTCTAACTTAGGAATACTGATTCCAACAATTAGACGATTGCGTAGTTGAGTATGCAGCTGATCTCCAAAGTTACACTTTGAAGCTTGAATTTGAAGTTGAAGAATAAAGTCTCTTATCTTCTGCTTGGGAGCACGAACTAGTTTATGGAATTGAGCCCTCTCTCTGGTCTCACATGTAGTTACATGAAAGTGATTTATCAGAAGTTCACGAATCTTGACATATGACAGAGAAATAGGTTTATCTGGAAACGCCAGAGTCTTTACTAGGCTATGCATCTAGCCAAATAGCAGTAATGAAATGTGCTGGTATTTTGTCATCCCGAACATTCTTTGAAATGCACCACGCATCGAAGCATTCAAGGTAATCAGCAATCTCCCGCGGAGAACCATTTATAGGGAATTTTCCAAGGTTATTTAGTTCCATCCCGACGCCAATTTGTAGTAATTACTTGTAATCGTAGTATTAGTATTTCGTGATGACCGAATTACACGAATCCAACCAAAACACAGAGAGGGTGGAATTCAGGAATTTGTATTTAGCGGAATTATTATTCAATTCATATAAGAAATATTAACAATCAACAGTAAGTATTTAAACAGTACAGAGATAGAAATAGTCAATCACCACATATTTCCTCATTTCTTTCTCGAATTTGATTGGAAGTTGTATACAGCCTTCCTTTATATGCTATTCAAGATGTTTGTTTTGATAAGATTAATGAAATGAGCATTTTAAGTACTCGTTATCAGATAAAATACACTAGACAGAAGTAAACTATTACGACTTCGTATCAAACGTTGTTTTTGCAAATATTTTTCGAATTATTTTATCCCTTGGCATATTCCAAGTTATCTCTCCGTATATATATATATATATATATCTATATATATATATATATATATATATAAGCGATTTTCACAGTTTCTTTTATCACGACTTTTGGCTATAGATGGTTTGTTGTTGGGTGTGTTATTATCCGTGTTCTCTGCTTTAACATTAGCCACTACACTACCATAGTGCGAACGATAATAGTACGTAAGACGGATGATCGAACCATGACCGGTTCGATTGTATTGTTTTACCTATAAAGCCTTTTGTTCTTATAGAAGTTTTCTACCGTTCCATTGTTCAGTGTCTTCCACAGTGCGATGGCAACTGAAATCCAGTCTACTACTTTGCCCACTATTTATATCTCAATTAGGGTACAAAAATTTAGCGGTAAGTAGGTCTCTAGTTGTCTTACCAGTAGTTAGTTTTCATACCTGTGAGACGAAATCGTTTCACCTTCTTTCAGCATCTTCTAATGTCTCCCTGTCGTTGTTTAAGTAAAGGGATGTTATTGTAGTGGATGTTTCTCTAATTACATCGTATTACTCCTTTTGTTTTACATAATCGCCTGGTTAAAAAGGTCCTTTCATGCTTTACTTGCGATTTAATTTACGAAAAATGGGGGCAAATATGGTAACTTTCCCCACATTCCTTGCGTCCCGAGTTGGATGTAGGACTCCGAGGTTTTGAAGTTTCAGTAGTGGCAGTAATGTTACTAGGGGATGAGGTTTCTAGACTTACCCTTGGCCTTTCTTCCCCTGACATACTGTTGGGTTGATAAACTGGGCGATGTTAAAGAAGTACGTCAGCAGGGAATTGCATCCGGACCACATGCGTGGTTGGTAACATCATTCCACTCCACCACAGTGACACACAAATACAATACATTTTTTATGCCGAACAGACCAATGGTGTGATATGAATAATATACGATGAAAGACCAAGTCCGACCTTTCCTTTCAGATGAATTTCGCAGGGAGGGTTCATATATGATGTTAACTTAATGTAATCGGTAATCACCGTATAATCTATAAGACTAACAAATTTACATATTTCTGGCAATACCAATGACTTAACGTCATAACTATTTCATGTTTTCTAGAAGCTCTTGCTTCAGTCAGTATGACTGAGAAATACTTTGCTCAGGAAAACAAGTTATATCACTCAAACAGTGTTCATATTGCTTGCTGCTGCTTAATTTACTTATCGCGATACTACTACAAAGCAATTGGTTAATGACATAAAAGTGTCTTCTCTTATATGAGACTGCTATTTTTCCTACTACCTATTGCTTGATTAATAATTGTTTTCTAGTCAAGTGGTAAACGTGTGTGAATATTAAACGTAAATTACTTGTTTAAAATGTCACTAAGAATTGACTTTTTGCAGAATACATAAATATCTGCGCATGTGCACAACTAAAAAACTATTTTGATATTTGTACACTCATTTATTTTTTGTTCAGAATTCCTTATGTAGTCAATCACTTCGAGAACTTTCCAATCCCGGTGCAAGTGGTTCAATATTCTACATTAGTCAAGATGACGAATTCATCATTAAAACTGTACAACATAAAGAAGGGGAATTTTTACAGAAATTGTTACCGGAATATTTTATGAATCTTATGCAACATCCTCGTACTTTATTACCTAAATATTATGGTCTGTATTGTTATCAGGTGAGTAGTAAATATTTACTAATTAATTGACTTCTGGTTATTATTATTATTACTATTATATCCTTTAATTCCTAGAGGAACATAGGGCTTCAGCTGCCCATCTCCATTGCCTTCCCTTTTCTGCCAACTTTTTTACCCCACTCCAAGTCTGCCCACACATGCTTTCATCTCCTCTTCAATTGACCTCCTCCAAGTCACCCCACCCTCCCACTGACGACCAACTCGCCGCTTCCCTTTCGGCCTCGTTCCACTCGAGCAATGGCTTGTCTAGTGATGTCACTTGATGGTTTCATTTCTCAGAGTATGGCCAGCCAACCCATCACCATTTCTTACTGCCTATTTGTTTCACAATCGGTTCCTGCTGAGTTGGTTCTCTCATTACCAGAGATCCCACTATGTTGCTAATCTTTTCTGACCGGCCATCTGATCTTGAGTGGTATTGAGCGAAGACAACTGTTAATGAAGGTCTGTAGTTTGTCTGAGACGCTCTTTATGACGCGCTGGCCAAGTCCCTGATCCATCCG
The DNA here is from genome assembly GCA_944472135.2 of Trichobilharzia regenti. Lineage (NCBI taxonomy): Eukaryota > Metazoa > Platyhelminthes > Trematoda > Strigeidida > Schistosomatidae > Trichobilharzia > Trichobilharzia regenti. Next base: position 82,001,715 of record OX235262.1, on the reverse strand, counting down.
TATAGTAGCACTGACTGACTTCACATTGGAGTTAAAGATCCGGATGTTATTTTTGATGGTAAAGAGTGCTGTTGACCTCCACACAGACTTGAGATTAATGAAAGCTTGTCTTGCTTTCCTGATCCTCGCCGGTTTGATATCCTCGTCAGTTCCGTCTGCCTGTAGTTGAAACGATGCTTCCTAGGTAGATAGGTAAAGGAGGTTGTTTCTTTCAGGTTCCTCCCATTTATGCTGGCTGATCGTTGTCTGTTGTTGTTGTCGTTCTTGGTGTTGGGCAGGAATCTTCATCACCTCTGTTTTATCTATGTCCCCCTGAAGTCCTACCTTGTCTGGAAGCTTCTTCTGCGAGCTTGTTTCTTTTCACTTGCATATCTTCCAGTTTGTGGGAAATCAGACATATATACCACATCGGCGAAGTCCAGATCCTCGAAGTTGTTTTTTGTGTGAGTGCATTTTATGCCTGTTTCCTGGTTGCCCGGCCCGTTGTCTGTCGTATTATCCAATCTACTGGAATCAAGAAGATCAAGAAGTAGACAGCCAGCCTTTCCTCACTCCCGTCCTCACTTCGAAGGCTTCCGTAAGTTTCCCGTTGTGGATTACTTGACATGCAGCATTATCGCACAGCTAACTGCTGGATGAGATGTATAATTGTAGATGGGACCCCGTAGTAGCGAAGTAGTTGCCAAATCACCTCTCGATCGACGCTGTGCTGTCGAAGGCCTTTTCAAAGTCGATGAAGTTGAGATAGAAAGGTGACTGTCATTCCAAGCTTTGTTCAATGATGATCCGTTGTGTGGCTATTTGATCTGTTGTAGGTAGCTTCATGTATGCATGTCTTTAAACCAATCTGTTTCGTAGACACTAGTATCAACGAATAGCTGTTTAAATCTTAACGACGAATGTGAATCTTTCCTAAGCCACCCGTATTCATTTTGTTAGCATAGGGGAAACTTTTTAACACATCATTCTCAACAGTCACATCCCGGCTTGTAAGTTTTACCTTGAAAGCGGTGTAGTTGGAACTAAAGATGGTGGGTGGGGGGGGGGTTAGAGGTCAACTTGCTTGCACGAACAGTTATTTTACGCTACTCACATCACACTGTCTCAAAGGCTATTTCTCCTCAGGTTTTGTATTCTCATTGTCATCTTCAAGAGTCTTTCGCAGTCGGTGGTTAATGATAGTCTTTTTACAAAAAGAATGGAGTACCTAACACATTGTACACTTCATACCTTTAAATAAATAGAAGAAAAAGCTTGAAAATCAAATGAATTCTTATTTGATTATGGGATTTTATAGTCATTTCGTAATTTAAGTGGATTTTTGATATAAAGTAACTAGGCAGACATATTATACAGTTTCATTGAGAACAGTTATAAAAGATAATCAAATTGTGAGTGAACTGTTATCAATTTCACTTAAAGTCAGAAATAATAATTTTCCCATGATCAAGGTTTAAAAAAGATAAAACCATAAAATGAATTTGCCAAAATTTACTGCCGCCTGAGAAATGCTCATTTTTTTTGGAATGGTTACTGGACAGAAGATATATTTCATACATCTAGGTTACCGCTTCATTGTTTCACATGACGCCAAAGACCTTTCGTTAGACGTTCGAGTACTTACGTACTCACATTAGTCTGTCTTTATTGACATGATACATATAAACGTGATATCTAAGGTTGACAAATATCGATTACAGCGGAGTTATCTTAATTAGAACTACTTCCCTCCACCATTTTTTCATTGTGGATTAATATAGTACTTTATTTTAACAAGGTAGTAGTAATATACAATGTTACACAGCTGTTAAAACAGTTACACGAGCTCATACATTCCACCCACGCAATATCACATAACTTGTTCGTTAAGCACACCGATTAACTGAATTTTAAGCTATTTCACGAATATGTACGTAGTAATATCTTTTAGTAACACGGATACGAACATTGATGTTGCTTGAGAATATATTTGACAATTAGTGATCACTTGTTCCAGTTGAGGTTTGAGCAGTTGAATTTCACTTGATAAATATTGCTTATCTTTTAGTGCGTGGACGGACCTACTTTGGATTAGTAGGTTGTATAATATGCCCTTCGTATTTCAAAATTTATACTTTTCATGTATGTGGGTGTTATTCAAAGTACTGCGTATTCCACCATTGGATAGGTTACTGTTTCTCCTTCCTAGTGTGTTCTTTTGTCTGGAAAGTATGGGAAAGTGAGGATATTTCATCAATGTGGAATGAAGCCATTATCACTCTCATCTTTAAAAAGGACTGGCGTAACACACGCGACAACTATAGGGGCATCAGTCTGCTACCGGTTGCGTCTGAAATATTGACTGCTGTTTTGCCTCTCAGGCTGTGCAAAATGCATGAGGACTTGCGTGGTGGTGTAGAAGAGAAAAACTGGAGAAAAACTTGGAAATGTATACGATGTCGTCCTACTTTGCGACAGCATTCAGGCTGCCCAAATTGCACTTAATCAGTTGGGTATTAGTGTCTGTAAGTATGATATATGCTTTGTGCCGTCTAAGTGCAAAGTGCTGTTACAAGATTGGCAGGAGCCTATACCTGCATTCACTCTTGCGGGTGAACTGCTTGAAGTTGTCTATAACTTCGTGTATTTGGGAGGTTATGTGGGTGCTGGCAGGGGTGTGACGGACGAGATTCCTAACCGTATTATGAATACTGGGTTGGCATACGCCACTTTGAGTCACCTCTGGCGCCGTTGCGACGTCATCCTGGTTGTCAAAGGTCGGACCTACAGAGTTTCGGTGCTCGCAGTTTTGCTCTATGCCTGTGAAACCTGGCCTCCGAGGTGAGGATGTGCAGCGACTCTATGTATTCGACCATCGTTGTCTACGTAGAATTGCTTGCGTTCTATGGCATCATCGTGTGAGTAATTCTGAGATGAGTGTGTGTTTGGGCACTGGAGATCACCATTCACTGAATTTCGTCATTTGGAAGCATCGGCTTCGGTTGCTTGGATGTGTTACGAATGTCATCCCTGACTCCCTGATCGCGGTGTGAAAGATAGCTCGAATTGGTGGTTTGAAACGTTATCAGATGTGGCTATGAATCGTAATTAGTGGCGAACGTGTTGCAATTTCCTTCTTTCTTCCCTTTCTGGAAGTAATTCGACGAATGTTGTCTAGTCCTGTTAAATGTGTAGCCGCTTCCTTTCCAGATGAATTCCTCTATTCATTCTCCCCTTTTTCTTCTTCATATATTGTTGTTTTATTGAATGACGCATCTTCTTGGTGCCTAAATTGTACCATGTTCTGTGTTTTAAATCATTAATTTTAAATAATAATCATTTATGAAAATTTCTGATTATTGCTTTTTTGGTTATGCAAAAGTACAGACTTCACTTCTGATATATGAGGTGTTACGAGTCGATAGTTGTTTATTTCGAATTTTCCTAAGGTATGGCATTTCCAACTATTGAATCTTTGTGTTTAGCTTTTGTATTGGTAGAAATGTGACTCATTGGTTTAAGCACTCAATTTTTAGCCAGTAGCGCGGATGCTGTTCCGCCTACTTTAGTCCGCACAAGCGGGTAGTATCATCAGCTCTCACACAATAAGAGGGATTTAGCGTCTGAAACATGAAAAGATTGTTCCGGTCGCTGAGCTGTAACAGGATCAATAGCTTTTTTTGATTTGACACTAGTACCTAGTGTGATGCATCTAGTCCTCTGATTGGTGTAGACTGAATTATATCAGTCAGGTTGTAATGTGACCACCATCCTAGCTAGCTCGCCATCACGGTGCATATTGATTTGATGGTATTAGATGGTTGGAGGCAATCGGCCACAGGAAGCCTTGGACCTAGGTTTCGTGCTAGTTGCCACTCGTCAGCAAGGCGTATCTGCAACCTTGAAGGAACTCATGTCCCTCAGTGGTAACGTCTCTGACTGCAGCACTGGGTGACGCGGGTTCGAATCTCAGAAGGGACATGAGTTTCTTCAAGGTTGCAGATACACCTTACTGACGAGTGGCAACTAGCACGAAACCTAGGTCCAAGGTTTCCTGCCGATTGCCTCCAACCATCTAATATCATCAAAAGGTCAATGGCTTTTGTATCAGTCATTCTGCTTCATTTGTACTTATCCAGTTACATTAAATTTTAGTTTTTTCTTTAATCCTTTAAAATCCTTATTTAATATTTTCCGCTGGTTAGGTAGGTTTAACAAATGTAACAGTGTATTATTAGCTCATTATTTTTATTACCCTGTTTCTACTCAACTGCTTCTTACAAATCAGACACTACAAAATGCATGTATTAAGGGAAAGGTTTGATCATTTTTTTGTCAAGATCACAAGAAGAATTATTGATAAGCATCATAGGTAGAATAAGTTAGAAATGAAGTGAGCAGTTGATTTGTGTTAAAATACCGGCTATTTATAGGATGATTAGATGTAATCCACTATACTGACGTACTGTTTCTAAGTTAACCCTGATTCCTAACCACATTTTGAACTACTCGTATCTTGACAAGAACATCTATCCTTTAGTTCCTAGAGGGAACATAGGGCTTTAGACGCACGTCTCCATTGCGTCCGGTTCTCCGCCAACGTTTTCACCTGACTCCCTGTCTGCCAACATGCTTGCATCTTCTCTTCGCACGATCTCCTCCTCCATGTCACCTTCGAACGACCAACTCTCCGCTTCCCATTAGGGTTCCACTCGAGAGAGAGCCTGGCATGTGATGTCACTTGATGGTTTGGTCGTCCTATAAATCATCGGTCTTTTTAACACTTAATAATTTAAGTATTCACATCATTCCTAACTTATTCTATCTTTAGTCCTTATCAATAACTCTTTGTGATCTTGATAATGGAATGTTCAAATATGTTTTTTTGGAATACATGTATTCTGTGTTGCTTCTGTTGTAAGCAGTCGAGAAAAATCTGGACAATTGAAACAGAATGAGACGATATTATGCCACTACATTTGTGGTTCTTCCTTTTTTTTTACATTTTCACACTTTTATGTAGTTATTACAACTTTTTTGAGTGTATATTCAGTAATCTCAATTAAAATAATAATTCTATTATATTTATAAATTATAAAAAAATGTAGTCAGGACATAAAAATATTCGTTTCGTGGTAATGAATAATCTTCTACCATCTTCCGTACGTATTCATGAGAAATATGATTTAAAAGGATCAACTTATGGTCGTCAAGCAAGCGATGCTGAACGTGCTAAAAGCTCACCAACTCTAAAGGATCTTGATTTCTTGTAAGTGTACTTTCAATTCTGTTATGTTTTTGGTGTTATTGTCATTTGTTAGGTGGAATTCGTGCATAAAAACTCTATTCATGTTGAATTTCGATAGTATTCCAACTTCTTTCGAATCACTTTTCACTTTCTTCTCTTGCTTTGTGTGCTACATGGGGAGTGGCAGCTCGAACTGAACTGTTGCACATCAGTGCGAAATTCTACGTTGAAACCAATCAGTCCGTTCTCTAACGTGGTGTTTCCTAGTGTATTTTAATGAAAAAAAAATAGCACGACAAAGTCTAAAACAGCAAATATTTCAATTGAAGTTATGAAAAAGGACACCAGGCAAACAGTTTCGAAATTCTGCAGTCACGAATTTTGTCTACCTGACCATCATAATTTATTCACTCTCTTTAGGGCATCTCAAAATATGTCACTGCATTTAGAAGATAATAGTTACTCGTAAACTTATCATTAGAGATGTGGCATATTGCCTACGATAGTCAGTTTTCAGCCAATGGGTGACGGTTTGAGTGTTCCTCCACACACTTTGTGACGTGTGCTACTAATAAGATTTATCGGTGGTGTATATATATGTATAAAGACGTGTTCACCGCTATAAACACTTCAAATAACAGGGAGATAGATTTGACGTCAGAGAAAGTGAATGATACAGCGTTGCGGAGATAAATGGAAGACATGAAAGGAACACAGAGAAACACAATATGAAGGAAGTCCAGAAGTAACACAACACGGAAGATTTGTACTGCGCGTGCGTTGATGATAAAGTGTACATAATTTCGCCACATAGAGATACAAAATTGCAGATAAATATTCCTTTATCAAGTCTTTCGTCTTCCACCGTTTCAACTTCAGCGCAGACAATTGGATACTATCAGCAGCATTCAAACGACAAGTTATGGCGCATAGCCTGGTACAGGAAAAATCTGTCTATTCGATGTAATTGAGGTAAACAAACAGACTTATCGTGACACGATTGTGACCACCATTCTGCCTGTCTGTCTGTTTTCGACATAGAACTTTGCACATATGTGTGGGAAGTTCAAGTCGCCACACTCCCTCCTTGTAGCACACAAAGCAAGAGAAGAAATGCATACTAGAGACAGTAAACAGAGGAGTGAGACAAAGGACGAGTAATAACGAAGAACAAAACAGTTTCATTGGAGATCATAAGTCACAAGGAGTGGATGCATCTGCGCTAGCTATCACTGAGAACGATTTTTAGCCATGTCACCAATTGTTCCCAACCATTGGTTTTTACCGTCCCGGGGACCCCAACCAGGAAGCCAGTCTACACCTTCCTACGTGGCTTAGACTAACTGTGTGGATTTCATTGACTGGTGCCAAGTTTTTGTTTGACCGCCGCTAGCTTTTTTCCAGCCTGACCCTATATCCGCCAACATTTCTCGTCGAGGAAGGCGATGACTGGATATGTATGCGTAACACATGTCCTAACCATCTCAGTCTTTGTAACTTTACAGCCTCGTCGATTGATTTCCCCTGCTTACCTAGAACTTGACGCCTAACCTCAATATTGCTCACCTTATTATGCCACTTCACACGGGAAATAGAGCGCAGGCACCTATGATCAAAGACAGCTAGTCTTTTCATGTCTTCCACTCTCAGTGGCCAGGTCTCACAGCTATCATTAACTCAAGTTTGAGCTTCATTACAGCTTCGTCTTAATATCCGGCTTTAGCCCATACTTTTTGATAGATTTTCTTGATCATGCAATTGGTACTAGTATTTCTGATTTATAGAAAGATCAGCATAACAGTAGGCCTCAGTATAATTTAGGTTTAGGAATCATTTGATAGGAAGGCATAGACTTCAGTTTTGTGCTTATTGAGAATCTAGTCAGGTATATATATATATATATATATATTTCCCTTTTCCGTTACCTTTGTCATTCACATTGTGTTGCCTACTTCTGATCACAATGTCTTAGATATGATGATTTTCTGTGTGATGCAGATAACTAGTGTCGATTGATGATTGACTGTCAATAATTGGTGGTCACGTGTTTATAAATGTAACTCCATCCATCCATCCGCGTATCTAGATGGCTTTTAAAATAATAAGTCTGGTTTATTGCTGTTGACGTGATTCTCTAAACGGTTACTAAGAGACATGCATCATTCAACAATAAATATTTATCATGATAAGGAGTGTTTTTATCACCAGGGAGAACATTATATGTATGCATCCTGTTCAGTTGTAATAGGACAATTAAAGTGTTACATCAAATAAGGCGATAATAATCAGACAAAATTTAGAAATAATGAATGGACCCTTATCCTAATTCATAATTTTCATGATGTTTTTGTATGGAATATGTGACTGCAGGTAAAATTTGAAGGTAGATCTGATTAAGTCGTAATTTGTTTAGTCAAACCTTTCGTGGATAGTCACAATGAGGCGTCAAACACTAAACTATATAGTACCAGAAGTTACATTCATTTACCAGAAAGGGAGTTTTTTTTAAACACTGTGTCCTGATGTTATTAAATGTGGGAATTGTAACTATATTAATTGTTTTCAAGCCACTAAACCTGGCATAGAAGTGTAATTGAATGCTGGAAATTAATTTGTTTCATTGCTTATTTTAATTGTGGTAATTTTTGTTGTTGTTATTGAATGCTTCCTGTGTTGTCCACGCCTAGCTGTGTACATTTGTTATCACTCATGTCTTCTTTCAGAGAAAATCATCCTGACGGCATATGGTTGGAAGCAGAGACTTACGATGCTCTATTAAAAACAATTGAGAGGGATTGCCTTGTAAGTTGTTGGTTTGTATCACGGTCTGTTTGTTTTTGCTTTCCTTATGGTTAAAAATATATTGTTATGTTAGTGTTCCGACTTCATCAAAGTTTGATATTGGTCTTTGTATGAAGTAGTGACAGACCTTCCGGTTACAAGGCGACCTCGTAGACCAGTGGGGTACAGCGGAGCGTGACCAATATAACACATTTTTTACACTACTATTTTTGTGGGATGAACATGGTGAGCCAATAGCATTGCTGAAAGCTACATATCATTTCAAAATAGCTAATAGAATTTTGAATTTTCAGATAGTGTAACTTTTTTTTTAACGCACTATTTGTTGGTCAGAATAAATACCACTTATTATATGAATAAGCAGTCATCGATAATTGTATTCTTGTTGTACATTGTGCTTAATATTCTTTTAATCGTTTAAAAGTCATGTGTTATTCTATCGTATGATTTCCTTCAGCTGAGATTGTGAATTATCATGCTGAAGATATGAAATCAAATCATTTGGTGGTTTTCAATCTTTAAGTCATAGTCTCGTTTGATGTTTTGTAGTGACGTATTTTTTATATTGCTTTGTGAAATGTGCAAATCTAAAGGTGCTCGTTGAAATGTATTATATATCGTGTTATGTATATTACGGCTAGAGGTTCAGTGAACGAATTTTCCTTATCATTTCTGCGCGTAAACTTTATTGGTAGTTACTGCAGTCTAAAGTATGTAGTAGATACTTATGCTGTGTGTGTGGATGATTGTACTTTGATTCAATAGTAATGCGCGAATCGTCCACAGCCATGTAGTTGCTACATAGAAAAATTTACCTGGGTAAAGATTATCCTATTATCATTCTCTTGGGTTCTGAGTGGAACATACTGGCTTCAGCAACACACCGCTATTTTACTCTATTCTCTGCTGTTTTATTTTTAGTTAGCTCCATGATACTTCATGGGTTTTCATTTCCTCTTCAATCGGTTTCCTCCATTTAACTGTCGAACGCCTAATTCGTTTTTTTTCTCATTCATGTTCTACTAGAAGGCTTCTCTGGTGACGTCACTCAATGGTCTTCCCGGCGTATGTCCACTCTATCTTCATTTGCTTTCTGCATATTTGTTGAGCGATTGGTTCTTGGCTGGTTCGTTGCTAGGGTTCCTTGTTGCTTATAGTTTTAACCATCTGATCTATGGTATCAAGCGACGGTAGCTGTTAACAAAAGTCTTCAATAAGCTGTTGGAAATGGTTTTGGTGACGTGCTAAGTCTCTTAACCACACGGAAGCACTGACTTGTCATTAGTGTTGAAGATCTGGATCTTCTTCCTCTTCTTTGTGCTGAGTGTGGCAGATTTCCACACTGATTTCAGGGAAGTGAAGGTCTGTCTTGATTTCCCGACCCCAAATTTCACAAAAAGCATTTCTTCAACGTATTTATAAATTCGTATACTGCACAATGTATCACATGTTAATGGTTATCTTGATAGCTGAGGATGATCAGTTAATCACGTGTTTGTTCTTGCAGGTGGCGACGATAAGCGTCTCCTATAAATTTGAGGGTTATTGGCACTACTGGTTTGTCTAGTCCTTACCAGACCGAGCATGATTCTAACCTTCAACCAACTGATCAGAAGTTGACTACCTCTGAACTGCTGAACTACTCGTGTCTTTTATTTATTGGGGTCATGTCCACGTGTATGGACTTAAAATTCACATCTCTTGTGTGTGAGGGTTAGTAACAGCACCCAACTGATGATACCTTGGTAGATAGAGCGTGGTTTGCACTCGTGATCAGTGGTTAAATTCGAGCGACTAGACCAATAGGCCACGTCTTCAATTGTTATTTTTTATTTATTTATTTATTCATCAAACTGACCTTCTGATTGTTTTTGTATTTTTGTTTACTTTTACAGGTGCTTAAATCTTTCCGAATTATGGACTACTCATTGTTGTTAGGTATACATAATTTGGATAAGGCCAAACGTGAACGGGTTAGTGTTTATTGTTTGAAATTTTTAAAAAAATATATTTTTTGAAAAGTAATATTTACCATATTGGTTGGTATTCACTCTTTTTTGAATCTCAGAACTCTCCCGCTATATGTCCTCTGGGATTTCCCTACCTGATGAGAAGAAAGCGAAAAGATTGACCGGAACTTTTATATTCATTTCTTCGAATTTTGAACATTGTAATGAGATGTCTCTGCCTTACAGTATGATATAAGGAGAAGCGATTCAAACCGTTAAACCTTTCTTCATCTGATAAATTGATCACATCAAAAATCGAATGTGTTGCCTTTCTTTGAGCCTTGTGTAGAATGTATGAGTCTCCCTAAAGGCAAGGTTTAGCAATCTAGATGCGATTTCCCAGTTTTCATCTCATGAGATATGTACGTAAAAAGCCGAACACATCACTAGAGACTGTAGGAAACACTGAGTATTGTCCATTATAGTCTAAATTGAAGAAAGACTATACCTTATTACGTAGGATGTTAAAGGTTGTCAGCAGGGTAAGCAGTTTACCACTTAGCCAGCTTGTTAACATTCTGGTGGACAGGCACATGGACTCATGTGAAAAATGGGCGAAGTCCATTTTATCTGACTCACAACACCCTCTACACTCACAACTCTCCCCATGTATCTCTTCAGGGAAAACAAGAAGTCTATATAGGAAACTACATGCCCGCACTAGTAAGTACAAAAACTCATCCATACCCTACCTAGCCCGTGTTCTGTGTGATAAAGAATGCATCAGGCATGAAACCTTTAACTTATTAAATAGTCACTAGAACCAATGGATCTTGTCTTTCCAACTCACATCATTTATGGGTACAACGTTTTCTCTCTTTTCCATTCTCTCTACCTTTTTTGTCTTTATTTTTGTTAAGTGCTGTTTTGCTTTTCTCTTCCTTGCAAACTCTAGTTAAAACCTTCTTGTTGTTCTTTTACACTCTGTATATCTCGACCATTTTGCTATCGCTTACGCCAGTAAATATGCTAGTAGTATCTACTTTTGTAACACCTTCAAACATTTCAATTTTGGCTTTGCTACCGACATACTAATATGTTGTTGAGATAATCTTTAATCTATGTAGAACTTTATTTATTGTTAATGTAAAAACTGGATGCAATATTGTAGTAAAATGCTGAGAATTCCATTCTGTATCACAAGTACTGATTTGGAATAAAGCTTATATATAATAATAATAATAATAATAATTTTAGATCTGCTACCGTGCGACAGTGTGTCCCGTAGATTTTGGTGATGACTTACCATGAAATGACACCCTAGATCCAAATAAATCTGAACTGATGGGAGTGTTATTCCCTCTATGTCATATTAGCTGTTGCTCACTTACCCAATTTGCATAGCATCTCACTTCACTACGTTGATTGGGGGGGGGGATCCATTCTTTGTACCAAATTAACAGTTTGTCGGAATGTCTTTACCAACGTCAACTTGTCGTTATCACTCTTAAACACTAAACACACTTTTTTTATTACCAAAACGCGAGAAACATGGGAATGCTTTGTACAGCTTAACACTATAAATAAGTTAAATTTTTTGGATAAATTGCTTATTTCTATATGATAGTCAAACAGTCTCCTCTACTTTGACGTACAAAATGACTAGGGCGCATATGTTTTATAAAGTATCAGGATTTCATCATGAGCTGACATTAGTTAGAGAACCATTGAAAACCTGGGAGTACTGGACAGCTGTTTCGTCCTAGTTTGGGATTCTTCATCAGTACGCACCCACACTACGGGGTTTGAACCCAGGACCTTCTGGTTACAAGGCGAGCCAGCTCATGTACCATTAAGCCACTGGGACCCGATTCAATGGCCCACGAATTCTAACTTCTGCCAATTCACGATATAGCGCGACCACTAGCCAATGTCTTCGGCGAGTATTTGTCCTCACACCTGACCCATTGGATCGGGTCCCAGTGGCTTAATGGTATATGAGCTGGCTCGCCTTGTAACCAGAAGGTCCTGGGTTCAAACCCCGCAGTGTGGGTGCGTACTGATGAAGAATCCCAAACTAGGACGAAACAGCTGTCCAGTACTCCCAGGTTTTCAATGGTTCTCTAACTAATGTCAGCTCATGATGAAATCCTGAAACCAATCAAATCCCTACAAACTAACACTTTTATAAAGTATTTCTGATCGTTGTTATTCATTTAGTGATTCATATACACAACACAGGTAGACCACACATTGTCTTAATTGATCGCACAAATTCAACCGTATCCGTATTTTTTTATCGTCATCTTTAGAATATCTGATGTTATATTGTAACAACAGAAGACAAGGGCCAGGCAACAGATAGTTTTATTATGAAAATCAACACGTATTTATGCATATTTCACATACATTATTATAGCTTATGCAAGTAGACGAGCGCAGTCATCTGATTGGTTGTTTATCAGAAGTTAGGCAGACAAACGCAGGCTTCTGATTGGTTGTTTCGGGATTCCTCGACAAATAGAGTTCTCTATCTGCGAATCATATTTTGCCACGTTAACTTTGCTGTGATTGGTTGTTGAATCAGCCTTGCTCATATTTTCTCACGGCCTGCTCTCACCACAATATGTATTCATTCTTTTGCTTATTCCTCCCCCCATTGACTTTCACAATGATAATTTATGGTAGAATAGAGTGGTGGAGTGCAGATGATATGATCTAGGTAGTCAGATTCTACTTTGCTTTCACCTGTTTTTTTTTACTGTATTAGTGTAGTATGTCTCTGTTTTCTACGATTGATTATTGAATTTTTTTCCCTTTAATTACTTCGATATTATTATCCAATTGGTTAGATGTGATCTTTGTTAAAGCTGGCATATCATTTACTCTTTTTGTAACTATTCATCTTTTACTGGTCTCACACACAGCAGATAATACTCAGTTGAAATGATTAACAGATAGTTTGCAATTAATAGTGTTCTCTGAGCTGGTTGGTTTAGTTGCGTAACTGTCGTCGTCTTTCTGGACGACATCTTCAGCGCGGTATTTAGGATAAACAACTTATTTGAAGACATCAAATTCACAAGAGAAGAAGAATTAGATAACAATATCCCATTTTTAAATGTCTTAATCAGGAGAACCAACACAGGAAATTTAGAAACACAAGTATATAGAAAATCAACGCACACAGATCAAATACTCAACTAGGGTAAGAATAATCCAATTACTTAAAAAAGAAACTGTGTGCAGACAGACATTGTTTAAAAGAATTCAAATATACTGTAGCACTCCAGGGTTGAAAAGAATGGAAGAAAAATACTTACAAACGGTCTTCAAGAAGAATGGTTATCCACAAAATTTCATCAAAAAGTGTTTAAAGTCGAATCAAAACACCAACAAAGAACCATCATCAAAGACCAAAAAGAAATTCATCCTACCATACATCAGAAATATCGCTGAAATAACGGCTAGAATAATGAAACCGTTTGATATAGATGTAGCACACAAGCCAGCCAGTCAAATCGCTTAATTCGATATTATGCAAACCGAAAGATCCATTCAACAGAAAAAAAGATAAAATTAATACCATTTACAAAATAAATTGCATGTATGAACTGTAACAAGCATTACATCGGTCAACAAAGTGGGCGTCCCCTTCGAATTAGAATCCAGTAACACAAATCAGCCGTGAAAAGAAATGATATAAATTCTTTAGTATCAATGCATACAGACAATTATGGACATCAGTTTGATTGGGATAATGTCGAAATCTTAGACAGAGGAAACACCAAAAGTGCAGTCAGGGAATTCCTAGAAGCCTGGTACTCAAACGAAAATGCAATTAACAAACACGTTAATATGGGCGAAATATATCAACTAATAAAAAGTAAATCAGGTGACCAGAAATTTTAAAATCCAAGTCAATAAAAATTATCAATAGAGATGTAAAGATGGTTAACTGGAGACGCAATTCTATCACTCAGGGAAAAAATTTAAGTCAGTTCACTTAATGCTAAAATTTGCGCTGAAGATTTTGTCTATTAGGAGGGGGGCGACGAAAGCTCCGCAACTAGACCAACCAGCTCAGAGAACACTATTGATTGCAAATCATCCACCTGAGTTACAAATCTTCTCTATTAACAGATAGTATATGATCTACTCATAGCCTCTTCATTCGTTTCACTACATCATCGGTGTACGTGTAATCGTAAAAACAGTTATTTCTGACTGTAGTCTTCTACACGAGCCTTATATATATTGTTCGAACATTGAAATACAATATGGGGTCATTTCAAGAAAGATGGGCAAAGTTAAACTTTCGACACCACTAACAACCAATCAGCAAACGACCTCGAACGGACCAATCACATTATAGAGGCATATATGATGAATGGAAATGTATATTTACAGAAAAAAGCATAAAATAGATAATAAAAAAGGTTACATGGGATATCTTTCTCAAACATGTGAGAGAAAAATCTCCCAGTTTAGCATGGGACTGTCAATGGAGAAGTTACACCATATCCTGTACATATATTCATCCAAATAACTATAAATGAGATCCTTTTGAGATACATTTATTGCCGTTATCCTATTTTCCAACCTGCCCCAAAATCCTTCATTAGAATTTGTATGTGTCCTCGTAACGGGATCCACAAAATCACTTGAATGGTTGTCTCTATGATGAATATATCCCAGAGATGACAGCGAATTGTAGCCTTTCCGTGTGTATAATTGACCCCCGCTTAACAATTCTGGTAACAGTAGGTATAAGAGTAGTTGCTTTTCTATCTGCTATCCTTAGGGAGAGAAGCGACCTAACGAAAAAAGTTCCTACGATATAATAAAATTATCAGCATACACTCTCTAGTGTTAGTAGGCTTCAAACATATAGCACAATGATGAACAAATCAATCAGTTGATTTGGTGTAGCTTTTTAAAGTCATGATACCACCACACAATCAAATTCGTCCTTTCCGGAGCAACTGAAATCCAGGAAATACTGGGAAACACTAACCTCCTCGAATTGTAACAACAGCCTTGTAAGGTCACGCATTAGAAATGAATCAAGCGCTATACAACATTGAACTGCGTTCATGAACCTCATTGGATAATTCGGCTTCGTTCGTAAATCTCATTGGATAATTCACTGATTGGTAGTTAGTGGTGTCGAAAGTTTAACTTCGCCGAAAGATGAATGGAATTTCCATTCTTTCTTGCTAGTAATTCCTCAGGACTATATTGTCTAGTCTATTTTAGTTTAAGAGAATCTTTCAAAGCACGTTTAACATAATCGTCTACATAGTCTTGGTTTGGATAGACTCAGCGACAGCGATGTGTCTCCTCCTACTTGACTTTTCCTAAATGTGAATATACATCTGTTTTCTGGGGAATTCAGTCTCCGGTTGTTGGTATGAAGTGATTCGATTGGTGGTTCCCAATTTAGGTTTCGTCATGATCTAACATCACTTTGATGAGAACCATGGAAACCCAGCTTTGACCTAGTTGGGGACTCCTCAGCATTAATGGTGGTGGGCATCCGATTTCATAACCTTTTGTTGACGAGGCAATCGCTTCACTAAAAATCAAAATCGGCTGCTTAAAAATTCTCTCGTTTAGTCATACCATCAGAAATAAGTTGTGTGCCTATAGGGTTTTTAGGTTTGCGTTCCAAATAGTTATTTAAAAAAAAATATTTTCTTATCTCAGTAAAGATGGATAATCTTAACTAAAAAAGACACTGAATATCTACGCAGTAATTATAGATTAGTTTGTCTGAGAATATCCTTATACTTTCACGCTGGTTCGATCACTTTTTGATGCTTTCAGTAGCTTCATAAAATATAACTTATGTTCTCCCGGCATATGAGACGACGCTAATCATCTGTTATCACACTAGTATCTTCAACTCTAAATGGTCGAAAAAAAATTTGCTTCCTATGTCTTTCGGTGATGAATGATGCAATATATCACTTTTTTTTCTCCTTCCTCTGTGTTCTGAGTGGATCACACAGGGCTTCACACTTGAATCCTTAAAATTTGACTAACTGTGGTATTGTTTTAACGGAGTGATGTGGCTAACCTTACCCCACTTCTTCTGATTACGGCTTGATTCCACAGCGTATTTTTGGTACAAGTATGGAATTTTCAGCATGGATGTCGGTAGCCCAAATTTAGCAGGCCGACCATAGATATCAGGTGTGCGTGCGTCGGCAGGAGATTGAACCTCAGACCATGTGCATGGTCGGCGAGAGTCCCAACCACTGTGCTACCGATGCTATCGTACTATCGGCGATTAACTTGGTAAGGTCTAGGAGTGCATCGGCTGGAAGTCGAACACCGGACCTCGTAGTGGGGGGGGGAGGTAGGCTAGCATTCTAATACTGAAAAACGGACGTACTAGTCATATTGTATTGCGAATGAAAAATTCAGTGGTTGGATCTTCACACTTTTTTATTTTACCATATTTTACAAGCTACCAGTGTTTGGAAGGCGATATTTTCTGTTTGCCTCATTATTATATATATATATATATATTTCATGTGTGATGTGTTAATAGACTGAGTGCATATCCTTCGCATTTTGCTTTTTTTCATCATCTTATAACTGTCTCACTGAATAAATAAAATTTGGTCAATTTAATTCTTCTCCATCATTATCTTCTTCTTTAGAGATTTTCCATTTATTTTTGTTTATTTTATCTATTTAATCTTCTCTCCCTTGATTTTTCACTTTTCTTTAACATTTGATTGGCTAAATAGGTCGTCTTTATCGATCTCACAAGAGGTAAAAAAGTAGTCCTCCTCAAGTGATATATATATATATATGTACATATATTTAGCAATTATTTCTATTAAAACCAAAGGAAATGAAAACAATCCAATTCTCATAAACTACAAGTTAAATAATAAAGATGTGTACTTGAAGACTTAGCAAAAGCCAATTTGTAACATTCTCTCTACCCCATTGCCTTCAGCCAACGTGTTTAGATTAATGCTTGAGAGTGTGAATTGAATTAAGCTTGTAAAATACAGCCTTCACCTTCACTGATTTTCTAAATGTGTGTCACATCAAATTAAGTGATAGTTTATTGGGTAGGATCTAATCAGCACACGTACAAGTAGGGTGTTAGCTTTTTTTTGATTTATTTTAACACAAATGTGATGCTAATGGGAGAATGTTTTTTTTTTATCAAAGGCATATCATGTGATATAATAATCTGGAGTTGTCGTGTTTAGACCTATTTACTGTACCCAAATAAGGTGTATGTCATGTTATGCTTATTTTTCTTCTTTTACTTCACTTTTTCTTGAAGCATTTTTCTACAGTTATCATTCTCCAGCTGACAAGTCCCAAATAGGACGAAATGCGCATCCTGGATTCCACTGCTAGCCACCATCCACCAGTTGTATACCAGTTATCATTCTCATTCATCCACTCACTCACTAATGAAGTGAAATTTGATTATTGTGTTTTTAAAAAAAAATTAAACTGGTTCCTATAGTTTGGTTTGTAAGGGTTAGTTATGTTTTACGAGCTGATAACAGATTGATATCAGTTAGAGAACCATTGAAAATCAGGGAGTACTGGACAGCTGCTGTTTCATCCTAGTCTGGGAATCATCGGAAGTGCGCACCCACTGGGATTCGAACCCAGGACCTTCCGGTTACAAGGCAAGCTCGTTGGGGTCGCGCTAAATCGCGAATTGGTAGAAGTTAGAATTCATGAGCCATTGAATCGGGTCCCAGTGGCTGAATGGTATACGAGCTTGCCTTGTAACCGGAAGGTCCTGGGTTCGAATCCCAGTGGGCGCGTACTTCCGATGATTCCCAAACTAGAATGAAACGGTAGCTGTCCAGTACTCCCAGGTTTTCAATGGTTCTCTAACTGATATCAATCCGTGATCAACTCGTATAAACTGGTTTTGTTTAAATTGTATGCCTGTATTATATTTTTTGTGTCGCCTAGTCTGAATTCGATCCTCTTCGTCATCAATGTTGGTTAGTTTCTTTTTGATGAATCCCGAGAAAGTTGAATGTCTTGTTTGAGGGATTAACTTTTACTCCTTTGGTCAATCCTTCGATTGGCTTTTATTATTTTCAGTCTAACCAAGTGGAATCCCCATCCATATATGTTGAATTTTCGGCTTTTATTTATTTATTTTTTTGATGTTGGCTTTAAAAAGCAGTAGAAGTCACGAATCCATCGAAATGTTAAAAAAAAGATTTTGTTTGGCGGTTGATTTCTTTTTGACTTAACTATTTAAAAATACATTATCTAGACATGTCATGTGCTTTTTTGATAAAAAAAAATAATAAGGGAATGACAATATATCTAATTGCAATTAGTATTACGCTTTTAGTAGTCTCGAATTTTCCAAATAAAATGAGTTCTTTTTGCGTGTTGCCTAACTGTCATCCCTTTGATTAGGTACAGTTTCATGTAAGAAGAGATTAATGAAAAGTTGGTTCAATATTCCTGTGGTATAAATAATGTTTTTTTAAGAGCGCATACCTTACCTCTAGTTATTATTGCTACCAAATCGCGTCATCTTGGGGGAGAATAAAAGATGCATGGGATGCAGATCTTCACCGGCTCGGAACAAGCTGGATTCAGGAAAGAGACAAATCGTATGCTGATCAAATTGCAACTCTACGCATCAACGTCACGGAACAAAGCATAGAATGGCAATCAAACCTCTACCCCTTAACTTCATTGTCTTTGAAAAAGCCTTTGACAACGTTGAAGGAGAAGTAATTTGGAAACTAATTCAACACTATGGCTTGCAGCACCGCAAGTCTTTATCAACCTCATTCAACGGCTGGCTATATGACAATACTACCACTTGTCAGTTGATTCACAATGGAAAACTCAGCCAGGTGTTCGAAGTGAATAGAGGAGTAAGACAGGCTGGCTGCCTATTATCACCGATGATATTCTTAATTGTAGTGGACTGGAGTATGCGTCAGACCGTGAGGAGCGAGGAGATAGCAATACGTTGGACGAGCGATAAGGAGACTCTAGAAGATTTGGATTTCGCAGATGATGTATATCTGATGTCACACAAACTCGAAAACTTAGAGGCAACATCAACAAACTGTGCGAAGAGGCAGCAAAGACAGGACTGCAGATGAACATATAGAAGACGGAGGTGATGAAGATAACCACTGAACAGCAACAAAAACAACAACAAACAGCACCAGTCACCATCAACGGGGGAGATTTGACAGAGGTCACCTCCTTCACTTATCTAGGAAGCATCGTTTCAACTACAGGCACTTGGCACGGATGAGGTTGTCAAAGCCAGCCAGAATCGGAAATGCAAGATACGCCTTCATCAACCTGAAACCAGTTTGGAAATCTTCTGCACTCCATAGCATAAAGAGCAAGATTCGGACTTTTAACACATGTCAAGTCGGCCCTTCCATACGGGTCAGAAACTTGGACTGCGTGTCAAGAAAAGAATTTCCAACAGGTTACAGACTTTCAAAAACAGCTGCCTTCGCCGGTTCCATAGTGAAGGATTATTAACAAGAAACTCTAGCTGGAAACAAACCAATCAAGAGCCGATCGCTCAACAAATATGTAGGAGAAATGGAAATGGATCGGGCATACATTGAGGAAGTCGTCGAATGACAACGCGCACCAAGCCATCGCTCGAGTGGAATCTAAATGGGAAGCGACGAGTGGGTCGCCAATGCGAGGGTGACATGGAGGAGATCGTATGAGGAAGAGATGAGAGCTTGGGCAATCGTGAATCCAGCTGAAGAGGATGGTGGAAAATAGAACAAAATGAAGATGTGTCGCTGAAGCTCTATGTTCCACTCGGAACCCAAAGGAACAATAAAATAATAATAAAATACCGATTTCATATTTTTCCCTAAATGGGAAGGTATGCAGTTCAATTGTAAAGTGGTCTAACTTTTGCAGTTGATGAATGCTAGAAGGAATTGTGTTTCCTTTAATGTGATTATCAATACAATGAAATTAAAAGAAGTGTTAGTCCACTTCTTATTTGTCAGTAATTGTGTATGGATTGATATTCTCATTGGCTGTTGACATGTTGATTAGTTGTCTTTTTGGGTAAAGAGGCCTCAGTGCTTGATCATGAACTGACTTCAATTAGGGAACAATTGAAAACCAGGTAGTAATGAACAGTTCTTATGTCCTAGTTTCTAACTTTTCATCTGTACGCATCCATAACTCTATGAGAAATTGAACCCGCAACTTTTAGGTAATAAGGTGAACTCGTTGATGATTCAACTATACGCGCAGTTATTGGTTCAATCCCTGTGGCTGCTGCATAATCAAATCCCAGCAAACCAGCACTTGAATAGCTCAGTGTACTAATCCATGACTCTGAAGGTGTATTTCAGTGATAAGTTTGTTATAATACACTGGTTGATAAATGGCAATCAAGACTTGTTATTTTAATGATAAGTTTATCGAAGATTATCTACAAGTGCTGATCATTCATGGCTATTAGCATGTAAAACTACTCATATGAGACTATGCAGGTGAATTT
The DNA here is from genome assembly GCA_944472135.2 of Trichobilharzia regenti. NCBI lineage: Eukaryota > Metazoa > Platyhelminthes > Trematoda > Strigeidida > Schistosomatidae > Trichobilharzia > Trichobilharzia regenti. The sequence goes on along the minus strand of OX235262.1, from coordinate 81,981,212 downwards.
TACAGGCTAAAGTATCTATCACCTGTAGTTGTGACTAATCGACGACTTCATACTAAAAATAAATCTATATATACTACAATACCGTGACATATTTCAAGTCTATTCTAAATTATACCGAAAAATGAAGCATGCTTAATATTCAGTTGTTTGAATTAAAGCTCAAAAGAAAGATAAAGATCATGTATCGATTCACGATTGGTATATTTGTATATCTGTTGCTACATTTAGTTTGACTGATATATATATATATATATATATATATATATTTATGCACTTGCTTTCTTTTCTTCGTTTTTACTAGCTTGCTCAAAAACACGCTTCGGAAAAAAATAACACTGGTAATCAGTATGGTAAGTGATTATTGCTCTATGTACAACAATTCACTTCGCTATATATTACTTACCGTATTTATTCATTTGTTATAATTTGTAACTCATGCAACTATGTAGGATAATCTGTAGAAGAAGACTTAACTTTACCAAATAATTTTGATTGTATTTAATGGCAGTTGAAGTTGTATAGTTTGTTGTATTTCTTCAGATTGTTAGTTCACAAGCCTCTATCCGTTATCTTGCGCCTAATACTTCCAATCATCGTCTTAAAAGGTGTCGTATTTTTCGACTACTTGATTTTATTAGTCGAGGTCGAATGACTGTCCACTTTATTTTAGATAGGGGCCACAGCTAGTGGGCTTATGCATCATGCCTAACAAAGTAGCGCTGGAAATGACGCCTAAACTGATGTTGGAGACGACGACCATTGTTCTCAACATGCTGAGAATCAGCGGTGGGTGGCTCAATCTGTTTCGAAACTACGCAGGTGTATTTGTGTCAGTTTTCTCCCTGATGACATAAAAAGCTGTTGGCGGCGAAGCACCTACGCCCCCCAACTAGATCAAGACACTGAGTTCCTGTCTAAGCAAGAAACAGCGAAACGGGTATTTGAGATCGACAACAAGATTCCTCTGGAGGAAGTCTGGCACAGTATACAGTTGGCTGTGGATACAGCTGTAAAGGCTGTTATTGACCTTAAACCGAAAGGTAGTAATGCTAGTGGATTTCCACCACTGCATCCGAAATGATTAACGCGAGAACACTGATTCTGGCGAGTTCCGAATATGATGGGGAGCGAAAGCTACTCAAACCCAAACTAACAGGAAGTCTCTGTGACGACGGTGAATAGTGGTGGGCGACAAAAGCGAAAGAGATGGAAAAGGCATCGGCGATAGGTAACACCAGACAACTATTTAGATTTGTCAGGGGAACAGGTGGTAAAAGGCAAATGATAAGTGAAACAATATCTGAGAAAAGTAGCACCATAATTAGCTCCCAGGGTAGACGATTGGAACGCTGGAAAGAACACTGTGAGGAGCAGTTTAATTAGCCTAGAGCCACGCTCAACCTGTCGAACATCCAATACCTCCCTGAATGGGATATAGACACAGGTCCTCCTTCCTTAACTGAGGTTACTAAAGCTGTCACTGATCTGAAACAAGGCAAAGCAGCGGGACCTGATGGAATGACTCCAGAGGTATTTAAGTACGATGGAGACAGTTTACTGTCTGCATTAACTGAGGTACTAGGCAGCGTCTGGGAATCAGAAGAAGTCCCATCGGGTTGGTGTAAGTCACTGATTATCCCGATATACAAGAAGGGAGACAAGTCTTCGTGTGATAATCACAGAGGGATTAGCTTGACTAATATAGTATCTAAAGTCCTAGGCTCAATAATCATGCGTAGACTAAGTGGTGCTCGGGAAGCACAAACACGAGAGAGCCAGACAGGCTTTAGACCAGGAGGAGGGTGTATTGATCATATCTTCACCCTCCGACAGATTCTAGAACATAGGCATTCCTACCGGCGTCCAACAGTCATTATATTTCTTGACTAAAGGCATCATTCGATTCTGTCGACCGGGAGGTACTCTCGTGATGTTTGGCTGTGAAAGAAACGCCGAGAATATACATTGCAGTGATCAAAGCACTCTACTCGAACTCATGCTGCCAGGTGAGAGCCTACAGGGAGGGGGGAAGAGTTGTCATCTGAAGTGGTGACGACTAGTGGTGTCCGTCAGGGATGTCCATTATCCCCAATTCTATTCCATTTCATCATAGATGTGTTAATGGACTTAACCCTAACTGACTTCAGTGACTCAGGGATTGACTTGTTACCATCAAGAAATAGCAGTCTCGTTGACTTAGAATATGCAGATGATATAGTCCTGCTCCTAGGTGAAGACGCTAACAAAGTGCGGAGTCTTCTAAATATCTTGAGCAGAAATCTTCGAATGTGTGGCATACGATTCGCACGTACTGTCAAATGTAAGATGATGATGCTACACCGCTGGACTACTTCTATACCTAGCTTGGTGATAGGGACTGAAGTGGGGTTGGCCACTTCACTTATTTGAGAAGTTGCGTCAGCCCCAGCAGGCTGATTTTTGACGTAATCTCGGTACGAATAAGAAAGCTTGTGTGACATTTGTCAACCAACTTTCACCATCTCTAGCGTAGACCTGAAATTCGGCTATCGGTCAAGGGACGTGTGTACCGCTCTGCAGTTTTCCCCATCTTCTTTTTTAGGTGTGAAACATGGCTTTTGAGAATGGATGACATGAAAAGGCTAGTTTGTTTTGATTGTAGGTGTTTGCGTTCCACTCCCAGTGTTAGGTAGTATAATAGGGTAATGTTAAGGTTAGGCATCAAGTGTTAGGTAAGAAGGGAAGTTTAGTCGATCAGGGAACGAGGATAAATCCATTGAGGTGGCTGGGGGATGTGTTACTCATGCTTAGTCATCTCCTTCCTCAACGGGAAATGTTAGCTGACATAGGGTCAGGATGGAAAAGAGCTAGCAGCGGTCAAACCAAAACATGGCTCCAGTCAATGAAATGCGCGACAGTCAGTTTAAGCCACGTAGGGAGGTGTATATTGACTTCCTCTTTGGAGTCCTCGGGATGATAAAAACCCATGAAAGCTGGAGACAATTGGTGATATAGTTCGAAATCGTTCTCAACTGCGCAGACACATTCACCTTTTGTGGTTTATATTACCCAATAAAATTCTATTGTATTTCTGTATTACTATTCTTTTTGCTGCATATATCTGATTATTATCTCTCTTTACTCTCTTCTGTTGCTCTTGTGCTACATGAAGTGTGCCAACTGGAGCTGCTGCACATATTTGCAGAGCTGTATGTGAATAATTAAACAGTTGGACCGCTTAATCGTGCGTAATAAGCAATAGTAGGCGCAAGTAAAACATTAAATCCATATTTAGCGTCAGTCAGTTCATCGCATTCAGCCTTACAGTAGTACAATGGGATGCGACAAATGTGACTGTAAATGATTAATTTCTTAGACTAGAAGAAATGATTGATATGTCAAACTGTGTCTGTTCACTCACTGTGAAATGCTTTCAGAAGTTACTGTTCAGTAAATACTCCAGACATCTTGAAAGTTCTTTCTTAAAAACATAGAAAGGCGTGGAATTACAAATACAAAAATAGTTTTTGGTGATTTAATAGTTATCTTTGATATGACTATGGAAAGTAGATTACTTTTTAAAACCATTAGTTATACTGATTTACAAATTACCATGGAAGTAGTCTTGATTTCCTTCCGCATTTAAGTTGAAGTAAATAAATGTTTGCCTGTTACACTCAGATTTTGTACGTCGGTGGTATAGCGGTTAACACGCTCGCCGACCAGGGGGTTTGATCCCTGGTCAACGCACTCCTTCACCTCTCTGAGCCAGAAATAATGCTGGTAAAGAGGAAAGGTTGGGCATGAGGCTAGCAACCACATCCTCTAAAATAAAGCACTACTACAGAAACCTCAAGCCATTAGCTTGGAGCCCTATATTCCGCTGGGAACGTGAAGGGAAAAAAGCTCAGATTTTAAGCGAATCAAATTGGACAGAAATTAAATGTATTACATAACGTCATAATATAATTATATATATCCAAACCAAGTTCACTTTTAACGGTTTGAAAAAATTTGGGCATTGGGTATATGATATTCATTATAATAGAGGTTTTTTGTATTTCCCAATGAATGAAAAACCTCTATTATAATGAATGTCATAATATAATGTTTCTTTCTATATTGTTATCTTCAATTCCCATTTAAATAATATCAGGTGGAGATGATTCAGAGCTATCACCAAGTCCACCTTCTGGCTTAAAGTCTAACGGATTAATTTCTCATGGTAAAAACAAAACTAATGGCAATTCCACGTACATGTCTTCACCATCGAATGGTGGAAACAGTCCATCGTCACCAAATATTCCTTCTAATATCCCTAGTCGTCGAGCTCATTTCACACCGGGTGCTGATGGTGAGAATATTCAAGTGAAGTCTACAAATGATGAGGAGAAATCAGTGTTCCAACGAAATGCGCCAAAGTCTCATTCTCAAAAACGCGTGGTCGCTTATTGCACTGCTATGGAGTCAATAAAGGCGAGTTCTGAACCTGTTGAATTAGAATCCGAAGAACGTGAACTTATACCGTAAGTCACGTGTTATCTACGATTGATTTGTAACCTTTCAGTGTAAATTGTTGCATGTTTGTTTTGAAAAAACAAATAAGTATCCAGAATTATCAGAAAATAATTCTGTATAAGTGGGGAATACAAGAGATTATTTATCTTATTTTTTAAAGTCCCAAGTATCTTACTTAATATATGACTTCTCTTTCTGTAAACTGCAAACACCTATTCAACTTCATTTTTAATTAAGTGAAAATATTAGGACTCTAATAGTATAAAAGAGGGAATCTAATTCCACACTACAAAACTCTCATTAAGTACTAATCTGTCTATGAAACTCCTAACGTGATATGGTATCACATGTACTTTCGTTTGCTTATAACTCAAAATCAGTCATTGCAACTGGTGATCAGAGATATGGAAAATAAGTGTGAAATGTTTGTGACTTTGGGGGGAGATTAACTGGAGATGAAGAATGTAACTGTATACATATACGATTTCTTGGGTTGTTAGGGACGGTATGGTATATTCTGCTATATTGCCTTATCGGAGCGCTCTTGGACACAATGATAATAATAATAGCAAATGGTCGACCTATAATTTACAAAATATGTTTTTTTTATTTTGTTGTTAATCATAAAGTATTTGTGTTCGGTCTATTTCGGTACTGTGTTAAACAATTTAGATTTATTTGATAGTTGTACGAAGCGTTCTGCTCTATAATGGAAAAACTAAGTTTGTTATCCGTCATGCAGAGAAAGCAATCCGATTATATTTTCTGTTTATTGTGGTGCTACTTATAAGTAATTGAGTGGTTTCTATAACATTTAGTCGGGAGTATTGACTTTTCTCTAGTTGGTGGTGCTATTTCTCACTCTCAAAAAGATATTTCTTATATTAATACTTTCACTATCGTCTTTTAGTCTTTCTAATAGTGTAAACTGTTATTTTAATTTAGATAAAGCAATAAGAAGACGCAATTTGTCTGGGTCATGTAATTTATTTGCGCAACAGATTTCGAACAATCTGATAAAACACAGACTTGTCATAGGAATATATATATGAAATTAATAAACAGTTAATAGGTGGGAAAATAGACTTATGTTAAGTTGAAAGTACATACTGAAGGTCAAAATAACAATGAAGACCACTAAACGAAATAACAAACGTAATAGTACACCTGCCCTGACTGGTATCAAAACAAAGTTTACCAAGGAAGGTTTAGTGTTATGATGAATTGTTGTTTTGAACGCATACAGGTGGTTTAAACTTTCTAATTGCTATGGCTTCCACAAACTTTAGGATACTCCCCAAACACGTTTTATGGAGGGATAGGTTTAAAAGGTGTGTTAACGTCAATTTTGTGTCCTTTCTGTATAATATGTTTCGGAATAGAGGAGCTAGGTCTCCTGTTCTCATCATTAATGGGTTCTGAAGGTTCTGTTGTTTGGTTTAGTTGTCTTCATTGTTAATCTGACCTTCAGTATGTACTTTCAACTTGACCTAATTCTATTATCCTACCCCTTAACTGTTTATCAATTTCATATATATTCCTGTGACAAGTCTGTGTGTGATCAGATTTTTCGAAATGTGTTGCGCAAATACAACATTACACGACTCAGAAAAATTGCGTCTTATTGCCATGTCTAAATTCATACAGGGAAGTAATTGTTTTAAATGTTATTTTAGTATTCTTTTATGATTGACAAACATTTAAAGCCTTTGTAATTCTGTGAATTTTATTTACTAAATGGTGTTATATTTTCGTGTTATATATATCGTATATAAATACTAAGTACTAATGTATTCATGATGATTTCATAGACATTTTGGTGGAATCATTGAAATGCTGAAGCCCATATACTGTGCAAAACTGTTACCTCCGAACTTTTTGAACATATTTTCGGCAGTTTTCTAGAGACAACTTCAATAATTTTTTTGATGTGGCTTATTGATTTAAGTACTTGACTCTGGGATCCATCTTCACTGACTACTTCATCTTGTGCAAAATACTAGTCTCTTTTTGTAATCTTTTATAGAGTAGATAAATATTCAGCGTGCAGTAAAATACTATTGTTACTTAATATTATAAGGTTTTTGAAGCAGAAGAATAACTTTAGTTGTAACAAGATCTAAAATATCAATGATCTCAAACGACCGCTTTTTATTCATTGGATGAGATGTGGTGCTAACTAGAGCTAAAAATATTTCTTGACATTAGCATGTGAAGCTACATCGATTGATGTGGTTACGACACGTGCTACGCATGCCCAGCTATGACTTTCATCGTAGAGCAATGTGAGCTGACATAAAATTAGTTTGGAAAAGATTTAGGGGTAATCCAACAACCATAACTTGGCACCAATCCAAGACAGTTGGTTTAAACCCTTTAGAGATGCTTGGACTGTCTGGCTGACTGGGACCCAAGAAATGCTAAGAACCAAGGGTGTGAAACTGTTGATGGTATGGCTCAAAATCATTCTGAATCGTGCAGATGCACTCACTCTTCATTATCTCTCCTATCCGTTAAACCCTGATATTTTTCCGCGTTAATTTTCCTCATCATCATCAGGGTTCTTTTGAATCTCTTTTATCTAGCTGTTTGTGCTAATATAGAGTATGGCGGTTTGAACAGATACATTTCTGTGCCAAGTTTTACGCTGCAACTCTGTCAGTCTAGCAGACCTTAATGCAGGGAAAATTTTAAGATCATTAATAGAATTCTTAGAGTGAGATTGATCTTTGAAAGATAATCCACTTGAACTATTATAATTGTCATTTGTGCTTCAATAGGAACACTAGTAACTTATTTTCTTCTATTGGACACTAGTAACTAGTGTGGTTTGTCTAATCCTTTCTTTGGTGCACCTTTGGGGACTGATAGAATTCAGTCTGCACCAAAGAAAGGACTAGATACACCACACTAATTACTAGTGTCCAATCAAAGTATCCACTACAGTTCTACAGGAGGTCCAATCGCGAACCCGAATAGCTCAGTGCTAATGTCTCTGACTGCAGCACTGGATGGATGATGCGGGTTCGAATCTCAGAAGGGACATGAGTTCCTCCAAAGTTGCAGATACGCCTTGCTGACTGGTGAGTGCCAACTAGTACGAAACCTAGATCCAAAGCTTCCTGTGGCCAATTGCCTCCAACCATCTAATATCATCAAACTTCTTTTCTACTGTCTGCATTTTTCGTCATTCTCTTATTGTATTGTGGTATCAAGTTTCTCAGCTTTTCGAGTTTGTTTAACTTTTTTTCAATTACGAGTATGTTTTGATACATTTTCAGTCATGGGCCAGTGTTCTTTGCATGCTTTATGACTTCGTCTCTCTGGTTTCATAATAACAATGTATTAATTTCTGTCTCAGCAGGCATAAATATATTATTATCATAATTATGTAACAAAAGAAGTAATAAAGCCCACAGTATACACCATTGACGTTCGAAATTCTCTGCTCGACATTTTAATCTTCATGTGGTAATGTATCTTGGTCTGATTTTTTAAATTTATTGAATAGTCTTAATTGACAAAATGTGATAATGAAATTCTCGCCATTTTCCTTTTTTTATCATGACAGATGGTTCGAATTTTTTATTGACACTAGTGGAAATTATCACTATGAATATGTGTCTTTGTATAGGGTTGAAAAGTACGAGGAATTGGCTGTCTTCCCCTGAAACCTTTTCAGAAAAACCTTTATCCCGGGGAAAGATGTGTGAAATGTCTGTGTTTTTGCAGCACTTTTTTTTCAACTTTAACATTTTGCATTTCTGCGTTAAACTCCCTTTTATACAGATCTGTATTTTTTTTACATTTTTCATTGAATATGTCATTTCTTTCCCCCATGTCAATCTAACTTTCAGATCTGGAGGCATTCCTGCGCGTGATACTAATGGTGATCGCTTGCTACTGTACATTGGTATTATTGACATTCTACAAAGCTATCGTATTCTTAAGAAAATGGAGCATGGATTTAAATCACTTGTTGTTGATGGAGTAAGATAGTTTTTTGTTGTTTGTTTTGTTTTGATGTTATAAATTCTGTCACTTACGAATAAGGTGTATTTTCTTGCGAAATTATGTTTAGGCACACGGAACGAGGAGAAGTCGTTGTATACTATACTGCTAGAATTCTTGCTTATCTCTTTTTTTCCTTCACGTTCCCAGTGGAACATAGGGCTTCAAGCTAGTGGCTTGAAGTTTCTATAGCAGTGTCTAACTTTGCAGGATGGAATTGCTAGCCTCATGCCTAACCTTTCCTCTTTACCAGCATTATTTCTGGCTTAGCGAGGTAAAGGAGAGCGTCCAGTGGCTGGGGATCGAACCTCGGACCATGTGCGTGGTCGGTGAGCGTGCTAGCCGCTATGCCACCAACGCCTTGCTTATCTAAAAGCTGAGAATTTCCCTATGTAACCAAGGTTTTAATAAAATCCATTTTGAAGTAGTTAGTTCGATTTACCATCTAAAATCTCTAGTCCTGATAGATGAATTAGATTTCTTTCTTGTAGCGTAAAATCCATCAGAATTCAGTTAATTACTGAAATCACTGAAACCAGTGCAAAAGCTCTACTTCTTATGGCACCTATTTGTTTGATAATATTTCTTTATTTTTTGTTCTCCAGTGTTTTTGTTTCATGTTTTCATGGTCTATTACTACTATTGCTAAGCTGTTTATTCATCAAAAGATATGGATGACTTTCGCTAATCAGCACTCGCCGAACTTTGAAACAACTTTCTCCTGAAGTTACGTGACTCTCTTCGGTTAATTATGATTAAGCAGAGGTGCATAAGTGCACCACCCCACTTATCGCCTTTATTTGAATCATGTGTTACATATACTGTTTGAACTGCTTTGATGATATCCTCCCCTACGTCAGTCCAGTTGCAGTCAATTTTCTAGATGGAAATAGCCAACAATTGGCACAAGTTTGATGAACGTCCTTTTGCATCATTCGTAGTCGTAAATTAGTTCATATTATTAGAGACTGGCGGTAATCGAAGCTGAATGATATAATACCACTGTTGTAAATATATTAACAGTGTTCATTCGCCCTAGTTGCTCCTTGCTTTTAAATCTTTTATGACTAACAATCAAGAATATTTTCCATTCCTTGCCTTCTAACAAGTAGTTGAGGTCGCTAGTCTGATGTCCAATGTTCGCTCTTTTACTGACTTATTATCGCCTAGTAAGCTAGACGAGATTTAGGAATGCATTGTCTGGTAATCGAATCCCGACTGGCTGCGCGTGTGTGTGTGGTGAGCCACTTACGCTTCTGATTTCTACACTTTTACACAAGTATAGTACTTTGCTTGCGTCTGTAGCACAGGGGTAGAATGCTCGCCAACCACACATGTGGTTCTGGGCTCAATCCACGGCCGACGCACTTCCAAACCTCGCTAAGCCAGTAATAAGACTGGTAAGAAGGAAGGTTGGGCATGAGACTAACAACACTATCCTGTAAAAATAAACATCACTGCTACTGAAGCCACCATAGCTCTACTTGGAACCCTTTGTTCCACTGTGAACGTAAATGAATAAAATAACAATATAATAAAATAGTGTTTCGCTTACAAAAATACCTTAATATGGGCTGAATAATATTGTTTTTTTTAAAAAATATGATATATATTACAAGTTAATTGGTGGATGGTGACTAGCAGTGGAATCCAGGATGTGCATTTAGTCCTGTTTGGGACTCGTCATCTGGATGTACCTGCACTCCACAGTGAGTGATAATGTTCCCACCGAGGCTTGAACCAAGTGCTTAGAGTTCCGAACGCCAAAGCGTGTTATCCACTAGACCACTTTGGCCTAAAGATCCACGTCTTGTGCAACGATATGCAGGTACATCCAGATGACGAGTTCGAAACAGGACTGAATGAGCATCCTGGATTCCACTGCTAGTCACAATCCACCAATTAACTTCTGATTACACGCCCAACGGACATCTCCATCTGAGACCGAGCACTTCGGTTCAATCAATCGACTGGAAAATTAAATGATATATATATATATATATATATATATATATATATATATATATATTACATTTAATCTAATGTTTTAAATCATTTCTGTTTCGAATTGGAGTAGGCTATTATGTTACCTTTTTTGTCCTTTTGTGATTTTATTTATCTTAACATTTTCACTTTAGAAAACCATTTCAGTCACTCATCCATTGTATTATGCTCAACGGTTTCAAGAATTCCTCGGTCGTACGGTATTTAAGCGTATACAGTCGCGTAAGTGGATTGATTTTGCATTTATTTTTCCCTGTCTTTGGAAAAAATAAGCAACTTACCTAACACATTTATGTTTGTCTGTCGGGTGACTGTATTTGTTAAGGAATTTTTTGCTTTCTTTCTTTCTTTCTTTCTGAAATCATTTTCATCAGTCATCAATATAATTAGATTGTCTTTTGTGGTTAACGCTGAAGGCTTTAAACAATTAGGCCATTGTGTTGTTGTATCGATCGATCTATCGATGGACGGCTTATTGTTAACTGTATATTCAACTTCACCTTAAGAGTTTAATATTTACATTGACGACGTTTGATGCCATCTCATAATAATTTATTTTACTGCATGCATTATCTATCTATCAGTAGTAATTGTCATTTAGTGGTGGTCTTTAGAGAATTGGATTAAACGCCTAAAACTCTAATGAAAATGATTGTATTGGAAATTATGTCTATTTAACTGCGTAAACCCTAAGCTGATTTTATCCTATTGTACTGAATTATTATTATTATTATTATATCCTTTCATTCCTAGAAGAACATAGGGCTTCAGCTGCGCGTCTCCATTTCGTTCGGTTCTCTGCCAACTTTTTCACCCCACTCCAAGTCTGCCCACACATGCTTTCATCGCCTCTTCACATCACCTCCTCCAAGTCACCCTTGCACTGACGACTAACTCGCCGCTTCCCTTTCGGGTTGCACTCGAGCAACGGCTTGTCTAGTGATGTCACTTGATGGTTTCCTCAGAGTATGGCCAGCCAACCCATCACCATTTCTTCCTGCATATTTGTTTCACAATCGGTTCCTACTGTGTTGGTTCGCTCATTGCCATAGATCCCACTATGTTGCTGATCTTTTCTGGGCAGCCATCTGATCTTGAGTGGTATTGAGCGAAGACAACTGTTAATGAAGGTCTGTAGTTTGTTTGACATGCTCTTTATGACGCGCTGGCCAAGTCTCTGATCCGTATAGTAAGTAGCAGTGACTGACTTCACATTGGAGTTGAAGATCCGGATGTTATTTTTGATATTGAGTGCTGTTGACCTCCATACAGACTTGAGAGTAATGAAAGCTTGTCTTGCTTTTCTGATCCTGGCTTTGATATCCTCGTCAGTTCCGTCGGCCTGTAGGAGAAACGATGCTTCCTGGGTAGGTAAAGGAGGTTGTTTCTTTCAGGTTCCTCCCATTTATGGTGGCTGATTGTTGTCTGTTGTTGTTGTTATGGCTGTTGGTGTTGCTGTTGGTCAGGAATCTTCATCACCTCTGTTTTATCTATGTTCACCTGAAGTCCTACCTTGTCTGGATGCTTCTTCTGCCAGCTTGTTGCTTTTCACTTGCATATCTTCCAGTTTGTGGGAAATCAGACACATATCATCGGCGAAATCCAGATCCTCGAAGTTGTTTTTTGTGTGAGTTCATTTTATGCCTGTTTCCTCGTGTCCAGTTGTCTCTCTCATTTTCCAATCTACTGCAATCAGGATGATCATTGGCGATAGTAGACAGCCTTGCCTCACTCCTGTCCCCACTTCGAAGTATTCTGTAAGTTTCCCGTTGTGGATTACTTGTCATGCAGCATTATCGCACAACTAACTGTTGGATAAGATGTATAATTGTCGGTGTGTTATCTATTCACGAGCACATCTAGCTAAATAAACTATAAATATTATCTACTTCTTCGAAATATACCTTGATTCGATTGTTAATGATACATCTAAGATCTATATTTGGTTGTTTTTCTTACACTGTCGATTACCGCTGGAATAATCATTAGTTATGTAAATATAGTAGGACTAGTTTATTCATCCCTCTCCCTCTCTCTTTGTTGGTCGTAGTTTTTTATTCATGAACTTCTCCTCTGTTCCTTCCTCCTCAAAACAGTACGAATCGAAATAGATGATTGTTTTATGATAAAGTCCTAAATCCTTACACTTTTAATAGATTTCGTGTTTCACTTGTATTTAGTATGCGTCACATGTAGTGTACATTTCTGCCCATTTGACTAATATATCATATTAGTGTTGTTTGAAAGCCGCAGTGTTTGTTTATCGTGTGACCGAATGAGGTTTGAATCCACCCAATTATCGCTTCAAACTGCTTAAAGAAGTGTAGTCTGCCTTGTTTGCATTAGTAGGTGTCCTTAGTTGTTTATGTTTTGTTTTGCATTCTGTTGTTTGTCTCTTGAGCATATATCACTTAATTGTGAATAGCTTGGTATCATTAAGTGATATTAAGTTGTTACATTTATAAAGTATCTACTAAAAGAGTGGAATGTAATCACGATAGTCCGTGTAAACTTACGATTTATTTTTCTCCAATAAGTGGTGATTTCGCTTGTCACAACATCGTCCTGTAGCCAGCCACTTTATTTATTTAATAAACGCAGAAAAAACTTGGTTCAATATGGCACCAAGAAAGATGCGTCCCAGTAATTTCATTTATTGTGTGTGAGGACTGAGATACTTCCCGATCACCCAGACTGAAGCAGGTTGTTTTATTAAGGGACCATCCCCCGAGCCTTTGACTTGGAGTCTAATCCACAAGGCAGTGGAGCAGCGTCAGGAGCTGCATTCCCATGGTTTCCGGTGACCCATATGGGTTCATACGCCATTCGATCCGATTGGATACTGGAGCCCATTTAACCCATGGTAACTGCTTTTAGTCTAACCGCTATCCAAACGACTTTCCTCACATGGTAGGACCTGCGGGACATGAGTACCAGTCAGTTTAGCTTGTTGGGTTACTGCGGTATTCAAGTCCGATCACCACGGCAAGGTAGCAGTTGTCGACTAGCTGTAGTGAGCATCAGGTTAATTATCAAGACCCAGTTTGTAGGGACTATTTTAATACTCTGACCACACATTGATGTCAGTTAGAGGACCACTGAAAACCAAGGCGAAGTGGTGACCTGTGGGCTCTACCCGGTCGGGCGTGAGGACAAGTACTTGCCGATGGCATTGGCTGGTGCCAGTTGCGCTAAAATCACGAATAGGTAGAAGTTAGGATTCATGGGCTTGCCATTGAGTTGGGTCCTAGTAGCTGCATAATCTACGAGATTGACTTGTAACGGAAAGCTCCTGCGTTGTAGTCCAATAGGTGTGTATTGTCGACTGGTCCCAAACTAAGGTAAAATGGCTCTCCAGCACTTGGTGGTTTTCACTGGTTCTCTAACTGATATCTGTCTGTGGCGAAACTTGATATTAAATTTGCAGCTTTTGGGAAATATGTACCACAGTTGTCAGATAAACATTATTATTATTATTCAATCATTGCTTAATTATAAGGAACTGTTATTTACTGTCTGTCACAGCTAGCTACGATAAATGCCCCTTAATGAAGCTAATTGATGCGGGTTCACGCTTTTATCCAAGGATGGTGAATCCCTTGTTCGTACACTTTGAAGTAACTAATGTCATCCGTCCAGTCTTTCGTTTGTTACAGGCTAAATTCAATCAGTCACGTTTGCAATGTGGCCACCATCCTGAGTAGTTCGCCATTACGGTGCACTTTGAATTGGTGTGTTAGGTGGTTTGAAGCGATTGTCTGGGAGCCTTAGACGTAGGTTTCGTGCTTGTTTGGCACTCAGCAGTCAGGAAGGCGTATCTGCAATGTTGGAGGAACTCATGTCCTTTCTGAGATTCGAACTAGAGTTACACAGTGCTGCAGTCAGAGACTTTACTACTGATAGAATTCAATATGCACTAAAAAAAGCACTGGACACATGACATTGGTTGCTAACTAGTATTCAATCAAAGTAATAAAGTGCTACAGGAGGTCAATAGCGAATAGCTGGCGACTGCTAACAAGCATGAAACCTAGGTCAAAGACCACCTGCTGATTGCCTCAAACCATCGGAGAGTGAATCCCTTAGAGATATAATAGGAAGAAATTCAGAAGCCTTTCCTCTGGTAATTTTATATGTGGTTATACTTTATGTACACAATAGTATTAACACTTCATCTCTTTTTCTTTCCGTTATTATTATAGTTATTACATGCAAATAACTGCCAAATACTAAAATTAGGATTATATTTACTACTGATTGGTTTATATCAGTAGTTGCATACCATTCACATCAACCAGCAGCACCTGATAACTAGATCGAAGTGACCTAAACACCAGATGACCGTTTTGTTCGTTGGCGACTGAGCTCATTAGCGGGGTACCTGGTTTGAATCAGTTCAGGGAAGTGAATCAGTTGAACTGAATTCTGCTGTTTACGGCACTTCAATCTGGCTAGCAAACACGGTATGCAACTCCTCGTACATCAGTCAGAAGTAACTAGGATCCATGCGTTTATGCTTGCTTTCCTAATAAACATTTACGCTACTAAGCAGATCACTTCACTCTTGTGTTATCTGAATGCGACTATCAGCGTATTAAGCGCATTGATACCAAAATTCCATAAAAGTTCTCACACAGCTTGAAGAATTACTAAAAATTAGTCTTAATTCTTTGTTGTGTCTAAATTTAAAAGTGTTGTATTTCTACGAGCTCATGTGTGGTTTATTTCCAGGTATTCAACTCTTGCCACAGACATTCCGGCTTTTGGACAATTCATTCTAAGTGAATCACAACGTTTTCCACTTGAGCTATAAATCTGCTCTGTCACAACTTGAATGAATGCTCAGGCTTAAAAATTATTTTTATCAGGCTCTTTGTGTATATTTTGAAGTCTATAGTGCGTCGGCGGTTAGCGGTGGAATGCTCACCAACCATGCACACGATCCGGGGTTCAAATCCTGGCTGACTCACTCCTTAACCTCATCTAGCCGGTAGTAAATATTCCTTTTCATACACATACTAACAAACATTTAAACAGTCATTGTACCATTGTCATTATATGACTGACCTGTTTTGTCCACATTGTTTTTAAGTATCTATTTGTATGGTTATTCATCACACTCAACTATTTCATTATTACTGTGCTTTCTGCATAAGTTACTTAAAACAGACACCTACACTTGTCTATCAATGTGTGGGAATTTTTTTAATTTTCACAATTATTTTTACTGATATGTAGCTTGAAATGATCTTCAAAAAAACGCCATTCGAAACAATTTGTAATTTTCTGTTGTACAGCAAGCAAATGTTTACTTTCAATAGCGCTAATTTAAGCATATATATATTGGCGTGGTGTGTGAATCAGTCTGTTATTTTTATCGTTATATTACCAAAATTAGCTTCTTCTTCTTATATATGCAAACAAATTCATTTGATGATTCCAAGTCATTCCAAGTCATATTATTGTTGTC
The DNA here is from genome assembly GCA_944472135.2 of Trichobilharzia regenti. Taxonomy (NCBI): domain Eukaryota; kingdom Metazoa; phylum Platyhelminthes; class Trematoda; order Strigeidida; family Schistosomatidae; genus Trichobilharzia; species Trichobilharzia regenti. The sequence goes on along the minus strand of OX235262.1, from coordinate 81,965,230 downwards.
GACTTAACTAAATCACAGGGAATTTGTAGACATTTAGACAAGTCACCTATTTCTTACTATTTTTGTCATTTTATCTTATTGCTCTACTCGTAAACACGAAGATTTCACCTGTCAGCATCTGTCTGTCTGTTTTCGACATAGAACTTTGCACTGATGTGCGGAAGTTCAAGTCGCCACATTCCGTATAGCACACAAAGCAACAGAAGAAAGTAGAAGAAATGCATATTAGAGACAGTAAACAGAGGTGTGAGATAAAGGAATAGTAGTAACGAAGAACAAAACAGTTTCATTGGAAATCATAAGTCACAAGGAGTGGATGCATTTGCACTAGCCATTGAGAACGATTTTGAGTCATGTCACCAATTGTTTCCAACCATTGGTTTTTACCGTCCCTAAGACTCCAACCTGGAAGTCTCTACACCTTTCTACGTTGCTTAAACTAACTGTTGTAGATTTCATTGACTGGTGAGGCCATGTTTTTGTTTGACCTCCGATAGCTTTTTTCCAGCCTATATCAGGTAACATTCCACGTCGGTCGAGGAAGGCGATGACTAGGCATTCATTCGTAACACATGTCCTAACCATCTCAGTCTATGTAACTTCACAACCTCGTCGATTGATTTCCCCTGCGTACATAGTCCTCGACCAATGCCTAACTTCAATATTGCTCACCTTATTATACCACTCCACACGGGAAATAGAACACAGGCACCTATGATCAAAGACAGCTAATCTTTTCTTCCACTCTCAATGGCCAGGCTTCACTCACAGACATAAAGGAGAACGTAGTGGACTGATGAGCAGTACACCCACCCTGTGGTCGGTAGTCGGATATCACGTCTACGCCAGAGACGGCGTAAACTGGCATATGCGAAACTAGCCCCCTGTATCCATGCTGAGATTTCGTCAGAGATCAACCCGTTGGCGCTGGCTGATGGTACTTCCCAAATAAGTGAAGTGGTCAACGTGCTCTACCACTTCACTCCCTATTTCTAATCTAGGAGTCGGTGCAGTCCATTCCTGTAACATCATCTTGCATTTGGCGGGAGCGAATCGCATGCCAAACATTCGTAGGTTAGGACGCTCGCCGTCCATGCACATAGTCTGAGGTTCAACCTGTCAGCATACCATTATATTGATAATGGTATGAAATATTATCACAGAAATCTAGCGAGAGAAAATAATATTTCTCATCTGATGAATACATTATCACTGCAAGTAATATAACAGATGGATAATACAGAGAGTTTTTTGCTCATGTCTCTGCCCTAGTTGATTTATTTGATGATTTAAAAATTTCAACATTCATAATTTGAACTTGGAAATTGGGGATATTCAGTCATCTTAACTTTTGAAATCACCAGTGGGATAATATTTGCTCATCTCTGGGTAGTACATCAGATTGGAAGCATATTTTCTGAGTACTTTTATCCCTGTCCAAATCCATTTACTTTGGGAGTGGAGGGGGCAGTAGTTATGTTCCATATAGCATTTTGTGCATCATGCAGACTAATCCACTGTATAATTCACTTATCTGGATAGCATTGTTCTAACTTACAGGCCTTCACGTCTCTGAAATTAGTGTGGAGATCTATGGTACTCATCACAAGGAAATATGATCCAAATTTCTAACACTAACATGACAAGTGTTTACTCCTATATTGTTGAAAGACTTTTTGGATCAGCTGAAAGATTTCTGACAGTAGACTGTTGTAGACTTTCATGAATGTCTCATCCACACGCCATATTGGAGATCAGAGTGTTTAGCGAGAAAGGATAAGGAGATAATGAGGAGCTCCACCAGGTGGTGATGAACTAGAGGAGATGATGCACCTAGTGAAATAGAGGTGGATTGGTGGACATACCCTAAGTAGACTTTCGAGTGGTATACAGATGTGAAGCGAGAACTTGAGTGTCAGTGGATGACATGCAGAAGATTATTTCAAGACTGAATATAATGAAAACATGTTACACTATTGGTGGAGGCCGCTGAAAGTGATTGCAAAGAGCAAAGTGCATTGGATACGTGCCTCTGAGTCTGCTTTTTCGCTACTCAGAAATCTTTTGATTTTGATGCATACAGATTTCGCAGATTGTCATAAATATTAATCACTATATATCTATCTAGTAGGCGTATATGAGTTGTTATTTAACGATTCCATACCTTGAACTGTTGCTTACTGTTTGCTTCTTTCTCATGTTTTTATTGTTGATTTAAAAACTTGGGCTGAAATTTTGTAGCATTGTTTGTGTGTTTGTATTCTCCTAAGTCCACTCTCGTTATCATAGTAGCTTCCACTAAATACGGTGTTTTTTCATCATTCATCTGCTGAAGAGTCCCAAACTAGGACGAAACAGCTGTCCAGTACTCCCAGGTTTTCCAGTGGTTCTCTAACTAATGTCAGATCATGATGAAAATCCTGTAACTAATCAAATCCCTACAAACCAACACTTGAAGGTGTTTTTTACCAATTTATTTGAAGGGGACTCTCTCTCTGTCTCTGCTCGTCACTATTTCTGTATTCAGTTACTATCATGGCTTTTACTAGGAACTTATACAACTCATTATCCATTCCTTTCCTCTGTCACGAAACGACACAGCTGTGTTAGATCATTCAGCTTGAAGTGTGTTTCTTATTGTGTATAAACAGGTAGTTTGAATTATTCTCAACTGTCATATATATTCATGACCAACAGCCAATGACTCATTAATCCCCAGACTGTGTGTACTCTTCTGAGCAGTGAGTCATGGGTCTAAACCCCGCTGCACATACTAAGATTTTGAGAAGTCAGGGTATGTGTATCTAACTCTCATACGATAAGTGTGACTTATTGCTTACTGCATGACAATGCAATTGATTTTTGAGTAGCTTTTTTTTTGTTTATTTTTACTAATAATGTGTAATAACCATTAAGTTTGCTTATTATGATTCATTTATAGTTTTCTAAATCTCTGATAAAAATTTATTTTGCTTCATTTTTAAAATAAAATAAAATCAGGGTGATGGGGAACGACACACTAATGAATGCTTGGACTTTAACTTATCCCATTCAGAATTAATTAAGACAGGTGTGGTTAAGTGGAGATATAATCGCGTCAGGAGCCTAACTAATTAATAAGTCAGACGATTTTTAAATAATGAAATCAAACGAATAAGGAAAACATCAGTAAGGAATAATTGCCTACAAAAATATATGAAGATCCTTAGAAAAATTAAGATTAGCAATGCAAATGACAAAAATAACATAAAATAAAATTCAAAGCCTCTGTAGTACTACTATACAAAGAAGGAACATCAGAGATTCTACGTAGGTATCTTACTTAGGTTGGGATTAGATTGGCACTTAAACCAACAAACTCTCTTATAGACAAACTTTGTCTGCTTAAGGAGCCGACAGATCCAATTAACGAAAAATTTTCTATAGTTGGTTTGTAAATATTAGTTTTGTTTTTACGAGTTGATCACAGATTGATATTAGTTAGAGAACTATTGGAAACCATAGAGTACTAGACAGCTGTTTCATCCCAGTTTGGGAATCATCGGTAGTAGGCACCCACTACCCGGGGTTCGAACCCAGGACCTCCCGATTGCAAGTCAGTTTCGTAGACCATTCAGCCACTGGGACCCGATTGAACGGCCAGCCCATGAATTCTAACTTCTACTAATTCATGACTTAGCGCGACGACCAACCAATCTCTTCGGTGGGACATCCATTCTCACGGTTGACTGGATGGACCTCAGTGGTCACGACTTCTCACTAGAGCTTCAGGAAACTCCGTTCTGTACCAAGTCACTAGCAAGCATTAAATTAATTCTCAAGAGTTGGTGTGTAAGGAATCGGGTCCCAGTGGCTGAATGGTATACGACCTCCCCTTGTAACTGGAAGATCCTGGGTTCGAACCCTGGGTAGTGGGTCGTACTGTCGATGATTCCCGAACTAGGATGAAACAGCTGTCCAGCACTCCCTGGTTTCCAATGGTTCTCTAACTGATATCAATCCGTGATCAAATAGTAAAGAAAAATTATACGATTTAACAAATACAGTGTAATGACATGCACACAGAAGTTAAGCCCTTTAGATCGGGTCAGTTAGATGATCGGAACATAAAAATTTAGCTAGGACTAGAATGGTTGACCCTACTAAGTTATATAGTCCACTAAAAGGCTCGGCCCTTTCAGTGCATTTTGCTTGCATGTAATCACAACAGGGTGGGATAAAGTGAAATTATGGAAAAAGTAATGTAGTCAAGTGGAAAGAGAAGTTAATCGTAGAAGCTTGTCGATTCAATGCTGCACACATCCAATGGGATTGATGCAGCGCCTATACCGGAGGTATAAAAAATTACAACAAACAATATACATAGAAAATAAATTCTGAAGTCGTGTGACTAACTTGATGTGATGATGAATAACAAACTGTGCTCCGAACGTCAATTAGTGATTAGTATTTTGTACCACAGTGTCTTACATAAAATAAATTGATCTTATATGGAAAATGTGCTGATTGTGTGCATATTACTACTACTACTACTACTACTGTAAGTTTATGCAAATAGTGAATTGTAATAATAATTGTCTGGGTGACTATTACTCACCTTCACTTATCGGTTATCACATAATCAACACATTTCATAGTAGAAAAAGGAAAGGATCTTATCACAATATGTTGGGAGACTAATGGATTTCAGAGTTTGCAAGTAAATTTGCAAGCAATTTGAACGAAATCGCTTGATTTTTTTTTATTTCAATGTAACTTCAACTATCGACATACATTAACTCGATGCTCAGGTTACATTATTTTCAGTTTACACTTTGCTGTGAATGTGTGGTTGTGTTTGACTATTTCGATTGACTGATTGATTGATTGATTTTTTATTCTAGTTGATGAACCTGACATTTTTGGACCACATACATCACGATTCAGGAGATATGTTCATATGGGTGCGTATTTGTACTTTGTCCTACTTACAAAGTAGTAGTATCCTATAATCTCTAACCTTCATTTGCATATTTTACTCATATGCGTTGTTTCCTGTTTCGTTTTTTTTGTTTTTCTTTGTGAGTTATTAAAATTGCCGCTGTGTGGGTTGATAACAATTCCCCCTATGGTTACTTACCACCAAATACTCGATTTCCTCCCGCCCCCCACCGTCTTTTCATGTAATTCTCTAATGCATCTGAATTATGTGAAAAGAGATTATAGTTTAAAATCTTTTGTGTGTGATTTTAGCCAATAGTAATTTTAAAAATATGTGTACATATATTTATTTAAATATATCTGAGTGGTGGATACGTTTGATGCATCAAGTATAGCTTGTTCTTCCCGTTCCTCACCCCATACCCCTCCCCGACTGTTTACATTCTATGCTGTGTATAAATCATCTTTCACAATTATAGTGTTTAAAAAAAACACACACAACTGTTTTAATCCTTTTCCTATTCATTTTAACTATATTTTTCTCAGAATTTACATTTTTTTCATTATCTGTGTGTGTACTTATGAAATTGAGGTGTGTGTATTCGTCTTTTTGATTTCTTTCTGTAATCATCTTTGTTTGTCGTTCATTTATAAAGAAAGCAACGTTCACTTTTGTTTTTTTAACCACTTTTTTTAACACACATGCATGGACGATAATGTCGACTTTATTGATTGTAAGAAAAACAGGTGTTGTTGTAGGAACTAATTAAGCATATCGATAAGATAAAAAAAACCATGTGTATTACTTAGATCTAACTTCTTTAAAAATGGTCAAAAGACGATATTATTCAGTAATCGATGTTGTTTTTTGTGCAACTCTGTTATCAATTTTAAGTTTAAGGTGAACTCTAAAGATTTAAGTTATGCGGAATTATGCTCCAGTCCATCCTAAGCAAAATACTAAGCCGAATCATCCTGGAGAGAATCAAACACGCCATCCTGGATGAAAAACTTCGACCGGAACAAGCTGGATTCAGGAGAAACAAGTCATGTATTGATCAAATCGCCACACTACGGATCATCATTGAACAAAGCTTGGAATGGCAGTCACCTCTCCACCTCACTCAACTTCATCGACTTTGAAAAGGCCTTCGACAGCACAGCGTCGATCGAGAGGTGATTTGGCAACTACTTCGCTACTACGGGGTCCCATCGACAACTATACATCTCATCCAGCAGTTAGCTGTGCGATAATGCTGCATGACAAGTAATCCACAACAAGAAACTTACGGAAGCCTTCGAAGTGAGGACAGGAGTGAGGCAAGACTGGCTGTCTACTATCGCCAATGACCTTCCTGATTGCAGTAGATTGGATAATGAGACAGACGACGGGCCGGGTAATCAGGAAACAGGCATAAAATGCACTCACACAAAAAACAGCTTCGAGGATCTGGACTTCGCCGATGATATATGTCTGATTTCCCACAAACTGGAAGATATGCAAGTGAAAAGCAACAAGCTGGCAGAAGAAGCATCCAGACAAGGTAGGACTTCAGGTGAACATAGATAAAACAGATGTGGTGATGAAGATTCCTGGCCAACAGCAACACCAACAGCCACAACAACAACAACAGACAACAATCAGCCAGCATAAATGGGAGGAACCTGAAAGAAACAACCTCCTTCACCTACCCACCTACCTACTGCCTGGGAAGCATCGTTTCATTTACAGGCCGACGGAACTGACGAGGATATCAAAGCGAGAATCGGAAGAGCAAGACAAGCTTTCATTAATCTCAAATCTGTATGGAGGTCAACAGCACTCAATATCAAAAATAAGACCGGGATTTTCAACTCCAATGTGAAGTCAGTCAGTGCTACTATACGGATGGATCAGGGACTTGACCAGCGCGTCATAAAGAGCATGTCAAACAAACTAAACACCTTCATTATCAGTTGTCTTCGCTCAGTACTCAAGATCAGATGGCCGGCCTGAAAAGGTCAGCAACATAGGGGGATCTCTGGCAATGAGCGGAACAACTCAGCAGGAACCGATTGTGAAAAAAATAGGCAAGAAGAAATGAAGATGGATTGGCCATACTCTGAGGAATGAAACTATCAAGTGACAACACTAGACAAGTCATTGCTCGAGTGTAACTCGAAGGAGTAGCGGCAAGTTGGTCGTCAGCGTGAGGTTGGGGTGACTTGGAGGGGGTCATGTGAAGAGGCGATGAAAGCATGTGTGAGCAGACTTGGAGCAGGTTGAAAAAGTTGGCAGTAAACGGAAGGCAATGGAGACGCTTGGCTGAAGCCCTATGTTCTTCTAGGAATTAAAGAATATAATAATATCTATACCAGCCGGTTCGCTAAAACCATCGTATCGTAGAAGTTTAAAGGTGTTCTTATTCCTCTAACTGGAGTGCTTACACCCAACTTTTGGTTCCAGCCAGTACCTTCTGGTTACCACCATTACATTTAGCCATTGAATTCTTATAGTCTTCTGTATAATAATAATTCACTACAGAATGAATTTGCCTGGATTGTTTTTTTTTATTAAGAGGTCATGACTAGTGTGAGATCCGACCAAGGCGAGTTTTCGAGGATGTCTACAGTGTTATAATCCTTGGCGTTTAGATATCTTCTCTTTCTATCAGATTACTGGCTGTAGAGGATATATGCCGATATACGTATAGTGAAAGAGGAATTTAAATTCAGGAGTAGACAGTTTCACTCTTTGATTGGACACTAGTAACTAGTATGACGTTTCTAGTCCTTTCTTTGGTGCAGACTGAATTCTGTTAGTCAGGTTTGTAATGTGGCCGCCATTCTAGGTAGCTAGTCATCACGGTGCACATTGATTTGATGATATTAGATGGTTGGAGGCAATCGGCCACAGGAAGCCTTGGACCTAGGTTTCGGGCTAGTTGGTACTTATCAGCAAGGCGTATCTGCAACTGCCTTGTAGGAACTCATGTCCCTTCTGAGATTCGAACCCGCGTCACCCAGTGCTGCAGTCAGAGACTCTTCGTTCTCGTTTATATCCATTGTGTTCTCCCAACTTCTGATTTGTGTGTGTATGTGTGTGAATTTATACTCATTCTGTTTGTTTTAGTTTGTTTATATTAACTCGTCGTGGTAATTCTGTTGTGTGTCGGTGTTTTAGTAGGCTGTAGTATATATATATATATATATATATATATATATATATATATATATATATATATATATATATCTTGTATTTCATACCTATGTGTATGTGTGTATACCTATAAACAAGCTTGTGCATTTTTGCTGTTATTCCTTCAGTATTATATTGGTATTGCTTTGTTATAAGATACATATACATATATATACACGCACACAGAAAAGATAATATGTGTGCATATTGTACTAATGGTTAATATCACAGATTGTGTGTGTGTATAACTACATGAACGTCTACTACCACTACTACTCCTCCTACTCCTACTAGTTATTATGCATCTGTCTATAAATTCTTGTTATATCATTAAACTTGTAGCAATTCGGTTCTAGAAGACAGTTATTTGTATTTTATGCATTATTATCATCAGCAGCATTATTAATGAGTGAGTTATCTTTCTTTACTTGATATGATTATATAGCTCAAGCAGCTGTCGGTAAGTTGGTTGGTATTTACGCATCGAATGTGATTAATAGATGTAGCACCAGCATTCTTCCTATTCATCTTTTGTACTTATTTCTTACTCACATCATTTCTTTTTAAAATCTCATTTTACAATATACATATTATAAATAATATTCTTCAGGTTAGAAGATTTCCCTTTGTCCCTCATATTTTTTAATGTTTAGAAATCATGAATGTTTCATGTATCGAAAAGTTTTATGATCTAAATGTGTAATTTCTTGGTTGGTTTTGTATGTTTATAATGTAGATTGTGCGCATTGTTGTCTACAGCTGTCATTGTTTTTTGTATATGCATATAGTTGTCCTACTCCTGTGCTTTATAGTTGGATAAGGTGTTATTTTGGCTTTAATAGTTTATGTGCACTCACGCACACACACTATCATATTAGTAAATAGTATTAATTTGATTACAAAATGTAGCTTTCATTAGTCATTTCCCTTTACCATTGAAGGTATGACATCAGTAATTGAACTGGTTCCATGAATTTATTCATTATGTATTGTAGTGTCAGTGTAATGAATTGGTTAGTGAAATTTTCGACATGTAAATCTATGCACAGAAAATCCAAGTCACTGACTTCTTTAAAGATTTGTTTGAGTATAGACTTCCTCATGTAAGAAGAAGGAGATATTCATGTAGACAGCATTATAATTTGTGCTTTGAGTGTGTACATATCAATTATATACTAGTAATCTCCTGGAAAACCTTTTCTCTTGGTTTTTAGTTACGTCATACTATGACTGCTTGCCTAGAAACGATTTATAGTATTGTTTGTAGGGATTGTTGTTTTTTTCTCTTGTTCCTTTACGTTCCCAGTGGAGCATGGGGTTTCAAGCTTCAGCTTTGGATGGGGTTACTAGTGTCACATATAACCTTCCCTCTTTTCCTCCGGGTTTGCTAATAGCTAGGTTGGGGATTAGGGGTGTGTGTGTGACCCGGAAATCAAACTGTCGCCCACATGGATTGTTGCTGAACATTCCACCGTTAGACCACCGACTCTGTGGAGATTGTATTCGTGTTCGCTTTCTTCAAGTTTATTAGGAAATGTTAGGCATTCACTTGTATACTACCGATCGATTCAGGTGACGGCATACAAGAGAGATTCATTGACTTGTTTTCCCATCAATGGGAAAACTGACTTCGTTACTTACTTGTTTAATTTACTCATGTGCCACTAACTATAATAACTTTATCTCTCTATCTGATTTTGTGTTCCTTTTCCTTGATTCTTCGACGCACAATTATATCTATCCACATATAATGACGTTTGTGGGTGTATGTCTGTAAGGTGTTGGAGTTTGATTTGTATATACTGTTATGCATAGTTGAATTCTAGTTTGTTTGAATAAGCCAGTGATACGTTTCATATTATTTATATAATGTAGCATAATTTATCCTTCATTAGAATAATTTCTTCTTCACCGTATCTATGTGATAAATAAATCTGAATAATCATTCTGATTCTCAATGGTATTAAGTTCGTCTAGTCGTATCGATAAACAAACGTATAATTATTCAGTCGATATTGTGGTTTTCAGTAAATTGTGCTCTGTTAGATTGTATGAATAAAAGCTAACTGATACAACACATGATGTAATAGAGGAAAGTAGGGAGATGAGTATTTAATGTAGCTAAGTAAATCAGTGATCCGACGAATCAGTCGTCACCAAAGTCTACTTCTTTTCTGACTAGCCTGACAGATCAACATACATTTTTAAGCGAATATGCATCGGTTAAACTTGTCAACCAGGAAGTCAGCTCGCATGGAGATTTAAAAGCGGAGAGACATGTGTGTGTGTGTCTGTGTGCATGAAATTTCAGATTCATTTATGCGTTGGTGGCACAGTGGTTGGGCTCTCGCGCGACCATGCACATGGTCCGAGGTTCGATACCCTGCCGATGCACACCTAATATATATGGTCGGCCTGCAAAACTTGGCTACCGATATCCATGCTGAAAATTCCATACTTGTACCAAAAATACAGTGTGGAATCAAGCTGTAAACAAAAATTTCTATATAATAGAGGTTTTTTTGTATTTCCCAATGAATGAAAAAACAAAACGAGATTGTTTTTACAAAAAACCTCTATTATAATGAATATCATATACCTAATGCCCAAATTTTTTCAAACCGTTAAAAGTGAACTTGGTTTGGATATATATAAAAATTTCTATAGTTTGGTTTGTAAGGATTAGTTATGTTTTACGAGTTGATCACGGATTGATATCAGTTAGAGAACCATTGAAAACCAGGGAGTACTGGACAGTTGCTGTTTCATCCATTGAATCGGGTCCCGGTGGCTGAATGGTATACGAGCTTGCCTTGTAACCGGAAGGTCCCGGGTTCGAATCCCAGCGGGTGCGTACTGCCGATGATTCCCAAACTAGGGTGAAACAGCAGCTGTCCAGTACTCCTTGGTTTCCAATGGTTCTCTAACTGATATCAATCCGTGATCAACTCGTAATCAAAAATAAAAAAAAAATAATTAGTTGAGATAGTATGATTTAAGAATATGTATCTAGTTGTTATCCAATCAGTTGTTATTGCTTGTATTTAAAATTAGCTTATCTCACTCAGGGATGTTTAATGTTGTCAGAATCATATATACTTCTGTTTTATGGGCATGCATCAATTAGTTATTTCATAATTTCCTAATACCTTCGTCTCAGTAGTAATGGCTTGCGAGTTATTATTAATAAAAGGCAGTAATTACGATCACATAAGTCAGCGAACATATCTGTTTTCGTAACTACACTCCAAAAGCTATACAATTATTTAGGGGTTCTTTACTGCATGTCTACTCCTCACCTTTTCCACACATCCTCTAACTCATCAAAATTTCAATGATGATAATTTGTTGTGTTGGCAACTTCACTGTGTGCATTTACCGGTTCACTTGCTGCTCCTGTAGAATTATTGTGCAGAAATTGTCTCAGTACTACATTATCTAGATGCGCCTATAAGCACTTACCAATATGGTTGTCAATAGGAAATGCTGAACAGTCAACAGCTCAATTGTGAGGAGGACATTATTATTTCTGGTCACGTAGCATCATCAGAGTCATATAATATAAAGTACGATCCATTCATCCGTCAAAAAAAGATTTCGCCTTCGTCCACTTCATACAGCCGAAGCATTATTTCATTTCATTTTGACATACACTGATTTATTTCGTGCCTAATTAATAATAACCCCTAATGTTTGCCGTAAATTACTGTACATCTTTGAAACGGAATTACGAAAAGCGATCTCTTCATTGATTCATGTGGCCTTGATTACATCTCATGGGATTTTTCCTTCCTTTGAATAAATTGGTAACTAGTTAACGGTTCATGTTAAGTTAAGAAAAGTTAGCTGATGTATACCGATGATACTCAATTCAGATTCTTTTTTACTAGACATACAAAAATACTTAAGCCTTGCACGCATAATGAAATCCTTTTATCAATGTTTGCGTAACACTGTACTTAAATCTAGGCGTATTTGAAGAAATCATCAAATCCAGAAACAGTAATCTACCTTCATATATACATCATTTATGTCAACCATTTGTAATATTATTCTGCAGATTCACAGTTAACGTGGACTATGATGGATTTTCTCGTATCACCCTTTTGCTTTATTCCACTGCTTAACATTCAGTTTAATCTTGAATTCAAATTCTTAAACTTCTTTGTCCGTTATGTATAGCTCTACCGCCTTTGTTGCTGCTAACTTAATCATACTAACTGTTGTTTTAGGACTGATTTTATGTTAGATGTAATATCACTTCACATATTTTTTTTATTTATGTGTTTAAGTGTGTTAATGTCTGCACTTATTTTGATCGGGTGAAAAAATTTAGGCTTTTCAAAAGTTAGTTCTATAGGGATTTCCTTGGTTTCAAGTGTGTGTGTGTGTGTTAGAGAAAACATGGAAAACCGAGGAATACTAGATAGTTGTTTCCTTCTAGTTTGCGACTCATCAGTAGTAGTATGCACCCGCAGGGATTCCAACCCCGCTTCAGTACCTTCAGATCACAAGGCGAGCGGTAGCAGCCTATTCACCCACAGGGAGGGACCCCCAATTTAATACCCCATGAATTCTAATTTTGGCTTCTTTTTTTTAAAGTAGCTTACTTGTCATCATCTATTTTAGTATGAATTAGGCTTTTTGTTAATCAGCAGTTTTACGTATTCTTCACCATTGGATAAAAATAGGCACACTAAATCGCTTATCTCTTCAAAGCCTACATGCATGTATTTATGCAATTAATGCGTAAATATGGCACTGTGAATCAACATAGCCTCCATTATATATAATGTAAACTAATCGCTCACAGAATTCTAGTGAAGTCCCCCCCCTACGTATGTCCTCAATATAGTGTACAATTCTTTATATCGTATGATTTAACTCTCACTATTTTTCTTCTCATTTCATTATACGCTTGATTATTTATTTCTTTTTTCTATGTAGTGTTTTTATTATTATTATTATTTTTCTCCGTTAAAACCATTTACAGTAGACGAAAATAGTCGTTATCACACTGTACTTTATTGTTGTAAGAATTTCACTTTTTCGTAGTGTAGTCTTGTACTGTTTTTTCTTGTGTGTGTGTGTGTGTGTGTGTGTGTGTGTGTGTGTGTGTGTGTGTGCGGTAATTCTTATAGAAGCTTCGTTGTGTTCCTTTGTGTTTCGATGTGTAGGTGTTGGTGTATTTTTTTCTCAAGTGTCTTTTGTCTCATAGTTCATTTGTAAGAAGACTAGAAAAGAAAACCATTGTTTTTCTTTTACTGTCTTTTTTCTTTTACAAAAAAGAATGCCTTTGTTTTTTTCCTTTTTCTGTTGGATGCCAAAAGTTCAGTAATTCTTTTTGTTTTGTTATATTGTATATGTTTTTTTGTCTTTCTTTCTTTCTTTTCTGTTATATAGCATTAAAACAAGCCACTTCGAAGCGTTTTATTCGTCCAATGTCTGCTATTAAATCTATAGATGGTACGATTTTTTTTTGTTTTTTTGTATGCCATTTTTATTATCATTATTAATAAAACTCCTTCAGTTTTTACATTTCTGTCTAATAATGTCCTTCTTACTTTACGGATCAGAGACTTGGCCAGCGCGTCATAAAGACCACCTCAAACAAACTTCAGACCTTCATTAACAGTTGTCTTCGCTCAATACCACTCAAGATCAGATGGCTGGCCGGAAAAGATCAGCAACAAAGTGGAATCTCTGGGAGCAAACCAACTCAGCAGGAACCGATTGTGAAACATATAGGCAGGAAGAAATGGAGGTGGATTGGCCATACTCTGAGAAATGAAACCATCATGTGACATCACTAGACAAGCCATTGCTCGAGTGGAACGAGGCCGAAAGGGAAGTGGCGAGTTGTTCGTCAGTGGGAGGTTGGGGTGACTTGGAGGAGGTCAATTGAAGAGGCGATGAAAGCATGTGTGGGCAGACTTGGAGTGGGGTGAAAAAGTTGGCAGAGAACCGAAGGCAATGGAGACGCTTGGTTGAAGCCCTATGTTCCTGTAGAAATTAAAGGATATAATAATGTACTCTCTTATGGGCATCTGAGCTGAAGAGTAGTAGTATCCCAGTCGTTGCATAAACTATGCGATCTTGTATGGTGTATCTCTTTCGGTGTTACCCAACATGAACAAGCACCGAACAGTGAGTGTATAAATGCAAGAAATTTGATTGCGGTCATTTCCTTCATTCATGTCATGTAGACGACATCGGAACGGAAGAGAGGATGTCAAAAACGAGAGTGTTGAAAAGGCAAGACAGACCTTCATATCTCTCTGAAATCAGTTTTGGAAATCTTCTGTACTCAGCGTGAAGAACAAGGTTGGGGATTTTCAAACACTAGTGTTATATGACACTCCTTCTCTATATGGGTCAGAAACCTATTACTCAACAAATACGTAGAAGAAAATAAATATACGGACCCGTTACACACTAAGTAGACCGTTGGATGATATCGTACACAATGCCCTTGAGTGGGGAACGACGAGTTGGGCATATGTCTGAATGTCCGAATGGAGGAGATCGTGTGTGGTGGAGATTAAAGCTATGAGCGGTTTTGGGGGCTAGCTAAAGAGGGCTGCAGAGAAGAAGATAAAATGGAGGGTGTGTTGTTGAAGCTCTGTGTTTCACTTGGAACCCCAAGGGCATAGTAATAATAATGATAACCTCTAGACGTCTATAATATAGTAAGTCTGTTTTAATAAATAATAATTATAATTCTCTACTAGAACGGAACTTGCTGCTGCATTTATCATCGACTTAAACATGGCCAAGAATACTTGCAGTCAATAATATTCGGTTGTTTCAGTCATTTAGAAAAATTTTTTATGTGTAGTTGGATGTCTCATAGGGTATCGGCTTCGTCGATGACGTTAGATTTCCCGTAGTTGTATCTGTTGAAAGATGACATATACAAGAGATGATAATGGGACATTTCAGAGTGCACAATTTTCCGAACAGTTACCGTATAACTATATGTTCAATTTATTTTTCTGAAATTACTGTTAATATGCCATTATTGGAATCCATATGAGATGCAGATTGTCTATCACCTGTCTGTTGCGATTCTTTATAAAAATGAATAAACAGCGTTATTTTTAAACGAAAATTCTTACTGAAACAAAGTGATCTCTGTTGCGTAACAGTCTTCTCGGTGAATTCTGCTGTACTATTTGTAACACGAAACTATGTGAACAAACTAACCAACAACCTACCGTTCAACAAATATGCAGGAAAAGATGGAGATGGACTGAGCATACGCAGAGAAGACCGTTGAGTGACATCGCGCACCAGGCCACTGCTCGAGTCAAACCCGAATAGGAAGTGACAAGTGGGTCGTCCACTATCGATATGGAGGAAGAGGTCGTGCGGGGAGGAGATGAAAGACTATAGGCAATTGTGGTCCCGGCTGAGGAGGACAACAGAAGCCCTATGTCAGGGAACATAACCCTAATTTCTTATTATTTAAGAAGACTCCGAATCGATAATTACTATGTACTTTTCTCGACTTTAACTCCAAAACACTAGTACTTGTTAGAAAGTTATATCGTTTGGCAATTAAACTATAGATAGTTACAAGTCTATAAACAAATGTTTACAAGTAAATACAGTGTACTTTTATTGGTATTCGGTCGTCTTCTTCCAACTTGTACACGATTGAACCATTCACGCCTTCGAGTTGCCCGCCAAGGTCAGTAAACAAACGTTCAGTGTTCGCGTCCATTGACACCCCATGTTCCACTCGGAACCTAAGGGATCAACAATAATAATAATAATTGTAACTACTTATACCAAATAATCGGTCAGATATTGTTGATTTCATAGAGCAGCTGTTAAGAATCGGCCTTGTGTCCCAATAATTGTTATCTGGATTCATCAGCGTCGTCAAACCCACAATACTCGCTACCTACAATTATGTACAGTTTAGGTTTCTGTGATTATTTGTTCACATTTTGTTTTAAAGATTAGATTTGCAAGTTTACCATTGGTTGATTAACCGATATTTCTTTTCTATCTGTACTTCTCTTTTTTGTTCTTATGTATTCGTGGCGTTTTGGAAACTCGCTTTCTCCGTGAAGAAGCTGTTGATCTAGCTGAAAAGTAAGTTCAATATTTATTCAGCATTATATTGGTTGGTCATGTCTTGATCTATTGAATCATATTTACCTGTATATGATTTTCCCTCAGCAGTTTAAAAGCTGGATTATTTCTTCTTCTGTGAAATTTAAGTCTTCATTAAGCTAACAGTTTTTCCTATTGCCTTGATAATTTCTGGTTCTTTTTGACTTGACACTAGTGACTAGTGTGATGTGTGTCTAGTCATTTCTTTGGTGCAGACTGAATTCTACAGTCAGGTTTGTAATGTGGCCGCCATTCTAGGTAGCTAGTCATCACGGTGCACATTGATTTGATGATATTAGATGGTTGGAGGCAATCGGCCACAGGAAGCCTTGGACCTAGGTTTCGTGCTAGTTGGCAGTACAGGAGGTCAATCGCGAGCCCGAATACCTCAATGGTAACGTCTCTGACTGCTGCCCTCACTAGGTGACACTGGTTCAAATCTCAGAAGAGGCATGAGTTCCTTCAAGGTTTCAGATACGCCTTGCTGACTGGTGAGTGCCAACTAGCACGAAACCTAGGTGCACGGCTTCCTACCAATTGCCTCCAACCAACTAATTTCTGGTTCTATCTACAGAAGAGTGATTAGTTCCAGTGTAACATGACTGACTGAGTTATGATATATCGACCTTTCCGAATTATATTCAATGGTAATTGTGCACCTTTTTGTCATGTTAACTGATCCCCGTCTGTCTGGAAACTTAGAACAATTCAGCTGCTTATATCAACACATATGTATTTATAAGGTTTGTTGTGTTTTATCGATTGATAAATCTTATGATCAATCATTGGAGTTTGCATTCATGTGACCAAGATAATTATGAGTTTTTAGATTCAGAAACGTGTCTCTATTTTTAGTAAACATCTTTACTAAACTCTTTAGATAGTGATGATGATGACAATGATGAGTTTTTGCTTCATACTGGTGCTTTGCTAATTCCTGGAAAAACTCACATGTCATCATAGATATACTGGATTTTCATAAACTCTTAAAATCCGCCTCGTTTATTGATACTTTGTGCTGTTGTGTGTATTACTGTTAGCCTTCATTTACAATGTTGAGATTTTTACATTACTTTATTTTAATGGAGATGATTTAAGAAATTATGTGTGAAAATAATTTCTCTTGACTTTGTTTCAATATATATATATATATATACTGTTTGATTTTCGTTTTCTTTTTCAGGGGAACTACCTACGAAAGTGCTAAACCGTCAGGTGAGATTTAGTTATTTCTCACACAATTAAGTAATTACTACTTTTTTAATCTAAGGCAAAAGGATTATTTCTCTCTTCCGATCATACCATTTGCATGCTAGTTTATACCGTCTTTCGGTTAGAGGCAACACATCAATCAGATTGAAAACATGCACATGTTATTTATACATATTTTTCTGTGATAGAAAACGAGACAAAGCTGATCGCTTAGGGACGTTTTGATAAATTATTGAATGTATTGAATACATTCATCTTATTAAGGCACTTTACGGAAGTCGTAGACAACTCCATCAGATATTTGGCTCAGTTTTTAAGGTACTGGGAAAAACTTAGCTATAGTAACAACAACTAATATAGCGTCTGAAATTCTAGTACGTATCCTCATAAGAAGACTGACTACAGCTCGGAAAAGAACATGGAGGAGTCAAACAGGATTCGGACTCGGAATTGGGCTGATTAACGGATTCTCGATTGTCTAACAAGTTGTGGAGCACACAAATCTAACACTTCGTATCCATCGGTCTGATTCTAGGAATCACTCTGTTAGTAGTGTTGCTGCGATCTGTGAGCGTTCAGTTATAAAAAAAAGATTACAGAGAAAGTGTTTTGTGCCAGCCAACATAGTTATGTGAGATAATCGTTATATAAATTAATGACACCTAGTGATGTCTGACAGAGGATTGTTCAGTTTTGCTGTTCTGATGAATGTTACTCTGGCTGAATACCAGAGAGAGTGGGAGAGCTCTTCGAAGAGAGCATATAGTCAATTTTTTGGTGAAGACATCAACAAAATACAAATTGTCTTCTGAAAACCCTGAGCATAAAAATAGAATGATATGTTTAAAACGGAGTGCTATGTGAGGCCATCATATCTCACTCAATAGAGGCATGTAGACTTTTAGACAGGTAGTTTTGAAGCCGACAGTGACAAAATATCGCCATATATATATATATAACCGAGTCATTAATTTTGTCGAAAAAAAGCAATTTGGAATTAAGCTGCATAGAAAGCTTATTCAGGAAGTACGTCAAGGCAGTCAGTTTATATTTTCATTAGGTTTGATACTTTTGAGAATGAAACACTGAAGGTAGCTTGGCCACAGGATTTCATCATGAGCTGACATTGGTTAAAGAACCATTGGAAAACCTGGGAGTACTGGACAGCTGTTTCATCCTAGTTTGGGAGTCTTCAACAGTACGCACCCACCGGGGTTCAAATCCAGGACCTTCCGGTTACAAGGCGAGCTCGCATACCATTAAGCCATTGGGACCCGATCCAATGGCCCATGAATTCTAACCTCTGCAATTCACGATATAGCGCAACCGTCAGTCAATGCCTTCGGAGAGTATTTGTCCTCAGACCCGACCTGCTGCAACCTACTGGTCACGACTTTCCACTGGTAACCCCCCCTGGTTCTGTAACCAATATCAGCTCATGATGAAATCCTCTAACCAATCAACCCAATCCCTACAAACCAATACTTGAATACTGAAGGTAGCTATTTTAAATGATAGAATGGCCTTGTAGCTTACAAAGTTAGTACCATATTTTACTCAACTGACATCTTTTTGAACAATTTGATATCGACTGGACTATGAATTTGCATCACTCAAGTTTTATTAAACTTATCGAATTTGCATGTCACCGAAGGTTGCACTTCTGGTTGAATTTTTTTGATGATGATGACGATAGAGTTGACGTTTATTGATTTTGTTATGTGAACATCACAAATTCAATGTAATGATCTCTTTATTTTTCTGTTTCATGTACATGGTTTGTTTACTCATCTTCATTTCTGTGTGGCTTTTATACTGCTTCATTTAATGCTATTTTTGACGGCGTTTGTGTGCGCGCGCTGTTAACGTTTCTTACCTAATCATTATTTTTTATGGAATTCCTGTCTACATTTGAACGACATTTCACCTATATGCACTTACGTTAAATCATTGTAAATTACTCCAAGATGTTTCACATTTGTATAGATCAGACTGGAACAGTTCGTCTCAAACGCTCCTCTACAATGCATCGTCTTATGATGTCAGCATTCCGAAATACCCTATGTGGGTATCATCCGAAGCGCAAAGTTATAACGGCACCTACAATAGAAAAGAGTCGTATCCTAGTTCACCATCGAAACAGTCTCATGCGATTAGAAGTAAAATGGGATCCTATTCCAACTACTTGTCAGTCTACAAAATGCCGAACAGGTACCGTAGTACGGGCGAACTCAATCGAGGGTCCTCCACTCCAGACTCCTCCATCTGTACCGTGTCGTCTGACATTGGTCAAGGATCAGTCTCAGGAAATTATTACAGTAGAAGATTCAGACCACAATCAGGGTATAGATCAAATGCTGTGATATATACAAACATCAATAATCAACGTTATCCTCATTTATACGATATGTTGGCAGCTGATCTAGAACGTACACCGAGTCAAATTAGTTTTAGTACCTCAAGTTCAAGTGATAATAATTCTCATATTCATAGAAGCAGAAGTAGTGATATTCGTGATATTTTACGTAGTGAATCTACCTCATATAATGATGAGTATCATTTATGTCAAACGGCTAGTCACAACTTCAAACAAATGCTACTAGCGAAAATAATATTGCAATAACGATAACAAGTGATTCATCTGGTAATGCACCCTTAAATCCACTGGTTGATAATGATAATTCTCAGGTAACAGTAACATCAACCACTATTAATAATAATAATAACAGCAATAATGATTCAAGCTTACAAGGCATTAAGAAACGACCTAATCGTATTGGTAAAATTGATTATGCTTCATTAGAAAGATTTATGAATGATGCTTCATCAACTCTTTCTTCACCACTTTATGATCCTTATGGAATGTCATCTAAAATTGCTAGTTGGTCATCTAGTCATCATCCTTATAGTCGTCGTCAAATTATTGACAAAAGATGTACAAGTCCTTCTTCGACAAAATCAGCTAGAAGTATGCCACCAATACCTGTTTTTAGTGAATCATTCTTAAAGAAACGTAAACTTCGAAATCAATATAAATCGGCAAATAAAATGAAATCTATAAATAATAATGTGTAAATAGTCTATATAATGATACCTATGACACTCCGTATGTATGCGTGTATGTGTAATGAATGAAAAAGATCAGAAGAAATGTGTGCCGATGCAAACTACTTGTCTTCTTGTTCCCTGAGTGTGCGCCATTAATATAATAATACTACTCGGTGAGCCGTAGGGAAATAATGCTCATTTAGTTGCTTTTTTCGCCTGGTGACAGTCATACTTTTTTTTCTCTCATTTCACCGGTGTGCGTTGTGTGTGTGTGTGTTTGTATTCGCTAAATTTATTTCCTGCTGTCGTGTTTGTTATCGCCTAAAGGTATTGTATCTCGCATACTTTTGGGTAAAAGGGAAACGTTAAGCCTAGTAAAATAACTCGTTTCTCATTTCTGTATGACAGTTTTAATCATCCGTCTGTTGTATATTATGCTGTGGATACCTTCGGTCGTTGGATTCTTTTTTTTAAATTTTTTTGCTGAATAGCCTCTAACATCTCTCTTCTTTGGTTGGCTGGCTGGTTGGATAACTTTGTTTGTTTTGCTATTTCATAGATTTCGTTCATACAAACTAATTTGGATTTTGTTTTCACTGTCATCATTGTGTTTTTTTAAGTACTACTACTATTATACACATATAACTGACATAACTGTCTAGAAGGCTTTTATTTTTAAAAAAATAATCATTTTCCTTACTTGCTGTGCAAGCTAGTCCGCATTTATCTCATCTTAACTGTTAACTGTTAAAATAGCTTTAAGCAAAGCTGTTTGCTCTGTAAACATACACTTTAGTGGTGTGTGTGTGTGTTTTGTTTTACTCAAAACACTCACTCAAACATGCATTTTTGTGGACTGATTATATCGGGCAGGAGTTGAACTCAATGCCTCGTGGTGTCAGATAACTGCTTGACCAATTACATATCCCCCCTCCTCCCCGACAAAACATTAACTTAGTTGTCTACAAACAAACGACACAGTATCCTCACGTTCAATACCACAACTTAGATATCATACCGACTCCCTACATCCCGAAATCCAGAACATATTTATTTTTATAGTCATCGCTCTGGCTTAATACCAGAATATATGTTCCAGTCCAAAGAGACACCACAGACTTGATTGATCATCCACACTGTTATACGCTTAGTGTGTCTTGTCTTAATCTGAGTTACTGAGTTGTTCTATTCGTGGAATGCGATTCAGCGTAAATGAAATGATCAAGTGCGCCGGTGGCATAGTGGTTAGGACGACCACCAACCATGCATATGGTCCGGATTTCGATCCCCGGCCACCGGACGCACTCCTTTACCTCGCTAAGCCAGAAACAATGCTGGTAAAAGAGGAAAGGTTGGGTATGAGGCTAGCAACCCTATCCTGTAAAATATGAACACTGCTACAGAAACTTCAAGCCTCTAGCTTGAAGCTCTATGTTCCACTGGGGGACGTGAAGGAGAAAAAACAATGATCAGGGTAACAGAAGTGTGAATTATGCAGCAAAATACGCTACATATAGGCAGGCATAAGACAGGTGTTACCATTATAGGTTAACCAAAATATCATCTGCAGGTTATCTCGTATATATATATATATATATATATATATTCATGCCAACTTTTGATGCTAGGCTGAATTTATTTATTATTAGTATGAAACAACTAGTGAATACACAATCGATCCTCTGATATGTAGAACAAATATCTGTTTTGGAATATATTTGTTAAGCTAACATCTCACTGCTTTCATACATGGATAGATGAATGTGTTTCTCACTTAACCACATACACATATTATGTATGTATATAGTGTATTTATACGCTTGTATGTGTGGTTTATATTCAGCTCTATCTAACCTCATTTGTGTGTTCACCCAGTTTATTTGGTTTGTGTGTGTGTGAACCCATTTGTGTGTATATCTGTACCAATTCTATTTCTTTTTTTCATTTTATTTTACTCTAGATACCCGTCGATATTAATAAAGAAAGCATCAATTATCACAGTTCTACTTTATTACTATTATTATTATTGTTGTGTGAAAGTGAACAAGTTGTTCGTTTGGATACGAATATTATAGTACGTCGTTTGTTGTGTTATCATGGTTACTGCCAGCAAATGTTCACTTTTTCTCTCCTTTTTTCTCTCTCTCTCTCGCGCGCGTTATTTCCTTATTCATGCAATATACATATACACATGCATATATATATATTTAACAGCAACACATAAATGAGCATTACATCACACCATTTCTTCCTGTTATTCTTGTTTATTATTATTATTTGTACATATAGACACACCCATACAATGAAAAAAGGATACATTCTTCTCACCCTTATCTATATTTAACAATAATAATATTATTATTATTATATAGGTCAATATGATATTAAGTTTTTGATTCTTAATTAATTTCGTTTCACGGCTTCTCCCCCCGTCCCCACACGCACTGCAGTTGGAATCTCTTGCCGTGTCTTTCTTTTTTCTTATTTTTTTTGTAGACATTCCATATCTCCGTTACTATTCTCTTTTATCCCCCGTCTCTTCTAATATATTATACGTATTTACTTATGAAAACTGTTATTATTATTATTTAGCATTAGCAATATGAATATTATCTCTGTAGTATCTTTCTTTTTTTGCTTCCGGTACTCCCTGTTATTTCTCCTTCTTTCTTTTTTTCTCATTCTCTGTCCTCTTTACTTTTCTGTTTTCCTCTAAAAATAATACTAATATGTGCATCGGTGTATGGTAATCTTGCAGCTGCTCATTTACAATTCAGTGTGAATTTCAGCATTGACTTTATTACACAATTGACTCAATTTCTCAACTTTAATATCTTGCGTCAGTGATGCTCATTATATGAGATGATTTGCTTTTATTCAACAATAGCACTATAAAAAACAGGGATAGTAATTACTACTAATACTACTACTATTATTGTTATTCGTATTGGTACTATTTCAGTGATAATGATCTGCGCACAGTGTGTACATGAGAGAATATATTTTGAAAAAAAAATAGTAGGGTATACATCTATCTGTCAGTTGGAATATCTGTTTATTTTTTTGGGGGTGGGGGTGGGGGTCTTATCTTCAATGTGTTTTGTCGTCTTCTTGGTTTGTTTCAGTAATACTATGCTTGTTCTTGTTCTTCTTCTTACTATTATTTATGATGATATTGTTCTAAATATATATATACTCATACAAATATGCACACAAATCCTGCAACAAGTTATTTGCTCTTTCCTTCACATTCCTCGATCATATTTTTTATTCACTTTCTCCGCATTATAAGATAGTAGTATGATACATGCGTGTATTGTTGACTGACCCCTCCCCCACCTTAGTTTACCTCATCTTTCTCCGTTGACTAGTAGACAAAAAAAAGGCAGAAGGATAATCATTCTAAAGACATACGTGGCGTTGTCTCTTTCTGAATTCCCTCTTAAACCTTTTTTGTGACTTGCATTGCAACAATCTTCACATTCTACTTTCCGTGTTTGTGTGTGCTCACTAGTGTCATGTTAATAGCGATACTGTGAATGGAAAACAAAAAAGGAAGGACAGGAAATTCTCACTTTCCTACTTTCTTTTTACTCTTGTCTTTCATCTATATTATGAGATAATTACGAATAATTAATCTCTACATCTCTGTTCAAAAATGTGTGGTTTCTTTTGGTTTTCTGTCTCCCTCTCTCTCTGTGTGTGTGTTCTCTTTCCTCTATGTATGGTATGTGGTATCTTTCTGATGCGATTATTACTATCATTATTCTTATTTCAAGTTACTGCTGTTTTGTTTTGAATGAACCGATATTCTCTTGTTATACTATTACCTTTCTTCTGTCTCTCCACGTTTTACCCGTTCCCACTTTAACCTGTTAAACACAAGGTAATGATGAGAGCAGTGTTTCTTTTTTTGTTTTCATTATTGACAGGAATATACTCATATATATATACAGGGAGAGAGAGCGAGTGGGGACGGGAAATGAAACACCAGTTGTCGTGAACTTCTAGTGAACACTTATATCGTACGCCAACAGATAACTGTTTCTGTGCAAGTGTCAGTTTTGCTTTTGTTTCTCCTGTCTATTCTTCAGCATATTCTCTTCAGGTTTGTTTTTAGTGTGTTTTCGTTTTGTTTTGTCCTTTTTCTCTATTTCTAACTGTATATATATGAGGTCTAGTTACTTCTTTATCTGCATAACAAATTATCTATTGAATAGAATAATTTGTACTCCATTTTCAATGTGTTAAAATATCCTATCTACTACTGGGATTCGGCTTTCTTTCTTATTACTGTCTTTTTTGTTTTTGTCAAGTATGTTATGTGTGTGTGTGTTATTTTATTATCCCGTTATCCTCAAAACTGCTGCTGTTGAGATTGCTATCAATACACTGTCTCTTCAACGTTTAATAGATTATTTCCTATCCTACTGTACTTATTTATTCCTTCTAATTGTCTTTTCTTTCCCTTCTGCCTCCCCCCTCCCCGCCGGGGGCCCTCGCCGCTACCATTTCTATGCATATATATACATAACCACACACGTCACCTACATTTTCTCCATTCGCCTCAATCTTCATTTTTCGTCTATCTCTCACAACATGAAAAAATGAAAGAAAAAAGAATCTTCATTTCTCAAAGACGTCAAGTAACTTATACGGCGCCTAAGCTATGTCTCTCTCCCTCTCTCTGTGTGTGTATGCATGGTTGCGAGAGAAAATTTCCTATTGACGAAGTCATGTGATTTATTGTATCACGCATTGTCTTTAATGTTTACATGTTTATATCTATAAACTGATGATGACTTATCTTCCTTTCGTTTATTTCAATATTCTTCTTATATGCCCAATTGCATATTGCACTACTGTTATTATTATTATTTGTGTTATAATTATCAGTGACATTTTTCTTGCTTCGAAAGAAAAAAAGATAATAAAATAAAATTAGAGGAAAAATAAAATTAATTAATGTTTAATTGTATAGCGTTCGTTATTTTAGGTTTGTTTAGTCATTGTTGTTTTGACTACCAGGCTGAATAGGTTTACGCTACAAACATCAAACAAAGACATGGATGGCTTCATCAGTCCATGAAATCTTTAACAGTTAGTTTGAGCCATGCCAGGAGGTGCTGCAGACTTCCTGGTTTCGGTGGGGGGGGGAGTCCTCGGGATACTGAGAACCAGTTGGTAATAATGCTGAAGTTCGTTTTCATATCCCAAAAATACCCTGTTGCTATTCTTCCTCACTCATTATTTATGCTTATTATTCTTCTGAATTAGCTGTCTTTGATCATAGGTGCCTGCGTTCTATCTCCCGTGCGAAGTGGTATAATAAGGTGAGCAATATTGAGGTTAGGCGTCGGTCGAGTACTAGATAAGCAGGGGAAATCAATCGACGAGGCTGTGAGGTTACATCGACTGAGATGGTTAGGACATGTGTTACGTATACCTGGTCATCGCCTTCCTCGACCGACGTGGAATGTTACCTGATATAGGGTCACGCTGAAAAAGAGCTATCGGAGGTCAAACAAAAACATGGCCTCACCAGTCAATGAAATCTACAACAGTTAGTCTAAGCCACGTAGGAAGGTGTAGACTGGCTTCCTGGTTGGGGTCCTCGGGACGGTAAAAACCAATGGTTGGAAACAATTGGTGATATGGCTCAAAATCGTTCTCAGTGATGGCTAGTGCAAATGCATCCACTCCTTGTGACTTATGATTTCCGATGAAACTGTTTTGTTCTTCGTTATTACTCTTCCTTTGTCTCACACCTCTGTTCACTGTCTCTATTATACATTTCTTCTACTTTCTTCTGTTGCTTTGTGTGCTACATGGAGTGTGGCGACTTGAACTTCCGCACATATGTGCAAAGTTCTATGTCGAAAACAGACACACAGGCTACCGAATTTCTTTTGCCTTCCTTTGTGTGCTACATAAAGTGTGACAACTTGAGTTGTTTCACATTTGTGTCTGGTTTTATGTTGAAACCAGTCAAATATCATAAGGAGACACGCAATTGTGTATAATTTAACTAAATGTGGTTTGTTAATAATTTCTTTCTTAGTTACCTGAAAAGCAGTCACTGGTTTGATAATCTCCACGTTTACCTCTGAGATGTGGCTTTCAATGGACTTTTCTTGCTGTAGCGCATGACATCCATCTTAATCATTTTTCATATATAGAAGTATAATGAAAGGTATTTGCAGATTAAGATTTAAATTTTGGGACTGGTTTTGCACTCTAAAGTGAAGTTCCGGTTAGGAAAAAGTCTCAGTGTTATTCTAGTCCAACGTTTCGATAATTATGCAAGCGATTACTGCTACCATAATGTACTCTGAAAATTTTCGGCTTATTTTGTGAACTTCACTAAGCTACTATATCTTTCATAGAACTGTACTCAACTTGCTTTATCGTGGTTTGTTCTTTTTTTTCCGTTTAATCCTATGTCCCTTCTTGAAATAACAGAAAATGCCTTTTCATCAGAGTGAATTTTTCTTGTCTCTACCGAACGGATGTTCGTTTGTATTGATCGACAATCTCCCCTAACTTTTCTTGATATATGTTAGTTATATTAATCTCTTCTCTCTACTTCAACTGAGTTGCTATTTCCGCACAGTTGGAATGGGGTGAAGACTTTTGAATCGGAAGTTGTATTGTGATGGCTGTGTATTAATTAATTCATCATGGATATATTGTTTCATGAGTATTATTAGGACGGGTAGCCTATCATTGATAACCTTGAAGTGATAATCGACACATGCACTGAGATAACCTAATGGGACAGTTTCTGACTGGATGATTTCTAGCTTGAATTTCCTAGGATTCTCAAGGTCACACAGCTAACTAGATATTGATTACTTACTTATGGCCTGAATTACATATGTATACATCGTGTATTTTGAATAATAAAACTTTTTAGCTGTTGTCGCAGTTAAATCTGAGTTTTTTGTCTATCTTCGTGTGTTGTATCTGGAGGCTCATTCTAGTCAGTAGCACTCCATTATAACAGAAAGTGTAACCCAGCCTACCTATTACTTTCACTCAACATGCTCCTTAGTATGCTTCTCTCTCACTGGTTGGCCGTAAACTTTTCATCTTTAGTAAGATATGGAAGCATAAGTATTCATGATAAAAATACTTATATTTTCGTGTAGTACCATGTTATGCGCTAGACAGCTGTTTCACCCTAGTTATAGTGACTCTTTAGTAGCAGGCACCCACAACTCTATCAGGATTCGAACTCAGGACCTTTAAGGTGAAAGTCCAGCTCAACTGACACTACTTCTTGCCCTTTCAATGATTGCCTAATGGATGCAGGTTTATGGTGACATCTACATTGAAATGTATTATTCATAGCACAAATGGCAGAACGTCAGTTATGATCTCAAAATAAAGGAGACTCATTTTTGTCATTTCAGCTTGAATCCGATATTATTATTATTCTCATTATTATATCCTTCAATTCCTAGAGGAACATAGGGCTTCAGCTGCGCATCTCCATTGCCTTCCGTTTCCTACCAACTTGTTCACCCCACTCCAAGTCTGCCCACACATGCTTTCATCTCCTCTTCAATTGACCTCCTCCAAGTCACCACACCCTCCCACTGACGAACAACTCGCCGCTTCCCTTCCGGCCACGTTCCACTCGAGCAATGGCTTGTCTAGTGATGTCACTTGATGGTTTCATTTCTCAGAGTATGACCAGCCAACCCATCTCCATTTCTTACTGCCTATTTGTTTCACAATTGGTTCCTGCTGAGTTGGTTCTCTCATTGCCAGAGATCCCACTATGTTGCTGATCTTTTCTGACCGGCCGTCTGATCTTGAGTGGTATTGAGCGAAGACAACTGTTAATGAAGGTTTGTAGTTTGTTTGAGATGCTCTTTATGACGTGCTGGCCAAGTCTCTGATCCATCCGTATAGTGAGTAGCAGTGACTGACTTCACATTGGAGTATTGTATTATACGAAATCGTTAAATGTTGTTGTATCTGCTGATTCATAGATTTAAGGGAAAGTCAAGCGTCAGCATAATTTATTCACTCGATAATATTGTAATAAATTTTTGGAATATTTATATCTTTCTAGATATATATAAATTAAAATGTTTGATGAAGTGTATGCCAATTGTATATTTCAACAATAACAATAGTATTTGTCACGTGTAGGTAGTTGTAGTAGTTAATGTGTCAAGATATATTACAAAGGCTGTGTAATTGTACGTCATGTTACAAGATTAGCTGTTTGCTTAAAACACAACAATGATCTTTGTTTTCTTCATCTTCTATCGAAGAGAAGTACTGATTACTCTTGTAAATGTTTTTTTTAGATCTTCGAGGTGAGATATAGATTTTTAAAAGCCTGCATGAATAACGGGAATATTTTTCGCCTGGATCTTATCCATTTTTGTTATTATAATAATAATAATAATAATCTACTTTATTCCAAAACCAGTACGTATAATACAGAATGGAATTCTCAGCATTTGTCACCATATTGCATCTGATTTACTTAAAATATAAGTAAGATTAAAACAAAAGTAACCAGAGGGATTTGTCTACTTTATCAATATAAAGTCAAAAATATTCGAAGCACGAATTGAGATTATTAAATATATTAATAATAATAATAATAACAGTGAATATGTTTCAAACAGTATTGTCGATTCAGTTTGGAAATTTTAGCATGTTATTATAGAGTATTGAATCTAATGTTCTGTTGATGTATTATAGTGAGGGGAAATACAAGCTTAACAGTGGTAACACAGCTTAAATTATGTTCACACTTATGAAAAATCAATAAATAAAAACAAAAAATTGAGAGGATTATAAATATAAGAAATACAATAACAATAAAGTTTAGTACTGTAAGGGTGGAGGAAATGGTTTATTTAGTAGTGCGAAGAAGGTTAGTCAATTCATGCCTAACACTATTTTCATCACATAAAGTACGTGCTAAATATGGTATAGTGAAATTTTTATACTTAGACGTACATGCATAAAGTCTTCTGAAAAGACTCCTTGTTTTACCTGAGGAGACACAAGGTTGGAGCTGCGGGTAGAGTGGGTGCTCAGAGTCTGACAAAATTCCTTTAACAAATTTGTTGCATAACATCAAGTGCCTATCAGTGACAATGTCAACGATATGGCCCAATGGGGTACCACTCGTCCTACTGACAGTCTTCAGAGTTCTACGAAGTATGACATAGTCTTTTTTAAGCAATCCAGGAAAGAATAAGCAAGGGTGAACAGTAAAGAAGAACAGGTAAAATGCACGAGTTGACAAACTGTAAGAGGAGTGGTCTGAGTGCCTTCACTTCTTTATGTAAAAAGTCAGACGAAATATTCTTTTAGAAATTGCTAAGAAATGAGAAGACCAGGATAAGTCAGAAGGAAGAATTAATCGAAGATACTTAACTTCAGATTTGATTTCTATATCAGTGTCATCAATTTTGCAAGGGTCATTTAACTTTCGTTTACATCGGAAACTGAAATTAACAGTCTGGCATTTGGAAGGATTTAGTTTAAGACCGTTACACGAAGACCATTTGCTAATTCCTCATAGAAAGCTGTTCACCTTAGCACAGTCAAGCTGGGAGTTAACAGACGAAATAGTTAGATCATCAGCATACTTAACAAAGTTCATTTCACCAGAGTGAGACAAGTCATGCAAGAAGAAAGAAAACAGTTAAGGAGAAACGACAGCGCCTCAGTGAGTAACGAAGTGGAAGGCTTTCCCTGACATACAATGTACTTCTTTCTTCCTGAGAAATAAGAAAGCAGCCATTTGACAACCCAACAGTCAGTTTGAGTTTCAGCAAGCTCGTTTAACAAAATATCCCCAGGTACTGAGTCGAAAGCAGATGTGTAATCTAGGAAGGTGCAGCGAACAAATTTACCCCCTTGTCTAAGCTGGAAACAATATTATGATACAAGACTGCAACTGCATCTAAAGTACTTCTACTGTGTTTACGGGCGAATTGTTTGGGATCGTTAAAGGCCTTAAGTGAAGGTTGAAGATTAAGTAAGAGTAACTTTTCCATAGCTTTTAGAAAAGGGGAGGTAATAGCAATAGGTCTTAATTTAAAACATGTTCCAGTAGACGACTTAGGTATAGTTACAATTTTATTGTCCTTCCAAACGGCTGGTACGACATTTCTGTAAAAAGATTCATTAAATATGTCCATGAGAGGATAACAAAGGATATCTGGACATTTTTTTAAGAATAACACTTGGCAAACCATCTGGACCCAGGTTACAAGAAGGGTTCAGAGACTGAAGACATTTTAGAACATCATTTGTATTGGAACCAGGGAAGCAGGTTTCATTATAACACTTGTAACACTAGAAAGTTTGGCATTTATGGTAGAATGTGTGAAAGACTTGTTCAGTGTGCAAACATCAAAAGAATGACGAATACTGTTCATTTTTAAAAAATTTCCCTATATTAGGCGCATTTTCACAGGATATAAACTTTTGGTTGTAAATTGAATTCAACCTGTGCATTTCAGACTTTATTAGGATGTTAATTCTTTTCAAATCAGTGTTATCCTTCATATTTTAAGAAAATTTTATCAGTTATACGCTAAAATTTTATTGTAATAAAGAAGTTTAATTAGTCTTTTGGCAACATATTATGTATATGAAATATGAAGAACCGCTTACAGTCAAGGATGACACTCCTTGAAATACTTTACAAATATATTATGACTTTGGAATGACATAAAAACTCACGTTAGTGAGAGTTCTTGTCGATAAAATAATAATAATAACACTGAAGTTAGCTGAATTGTCTTAGATATTTGTGTAACACAATTCAAGCGATCTAACAACATACACACATGCACATTTTTGGTTGATGTTGACTGGTTGTGAAATACAGGATACACATTTTGTCCTGTTTAGGACTCATCAGCCGGATGTAATTACATTCCTAGTAATTGATGGTGTTCCCATTGTGACTTTAACCCTCGTGTCAAACGCCGAAGCATTTTCCAAGTGGGATGGAAGGCATGAAAGCCAACTCTTATGCTTTGGGGATCAGCTATATTATTTGTTTGTAGAACATGCATACTTATCGTAAGAATGTATACTTAACAAAAATAATGAGAGGTTAGATAGTGCAAGAATAAGCGTAAATCAAATTAAAATAACAATGAAACAAAAAACAGTCCATCAATTATGGTTTTGAAATCAAATTCATCAAGGTTGTTGTATGTGAACATGTAAGTGAGTTTACTTAATCTCTAGGGCCTTGATAAATATCAAGATACACCCCCAGTAAGTAGGTATTATAGATGGGTTTATAATACGAAATAGTTTTTCAGTATACGTCATTAGGGAATAACACTTAATGTTAAGATAATAATAATAAGAGTGTTGAAGAATATATATGTGTGTATGGAGCAATGAAAACTGAAAGAATACTTTTTCAACGAGTCAGATTATTCTTCTGATGAGCGCACTCAATCAATAGTTTTATGCTTATAAGTTTATTAATGATATTTGTACTATTTATATAACTTTAAAAAGAAAATATCCAGGAGTTAATTTCCTTAATTTAGAAGTCACTTTGCATTCCTTATTTGTACTGCTTCATGCATAGATCATATCTTCACTCTCCTACAGATTCTAGAACATAGACACACTTTTCGACGTCCAACAATTGCCATATTTCTTGACTTGAAGGCGGCCTTCGACTCCGTGAATCGAAAGGTACTATGGCAATGTCTGACTGTGAAGGGAGTGCCAAGAAAGTACATTGCACTAATCAAGGCACTCTATTCAAACTAACGTAGTCGTGTAAGGGCTTATGGGGAATTGTCATCTGAAATGATAACAACCAGTGGTGTCCGACAGGGATGTCCACTCTCCCCATTTCTGCTTAACTTCATCATAGATATGCTAATGGAAGTATCCTTAACTGAACGTAAAGACTTAGGAATCGACTTGTTACCAGGGTATAGTCTTATGGACTTAGAATATGCAG
Source organism: Trichobilharzia regenti (assembly GCA_944472135.2). Lineage (NCBI taxonomy): Eukaryota > Metazoa > Platyhelminthes > Trematoda > Strigeidida > Schistosomatidae > Trichobilharzia > Trichobilharzia regenti. Next base: position 81,932,765 of record OX235262.1, on the reverse strand, counting down.
ATGACATAGTCCCGTTAGGGGAGGATGCTGACAAAATGTAGAGTCTTCTGAACACCTTGAGCAGCAATCTTCGTATGTTTGGCATGCGATTCGCCCCTGCAAACTGTAAGATGCTGCTACAGGACTGGACCACGTCAACTCCTAACTTAGTGATAGGGAGTGAAGTGATAGAACATGTTGACCACTTCACCTATTTGGGAAGTTGTATCAGCACCAACGGACTGATTGGCGATGAAATCTCAACACGGATCCAAAAAGCTCGAGCTACTTTCGCTGACTTACACCACCTCTGGCGTAGGCGTGACATCCGGTTATCAACCAAGGGACGTGTGTACTGCTCAGCAGTTCGCTCTGTCTTTCTCTGTGGCTCTGAAACATGGCCAATACGAGTTGAAGACATGAAAAGGTTGGCTGCTTTCGATCATAGATGTCTGCGATCTCTTTCTCACGTTAGGTGGTATAATAAGATAAGTAATGTTGACGTTAGGCGTAGAGTGTTGGCCAAAGAGGGAAAATCAATCGACGAGGCTATAAAGTTACATAGATTGAGATGGCTAGGTCTACGAACTTGGCCTGTAGTCGAAAGGTCCTGGGAGGGTGCGTACTGATGATGACTCCCCCAATTAGGACGAAAAGGCTATCTAGCGCTAGTTGGTTCCAGCTGATATCAATCCATGGTCAAACTTGAGAGACAAATCAAATTTCTACAAACCAACTTTTGAAAATCAGTATTTTTTGCTTGTTTTGTTCAAGTTCATCATGGAGACAAAATATCTGGATGAAATTATTGGCTAAATAGTGATTGTAATTTGAAACCAATGTGATCACGAAAAACAAATGAACATATGAATGAAATGAATAGCTGCGAATTATATATAAAGATCAGTTTTATGAACCAGTATGTATAAATCATTTCTATCTTTAAACTATCGATTTAACGAATAATCGATGGGATGAAAACTACTCGTAAAAAGGAAAATATAAAAAAAGTTTTTGTTTTAAATGTTCGTTAAATTATTTCGACCCTTTGCATAATTTGTATGATATAACACTCATCAATTTGTTATTTAGATTCAATAAAATAAGCAGCAGGAATTTCATTTTGTTTTTTTGGGTGGTGACTATTAGTGATTGATATCAAGGATGCATACTCTATCCCATTTGGAACTCGTCAGTCGGGTGTAGTACCTGTGAGACCCAGTGAGTGATAGTGTTTCTAGTAGGATTCCAACCCCGTCACTCTCGTTTGACACGCTAAAGCGTTATCCAGTGGACTACTTGGACACAAAAGACCCCTGTTGTTCGACAGATGTCAGTTATTATTTGTTTATATATATATTATATTGGACCACTTTGGGTTTAGAAAAGTATGTCAGTGGGAATACTGTACCTAGTGCTACTGATAAGATTTATCAATAGTATATAAAGAGACGTTCATAGACATAAAAAACACCAAACAGCAGGCAGATAGATTTGATTTTAGAGAAGAAAAAGGGATACAGCGTTATGGAGATCCATGGCAGACGTGAAACGAACACAAAGAAACGCAATATGAAGTCCAGAAGTAACGGAATGCGAAGATCTGTGCAAATGGTTCGCTAAAAATAAGGTTTACATAGTTTCGCTACATATAGAGATACCAAGTCGCAAATAAACATTCATTTATCAAGTCTGTCGCCTTCTACCGTTTCATTACTATCATTCACAAGGAATGCAGGTACATCCGATTGACGAGTCCCGAACAGAACGAAATGTATATTCTGAATTTCACGAAATAACACCGTGTTTATCAATAGATCCTTTTTCTAAGTATCCCAGCTGTTCCTCCGTAATTGATCACTTTAAATTCTGGGGCGTTCCCTAAAAATTCAACGTAAACAAGTTTGAGAAATATATGTATGTAGTGAATGAAAATCCATTAGTATGAATGCTTGGATCAGCAATCTTAGTGATAATTACACTTTTGAAATAATCCATACAACTCAATGAATACTATGGCTTCTAGCTTCACTTTACTTATTATTCACTAAATAACTTCTGTACTGCATATAAGCTAATATGCATTCAGTAGTGATTTGAAGATTGACTGTACCATTAAACGCTACCTGTCTTAAAATTCGATGAATTTTGCTTTGGCTTATTAGCATATTCTTTGTACTCTGTCTTTTAACAATCTTTCTATATATGGACCGTGTCGACATTTTATTTTTAGAGAAAAAAATATAATGAGCTTCTTAATAGATGAGGATCATTCAGTGCTGAAATTTTGAACACTGAACCACAGAATAATTTTTTGAGTACATTCGGGTGGTGACAGTGTTCTCTTGATTATTATTTCATCTAAAGTATGCACATATGCGTTCCTGATGTTATGAGAATAACTGAAAAAAGGGGTCACTTGTAAAAATATTCATCACAAATGCTTATGGTTTAGTAGTTTACAGCAACTTAAGAATACTGACGTCGCGAAAATCATTTCCAACAACCAGCAACAGCTACCTTTGCTCGATATTGAAAATCAGATGACGAACCAGAAAAATAAGCTATAACGAACAGGGGGGAACCAACTCACTAAGAACCAATAGCCCGACGAATTCGCAGAAGAGAGTGGAAGTTGACTGAGGGAGAAAACTGAGGAAATCGTTAAATAACACCTCACATCAGTCTTCAGAGTTGAATCAGAATGGGAAGTGACGAGTTGGTGGTATGTCCGAGGGTGACGTGGAGGAGATGAGAGGTAGGCAATCATGAAAGCAGCTGAAAAAGAGTGCAGACGGCAGGATGAAATGAAGATGTGCTGTTGAAGCCACATGTCCAACTTGGAACCCTGGAAATTAAATATTTATGCTTGGAATACAACCACCTGCAACTGGCGGCTTGTTTTTTAGCATTAAAAATATCTAACAATATGTGAGTTAATTGCATCGAGGATTTCATAATGTGCTGAGCACACAAGCACAAGTTAGAGAAGCACTGGAAAACCTGGGAGTACTGGACAGCTGTTTCGTCCTAGTTTGGGACTCTTCATCAGTACGCACCCACTACCAGGATTCGAACCCACGACCTTCAGGTTACAAGGCGAGCGTGCTGCGTACTACTGAAGAGTCCCAAACTAGGACGAAACAGTTGTCCAATACTTCCAGGTTTTCCAGTGGTTCTCTAACTGATGTCAGCTCATGATGAAATCCTCCATCCAGTCATTGGAAACACAGGAGCACTGAGTTGCATCACTAGAGGGAGGGGGTTGTGGGTGCACACCTGTAAAAAGTCGCAAACTAGAGCAAGACCTTTATTTTGAATTGATTATAGATCTTTATTCCAAAATCTTGTGATTTTGCAGTTGTCCAACAATCTTAACGTCTCACACTAATGCGACATTAAAATAATTCATATCTGATTAACTTTAAGCCCTGATCTTGTCACTAATGACAGTGAATTTATACTAAATTCTATGCGTCACGCTCCACTCATTCACAAATATTCCTACAAACAAAGTGAAAACAATTTGGAACGGGTTTAAATTTAATTGTGTAAACTGTTAACTTTGTTTCTATGCTTACCACACTTTGTGAAGCCATCTGGAACATCTGCAATATATCCCTCTCCTCCCTAGTACTGGTATATGAGTTGCACAGGCCCACATACTTTATGCAGGTAACAGACTTTTCAAAAATTTGACATAATTCAAATAAGTCGCAATATCATAATTCATTGACGGATATCTCTAATGATGTAACGATATAAATTTCTCATGAATCAATGAAATATTTTACTTTTAGCCTTTATTATGAGGATTTCAGTTTGCTTCAACAGACCAATTTGATGAAGAAATGATCCACTTTACTGTAATTAATCTTCCAGTTTTCTTCAGGACGGTAATCTTTTAACACTTCAGTTATGTAAAATTTATTAGTGAACTTTATGTAGATATGTTGCCTAATTCTGTCACACGTTGCTCTGACGCTGGAATATGCATTACAGATACACTTAAAATGCGCCTTAAAGACGTTTTGGAGGAGGTAATTTTTAGATTCCTCTGTGTTTTAAGTAAGACAGTGTTATGTACTAGTTTTCCCCGTCGCCAAATTGTTATGTACTCGTCGCTAAATTATTGTTATGGACTGGTCGAGAAACTAATAGTCCTGACGCGAGAAGGCGGAAATCACAAGACCACTAGGTTTGCGATGATACTTCTATTGTCCAAACACAAGGAGACGAAAATAAATGGTCTCACACCAAAGTGATAAGTAAGTAAAGTAAAGTCACAAGATTGTGAATGCGAAATATATATGAATGTTCCAGACAAGGCGTGGGAACAAATCATTAGACAGTCTTAACATGAATGGTTAATTATAATGGAGTGTCGATCCAAATATACATAGCGAATATAGCAGACATGTCAACAACCATATATGGATATATGTCACCAAGAAACGGACTGTCAACAAACACTCATATTATATATAATATAATATAAGGAGAATATACATTATTAAAGGAGACAAGTTCACACAAGTGAAATGGTCACAGACTAAGCGAGCAAACAGAAAGAGAGACCAACATGCACACACACATAAATATATATATGTGGATACATATGAGACAGAGAACTTCAGCTCTGAAGTGTCAGTAGTAGTGGGTTTTTTCTTTCTTTTACGGAGTAGGGTTGCTAGTATGGCACCTAATCCTCCCTCTATACCGTTCTTACTTCCTGTCAAGAGAGGTTTAAGAGTTCGTCAAATAGTAATTGAAACCCGTACCACTTACTTGCGTGGTCGGCGGATGTTTTCCCGCTGAACCACCAACACAAAAGGGAACACATTTGTCTTTTTGTTCATATTAACCACATCCCAACAGTTAGTTGATGTTACCTTAAAGCTTGCTTACAATTGAGGTGTGTGGACTAGTGAAATATTTTGATTCACATTAGAAATAGTCTTTTCGATACTTTTGGAAACTGTATATCCGTTGAACGATTATTTTGTCACTGACTTCGGGACCTCACTGATTGGTTTCATACAGATTATTAGATTTGTGATATGTAGTTTTCTAGAATACCATTTCGGCTTTGTTGTGTTGAACCGAATAGTTTAAGTGCGAAGCTAGGGTGAAGTTTGCTACAAGCCAGTCGACTTCACAGTTCTTGAAGTGGACCAGGATCTTCAGGTATTGAGATAAAATAGTAGTATGTGGATACCCCACCTGAAATCACTGTTAAGACAAGTTTCATGATAGGATATTTAATAGTTTATTTCCATCTCAGGACACGTTTTCCAACTGAAAATATCGTAGATTGCCACTATGTGATTGGTTCTCAATAAAACTCTGTAGTGCTATATGGAATAAAGATGTGCCTTCACAAGTCGATGCCATTAAAATCCTACAAACCAAATACACGTTTATAATGAAATTGTGTGTGTGGGGGGGGAGGGTGGTCTAGGCTTCGATCCCTGGTCGACTTACTTCCAGAACACTCTTAGCCGGTAGTAAGACCAGAAGAGATTGAAAGGTGGGTGTGAGAGTAGAAACCGCATCTCGTAATACAGCACCACTCCTGAGCAAACTTCAAAGCCCAGGCTTTTGGCTCTATCTTCCACTTGGAAATCAAAGAAGAAATGAACAGAAAATCAAGTCCCACTTCTTCGTGGAGTCTGCCACTAGGAAGCGAAACTGGTTAACCAGATAAGTTCTTTGATAAAAAAAATGATCGCCAAGATAGTTTAGTATACCGACAGCTCCTAAGAACCCCTTGTTCTTGAAATCGTAGTTTCAAGGTGATATCATTAGTGAGCCCCCCAAATGAACTAATTTTATGTCCTATGAATAAAGATAAACTGGTTAGTGCATCTGCGGTGTTTGACTGCTGTTGTGGAGCTAGTTACATTGGGCTTACAATATGGCGAGTTCGTACTCGGATTTCAGAACATCACTCTGCATAGTTAAACAAAGGACAAGCCAAGCCGATATGTGGCTCTGTTTTCTACACCTAGTAGACAAGGATCATAAAGCTGAAATAAACGAAAGATTTAAAGTTATCTGTCGTATCCTCATTAATCGTAATTTGGATTTGCGAGTTCGCCTTCTACACCACACATTGGAATCCACCTGAAGAAGCTGAACTTATGTGTCCAAAAGAAATTGGTAGAATCGTTTACCTTATCTTGACCAACATTGCATGAATGTAAAATCGACTGTTTCCTCCTTTCCCTAAGCCATATGCCTTAACTATCTTATTATTCTACCTGCTCCATCTTTAATTGTTCTTACGTAATCATTCCTCTTAATTTTTCAAAATTTATGGATCACGTCACTACTTGTTTAGTTCTTTACGGATACTTCTACCCTCTAACTGGCTAATTCTCACACTCTCGAAATGTTAATATTCACTAATTATTGTTAACAAACTTATCACTCCTAGATTTGTAAACTATGTACTGTAATAAAAATTGCTATACAGACTACAGTAAACCCATTGTAAAGTAAATGTTTCTTTGCCCAAATCATATTTCATTTGCATATCACTTAATGGTTTCTGCCTTCTTCTTGTATTCAATAGCTACCGTCAAATAAATACACTGAATGTATTCACTTTAGTGAAGGTTTTCTCGAAAATTTGTACATTTTCAGTATGAGATATGTGTTGTTTCGACGAAATCCGCAGTATGATTTAGTAACGTCACCTGCATCAATCCATGAGTTGTTTACAAAACCTGAACGTCTATTTTGTTATAAATATATTTCAGGTATTGGTTTTGTAGGGATTTTGTTTGATTGCATGGAGGATTTCAGCATGAGCTGACATCAGTTAGAGAACCACTGGAAAACCTGGGAGCACTGGACAGCTGTTTCGTCCTGGTTTGGGACTCTTCAGCGGTACGAACCCACCGCCAGGGTTCGAACCCAGGACCTACTGGTTACAAGACGAGCTCGTTGACCATTGAGGCACGGAGACCCGATCCAACGGTCCTTGAATTCTAACTTCTGCCAATTCACGACATATCGCGAAAATTTCGCAATGTGTTCTTCGATGAATTACTGCCTCATCTTCAACCTGCTGTACCCAACTGCTCATGGCTTCCCACTAGAACCCCAGGTTAACTGCCTGAATAGGGCCAGTCACTAGTGAGCATCAGATTAATTTTCAGGTATTGGTTTTGTAGGGACTTTTTTGTTTGATTGCATGGAGGATTTCATCATGAGCTGACATCAGTTACAGAACCACTGGTCCCAGCGGCTCAATGTTCTACGAGCTCCCCTTGTAACCAGAAGGTCCTGGGTTCAAACTGTGGTGGTGGGTTCGTACCGCTGAAGAGTCCCAAACCAGGACGAAACAGCTGTTCAGTACTCCCAGGTTTTCCAGTGGTCATCTAACTGATGTCAGCTCATGCTGAAATCCTCCATGCAATCAAATATGTTTCAATTTATTAATTAGAAGCAGTGTACATTATGTCATCAATTATTTCATAGAACTGAAACGTTTCCATTCTGAGGATAATAATTCATACGAAATACAAAGTGTTCTGTACATTAATAAGTAACTCAGAACGAACCTCTATTTGATCTAATTCTACTAACTAAGTTCTCACTATTTCTGCTAAGAGTTGGGACCCACTAGCACGGCCTTCTTCGGAGAATTCATGTTCATCATTACAATAAATAATCTCAATAAAAGTTTCTCTACTAGAAGCATGTACAATATTGCTTATTGACTGGGACAGAAGTAACGGGTGTAGTGAAAGCATGTATTCACTTTAAATCCTTTCAGTAATTGAATGTGCCTGCATTAAAACAATGTTTATTTAAAGTGACAGGTTTAAATATTCAATCATTTCATTCAAACATGATGTTTAATGTTATTTTTGAGACGTCAGTTGGAGAAGTTTAGGAGTAGCATTATTGGTTTTAGTTACCATTTCGAAACTGATACGTAATATGTAAAAAGCACAGTAACAAAGAAATATTCAGAAGCCAACTGGAAACTCAGGCTAAATGAGAGTATAACTATCTTTAACAATTAGTGGCCTGATTAAATCATTGGGATACCAGAATATTCATCCTTCAAAATGCTTAAACTCTTCTGCATTTCTTATTGTTTTAATCACTCAATTATATTAAATGACCGACTATATGAACTCGCGTACATATTTAATTAACATTCAACAAATCCCTTTGCATTTCTTGGAGGGAATGAAAGTGTACAGAATTGTTTCCGTCTTCACATATAACAACACTACATCACATGATATACTTCAGAGTATTACTTTACGTATAAATTCTGTATGAAGAGAAAGCATTTAGTAGCTAAATAAAATAAGGTTGGGGAGTAAATATTATTATTATTGTTCCGAATACGTTTATTATCATTATTATTCCCATCATCCACATTTTATTACCACTCTACTATTTATTAATAACATCGCTTTCTCATACAGGTTTTATACAAAAACACTTTATAGTCTTTCCACTAGTTCCTGTCCATTCTTCACTAGCTTATTGATTAGTCATTATCTCATACTTGTTAAGACATGCCAACTTCTGTCTCCTTTCTAACTTACAATTAGTCTTCCCTTCTTACACCTTACATTATGTAATACAATTTTCAAGGACAACGTTTACCATTATCTGATTGGTCTAAAGATTTCTGGGTTAATTATAATTACGATTGTACAGCTCATGAAAATGAATCATCGAAAAGTGGACAGTTTTCTTCGCTGTTTGTGCCTTTTTCTTATGACTCAATGTGGGAACAAATATAACTTCAGTGTGAAATCTAGTACTGAATGCACGTTATCTAGAAAGATAATGAAAATTTTCTACTTCCACTACGGAGCTCGTAGAATGCTGCAGCACCAAAAAGATTAAATTGAGCTATCAGTCGTCTCCAGCATTTCAGAACAAACCTGAAAAATTATAGCCTTTACCTTCCCCTCGAATCAAATTTGAAATATCGGGTAGTGCAGGAGATTTGAACAAACCTATTTAATGCTTGGAGGACCTGGACTTCGCCGATGATATATGTCTGATTTCACACAAACTGGAAGATATGCAAGTGAAAAGAAACAAGTCGACACAGGGAGAAGCATCCAGAAAAGATAGGACTTCCTTCAGGTGAACATAGAAAAAACAGAGGTGATGAAGATTCCTGGCCAACACCAACACCAACAGCAGCATCAACAACAACAGACAACAATCAGCCTGCATAAATGGGAGGAACCTGAAAGAAACAACCTCCTTTAACTACCCACCCACCCACCTGGGAAGCATCGTTTCAACTACAGGCCGACGGAAGTGACGAGGATATCAAAGCTAGAATCGGAAAAGCAAGACGGGCTTTCATTACTCTCAAGTCTGTGTGGAGGTCAACAGCACTCAATATCAAAAATAAGATCGGGATTTTCAACTCCAATGTGAAGTCAGTCACTGCTACTCACTATACGGATGGATCAGAGACTTGGCCAGCGTGTCATAAAGAGCATTTCAAACAAACTACAAACCTTCATTAACAGTTGTCTTCGCTCAATACCACTCAAGATCAGACGGCCGGTCAGAAAAGATCAGCAACATAGTGGGATCTCTGGCAATGAGAGAACCAACTCAGCAGGAACCAATTGTGAAACAAATAGGCAGTAAGAAATGGAGATGGGTTGGCTGGCCATATTCTGAGAAATGAAACCATCATGTGACATCACTAGACAAGCCATTGCTCGAGTGGAACGAGGCCGAAAGGGAAGCGGCGAGTTGTTCGTCAGTGGGAGGGTGGGGTGACTTGGAGGAGGTCAATTGAAGAGGAGATGAAAGCATGTGTGGGCAGACTTGGAGTGGGGTGAAAAAGTTGGCAGAAAAGGGAAGGCATTGGAGATGTGCAGCTGAAGCCCTATGTTCCTGTAGAAATTAAAGGATATAATAATGAGAATAATAATAATAAATAAAAATTGAATGCTACTGGATTAAGACAACATAGTGATTAAATGGAGAAAATATCCTGGGGTAATCTGAATTATAGAAGTAATTAAACATTCTGGAACAGACAAACATCTAAGCTTGATGGCTTACCAAAGCTTCATATGCCATGATTCCATCCAAATCCTATTCTGGATGTGCCTGACTTAACATTTTATTGAATGACAAATCGGATCAAACAATTTCTGAAATATTTTAAACTGGGCATTATCCAGGTACAATGTAAAATTTTTTTCACATTAGTCGACAACAATCAAGGTCTGAATTTCAAAATTAAATCCAATTCATATTTTTACGTCAGATTATGTTGAATTAATCATACCACTTACGTAAACTGTCAGATATGTGTGTGTGTGACCAAATTATGGAATGTCAAATAAGTATTCAGACTTCATATAGAAAATTGTAAAACTTATATTAGATTTACATGCAAAAGGTAATATCACGACAGCAATTCTTTCCTGAACGCTGTTCTTGCCATGGATGTATTTCTAAAATAGTTTATTCCCTTTAATGGTAAGTAATTTATCTGGACTGGAAAGTGTATTTGCACTACAGATTTCAACACAATCTGATCACACAAGTACTTGTTATAAGAACTTCAATGAAAAATAATGAAACGTTTGGGAATGAGAGAATAGACACAATAGACACGTTCAAAAGTAGTACTGCAGGTCAAGATAACAATGGAGATCAACAGACCAAAAGAAGGAGGGGTTTGAGTGAATCAGTCTTGGTATCACAACAAAATTTACGAAGGTTTGTTTAATATGATGACGAATTCCTTCTTAGTGAATACAAAAGCTGTGGTTTAAACTTCCTAATCTCTAGAGCTTCCACAAACTTCAAGATATACGCCCAGCACGTTGTACATATACAAGTTTAAAAGACCTATAAACTTCCACTGATGCCTTGTATCTATAATATTTTTTTCACAGTGAAAGAGATTGCCTGTCTGTCTATCTCAAATATTCACAGGTTTGAAAAAATGGATCCTCCATTTAAGAATTGGCTATATTACCATAACGTCATACTAATTAGGGTACAAGTAAAATGTAATTCACTTTCTCCATTTTCGAATAAGACACATTTACATCCAGGAAAACTTAAATGAAAACATATACAGAGATTGAAAAGTACTTTGTTATGAAGGCGATATCCTGAATATATCAGGACACACTGTTATCATGAAGCAAGACATCTGAAATATTATTATTGCTCCCTTGGGTTCCTAGTGGAACATACGAAGGCTTCAACTGCACGTCTCCACTTGCTTCTGTCTTCTTTCTTCTTCTGTACTTTCACCTGCATCCTTGCATGTTAGTCCATACTCTTTCAACTCCTCTTCACACGATCTCCTCCATGTCACCCTTGCACTGACGTCCCGCTCACCGCTTCCCTTTCGGCCTGATTCCACTCGAGCAATGGCCTGTCGCGCGCGTGATGTCACCCAGCGGCCTCCTCAGCCACGAGTGTCCAATCCACTCCTGTCCACTTTCTCCTGCATATTTGTTGGTTGGCGATTGGTTCTTGTTTTGTTTGTTCCCAGTCATAGTTTCTTGTCGGTGATTCTTTCCGGTCCGGCCCGGCCCGGCCATCTGATCTTCAGTAGAGAGCCAGCGAAGACAGTTGTTGGTTGATAAGGGTGTGCAACAGGCTGTCGGAAATATTCTTTGTGACCCACCCGCCAAGTTTCTGACCGATCTGTATAGAGGAACTGACTGACTTGACGTTTGTATTGAAAATCCGACCGAATTTTGTTTATTGATGCTGGCTGAGTGACGAAGATTTCCAGATTGGTTTCAGTCAGGTTGATGAATGTGTGTGTTCTTGCCTTCGCGAATCTCGCTCGATTTGACATCGTCGTCCGTTCCGACTGCGTTTATTTGAGACAATGCTCCCTAGATAAGTGAAGTGAATGAAGTGACCTCTTTCAAATCCCTCCCATTGATGGTGATTGAGGCTGGATGTTGTTGCTGATGTTGTTGTTGTTGTTGGCTGGTTATTTTCATAACCTCCGTCTTGTCTATGTTCACCTGGAGTCCTGTCTTCGCCGGCCGCTTCTTTGACCAGTTTGTCGGTTTTCGCTTGTAAGTCTTCGGTTTTGTGACAGTGACATCAAACATAAATCATCCACGCGCGAAATCCAGGTCTTCTAGGTTCTTCGCGTCGGTCCAGGATATTCCTGTCCCGTTTCTCGTTTCCCACTGTCTGACGCATAATCCAGTCAGCCCACCACAATTAGGAATATCATTGTTGATAGATAATAAGCACCCTTGTCTGACTCCTGTGTTTACTCGAAACGCCTCGCTGAGTTTTCCGTTGTGGATCAATTGACATGTATCGTTGTCACACAACCAGCTGTTGAATAAGGTTGGTGGATATTTGGGGGAAAACCGTAGTACTCGAGTAATTTCCAAAGTACTTCACGGTCAGCGCTGTCTGTCGAAGGCCTTCTCGAAGTCTATAAAGTTGAGGTAGATGTTTGATTACCATTCCATGCTTTGTTCTGTGATGACGATGCGTAGAGTTGCAATTTAGTCAGAACATGATTTGCCTCATCTGAACTATGAAAACATTATATCCTAGAAGTACAACTCTAAGAAAATATACTTAATGATGCCGTTTTGAGCACAATTTATTGCTCATAATCATATCAAGATACTCACACGACTTCTTAACGTCATCAGTAAACATTACTGTATAACACTGTGAGACTTTATCAAAACAAAAATTTACTCATAATGGAATTATACTCTACCACAGTGCACAAGTTTTATTCTCATATCAATACTTAATGATGCACCAGGTCTAAGGTTGAAAAGTTTTATTGAAGTGACATTTAAAGTTGCCAAACAACAGATTCCATTGATCTTACTTAACAAATCGATATAATTTAAAAAAACACACCAATATTGTTAATGACGAATATTCTAGAATATTCTATGTATATAAGCATATATATGTAAAATTTTGTAGAGCCAGAACAGTAAATTATCGAAAAGAATATTCTTTGCTCAATTATTTTTGTTTTCTTTAGATGTCTGAATGAATATTTTCGCTATATTGAAACAACAGATTAGTTTTTCAGTCAATTCTGTTCTTAGGCGTTGTATTTAAAGACAAGTTTTTCAATGATTTTCACATTGATGCGTGTACTCAAAATTCAACTGCAAATTATGTGCGTTGGTCCCAGAGGAATTTCGTCTTACGCATCTGCGGACATATACTACTTTGGCCGCAGAAATCATCAACCACACCAGTAAATTGATTCATTTTGTCTCATTCGATGGACAATAAACATCTGATTAAAATGAAAGAAGATCTGAGGCCAAACATCGAGTAGATAGTAATGTACGTGAGAGTACACAGTAACAACCTCATAATTACGTATGCATTGAAATTATCGAAATTAATATGAGCAGACCAAACTTATGCTTTCAAAAGCTGCATCTATCACCAAAAGCAGCCATTGAGTCACGAAGAAAACAAAAGAAAATTCAGAGAAATTTTTTCTTTATCGACGAAATCATCTTCAGAGTTTGTAAAGTTGTACAAATATATTCACCAGAAATGTGCATTAGTCTAATATTGAGTAATACGAGGTGACATCACTGATGCAATTACTCAGAAGAAGCTTTAGAAGTAAAAATATTATTATTTGTTATTTTATCCTATAACTTCTACAGGAACATAGGGCTTCAGCTGCACATCTCCAATGCCTTCCCTTTTCTGCCAACTTTTTCACCCCACTCCAAGTCTGCCCACACATGCTTTCATCTCCTCTTCAATTGACCTCCTCCAAGTCACCCCACCCTCCCACTGACGAGCAACTCGCCGCTTCCCTTTCGGCCTCGTTCCACTCGAGCAATGGCTTGTCTAGTGATGTCACATGATGGTTTCATTTCTCAGAATATGGCCAGCCAACCCATCTCCATTTCTTACTGCCTATTTGTTTCACAATTGGTTCCTGCTGAGTTGGTTCTCTCATTGCCAGAGATCCCACTATGTTGCTGATCTTTTCTGACCGCCGTCTGATCTTGAGTGGTATTGAGCGAAGACAACTGTTAATGAAGGTTTGTAGTTTGTTTGAAATGCTCTTTATGACACGCTGGCCAAGTCTCTGATCCATCCGTATAGTGAGTAGCAGTGACTGACTTCACATTGGAGTTGAAAATCCCGATCTTATTTTTGATATTGAGTGCTGTTGACCTCCACACAGACTTGAGAGTAATGAAAGCCCGTCTTGCTTTTCCGATTCTAGCTTTGATATCCTCGTCACTTCCGTCGGCCTGTAGTTGAAACGATGCTTCCCAGGTGGGTGGGTGGGTAGTTAAAGGAGGTTGTTTCTTTCAGGTTCCTCCCATTTATGCAGGCTGATTGTTGTCTGTTGTTGTTGATGCTGCTGTTGGTGTTGGTGTTGGCCAGGAATCTTCATCACCTCTGTTTTTTCTATGTTCACCTGAAGGAAGTCCTATCTTTTCTGGATGCTTCTCCCTGTGTCGACTTGTTTCTTTTCACTTGCATATCTTCCAGTTTGTGTGAAATCAGACATATATCATCGGCGAAGTCCAGATCCTCGAAGTTGTTTTTTGTGTGAGTTCATTTTATGCCTGTTTCCTGATTGGCTGTTGTCTGTCTCATTATCCAATCTACTGCAATCAGGAAGATCATTGGCGATAGTTTACAGCCTTGCCTCACTCCTGTCCCCACTTCAAAGTATTTTGTAAGTTTCCCGTTGTTGATTACTTGGCATGCAGCATTGTCGTGCAATTGTTGAATGAGACGTATGATTGTCGATGGCACCCCATAGTGTAAAATATAAAAGTTGTAAATTACGTAGCACTCAACAGCACAAAGGAAGAAAGGGTTAGAAATTTGATAATGTCAAATTTGTTATTGAGCGAGAAGAAAAGTATTCCAGTGTTCATTTGACAAGTGTGAATAGGTGCGAAAATGTACCAAAGGAACATATGAGAGTGATAATAGTGAATTAATTATTAAAGTAAAAGGAAAATTAAAAATAAAATATTTACAGTGAACGACTAGTGAAGAGTTTGAGACCATGGTAGAAAAAGAGACTGGACAAACCTTTTCTCGATACAGAGTTTTGGGTTGTTTTGAAGAATTGCCAACGCCTCCACCAAACACAAAATTGCTGAAGCCTGACGTCTTTTTGTACCATTTAGCCTCACCATGTAGATAATCTTGAAAGACAACTCTGATGGAGCTGCATGGCTTGAGTTCACCAAGACTTCGAGAATGGATCTGTTAACTCTCTTGCATTGTCCTTTTGCTAACCATACCGCATAATATTCTGACCTGCGTTTGTGCGGCCAATATAACTGGCTTCACATGAGCAGGTGAATTTATAAACACATATTAAAGTTTGTTAAATCGACAATGAACTACCTTTCTTCTCACTCAATAGCAGTTTTAACATTGTCAAATTTCTAACCCTTTCTTCCTTTGTGCCGTTGAGAACTGCATAGTTTTCAACTTTTATTTCTACTTGTAAAGCCACTTCTGAGTAATTATACCAATTATGTAACCCCATATTCCTCAATAATAGACTACTGTACATTTTTGGTAAATATAAATAGGACTGTACTGCCTCTGAGGATGATTTCATTGATAAAGATGCATATGTGCTTACCACATACTAAGTATATCTTATACATTCGTAATTTTTCTCATTCCACTAAACATGCCAACCCATCATTGCAAGTTCTCATTCAACCGCATTATATTCCACTTACCAAAATACAGTTAATGGTTCAATTTTTCTATGTCTGCCCTATTCTACTGTCATTATACCTCCTACCTGAGCAGGAAGTTATTAAAAAACCAACCTTTTGCCTTTATTATTTCTAATTTTGAACAGCTAATGGGCGTTTTTCGCTCAATAATCCATTCATTGTCTTTCAGTGTTCACCGCTGACCAACTAGACCAGATGGTGACAGGGTTAATTTTTTCCTCTTTTCTTGTTTTTACTGAACATCTGAAATAAGGGAGAAGGGGAAAGAAAATAGGAAATAAAATACTTTTTTCTACTATTTTTCACTTTCAACTTCAGTAATTCTATGTATTTTTTCCCTCATCTCATATATCTTCCAATTATCACTTGAATATGACTTCAGAGGACTATATTTTATCATCAGTCTCAATTTCTAGATCTATCTATCTATCTAAGTGTAACACCAAGCCATAGAGTAGATCAGTTGCAAGTCAGAAACAGAAAACACAACCTGTCAACTCCATCTGTTCATTCAACATCGAGTTAAATGAAAATGAAAGAAATTGACACCGTCTAGAATTGATGTCGCTCTATACGTTGTGAGCTATGACACAACAGTCGCATGTGTTGCAATTAAAAGGCTTCAGTAGCACAGTAATATATATATGTTCAGAATACATTTCTCCGTAAAACATTACCACAGAAACTTTATGATAAAAGCAAATAAACAGTAGCAATCATGAACTACTGGAAACTAATCTATATACATACTTAGACTAGAAAGAGAAATAATTCAATTAATTTTACCTTGAATTTATTGATTCAAAATTCAGAATAACCTTGAATTTATGTTTTCGATCATTTTTAAAAAATTGTATTTCAGACAACTAAAAGAAATTCACTATGATAGATCTGTTAGATAGATCACTCGTGAAGAGACAGAAATTATATATATATATATATATATATAATTTTGAAAGTGTGACAAAGTCTAAAATATAACAATAAGAAAGAATTGACAAAAAGTTTATTTTTTTCTTCGATTTTTAAAGTTAAAACATACTTTTTAACATAAAAAATGTAGGGAATGTCGATTTATTCAGTTTAGCATCCCGATATTTATAGTTATTTGGTTAACATTTTTGCGTTCAGTCATAGCCAGTACTCGTCCATTTTTTAGGGTTTGTGACAGTAATAAGTTCGTTATCTTTTTCAGTTAGATCACGGATTGATATCCGTTAGAGAACTATTGAAAACCAAACACCACTACAAAGCCGTTTCGTTTTAGTTTGGGAGTCGTCATCAGTACGTACCTGCTGGGTTTCGAACCCAGAACGTTCCAGGTGCCGGTCAAACTCATTTTAGCTACTGGGACCCAACTCAATGACCCATAAATTCTAGATCCATGATGAACCTAGTGCTCACCAGTGACTGGTTGCGGGAGAAAGTTACCTGGAGTTCTAGTGTGAAGTGGTGACCAGTGGCGTCCAACATGTCGAGAGTGAGGACTAATACTCGCTGATGGCATTGACTGGTTCCAGTCGCCCTAAAATCACGAACTGATAGAGGTTAGAATTCATGAGCCATTGAGTCAGGTTTCAGTGGATAAATGGTCTACGAAACTGACCTGTGACTGGAAGCTCCCGAGTTTGAATCGTGACAGTGGGTGAGTACTGACGACGAGTCCCAAACTAGGATGAAACAGATTTACAATAGAGATCGGTTTTCAAAGGCTCTCTAATTGATATCAACCTGTAGTCAAACTTCTAAAATAGATCAGATCCCTACAAGCAAACTCTTGACAATCCTGTTTTCTTTCACATTTAGTTAGTATTGTTTAGCCAACTTTTCAACCGTATTCAGCAAAATCTTTGGTAATGAATAATGTCCTGATATCACTAGAGTAAACATTTTGTTGACAGTATCGTTAACGATGCACTTACAGAGACTTTTCTTTTTCCTCTTATCTTTTAATTCGTATATTTAGAATCTGTTAGAATGGACTAATTCCCTACGGAGTTTTTAGTCATCTCCTTTAGTTTTGACCAAGTCCAGTTACTGTTACAACAGCAATAGAAGTATCATGAAGACTTTTAAGTTAAAATGTTCGAAGGACCTATTGATAATTTAACTTTGTAGTCAGTCAACTTGTCATACGCATACTATTATCCAATCTATTCTATTATCCAATCAGCCACAGAAGTATAGACTAATTTATCGGTTGATGCATTTTTACACAACTGAGTTTCGATGAATCCGTGAAAATTGATGCTAAAAATCGAATTATTAGTCAGGATTCCAATAACGCATTGAAATCTAGTGAAGGCAGTATTTGTGCAAAACCAGAAGATTTAATCAGTACAAGTTCAGGGATCTTCACTCGAGTTTCCACAACGTGCTATGTTGTTGAAAATGCTTCTGAAGACATTTTGAACATAGCTGGTGAAATCTTGTGTAATGTCCAATTTATTCCGTAGAATTTTGCAGATTTAGGTTATATTACCAATCATAATGATTTGGGTGTATTGGGCATTCAGTGGGCATTGATAAACTGTCATTTTGGGGAATACTTTTTCGTGGTATTTATTCTGGTGAAACGATGCAAATCCTCCAGAAAAGGTTTCGGGAATATGCACCAGTATTCAATACCCCTTACAAATATTTAATTCTGACTAAGAGACAGTGTGATGGATGACCTCCTTACTTTTGCTGGTAAAGTCAACTGGACACCAAACAAAGTTCTTACACTCATTCGACGAGAGGTGTCATAAGCATCTTCCAGTGGTCCCCTGACTGAAAAGAGGGGGTGTTAGAACAGAATAACTATGTTTATTAGCAGTAAAGTCATGATTGATGTAATCAATAAGATATTGATTCTTCATCTATGGTTTTAACCTCTGTTGATGTGTAAAGCATAACTTACTCTGTATTGCGAATAATAAAGTTATTGTCACGGTTAAATCTGACTTCTGTTTCTACCTCAGTGTGTGTGTGTGGAGGGGGGGGGGATATTTCCAAGTGGTCAGTTAGCTAGAGTGTTGTGACTAGAGGCTCACTCTAGTTAAGGTAGACAACCAGTCATTAACACTCCATTACAACATAATACATAGCGATGGGGTTATTCACTTCAGTGCCGTCATAAAAGAATCTTTAATAGTCGCCTCAGTTTTGTACTTTAAATGACAATCATCATAGAGTTCATAATTCTTCTTAATCTAAAATTATTTTTTTATAAATGACAAGTATCAGCTGATTAATTATTGACCAGATGGTGGATTATTCGATTTCCTTCCTGTTTAGCTTCACCATAAAATGCAGCAACAGTAAAGTCACATTACCATAAAGATAACCTAAGAATATCCAAGTCCAAGGATTAACACAATACCACTTTTTTTGTATCCAGATCGAATTCTGTAATTCAAATGATTTCATAAATTTTTACTAACTTTTGTTTCTTGTTCCATATTTATTTAATTATTGGATGCGAAGCTTTCAATGAGTTTGAATCTATAAGCAAAGAAACAGCCAGATCATCATCAATGTGTGTATACAAATTCAACCGCTTCTGTGGAGCAGTTAGTTATATAGGTATCCCTCAAAGAAATTTATCTTTACACACCCTTGAACATGTTTCTGTTTAGCTTGGAAAAAGAGTAACCATATCAATAAACAGTGCTATTTTATCTCATTTAGCGGAAAGTGAATACATTATCAAAATAGATGAGCCATCTACAGTTTTATATCGAGTGCTAAAAAAACACTTTAAATAAAGGCATACGATTATGTCTGCTAGTCATAGCTGCCGCTATAGTGGTTAATAAGAAGAAACCTGACTCGTGTGTGTGTGTGAACTAGAAAGCATATGAATCTTCTTTCCTTGCCCTAGCCTGCTATAAAGGACATGAGGAACAAACTTCCACCATATTTTCGTCCCTTATTATTATTATTTTTTGCTTTAATTCCTAGAAGAACATAGGGCTTCAGCTGCACATCTCCAATGCCTTCCCTTTTCTGCCAACTTTTTCACCCCACTCCAAGTCTGCCCACACATGCTTTCATCTCCTCTTCAATTGACCTCCTCCAAGTCACCCCACCCTCCCACTGACGAACAACTCGCCGCTTCCCTTTCGGCCTCGTTCCACTCGAGCAATGGCTTGTCTAGTGATGTCACATGATGGTTTCATTTCTCAGAGTATGGCCAGCCAACCCATCTCCATTTCTTACTGCCTATTTGTTTCACAATTGGTTCCTGCTGAGTTGGTTCTCTCATTGCCAGAGATCCCACTATGTTGCTGATCTTTTCTGACCGGCCATCTGATCTTGAGTGGTATTGAGCGAAGACAACTGTTAATGAAGGTTTGTAGTTTGTTTGACATGCTCTTTATGATGCGCAACGCAAGTCTCTGATCCATCCATATAGTGAGTAGCAGTGACTGACTTCACATTGGAGTTGAAGATCCGGATGTTATTTTTGATATTGAGAGCTGTTGACCTCCACACAGACTTGAGAGTAATGAAAGCCCGTCTTGCTTTTCCGATTCTAGCTTTGATATCCTCGTCACTTCCGTCGGCCTGTAGTTGAAACGATGCTTCCCAGGTGGGTGGGTGGGTAGTTAAAGGAGGTTGTTTCTTTCAGGTTCCTCCCATTTATGCAGGCTGATTGTTGTCCGTTGTTGTTATTGTTGCTGTTGGTGTTGGTGTTGGCCAGGAATCTTCATCACCACATCTGTTTTTTCTATGTTCACCTGAAGGAAGTCCTATCTTCTCTGGATGCTTCTCCCTGTGTCGACTTGTTTTTTTTTCACTTGCATATCTTCCAGTTTGTGTGAAATCAGACATATATCATCGGCGAAGTCCAGATCCTCCAAGATTTTCGTGCCTTTCTTATTCATTTTCTCCTAGCTTACTTCACTCCATTATTATCATCCTTAATTATGTATCAACGTTTTTGTGATTTGCACGCCTCTAGGATTTGATAACAGTACACAGTTTAACTTTTATCACATTTCTGTCACACCACTGAATATCACTCGGCATCCCCGCTCCCCCCTCCCCAGTGAAACGTATATTCTGTTGACTATAAAAACATTAGTATGTCCCGCAGTTGTCGATTCAAATTTCATCTTATTTTGATTGACTGTACATCTTATATACATTTTACTGACAATGTTAACAAACGGATTGCCACACAGACCAAATCCTGAATTACAACAGCAACAATCCAATGACACACAAAAGGAATCACATACAAACACTATTCAAGAGGGACAGCCAGGACTCATTGCACCACTCCCACCTTAAGGAAAATTGAAGAAAAGTATCTCATGGACGTCTTCCAAAAGAAGAGATATCCACGGAATTTCATCAAGAGACATATACTTCCAGACCAACCTACCAAAGCAAAAGCACCCAAGGAAAATACAAAGAAATTCGCCTTACCATATATAAAGGATATCTCAGAAATCACTACAAGACTCTTCATACCTTTAGGAATTGACGTCGTACACAAACCAACAAAGTCACTTCACTCAATTCTATGTCAACCAAATGACCCAACAGCGAAAGAAGACAAAACCAACATCATCTACAAAATAAACTGTAACAACTGCGAAAAACACTACATTGGCCAAAGTGGACGTCCCCTTCGTCTTCGTATCCACGAACATAAGCTAGCTGTCAACAGACATGATATCCACTCCTTAGCTCATATCACTACACACAGACAACCACGGACATCAATTCGATTGGGACAACCAACGTTCAAATATTAGACAGAGGAAACAAAAAGAATGCTAGAGAATGTTTAGAATGCTGACATTCCAGTGATTCATTAATCAAAAGATACATCGAGATAGACTAAATTTATCAACCGATAAGAAAGGAACTTCACACACAAAGGGTCAAAGTTTAAGTCAAAGAAACAATCAGTTCCAATACAAATAGCCTAGAAGGTGTGAAAACACACAAAACAACCAATGACGTTCAAGGTCACCGACCAGGAGAGATGAATAATAAACTCGTGGAGAAATCTAAAAGCCCACTTCAACAGATTGAAGTATTAGCTGAAGATGTCACCTAGTAGGGTGACGAAAGCTTCGCAAATTAACTATCCAGCTCAGAGAACACAACTACATCAAAATCATCCACCTCAGCTACAAATCTTCTCTGTCATATCTAAATCCTACGAGCGGGACTTCCATTTCATATTGTGCATTTTCTCCAGTACAATCGACGATCTAATTTCCATTTACTTTTATTGGCTATTTGTATTTTATTAGTCATGGTTTTATAACTGTAGGGCCTGAAGAAGAGGAAGAAGAAGCTATCGAAGGCAAGTGCTGTCTCATCGTATTACATACAGAGACTTGTAGGCGAGGTTGCTTGATATTTCAGATACCTATCCGTAATTAACGCACTTTTTTGAATTTATCTCAAAACTAAAATAAACAGCTTTTCAGAAATAACTACCATTCGATTCTCTAGAGAAAACAGAGAAAACTGAGCAGAGAATACCCCTTTCGATAATTTCCTCTTCTGGCTCCACAATTATAAATATATGCTTATATAAATAGAATATTCTAGAATAGTACTCAATAACAATATTAGTGTCTTTCAAATGCTATCTACTTGATAATACCAATGAATTTATAGTTCAAGAAATAATAATAAGCATGAAAATGTAATAACAAATAGAATGTCAACTAAAATTTGGGAAATTTCCACAACAAATTGTGGCACGTTAAAACCTTGATGCCCAGGGTAAGGATAGTGTCTGAACCAGCTTCTTCAGGTGCATAAGTTAGGTTTCTTAATGTGGATCCTAATGGCCTCAGCAAAATGTAGTAGACGAACTCTTAAGGTGAAGTTAAGATTAGCTGATATGCAGTAGATGACTTTGAAAGCCTCGTTAGCGTCAATCCTGTGTTCTCTACCCACAATATGAGATAAAATAACGCTATGAATCGATTTTATTGTCCTTTACTTAATGGGGCAGGGTGATATTTGGAAATCCGACGATAAACAAACCTAAATGTAAGGCCTATGTAACTGGCTCCACAGGAGCAGTCAAAAAACACCAATATTGTCACTGACGACTAATCTAGAATGTTTTGTGTATATAAACAATTGTCGAACCAGGAGAGGAAATCATCGAAAAAGTCGCAGCAGGTCGGGTGTGAGGACAAATACTCACCGAAGACATTGACTAGAGGTCCCAAAATGTCGTGAATTGGCAGAAGTTAGAGTTCATGGGCCATTGGATCGGGTCCCAGTGGCTTAATGGTCTATGAGCTCGCTAGCCTTGTAACCAAAAGGTCCTGAGTTCGAATCCCAATGTGTTCGTACTGATGAAGAGTCGCAAGCTGTCCAGTACTCCCAGGTTTTCCAGTGGTTCTCTAACTAATGTCAGCTCATGATGAAATCCTGTAACCAATCAAATCCCAACAAACCAACACTGGAAAGGATATTCTTTGCTTAATTTTTAAAAATTTTTCAAGATGTCTTAATGAATATTTTCGCTATAATCAGAGTTTAATGGATTACATTGGAAACGCTGTAAATCAGTTACCCAGAACACTATTGAAATGAGTTATCTAATTGTTCAACTTACATCTTTCTTGTAACACGCTTACACGTTAATGCAAACCTCAGTATTATCGTTTCGACGTTTTGTGTTAATACATTCATGCATGGAATTCAATGATATTCTGTTGAAAAGAATGTAATGCTCAAAGGTTGGCAATTTGCACCCTACAACAAGTTGTTGTTACAATGAAAGATTCTACTGTAGCATTAATTACTTAATTAAGTAACAACTTATAAGCGTTATTTTTATGATGACCCAGTTTAGGAATGTGTACTACCTTTAATATCTTAGTAAAAGAAACGGATTTGGTTTATATCGACTTTTCTTATAAGAAATTATAGATCGGAACTAGAATTTAAATATGTCATTAAGAAGACAAACACTGCAAGATGATATCATCTCGTAGTTTTTTTTTACGATCGTTTTACAACTAGCATAGGTTCATAATAATAAAATAAAATGTCTGACAATTAATCGATGACTAATCGATAGATATCTTTCTCATGTTAACAACTCCAACTGTATATACAAATTTATATGTATCTGCGGGAGCAGTTACATCGGAAGGACAGAAAGAAGGGTGTTTCTACGACTTTCTGAACATGTACCAAAAAGCTTACATCTAAAGGGAACAAATGCTTTGAACAGTGCCATCACCAGGCATCTTCTTGACACAGGCCATGAGGTGGACTTCTCAAAATCGTTCAAAATTATCAGTAGGCAAAAGAGCTCAATTCTCCTTAAGTTTGCTGAAGCCGTCATTTCCATCAAGCGCCTGAAACCTGATTTGCGCATTCAGAAAGAAACAGTTATCAGTCTTTTTTTGCCCTGGTAACTGGATATTTCCACCTCTCTTTCATCCGAATACGTAATGCTGAAAATTTCCTTTGTGTATGAACACTATTGTTCGGAATAGTGTTTAATATTACATATATATATATATAATTACTGTATGCATATACTGATTGATTGATTTTTGTTTCAAATGAACTCTGTGCGAATATGATAAAATTGTTTCTGTAGGCATACTTAATAATGACCGTGACCTGTAAGCAGCTGATGATGGTACCATTTTATTCTGTAAAAACTTGTTTTATTCAAATTCATTAAGGGGAATAAATGCATGAAATCGTATTTTAGTTGTTCAACTGGTCAAACAAGCGTACAATCCACGCCATATTCCTTTTCTTTTTATCTATAATGATTGTTTCTCAATTGTTTCAAGGTTATTAAAAAGCGATGGATGTAGTTAGGACTAATAAGATGCAGCGTAAACTACGTGTCCAGAGTATAACAGGCTTTAACCTTTGCCTTGACCTATTAGAATACGATTAGTTATTAATATGCACTTTTATTTTATGTGACTGATTAATTGTCAAATATTTCTTTTTATTATTGTGAACTATTTTAAGCAAGCATAAAGAAAATACGAGATAGTATCATCTCGTGATATCTGTCTTCTTATTACCCTATTCAAATTTACCAAACGGATGAACTTTCTAAATGAAACTGCAATGAAAATATTAGTAACAATCGGATTTTAATAACCAGACCCTGAATTTTTAGACCGGAGGTCTTCCAGTTGAGGTACAACAGCCATCTTGACACCATATCATCTGCAGCAATCATGGGTAATACCAAAATATCAGCTTATCACTAAGTTAGATCACTTTGAGAGCAAACCGATTTGCTGAAACTTGCACTTTAGTTCCAGTATCGTCAGTTTCCCGCTCTACGTTTATTATTATCAAATTGAACAGAGCAACAATGATATAAATGATCAAACTTTAAGAAAAAACTGTTCATTGACACAAAAATCTAGATACACATGTCTTTCTTTTCGTTCTGGAGTTGATTGTCGCAATGTAATGATAATTTATATTCCATTATTATTATTATTACTCCCTTGGGTTCCGGGTGGAAAATAGAGCTAAAGCTACACATCTTCATTTCAACATGTTCTCTGCAGTGCTTTTTAGTTTGCTCAACAGTTGCCCACAGGACTTCATTTCCTTCTCATATGATCTCCTTCATGTTACACTAGGACACATGCCCAACGTTTCTTCTTGCATTCGAATTCCACTATACTGCTAGGTGCCTGATGTCCCTCAAAGATCTCTTCAGTGTGTACCCAATCCATCATAATTTTCTTCGATAGATTTTTTTGATAATAGGTCCTTGATTGGTTCATTATCAGAGTATGCTGTTGCTAATCCTTTCTGGCTATTTGAACTTCAGTATGGAGTGAAGTCAGTCGTTGATGAAAGTTCTTAGTGGACTGTTCGAAATGCTTTTCATGATGCGGGCACCAAGTCTCTGAACCACATAGAAGCAGTGATTTAACGTTAGTGTTGGAAATTTGAATCTTGGTGTTTACGCTTCGTGCAGTGGATTTCCATACTGGTTTCAGAGTAATAAAGATCTATCTTACTTTCCCAATTCTGCCAACTCTAATTGAAACGATGCTGTCTAGGTAAGTGAAGAAAGTGACCTTGTCCAAACGTATTCTGTATGTAGTGACTGCTTCTTTTTGTTGTTGACCACGTATCTCATCATCACTCTCTTCTATATGTTAACTTGAAATCCTCTTTTCGTTACTTCTTCTGTCCACTTGTTGGTTTTCGTCTGTAGGTCTTCGAGTTTGCGTGAAATTAGGCACAAATCCTTTTCAAGGCCCAGGATCTTCTAGATAACCCCAGTAGGATGTATGGTATTGTTAAAGCTCATAAGTCAGGATACCCTATTAGACATATAGTTGACATTAGAAATTAACCTACTTGTGAATTGTCTAAATATTATATATATAATATTAGATCCTCTTAGAAGCCATTGAAAATCTAGACTAAAATATTCTTATGAACTAAAAAATAGGTGAGATAATTCAAAATTAGATAGTCAGGAAAAAATGGTTGGTTTTGACATCGTCAGTTTATATACACATACACCGATAAATATGGCTATAGAAGCAGTCAGGAGTGAGTTCATTTCTGACCAAGAACTTGAACATATAACAAAATTGCCACTTGAGGACATAATGCTGGGAGTGAACTTATGCCTGACTTCCACAGTATTTATATTCCAAAGGAAAATATACAAACAAACTGAGGGAGATACCATGAGGTTACCAATATCCCAGATTTTTGTAGCTATATTCATGGATAGGTGGAAAAACTTAGCGATTGAATGTTCACCTTCACCCCAAAAGTATGGTGGATGTATGTAGATCATACATTTACCCTACTCAGAACACATGATATAAGTGGATTTTTTGAAGACATAAAATTGAAGGTTGGGGCAATTCAGTTCACTTATGAATTGGGAAGTCAGGAAACGGAGCTTCCGATGTTACATTGCAGCGTAAAAAGGAAAGAAGATGGGAAGTTAAATACTTGTATTTACAGGAAACCCACACATTTTGACAGATATTTGGATTTCGGATCAGTAAAAATAAGTTTGGTGAAATGTATAAGTAATAGGCACAAAAACTAAGTAGTAACGAAGAAAATCTACGACAGGAAGTGAGGCATATAAGAGAAGCTGTGAAACTTAATAATTACCCTGATAAATTATAAAGAAAGTATGTAGGAAAATGTAAAACTGAAATTAATAACAATGGTAGTGATAGTGGTAGTAATATTAATGGAAACATGCAAGTCAAACATGCACAGGATAATGACACCACCACCAATAGGGAATTTAAATAATCAGTAGCACTTCTATACAAAGAAGGAACCTCGGAAACATTACGGAGAATTCTTAACAGTGCAGGAATAAAAGTGGCTGGATTCGGACCCCTCACAAACTCAGCTAGAAACAAGATTTGCCGGATTCCTCGGATTTCCAAATATCACCCTGCACCGTTAAGTAAAGGACAAACAAAATCTATTCGTACCGCTATTCTATCTCATCTTGGGGATACAGAACACAAGATTGATGTCAAAGAGGCTTTCAAAGTCACGAACAAACCGCATACCAGCTAATCTTAACTTCATCTTAAGAGTTCGTCTACTACATTTTGCTGAAGCCGTTAGGATCTACATTAAGAAACCTAACTTATGTAGCTGATTAAGCTGGTTCAGACACTGTCCTTACCTTGTCCATCTAGGTAGGTTTGAATGATCTTCAATTTTTGTGAAATTTCCCAAATTTTAGTTGATATTCTATTTGCGATTATATCTTTATTATTATTATAATTCAAGCATCTTTAATGAACTGTAATTCCACTGATCTTGCTTAACAAATCGATATTATTTAAAAAAAACTAATATTGTTATTGAGTACTAATCTAGAATATTCTATGTATATAAATATATATATATATAATTGTATAGCCAGAAGAGGAAATTATCGAAAAGGATATTCTTTGCTCGATTATTTTGTGTTTTATACAAAACAATTTAGTTTATCTAATACCCTACTGGAATGATTGTCAGGTCAAATAAATAGGGCAGAGTAGTAAAACAGTGTCACTCAGATCAGCGAAGCATGAAAACCAAACAAATTGTAGGTTAGTTGATCTTAATAAGATTAGAAATCCGGAGGATAGTTCAGCTATAGAACTACATGCTATTACACACAACCATACACCAGGATGGCATAGGATGACAGTTTTAAAATCTAATAAAACAGGGTGAAAGGAGAGATTGATAAGGAAGCTTTACTGATCGAATCAACTCCAAATACGTGCAATAAGAATGATTCAACACCTGTCCCAGATATCTGTAAAATTCTACTACCCCTACAACGAATAGAAAAAATAAAAAAAACTACAAAAAGAAAGTTGCAGCGAAGAAAATTTTCTTTTCGACGAAGTCATCAATCAACTAGGCTGTACATTTGTGTATTTATAGTAAATAGGTGAGAAAGTTCCAGAATTATTTCCGGTCAGAGGTCAGATTAATAAAATTACTAAATGTTTTAAACAGGAGATAGGTAGTGTCACTATTCTAGAATGAAAGTTTCTAAGTTGAGTGGTTCTAATTCATATTATTTTGAATAATAAATTGTGTTTGAAACGTCATCCAATCAATCATACTGTTTCACTGTATGAAAAACCGAATAAATCAATTATTGTAGAATTACAGAACTTCTAAAGTCTTCTTATTAGTCCAATGTGTGCATGTCTTCAAGTTATTTATATTCAGTAGAGTGTAAATTATGTCGATTTTCTATCAAAAAATTACAAAGAGGAACTTTTTGGTTGCAGGAGTTCAATCAACTATCCATTAGCGCAACAGATTTACGTCATATGGTAATTGGCTTTACAGTGACACTACAAGCTGCATACTGATGATTGATTTCAAAGGCATCATTCTTTCAGTCTTTTGAAAAGAATTAGGCAGCAATGAAATACGGAAACTTAGATTTCAAATGACATTATTATACTGTTACTGTGTCTTTTCTACTGATTCAACTATATTTTTTTATTCAGAGTATGTGAATAGTAGGTAGATAATCACAGAAACTTAAACATCATGTCTGAATGAAATTACACCCTACTTTCATTCATATATAGCGCAGCTGGTAGTATATGACGCGTCGCTAAGCGTTTCTGAGACAAAAATTATAATCGGCTGCCATAAACGACCTGGTATGGCTGACCGTGGGTGGTGGACTTCAGTCTTCCTCTGGAAATGCTCGCATGTGTCCACGCATTCATAGACTCTTACAGGTAAGTTTTATTTACTGTCACCATGAGGTCGAAGTGTTCCTCAGAAAAATGAAAAGAGTGAATGCTAGTGTCTAGCGCTTACAAGAGAACCGGTGGACAGGCAGGGTAGCTAGAAAACCCTGATTCCAAAAATATGGTCTACATAGTCTGAAGAATTCTAAAGAAATGAATGACGTATGAATTTTTTCGGCCACCGGAAAGCATAAGAGCGCTGCTCTTGACGCCGTTCTACTTACTACCTTGTGGATCAAACTCCAAGTCAAAGGATCCTGGAATGGCGCCTCTAGACAATCACCTGATTTGGTTTGTACGTTTAGGCAGTATCCCAACTCCTTAACGAACTATGAGATTTTGTATAGAGCATCTGTAGTCCTCATAATGCATCAAATATGGGTCTTCATATATAAAATTTAATTTGGAAACAATTCTGCCTGCTGAAGAAGCTGCAATTCACACAGTAAAATGTTCAAAAAAATCTTATCTTGATTTTTCAAACAAGTTGGGATTATTCTAAGTAATTGAATAACAATCGCCCTATACGTCGAACCATGTTCCAGATACCGTAATTTTGCAGTAAACGGTTATTCTGGCAATAGTACTTATCACAGTTATGAGATGTTTCGTTGGTGTTAACATAGCTGTGCAAAAAGACATTTTCTCTTCCACTAAAGACATGACCGACTGGGTGCTATTATTATTATTATTATATCCTTTAATTTCTACAGGAACATAGGGCTTCAGCTGTACATCTCCAATGCCTTCCCTTTTCTGCCAACTTTTTCACCCCACTCCAAGTCTGCCCACACATGCTTTCATCTCCTCTTCAATTGACCTCCTCCAAGTCACCCCACCCTCCCACTGACAAACAACTCGCCGCTTCCCTTTCGGCCTCGTTCCACTCGAGCAATGGCTTGTCTAGTGATGTCACTTGATGGTTTCATTTCTCAGAGTATGGCCAGCCAACCCACCTCCATTTCTTACTGCCTATTTGTTTCACAATTGGTTCCTGCTGAGTTGGTTCTCTCATTGCCAGAGATCCCACTATGTTGCTGATCTTTTCTGACCGGCCCTCTGATCTTGAGTGGTATTGAGCGAAGACAACTGTTAATGAAGGTCTGTAGTTTGTTTGACATGCTCTTTATGACACGATGGCCAGGTCTCTGATCCATCCGTATAGTGAGTAGCAGTGACTGACTTCACATTCGAGTTGAAGATCCGGATGTTATTTTTGATGATGAGTGCTGTTGACCTCCACACAGAATTAAGGGTGATGAAAGCCCGTCTTGGTTTTCCGATTCTAGCTTTGATATCCTCGTCAGTTCCGTCGGCCTGTAGTTGAAACGATGCTTCTCAGGTAGGTAGGTAGGTAGTTAAAGGAGGTTGTTTCTTTCAGGTTCCTCCCATTTATGCTGGCTGATTGTTGTCTGTTGTTGTTGATGCTGCTGTTGGTGTTGGTGTTGGCCAGGAATCTTCATCACCTCTGTTTTTTCTATGTTCACCTGAAGGAAGTCCTATCTTCTCTGGATGCTTCTCCCTGTGTCGACTTGTTTCTTTTCACTTGCATATCTTCCAGTTTGTGGGAAATCAGACATATATCATCGGCGAAATCCAGATCCTGGAAGTTGTTTTTTGTGTTAGTCCATTTTATGCCTGTTTCCTGATTGCCTGTTGTCTGTTGCATTATCAGATCTACTGCTAACATTGTACATGGTGTGTGTGCGTCGGTGGCACAGTGGTTAGGACTCTCGCCGCCATGCACATGTTCCGGGGTTCGAGCCCGCACCGACGCACACCTGATATCTATGGTCGGCTGCAAAATTTGGGCTACCGATATCCATGCTGAAAATGCCATACTTGTACCGAAAATACAGTGTGGAATCAAGCTGTAAATCAAAAATAAGAGTAAATAAAAACATATTCTCTTTACTGGAGGAATATGAACTTATAAAAGGTCCCAGACATGATCCCTGAAGTGTTCTTCATATTCATCTAGCCGGTAAACATCTTAATTTTTTTTAACAAATTGAACAAATTACAATGTTTACAATTCATTTTCTTTTTCATCTTTTCATCTATACTTCCACTTATACAAACAAAAATTGAAATATTTTATTCACTACTTTATTGTGTGTTCAATTATCAATTAATACTATTAAAGTTGTCAATATATTACAGAGACTCCATCTTTTTCTTCACTCTAGACAGTCTATCATACTAGGTTGATGGATAAGAATACTGACACGTTTGTCTCATTCAATGAAAATAATGACGTAAAACGTCTGAGGTTATTCTGTATAAAAAAGATTGATTTACTGCACTTGAATTGAAGGACAGACTATTTTTATACAAATACATGATAATTCAAATATTCTCTTTATGTTGTTTATGTTGTTAATTTTACTAGTATTTTCATTGTTTTATAGTCTGTTTAATTGATTAATATTTAAGGAAAACATGAATATATATATATATATATATATATATATATATATATATATATATTAGCGTAATAATTGCAAAGCTTTATGTACTGGCCAACCTTTCAATAACATCGTTTCATTTTCATACTTCACATACGTATGTATATTGAATATTGCCTGTTTGAATAAATGACAGTTTTCAGAAGAATGAATGAATGAATTAGTGTTATGAACGACATTAATGTTTGAATCACACCAAATCAATAATATTGATAGATTACAGCTGAATCGCATCAACATAAAATAAGCTGAATGTCAGAAAAATTAGGAAAGATAATAGTACAAATTCATGAGTTTATAGTTTCTACTGAAGGCCAGGGAAATATTAGGGGATGGACTTGCTTCTTTTGGACACAGAGTGCTGGTTTTTGAGGCGAATCGCAATAGCCTCTGCTGTTTATGGCCTGTGGTGCTTCGATGTTTTTGGTAATTTATTTGGCACACGGTATAATATAGAGAAGGATTCGTCTACGCTGGCTTTGTGGCCGGTTTGCACCAGACGTTCCAATATCGAGCTGTTAATAGTTTTCACTACACCTTTACTTAGTCATACTGGGAGATGTTCTCGAGCACAAACAATCAAGTTCCTAGAGCAACGAGCAATATAACTCGCTCCACCATCAGCGCAGTTGAATTGGTAGATACAATTAGAAGTGGCTAGTCTGGGTACTTCACCTTTCAGTCGAGGAATCACCATCACTCGTGTAGAGAATAATACGTGAAGTTCGCCAGCAGTAAAAGTTCTTTGAACTGATTTCCTTAATTTCTTCGCAACTATCTCGCTTGGTATATTGCCCATGAATTGTAGTCGTATATAAAGAGGCTTCTTTTTTACAGATAGTGAGTGCTCCTTTTCCGTTTTCTTTTTCATATGTTTCTTGATAAATTTTTTCGGAACAGCTATTTTCGATCGAAGTATCATATACAATGCTTAATTCATCTTCAATTACGCCTTCTGAGCATATAGCTCTAACTCTGTGGCTGAGGGTCTTCACTAAATTTCTTTTTTACGTGATAGGAACGAAGTTGTGAAAATGTGTATATTGTCCTGTCCAAGTGCTTTTTCTATGCAAATTTCTTCTTATGCTACCATCTGGTTTTCTTGTAAGTAGGACATCCAGGAAGACAATTCTGTCTTGGGATTCCTCTTCGCATGTGAATTTTATAACCGAATGCGCTTCATTGAATTCAGTAATTATTGTACTCTTATCAGAACCATTATCACAAAGAATAAAGGTATCATCCATATATCGTCAATAAATGACAGTTCAAAACCATGTGATTTTAATTTTTGTAAATTTATGTTGACATATAGTACAGAAATTTTACACATATATAGTTAGTTACAAAATATATCCTCTTCATGCAGGATTTACATGTAAAGTATTATTCTGAAGTATATTACATGTGAAGTAGTGTTGTTCCAGTATAAAGAGAGAAGCACTTCTGTACATTTTGTACTCATCTCCGTCAAGGATTGCATAGGGTTTTGTTGAAAGTCAATTAAATGTGTGCGAGAGTTCATCATACAGTCGGTCATTTAATATAATTGAATGATTAAAACAATAAGAAGCGCAGAAGAGTTTCAGCATTTTGATGGATGAAAATTCTGGTATCCCGATGATTTGAGCAAACCGCCTTTGGATATATGGCATAAGTGTACGATGTGTTTGCTGATGCTGTTAACTTTGAATACATTCCCTCTTTCAGTGCTCTACAGCATACAAGCCGACAAATCACAGGATTTCTTTACCTAAATTTATTAATTGAAGGTTTCCGAAGTGTCGATAACATGGTCATATTATTTAAACTGAGAATGAATTAGAATTTAGAAACAATTATCTTATGTTATTAGAGTGGCTTATTAACACACCATTAAGCCATCCGTATTCAGTACGGCTTTCAGCCAGTCAAATACACTAGACTTTCAGTTAAGAGTGGCTTTATTTCATATCCCCGCTAACTGTAGCGTACTAGTCTGTTACTATGGTAATTTAATGATGAGTTATATTTTCAGTATGCTTTTTAAATGAAATTTTGCATTTAAAATGTTTTTTTTTGTCTACAAATTATCGGTGGCATTATACTCTCAAACTGCATTACATTTGCAACAATTTTATCAGAAAGTGTTGCATGGTACTGATATCTACGCAATGTAAAAGATTAAAGGAAGCAGTTGGTCCAAAAGATAAACGCATATTATTGAATTTTCATGAAATAATATGGGTGTATTTTGGCCTGCTTGTTGAAACGCCCCAATACCCACCGGATAAAGGTGGCACCACTTCAAAAAAGGGATGTGCCACATGATCGGTCTTCAGTGAACGAGAAATTAGTGGAAGTTAAACTACTTCCTGAAGTGCACCTCACACCTTTCGTAGTAATTCTGTGCATCCAGGAACAGTACGTTTTTTCAAACAATTAACTACATCCCAGGTTATCAGAACATGCAATTAGGTTACTATCCCGAGAAGCGTGATGGCATTTTTTTTCTGGAGGTTGCAATGATGAAAGATGAAAATGAGAGCTTTGTGGTAAAACCACATAGCACCAAAGATACAACTCTACAAAACCTTCCTTACAAGTTAAAAATCATTTTATAATTTATGTGATTCTGTAATCCTTTCTCTAACTAAATTGAAAGACGGAGATATCTCGTTACTTCATGGGGGAAAATTTCTTGTTGAAAAAATCTTTTGATCATTTTGATGTGGTTTTGTTCTCTGAGCTAGATGGTTAGTTTTTGGTCTTCTTCAACTTACTGGGTGACATCCTCAGCTCATACTTCAATCTGTTGAAGTGGGCTTTTAGATTTCTCCACGAGTTTATTATTCATCTCTCCTGGTCGGTGACCTTGAACGTCATTGGTTGTTTTGTGTGTTTTCACACCTTCTAGGTTACTTGTATTGGAACTGATTGTTTCTTTGACTTGAACTTTGACCCTTTGTGTGTGAAGTTCCTTTCTTATCGGTTGATAAATTTAGTCTATCTCGATATATCTTTTGATTAATGAATCACTGGAATGTCAGCATTCTAAACATTCTCTAGCATTCTTTTTGTTTCCTCTGTCTAATATTTGAACGTTGGTTGTCCCAGTCGAATTGATGTCCGTGGTTGTCTGTGTTTAGTGATATGAGCTAAGGAGTGGATATCATGTCTTTTGATAGCTAGCTTATGTTCGTGGATACGAAGACGAAGGGGACGTCCACTTTGGCCAATGTAGTGTTTTTCACACTTGTTACAGTTTATTTAGTAGATGATGTTGGTTTTGTCTTCTTTCGCTGTTGGGTCATTTGGTTGACATAGAATTGAGTGAAGTGACTTTGTTGGTTTGTGTACGACGTCAATTCCTAAAGGTATGAAGAGTCTTGTAGTGATTTCTGAGATATCCTTTATATATGGTAAGGCGAATTTCTTTGCATTTTCCTTGGGTGCTTTTGCTTTGGTAGGTTGGTCTGGAAGTATATGTCTCTTGATGAAATTCCGTGGATATCTCTTCTTTTGGAAGACGTCCATGAGATACTTTTCTTCAATTTTCCTTAAGGTGGGAGTGGTGCAATGAGTCCTGGCTGTCCCTCTTGAATAGTGTTTGTATACAATTCCTTTTGTGTGTCATTGGATTGTTGCTGTTGTAATTCAGGATTTGGTCTGTGTGAGTTGATTTTCTATAAACATGAGTTTCTAATTCTCCTGTAGTTGTTCGCCTGACTAAGACGTCCAAAAATGGTATTTTGTTCTCGGATTCCTCTTCTCTTGTGAATTTGATGTGGTTGAAGACGTTGTTTATTAAGTTGTGAGTTTTATCTAATTCGTTTCTTTTGATTATTACAAATGTGTCGTCGACATAGCGTATCCAAATCTTGGGTTTGATCTTTGGTAGAATTATGTTTTCGAGTCTTTGCATCACTGCTTCTGCAATCAAACCTGATATTGGTGATCCCATAGGTGTTCCTTTGACTTGTTCATATATTTGACCGTTGAATTGGAAGTATGTTGTTAGGCATAGATTTATGCATTCCATCCAGCTTGTGTGTTGCATTTTTGATTGTTGTGGAAGGTGTTCGTCGTTGCTAAGTAATTGCACCATGGTTTCACAACTACACAGATTATATGTTTGCGTGTATTTGCACCAGAGATTTACCTCTGTTCGTCACTGATAACAAGTTGATAATATGAGATCATGGTGGTGAAGTGATCAAGGCTTTTTAAGGATCCCAGAGACAACAATTATACATCTTTTGTGAATGAAAGATATTTTTTGATTTCACTGAGGCTTCAGCTGTAAGCCCACATCTACTGATAAATCATCATACAGAATCAGAGAAGAATATTATTCGGCGTTCTTTTACTGTTAAGCACATTTACACAATGCTTCCAGTATCCCATATTACTTTTTGAATGCGTAATCTGGATAGTAATTGATTCATGAAAATACGTTCCAATAATTCAGATCTTCAAACTTCAGTGAACAGTGCAACTGTTATTATGCGATGTGAATGACATTCATTTTCACTGCTTATTTATTCCACACTACAAATCATGGCCTCATATTGGAGGTTCCAGAAACCCATCCTTCAGTAATGCACCAGTAAGTAGTGAACAGTTACTGAATTTAGCAAGATATTATTCAGAGTCGATAATGATCATTCAAGAAAGTGAACATCGCAGTAGTACAACGAAGGGTCAGTGCTGATGACATCAAAAGATATTCGTATGATGAGGTGAAATGATAAAATCTACTGATTGTTGATTCTTAGTGAGAAAGGTAGTTTAGTTTAGTTTAGTTTGTGGATGAGAGTTGCTGGTCAGTACGAGGACCAACAATGAGCACTGACTGATTCATGAATAATACACTTATTTCTTTGCTAAAAATCATTATTACACCAATCAGAAGTCCTTTTAAGGATTGAAGTTTCCTCATATCACTTTGAGGAATAAAAGCTGGACGGCAGTTTTGTAATCCATGAGTGACTGTTTAACATAACCGTGAAAGTGACATATCTGATAACTTTCTTTTTCAATAATTGATTTGTAAGTATTATATTTGTTTTGACGAGCTGATCACGGATTGATATCAGTTAGAGAACCATTGAAAACCAACAAGGAGTACTGGACAGCTGCTGTTTCATCCTAGTTTGTGAATCATTGGCAGTGGCGGAATGGTATACAAGCTTGCCTTGTAACCGGTAGTTCCTGGGTTCGAACCCTGGTGGTGGGTGCGTACTACCGATGATTCTCAGACTAGGATGAAACAGCTTTTCAGTATTCCCTGGTTTCCAATGGTTCTCAATCCGTGATTAACTCGTAAAAACATATCTGATAACTCTGAAAAGGATTCTATCACCCATGACTACAAAACAGCGTATGACGAAACAATCAAGAGAAGACTACTGATATTCGATTCTGAAATCTAAATTATGTATTGGTAAAACTTGGGTTTTTTAGTATACTTTATTAAAAATATCATACATACAGAATGTATTATTAAGTATTTAATGATGTGTCCTTGTTCATAAGAGTAGATTAGTCATCTCAATCTCATCTATTAAGACGATTGAGATATATTTTAATTGAATTTTAGATTTTCCCGTCGATTGATTGGACCGAAGTGCTCGGTTTCAGGTTGACATGTCGGCTTCGTGTGCAGATGATTCGACGATATCTGGCCATTTAATTAGAATTTAATTGGTGGATGGTGACTAACAGTGGAATCCAGGATGACACGCATTTCGTCCTATTTGGGACTCGTCTGCCAGCTAGATGTACCTGTATTTCCCAGAATCCTGGATTCCACTGCTGGTCACAATCCACAAGTTAAGTTGAGGTATGCATTATGCAAATGAATTAGATGTAGAATCATAAGAATTTTAAGAGGGATCATATCAAGACAAAAAAAGAAACGATATATATGAACTCTATCACTTTTGGTAATGACTGTGAAGATAACCAAATGCGCAGTAAAAGTTTTATGACTCTAAATCACTTGTACAGACGTTCACATTTCCACGATTTACTTTGTATTTCAAATATATTTCTATTAGATACTTCAGCTTGTTTCTTGTAAGCTGTTCTTCATAAAATGAAAAGAAAGCTTCTCCGTAGTGTTGTAGGGACGGCTAAAAATGATGGCAGAGAATATAACACTATAGAAATGTGCTGCTGAATCTCCACGTTCCATTGAGAATCCATGGGAATAATGAATATTTTTTCTTCTTAGATTTCTGTATTCATTTATTTCATTACTGATTTCTAATTGATTTCGGCAACTCGTATCCAGTAAGTTTTTAATTTTTCTGCTATTACTGGCCAGAAATTTGATAATATAATGTGAAACAATTTTGGGTAAGCTTACACCAAATATATTTATCAGTTAACTTGTACCTTGTAACTAATTTATTTAGCAATTGCTCCTGTCGACGCCAAGTGAAATCCTGAGTCGCATCATCCTGCAGACAATTAAAGACGCACTGAATGCAGATCTTCGACCAGAACAAGCTGGATTCTGGAAAGGCAAATCATGTTCTGGCCAAATTGCAACCTTACGCATCATCATCACAGAACAAAGCATGGAATGGCAGTCAAACATCTACCTCAACTTTATAGACTTCGAGAAGGCCTTCGACAGACAGACCTGACCGTGAAGTACTTTGGAAATTACTCGAGTACTACGGCGTACCCCAAATATCCACCAACCTTATTCAACAGCTGGTTGTGTGACAACGGCACATGTCAATTGATCCACAACGGAAAACTCGGCGAGGCGTTTCGAGTAAACACAGGAGTCAGACAAGGGTGCTTATTATCTATCACCAATGATATTCCTAATTGTGGTGGACTGACTGGATTATGCGTCAGACAGTGGGAAACGAGAAACGGGACAGGAATATCCTGGACCGACGTGAAGAACCTAGAAGACCTGGATTTCGCGCGTGGATGATTTATGTTTGATGTCATTGTCACAAAATCGAAGACTTACAAGCGAAAACCGACAAACTGGTCAAAGAATCAACCGGCGAAGACAGGAATCCAGGTGAACATAGACAAGACGGAGGTTATGAAAATAACCAACCAACAACAACAACAGCAGCAA
The DNA here is from genome assembly GCA_944472135.2 of Trichobilharzia regenti. Lineage (NCBI taxonomy): Eukaryota > Metazoa > Platyhelminthes > Trematoda > Strigeidida > Schistosomatidae > Trichobilharzia > Trichobilharzia regenti. The sequence goes on along the minus strand of OX235262.1, from coordinate 81,894,241 downwards.
CAAAATCCAGCCTCAATCACCATCAATGGGAGGGATTTGAAAGAGGCCACTTCATTCACTTCACTTATCGAGGGAGCATTGTCTCAAATAAACGCAGTCGGAACGGACGACGATGTCAAATCGAGCGAGAATCGGGAAGGCAAGAACACACACATTCATCAACCTGACTGAAACAAATCTGGAAATCTTCGTCACTCAGCCAGCATCAATAAACAAAATTCGGTCGGATTTTCAATACAAACGTCAAGTCAGTCAGTTCCTCTATACAGATCGATCAGAAACTTGGCGGGTGGGCGGGTCACAAAGAATATTTCCAACAGCCTGTTGCATGCAGACCTTTATCAACAACTGTCTTCGCTGGCTCTCTACTGAAGATCAGATGGCCGGGCCGGGCCGGACCGGAAAGAATCACCGACAATAAACTATGGCTGGGAACAAACAAAACAAGAACCAATCGCCAACCAACAAATATGCAGGAGAAAGTGGACAGGAGTGGATTGGACACTCGTGGCTGGGGAGGCCGCTGGGTGACATCGCGCGCGCGTCAGGCCATTGCTCGAGTGCAATCAGGCCGAAGGAGAAGCGGCGAGTGGGACGTCAGTGCAAGGGTGACATGGAGGAGATCGTGTGAAGAGGAGTTGAAAGAGTATGGACTAACATGCAAGGATGCAGGTGAAAAGTACAGAAGAAGAAAGAAGACAGAAGCAAGTGGAGACGTGCAGATGAAGCCTTCGTATGTTCCACTAGGAACCCAATGGAACAATAATAATAATAAGCAAAATAAGTAGTAATAACTTTGAAAGGTGTATTCATTCATTCAATTTACTCTAAAGGTGAAAAAGAAACAGAGATAATAAAAATGAGAGAAGAGAATGGTATGATTTAGAAATAATTACTAACTAAGACACATCAAGAGGATGGGAGTGAATTAGGTCAGTTACTGTTACTTTGAAGTGAAACAGCTTATCACATTTATTATGAAGTGAAATCAACTCCAACTAATATCGATGAGATAGATGCTTTGTGTTTAGAGAAGAGAATTAAATTCCAGAAAGAAAAAATATGTTCTTATTCAAATCAAGCTGGGGTAGAGCAATCAAATAGACAAAAATCAATGCACTCAGTACTGTTACTTCTCACTTTATCAATAAAATATATATTAATAATGAGGCAGTCAAGTGATAACTGTACTATTAGCAGTTCTAGTAATAATAATAATAATAATGACAGTTAGAATTTTGTTTGGCTTTCTATTGTTAATAGGAGACTATACTTGGCTTTTTTTGAGTTTTTCTTTAATTTGTTGTTGATCAGGTGACTTATTCTCTTTCAGTTTTTCCTATTTTGTCCTAGCATTACGTGATAACTGTAATCATATCATATGGTGTACAATTAGGAAAAAAGAAACTATTGAATACAGGATCATATCCAGTATATCACTGTTATATATATATATATATATATATATATATATATATATATATATATATATATATATATCAGTACTTATCAGCAAGGAAGAAGTAAGGAGATAAGTACTTTAATTCCGCTGCAACTAACTAGAAAATAGAAAAATGAAGAACATTACACTATGAAAAACACAGAATACTGAAATTAAGTCTGCTAAGAGGCTTGCCTATAATGTGTACTATTTTAAAACTGTCTACTTATAGTTACAGACAACAATCAGCATGAATGGGTGGAACCTGAAAGAAACAACCTCCTTCACCTACCTACCTACCTACCTGGGAAGCACCGTTTCAACTACAGGCCGACGGAACTGACGAGGATATCAAAGCTAGAATCGGAAAAGCAAGACAGGCTTTCATTACTCTCAAGTCTGTATGGAGCTGAACAGCACTCTTTAGCATGAAAAATAAGATCGGGATTTTCAACTCCAATGTGAAGTCAGTCACTGCTACTCACTATACGGATCAGGGACTTGGGTTGCGCATCATAAAGAGCATCTCAAACAAACTACAGACCTTCATTAACAGTTATCTTCGCTCAATACCACTCAAGATCAGATGGCCACCCAGAAAAGATCAGCAACAGGGATCTCTGGAAATGAGCGAAACAACTCAGCAGGAACCGATTGTGAAAAAAATAGGCAAGAAGAAATGAAGATGGGTTGGCTGGCCATACTCTGAGGAATGAAACCATCAAGTGACATCACTAGACAAGCCGTTGCTCGAGTGTAACTCGAAGGAGTAGCGGCGAGTCGGTCGTCAGTGCAAGGGTGACTTGGAGGAGGTGATGTGAAGAGGAGATGAAAGCATGTGGGCAGACTTGGAGTGGGGTGAAAAAGTTGGCAGTAAACGGAAGGCAATGGAGACGCTTGGCTGAAGCCCTATGTTCTTCTAGGAATTAAAGGATATAATAATAATTATATGATAATAATAACTTATAGTTATTCCAATGGACCTTGAATCTTTTGTTAACTGCATTGTTTTCTATGTATAACCGTTGCAATAAGGAACAAGTGGAATTCAAAAATGATAGTAATTTTAAAGGATAACTAGCTTGCTTCGTAACCGGAAGGACCTGGGTTAGTACCGTCGAAGAGTCGAAAAATAGGACGAAATAACCGACAGTACTCTTTGGTTCTCCAATAGTTGTGTAATTAATATCTGCTTGTAACTAATCCTGTAACCAGTCAAATCTCTGTAAAACCAATGATTGGAGACGTAAAATATTTAGCATTTATTTGTTTTTAAGTAGGGAATTAGTTTAGTGAATTAGTCGTCTAATATTCAACTCTTGGAGAATGAGTTTATGCACTTCTTTACCCAAAGGGGTTTGAGTAGCTAAACAGCATAAGTACATCTATGCACACTATGGATAATGAACGCGTATATGTAGATTGATTGGTCAACAGGAAGTAACCAATGTCATACACCAACAATAAGGAATAGATGCATGAGATTAGTTACTCTGTAATGAGTAAACAATGTATCGTAAGTAGGCAATAGGCATTTCATATCGAAAGGACACAGGTGAACAATTTCAAAGACTACTTGCTTCATATAATGTTAAAGTTTATTTCAAGCACTCTAATTCTTTAGAGAAACCTTGGGTATTACCTAAAATGGCACAAAACAACCGTGTTTAAAACATAAAGTGTTCACAGTTTGAGGCTTTCTATACAGGGGGCAGCAGTAGGTAGGTGAAGATGGGAGTGAATCAACACATGCTGTACACGAAACGTCAACCTGAAAATGAAGTAGAATCAGAGTCTTGAAAAAAAAGACCAGGCACAGCAATGCATGTTATAGAAAGAGGACATAAGATCGATTTCGACAATGCTGAAATTCTAGGTGAAGGCCGTCATTCACATAAAGCTTTACACCTTTTAGCCACATTGAATGCAATAAATAGGAAAAAAAGGATAGACCTATCACCTGAATGACAGACTATGTTGTAGCAAAACAGATGGAAAAAATAAATTAGTCCTATGTTGCTAATTCTGAATAATACTATCGTGTTTTTCACACAAGAATTGACGTGTTTTACATACAACATACAATCCACGAACAAACTCATACAGATAAATATGCCTATAAGACAATTTGACATTAGTCATTACAAAATATGTGGTGACTGTTTACATTTTTCTATTGGTACAAATGTCTACCGACAAGTGACCTTCAAATGTTCTCACTTCAGTTTGTGTGATTTCTGACTATCTATTCTGATGATTAATAAAATCCAAGTAGTTCTGCTGAAGAAGCTGTGGCTTACATTCAAATAAATCTTGTTTCAAATGTTTTTAACATGCTGGAATTATTTTCACTAGTTTATAGTGATTCAATCTGACTCGGTGCTCAAATTATTCCAGAAAATTCGTAACTATTCAGGTCTGGATGTTTACAATCTTGGGAAGTTCATATAATTTAGTGGTAATGTCTCTAACTGCAGCACTGGTTGACACGAGTTAAAATCTCAGATAAGGCAAAATTTTCTTCAGAGTTACAAATACGTCTTCCCAACGAGTGCTAACAAGCACGAAACCCAGGTCCAAGACTTCCTTACAGCCATCTAACATTCATGTGATCGTATTCAAAGATTTCATTATTTAGAACAATCCTGTTAATGTGTTACACGCACTGAATTAGCTGATGACAGTGGACTGATAGTTACATTCGGTGGTCTACAACTATTCATGTCAGTTAGAACTTTATAATTCTGTCTTAATCTAGACCTAAGTGGAGAATAAGGGAAACTAATAAGTTGGGATTTCCCAGCCTGTGTCAAACATGTCATATGATTTTAGTGAAGTCCTTAGCAGGACAGATTTATTTGTCTGTTAAATTAGAAAGTTTTAGAATCACGGGATTTATGAATGATTACCCCAGCAACTTATTTAATGACTAGAAATAAGGAATGATAATCAGACTTAAACTTTTTTGTGTAACATAGTAGAGATCAGAACGTTTTAGCATATGTCTGAGGCCTGTTTAGATTACACATATATATTGAATGAGTCACAAATGAATCACAAAATCACTTAGGATTCTTTAAGCTATTGTATACAGATGTGGGAATTAGTGGCACAAAATGAAGATCTATCCATCACTTATACAGGAGTCTAAAGTTTTTTGTCTACCTTATACAATATACAAGCAATATCAAGTAGTCCATTAAAGAGATTTATCTCCCTCAAGCCTGTAATAATAAAAGTAACTAGGATCACCAGTTGTGTCATGCACAGAGTTACACACAGTATTCATTCCACAAGAATAGGAAATTTTTCTATCATACCTTACATGAGGCTCAAGCGTACTGGAAATAGTGCAGAGAATTTCTACAGTGATAAACTCTCGATTGGTCAATTGAAACAATTTCTGTAGCTAAAATTCTAACTAATATTATATTACGAGTCTAGCTTTTAACCATGAAGTATCAAACTGTGCATTCAGTTCTGACGTATCCTCTCATCTTAGCAGATGAATTACTACTAAGGAATGTACATCATGAAACAACAAAAGTCAAAGAAAACCATGCCTCAGTGGAGTTCTGGTTTCATTATCCACGTCGCCAACTGGTTCATTCAAGAGGCGGTTAAATAAATGTATGCAAGAATCAACAGTGACCTTCACATTCTTTCTTCATCAACAACTAGATGAGTCACTGAGACTATCAATGGACTCCTTGTTTTTCATATCCGTTGATGGTGAATAGTAGGCTACTGGTACTTAAACTGTTTTTTTGTTCAGTAACAGTGTAATAGCGAAAGTTTGCTCCTTAGAGGCAATGAATCTCAAGCTTTCATCCAGGTGGATAAATGTGATTAATCAGGAAATCAGAAATGTGACGGATTTAAGAACACGAAGTGGCCTATTGGCAAGACTCAGAATTTAGTAAGACAGGTAAAGTAGAGCTATTATTTTGTTTCTAGATATTTAAATGAGAATCAGTCGAAATATTTGCAGAAAAAATGTTTATTCATGGAATTTCACCATCTGGATTCTCCCTACCATTCCCAATTAGTGTGTAAAGAAGAATTCATATTGTACATATGCTGAGAATTCCATATTTGCACAGAATGTATTTTTTGGGATTTCCAAACGAAAAATTTTAGTTTACTTTTTTGCCTACTTGTCAGTAGACAGACGCAATCTAAAACATTTCCTCTTTTGCTTTCATTAAGTCGCTTCATATTTTGTCTTTTCAGCCGAAATACCAAAAATACAAATTTTGCAACTGAAAATGGTGTGTATCAGGAATTCTACTCCAGTCGGATTCCTTCAAAGTTATCTTGATATTCACTGTCTTAATATAAATGTTTAACATACCGGGTATATTAATTTCCAATGTGCACTTCTGTTATCTGGGTCAATATTCTATGTGTCTTTAAGCAAGTGAACTCGTTTAAATCCATTTGGCTTATTCATTCATTATATATTTTACATTTATTAATTTGTAATTGTACCTAGAAGTTACAAGTTGGTGATCTTTTCTATACCTAACTAACAATGCCTTTTCATTATTTCACTTCAGTTACATCAAGAAATATGGAAATATTTTGCACAATTATTTTACATATCTTCAACTAAGATAACATACCCTTGCGTTACCTTTTCATATTTAAGGTTACTTTTCTATTCAACTCATTACAAGAAGAGCTCTGTAGTTGGGAATATTGTACCATCAAATTGGAAGAGTTATAGAACTGAACACTTTACATTATCACATAAGTTTAATCGCTTTTGCTTTGAATACATTAAAAGAATTCCACTTGGGTCAGTGAATGAAACTTCAGTGTAAGGGAATTATAAATAATCATTCATTCTGTACAATGACATTCGGCTGAGAAAGTTTATGTACAACAACTGCAGCAACAACATCCAGCCTCAATCACCATCAATGGGAGGGATTTGAAAGAGGCCACTTCATTCACTTCACTTATCGAGGGAGCATTGTCTCAAATAAACGCAGTCGGAACGGACGACGATGTCAAATCGAGCGAGAATCGGGAAGGCAAGAACACACACATTCATCAACCTGACTGAAACAAATCTGGAAATCTTCGTCACTCAGCCAGCATCAATAAACAAAATTCGGTCGGATTTTCAATACAAACGTCAAGTCAGTCAGTTCCTCTATACAGATCGATCAGAAACTTGGCGGGTGGGCGGGTCACAAAGAATATTTCCAACAGCCTGTTGCACACCCTTATCAACCAACAACTGTCTTCGCTGGCTCTCCACTGAAGATCAGATGGCCGGGCCGAGCCGGGACGGACCGGAAAGAATCACCAACAAGAAACTATGGCTGGGAACAAACAAAACAAGAACCAATCGCCAACCAACAAATATGCAGGAGAAAGTGGACAGGAGTGGATTGGACACTCGTGGCTGGGGAGGCCGCTGGGTGACATCGCGCGCGCGTCAGGCCATTGCTCGAGTGCAATCAGGCCGAAGGAGAAGCGGCGAGTGGGACGTCAGTGCAAGGGTGACATGGAGGAGATCGTGTGAAGAGGAGTTGAAAGAGTATGGACTAACATGCAAGGATGCAGGTGAAAAGTACAGAAGAAGAAAGAAGACAGAAGCAAGTGGAGACGTGCAGATGAAGCCTTCGTATGTTCCACTAGGAACCCAATGGAGCAGTAATAATAATGTTTCAAACTGTTCAGTTTGTACGGTTCTTCAGTTGTCTGAAAACTTCGCTATGCATATGATGAGGTAATTTACGGAATGATGATTGCAGGTAGTGAATTCTGCAGCAACTCTGATGAATAAAAAAATGTGACATACTAGCAACCGACAAATTCTAAAAAATTTATGAAGTTGTAGACATTTGTCATAGGTAAAGTTTAATGAGATTAAAAAGAACTAATCGTTATGTAATGAAGTCACTATCGCGTGAAAACAGAACCAGTTTAAATTTAGCAGCAATTTGTGAAAACTCAGCAAGCAGTTATAATCAGTCCTTGTCTGCATACCATGACCCATTATAGTTCTAATACTTTAAGTATTTCAGGGATGTTTTCAAGGTATGCGGGACAAACAGAAGTGCATGAATGATAATAATAGTTTTATTCCAAACAGTATTTTTGTTACAAATATGTAATATTGAGAATGAAGTACAGTATTGTACCTAACTTTATCATTACAGGCGTAATAATTAAAACAGGGTGTATATATCAATAATAGTGTTCAATAAGAAAATGAATATTAAACTGAATTAATTAAAAATATTAAACAACAATGTAACAATGAAAAAATGCAGCCGTTTACTTAAATTTCCTCAATAAATTGCTAATTTCCTGCCTTACATTATCTCATCATATAAATGTGTACAGAATAAGGTATTTTACAGTTTTTTTACCTAGTCATCCGAGCGTACAGTCTTCTGTAGTTGATTCTAGTTCTACCTGATGAGATGCAAGGCGAGATTTGTGTATGGAGAGGATGCTCAGAGTCTTGCAAGCTAATATTTGCTAATTTCTTGCAGGAGTTCATATGTCTATTGACAACAGTATTAACAGATTGGTTTAGAGACACCCCACTGACCTTACTGACAGATTTTAGTGTCCTTGGCAGTGTAACAAAGTCTTTCTTAAGTAGCCTGGATAAAATTAGGGGAGGGGCAATAAAGAGGAGTATATAGAATACAAGAGTTAATAAACTGTAACAGTAGACACGGAATGACACCATATTGAGGTTCACAAAGATGAAACTTTCGCTATTGCAGAAACTTGTAGATTTAACATACGGATTTATTGATGTGATAAGAATTTGTATAGGATTCAGCAGCTTGGAGTCTTTCACGTACGATCCTGATGCAATTTAACAAGAACTGTATATTTGAACTAAAACATTCCTCTATGTGTATCTAGGTGTATGAAACGAGAAAAATACTCAACCGACAAACCAGATATGAGTACAATTCTTAAATCATGCTTATCGACCAAGGTGAGATAACTATTCACACTAATATGCTTATGCATTATAGCTAGCACAAAAGCGAGTGATATATGGAGTAAGTCATTTAGTCAGTCAACTTATGACTAACAATATACTATAAATTCATTAAAATGAGTAGTTATATGCACCTCATATCAACCAGTAGTGAGTGCTAACCTGATTGAAATGTCCTTATCTACGAAACGCCGTTTCGCTCACTTGAGGTTGAGTCCATCAGCGATGTACCCGGTTTAACGCAGCCCAGAGAGATACTTTAGGGGAACTGATAGTATCATAAATCAAATTCGCCATTACCAGTTTACACAGCTCGGGTAGGTGACATTTCAACACAGTCTCCTCTGGCAACTGAAATTACTCAGACTATAATATATGATGTGCTTAATATTATAAACGATAATGAAGAAAGTGATTGGTTGATATGAGTAGTTTTATACCAAATCACATCAGCCACATATTCATTTATGCAACAAACTCGGTGGGGCGTATGTGTAAAACATGGGCACTGTGGTAGTAAGTAATTCCATATTAGTTTGTTTATTAGATGTATCACACAATGAAACAGTATTATTATTTACTGGATTACAAGGTTTCGAAAACAATATATATTGTTCATAATCATTTCATCAATTATGATCACACGACTTTGAAACTTGAGTTTCATAGTTTTGCATGGAGGATTTAATCATGAGCTGACATCAGTTAGAGAACCACTGGAAAACCTGGGAGTAGTGGACATCTGTTTCGTCCTAGTTTGGGACTCTTCAGCAGTACGCACCCACCGGGATTCGAACCCAGGACATTTTGGTTACAAGGCGAGCTCGTAGACCATTGAGCCACTGGGACCCAATCCAATGGTCCTTGAATTCTAACTTTTTTTATAGTTTTCTTTGTTCTCTCCCATATGTCGTAGAGGTAGTAGAATTTTCCAGATATCAGGGACAGGTGATGAATCATTCCTATTACATGTATTTGCATTTGATTCGATAAACAAAGCTTCTGTTACCAATCTCTCCCTATACCCTGTGACATTAGATTTTAAAACTGTCATCCTATCCCATCCTATTATATGGTCTTGTGTAACGGCATACTTTTCGAGTGGGGGTGAAGTGGAGGTATGTTGATGACACATTCACTGTACTCAGAACACAAGATATAGAGAGATTTTTCGAACACATCAACTCGAAGATAGAGGCAATTCAATTCACTTATGACTTAGAAAGTCAGGAAGGGGAGCTTCCAATGCTAGATTGCAATGTAAAAAGGAAAGAAGATGGGAAGTTAAACACTAATGTTTACAGGAAACCCACACATTCAAACAGATATTTAGACTTCCGATCATCCCATCCTATGTCAGTAAAAATAGGATTGGTGAAATGTTTAAGTAACAGGGCACAAAAACTAAGTAGTACCAAGGAAAATCTAAGACAGGAAGTGATACGCATAAAAGAAGCCTTGAAACTTAATAATTATCCGAATAAATTAGTCAGGAAATATGTAAAGAAATCTAAAAATAAAATAAATAATGATAGTAGCAATAGTGATAGTGATAATAATAATAATAATAATACTATTAGTGGCGACAACAACAATAAGGAATCTAAATCATCAGTAGTAATTCCATACAAGGAATGAACCTCGGAAGCCCTACGCAGAATTCTTAACAAGGCAGGAATAAAAGTGGCTGTATTCAAACCACCCACAAACTTAATTAGAAACAAGCTTTGTCAGTTATAGGATCCTGTGGAGGAGCCTTTAAAACAAAACAATTTAGTTTATCTAATACCCTGCTGGAATGATTGTCAGGTCAAATACATAGGTCAAACTAGTAGAACAGGGTCAGTCAGTCAGACTAGCTGAACATAAAAACTTTGCAAAATCTAGACTGCTTGACCCAAATGAGATAAGAAATCTAAAGACTAGTTCAGCTATAGAACTACATGCAATTACACACAACCATACAATAGGATGGGATAGGATGACAGTTTTAAAATCTAATGTCACAGGGTATAGGGAGAGATTGGTAACAGAAGCTTTGTTTATCGAATCAAATGCAAATACATGTAATAGGAATGATTCATCACCTGTCCCTGATATCTGGAAAATTCTACTACCTCTACGACAAAGAAAACTATAAAACTCAAGTTCCGAAGCCGTGTGATTATAATTGATGAGATGATTATGAACAATATATATTGTTTTCGAAACCTTGTAATCCAGTAAATAATAATACTGTTTCATTGTGTGATATATCTAATAAACAAACTAATATGGAAACTCAACGGGAAATAAAAATACAAGAACCTTGCCCAATCCTTAGGTTTCAGTATTCACTCTAAAGAGTGGTTGTATGGCTTAAACAGTATACGAAGGTAAAGCATCACAGTCTTTTCATTATATCAGAAAATAACGAAGTCTTCCGAAAGATTTTATAGTAATAAGCGAATGTTATGATCGAACGAAATAGCACTGAATATTTGGTAAAAAAAAAACATATGAAGTGAAGAACTTAAAAAAAATAAAATAGGAGTTGTTGTAGTGCTTCTTCTGCAAATGAACCAACTTGATTATTTCCAAGAACAAATGGAGGTGTCTCAGATTCACTAGCATTAACCTTAGCATTGATTGACCTTGATATACTTTTAGGCATTCCACACTTAAATACAAAAAATACAGTCTGAAGTGATGATGAAAAAATTTAGGCTTGAAATGATGAGTGGTGTGCTAGGAAAATCAAGCAATCTGGACAAATGTCATCATTCCCACTTGTTTTCGACATCTAGAACTGTATCACATCATATGATGAGGTATTGAATGTTTGAATTTAATAACACATATATTCTTGGTGAAGATTCATATAAAAGATCTGAAGCCTCAACAGTAAGACCAGGAGTGAAATTTCATTTTACATTGGTTGATAAGAAAAAGAAACACTCTCCGATAAGGAGTAATCAAAGTCAGTGTCACATGTGTTTGCATACATATTTTGTCTCATTGAAGTGTTAATCCGTTAAAATTTGAAGCACCTTGAATTCATTATAAGCAATACTTGTTCACTATGCATGTATGTACATTGTATCGATCAAATGTTATTGAAATTTCTTCAAATGTAAGCAATAAACCACAATAACAATAATAATAATAACAACAATAACAACAACAGCAACCACAACAACAGAATAATTTAAAGAAGATTTTTGGTGAACCACACACCAAGACTATAAGTGAACTTATAAATCGATTTTCGTTTAAAGGCAACAGTATGAAGATAAAATATCGTCAATTTTTTTTTATCACAGCTTTGCTCTTTTTTATTATCAGGTAAAGAAAGTGAGTGATTTCAGTGTGAATTACGTATTTCTGAGAGTAGGTATTAATTAGGTAATGGTGATGATGTTAGCAGGTTTCTTGTTGTTAACTTAGAATGAGCTACATTTCAGGAAGTATTGATTAATACTGTAGTCCGAAAAGAAAAAGTCATTTATTTAACTCTTAATATGAGGAAACAAGCATAAAATGGACTAACACAAAAAACAACTTCGAGGATCTGGACTTTGCCGATGATATATGCCTGATTTCACACAAACTGGAAGATATGCAAGTGAAAAGAAACAAGTCGACACAGGGAGAAGCATCCAGACAAGATAGGACTTCCTTCAGGTAAACATAGATAAAACAGAGGTGATGAAGATTCCTGGCCAACACCAACACCAACAGCAACAATAACAACAACGGACAACAATCAGCCTGCATAAATGGGAGGAACCTGAAAGAAACAACCTCCTTTAACTACCCACCCACCCACCTGGGAAGCATCGTTTCAACTACAGGCCGACGGAAGTGACGAGGATATCAAAGCTAGAATCGGAAAAGCAAGACGGGCTTTCATTACTCTCAAGTCTGTGTGGAGGTCAACAGCACTCAATATCAAAAATAACATCGGATCTTCAACTCCAATGTGAAGTCAGTCACTGCTACTCACTATACGGATCAGGGACTTGGGTTTTGCATCATAAAGAGCATGTCAAACAAACTACAGACCTTCATTAACAGTTGTCTTCGCTCAATACCACTCAAGATCAGATGGCTGGTCAGAAAGATCAGCAACATAATGGGATCTCTGGCAATGAGCGAACCAACACAGTAGGAACGATTGTGAAACATATAGGCAGGAAGAAATGAAGATGGATTGGCCATACTCTGAGAAATGAAACCATCAAGTGACATCACTAGACAATCCATTGCTCGAGTGTAACTCGAAGGAGTAGCGGCGAGTTGTTCGTCAGCGTGAGGTTGGGGTGACTTGGAGGAGGTGATGTGAAGAGGAGATGAAAGCATGTGTAGGTAGACTTGGAGTGGGGTGAAAAAGCTGGCAGAGAACCGAAGGCAATGGAGACGCGCGGCTGAAGCCCTATGTTCCTCTAAGAATTAAAGGATGTAATAATAATGATAATAATAATAATGTTTCTAATTAATAAACTGGCGAGTAGAGAACAGTGTTGCATAAGATTGGTGGTAGCAGACTGACTAATCAGTTAGCATGAAAGTATGGAAAACAGAAAACAACAGATGACACCAGCCAGACAAGGAGACAGAGAGATCATTGAAACCATCACTTTGCTTAATCATCAAGTTGGTGATGAATTTCATTCAGCACACACACACACACACACTGAAAGCCGAGATAAATATACTACTTCATTGATCAACTCATAGATAGCTAGGATTATATTTATAGTAGTATTTATAAGCGTCAGTGGTACAGCGGTAGAATGTTCGCCACCACGCATGTGGTCCAGGGTTCGATCCCCTGCTGATGCACTCCTTTACCTCGTTAAGCTAGTATTAAGACCGATAAAGAGGAAAGGTTGGGCATGAGCCTAGCAACCCTATCTCGTAAAATAAACACTGCTATAGAAACTTCAAGCAAAGAGCTGGAAGCCTTATGTTTCAACGGGGGAACGTGAAGGAAAAAAATGTCTCTGATCCGTATAGTAGCACTGACTTCACATTGGAGTTGAAAATCCGGATCTTATTTTCATGCTGAGTGGTGCTGACCTCCATGCAGACTTGAGAGTAATGAAAGCTTGTGTTGCTTTTCCCATTTTTGCTTTGATATCCTCGTCACTTTCGTCGGCCTGTATTTGAAACGATGCTTCACAGGTAGGTAAAGGAGGTCGTTTCTTTCAGGTGACCATTGAGTAACGTCAAACGTGCTATGCCATCGAGTGGAAAGTGTCAGTTTGGGCGTAGGTCTGAGTATGACATGGAGGAGGAAATAAAAGCATATGGGCAATCGTGGAACCAGCTGAACAAGAGTACAGAGAACAGACTGAATTGAAAATGTGTTATATTGAAGCCCTATATTTCACTCGCAACCCAAAGGAACAATGATAATAATAATATCAGATAACATTCCGTCTATTGAACAAAATATCTACAGAAGTAATTTTTTGTATTAACCGACGATTACCGTCAAGTTGTGAACGTCTTTATTAGCGGAGAATATGTTGGCTTACAGTGTTGTATTAGCAATCAAGTAGGCTGTGAAAGAAACAGCTTATAACATAAGAAAGCAACATTCGACAAACAAATAGAGCTTTCTTCTTTAATTACTCCGCTCTTATCATCTTAATTTCTCATTGAAGTAAATGACACTTCGATTTTCGCATGTATATATTGACGCGTACATTCGTTATCGAATTTTATAATACTGACATAGAATATCCTAAATTAATCTTTGTCTTATCATGAGCTGTTTAAATTTTTATTAAAGGGTTCGTTTGTTTTAATTCCCTTAGGTCAAAAAATAACTTTGCTTCTTGTAGAAAAACGAATTTTCAAAAAATGGTTACTGAACAAAGAATACTCTTTTTGATAAATTCATCATCAAGCTATACAGTTATATATACATTGTAGTGAATGAATGAATTAGTGTTATGAACAACACTAATGTTCTTTAAATAACATCGAATCAATAATATCAATAGATTACAGTTCAATAGCATCAACATAACAATAAACTGAATGTCATAAAAATTAGGTAAGATAATATTACAAATTCATGAATTTATGGTCTCTGTTGAAGACCAGGGCAGTAGTAGTGGCTGGACTTGCTTCTTTTGCACACAAATCACTGGTTGTTTCACGCGAACTGTGATAGCCTGTGCTGTATGGAGCATGCGGTACTTCGATGTTTTTGGCACCCGGTAGATGATAGAGAAGGATTCTTCAATGCTGGCTTTGTGGCCAATTCGGATCAGATGGTCCAATATCGAACTGTTAGTGGTTTGAACTACACCTTTGACTTAGCCATACTGGAGTGGTGAGAGCAGGCTGCTAGCCAATTGGTAGACATTAATTTACGTCAATGTCTAGGTCACTAATATTGGCCGTGGGAAAATATGAACAAGGCGGATGCAACAACCAATCACAGCAGACTTAACGTGGGCAAATAGGATTCGCAGACATATGGCTTAACTTTCCGAGAAACCAGAAACAACCAACCAGAAGACTGTGCTTGTTTGCTTGAATAAGCTATAATAATGTACATGAAATATATATAAATACGTGCTGATTTCCGTAATAAAACGATCTGTTGCTGGTCTTTGTCTTCTGTTGTTACACTGGGAGATGTTCTTGAGCACGAGCAACGGCCGATATAACTCGCGCCACAAGCTCAGTTGAATTGCTAGGTATCAATGATTGGCAGAATCTGGAAATCACAGAACACTGTATTTCAGCTGAGTGATTGATTGGTAATACGAAAGCCTCAAAACTAGGCCTATAGATAGCGACGAGTGAAAATTTTCAAAAACTGGGAGGATACGTCTGTCTGGGGCTGTTACAGTTTTATTGGTCAACGAGTTCGTGATGATTGATTATTGCTCCTTCAGGTTCCCAGTGGAACATAGGGCTTCAACAGTGCATCACCATTTCATTCTGTTCTCTGCAGTCCTTTCAGCTGGCCCCATGAATGCACATAAGCTTTCATACCCGCTGTAGACGATCTCCTCTATATCACCATTGGACACCCAACTGATCGATTCTTATTCGGGTTCCTGTTGATGTCAAATTTTTCAGCGGGATAAGACCATATAGTTAC
Organism: Trichobilharzia regenti; assembly: GCA_944472135.2. Taxonomy (NCBI): domain Eukaryota; kingdom Metazoa; phylum Platyhelminthes; class Trematoda; order Strigeidida; family Schistosomatidae; genus Trichobilharzia; species Trichobilharzia regenti. Next base: position 81,878,710 of record OX235262.1, on the reverse strand, counting down.
GAAGTGAATTACACCAAAATTCTTAGAACATATTAGTTTTTCCTTAAAATGAAGTTCTACCAACGTATAACTTTTGAATTAAAGCCTTCCATAATCTCTTCACTGATGACTTTGGGTCCTACCATTGCATACCAATCGCCACGCATGCTTAGGTCGCACCATCAAGTGACAGATGTTATCTTAATGTTGCTTTTCAATTCGATTTACTTCAAACCAAAGCAGTTTGTTAAGATAAGAGGTAGCTAGCAATAGTTGAATAACAAGTTCAATAACCTCATTTGATCAAGTTGTAAGAACTGATCAGTAGTTCATCAATATTGTGACGATTTTGTGTATTATGCACGTAGGAGTATTTACCAACCTCGAAATTATTTAAAGGTAATAGTGTGGTGACAGCAGGCTGCTAGCCAAATTGGTAGACAATTATTTACCTCAATGTTTGTGTCGCAAATATTGGCCGTGCGAAAATATGAACAAGATTGATTCAACAACCAATCACAGCAGACTTGGCGTAGGCAGATGACCTGACATTTAAGAAACAGACACAAAGAGATGCAAGGTCAACTTTCTGGGAGAAACAACCAATCAGAAGACTGTGTTGTTTGCTTGAATAACCCATAATAATGCATATGAAAATATATAAATACGTGTTGATTTCCTTAATAAACGACCTGTTGCCTGGCCCTTGTCTTCTGTTGTTACATTTGGTGTCGCTGCCTACCGACAAATGGAAAACCTATGCCCTGCAGTTTTTGATGGAGACATATGGATCTTCGGGCAGGACTTCGAGGCTTCTGCGCAGTTAAGTGACGTTCAAGATCTGTCAGCGATGAGGCTGCTACTTGAGACGCTGCTGGAAAATCGGGAGAAAGCAGCATATGAAAGTGTGAGGCAAAATACTGACGAATGTGCGACGGGGTCAGGCAAGCAGTTTCCAAAGTGGGATGGACCACTTTGAGATGGGGTTATGCAGACACAATCGCAATGGCGAACAAAGAGAAACAGGTGATATGTACCCACGTGATGTGTGTTTTGTTTTCGACAGTCTATTATATTTTGCTATGTGTAAATGGATCGATATTTCATTATAACTGACAATATGCTTTTGTCTGTCCACTAACTAAATCAACAATGTATGATCTTGTTATCACATGACATTACAACCAATCATGGTAAGACGTTATCTTATGGGTTTATGTGTATTAGCCATTTTCACATATACTTTTGTATTAGACACTTGTACATTATTCTGGTTCACACACATTTCGTACATCATCGTAAACCTGGTGGTCTTCTGATTTCCCTCTTTCCGCGTCAGGACTATTAACTACTCGATGAGTACATAACATAATTGGGGACGGGGAAAACTCTAATAACTCACTCAGCAGCAGTACATAACAACAGGTGAACATAAGCGAGCTACGCGGCTCCAGACAGCAAGTCGAACGAACAAAGCGCTTAGAACCAAGAAGGCCGAACCAACTTCAGTCCCAAGTTTTTGACAGGGGGACGAGTGTGATGAGAACAGGCTGCTAGCCAAATTGGTAGACGATTATTTACCTCAATGTTTGTGTCGCAAATATTGGCCGTGCGAAAATATGAACAAGATTGATTCAACAACCAATCACAGCAGACTTGGCGTAGGCAGATATAGTTAACATATAGATGACCTGACATTCAAGAAATAGTCACAAAGAGATGCAAGGTCAACTTTCTGGGAGAAACAACCAATCAGAAGACTGTGTTGTTTGCTTGAATAACCCATAATAATTGTACATGAAAATATATAAATACGTGTTGATTTCCTTAATAAACGACCTGTTGCCTGGCCCTTGTCTTCTGTTGTTACAATAGTATTTCGACTATAATTATTATCTTGGTCCTATATGGTTGTATATATATATAATTATTTTCTGTCAATAAAGTTTAGTATTACTGATTTTTTTCGTTTTATTTATGTGATTACATATTTGTTTGTTTGTACACTGGTATCGCGACATGAGGATAACCTTCCACACATAGTAACTCTTCAGTAACAATTTGTTCTAGTATTATGAATTAATGACTAGTAAAAAAAAGATTATTCGGTTTTATATAAACATCTAGAAATATGTCCTCATGCTGTGTGTAGTGAGTATCATATTACATTTACCAAAACACACCACTAGCTTAGATTTTGTTTGATTAGAACTACACTAATCTCCAGTTGGTTGTGTCCTTATTTGAGGATATTAATGATAGATGGTGTAGCCTTTCATATTTTATTTCAAGTTTGATCGTCAGCTGACATCAATTAGAGAGAGAACCAGGAAGCACTGGATATCTGTTTCGTCCAAGTTTTGGACTCTTCAGTACTATACACCTACCAAGGTTCAAAACTAGGGCCATTAGGTTTCATTATTAAAAATCAATAGTACTCGTAAATTGTTCTCTGTTTTGTCTAACGTCACAGAATGAGTTATAATGAACACCAAGAGTTGTGATATCGGATATACACGCAGGTATCGATTAATTCCTTGAGGAGATCAGAATAAAACTTCAGCGTAAATGTACAAGTAGAAGAACAATGGAAATGATGAAGTTGACAGGTTTACAAACAGACACATTTGACTTTCAAGTTAAACGACGAACTGACGGCTATTTCGTACTAGTTCGAGACCCTTCATCGATACGCACCCTAATTGGGATCGAATGCAAATGCTGACTAGTGGCTGGCTACAGGATGAATTTGCCTGAGGTTCTAGTGAGAGGTCATGACCAGTGACGTCCACCTAAGTTGAGTTCGCTGACAAATAGTCACCCTCTTCCTCAGTAGATGAAATGTCAGCAAGCTAGTCTCGTAATATCAAGTTCTTACGTTCGACCTCAAGTGGGAACATGAGTGAGAGTACTGATGAAGTGGTTCAGAATTTGATGGGATGGATTTCCAGTACTCCCGAGGTTTTCAGTGGTTCTTCAACTGAATTTGATTCGTGATCAAAACTGAAGTCAACACTTGAATATTTAACCTCCTTTTCTAATTGATTTCTAAGCAATTTTTAGTGTGTTCTTTATTCGACATAATACAAGTATTGTTTATGAAAATAATATCAATTATAAAATGTATTACAATAAAAGAATCTAGAGACAAATTACCTCTCTTAACGCAGAAAGTAGTATTTTGTAACGCTGTACCACTCAAGGAACTATTCGAAGTCCGGATTTTATGAACTCTGTTAGTCTACGTAAAAATTTCCAACTAAAGTAGTGACGATGTAATTTTCAAAGTATTTGGTTTAGATCAATCAGCACTTAGGATTGATCCTAATGGCCTACTATTGTAACGGTTGAACACAAGACACTTACTTGGTAACAGAATGTTATTTGGAGTTTTGTATCTCAACATAGTTCAGTCCGCTCCGTCCTCCTTTATGGCTGTGAGGCCTGGCCATTGAGAGTGGAAGACATGAAACGACTAGCTGTCTTCGATCATAGGTGCCTGCGTTCCATTTCCCGTGTGAAGTGGTTTAATAAGGTGAGCAATATTGAGGTTAGGCATCGGTCGAGTGTTAGATAAGCATGGGAAATCAATCGACGAGGCTGTGAAGTTACAAAGACTGAGATGGTTAGGACATGTGTTACGCATACATGTCTAGTCATCGCCTTCCTCGACGAGCAATGTAAGGTGATGTAGGGTCACGCTGGAAAAGAGTTAGCGGAGGTCAAACCAAAACATGGCTTCACCGGTTAATGAAATCTACAACATTTAGTCTAAGCCACGTAGGAAGGTGTAGACTTCTTGGTTGGGGTCCCCGGGACAGTAAACACCAATAGCTGGAGACAATCGGTGATATGACTCAAAATCGTTCTCAATGGATGACGCAGATGCATCCACTCCTTGTCACTTATGATTTTCAATGAAACTCTATTCTTCTTCGTTACTACTATTCCTTAATCTCAAACCTCTGTTTACTTAGTGTCTCTAATATGCATTTCTCCTCTTGCTTTGTGTGCTACATGGAGAGTGTGACGACTAGAAGTGCTGCACATCGGTGCAAAGTTCTATGTCGAAAACAGACAGATATCTCTATATTGCGAAATTATGTACGCCTTATCTGAGAGTCGTCATTTGCAGAGATCTTCCGTGTTGTGCTACTTTGTATTGTGTTTCTTTGCCTTCATTTCATGTCACCCATGTTTTGCCGCAACGCTAGTTCATTTGCTCCCTTTTATTTCAAATCTATCTCTCCCCTATTCGATATTTTTAGGCCGATTAATGTCTCTTTGTATACTACTGATAAATCTTATCAGTAGCAAATGCCACACCAGGACTATTAAAGGTTACAGCGTTTATCCTACAGGTAGGTTTCCACTGAAAATCTTGTTGCCAGGTATAGCACGTATTTTTGTCTTAGTATTATAGTTTCTTGGAGGATCTGGACTTCACCGATGATATATGTATGATTTCCCACAAACTGGAAGATATGCAAGTGAAAAGCAACAAGTCGACAAAGGAAGAAGCATCCGGAGAAGGTTGGACTTCCTTCAGGTGAACATAGATAAAACAGAGGTGATGAAGATTCCTGACCAAAACCAACAGCAGCAACAAAAACAACAGATAACAATCAGCCAGCATAATTGGGAGGAACCTGAAAGAAACAACCTCCTTCACCTACCTACCATCCGACCTGGGAAGCACCGTTTCAACTACAGGCCGATGGAACTGACGAGGATATCAAAGCCAGAATCGGAAAAGCAAGACGGGCTTTCTCTCTGTCTGTTTTCGACATAGAACTTTGCACAAATGTGCGGAAGTTCAAGTCGCCACATTCCGTGTAGCACGCGAAGCAAGAGAAAGTACAAGAAAAGCATAATAGAAACAGTGAGCAGAGGTGTGAGACAAAGGAGTAATAAAGAAAAACAAAACAGTTTCATTGAAGATCATAAGTCACAAGGAGTGGATGCATCTGCGCCACTGAGAACGGTTTTGAGCCATGTCACCAATTGTTTCCAACCATAGATTTTTACCGTCCCGAGGACTCCAGCCTGGAAGTCTACACCTTTCTACGTGGCTTAGATCAACTGTTGTGGATTTCATTGACTGATGCCAAGTTTTTGTTTGACCGCCGCTAGCTTTTTTCCAGCCTGACCCTGTATCCGCTAACATAGCTCGTCGAGAGAGGCGATGGCTTGGCATACGTAACACATGTCCTAACCATCTCAGTCGATGTAGCTTCACGACTTCGTCGATTGATTTCCCCTGTTTACCTAGAACTCTACGCCTAACCTCAATGTTGCTCACCTTATTATGCCACTTTACACGGGAAATAGAACGCAGGCACCTATGATCAAAGACAGCTAGTCTTTTCATGTCTTCCACTCTCAGTGGCCAGGTCTCACAACCATAAAGGAGGACGGAGCGGACTGATGAGCAGTACACCCGCCCTTTGGTCGATAGTCGATAGACGGGCTTTCATTACTCTCAAGTCTGTATGGAGGTCAACAGCACTCACCATCAAAAATAACATCTGGATTTTCAACTCTAATGTGAAGTCAGTCACTGCTACTCACTATACGGATCAGAGACTTGGCCAGCACGTCATAAAGAGCATGTCAAACAAACTACAGACCTTCATTAACAGTTGTCTTCGCTCAATACCACTCAAGATCAGATGGCCGGCCAGAAAAGATCAGCAACAGGGATCTCTGGAAATGAGCGAACCAACTCAGCAGGAACCGATTGTGCAACAAATAGGCAGGAAGAAATGGAGGTGGATTGGCCATACTCTGAGAAATGAAACCATCAAGTGACATCACTAGACAAAACATCGCTCGAGTGTAACTCGAAAGGGAAGAGGCTAGTTGGTCGTCAGTGCGATGGTGGGGTGACTTGGAGGAGGTGATGTGAAGAGGAAATGAAAGCATGTGTAGGCAGACTTGGAGCCATGTGAAAAAATGGGCAGAGAACCGAAGGCAATAGAGACGCTTAGCTGAAGCCCTATGTTCCTCTAGCAATTAAACGATATAATAATAATAATAATAATAATAATAATAATTAGCAAGATATATCTGCAACCTTAAGGAGTTCAAACTAGTCTGAAACTTCCTCACAAAAATGGGACACTATTTTGATGAGACAACGTTGTCCACTTGATCAACAGATAACCAACCATCAACGCTCCAAGTTATGTTCAACAGCCAATTTATGGATATACAAACACACCCACACACCTAGTTTTAAGACTTATATATAAGAAATGAAAAGCAGTAAGTGAATGATTATGAAATCATAATTCTTCATATTATATTGTATTATATTACTATCACTACTACTTGTGTTAATAGCATATTCATGATAAACTGTCTTATCACATTCATTGAGAGATAAAGACAAAGACAATTAAACAGTGGGATGGATACAAAAGACATAAAGGAAGAAAGAAAGACAAACAGTTGACATTCAACAAAAGTGGTACACAAGAAGAACAAAAATAAGAGGACAAGTCAATATATATATATATATATATATATATATGAAAAAGGGTACCCAGTAAACAAGAAAACGTAAATATATAAACTTGGAGGATGTAATTGTGAAAAAGAAATTCTCACAATAAAATCAGCCATTAAAAAAGGAAAAAAAGGTGTTGATCATGTTCACAGTCATTAAATAATTAATCAATAAATATTATCATTATTAACGATATTAGTATGAAAGTAAGCCTTAATAGGTTATATTATTTACAAGGGGAGAGTATAAAACTTAAGATAGAAAAATTGCACGCAAACACACACACACACAGGTACACACTTATGCCATTTAAATCCACAAACACAGGGATATCAAATATAAAAGAAAGCTAAAAACGACTAGAACACAACTGATGTGTGTGTGTGTGTGTAGGGGAGTGTAGGGGACAATAAACTCATTCCAAAGGGTAAATATGATGCACCACCACTCACAATAACTGAAATCATAAACGAAGTGAAATACGGAGAGAAGAAGGAGCAAAAGACAAAGTATGACAATATGGACACAACAAAGCATTAATGCATAATAAAAACACCAAAAAAAGAACTAGAATATACACACACAGAACATTTATTAAGCCTCAAAGATTAGAAAAAGAAAAGGAAATCGATTAGTAAGGAGTAAAGATCTACTACCTGAGATGCACGTCATACACAACACACACACGACAGTAGTTAGTATAGGAAAATATGTTAGAGGAACTATTTTCTAAAGCGTAAGTGTTGAAATATAAAATATAAGATTTAAAAATAAGAACAAATTGGATGATAGAATCAATTTATAAATATTCAAAGAAGTTAGATCACAGTGGAGGAAGTGAGAGCAAATTCATTTCACGCATAAATTTACAAACTTATGGACTATAAAACTATTAAATATTATTATAATTATTATTTTTATTTGCACAACTACTATCTAAGGTGACCAGAGTGGAATTGCTTGCGCAGCTTACTTAAGAGACCACCCCCGCCGCCGCTAGAACTTGAGGTATTTGTGTTTGATGTGGAAGCGACTGGACGACTCACTTTACCGCGTACATCTGGAGATGGATGACTCATATTACGAGGTTTAAAGTTGGGCAGCGTTTTGTTGCTAGGTCCATTGTTGTTAATCTGCCGTGAACCACGTCGTTGCATTTGACGAGGTGTAATCACTTCTGTAGTCAAGGTTGTTCGTCGCACTACAAGAAAAAAATATATATGTGTATTTCTGTTTAGTTCACAAATAAGGGTGTAATAATTAAGAATAGTGCGTCGGTGGCACGGAGGTTAGCATGCTCGCCGACCATGCACATGGTCCTGGGTTCGATCCCCGGCCACTGGACGCACTCCTTTACCTCACTTATCCAGTAATAAGACTGGTTAAGAGGGAAGGTTGGGCATGTGGCTAGCAAACCCATCCTGTAAAAATAAACACTGCTACAGAAACTTCAAGCCTCCAGCTTAAAGCCCTATGTTCCACTGGGGAACGTAAAAGAAATTTAAAAAATTAAGAATAATTCTAGAGAACTTATTATGCAATCTAGAACTCCCTAGTAGAATTATCTTATCCATGTAAGTGTCAATAGCACATTTATCTATCGTCCCATCAGAAAAAAGTAGTGTACCTTAGAAAAATTATCAATTTTATCATCCCAACTATACACTGAATGTCAATATTTGTATTCCTAACTTCCTAGTCACAATTATTTGACTAGTTGGCGGCTAATTACCGAAAAGGGTGCGCTAAGAGAAATACACAAAATTGAATGGATGCAACAGTGGGAAAGGCACATTCACCACAAAACAACCTGGAGTAGTCAATGCCTATGTTTCAACAGTTTTCGTCCTGCTAGAGAACAGGAAAGGTTTGCTTTAAAGAAACATCAGAAAACTAAATCGTGTTCCTTATTGCATGTATAAGAAACAGTGAATGTACCAAACGACTGGCAGAGAAGTTCAGTAAAACTTAACATGAGGAAAAGAGAGTATAGTACTATCGAGAAGAAACTCAGTATTCTTTGAATTAGTATTTAATAGTGATGAAATTTAGAAAAGAATTGTCAGGAGGATAAAAGACAAAATACCAGCGACGTAACAAGCAGCAAAACTGGTGTTCCTGTATAAAAACAACCTACTCAATTACATTACAGTACATTTACTAGACTGATTTCCGGCACACGTTAGCTCCAACCGTGTTTATGAATTCACATAAACACGCGGTAGCGAGTGCATAGGAAGAATACTAAGGGACGACTGTCTACAAGGATTGTTGGGCATGTGCCCAAAAGTCTACGTCTTAGATGTTCAGCATCATTTTATAGTATCATGCCTCGGCACCTGGCTGATATGGGACACCAAATCAACATATCATAATCTTTCAAGATGGTGAACAGACAGATCACTTGAAGACTACTTTAAATTGCATGAAGCTGTTACCATCCAAAGAGTGAAACGACAATTATACGCACATTGAGAGACCTAGGTCAGAGGCTTCCTGACGATTGCCTCCAACTATCTAATATCATCAAATCGATGTGCACCGTGATGGCGAGCTACCTAGAGTGGTGGCCACATTGCAAACCTGACTGGTAGAATTCAGTCTGCACCAAAGAAAGGACTAGACGCGTCACACTAGTTACTAGTGTCCAATGAAAATATCCACTACAGTCCTACAGGAGGTCAATCGCGAGCCCGAATAGCTCGGTGGTAACGACTCTGACTGCAGCACCGGGTGAGGCGGGTTCGAATCTCAGAGGGGAAATGAGTTCCTTCAAGGTTACAGATACGCCTTGCTGATGAGTGGCAACTAGCACGAAACCCAGGTCTAAGGCTTCCTTCCGATTGCCTCCAACTGTCTAAAAACCTTAGAAGAGTGTTATTGAACTTGTTATTACCTTAGTAAGCACTGACTCTTTCACCTTAACTTATCAAGATTTCATTTCGTTTTTTATGATGTAACTAGATAACTGAATTCTTCTGTCTCCTTGCTAGTTTTTAATGTCCTTGAGGTCTTTCATTTCGGTTGAATAACTGCAGATGTGACTAAATAGTTATCTTCACTTATGTGTATTATTATTATTGTTACTTTGGGTTCCTAAGGGAACACAGGGCTTCAACTGCACGTCTCCACTTGCTTCTGTCTTCTTTCTTCTTCTGTATTTTTCACCTGCATCCTTGCATGTTAGTCCATACTGTTTCAACTCCTCTTCACACGACCTCCTTCATGTCACCCTTGCACTGACGTCCCACTCCCCGCTTCCCTTTCGGTCTGATTCCACTCGAGCAATGGCCTGACGCGCGCGCGATGTCACCCAGCGGCCTCCTCAGTCACGAGTGTCCAATCCATCTCCGCTGTCTCCTGCATATTTGTTGGGCGATTGGTTCTTGTTTTGTTTCTTCACATAGTTTCTTCTTGGTGATTCTTTCCGGCCATCTGATCTTGAGTATAGAGCGAAGACAACTGTTGATTAAGGTCAGCAACAAGCTGTTGGAAATATTCTTTGTGACCCGCCACTTATGTGTGAATTACGCTTACTGCATCATTCAAAACTGTATTATTACAAGCTTTTCCAATGAAACATACTTTATCTTTGTGCATTGATGCTACAAAACAATGTAAGATTGCACAAGCTACTTTCAAGCAGTAGCACCTTAGGTTTATAGGACAGTAGTTACATAGAAAGCTTTTGTGATATAGAATATGAATTTTCAAGCATTGGTTTTACAGGGAATTTTATTTGATTGATTGGAGGATTTCATCATGCGCTGACATCAGTTAGAGGACCATTGGAAAACCTAGGAGTACTGGACGGCTGTTTCGCCCTATTTTAGGGCGCTTCGTCAGTACGCACCCATCCTGCGGGATTCGAACCCAGGACCTCCTGGTTACAAGGCGAGCTCATACACCATTAAGCCACTAGGACCCGAAGGTGAGGCAGTAACTCATCGAAGATGACGTTGTGAAGTGGTTGCGCTGTTATGAAATAATATAAATGTAATAAAGTGACTAAAAGAAAGACGTTAAAGTAATTAAGATATTTCACAGTAACAAAAACTCAATGATAAGAAAGTTAACCTCATAGAATGCCTGATGAGTGTAGGCTTAGTCATCAATGCATCGAAAGCATAACTCGTGTTTGACTGAACTGATGAGCAATCACATACTTAAATGTGAAGAATTAACCTTTATCGATTAAGGCAGCAAAAAAATGTGCTAAATATTTCAAACTGACTTAAAGGTCAGTCTATTTGTTGGAGTACAACAACTCAGACGGTGACAAATCAAGACAATAAATACATCAAACAAAACACTACATTATTGATTCGTAGAGTACACACAAAGCATACTAAAACAGTTAAAACAAAACAAGTGAATGAAGGGGTTGAGACACAAAGTACTCTAAAAATGCCTTTTCTCAAAAACTATGAATCATGGAGACATATTTCTTATGCCATGCGAAAAGAAAAAATTTGAACCACACCTATTGTGTGTTTGAGGGCTGATATATAATAAATATTACTCATTCCCAAAGGCTGAACTACTAGGCGGAAAGCAGTTAGAAACTTGGATGAACAGAAACTGTGTGTGTTAACAACCATTTCAATTTGTCATAACGTTTTTCGCAGTTTTCGTCATTAATAATCTATCAATGTCAATTATAATGAATGCATACGAGCCTCTCTAGTGAGGTTCATTCTCTGTTTTTTTTTCACATTCTAAGCATCAATCCGAATGATCAATCAGTCTGTGTAGGAAATTAAAAGGAGAATATAGAGACGAAAATAATTAAAGTGTATTAGCCCACATAACTAGTAAAAAACTATATGCATATATATATTCCCACAAATTACGCCAAACATTTGTGTATGAAATACAATACAATAAGCAAGCAACACACTATAAGCAAGATTAATTTTTTTTTATTGATTGATTTACAGCTTGATTCCACACTGTATTTTTGGTACAAGTATGGAATTTTCAGCATGGATATCGGTAGCCCAGATTTTGAAGGCCGACCATAGATATCAGGTGTGCGCCGGCGTGGGCTCGAACCCCGAACCATGTGCATGGTCGGCGAGAGTCCTAACCACTGTGCCACCGACGCACGTAAGTACATATTAAAACACAACATAACAAATTATGACTTACTTTCTTGCTCTTCTTTCACCTTACGTGCAGATTGTGATATGATTCTATCTAAGCGCTTTGCTTCTTCTTTAGACAATCGATTATAAAATTCACACCATGTTTCATCTGGTCTACGACGAACACTGGATAAGTGTTGAAAATCTCTATTCACATATTTTTGCCATAAATCATCACTTAAACCAACAAATTGCTGTGTGATATATATGAGAGAAAAGAGAAGAAGCCGCTTTTAGTAAGTAATACACAAATAATTTTGTCTGTCAAGAATGAAGAATTCAGGCAAGTATGCAAAACATTGTCTTAGAGGTCATACATAGAACAAAATAGTTTTTAATAATTATGAAATTTTCATACATCACTTTCTACTACCTATTTTGGTAACCAGATGAATATCAAAACGTAGCAGCAGAAGGCAAGACACGGAATTATTATTATTATATCCTTTAATTCCTAGAGGAACATAGGGCTTCAGCTGCACATCTCCAACGCCTTCTGTTTTCTGTCAGCTTTTTCACCCCGCTCCAAGTCTGCCCACACGCTTTCATCTCCTCCTCGCATGACCTCCTCCAAGTCACCCCACCATCGCACTGACGACCAACTCGCCGCTTCCCTTTCGGATTCCACTTGAGCAATAGCTTGTCTAGTGATGTCACTTGATGGTTTCATTTCTCAGAGTATGGCCAATCCACCTCCATTTCTTCCTGCCTATTTGTTTCACAATCGGTTCCTGCTGAGTTGGTTCGCTCATTTCCAGAGATCCCTGTTGCTGATCTTTTCTGGCCGGCCATCTGATCTTGAGTGGTATTGAGCGAAGACAACTGTTAATGAAGGTCTGTAGTTTGTTTGACATGCTCTGATCCGTATAGTGAGTAGCAGTGACTGACTTCACATTAGAGTTGAAAATCCAGATGTTATTTTTGATGATGAGTGCTGTTGAGCTCCACACAGACTTAAGAGTAATGAAAGCTTGTAAGACACGAAAGCCAAGGTATATTTCCAAGTGATTCAACCGCCGTTTATATATGTACAGTTTTATCTTCTCTAACCAGTCATTGAACGTGTGATTTTGGCTTACACTAAACGACATAAAATAGAATGTTCAAACGTATAAATTATTCTGTTGCTAATGCTGTATTCAACTGTCGGAATATGTGAGAATAATAATATTCCGTTGGGACACATTGTCTGTATAACACCGCCACAATAAGATCACTCACAGTGAAGTGTGAGCAATGATAACTCCAAGACATCTGCACATACTACACACATATTTGGATATTTCTCACTTTTAACCTCATGGAATTAAATCAATAGAAAAATACTAAAATAAACGTGTGAAAGGAGAGGTGATAACTAAATATAAAATAGTGCAAAATGTTTCGAATCTTGAAGATGTTACACTACTTTGAACACTTTTAAGTCTTTATTTCCAAGATTCGCTAAAACATAAGTTCTTAGCATCTTCAAAATCTGAACTACGGTACCTACAATTTCTTAAACAGCCTAGATCAATAGTCACGAAGTTAGCGAATTTGTATCAGACTTCACTTTCTTCAATAAAGTATCACTTTGACCTTTGTCGTTTGGTTTCAGTAAGCCAATAGTTTTATATGCATAACGTGCTTTGACCACTTCAGTTTATAGGAATTGTGAAGTTATATAGAACATCTGACCTTCCTCATTAAGAATTAACTACAAAACTGTGTGTGGTGATTGACAATTTCTATCTCCGTATTGTTTAAATACTTACTGTTCCTTGTTAATATATTTCTTATATGAATTGAATAATAATTCCGCCAAATACAAATTCCTAAATTCATCTCTCTCTGTGTTTTGGTTGAATTCTTGTAATTCGGTCATCTCGAAATACTAATACTACTATTACAGATAATTACGACACTGTGGCATTCCCGTCTCAATGTTATCATATCATACAAGCAATATAGGGATTTACGAGTTGATCACGGATTGATATCAATTAGAGAACCATTGAAAGCCAACAAGGAGTACTGGACAGCTGTTTTATCCTAGTTTGAGAATCATAGGCATTGATTGGGGTCGCGCTATATCACGAATTGGTAGAAGTTAGAATTCATGGGCTGACCACTGAGTCGGGTTCCAGTGGCTGAATGGTATACGACCTCACCTTGTAACCGGGAGGTCTCCAGTTCGAACCCTGGGCAGTGGGTGCGTACTACCGATGATTCCCAAACTGTCTAGTATTCCCTGGTTTTCAATGGTTCTCTAACTGATATCGATCCGTGATCAACTCGTAAAAACAAATCTAATCCTTACAAACTAAATATAGATAATACAGGAATGCTTTATCTTCGAATGGTTACACAGTAAATAAGGTGAGCAACATTGAGGTTAGGCGTAGAGTTCTAGGTAAACAGGGGAAATCAATCGACGGAGTCGTGAAGCTACAAAGACTGAGATGGTTAGGACATGTGTTACGTATGCCAAGTCATCGCCTCCCTCGACGAGCAATGTTAGCGGATATAGGGTCAGGCTGGAAAAAAGCTAGCGGCGGTCAAACAAAAACTTGGCACCAGTCAATGAAATCCACAACAGTTGGTCTAAGCCACGTAGGAAGGTGTAGACTTCCAGGCTGGGGTCCTCGGGACGGTAAAAATCTATGGTTGGAAACAATTGGCGACATGGCTCAAAATCGTTCTCAGTGGCGCAGATGCATCCACTCCTTGTGACTTATGATCTCCAATGAAACTGTTTATGTTTTTCTTTATTACTCCTTTGTCTCACACCTCTGCTCACTGTTTCTATTATGCTTTTCTTGTACTTTCTTCTCTCGCTTCGCGTGCTACACGGAGTGTGGCGACTTGACCTTCCGCACATTTGTGCAAAGTTCTATGTCGAAAACAGACAGACAGTAAATTTGATCACTGCAATATAGAAAGTCATTATAACATCCCCTGAACCTCAAATAGTAGAAAACAATTGTTTATGAGTTACATACATTTATACAGGTGCAGAAAATCTACGATAGCTCTGTTCATTCTATATTTGTAGACATATCAACACTTTACTAAATGGTTCATCAGTTTGAATGTTGGGATTCTAAGCAGGATTCCAGTCTAGTTCGACTTAATGTTTTAAATAACTGGCTGCCATCATAATTCATCACAGTGTTATTAATAGACTTATACATGGGAAGCCTGTACCTCGTAACTGAATTACACTAACGGTAATAATGTGATAATCGCATTTTGAGGGTCAGCATATATATATATATATATATATATATATATATATACGTACCTGGTAATAATTCAGAGGTGGTGTATGAGGACTGATAGCACTTACTTGAGTAGAGTAACTCAAAACAACTTGATGTTATGTATAGTAAGTTCTGAAGGGTATGATATTAGTACTTGCGCTAGAAACTGTATAATACAAAATTTATTTACTTTATTCACGGGATTTTATCGTGAACTGATATAGTTTAGACAATCCTTGGAAAACTTGGGAGTAATGGACAGGTGTTTCATCCTATTTTTGGACTCTTCACAGTATTCACCCACTGAGGTTCGTACCCAGGACCTTCCGGTTATTTACTTTTTCTAAAAATAGATGACTTTGAATGAACTATTTGTCACTTGGTTTGTTGCGATGACAAAGTAAGTGTTAGCTAACAAAATGAATAATGTTCACAGCATGCTTATTCATCTGATAATTAATTGAACTCTGAAATAATCTACACAAAGGAAGGGGTAACGAAATTTACCCAATTCACTGTTTTAGTCTTTAGTTACAGACCAGCTGCTAATGTAAGTTAATAGTCGGTTATACATTGAGTGATATGATGAAGAATGTTTTATTGGACTGAAAGTTTCTCATTATAATTTTCTGGAATAATTAAATCATATCAGTCTACATACTACTGGGTAAGGAGGAGATGGTTAAAACAATGAATTGATTGCATTCTGTAAAAGATTTCGATATCAGGTGGTTCTCAAATTTAGGATAAATACACTTTATTGGATATAATGTAATCAATCACTTACAGGATTGTAACGTTCAATTCGAGTTAAATCTTCAACAGAAGCACTACGTAAAGCCTTAGCTATTAACTCATAAGGCACTTGACCAACATGATCAACACGACTTATATTCTTCGACAGTACATCAATACAAAGATCAATTAAACTAGGAGGATCAAAGAAACCAGGGAAGTCATCTGACAAATTTGAATGACCGGGAAGCGGGAGTGCTGAACGATTCTGTTTCGGTACCCAAAGTACCTTCTTTGATTTGAATTTCAAATCACCACTTTCGAAATCATCTTCATCAGCTGAAAACAGGAGTGAGAAAAGAATTAGCGATTGGAAAAAATTATTTAATAAGATTACAGTCTTATTTGCTTTGTTACACCAAAACGTTTCGCCGAAACCTTAATAACACATAATCACTTGCTAGGATTTAGTGGTTCAACTATATATGATCAACCAAAAACATAATACACACCACATTATGATGCTTTAGACAAAAGTGTAACATGATAACACGCATGGAGTGAATTTAACTGACCTTTTAGAGAATATAGACGTGAAGAAAGTGCTGCACTTTATTACAACGATAGACAGTTTAAAATAATATTACTGGTATTTGTTATTAACAGTTTAAGACACTAAATGAATCACATCTCAAACAAACGTCGATGAATTCATTTTTAACTTGAAAATCAATAACACACATATTGCTTATCTTGAGTACTTTTCATTCAAACTTCATGCCTTCAAGTCTTCTCCTAACAATTCGATAATAGTGTTACGACTACCTTTTTCCCTCCACACAAGAATAACTAACAGCTTTATTCAAACCACACATTTTGTGTAATACCATCCAAATTAGTCAACAATATATATACGTTGTTTCAAGTCGGATCATTGATTGATACCAGTTTCCTAACTGATACTTGCTGCTGATGTTGGCCAGTGGTTGTATTAAAATCGCCAGTTGATAGGGAGTTAACATCTCCGAAACACTGAATTCCTACCCAAATGGCTGGATGGTCAACGAGCTTGGCTTCGTAACCTGGAGATACTGGCTTTGATCTCCAGTTGG
Source organism: Trichobilharzia regenti (assembly GCA_944472135.2). NCBI lineage: Eukaryota > Metazoa > Platyhelminthes > Trematoda > Strigeidida > Schistosomatidae > Trichobilharzia > Trichobilharzia regenti. Next base: position 81,861,984 of record OX235262.1, on the reverse strand, counting down.
GCTATAGTTGCGTACTGATGAACAGTCCCAAACGAAGATGAAACAACTGTTCAGTACTCTCTGGTCTTTAGTGGTTCTTAAACATGGGACAAATCAAATCCCTACAATTAATATTACTGTACAACAACACTGTGTGATTTATCAAAATAAAATCTTACCCATAATGGGGTTATACTCTACCACAGTGCCCAAGTTTTATACTTATATCTAAAGACTAGCTCTTTTAAATATACATTGTGGTTTATTTATTTATCGAATTACAATTGCAGTAATTCGCATCCTTTTAAAATATTCACTGCACCTCGATTTTTTAATGACTCTTGAACAAGTTTTGATGCATAATGAAATCTAACTTGAAAGGTAAGTTGTTAAAACATCAGGGGAATGGCTTTATGATAGTTTATCTGGATTGATTTATCAGGTAAAAACAAGCATATACAAAGACATAAAACCTCACTTGTTTCCTTAACTTCAGCAACAGGTGAGTGATGGACAATGTCTGGACGATTAACCGGTTCAGAGAGGGAAGAAATGATTTCGGCACTGAATGCTTCAGATGGACGAAGTGGTATATTTGGAGTATTTATATTTATTGAGGGCTTTTTGCTGCCACTACAACTAGTGTCAGAATCCAAAACAACAGCTTGATTACATTTTTTCTTTCGGTGTGTTCGAGTACTTAAGCCGACATTTAGTGAATCCATAAACGAAATACCACTAGACGAATCAATTGAATCCAAAACCTCTACTGACTTTCGTTTTTTGCCAGATGCAGATTTGTTTTTGTTATTTGGAGATTTTTGTGGAGTTTTAGGAGATGAACATAAATTATGCGATGAAGAACCGTTTACAGCATAACTTGAAGTTGGAGAATTGTTGTAAAGCGGTGAAACATGTGAAGAACTAGAGATTACTTTGTGTGAATTTGTAGGTGACACGTTTTTCACACTTTTCTTCACGTTATCTGAAGGACTACTAACCACTTTTGTTTTCTTTTCACCAACAGATGACGATAAAGTGTTTGAAATACAAGTCTGGTCTGAAGTTTTTAACTTATCATATGTAACATTGTCTTCAGGATTTTCAGGAATAGGAAGACTAATGGACTCTTGTTTTATATGCTCACTAAGCAAATTCTTCCATTTTGATATGAGTGTTCGTGCAGTTTGTCCAAGTTCCCCAGGTTCATTTTTTAGTTTACGGACAGCTCGACCAACACCTGACTCTGATAATTCACTAAGAGTGAGTGCTACTTCATTGAGAGTACTTAGAACGCGTAATTTCTAAAAAAAGAAAATGATGAACAGGCTATGTGAAATGAGTTTCATAAGCTAATAGAATACTATAAAAAAATGAAAAGTGGAGACAACCTTTTAATTCATTTATTCTAGAGGAATAATATTTTCAAACAGAGAAAAATATATTAAACCAATCGTGTAATTACACTTTACAGTACTGATTAGAATTCACTCCTTGCGTTCCGAGTGGAACATAGGGCTTCAGTGGTATATTTATTAAACAACTTTACAAATAACATTGTATATGTTTTTTTTACAAAGACATCAGGTTTTTAACCTTTATTTCTACCTGAAACATGAATAGAGTACTCTATGGATACCAAAAAATGTACCGCACGAAAATGATGGAACAAATGTTATAAGGAAAAGAGAGATAGATATTGAGGGACAATATTGTGAAAACAAATAACCATACTTATCAAGAGCATTTTACTTAGTAGTGCCTTGAAAAAATAAGAGAATGAAGCATGATCGCTACTGACTTCAATCCTCCGTTGTATCTGATGATCTCGTGAACCATTGAGTTGTGACCTCTCCCAGGAATCATCCAAGAGGTCGTGATGCACTAACTATTGCCAGTAGAAAACAACTATTCCTCATCCTATACCATTTTTCTCAAACTAATTCTACCTCAGCTAACCATGAGCTCAGGAACAGACAAGCATAGACTTAGTTGTCGTAAAATATGCCTGGTTCATCACAATTAATTAAGCTTCTTAACCTTACTATGGGGTTTGCGTCCTTTATTAAATACTATCCGTCCAACCGCATTATTTTAGCAGTCTTATCACAGGAATACTGATGATACGAACACTTACTTCACACAATATAGTATTCAGAAACAGTGGATACTAGTACTAATGCCGTCACGATTACGAAATTAACAGGCACATATGGAGCATAGACATGAACAGACAGTGTGGCGGAGCATAATTGATATTGTCCGTTTAAAAGTGACATCAATGCGGTATTATTCTTTATGCATGCTGATACGAATTTAAACTGTGAACTGTTTTTAGTGGGAATGACTTCATAACTTATCATTTTGGAGCATATGGCGAGATATAACTATGAGGTTCTAACAATGATGCCTACTACGACCGACGATGGGTAGACTTCGGTGTTCCTTTCGAAATGCTCTCATGTAGCCGCGCGTTCATAGCTCTTGCCAGATAAGTCCTATTTACTTCCTTCACGAGGCGGAATGTTACCGCCAACCACGGGGAAGCAGCTTTTGACGCTGCCCTATTGCCTTGTGGATCAGACTTGAAGTTGAAGACTAGAGGGGTGGCTTCTTACGACGACCACCTGCTTTTGTCTGAGCGTCCAGGTAGTATTCCAGCCCTCGTACAAACAAAGATTTTGTGCGGCACACCTCTTGGTGTCAAAACTATTTGTTTGTGTTTTGATAATAATTACCTACATCAAGTAGTGAAGCTTGATATAGCTATTTATATAAGTCCTTATTTTCACATAAAACCTCACCTACTCAAGGGAAATGAGTTTTTTATCAAGTATGCAAACATAGTGCTACTAGGTGATGTTGTCTGTCTGTTTTCGACATAGAACTTTGCACAAATATGCGGAAGTTCAAGTCTCCACACTCCGTGTAGCACGCGAAGCGAGAGAAGAAAGTACAAGAAAAGCATAATAGAAACAGTGAGCAGAGGTGTGAGACAAAGGAGTAATAAAGAAAAACATAAACAGTTTCATTGGAGATCATAAGTCACAAGGAGTGGATGCATCTGCGCCACTGAGAACGATTTTGAGCCATGTCGCCAATTGTTTCCAACCATAGATTTTTACCGTCCCGAGGACCCCAGTCTGGAAGTCTAGGTGATGTTGATAAAGTGAAAAGACTTTTGAACAGAATAAATGAAGACAAGGCTGTTTTGAGTCGCGTTTTTCAACTATAGCACGTAAAATACTACTTTAAGACTGGTTTAGATCAGCAATTAAGATAATTTAAGGAATGCTGTAGTTGAACTCACTGATTTTTACTTATTCGCGCGGTATAAGTGAGTGGGTACCCGACGAGACCTCAGGATGGATTGAAAAGGCTCCTTTATCTTCCACCGAACTGTACCAGTGCTTACTTAAAGTGATTGTAATTGTTCTACTTACTTTACGCCTTTAAAACATGACCATTAAAAACAGAGTTAACGGAGACTAAATATTCGATCACGGTTGCTTTTCCGGCACTCTTTGCTCTTGGAGAAACTGACCGATGCAGGAGGTAGGCACGATTTCAGATAAGACAAGCAAATCGTCTGGGAAAGTAATATACCATCAGCGACTTCAAAGCTGTGTAGCGTAATATCGTCTACCTCGATGCAATGTTACCAAAAGTACAAAGAGGTTATGGGAAAGCTAAGGGTAGAGGCCTATGTATAAAACTAGTTCCTGAGGTCAATGAATATCGAACACATAAAATACCTTGTTGGAACCAACGTCTCTATCTAGATCTATGGTTGAATACCAGGCAATACCGCACGGAAGTAATTGCAGCAATGCATAAGCATTCATACCTTATTTACATCTTAAAATTTCCTTATATTCTTGTCTGTAGAAATGTGGCTTAAGTATTTCTTTTTCAGTCAAAAGAATTAAGGTTTGGGTTCTCCTTCACCAGCTTTAGCCTAGAAAACTTGGTAGGATCAGCAGCCCTCACAACGTGTCTCATAACCTGGTAAATGAAAAATCTTTTCTCGGCATATGAGTAATAACCTAACCCTGTTTAATTTCCTCGAAGTATTATACAGCTGCCATATGACTTAACTTCCTTTTGATTATTTCCAACCTAATATTGATATATGATGTGCAGCAACTAGGGTCACTACACAGTGTGATGAGTTTTGTGCATAAATGCACTAATTCTGATTAACGTATACATACATTAAAACATCCTTAAAACAGGAAGCAGTTGCATGTTTAAATTGGCGATGAATAGCTGATTAGCCATGTTCAACTCAAATTATACAAACAGGAACAAAATCAAAAATATAATACACCAAAAGGAGAGAACTTAAAGCCACCGACTATGTAATGGAGTAAAACGAGTGCCAGAGTTCATAGGCCTACTATTAATATATACCATAGACTTGCAGTCACAATTTGATAACACTTTTCACCGCTACGTCGAACATAGCTACGGGTGATCCATTAGGTCCCGTGTTAGCAGATATCTTCAAGACCAATCTTGAGATAAAAAACCTCGTGTGTAATTGAAGAAACAACTTAATGTGGATAGATTGATGACGAATTTATTGCATGTGACAATATACATCAAGCATCCTACCTTCTTCTATTACTCAAGGACGCACAAGAAAATATTAATTTCCCTAGGGGTACATAAAAGTAATGGGAAGTTTCACTTTCTTGGGATCACGATGCATCGTCTAGAAGAGGCGTGTCTCCAAAGATTCATTTACGAAAGTTCTGTCTGTCTGTCTGTTTTCGACATAGAACTTTGCACAAATGTGCGGAAGTTCAAGTCGCCACATTCCGTGTAGCACGCGAAGCGAGAGAAGAAAGTACAAGAAAAGCATAATAGAAACAGTGAGCAGAGGTGTGAGACAAAGGAGTAATAAAGAAATACAAAACAGTTTCATTGAAGATCATAAGTCACAGGGAGTGGATGCATCTGCGCCACTGAGAACGAAAGTTCACATAGAGCAGGAGATCTTTCTCCAGTCAGTTATAAACTAGCATTGATCAAAACTCAGTTTTGCAGGTCCAGGATACTATACTGTATCGAGGAATCGGAGGAGTAACTGAGTCTTGAGATCTTTTAAAAAAAGAGCTGTTGCTCTCAGAAATCCAGTGAATATTACAAAAGATTTGAAGATTTACGTGAGAAACAAATCACATTGAAGAAGAAACATGTCTTCACACAGCTTGAATTCGAAATTGATAATACTGCAGCTACAGTCAACAGAAGGCAGAGCACATCACTGGCCAGAAACAAGTTGGTTTCCGCTCATTTGACAACATGCATTTTGGTTCAATCAGATGTCGACAGGTACCCTTCTCAAGCGTGCATACTAATTTAAATGAATCTGTGGTAACAGTTACATTGGGAGTACGGAAATAAAAACACCTTATTCTCTGAACATGTGCTGAAAAGCCTACGTCCTAAGAAACCAAACAGTTTCAATAGTGATGTTGTAATGCAGCTCATTGACGTAAATCATAAAGTGAACATCCTTCAAAATCACCAACAGACAATATGTCCATCTGTTTTCGACATAAAACTTTGTGCTCATGTGCACCAGTTCAAGTCACCACATCCCATGTAGCACACAAAGCAAGAGAAGAAATGCATAAAAGAGACAGTAGACAGGATATGAAACAAAAGGAATAGTAATAACGAAGAACAATGAAGCTTCATTGGAAATTATAAGTCACAGGGAGTGGATGCATCTGTGCCATTGAGAACGATTTTGAGCCATATCACCGACTGATTCCAGCTATTGGTTTTTTACCGTTCCGAGGACTCCAACCAGGAGGTCTACAGCTTCCTACATGGCTTAAATTACAACAGACAATATAATCCAATTCCTCTCAAGTTATCTAAGGCAACTACCATCAAGCATTTAAAACCTGAATTTTGTGTTTAGACAGAAGCCGATATTATTTCCCTTTTACAAAATTGGTTGCCTTAAGTTCTCTCCTTCTGGTGTATTATATTTTTGTTTCTATAATTTGAGTTAAACTCCCCACTCTATTACACGACTTATCACCTAGTTATCACCAACACATTCACCCATCGTCTGAATTACGCAATTCCTTCCGGAATGTATCGAAACATTTAGAGTGAAGTCAACTTCAATCTTTTGAGTATAAGTTGTAACTTTCGAGAGTTAATTCTGAGTACTTGTTATTATATTTTCACATAACCTTTTAACTGAAGTTATGCTACTTTTGCAAACACTGAAAATTTCCTCCTACATATGCAAAAACTATTTTTTACATGAAGAATTGTTAAGTACCCATATGTGGTCATGGACTACATTTTACTAATGCATTTCTAGGCGGCTAGTCAGCAGCTGCATTTTCATGTACGTTTTGCAATGATATACTCGACTGAAAATGATAACACATTTTTAATATCATGAAGCATGTGGGTCCGATATTCAAAAACGACCTAATTCAAAGTAATACTGAAATGTACAGACAGATATATAAATACTTGGAAAAAGTAGAACATCATTTATGCATGTTTCTGTAGATGTTGACAGCTGTCATTATGTCATGTGAAAATGTGAGGTATGGGTCTAATCAAGCTTCATGAGATGTAGAAATAAACAAAACTAAGAAAACCTCAAAATAGTTCTGCTTAACATTTTCCTGACTAACGAATATGCATCGACCAAATTTCAATTAGCGGAAAAAAACTATTCACTACTTAGAAAACTTACTGAGCTCACATCAGCTGACTTGTCACCAAGCGTTTCACAGAACTTAACTAGCGCTGCGACCACGCTAGAGCTCATTACCAGCTGACCGAAAATTTTAAGTTCCCCTCCAGCATGAGACAAACAAACATGCTTGTTGGTAGAACAGATTGACGCCTGGCCTGAAGGTTTTCTCAAATTGTTGAGATTGAAACCATAATCGAATGAGTGGTAAATAAGTGTACGAAATCAAGTGAAAAGTGGTAAAAAAAGAGAATTCTATCAGTATTTTTGTGGTATTAACTATACTTCATGTATATTGGTTAATTTAATAATGGAGTCCAGAATTACATACTTTTAGTCTGTAACTTCGGGTCCCCATATCATTACAAAATTACTGCCGTGACTTCGAGTTGTCTATTAGTTCCACATCATCATATGGAATGTGACTAGGCAGTACATTACAGTCCTGCAACAAATCCACTAAATACTATTGCGGAATCTTTCCAAAGTCATAAATATGTGGTATATGTGATTTTCTTTTCCAGAATTGGGGATTTTTCCAAGCAAAATGAAGTCCTTATGTCCCTTTTGAGCGAACAGTAATTCAGATTCAGATTTGGAAGGCTTGGAGCCTATGTTAACCATTCTCTAGTAAATTTCTGTGGTTGCCCGAAACCCTATTGAATGAAAGAGTTGAGGTTGCAGACACCAATTCTTCTGGGAGTTGGTTCCAAGAGTTTATGACTCGGTGTGAGAACCAGTACTGAACAGCAATAGGGTTTCTTCTTGGCTTTCGAACTCTCCTGATATATCGTCTAAGGTGTTCCGACCTGGTAGGAAGGAAAAGAGAGAATGGGTCAGATCCGTAATCATTATTTAAAATTTGAAACGTTGTGATTACATGGATACAGTTTCCCAGGATTGACCTCACCAGAGATGCATATAAGGAGGCGAACGTATATCTGGTGATTCTAGTAAATGCCCTGCGAATTGCCCAAAAGGACCCGAAACTACTTGCAGACACCGTGTGATGGTGTGCTCTAGTTTTTAAATCGTGGCCAACTCTGACACCTAAGTCTGGGTGAGTCTGAACTGATGGAAGTGTTATTCCCTCCAGTACGTAGGAGCTGATGCTCGCTCGTCCAATTCGCCTGGTTGCATATTTTGCTACATTGATCGGGAGCATCCATTATTTGGAACACTCTGACAATTTGTTGAGGTCCTCATGCGACATGGATGTATCACTGATGCCCTTCATTTCTCCCCAAATTCCTAAGTCAGTTGCGTATAGGACCATAGGGGAATCGGTGAGCAGAAATGACTAATTGATATACAAAATAAATAGAAGAGGTTTAAGCACTAAGCCTTATGGCAATACGCTACACACCGCTGTCCAAGAGGAGAGTTTCGAGTTGATCCTAACCCTCTGCCTCCTATCTATGAGGAATTCACTGAGCCAGTTTAGCAGCCTGCCTTTGATACCAGGACTTTCCAACTTCATGAGTAGTCTTTTGTGAGGTACTTTATCAAAGGTGTCAATGCAGTTGAAGATTGAACGATCAATTCTTGGTTGTTTGCTCAAAATCAACTTCCTTAATTTTCGCGGAGGCATCAATACGACAGTCATCGTCTCATCGGTCGCTGTTCAGAAAGAAGTCAGGAGAAAACCATCAGAAACCCTAGTAAAACCATTATTTTTATATGTTGGTGTAACAATAAAGAATTCCAAAGCGGCCAATCGGTGTTTTAGTTTTTGCGTCCGTAATTACTAAGCGTTTCTGAAAACCTGCAAGGAACAGCGTGGGCCCGAGCGTAGCAAGAGCTGGGCATTAACGGTTTATGAGACGTGGCTGACAAAAGGCTTTGCTGAAGTCTATGAAGACGACGTCTACGGGTCTTCTGTTGTCCCTTGATTCGACCCAGCTTTCCCTTGCAGTGAGAATACTTGACAGGCATGAGACGTTTCTTTGGAAGCCCTGCTATGCTCTGGATAATATTTTGTTGTTTTCCAGATATGACGCGTTGCTTTTCTTGATGTTTCGTTCCAGTGTCTTGATTAAAGTACTGGTGATACTGATAGTCCTGATCCTCCTTTTTGGATGCGGGTTACTATGGCGTATTTCCAGTCACGCGGTAACACTCCATTTTGGAGAGATAGCCTAAAGATCGTGGTCAGTGGGAAGGCTATGTGAGTTGATAGCTCCTTGGAAGCCTCGGATGAAGACTATCAGGACCCATTGATTTCCCCGCATCTAGTTTCATTAGGCAATTGAGCACAATGTCTTCGTCGATGTCAACGGAATCTATCCTGTATTCCTGTCAGTAGAAGCGAACATTGAACGTTTGTTTATTGGAACTGGTAGTCATTGGCGAGCAAATCGAAGGTGCGAATGGTTCAATCGTGTACAAGTTGGAAGAAGACGAAAGAATACGAATAAAAGTACATTATATTTGGTATAAAACATTTGTTTATAGGCTTGTAACTACCGTTATTTCAAATACCAAACAATATAACTTTCTAACAAGTACTGGTATTTTCGATTTAAAGTCAAGAAACGCACATAGTAACTATCGGTTCGGAGCGTCTTCGTAAATAATAGGAACTTAGGGTTAAGATCCTTGACAGTTTTATTCTTCTGTTCGTTATCATAAGCACATTCAGGAACTCTCCTGGAGAGTAATTACTCGACGTGCGACCAGCGAATTTCGGCACTGATCATCGCAACGCGTTTCGGATCGTTTCATGATGGGGCAAAAGAAGCGACGTATCACTAGTCGATGTCCGTGAATTACTACACTGGACCTCACGCTCTCCATGGAAGACTATCAGAAACAATTTGTATCAACCAACGCGAAAAAACAGAATACAGATTGGCGACTCGAGAATCCTTTATTCTTACGCCAATACGTAACCAACAATAAGGTTACTATACACAAGATCTGAGAATAAATGTTATAACAATAAATCACAATAATACTTCTGATAGTTTTCTGTCTTCCACTGAACAGCGAACGATGAGACGATGACTGATGGATGGATGACTTCCGTGAAACTTATGGAGGAGTTGGGTTTGAGCAAACAACCAAGAATTGATCGTTCAATCTTCAACTACATTGACACTCCCCGGCAAAAAAGGATCTATTCTTTTTTTCCATCACGACCAATGCATGTTGACTTGGATGCCACTGCGAGAACCTGGGTCACACGGACAGAGCTGAAATGGAAAACAAACAGAAAAGCCGACACACCACAAGCATACCCACAGCACAATCTCACACATCGATGACGACCTGTGCCTCCAGATAAAGGTATCCACTTGACATCTTGCATTACAATCGCCACTTGCTACAGTGGCTCTTGCAGAATGCAGCGTGACTAAAGCACCACCTCATGATACTCCACTCACGTCGCCGTATCTACTCACTACCAATTACCACTGCAATCGCTTGTCATTCATTCTGCCTCAGTTCTAGTAACGGTGACGTGTGCAAGCCTAAGTCGTTTACACTCTTTCTCTCCGGTGTGTGGGACCGCAGCTAACAATTATCTCCGTATGCGTTTCATTCTCAGCAATAGCCTAGCCTCCCCGGCGTATACGACCCGTCTGCTCTCCTTAACATCAATCAATTCATTCACGGATGTAGAAGAGTGTACACAACCTCAAAAGTAATCACGACGAAAATTTTAACAAAATTACGCAATAACAACAAGGCACGAAAACAACGAGTAAACACAATTAATCCAAAATCACAAATTGAGAAGACACACCACATGTATATACAAACAGTACACGTAAACTTGCGGTACATGTCTTGGTGGAATTTCTTTGAAGAATTGCAGGACTTACACCAGTACGCCTACAACCCTTCTCCGGTTGACGATTGTAAGTTGTGGAATGTCCGGACACAAACAAGATTAACCAACAATTACAATAATTGGAATTCACACAATTATTTAACACAAACATATGTACAAACAATTCATCAAATGATGTGGATTCTGCCTTGACGAACTAACCTTGAAGAATTGTAAGACTTACAGCAATACGCCCACAACCCTTCTCAGGTTGACGCCCTAGGTTGAAAATCGTCGCAGAGTTCGTTTGCTGACCTCCTTTCATCATCTATATCCTCAAGTTTGAATGGTAACATGTCCGTGTCATTGTATCGTGGAATGTAGATGACTAATAAATATACGAGGCACCCGACCAACCAAGCGTAGGCACGGAGCAATTTACACCAAAGATAATAACATTCAAAAAGTAACTCGAAACTTGAAATACCTTTATTCGTGCAAGCCAGTTTAACAATCGCCCTCTCATACACAGTTGGCTTATCCTTATTAAACTGACCATTGACATTCGTCTTTTCAAACGGACCGATACTAGCATAGTCATAGCATAAGACATGTGAGTTCATTCACGTCACCTTCAATGTGGATGACAGCACCAACGACGACTGATTGATACCAGTTGATGAGCTTGGTGGTGCATCGGAAGCTGTCGCTGTTCGACCTTTAGAAGGTTGTCTAACCGCATGATCACTGCCACTGCTGTCTTTTATTTTTAGCTCAAATTTAGCATTAACATCTGTCGATAGGTGGGCTACACGCTGATCATTTACACTGAGGGACTCACTAGTATCCATACCTTCTGCCACCGCATCTGCCCTTAATTCTACTTCACGTTCGAGTTGTACAGATCTTTCATTCAACTCAGTAGTAGTAGGCATTCCGCTCATCTCATTATGATCAACCAGAGATAAAAGTGCAATATCATGAACATTATCACAAATATTCACTTCACCGCCGTTTGTATGAACGACTTCATCATTTTCAAACTTAATAATAACATCAGTGGACAATTTGAGCTCTTCCTCACAAATCCTTAAAGGTTTTATACCTTTACTCTTACTAGTAATATCCTGTTAACTTTTGCAGACAGAACTGGAATCTGAAACCGTAACTCTCCCCTCGTGCACAAACTGCGGTGTCGTTTGTGGAAATCTATTCAACAATGGCTCACTAGTTGAAACTAATGGCTTCTACACTGCACCATTATCGTCACACGGTCCGCAGTCAGAACTTGATTTCACATTTAGCTTATCACTAAACTTGCTCATTTCTTCAAAGTTCACATTTATATGCAGTTTCTGCAAACTTGTAAAACACAACCGTGTTTGTCTCGCAACTCGTAACCTATCTGTTAAGGATGCCCCACGAAAGCTGTTACACTCACTAGGTCTATATGCATTACTAGACACCATACAGCCTTCTCGATATCCACCTCTCTGAGACCCTTTCGTCATCAATGATTGCGTTTCGCTCTCAGACTTCTCTATTCTAGGGGTGGGATGCAATATATTGGCAAACTTGCTCACAGCTTGATTTACACTATCTTTCACCAGTTTCAGAATATCATCAAACTTTGGCTCAATACCTTCATCCTCTATACGGGAGCTTATCTTCACCCACTTCCTTCGCAGTCGAGTAGGTAGGGGTCTCGATATTACCTCTGGGACGGAACTTGAGTTCAGACCACTCATGCAATTCATCGAAATCAATGCATTCTTGTAAGTCATCAGATTATCCGGAAACTCAGTGAGTGCCTTGGAGTCATCTTGTAATTGACCACCATTATCCTTAACAACCTCGAATAAGTTCCCTACAATCATCGAAGGTCTTCCGAATCTTTGACGCAGTATACTCATCGCCTCAATATATCCTTCATCTGCGGGCAAAATTATACATCACTGTATGGCTCTTGAAGCAACTCCAGTGCAATACTTCAACAAATACATCAACTTCATTCCATCATTTATTGGAAGCCCACTCAACATGACTTCAAACACCTTTACAAACTGTGAACAGTCAGCTGGGTTTCAATCGAAACAGCGACACTCATAATAAGGTATTTTAAAGTTACTATTATCCCAAGAAGACGAAAAACTGACATCAAACCTATCATGCTTAACATCACACACATCATTACCAGAAATTCCAGAAGGGTTCCAGATAATAATTCTCCAAAGCAGACTTGCAGGCACCAAGAAAGACGAAAGGGAATTATCAAAAAGTATCAGAAACTGTCAGCAAACACTCACAAACTGCCTATGTGAATGTAGTTGAAGATTGAACGATCAATTCATGGTTGTTTGCTCAAAACCAACTTCCCCAATTTTCGTGGAGGCATCATCACGACAGTCATTGTCTCATTGGTGGCCGTTCAGAAAGAAGTCAGCAGAAAACCGTCAGAAGTAGCATTGTGATTTATTATTGTAATATTTGTTCACAGACCTTAGTCGTAACATTATTTATATGTTGGTGTTACAATTAAGAATCCACGAGTCACCAATTGGTCTTTTGCTTTTTTCGTCCGTTATTACTAAACGTTTCTGAGAAACTTCAAGGACCAGCGCGAGTCCGAGGGTAGCAAGAGCTGGGTATTTCCGGTTCACGAGACGCGGATGACAGTTTCTGACGGTGAAGTAAGTTTTCGACAAGTTTGGACGGTTGGTAACAGATTGGATAGTAACCGTTCATCTTTCCTGGCGCCGGTCAAGTCCTCTTTGAACAAGCAATATCTGGAACGTTTTTGGAATTGGGTCAAGTTCAACAATGCCTGGGTCAAAGAAGGGACAGAGCGTCTTGGATGCAAACAGGAAAGTAAGTCATTGTGACTTGTCTGTTTATTGTAACGATGTGTCTGATGTTAAGCATGACATAGTTGATGTTACTGTTTCGCCGTCTAGGGATAATAGGAACATCAAACTCCCTAAATTAGAACCACGGTGTTTTGATGGAAACCCAGCTGATTATTTACAATTTGTAAGGGAATTCGAAATCATGTTGAGTGGTTTTTATTAAATGATGAAATAAAGTTAATGTATTTGATGAGGTACTGCACTGGAGATGGTGCAAGAGCTATACAGTGCTGTAAGTTTATGAAGCCAAAAGAGGGCTACTACGAGGCTATGAGCATACTACGTCAAAGGTTTGGAAGACCTTCGATGATTGCAGGGAAATTATTCGAGGCTGTTAAGGGTAATGGTGGTCAATTACAGGATGACTCCCAGGCACTCACTGAGTTTTTGGATAATTTGCCGAATTACAAGAATGCAATGATTTCGATGAATCGCATGAGTGACCTCAACTCGAGTTTTATACTAGAAGTAATAGCAAGACGCCTACCTACTCGACTGCAAAGGAAGTGGGTGAAGGTAAGCTCCCGTATGGAGGATGAGGGTATCGAGCCAAAGTTTGATGATATTCTGAAACTGGTAAATAATAGTGTCACTCAATCTATAAGCAAGTTTGCCAGTATATTGAATCTCACCCCTAGAATAGAGAAGTCTGGGGGCAAAACGCAATCATTGATGACGAAAGGGCCTCAGAGAGGTGGATATCGAGAAGGCTGTATGGTGTCTAGTAATGCATATAGACCTAGTGAGTGTAACAGGTCTTGTGGTACATCCCCAACAGATAAGTTACAAGTTGCAAGACAAACACGGTTGTGTTTTACACGTTTGCAAGAGGTGCGTACAAAGGTGAACTGCGAACCAGTGAGCAAGTTCAGTGATAAGCTAAATGTAAACTCCAGGCCTGACTCCGAATTGTGTGACGATAACGGTTTGGTCAAGAAGTCTGTAGTTGCAACCGGTAAGTCATTGTTGAATAGAGTGTCACAGAATAGAGTTATTGCTTCAGAGTGCAGTTCTGACTCCACAAGTTTACAAGGTATTACTAGTAAGAGTGAAGGTATGAAATCTTTAGGGATTTGTGAGGAAGAACCCAAATCATCTACTGCTGTTATTTAAGAGTTTGAAAATAATGAAGTCGACCAGATAGATGATGGTGAATTGAATATTTGTGATAATGATCACGATAGTGCAGATTTGTCTTTGGTTGATCATGATGAAATGAGGGGAATGCCTAATACTGCTAAGTTAAATAGAGGTTCTGTACAACTACAACGTGAAGTAGAATTAAGGGCAGATGCGGTGGCAGAAGGTATGGATACTAGTGAGTCCCTCAGTGTAAATGATCAGCGTGTAGCCCACCTATCGACAGATGTTAATGCTAAATTTGAGCTAAAAATAAAAGACAGCAGTGGCAGTGATCATGCGGTTAGACAACCTTCTAAAGGTCGAACAGCGACAGCTTCCGATGCACCACCAAGCTCATCAACTGGTATCAATCAGTCGTCGTTGGTGCTGTCATCCACATTGAAGGTGACGTGAATGAACTCACATGTCTTATGCTATGACTATGCTAGTATCGGTCCGTTTGAAAAGACGAATGTCAATGGTCAGTTTAATAAGGATAAGCCAACTGTGTATGAGAGGGCGATTGTTAAACTGGCTTGCACGAATAAAGGTATTTCAAGTTTCGAGTTACTTTTTGAATGTTATTATCTTTGGTGTAAATTGCTCCGTGCCTACGCTTGGTTGGTCGGGTGCCTCGTATATTTATTAGTCATCTACATTCCACGATACAATGACACGGGCATGTTACCATTCAAACTTGAGGATATAGATGATGAAAGGAGGTCAGCAAACGAACTCTGCGACGATTTTCCAACCTAGGGCGTCAACCTGAGAAGGGTTGTGGGCGTATTGCTGTAGGCGTACTGGTGTAAGTCCTGCAATTCTTCAAAGGGTAGCGCATCAGTGAGCAGTCGAATGTGCTTGGTGTGTGACTTTGTAGTTATGTTCATATTGTATATACTGAATTGATATCATTTATCATCTAGCTGTTGGTAATTCTGTTTGTGTCCGGACGACTTCCACTTGGATCATCAACCTGAGAAGGAATGTAGGCGTACTGCTGTAAGTCCTACAGTTCTTCAAGGGTAGTTTGTCGTGCCAGAATACACAAAAATTGATGAATTGTTTGTACATATGTTTGTGTTAAATAATTGTGTGAATTCCAATTATTGTAATTGTTGGTTAATCTTGTTTGTGTCCGGACATTCCACAACTTACAATCGTCAACCGGAGAAGGGTTGTAGGCGTACTGGTGTAAGTCCTGCAATTCTTCAAAGAAATTCCACCAAGACATGTACCGCAAGTTTACGTGTACTGTTTGTATATACATGTGGTGTGTCTTCTCAATTTGTGATTTTGGATTAATTGTGTTTACTCGTTGTTTTCGTGCCTTGTTGTTATTGCGTAATTTTGTTAAAATTTTCGTCGTGATTACTTTTGAGGTTGTGTACACTCTTCTACATCCGTGAATGAATTGATTGATGTTAAGGAGAGCAGACGGGTCGTATACGCCGGGGAGGCTAGGCTATTGCTGAGAATGAAACGCATACGGAGATAATTGTTAGCTGCGGTCCCACACACCGGAGAGAAAGAGTGTAAACGACTTAGGCTTGCACACGTCACCGTTACTAGAACTGAGGCAGAATGAGTGACAAGCGATTGAAGTGGTAATTGGTAGTGAGTAGATACGGCGACGTGAGTGGAGTATCATGAGGTGGTGCTTTAGTCACGCTGCATTCTGCAAGAGCCACTGTAGCAAGTGGCGATTGTAATGCAAGATGTCAAGTGGATACCTTTATCTGGAGGCACAGGTCGTCATCGATGTGTGAGATTGTGCTGTGGGTATGCTTGTGGTGTGTCGGCTTTTCTGTTTGTTTTCCATTTCAGCTCTGTCCGTGTGACCCAGGTTCTCGCAGTGGCATCCAAGTCAACATGCATTGGTCGTGATGGAAAAAAAGAATAGATCCTTTTTTGCCGGGGAGTGTCAATGTAGTTGAAGATTGAACGATCAATTCTTGGTTGTTTGCTCAAAACTAACTTCCCCAATTTTCGCGGAGGCATCAATACAACATTGTGATTTATTATTGTAATATTTGTTCACGGAACTTAGTTCAAATATTATTTTTGTACGTTGGTGTAACAATAATGAATCCACGAGTCAGCAATTGGTCTTTTGGTTTTTTCGTCTGTTATTACAAAGCGTTTCTAAAAAACTGCAAGCAACAGTGCGGGCCGAGCATATTAAGACCTGGGCATTCACGGTTTACGAGACGTGGCTGACAGCCTATGTCTAACTGCTTATACTCTGGAACTCACGCTCTCCCTGGAAGGCTTTCAGAAACAATTTGTATCAACCAACGCGAAAAAACAGAATACAGATTGGCGACTCGAGAATCCTTTATTCTTACGCCAATACGTAACCAACAATAAGGTTACTATACACAAGATCTGAGAATAAATGTTATAACAATAAATCACAATAATACTTCTGATAGTTTTCTGTCTTCCACTGAACAGCGAACGATGAGACGATGACTGATGGATGGATGACTTCCGTGAAACTTATGGAGGAGTTGGGTTTGAGCAAACAACCAAGAATTGATCGTTCAATCTTCAACTACATTGACACTCCCCGGCAAAAAAGGATCTATTCTTTTTTTCCATCACGACCAATGCATGTTGACTTGGATGCCACTGCGAGAACCTGGGTCACACGGACAGAGCTGAAATGGAAAACAAACAGAAAAGCCGACACACCACAAGCATACCCACAGCACAATCTCACACATCGATGACGACCTGTGCCTCCAGATAAAGGTATCCACTTGACATCTTGCATTACAATCGCCACTTGCTACAGTGGCTCTTGCAGAATGCAGCGTGACTAAAGCACCACCTCATGATACTCCACTCACGTCGCCGTATCTACTCACTACCAATTACCACTTCAATCGCTTGTCACTCATTCTGCCTCAGTTCTAGTAACGGTGACGTGTGCAAGCCTAAGTCGTTTACACTCTTTCTCTCCGGTGTGTGGGACCGCAGCTAACAATTATCTCCGTATGCGTTTCATTCTCAGCAATAGCCTAGCCTCCCCGGCGTATACGACCCGTCTGCTCTCCTTAACATCAATCAATTCATTCACGGATGTAGAAGAGTGTACACAACCTCAAAAGTAATCACGACGAAAATTTTAACAAAATTACGCAATAACAACAAGGCACGAAAACAACGAGTAAACACAATTAATCCAAAATCACAAATTGAGAAGACACACCACATGTATATACAAACAGTACACGTAAACTTGCGGTACATGTCTTGGTGGAATTTCTTTGAAGAATTGCAGGACTTACACCAGTACGCCTACAACCCTTCTCCGGTTGACGATTGTAAGTTGTGGAATGTCCGGACACAAACAAGATTAACCAACAATTACAATAATTGGAATTCACACAATTATTTAACACAAACATATGTACAAACAATTCATCAATTTTTGTGTATTCTGGCACGACAAACTACCCTTGAAGAACTGTAGGACTTACAGCAGTACGCCTACATTCCTTCTCAGGTTGATGATCCAAGTGGAAGTCGTCCGGACACAAACAGAATTACCAACAGCTAGATGATAAATGATATCAATTCAGTATATACAATATGAACATAACTACAAAGTCACACACCAAGCACATTGGACTGCTCACTGATGCGCTACCCTTTGAAGAATTGTAGGACACACAGCAGTACGCCTACAACCCTTCTCAGGTTGACGCCCTATGTTGGAAAATCGTCGCAGAGTTCATTTGCTGACTTCCTTCTATCAGCTATATCCTCAAATCTGAATGGTAACACACCCATGTCATTGTATCGTAAAATATAGATGACGAACAAACACACGAGGTATCTGGTCAACAAAGCGTAGTCACAGAGTAATTTACACCAAAGATAATAGCATTCAAATAGTAACTTGAAACTAGAAATGCCTTTATTCATGCAAGTCAATTTAACAATTACTCTCTCGTTTACACTTGGCTTATCCTCACTAAACTGACCATTATCTTTCGTCTTTTCAAACGCACCAATACTATCATAGTCATTGCACTAGATACTTGAGTTGATGGGCGTCTGTTTCATTGTGGATGACAACACCAACGACGACTGATTGATACCAGTTGATGAACTTAGCGGTGGATCAGAAGCTGTTGTTGTTCGGCTTTCAGAGATTTGTCTACCTGCAAGATTACCACCACTGCTCTCTTTCACTACTAGTTCGGGTTTAGCACTATCATCTGATGATAGGTGGGCTACACGCTGATCAATTACACTGACGGTCTCACAAGTATGCATGACTTCTGCAACTGCATCTGCATTTAATTCTACTTCACGTTGTAGTTGTACAGAACCTCTATTTAACTTAGCAGTATTAGGCATTCCCCTCATTTCATCATGATCAACCAAAGACAAATCTGCACTATCGTGATCATTATCACAAATATTCAATTCACCATCATCTATCTGGTCGACTTCATTATTTTCAAACTCTTAAATAACAGCAGTAGATGATTTGGGTTCTTCCTCACAAATCCCTAAAGATTTCATACCTTCACTCTTACTAGTAATACCTTGTAAACTTGTGGAGTCAGAACTGCACTCTGAAGCAATAACTCTATTCTGTGACACTCTATTCAACAATGACTTACCGGTTGCAACTACAGACTTCTTGACCAAACCGTTATCGTCACACAATTCGGAGTCAGGCCTGGAGTTTACATTTAGCTTATCACTGAACTTGCTCACTGGTTCGCAGTTCACCTTTGTACGCACCTCTTGCAAACGTGTAAAACACAACCGTGTTTGTCTTGCAACTTGTAACTTATCTGTTGGGGATGTACCACAAGACCTGTTACACTCACTAGGTCTATATGCATTACTAGACACCATACAGCCTTCTCGATATCCACCTCTCTGAGGCCCTTTCGTCATCAATGATTGCGTTTTGCCCCCAGACTTCTCTATTCTAGGGGTGAGATTCAATATACTGGCAAACTTGCTTATAGATTGAGTGACACTATTATTTACCAGTTTCAGAATATCATCAAACTTTGGCTCGATACCCTCATCCTCCATACGGGAGCTTACCTTCACCCACTTCCTTTGCAGTCGAGTAGGTAGGCGTCTTGCTATTACTTCTAGTATAAAACTCGAGTTGAGGTCACTCATGCGATTCATCGAAATCATTGCATTCTTGTAATTCGGCAAATTATCCAAAAACTCAGTGAGTGCCTGGGAGTCATCCTGTAATTGACCACCATTACCCTTAACAGCCTCGAATAATTTCCCTGCAATCATCGAAGGTCTTCCAAACCTTTGACGTAGTATGCTCATAGCCTCGTAGTAGCCCTCTTTTGGCTTCATAAACTTACAGCACTGTATAGCTCTTGCACCATCTCCAGTGCAGTACCTCATCAAATACATTAACTTTATTTCATCATTTAATAAAAACCACTCAACATGATTTCGAATTCCCTTACAAATTGTAAATAATCAGCTGGGTTTCCATCAAAACACCGTGGTTCTAATTTAGGGAGTTTGATGTTCCTATTATCCCTAGACGGCGAAACAGTAACATCAACCATGTCATGCTTAACATCAGACACATCGTTACAATAAACAGACAAGTCACAATGACTTACTTTCCTGTTTGCATCCAAGACGCTCTGTCCCTTCTTTGACCCAGGCATTGTTGAACTTGACCCAATTCCGAAAACGTTCCTGATATTGCTTGTTCAAAGAGGACTTGACCGGCGCCAGGAAAGATGAACGGTGACTATCGAAACTGTCAACATCTATCTGAAAACGCCAGCAATTTTTTCCTCTTTCAAAAACTGAGTAAACTCTCAGTAACTGTCATCCACGTCTCGTAAATCTTTAATACCCAGCTGTTTCTTCGCTGGGACTCCCGCTGTTCCTTGAAGCTTCTCTGAAACGCTTAGTAATAACGAACGCAAAACCAAAAGACCATTTGGTGACTCGAGGATTCTTTATTGTAACACCAACATTTTTCCAACTTTTAAATCAAGTTTTAGCTAAGGTTTCTGACAGTTTTGGTCTGACTTTTTTCTGAACAGCGAACGGTGAGACGATGACGGGTGTATTGATGTCTCCGCGAAAATTGGGGAAGTTGGTTTTGAGCAAACAACCATGAATTGATCGTTCAATCTCCGACTACACTGACACCCCTTCTAATCCGTTGTTAACACAAATTTTGTTAAGCAGAGATGAGAATTTTCTGGGGTAGGACTGTTTCTAATTCCAGCTGGAAGACGGTTCCAAATACAACGGTATCTTATATTGAAAGAGTTTGATCTGTATTTTGTATGACAGCGGGGAACTTTAAAAGAATATTTATTTCTGAGGTTATATTTCCTAGGTGAACTGAAAGTAAAGTCATTGTGGGGGATATATATAAGCCCTTTAGCAATCCTAAATGCAAATTTTAGGTTGAACTTCAGTCGTCTAACCCATAAGGGTTCCAAGTCGAATAGAGTACATCTGTCGTAGTAAGAAATGCTAAGATTTTCACCTACTAGGCGTTTAGTATACGCCCTTTGTAGACTTTCTAATTTGCATCTGTCTTTTACGGAGACACTGCCCATGATAGGGGGACAAAATTCAAGTAAGGGCCTTACGCACAACTTGTACAGCATAATTTTGGATTCACTGGTCTTAAAGTTTCGGAATAAAAATCCAAAGAGCCTTTTGACCTTTGATGCTTGTAATTTAACATATTCCGTCAGGCTAAATTCTGGAGTGTATTTCAGACCCAAGTCTGTTGTAAGTGACAGACGAGGAATATGTTTGTTGTGTGGGGAGATGGAAAGTTCAGATGAAATGCTTTCGGAGCATAGCACCCCACATTTTTCAACGTTAAACTTCATTTCCCATGTGTTACACCATAATTGGACGCTATCAATATCATCTTGAATTCTACTAAATATACATGACACTTCATTTCTGAGTGAGTGATACACTATTTTGATGTCATCGGCAAATAGAAAAGGTCTGCCATGTTTAATAACGTCGCAAATGTCATTGAAATATAACAGGAATAGCAGTGGACCTACCTTGTATATCTCCACTTTTTATCCGAACGTGGTTGGATGAGTGGGAACCTAACCTGACCATTTGCATCTGGTTGCTTAGAAACAAACTGAGCCAGCTTAACAATGAACCTTGAATCCCATATGACTAGACTTTTGATATTAACAGTCGGTGGCTTACAGTGTCAGAGGCTTTACTAAGATCTAAGTATACGAAAACTGTGATCATACTGGAATCTTTAAGTTGTGAGATGTGGTCGAAAAATTGTAAGTGGCATGTCGTACAAGAACGTGACTTCGTGAAACCATGTTGATAAGAAGTGATAAGTTTCTCTTGAGAGAGGAAGTGAAAAATGGCACTTTCACGATCTTTTCCAGAACCCTTGAAATGAAAGAAGTTAGGTAAATGGGTCTGTAACTCATGACACTTGAACGGGAGCCTGACTTATACTTGCTTAGACTTGCTCACTTCTTCAAAGTTCACATTTATATGCAGTTTCTGCAAACTTGTAAAACACAACCGTGTTTGTCTCGCAACTCGTAACCTATCTGTTAAGGATGTCCCACGAAAGCTGTTACACTCACTAGGTCTATATGCATTACTAGACACCATACAGCCTTCTCGATATCCACCTCTCTGAGACCCTTTCGTCATCAATGATTGCGTTTCGCTCTCAGACTTCTCTATTCTAGGGGTGGGATGCAATATATTGGCAAACTTGCTCACAGCTTGATTTACACTATCTTTCACCAGTTTCAGAATATCATCAAACTTTGGCTCAATACCTTCATCCTCTATACGGGAGCTTATCTTCACCCACTTCCTTCGCAGTCGAGTAGGTAGGGGTCTCGATATTACCTCTGGGACGGAACTTGAGTTCAGACCACTCATGCAATTCATCGAAATCAATGCATTCTTGTAAGTCATCAGATTATCCGGAAACTCAGTGAGTGCCTTGGAGTCATCTTGTAATTGACCACCATTATCCTTAACAACCTCGAATAAGTTCCCTACAATCATCGAAGGTCTTCCGAATCTTTGACGCAGTATACTCATCGCCTCAATATATCCTTCGTCTGGGGGCATTATAAATAAATAAATAAATTTACTTATTTACATGGTGCAGTACATGAGGGACGACCGTTTACAGGCATCATCAAATTGTTACAGAAATAAGACCATATTATTGAGTCACATTTTACAATCGATAGCAAAATATGTTTTACATGTATGCTGGAGATTGTACATACACTTGATAAATGTTAATCCCAATAGCATAAAACATCCTTTTCACTTATGTACAATCATTTCTGTGCATAGTTGGAAAAATTAGCTAGATTGTCAGTGAGTGCAACACATCAGGAAATACAGAAGTATTGTCTTCGCATTAACAAAAAAACCAGGTCTTTGGTGGATGGGTTACAAGTGCCTGGGAAAAGAAGCTTGGTCAGTTTTCATACAATACTTTGTTGTGTGCAGAATGCTTGATTTATAGTTTACGATGTGTTATTTTGAGATCAGTGATTTGTTTATATCTCATTTGATCTGGAATGTCATTGTTGGGAGTAAAATACATAAGCTTTAGACGCATTAATTAATGGATTTCTACTGCTTGTGGGTATTTACTTCTCGTGAGGAGGGTTTTTGAATTTTAGTTGTTCCGACAGGAGTTGTGGATATTGACTGCTCAGCAACATTACGGATATAAGTTCATCACATTATCTCAGGAATGTTGGGTTGTAGTTGGTGAGGCATATATGATGTCCGACGAGCGTACATCTGTCCATGTGATGTTGTGGTGAGTTATATCTTCATGTTGTCAGTTTATGTCCATTTTATTCCACTTATTGTGTTGGGTAGAAGTTTTACAAACGAAACTTCTTGTCTGTTTGAGGGTAAGTATCTTAATCGTTAATGTTTTATCTAAAATTATAAATATAGGCAAAAACAACAGGTGTAGTATTTAATCTTATACATTAAATGGACCTATAATTTCGGAGGCTCTCAGATAGGAACTAGGACTACTGTCGTTTGCAAACTCGTGTAGTTTGTCGTTAAGCACTTTTTTGAATGAGGCCAATGTACCTGCTTGACGCATTTCCATTGGTAGTTTATTCCATATCTGTGCATACCTAATCAAGTAAAACTTTTGCCTGGTAGCTGTTTTACATTGTTCGATAGCTACTGTACCCTTAGTGTGTCTTAGTTTGTAGCCACTGTCATCTGAAAGTCGAATGCCATTAGTAGAGGTAAAAACTAAGTGGTTTAGAAGCTTATAGTAAAGTGTTAAGTTTAGTCTCAGGCGTCTTAGCCATAGTGTTTCTAATCCTAGTGTGTCACATCTAGTGGAGTAGTTCGCACCATTTTCGGTTCCGAGTAATTTTGACGTGAAGTACCTCTGCACTCCCTCGACTTTCAATTTGTCCTCTATGCGTATACTACTATACATGAATGAACAGTAATCAAATAAAGGACGCACACAAACCTTGTACAACAGAATTCTGGACTCATTTCTGTAAAAGTTCCTGAGTAGAAAGCCGATAAGTCTGCGTGACTTTGACACTTGTTTGGAGATATGTTCAGAAAATGATAAGTCATGTGAGTATTTCAGTCCTAGGTCCAATACAGATTCCAGTCGTAAAAGTGCATGGCCTTGAATTGTCAGGTCAAGTTCTAAATTGTTGCAACCTATGCAGAGCCAGCCACATTTGTCGACATTAAACTGGAGTTGCCAGGTGTCACACCATCTATCCATTTTTTCTAATTCTTGCTGTATGGCGTTTACTGTTATTCCGAGATCTGTGTTCTTGCATTTATAGGTCACTTTTAAGTCATCTGCATATAGTATTGGTTTACCAACACTAAAGCATTCACAGATACTGTTTATATATATTATGAATAGGAGTGGGCCTAATACACTTCCCTGGATTACACCACTACTTACAGGTTTAGGCCTTGAGATTATCGAGCCAACTTTTGTTATCTGATTCCTGTCACAGAGAAATGATTTTATCCAGCTCAGGAGAGGGTCACATATCCCTAGTGAGCATAACCTGCTGACTAGCAGATTATGGGGGACTCTATCGAAGGCTTTTGTTATATCAAAATAGCACAATTACTAGTTCTCTGTTGTCCCTGCTTCGTGTAACTTCATTGAAAAAGTCTATGTGACAGGTCGCACATGATCTCTTTTTGAGGAATCCGTGTTGTGATGGGTTGATAAGTTCATGTTCTAGTAAGTTGTCTGACACTTGGTCTTTAACCACTTTCTCCATTATTCGTGATATTACCGGTGTTATATTAATAGGTCTATAGTTGCATGCACTGGTTTTGGCCCCTGCTTTGTGCTTAGGTATATGTATGTGGTTTTCCACACTTCAGGATAAGTTCCAGTTTCCAGTGACAGAGTAAATATTCTAAGTAACAAGACTACCATTTCCGTGCTACCATTTTTGTATATGACAGATGGTATGTCGTCTGTTCCAGTACTGCCATTTGACTTCAATGTCTTAATCGCTGAGTCTATATTTTGTATATTAAAATCTATTTCTCCTAATTTGTGGTTACTTTTGCAGGTCATTTGGAAATTTGGGGTCGGTGCACTCTGGTGTCATTGCAAAACCACTCACTGAGGAGTTCACTTATAACCTGGGGATCGTTGTATATTACACCCCTATGTTCCAAGATGCTTACATTATTGTCTTTACTGCTTTTTAGACGTTTTTGCAATATCCTACAAAGTTCCTGAGTTTTGGTGTTACCCATTAGCGCTTTATTTTCCTCATGTTGTGACTTCATTTTGTGTTTCTCTTCAAGCAGTTTAAGAGTTTCATGTATTTGGTTTAACGCATTAAATTCCTTAAATACATGGTATTTCCTTTTCAATTTCTTTAGTTTTAGTCGCGTTTTCCGGTCAATAAATGGAGTTGGTGTCTTTAGGGCAGATTTTAGGGGCGCGATTGTGTCTCTTGCTGAGCCAACTGTTTTGTAGAAAATCTCAAGTGATACTTCTAAGTTATTGTTGATGAAGTATTCTTCCCAGTCAGAACTTCTCAACAGATCTGATAGGAATTCCCAATCAGCATTCTTATAGTCCCTATATTGATAGCGCACCGGGGAATTTTTAGGTGTGTATTTAGTTGTTAGTCGGAGGGGTAGCGTGCAGTACAATATGTTGTGATCACTGTTATCGAGTTTATTTCCCACCTCTATCGAGATGGGCTCTATGTTATGACAGAGGATTAAGTCAAGAGTATTTTGGTTCCTTGTAGGGAGGCGCACGCACTGCTTCCATCCTCCTATGTCTATAGCTTGTAGTAGCTCTTCATGGATTCTTGGTCCTGTACAGGTATCCCAGTTTACTCCAGGTAAGTTGAAATCTCCACATACTACTTTGTAGTCGAAGTCCAGCGTGGCTACATGCTCTAGTATTTCTGCAATAGTTATATCAGTCATTTCAGGGCTATTGGGGGGTCTGTATATACATCCCACGAGAATTTTACTTTCGTTTGTGTGGATGCTTATCCACTTAGATTCTGGGAGTTTGTCAGTATTTGGGTTATTGAAAGTATTGGAGTTAGTGGATTTATAGGCATATATTAAGCAACCGCCTCCTCTTTTGTCAACTCTATCGTTCCTATAGATGTCGTAGTTGTCTATTACTAGCTTTGTGTCAGGTATATCAGTAGTAAGCCAGGTTTCAGTCACCATTATTAGTGTTGGCCGTTCTATGTATGCCAGGCAGCGAAGCGTTGTTATTTTATTAAGGAGAGATCTAGCATTCAGGAGCATAATTGTTAGTAAACCAGAGTTATTGGAGGAGAGGTTAACATGGTTACTTGTCACTATCCCTACGTTATGTTTGGAGGGGCTCTGAGGTGAGACAGAGTCAGTGTGTGTACTATTTCCTGGATGAACTGTGCAGCGAGTGGGGCTATTGTTTGCTGCAGCCGAAAATAATCCTGTTGCATATTTTGACTATTAGCATCCATGGGTCGGCATCTGCGTTGATCTACTGGTGATATATGGTCTGCCCTGCAATTTGGGTTGTAGTTTGCTGGACCTAGGTACCCTGTGTTAAGATTACCCTGGTAGTTGTACCTCATGGGGCTTTCATAGCCATATGCATATTGGCTCACGTCACGTGTGTGAGTGAAGTTATTGAGGGGATCAAGTGCCGACCTTTCTCATTAAGTTGATGAGGTTTAACATAGATAGTGCGAGAGTTTGGACGAGAATTTTCGTTAATATGGTGCCTATATGAGTCCCGTTTAGTGCTCCATATATCCTGAGGATCCATTCTACGTTGCATTCCCAAGTTATGTGCGTTGTTAGGCATGTTACTTCTAGTTCGGGAAGGGGTATTCCTTCTCACATGCTGCGTGACGTCTTTGGGAATGTGCTTCGTTACCCATGCTTTGTCATTTTTTAGACTGACAGCTGCTTATTAGACTTATTACGAGGGAGGTATGTCGAAGTCTGGGGTGGGACTCTGGG
Organism: Trichobilharzia regenti; assembly: GCA_944472135.2. Classification (NCBI taxonomy): domain Eukaryota; kingdom Metazoa; phylum Platyhelminthes; class Trematoda; order Strigeidida; family Schistosomatidae; genus Trichobilharzia; species Trichobilharzia regenti. The sequence continues at coordinate 81,834,923 of OX235262.1, read as the reverse complement.
TTTTGTGGTCTTTTTTGCGGTTTCTACTGAGGGACTCTCTGGCTTGGATCCAGATTGAGAGTGGTCTGCCAGTAGATTCTGGTCAGCCATTGTCAATGGAGTTGAAGATTGAACGATCGATTCTTGGTTGTTTGCTCAAAATCAACTTCCCCAATTTTCGCCGAGGCATCAATATGACAGTCATCGTCTCATCGGTCGCTGTTCAGAAAGAAGAGTGAAACATCGTCAGAAGTAACAATGATTTATTTTAATATTAGTTTTCAGACCTTAGTTTGCTTAGTTCACTTATTCTTTTTATATGTTGGTGTAACAATAAAGAAATAACAAGCAGCAGATCGGTGTTTTGGTTTTTGCGTCCGTTATTACTAAGCGTTTCTGAAACTCAAAGGAACAGCGTGGGCCCGAGCGTAGCGAGAGCTGGGCATTAACGGTTTATGAGACGAGACTGACAGTTTCTGACGATGGAAACAGATCTGGCGGATTCAAACAGTTGGTGAAAGTTTGGATAGTCGCCGTTCATCTTTCCTGGTGCCGGTCAAGTCCTCTTTGAACAAGCAATTTCTGGAACGTTTTTGGAATTGGGTCAAGTTCAACAATGCCTGGGTCAAAGAAGGGACAGAGTGTCTTGGATGCAAACAGGAAAGTAAGTCATTGTGACTTGTCTGTTAATTGTAACGATGTGTCTGATGTTAAGCATGACATGGTTGATGTTACTGTTTCGCCGTTGAGGGATAATAGGAACATCAAACTCCCTAAATTAGAACCACGGTGTTTTGATGGAAACCCAGCTGATTATTTACAATTTGTAAAGGAGTTTGAGATCATGTTGAGTGGTTTTTTATTAAATGATGAAATGAAGTTAATGTATTTGATGAGGTATTGCACTGGAGATGCTGCAAGAGCTATACAGTGCTGTACGTTTATGAAGCCAAAAGAGGGCTACTACGAGGCTATGAGCATATTACGTCAAAGGTTTGGAAGACCTTCGATGATTGCAGGGAAATTATTCGAGGCTGTTAAGGGTAATGGTGGTCAATTACAGGATGACTCCCAGGCACTCACTGAGTTTTTGGATAATTTGCTAAATTACAAGAATGCAATGATTTCGATGAATCGCATGAGTGACCTCAACTCGAGTTTTATACTAGAAGTAATAGCAAGACGCCTACCTACTCGACTGCAAAGGAAGTGGGTGAAGATGAGCTCCCGTATGGAGGATGAGGGTATCGAGCCAAAGTTTGATGATATCCTGAAACTGGTAAATAATAGTGTCACTCAATCTATGAGCAAGTTTTCCAGTCTGTTAGATCTCACCCCTAGAATAGAGCAGTCTGGGGGCAAAACGCACTCATTGATGACGAATAAGCCTCAGAGAGGTGGATATCGAGAAGGCTCCATGATGTCTAGTAATGCATATAGATCTAGTGAGTGTAACAGCTTTCGTAGTACATCCTCAACAGATAAGTTGCAAGATGCAAGACAAACACGGTTGTGTTGTACTCGTTTGCAAGAGGTGCATACAAAGGTGAGCTGTGAACCAGTGAGCAAGTTCAGTGATAAGCTAAATGTAAACTCCAGGCCTGACTCCGAATTGTGTGATGATAACGGTGCGGTGAAGAAGTCTGTAGTTGCAACTGGTAAGCCATTGTTGAATAGAGTGTCACAGAATAGAGTTACTGCTTCAGAGTGCAGTTCTGACTCCAAAAGTTTACAAGGTATTACTAGTCAGAGTGAAGTTATAAAACCTTTTATGATTCGCGAGGAGGAACCAAAATTGTCTACTTCTGTTATTAAAGAGTTTGAAAATGATGAAGTTGACGGTAAAGTGAATATTCATGATAATGATCATGATACTTCACATTTGTCTTTGGTTGATCATGATGAAATGAGGGGAATGCCTACTACTGCTAAGTTAAATAAAGGTTCTGTACAACTACAACGTGAAGTAGAATTGAACGCAGATGCAGTTCCAAAAGGTGTGCATACTTGTGAGACAGTCAGTGTAATTGATCAGCGTGTAGCCCACCTATCATCAGATGATAGTGCTAAACCCGAACTAGTAGTGAAAGACAGCAGTGGTGGTAATCTTGCAGTTGTACAACTATCTGAGAGCCGAACAAGAACAGCTTCTGATCCACCACTAAGTTCATCACCTTGTGTCACTCAGTCATCGTTGGTGCTGTCATCCACAATGAAACAGACGCCCATCAACTCAAGTATCTAGTGCAATGACTATGGTAGTATCAGTTCGTTTGAAGGGACGAATATCAATGGTCAGTTTAGTGTGGATAAGCCAAGTGTAAACGAGAGAGTTATTGTTAAATTGACTTGCATGAATAAAGGCATTTCTAGTTTCAAGTTACTATTTGAATGTTATTATCTTTGGTGTAAATTACTCTGTTTCTATACTTGGTTGATGAGATATGTCGTGTGTTTGTTCGTCATCTATATTTAACGATACAATGACATGGGCGTGTTGCCGTTCAGATTTGAGGATATAGCTGATAGAAGGAAGTTAGCAAATGAACTCTGCGACGATTTTCCAACCTAGAGCGTCAACCTGAGAAGGGTTGTAGGCGTACTGGTGTAAGTCCTACAGTTCTTCAAGGGTAGTTTGTCGTGCCAGAATACACAACATTTGATGTATTGATTGTACATATGTTTGTGTTAAATAGTTGTGTGAGTTCCAATTGATGTTATTGTTGGTTAATCTTGTTTGTGTCCGTACATTCCACAACTTACAATCGTCAACCGGAGAAGGGTTGCAGGCGTACTGGTGTAAGTCCTGCAATTCTTCAAAATAATTCCACCAAGACATGATCCGCGAGGTTATTTGTACTGTTTGTGTATACGTGTGGTGTGTCTTCGCAATCTGTGATTTTGGATTAATTGTGTTTACTTGTTGTTTTCGTGCCTTGTTTTTATTGCATAATTTTGTTAAAATTTTCGTCGTGATTATTTCTGAAGTTGTTTCTTGTCTTCTACATCCGTGAATGAATTGATTGATGTTAGAGACAGCAGATGGGTCGTATACGCCGGGGAGGCTAGGCTTTTGCTGAGAATGAAATGCACACGGAGATAATTGTTAGCTGCGGTCCGACACACCGGGGAGAAAGAGTGTAAACGACTGAGGCTCGCATGCGTCACCGCTACTAGAACTGAGGCAGAATGAGTGACAAGCGATTTCAGTGGTAATTGGTAGTGAGTAATTAAGAGGATGTGCGTAGAGTATCGTGAGGTGCTGCCATTGTCACTTTGCATTCTGCAAGAGTCATTCTAGCAAGTGGCGATTGTGTTGCAAGATGTCAAGAGGAGGTCTCTGTCTGGAGGCGCAGGTCGTCATTGATGTGTGAGATTGTGCTGTGGGTATGCTTGTGGTGTGTTGGCTTTTCTGTTTGTTTTCCATTTCAGCTCTGTCCGTGTGACCCAGGTTCTCGCAATGGCATCCAAGTCAACGTGCATTGGTCGTGAAGGAAAAAATGGTTGGATCCCTTTCTTGCCGGGGAGTGTCAATGGAGTTGAAGATTGAACGATCAATTCTTGGTTGTTTGCCTAAAATCAACTTCCTTAATTTTCGCGGAGGCATCAATACGACAGTCATCGTCTCATCGGTCGCTGTTCAGAAAGAAGAGTGAAACATCGTCAGAAGTAACAATGATTTATTGTAATATTAGTTTTCAGACCTTAGTTTGCTTAGTTCACTTATTCTTTTTATATGTTGGTGTAACAATAAAGAAATAACAAGCAGCAGATCGGTGTTTTGGTTTTTGCGTCCGTTATTACTAAGCGTTTCTGAAACTCAAAGGAACAGCGTGGGCCCGAGCGTAGCGAGAGCTGGGCATTAACGGTTTATGAGACGAGACTGACAGCCATAGTTTGTGCGTCTATGTCAACCTTATGTAGGTCAGCAGGTTTTCGAGATGTGCTCTCGTGCACTCTAAGATTGCACCCAGTGGCAATGCTCTTACTGAGTTTTGGGTCGCTCTTACTTGCCGTTTTTTCTCCTAACACTATACACGTGACTTGCTGAGCTTCAGTGTCCGTCGACACTTTAGCACTGATACCAGATGTATTTCTCAGCGTTGTCAACTTTGTATCGAAGGTGTTCTTGGTTGCTTGCCTTTGGTTTGGTGTTATATCCGAGACTAGTTTAATAGTCTTGAATTTAGTGGCAGTAGCAAGAAGATCTTCGGCCATCTTAAATCGTTCAGCTATTATGTAGCTGTCGAACCTAAAGAGTATAGGACAAGGATGCTTTAGGTCTTTTTTGCTTAGGCGAATGCACTGACAGGGTGCATTCAAGAGATTTGCAGCCTTCAGTAATGAGTGCTGGACTGACTTTGTGGGCCCGCTATCCGGTACATTATACACTATTGAGTTTTGTTTTGAAGCCAGCCTTTTAACAACTTCGCTGGATAGAAAACCGATGGCGTTTTCTAACTCCTTTGCACTTTTTGAGTCAGTATGAGTCATTCTAGAGGTCATATTAAAAAGCTTTAGGATTGTAGGATCCTGCAGTTCCTTTTTCATACGTGAGATAGTTTCGGGTATACATTCTAGTGAACTTGATTTCGTTTTTAATTCATCTATCTGTAGCTGCATCTCTTTAATTACGCACTTTAAGTAAGAGAGCTCTACTTTTTCAGACAGAACATCCTCCACCTGTATTACAGGGGTCAGAGTTATGTTCGAGGCTTTTATATTGGATGAACTACTAATAATATGGGGTGGTAAGGTGTTATTAGACGAGCTGCTGCTATTTTCTAAATTAGTGGTGTCCACACGAACACGCTTTTTAGAATTTTGAACCATTGTTATTAAAGATCAATTATGAGTAAATAATAAATGAATATAAGCGAAAACACGTGCAAAAGCATCACCTGATTTGAACGTACCGGGCGATATATATATTATATATATTACATATATATTATATATGTATTATACATCACTGTATGGCTCTTGAAGCAACTCCAGTGCAATACTTCAACAAATACATCAACTTCATTCCATCATTTATTGGAAGCCTACTCAACATGACTTCAAACACCTTTACAAACTGTGAACAGTCAGCTGGGTTTCAATCGAAACAGCGACACTCATAATAAGGTATTTTAAAGTTACTATTATCCCTAGATGACGAAACATTGACATCAAACCTATCATGCTTAACATCACACACACCATTACCAGAAATTCCAGAAAGGTTCCAGATAATAATTCTCCAAAGCAGACTTGCAGGCACCAAGAAAGACGAAAGGTGATTTTCAAAATGTATAAGAAACAGTCAGAAAGTTCTAATAAACTGCCTATGTCTAGCTGCTAAAACTCTGGAAACAACGCTGTCCCTGGAAGGCTTTCAGAAACAATTTGTATCAACCAACGCGAAAAAACAGAATACAGATTGGCGACTCGAGAATCCTTTATTCTTACGCCAATACGTAACTAACAATAAGGTTACTATACACAAGATCTGAGAATAAATTTTATAACAATAAATCACAATAATACTTCTGATAGTTTTCTGTCTTCCACTGAACAGCGAACGATGAGACGATGACTGATGGATGGATGACTTCCGTGAAACTTATGGAGGAGTTGGGTTTGAGCAAACAACCATGAATTGAACATTCAATATCCGATAACATTGACAGCATCTTTGAAGCAGATGGAAAAATAAGTAATGATGTGTTTGATGCCCGGCATTTTAGGATTATATATACATTTCTTCCGGTTTTTGCTGGAATATGCCAATTTACGGGCATTGATAAATTATTATATAAATTACACAAAATTTGATGTTTGATGTGTTTAGAATTTTGTTGTTCATTTTGACATTAGAGTCAGTCCGAGCAGTCTGCTGTAAATTCTGTTTGTGTAACACTTAAAGAAATATAGAAATTTTGTCTCCGCATTAACAAGAAACCCAGACATCAGATGAATGTAATACAGACATCTGGGGTAAAAATCTTGAAGTCAATTCTCCTATATAACTTTGTCGTGAACAGCACCCTTGGCTTAAAGTTTATTGATGTATTATGTTGAGATCAGTGATATATTTATTCCATTTTTCAGCAGTCTTATTGTAATTTTATTACAGGAAAAAAAGAAATTTGATCGTGGATGCGAAAACTAGATAAGGTCATGTTGGGTTGTTTTACTGCATCAAATGGTGCGAGGTCGATTCCAGAATTCTCCACTTGCGCCATTTGTGTCTGCGTTGCGGACTGTATTCGTAAGTTGAGCAAAATGTTGAAAACTGTTTGAAAACCAGTTGTTTCTTCATTTCAGATCATGAATACTCATTTACGGCATGTTCGCCAGCGCCTTCAAATGGTAGAATTGGATCGTTCATGGAATTTGAGTGGTTATGACTTAAATGGTTTGGGATCAATCTTCATCTCAGTTTAGATGCAGGGTTGTTCGACCTCGACCAGAAGATAAATAGGAGTTTATGCACAGCAGCAGAATACCAGAAAGAGGAAGTATGTGAACATGAAAAGGACATCAATGCTATATGCATATATAAATGTTTATGTCAATTGTATATGATACTTTAGTAAACATTTACCTATATTGTAGTTGTGATTTCACGTATTTATGCGAAGTCTTAGAGTTTATTTAGTGTCATAGTATGTATTAATGAGTCTGAGCGTCTTAGTGTTCTAATGACTGATGCGTTTTAGAAATAAGTGATGGGTTCTGGTAGGGATAGTTATTGGGATAAAAGTTTATATGGCAAGCGTTTGAAGGTTACGATAGTGTGGCAGGTCCTATTTTTAAGAGTAAACCCTTCCTGTATGTTCCGTACTAAGTCTTTATGTATCCATACTACTAGTTTATTTATAGTTTTTAGATTGCTAAGGGTGTTGAAGTGCGTCTTTTAGGTGCTGTAGTAGATTAGTAGTTGATTCGTTCTAGGAGTAAATAATTTATTAATATAATCAGTAGAGTGAAACAGTCTGCACAGACAGCGTTTGAAGATTGTAACCGAAGAGCAAGTTCTGACATCTAGGGGCAGACTATTCCATATTTTAGAATACATGACTGTGAAAAGGTTTTCACGGTGTTGACTTGAAAGAATGAGTTGTTACTGTGCAAGTTTGGTTACGCAGATCGTAAGAGCCTTCCTGTGGGAATTGTATGTCCCTGTTGTCTGAGAATGATATCTTGTGAAGGACCTTAAAGAAGAATATTAGGTTTATAATAAGTCGCCTTGTCCAAAGTGGGTCAAGTTTTAGGATCATGCACCGTGAGATGTATTCTTTCTAACCATCGAAGCCAAGTAGTTTTGAGGTAAAATATCGTTGGATACTTTCCATCCTTAGCTTCTCACATGTGCGAGGGCTGCTTATAATAAATGGACAGTGTTCTAGTAGTGGTCTGACACATGTTTTGTACAGAATTAGCTTGGCTTCATTGTCATGAAAGTTCCTGAGTGTGCATTCTAATTCGACTCTGTGATGCTACTTGCTCAGAGAATTTTAAGTCACCAAGGTACCTCAGGCCTAAGTCAACGACACTTCGGAGTCCGGTTAGGTTAGCAGATTGAAGCGTTAATTTCAGGTCGATTGAGGGTGCGCCAAAGCAGATCCAGCCACATTTGTTCAGATTCAATTGGAGATTCCATAAGGACAACCAAGCAGTCATTTTATCTAATTCCTTCTGCACTACATTCTTGAAGTACCCTAAGTCATCACACTGGAATGTATAGGCTACTTTTAGGTCATCTGCAAAGATGAATGGTTTCCCATGTCAGAGGCAAGCATGTATGTCGTTGATATAGAGTGTAAATAGGAGGGGTCCAATGACACTACACTGTACTACACCAGAAGTGATAGGGCTAGGTTTGGAGGTTGCAGACCCGAGTTTAACTATTTGGGACCTATTGTTAAGGAATGATTTAAGCCATCCTAATAATGGGTCACGTATTCCTAAGGAGTTCAGCTTATTTGTTAGCAGTAAATGGTCAACACGGTCAAATGCCTTAGAAATGTCAAAGTAGATGACAAGTACTAGTTGCCGTCTGTCACGACTACTGGTTACAAAATTGAAGAAGTCTAGGTGACATGTTAAACATGATCTGGATTTCAGGAATCCATGTTGGTTCGGACTCATAATATTGCAGCTAAGCATATGTTTGATTAAGTTATCTTTGACTAGTCTCTCCATGATTCTAGATGCTATAGGTGTGATATTGATCGGCCGGTAGTTACTGACTTCAGTTTTCGAGCCAGATTTGTGTTTAGGCATAATGAATGTTGTCTTCCATATGTCAGGGTAAGTTTGAGTTTCTAGGGACATTGTGAATATTTTAAGCAGCAGTAGAGGAATGTCAGGGCCACCATATTTATAGAAGTAGGATGATATACCGTCGGTACCGAAACCTTTTGAACTTTTGAGGGTTCTTATAGTTTAGTTAATATTAGTGTAAGTAAATTCAACAGTGCTAATTTGGTTTGGTGTGGGTGGAGATGGAGTTTGTGCCATATTAGTAATAGGGTGTATATCGAGTAGCTGGACTGAGGGCTTAAGGTAGTTACCCGCCAAAGATTTGTTGAATAGTTCACATATGTCTGCAGAGATTGTGCGTAGCTTACCTTTGTCTATGAGGAGAGAAATGCTGTGATTTTTGCGATTCATTCGCTTCCTTAAGATTTCTGTAAGTGCATACACTCTAGCAGGACTGGCTACTGCGATGCGTTCTTCCTTTCTCATACGGAAATCTCGAGCTTGTGAGATGGAGCTAAGGGTGTTAAGTATTAGACCTAGAGTGCCAAAGTCGTGGTGTTTGAAGTAACTTGTTGAGAGTCTCTTCAGGTTCGTACGATCCTTTGGTTTTATGAATGACTTTCTGTGTGGGGAAACCTTTAGTGTTTGGAGTGGAATGACGGAATACAGGCATATGTTCGAGTTATGGTAGAAGATGTTTAGAGCTCTCAATAGGTCATCAGTAGTGAAGCATTTATCCCTGTCAGTCTCGTCTCATAAACCGTTAATGCCCAGCTCTCGCTACGCTCGGGCCCACGCTGTTCCTTTGAGTTTCAGAAACGCTTAGTAATAACGGACGCAAAAACCAAAACACCGATCTGCTGCTTGTTATTTCTTTATTGTTACACCAACATATAAAAAGAATAAGTGAACTAAGCAAACTAAGGTCTGAAAACTAATATTACAATAAATCATTGTTACTTCTGACGATGTTTCACTCTTCTTTCTGAACAGCGACCGATGAGACGATGACTGTCGTATTGATGCCTCCGCGAAAATTAAGGAAGTTGATTTTAGGCAAACAACCAAGAATTGATCGTTCAATCTTCAACTCCATTGACACTCCCCGGCAAGAAAGGGATCCAACCATTTTTTCCTTCACGACCAATGCACGTTGACTTGGATGCCATTGCGAGAACCTGGGTCACACGGACAGAGCTGAAATGGAAAACAAACAGAAAAGCCAACACACCACAAGCATACCCACAGCACAATCTCACACATCAATGACGACCTGCGCCTCCAGACAGAGACCTCCTCTTGACATCTTGCAACACAATCGCCACTTGCTAGAATGACTCTTGCAGAATGCAAAGTGACAATGGCAGCACCTCACGATACTCTACGCACATCCTCTTATTTACTCACTACCAATTACCACTGAAATCGCTTGTCACTCATTCTGCCTCAGTTCTAGTAGCGGTGACGCATGCGAGCCTCAGTCGTTTACACTCTTTCTCCCCGGCGTGTCGGACCGCAGCTAACAATTATCTCCGTGTGCATTTCATTCTCAGCAAAAGCCTAGCCTCCCCGGCGTATACGACCCATCTGCTGTCTCTAACATCAATCAATTCATTCACGGATGTAGAAGACAAGAAACAACTTCAGAAATAATCACGACGAAAATTTTAACAAAATTATGCAATAAAAACAAGGCACGAAAACAACGAGTAAACACAATTAATCCAAAATCACAGATTGCGAAGACACACCACACGTATACACAAACAGTACAAATAACCTCGCGGATCATGTCTTGGTGGAATTATTTTGAAGAATTGCAGGACTTACACCAGTACGCCTGCAACCCTTCTCAGGTTGACGATTGTAAGTTGTGGAATGTACGGACACAAACAAGATTAACCAACAATTACATCAATTGGAACTCACACAACTATTTAACACAAACATATGTACAATCAATACATCAAATGTTGTGTATTCTGGCACGACAAACTACCCTTGAAGAACTGTAGGACTTACAGCAGTACGCCTACATTCCTTCTCAGGTTGATGATCCAAGTGGAAGTCGTCCGGACACAAACAGAATTACCAACAGCTAGATGATAAATGATATCAATTCAGTATATACAATATGAACATATGTACAAGATCATACACCAAGCACATTGGACTGCTCATTGATGCGCTACCCTTTGAAGAACTGTAGGACTTACACCAGTACGCCTACAACCCTTCTCAGGTTGACGCCCTAGGTTGGAAAATCGTCGCAGAGTTCATTTGCTAACTTCCTTCTATCAGCTATATCCTCAAATCTGAACGGCAACACGCCCATGTCATTGTATCGTAGAATATAGATGACGAACAAACACACGACATATCTCATCAACCAAGTATAGAAACAGAGTAATTTACACCAAAGATAATAACATTCAAATAGTAACTTGAAACTAGAAATGCCTTTATTCATGCAAGTCAATTTAACAATAACTCTCTCGTTTACACTTGGCTTATCCACACTAAACTGACCATTGATATTCGTCCTTTCAAACGAACTGATACTACCATAGTCATTGCACAAGATACTTGAGTTGATGGGTGTCTGTTTCATTGTGGATGACAGCACCAACGATGACTGAGTGACACAAGGTGATGAACTTAGTGGTGGATCAGAAGCTGTTCTTGTTCGGCTCTCAGATAGTTGTCCAACTGCAAGATTACCACCACTGCTGTCTTTCACTACTAGTTCGGGTTTAGCACTATCATCTGATGATAGGTGGGCTACACGCTGATCAATTACACTGACTGTCTCACAAGTATGCACACCTTTTGGAACTGCATCTGCGTTCAATTCTACTTCACGTTGTAGTTGTACAGAACCTTTATTTAACTTAGCAGTAGTAGGCATTCCCCTCATTTCATCATGATCAACCAAAGACAAATGTGAAGTATCATGATCATTATCACGAATATTCACTTTACCGTCAACTTCATCATTTTCAAACTCTTTAATAACAGAAGTAGACAATTTTGGTTCCTCCTCGCAAATCATAAAAGGTTTTATAACTTCACTCTGACTAGTAATACCTTGTAAACTTTTGGAGTCAGAACTGCACTCTGAAGCAGTAACTCTATTCTGTGACACTCTATTCAACAATGGCTTACCAGTTGCAACTACAGACTTCTTCACCGCACCGTTATCGTCACACAATTCGGAGTCAGGCCTGGAGTTTACATTTAGCTTATCACTGAACTTGCTCACTGGTTCACAGTTCACTTCTGTATGCACCTCTTGCAAACGTGTACAACACAACCGTGTTTGTCTTGCATCTTGCAACTTATCTGTTGAGGATGTACTACGAAACCTGTTACACTCACTAGATCTATATGCATTACTAGACATCATGGAGCCTTCTCGATATCCACCTCTCTGAGGCTTATTCGTCATCAATGAGTGCGTTTTACCCTCAGACTGCTCTATTCTAGGGGTGAGATCTAACAGACTGGAAAACTTGCTCATAGATTGATTGACACTATTATTTACCAGTTTCAGGATATCATCAAACTTTGGCTCGATACCCTCATCCTCCATACGGGAGCTCATCTTCACCCACTTCCTTTGCAGTCGAGTAGGTAGGCGTCTTGCTATTACTTCTAGTATAAAACTCGAGTTGAGGTCACTCATGCGATTCATCGAAATCATTGCATTCTTGTAAATTAGCAAATTATCTAAAAACTCAGTGAGTGCCTGGGAGTCATCCTGTAATTGACCACCATTACCCTTAACAGCCTCGAATAATTTCCCTGCAATCATCGAAGGTCTTCCAAACCTTTGACGTAGTATGCTCATAGCCTCGTAGTAGCCCTCTTTTGGCTTCATAAACTTACAGCACTGTATAGCTCTTGCAGCATCTCCAGTGCAATACCTCATCAAATACATTAACTTCATTTCATCATTTAATAAAAAACCACTCAACATGATCTCAAACTCCTTTACAAATTGTAAATAATCAGCCGGGTTTCCATCAAAACACCGTGGTTCTAATTTAGGGAGTTTGATGTTCCTATTATCCCTGAACGGCGAAACAGTAACATCAACCATGTCATGCTTAACATCAGACACATCGTTACAATTAACAGACAAGTCACAATGACTTACTTTCCTGTTTGCATCCAAGACACTCTGTCCCTTCTTTGACCCAGGCATTGTTGAACTTGACCCAATTCCAAAAACGTTCCAGAATTTGCTTGTTCAAAGAGGACTTGACCGGCACCAGGAAAGATGAACGGCGACTATCCAAACTTTCACCAACTGTTTGAATCCGCCAGATCTGTTTCCATCGTCAGAAACTGTCAGTCTCGTCTCATAAACCGTTAATGCCCAGCTCTCGCTACGCTCGGGCCCACGCTGTTCCTTTGAGTTTCAGAAACGCTTAGTAATAACGGACGCAAAAACCAAAACACCGATCTGCTGCTTGTTATTTCTTTATTGTTACACCAACATATAAAAAGAATAAGTGAACTAAGCAAACTAAGGTCTGAAAACTAATATTACAATAAATCATTGTTACTTCTGACGATGTTTCACTCTTCTTTCTGAACAGCGACCGATGAGACGATGACTGTCATATTGATGCCTCGGCGAAAATTAAGGAAGTTGATTTTAGGCAAACAACCAAGAATTGATCGTTCAATCTTCAACTCCATTGACAATCCCATTCGGTGGATCTTAGCATTGATTCTACTAAAGCCCTGTGTGCCTTACCATAGTTCCTATGTATTGCTTGTTTTGAAGTGGAGGTATGAGATGCATTGCTACTCAGCGGAATTGGAAGTGCACACATCACTGTTTTGTGGTCGCTCCCTAGAAACTCAGAACCTACTAGGGTTGAAAGGGGACTTATATTTTGTCAGAAGATTAAGCCCAGTACGTTGTTACCTTTTGTGGGAGTAGTGACAGTTTGTTTCCAGCCAAGTATATTCGGTCTGTCTAAGAACTTATCAGATTTATTCGGGCCCATTAATGAATCCCAGCTGATTTCAGGTGGGTTGAATTCTCCAAAACAGAGCGTGAAAGTGAATATTTGTGATAATGTTCATGATATTGCACTTTTATCTCTGGTTGATCATAATGAGATGAGCGGAATGCCTACTACTACTGAGTTGAATGAAAGATCTGTACAACTCGAACGTGAAGTAGAATTAAGGGCAGATGCGGTGGCAGAAGGTATGGATACTAGTGAGTCCCTCAGTGTAAATGATCAGCGTGTAGCCCACCTATCGACAGATGTTAATGCTAAATTTGAGCTAAAAATAAAAGACAGCAGTGGCAGTGATCATGCGGTTAGACAACCTTCTAAAGGTCGAACAGCGACAGCTTCCGATGCACCACCAAGCTCATCAACTGGTATCAATCAGTCGTCGTTGGTGCTGTCATCCACATTGAAGGTGACGTGAATGAACTCACATGTCTTATGCTATGACTATGCTAGTATCGGTCCGTTTGAAAAGACGAATGTCAATGGTCAGTTTAATAAGGATAAGCCAACTGTGTATGAGAGGGCGACTGTTAAACTGGCTTGCACGAATGAAGGTATTTCAAGTTTCGAGTTACTTTTTGAATGTTATTATCTTTGGTGTAAATTGCTCCGTGCCTACGCTTGGTTGGTCGGGTGCCTCGTATATTTATTAGTCATCTACATTCCACGATACAATGACACGGGCATGTCACCATTCAAACTTGAGGATATAGATGATGAAAGGAGGTCAGCAAACGAACTCTGCGACGATTTTCAACCTAGGGCGTCAACCTGAGAAGGGTTGTGGGCGTATTGCTGTAAGTCTTACAATTCTTCAAGGTTAGTTCGTCAAGGCAGAATCCACATCATTTGATGAATTGTTTGTACATATGTTTGTGTTAAATAATTGTGTGAATTCCAATTATTGTAATTGTTGGTTAATCTTGTTTGTGTCCGGACATTCCACAACTTACAATCGTCAACCTGTGAAGGGTTGTAGGCGTACTGGTGTAAGTCCTGCAATTCTTCAAAGGAATTCCATCAAGACATGATCCGCAAGTTTACGTGTACTGTTTGTACATATGTATTGTGTCAATTTAGTTGGAGTTTGATTGTTTAATTCATGGTTGTTTGCTAAAATTCACCTCCTCCATATGTTTCAAGGGAGTCATCCATCCATCAGTCATCGTCTCATCGTTCGCTGTTCAGTGGAAGACAGAAAACTATCAGAAGTATTATTGTGATTTATTGTTATAACATTTATTCTTAGACCTGATAGACTGTGGCTGGATCTTGAATTCAATTCATCTACGGTATTAAGAGACATAAGAACGTTTCTATATGCCACTAACTGTCCAAGAACTCTGCGATTTCCTCTGAATTATCGTTTAACTGTGATCCATTACCTCTCACTGTCTCAAAAAGCCTACGGGATTTTATAGATGGTCTTCCGAACCTTTGACGTAATACCCTCATGGCCTCTGTATATCCTTCTTTTGGCTTCATAAGCTTGCAGCACTGTATAGTTCTTGCAGCAACAGCAGTGCAGTACCTCAACAAATACATTAACTTCATTTCATCGTTAATTGCAAACCCACTCCACATGACTTCAAACTACTTTACACACTGTAGATATTCGGCTGGGTTTCCATCGAAACACTGAGGCTCAAATTTATAAATATCAAAGTTTCTATTATCCCTTTATGGCTAAACATGGGCGTCAGTCTTATCATGCATAGCGTCACACACATCATTACATATAACAGGCAATTCATAATTATTTACTTTCCTGTCTGCTTCCTTTCTTTGACCCATTATTGAACGTGACCAGAAGATTTCGAAAAGTTCCGAATAACACTTGTCCAAAGACGACTTGCAGACACGAGGAAGGACGAATTGACAACATATAAGACGAATAATTCCAGCAGAACTATCAGAAACTGTCAATGTTCAGGTCCTACTATAGTGGACCTCACGGTGTCCCTGGAAGACTTTCAGCAAGTATGCTCAATAACCAACGCAAAGACCGAAACACAAACTGGTGACTCAAGAACTCTTTATTCTTGCAGAAATACAGATACAACCATTAGGATATTGTACACAAAGTCTAAGAATAGATGTCATAACAGTAAATCACGATAATACTTCTGATGGTTTTTCTCCGTCTTCCACTGAACAGCGAACGATGAGACGATGACTGCCAGGTTGATAACTCCCGCCAAAAATAGTGAGTTGGGTTTGAGCAAACAACCATGAATTGATAGTTCAGTCTTTAGCTACACTGGCAACGACCAAAAATGAATAAAAGTACTACATAAATTTGCTTGAAATATTTGTCTATAGACTTTTACTGTTCTCCGCCTTAATTGCCAAACAATATAACTTCCCTCTTACAATACTGTTGTTTTGGAATTAGAGTCGATGAAAGTACACAGTATTTATCCGTTCGGAACATCTTCGTAGCAATAGGAACTTAGGTTTAAGTTCCTGGAAACATGTGTTTCTACACATGGCTGTTACTCTATTTACACAATGCTAAACGAAGTACACAGAAGATTAGTCGGCACGTTGTTTAAGAAGAATTTCCAAACCCTCCATTTGTATTTAGGGGTGACTATAGAAAACTTCAAGTGTTCAAATAATGCTGTGCTTATGGAAGGTCAGTGAAACAAAGGGGGCATCGGATTAGTTATTGAAACATCTAGAAACAGAATTAACTTTGAACACACTTCTTTTACTATCACCTAGCTTACTGGCCGAACCTAAGCCGGAAAATGTGGGAAGATAGGGTGTGGGGCTAGCAACCCAACTATTAAGATGTTTCAGTGTACATGAAAGCAAACTCATCATTCGCTGGAATCGTAGGGGTGAAATTATGCAGGCTGATGAAAACCTTCAGGAAGCCAGTCAGCCCATGTATCTTCCTTTGATGAAAGCAAAAAATAGGTGTGGGGACATGGAATGTTCATATGATTTTCGACACCGGAAAGGCTGCTCAGATTGCCAATGAAGCGAAGAGATATATTATAGAATCTATAGGCACAGATGCAACAGAAGGGGAATGTCTGAATATCTTCCTGAAGGGTCACTTCACTCAGACGAGAACCACTAGCACACTAGGATAATGGCTTTCATAATGTTACTAATAGCACCCAAAACTCTAGTGCGGCGATGACGAGTCATCTCCAGGGTCTCTAACAATAGTTAACTCAGAAGGTAGGAAAGTTCCACCTATTTAGTTCTACTCACCTACAAAGAACTCAGGGCAACATAAAAAGGAAGGTTTTCATGGGCAGCTACAAGCAGTAACTGACAGCATCCTAAAAGGTGACATCAAAATCTCACTGAGCTATGTGAACGCAAGCCGAATTGCAGCAAAACACACAGGAGTGGAATTCGTTACGGGTCTAGGGGCCCTTGACAAAAGGAATGAAAACGGGTGGGAAACTTCTGCGCCTTCAGCAACCTGGTGACTGGAGGCAGCTTGCACAGACCTAAAGGTATACACAAGGCCATATTTGTTTCACTTGGCGAACACACCGGAAGTCGCATCTTACCTACATCAGAAAAATTGGAGAGGCAGTCTGCTGGACACAAATTCGATAACAGCGGTACGTTCAGCTATAAAACACTACTTTGTTCAGAGAGCTTTCATCTTGAAACTGAAATTAAGAGACCTGTGCAGCACTACTAGCACTCAGAGGCAGTCGATAATTAAGGGAGACATGAGGACGAGACGAGCGGCCAGGTGGGAACTATATCTTCTTCATGGTTTTGGGGTCCTCTTTCCCGAATGAATGATGAATTCCCTTCTGTCTGTATAACTAGTTTTCCCGGCCTAAACTTCTCATCATCAGTGAGCTCACAAACAAATGCTGTCATTTATCACTACAGGCGATATCGGCAGGTTGCCAAAGCAGGATAATCTTTTTCATGAAACCGTTTGATTTCGAGAGGATTATTTGAACGACACTAAACTAAATAAGCGGGTAATTACCGAGAAAAAACACTTGAAACCAATGCAAATAGTAAAGGAAACCTAGTTACAAAGTGGAAGGACAAGGAGAACGCTGGGCTGGTCACTTCGGAGCACTCTAGTGTCGTTCACCGTGCAATATCCTGCAAGACATTTTCACGATATACTACAGACTCTCATTCAGCGCCAACCAGGACAAACCCGCAAGAATCGAAATCAGTAAAGTAACTGAAAGTGGAACAAGCTGTGGGCCCAGACCGCACTCTACCGCATAAGGCCTGAACATGCATTGAGAAACCCCAGGAAATATGTGCGTCGGTGGCACAGTGGTTAGGACTCTCGCCGACCATGCACATGTTCCGGGGTTCGAGCCCACGCCGGCGCACACCTGATATCTATGGTCGGCCTGCAAAATTTGGGCTACCGATATCCATGCTGAAAATTCCATACTTGTACCAAAAATACAGTGTGGAATCAAGCTGTAAATCAAAAAAAAAAATAAAGAAAAAAATAAAAAAATTGCAGAAGGCTTTAAGGAAGGAAATGTAACTAAAGATTGGAAGAAGAGCTAACCTGCTAAATAAAAAGAGAATGATCAATCACATTCACAAATCAGTGTTATGTCCGGCCTGAGCGAAACGTTAGCCTAAATTTTCTGGAAAAGACCAGAATACAAACTTGAAATAATCGTAAACTAATTCTAACCTATGCATCGATAACGCCTTCTTATGGTAAATGAGTATTTATCTACCTAAAATGAACTAACTACGTACTAAAATCATGCTAGTCGCTCCTAAAAAGAGCACTGGACGCTTAATTGGTGCGACGAAACCCTAAAAACTAGGTCTGCGCCTGAACTACTGTCTTTAGGGATTAAAATAAGCTGAAAAATTGCCACTATGCACTGAAATAAGTCTTTTCGTTCTGAAGTAATGCCAATCAGTTCTGTACCTGGGCTAAGAGGGTTATAATAATAATAACTTTTATTTTCATATAAACATAAATTTACATGAAAATGCATGCCATTTTTACAGGCACGATCAAGAATGGTATAATGTCAAATCATAGATTGTCTACAAGTTAATTATGTTTCAACAGTTAAATATTTCATGTATATATATATACACTCATTGTCTGAACCAGGCCGTAGAGTTGTACTCCAGGTTTCGCGGGAAAATCGACTTCATTTCGTTTTCATCCCGTGGCTGTAGGCATACGATAACCAACCAATATTGAGGTAAGTACAACGTCTACAAGGGACTGGAAGCTGGTTTAGAAAAGTTAAAGTGCTAAGGTGAATCATTAAAGTGTAATAAAATGAGTAAGTGCGATATATCATTAATAAATACATTTATATAGGAAACAGAATGGGGAAGTAATTAATCCCTAAGCCGACAACGTTCATTTGCAATGTATAATAATACCCGTATACTTCGTACTATCATGATGTCCACTTTTTGCTTTAATACAATTATTTTCAAGGCAGTTGTTTTTATTTCATGACTTTTTGTCTATTTGGTGCACAACCGTACCCTACGGAGAAAAGGAATAGAATAAGTCGAATCAAACTCATAAAGAGCTATAAAACGTTGGGTTTGATGGAATATAATGAGAATCGAGTAAAGACGTTATTAGAAAATGAATGAGATAAGACATTGTGAAGTGTTATTTAAAGATCCGACAATGGATAGCAAGTTAATTTATAAGATGCTCCATAAATCTGTGCAGATCCCACTTGGTCGCATCTCAGCAATAGGCTGAGCGAATGATATATATTTAAAGGTAGAAGCATGATCTGTCTAGGCGTTCATTATTATCTTTTTCGAGATAAAGATCTAAGCCCTCATAAAAATCAGAAATATCTCGAGCCTTCAAATTGCATATTGCTGTCCCTGCAGAATGGGGTGATTCACCTTAGTGACCACCACCATATCTACTGATCAGCTAGCGCCACCCTCCCTCCTTTTATGATGTTAGGCTCTGAGACTATGATTGTTATGGCTACAGCAAATATATTGTTTGGTACCAGACATGCTTGTACCTCATATTCCATCTCCCTAGCTTTCTTAATCAGTGCTTCCAATAGGTCTCCACGTACATCTTTATGAACATATTTGTGCGTCGGTGGCACAGTGGTTAGGACTCTCGCCAACCATGCACATGGTCCGGGGTTCGAGCCCACGCCGGCGCACACCTGATATCTATGGTCGGCCTGCAAAAATTTGGGCTACCGATATCCACGCTGCAAATTCCACACTTGTACCAAAAATGCAGTGTGGAATCAAGCTGTAAATCAAAAATCAAAAAAATCATATTATATATGTGTGCATGCGTCCTAACGAACAGATTACTTAATAAGAAGTTAAAACCTTAAAGAGTAAAAAGAATAGGTTTTGTGAATATTGGAGCAAGATTCAGCAGAGCACTATAGTTAGGGTTCAGTGTAGGTAGTATGAGCTGAAGGTAAGGTCGGTTGGCAGGACTTAGTGCACTAAATTATCATGACAGTCTTGTATACAGTAAACAGTTGACATTGCAAAGTAACCTGTCTACATGTATCATAGAAAGATATTGACACTGAACCAACAAAAGTTTAGCATTTGGTTAACAATACTGCAGTGTGTATACTGGAGAAGGGTAGTTAGTCTACAGAGAGCCGTAAAGTAAATCAAACTATTTATGATAAGATTATAATCAATATTGTAATTCGTATTATCAAAGAACACATTAGACTCAATAATTGAGTGTTATAAGGGAAACAAGCGTGGTAAAGCAAGAGAACATTTGCTGCATAAATATTTTGATCATTTTAAGTATTTTAATAACAATCTAATTTTAAGAATTGAACATGCATGATTATTCAGTATTATTATATTAGTATATACATATGTAAAACGTTAAAAGGTGTGGTTGCTATTATAATTATTTCCAGGTTTGCTTTTACCAACACAACTTAGTGAAGATTATAGAGAATAGAATTCAGTAAATTAGTTAACGTTCTCTGCGTAAGTATTAGAGTCGAGTTATACGTATGTGACTATACTGGAGACTGAACTGGCCTTCAATTTCCGTTCTACCAACAGTTGTGGTCTTTTAGACGAGCTAGGGTGAGCATGTTAAAGTGTCTTTCTAGGCTCCGTTTGAACCCATCAGGGTTTTCACAACATCTTATTTCAGGTGGTAGTTGGTTCCGAAGAGTGCAATAATTTAAGGTGAAAAAGTTTGTCCTAATTGATTTTCTGTGGGTAGCCACCTTGACAAGGTAGACGTGGTTTCGCAGAGGATATAATTTAATATTTTCCCACGTTATGGATGAGTTACTGTGGCTATGTTTCCTAATGACTCTGAAGAGTAGAAATAAGTTGCACTTCACTCTCCTTAAACACAGAGGTTCTAATTTCAGACGTATACACCTCTCAACATATTCCGCTTTTGGTCAAACCCTATTATGCGTTTCATGAGGAATCTCTGGACACTTTCGATTTCTTTTCTGTCTGCAGACCTGAGGTTATTAAATAGAAGAGCACAATATTCAAGTTTGGGACGGATACATGTCCTATATATAGCTAATCTTGCTTCTTGGGTGTAGAAGTTACGCCGTGCAAAGCCAGTAATTCGTTTGCAGTTAGATACAACCTTATTTGCATGATCGGAAAAGGATAAATCTGACTATGTTATCCTGAGATCTGTGACTGTGTTCAGTTTTGAGAGGAGCTTACTGTACATATACAGGCACATTATCGGTTTCCAGCGTCCAAGGTGGGTTGTACCGCACTTGTCTGGGTCGAAAGTTGGTTGCCACTTTTCGCTCCAATCGCCTAGATGGTTTAAGCCTTGTTGGATCTTGCTTTCGACGCTCATATCACCGTACCCATAATCATATACTATCTTGAGATCATCTGCAAAAAGGTATGGCTTGCAATACTTGATTACAGAGACTATGCCATTTATAAATAAGAGGAATAGAATAGGGCCAAGAACGCTACCTTGTATTACACCACTGGTTATCGGCTTTGAGTAAGAGAGCTGGTGGTTGATTTTGACTAATTGCTCTCTCTCTCTGTGAGAAAAGAACTCATCCATCTGAGAAGTTTTCCAGTTATCCCGTAGGATTGGAGTTTTGTTAGGAGTCTGATATGTGGGGCTTTATCGAAGGCCTTGCTAACGTCGAGAAACAATGGTGTTACCGAACGCCCATTATCAATGCATTGTGTAATGTCAAAATAATCTAAGTGGCATGTAATGCACGACCTTCTACTTAAGAAACCGTATTGGGATGGTGATAGTAGGTCATTTGACAGCAAGTACTGAATGATTTCAGTCTTAACTATCTTTTCCATTACACGTGAAACTACAGACGTGATGTTGATGGGGCGGTAGTTGTTGATATCAGCTATAGGCCCGTATTTATGGATAGGTACAATATAAGACTTCTTCCACCAGGTAGGGTATGTCTCATCGCTTAATGAGATTGAGTATAACTTGAGTAAAAGTGAATTCATGTCATTACCACCGTTTTTCAGCAGAACGGAAGATATACCGTCTGGACTAGTAGTGTTACTAAGCTTAAGATTTGCGACAGCTTTATCGATCTCATGTGTGGTGAAAATTATGTCACTTAAACATTCGTCTGTTTTACGTGGGAAATCCACGACTTCATCGTTCTCTAAGGTGTATAATCTGGCAAAGTGTTCGCTAAACAGTTCGCATATCGCCTAATTATTTTCGTAAGCAATGCCGTCTAAGTATATTATTTTCGGATAGGGAGTTTTGGAGTTCGCCAACCTACTTTTGAAAAGTTTGGCTATTTCTCCTGAGTCATGCGCTTGTTATTGAACCAATTACGTTCTGAGCTACTTCCGAAAATGCCTAGAAAAACAACAGGGTGCTGAACCAGTGCCAGTCATGCTGAATACCAGTTCTGAGTTCTACTTTGTTCGCATATTCAAACTTTTCACAATTTAATGTTCTATTCATCGTAGAATGTTAGAAATAGTCTAGAATTAGCAAGACGCTCTTGAACCGTGAAACTGACCAGTTGTCATAGATACGCAAACAGTTAGGTGCACTCACTCCTGAACACAAAGAAATCAAACCGGTTTTACACTATCTTGTAATGACGATATCGGATATTGGAACCCTTAGACTTTGTTTCACATGATTTTTTGCTAGTTGTGGTAACGTGCTAAAGCATTTCATTGGGAGAAATGATTTGTCTGTTACTTAGTGTAAGACATACGCTTCATCAAATTGAGATTTAGTGGAGCAAGGTCATTGTCAGAGTCCTTGGATGGGAGCGGGCCTTACGATTTGAAGAGTGCTGTTGCAGGTGCATACTTGGAGTAGGTTTCCGAGGGGTTATTTTTGTGACGTCACTGGCTCAGCTGAAGAATCCTCGCCAACCAGGCGTGTGATCCTGGGTTCGATCTTTGTCAGACGCATTGATAAACCTAACTTAATCAACAGTAAGCTCGGTAAGCGGGTTAGACTGGGTATGAGGCTAACAGCCGCGCCACGTAAAAATTAATCCACTAATATTGAAGCTTCAAAACTCAAGGCTGGAAACCTGTTTTACACTCGGAACGTTACTAATTATAGAAGAATAATCTAGTCATTTTAAATGGTCACTGGGCTGCTCTTAACTTTTAATATTAAACGTTAATCGTGTAATATATATTAAGCAATATTATTATTAGTCCTAAATTATACTTTCTCAAAAGTACATTCCTGATATTATTTTAATCTAACATTACTGGCCATTGTATGCTTAAGTCAATGGTTATACAACTGTAGGGCCTGAAGAAGTAATTACTGAAAAAATTGTTTGCTCAATTTTGTTCTGAATAAATTAAGGAAATACTCAAGTTACTGAGACCTAAATCTGTCAATCTGTTCGATATGTATTGCATAGAAGTACTCAGGAATAACCTTTCCTCCCACTTATCGTCTGAAACATTCCTTCCATGTATTTCTTTGTGACATCTACTTCCAGGTTAGTAGTTTTTCCTGTTAGACATTAGATGCAATAGACATTTCAGCCTTTGTCTGTGGTTGCCAACTAATTTTGGGTTGAATTTTACGACATTTGGATCTCGTATATGGGATTCGCAATGCAGGTTTCTCGACCGACAGTAAATTTTTCGGCGTTTTATAAAGCCGCACATTCACTCTGGCATAAAATATCAATTTTGTGAGGTGCTAGAGTCACGCCAGGTAACTCTGTTTAACCAACTGAAATACAAGGTAATTGCTTGTGAATTGGTTAAGAGCCTAAAACATAGATGAAATCTTTTCGTCAGAAATGAAGGGATATGTGTTGTACGCCCTTTTAATTTTCAGTGGAGCTTATGGGAAGTTCATCGTGCCTGTGTGCAGAAAGTATTTTGTTTCTATTAATTGCACCCCTGTTATCTCGTGTAGCCTCTGTCGTACTTGTTGTAGGACAGACCATTATTAAGAGCTTCGCCTGAGTTTAGGGTCAAAGTGTAAAGTCACTAAAACGTTCTCATCCTTTACCGATTTCCTAATAGTCACGCGGTTTTTGAGAGCATGATTTCCTTCTACTGGGAAATCGACTTCGTATCTGTCCATAACCAAAAAATCGATTATTTGAAGTTCCATTTGGGTTAAGTTTTAGTCTACACACTGTAATACAACTTGTTTATTCTGGGTCTTTTCAATTGCTAATCATGGTATCTCCACAACGTATTGCTCAGTTTGTTTTGGGGTCCAGACCATATTGTATAATAAATCAGTAGCACATTTGTCTATTTCTTTCAAACATGCTACTGAATTTGACCAGAAAGCTTTTTTACATTTTGACGTATATATTTGTATATATGATATTCAAGCTTCAGCTACTTTTTTCAGAACACTTGACAGAGAACCATGGAGGAGGATTCGTGTGCAGTGCTTGGCACAACAGCTTCTGACATAAGCTGTATAAAGAAGGATGTTTTAGGTCTTGGTACTGTGTTAGAGTCAGACGATTCTCAGCGTCTGAAAAAGAATGTGGATGACAGTGGATTTGCAGTTAATCAAATGCAGAGCGAGGTGTCTCAAATGTCCTGCGGTACTCTGCATTCAGATCTGAATAATATCAAGGACCGCTTGTCCGAAGTTGTTAATTCATTTTCGTTGTATAGTAGACAAATGAGATCTATGCTTGCGGATGAAAAATTATTCGATATTTCGTGTAGAAATTCCGCAAAGGCAGAGGAGAGATTCGTCTACCAAATAGGTCAGTTTGCCAAAGGTCTACAAAATGGATTGTTCGCTGAAATTCGAGAATTAAGTACAGTTTCTTTGGAGGAAACTTTATCTGGCTTTATTGACCACTATAACGAGTTGAAAATGAAATATGCTGAGTTGTTAGTAACTTCCTCCCAAACTCCTGCTAAGAAGGGGAATCTACTGGACGAAACCTCTGTATTTGAACTGCTTGAAAAGGAATTGAGTAATTGTGACAGAGAAAAGGAATCCATACGTTCAAATTATGAATCAAAGATCAGTTGTCTGACTGCTGACTGGGAGTATCAAAGATCAAAGTTGCTGACTGATATACGTAAAAGAGAAGGTAAACATGCTTAGTGTTTTTCTGTTAGGATTCATTCTTATGTCAGATGTTAATATCCATGCCTCAGTTGTGAAAAGGCCGTATTTAGTGATTTCGTAAATTTAGCTGTGACTCAACTGAATATTGTACAAACATGATTATGATTATATACGTTAGTCTGAGTGGTTAACAAAAAGAGATACATGAAGACCGAAAATAAGTATTGTCCCTCAGTTCATGTGTCGATACAAAGAGAGTGATAATTTATCATCCGCCTATAGAATTTAGTTGTCACAGTTGTATTCCTGTGAAGTTATGAACATTTAGACTTTAGGAAACGTGACAGATCTGCTAATCTAAACCAAATGGATCATAATAACAGGCTTTCAGTAATCTAAAACACAATCTTCCGACGACTCCTACTGAGACTTGTGAATTCATGAATCAATGCTAATTTCACATTTGTTGGTTTTTCTAAAATTTGGTACGTGGCCATGTTGTTCAGTCCAAATTCACATCGTAATCTCTGCATGGGAAACGACAATGTCATCTTATTGATACTGTAACTGATTAGTAGTGGACGTCATTAAAACTGAGGTTCCCAGTAAAAAAGAATGGAAAAGAGATGACTATAATTAAAGTGAGGAACTTATTCCTGTTTTCCTTTGTACAACAAGCTACTTAAATTTCATTGTTTGATATGCTTGGTATTGTTTTCAGAACAAAGTTAGTGGTGCAACGTAAATTACTGATGAGAAACCACCAGCAGCTATGGGCTGACTGGTATTCTTTGTAAACTAGACGATAGAATTTCTCTACTACATTTTGCTCGGCAGTGTGACTTTCACCTTACGCTATGTATTTCGCGAAGTATAATTGGCTCAAGTGGTCGAAAGTAAAATAAAGAATGCTGGTGACCATGGACAACGGACTAAGTGTTCTGTTAGAAAAATAAGGGTTCCATTAATCTAAAATTAGAACATCACTGAGCACATTTTCAAGAGATCACTGTGACGCACGTGGTAATCACTGCGGTAGCAGCCTGTTACCATTTGCGTAAAAAAATATCCTTCCCACTCCTCAGGTTTTACGAAACTTGTGAAAAATTGATTTCCTAAGAAGAGTCTGGGTTTCGTTTAGGTCTTGAATGCCTCGTCATTCGTCAGTTGTCAAAGTACTACCGCTTTACGTAGTAGTAGCAAACGGTGGTTGGCATACTTGATGTTAAGATTATGTTAGTGCTGAAATTCCAATGATTAAATTAAATGTTTACAGTTATTTTTTATCGGTTCACGGCAAAACAACTATTAGGAGACCACAGCCTATATTGGGTATATGAGCTTATGAATTCTCAGTGAATTGTTTTCATGTTTATATGCATTGTTGTGCACATAGTTTGGAAATGTTTCATTTTGTTCTCTTGTCAGGTTTAATTGATGAGTTTCAACAACAAATAGAAGATAAGGAAAACGAGAATTTGAATCTGAAAGGTATGTGATAAATAGTGTTTATTTCGTTGAAGTATTATGTTCCAGTTTTTGGTCGGGTTTTCGTTGTTTGTAAGACTCACGAATGTGCACTGGTTGGAGGTGATGTTCCTGTAGGTCCTACAATGACAGAAAGTGTTTTAGGATAGTTATTAGACTGATGACAGTTTGGATGTAGTGTATGGTGTAACACCATGCTGTGATCTTTGGGGGGAATTCGTATACTGAAAACAGATATAGCAGTAGCTTGATATTTTCCTCAGATGACCAGCGTGCCAAGTGTGCTTCCTCGTCACGCTGGAGAGAGGGGTGTTAGGAATGGTTGGACACAAAAATTGTACATCCTGATTTATCCTACTGTGGTCCATAGTTGGCGATAAGCCTCTTATACGGCGACAACTCTATAAACCAATTCACACATACCGTGTGTGACCGACCTCAATTAGCTG
This sequence comes from Trichobilharzia regenti, assembly GCA_944472135.2. NCBI lineage: Eukaryota > Metazoa > Platyhelminthes > Trematoda > Strigeidida > Schistosomatidae > Trichobilharzia > Trichobilharzia regenti. The sequence goes on along the minus strand of OX235262.1, from coordinate 81,808,206 downwards.
TCCTCTGGGTTGCGACGTCACTGAGTACTAGTTCACTTTCTGTTTCGGGCGCCCCAAGAAAACTATAAACTTCTGTGGTGTGGAAAGTTGGGAAGTAACAACCTCCCACACCTGTAAATATACACGAAGCATTCCTGATCACTCACTTTTTTCTGTGTCATCTTTCCACGTCACCATCCTGCTTTCTAACTGCTGATACTACTCCACAGTCAGGTCCTCTATCTTCTCACTCTGAGGCCAATAATACACTATCGATAATCTCTTAAAGTCACGCTGTTAATTTTATATTGGAGCACTTAGTGTCAGGACTATTTGCTCAGTCTTACAACAGGTATCACTAGCCAGAACTCTAGTCCCGACCGAAAGCTGCTACCTTGACGTGGTGGTCGGGCTTGAACACCGCAATGACCTAATCAAGCTATACTGGCTGAGACTTATGTCTCTTGAGGTTCTACCATGCCAGGCAGGTTGTTTGGATAGCGGTTAAACAAAAAGCAGCTACCTCATCCAATACCATGATCCAAACAAATTCACAAAATTTCATGCCGGATCGGCCGTGGCCCGGATTAACAACGACCGCGCTTCCTGCTGCCGTGTCACAGGGCGGGAGTGATAAGTATGCTACTGAGGCACACAAAACAACAAAGAACGAACAAAAACAGGCCGCGTGTGACCGGCCTCAAGCAGTTGTCCCCTGGGCTCTGCGGTCACGCAACCAACTTCCACGGTGTGGGCAGCCGGGAAGTAACAATCGCCCTCACAATCCAAAGCGCACACAAAACCTCTCTAATCCTCACTTATCTTTGTCTTCATCTTCATCTCTATTACCTTACCTTCCCCCAGTGATGCAACTCCTCTACTTGATGGCTCCTCACTCCCTCTTCACTCTGTGTCCACTAAAAACGACGAAAGCCAAAAAACCACCACGGATAGTCTCCTAAAGCCACGCCACCAATTTCATATAGGAGCATTTAATGTAAGGACACTTTGCCAAATAGGACAACAAGCATCACTAGCTAAGACCCTGGCATCTCGAGCCATTGATGTATGTTGTGTTTCAGAAACACGCATACAAGACCCAAGTGTGGTTATTCACCTAACCCCACCTGGCCAACAGGATGAATCTTCAAAATTCACCTTGAGGGTGTCAGGAGATGCCACAGCTAGTTCACGGGGATTAGCTGGCGTAGGGATAGCTCTGAGTACTAGGGCAGAAAAGACATTGCTTGACTGGATCCCAGTAGATAGCCGAATGTGTGCTGTCCGTCTGAACGGATCAGTAAGAAGGAGAAAGGACTGCACTACTCGCCGATGCCTTTTCGTAATCTCCGCCTACGCCCCCACTGACTGCAGTTCGGATGAAACGAAGGATGAGTTCTACCAAAAGCTGTCTAGTTTGGTGAGAAAGGCTAAACGCTCAGATATAGTCGTTCTAGCTGGTGACTTTAACGCTCAAGTAGGGAAATTGTGTCAATCTGAGAAGGATGTCGGTGGCACCTATGGAGTTCCGTGCCAGCGAACCGACAACGGTGACCGTCTCCTACAGTTCTGTTCAGATAATCATTTGTTTCTTGTAAGCACTAACTTTAAACACAAGGAGAGACACTGTTTAACCTGGCGACCCCCATCATCAAACCAACGCTGGACACAAATAGACCACATAGCAATAAGCTATCGTTGGCGTGGGTCGGTAGGAGATTGTCGCTCCTTCTGGAACACGTGTGTAGATACCGATCACGCACTGGTCCGGGCTCGTGTGTGCTTACGACTGAACGGACGTAGGAAACAGCTGGCGGTAAAACCATCACGTCCCCAGCTCGATCAGGAAACTAAATCCCTATTTGAGGAAGAACTAGCTAAACGCATATCTGAATCGACAGCTGTGCTCACCCTGGAGAAGCCTGGAAGAATATTCAGTCAGCTATAGATACAGCTGTAAAAGCTGTGAATAAGACAAATCCAAAGGTGAGTAAAAACCACTGGATTTCGACTGCCTCATCCGAACTGATAGATGCTAGAAGACTTATTCCGGCGAGCTCCGAATTCAATGAGGAGCGAAAGCTGCACAAAAGGAAACTTACTAAAAGTCTCCGCAAGGACCGTGAACAGTGGTGGGTGACAAAGGCGAAAGAGATGGAAAAAGCATTGGCGATAGGCAACACTAGGCAACTCTTTAGACTCATCACAGAATCGGGTGGGAGAAGGCAATTCATAAGTGAGACTATTTCTGAGAAAAATGGCTCCTTAATTAGCTCTCAGGATAGACGCCTTGAACGCTGGAAAGAACACTTTGAGGAACAATTTAACTTGCCTACAGCCACACTGAACCTCCCCGCCATCCACCACGTACCCGAATGGGATATAGACACTGGTCCGCCGTCTGTAGGTGAGGTTACAAAAGCTATCAGTAATTTGAAACGAGGCAAAGCGGCAGGACCCGACGGAATTATTCCGGAGGTGTTTAAATATGGGGGTGACATACTAGTTTGTAGATTAACTGAGGTACTAGGCAAAGTCTGGGAATCAGAGACAGTACCATCAGACTGGGGTAAGTCACTTATTATACCGATATTCAAGAAGGGAAACAAGTCCTCGTGTGATAATCATAGGGGGATCAGCCTAACGAACATAGTCTCTAAAATCCTAGGCTCAGTAATCATGCATAGACTAAGCAGAACTCGGGAGGAACAGACAAGGGAAAATCAAGCAGGCTTTAGACCAGGTAGAGGGTGCATAGATCATATCTTCACTCTTCGACAGATTCTAGAACATAGACACACTTTTCGGCGTCCAACAATTGTCATATTTCTTGACTTGAAGGCGGCCTTCGACTCCGTGGACCGAAAGGTACTATGGCAATGTCTGACTGTGAAGGGAGTGCCAAGAAAGTACATTGCACTAATCAAGGCACTCTATTCAAACTCACGTAGTCGTGTAAGGGCTTATGGGGAATTGTCATCTGAATTAGTAACAACCAGTGGTGTCCGACAGGGATGTCCACTTTCCCCATTTCTGTTTAACTTCATCATAGATATGCTAATGGAAGTATCCTTAACTGAACGTAGTGACTTAGGAATCGACTTGTTACCAGGGAATAATCTAATGGACTTAGAATATGCAGATGACATAGTCCTGTTAGGGGAGGATGCTGACAAAATGCAGAGTCTTCTGAACACCTTGAGCAGCAATCTTCGTATGTTTGGCATGCGATTCGCCCCTGCAAAATGTAAGATGCTGCTACAGGACTGGACCACGTCAACCCCTAACTTAGTGATAGGGAGTGAAGTGATAGAACATGTTGACCACTTCACCTACTTGGGAAGTTGTATTAGCACCAACGGACTGATTGGCGATGAAATCTCAGCACGGATCCGAAAAGCTCGAGCTGCTTTCGCTGACTTACACCATCTCTGGCGTAGGCGTGACATCCGGTTATCAACCAAGGGACGTGTGTACTGCTCATCAGTTCGCTCCGTCCTTCTCTATGGCTCTGAAACATGGCCAATACGCGTTGAAGACATGAAAAGGTTGACTGCTTTCGATCATAGATGTCTGCGATCTCTGTCTCACGTTAGGTGGTTTCACAAGATAAGTAATGTTGACGTTAGGCGTAGAGTGTTGGGCAAAGAGGGAAAATCAATCGACGAGGTTATAAAGTTACATAGACTAAGATGGCTAGGTCACGTGGTGCGCATGCCTAACCACCGCCTCCCCCGACGGGCATTGTTAGCTGATATAGGTTCAGGTTGGAAAAGAGCCAGTGGTGGCCAAACAAAAACATGGCATCAATCCATGAAATCCTTGACAGTTAAACTGAGTCAGGTAGGGAGATGCAGACTCCCGGGTTGGGGCCCTCGGGACTCTAGGAATCAATGGCTGGAGACAATAGGTGACATGGCTCAAAATCGTTGTCAATGGCGCAGATGTATTCAATCTCTGTAATCTTTCATATTCCTTTCTACCATTACCCATTCTGTTTCACTCTTATATTTGTCAAACTCTATTGATTCTCTTCACTCATCTTCTTGTCTACCTCTGTGTGCTATTTGGAACGTGGCAACTCGAACTGCTGCACTTCGGTGCCAAGTTCTATGTTGAATCCAGACAGACAGAACTCTAGCATCTTGAGCCATGGATGTATGCTGCGTCCCAAAGACACTCATACAAGACCTAAATGTGGTTATTCACTTAATTACACCTGACCAACAGGGTGAATTCGCGAAATTCACTTTATGGTTGTCAGGAGATTCATCTGCTGGTTAACTAGAGCTATGAGGCATACGGATAACATTGATTTTTAGGTCAGAAAATCCTTATTCGACTGGATGCTATTAGATAGTCGTATGTGTACTGTCTGTTTGAATGGATGTTTAAGAAGAAAGAGGGACTGCGTTACCCGTCGATGCCTTTTTATAGTCTCAATCTACGTCCAAACTGACTCCAATTTAGACGAAATAAAGGATGAGTTTTGTCAAAAACTCTCTAGTGTGATGGGAAAAACAAAATACTCAGATGTAATCGTTGGTAGCAGGCGACTTCATTGCTGAAGTCAGAAAGTTGTGTCAATCGGAAAGATATGTTGGCGGTACCTACGGAGTTCCCTGTCGACGAGCGGAAAACGGTGACCGTCTTCTACAGTTCTGTCCAAATAATCATAAAATATATTGCCCAACCCGACGACTTTAGTCATCAAAGTAACTGTGGACTCAAATAAACCACGTAGTGATAAACTATCGTTGGGGGCTGTCGGTAGGAGACACACTTTCTGGAGCACGCGCCTACACTGATCACGCCCCAGTCCGAACTCATTTATGTTCACAATTGAACGGACACAAGAAACAGGCAGCAATAAAGCCGTTATACCCACAACTTGATCAGGACACTGAGTCCCTCTTCAAGGAATAAATAACTAAACACGTATCTGAGATAGACTACAAGGCCTGTTCTGAGGAGGCTTGGCGCAATATCTAGTTGGCTATAGATACAGCTTTAAAAATTATTGATTACCTAAGACCAGGGTTACTAAAAGCTACTTTACCCGAACTGATAGACTCACGAAGACCGATACCACTGGGCTCCGAATATGATGAGTAATGGAAGCTGCCCAAATATGGACAAAAAGTTTTCTCAATGACTGTAGACAGGGGTGGGCGACAAAAGCGAAAGGGATGGAAATGGTCTAGATGATAGGTAACTCCAGACAAATTTTTAGACTTATCAGAGAAGCAGGCGGCAAATGGCAAGCGAGATAATCTTCGAGAAAAATGGCTCCCTAATTAGCTCTTAGGATGGACGACCGGGATGTTGAAAGGAGCATTTTATGGAGCAATTTAATTGGCCTGTAGCCACGCTCGACATGCCCAGTATTCAACACCTACCTGAATGAGATGCAGACACCAGTCATCCTGTAACTGAGGTTACAAAGACTGTCTCTAATTTAAAACTAGGGAAAGCAGCAGGATTTGACTCGATGAAACGTGTTTAAGGACGGGTTGACTTAAGTTATTAAGCGATGTCTGTGAATCAGAGACTGTCCGTCTACCTAGAGGCGATGTTAGGATGTGAAAAAAACGCCGAGAAAATGCATTGCACTGATCGAGGTACTCTACTTGAACTCATGCAGCCAGGCAAGAGCTGTAGTGGTGACAACTAGTGACGTCCATCAGGGATGCCGACTGTCCCCATTTCTGTTTAATGACATCATAGATGTACTAATGGACTTAACCCCAACTGATTTCAGTCACTCAGGGATTGACTTGTTACCAGGGGATAATAGTCTCGTTGACTTAGAATATGCAGATGATATATTCCTGCTCCTACGTAAAGACTGACAAAGTACAGATTCTTTTGAATATGTTGAGCAGAAATATTCGAATGTTTGGCATGCGATTCGCTCGTGCTGTCAAATGTAAGATGATGATGCTACAGAATTGGACTAATTTTACTCTCAGCTTGGTGATTGTGGCGTTGACCACTTCTTTTATTTGAGAAGTTGTGTCAGCCCCAGCAGGCTGATTGGTGACAAAATCTCAGCAGGAATAAGAAGACTTGCGTGGCATATGCCAACCAACTTATACTATCTCTAGCGTAGACCTGAAATCCGGCTATCGGTCAAGGGGCGTGTGTATCGCTCTGCAGTTTTCCTCGTCCTCCTTTTTAAGTGTGAAACATGGCTTTTGAGAATAGATGGCATGAAAAGGCTAGTTTTCTTTGATCGCAGGTGTCTGCGTTCTTTCCCCAGTGTTAGGTAGTATAATAAGGTAATATTAAGGTTAGGCATAGAGTGTTAGGTAAGGAGGAAAATTCGATAGATAAGGGTATGACGATAAATCTATTGAGGTGGTTGGGACATGTGTTACTCATGCCTAGTCATCGCCTTCCTTGACTGAAAATGCTGGCTGACATAGAATCAGGATAGAAAAGACCTAGTGGTGGTCAAATCAAAACTTGAGACACTCAGGGCGCTGTAGGTTTTCTGGTTGGAGTCCTCGGGATCCTAACAACCACTTGTTGGAAGCAGTAGGTGATATGACTCAAAATCGTTCTCAGTGGCGCAGATACATATTCACTCTCTGTGATATGTCATATTCAAAGATCTCTGACGAAATCTCAGCACGAATACAAGGGGCTCGTTTCGCATTTGTTAGTTTACACCGACTCTGGCGTAGACGAGATGTTCGACTATCGACCAAAGGGCGGGTGTACTGCTCATCAGTCCGCTCCGTCCTCCTTTATGGTTGTGAGACCTGGCCACTCAGAGTGGAAGACATGAAAAGACTAGCTGCCTTTGATCATAGGTGCCTGCGTTCTATTTCCCGTGTAAAGTGGCATAATAAGGTGAGCAACATGGAGGTTAGGCGTAGAGTTCTAGGTAAACAGGGGAAATCAATCGACGAAGTCGTGAAGTTACAAAGACTGAGATGGTTAGGACATGTGTTACGTATGCCAAGTCATCGCCTCCCTCGACGAGCAATGTTAGCGGATATAGGGTCAGACTGGAAAAAAGCTAGCGGCGGTCAAACAAAAACTTGGCACCAGTCAATGAAATCCACAACAGTTGGTCTAAGCCACGTAGGAAGGTGTAGACTTCCAGGCTGGGGTCCTCGGGACGGTAAAAATCTATGGTTGGAAACAATTGGTGACATGGCTCAAAATCGTTCTCAGTGGCGCAGATGCATCCACTCCCTGTGACTTATGATCTTCAATGAAACTGTTTTGTATTTCTTTATTACTCCTTTGTCTCACACCTCTGCTCACTGTTTCTATTATGCTTTTCTTGTACTTTCTTCTCTTGCTTCGCGTGCTACACGGAATGTGGCGACTTGAACTTCCGCATATTTGTGCAAAGTTCTATGTCGAAAACAGACAGACAGACAGACAGAAAGAACCATAAGTTTTCTGTTACAGTTCTTCCTTCCTGATATTTCTGCATATTGTTTTTCATTTGAATCCTTTTTTTCTGGTTTGCTCTCCTTTGTGTGCCACATGGAGTGTGGCAATCGGAACTACTTTACTTCTGTGCAAAGTTCTATGCTGAAACCAGTCGATCAGTCAGTCAGTTAAAAATGCCTGAGTGGCAGATTGACGGATAACTTGTTGGAATTAACTAATTCCATAGGCACTGAGATTTCTAGAAATTTGTTTATAATTCACTTGACACAATGTTTCCGGAAACTGTTTGAATTGTTAGGTGTAGTCTTGCGCAATCAGAAAGGGTTGACAACTAATTAGTTGAGTGGTGAATGATCCTTTGGACATGGTTAGCGTGAGACAAGAGAACAAAAGATTGAAAATGACTTGGGGCTTATTAAAAGAGGCTGGATTAAACCTTTCTGAACACAAAGTCTAGACTTATCCTTAATGATTGTTAGGGCTGTAGCTGTATGAGAATGTAGGCAAATTCCTTTCGAGCGACTCTGTTGTACTTTATATATGACTTTGAAAGAAGTCTGTGCTGATGCTACATGATAATGAGTAATAATATGATCCAACATTGAACTGTTGACTGTTGTGTATTCTCCTTTTGACAACCATGCTAGTAAGTGTTCATGAGCATGTCTAGACAATGCCCTACTTGTACGACCTGTGTTCTCAGCTCCACATGGGCAAGTGAATTGGTCAATATACATTAAAGTTGTCAACAGCGGGATCTTGTCTTGGGCGTTTTGGTGACTAAGAGCATGTGTAGCGATGTAGCAGAAAACGTTCTCCGAATCGTTGTCGCCAGGCGGCTTCGAAGGACCTCACTTATTGTGTCTCCCTTGGATTTTAGATTTAAAATTAATTATTTCTTCGGCACATCCGGGTTTCGAGGAGTATCAGTCTTCCTCTTCAAATATTTACTGATGATGTTTGCATATCCAATTTTGATTAGTTTTTTCGAAGGATTCCAATTCCTTATTCAGTGCGTCTTCTTTTCGCAAGAGATACAATGAGATTTCTTATTCTGCTTATTGTGACAAAACTGTAATCGATTGGGCGAAGAAATATATTCCTTTTCAATGAGTTCCCCATCATCCATTGTCTGTACACTAGTATATAGTTTTTTTTTTTACATCAAAATGTTTTACCAGTCAAGTGGTTATTTGAGTTAGTTTTAGGTATAAGCGGGGGTGAAATCAGGAGGTCAAAGGTCATCAAAACAAATAACTAACAGATGTTAGTAACAAGATTTCTAAGTTTTAAAAGAGCGATGAGAATTAATTACTGAATTCAAGATAAGTTGATTCTTAGGCGTTAGCAACAAGTTATTACATAATCAAGAAATTTGTAAAATTGCAATGCTGACTAAGAAGAATAAGACGACTCAGAAGAGTTACGTAAACTACAAACTAGTTAGTAGAATTAGCTAGAATTTGAAAAAGTGTAAAAATTAACGAAGTCAACAGGTAGTTAAAAGGGGAGGAGAAAATCGTTTTTAAAAACTTAACACATGTAGTTGACCATGACAAAGAAAGAGGCTGTACAAGTTTCTTTACCTTGTTCAGATGAATTCCGATTGCCTATGTTGTATGTGAAAGTCGTACTTGTAGACCATGCGAGAGGTTGGCTGATATACGATAAATAACTGTAAGAGCTTTATTAGAGTTGATTTGATGTCCAGTATCGACGAGATGAGCTAGTATTAAGCTGCGTATAGCTTTATTTGATTCGAACCTTTGCTAGACTAAGATGGAAGGTGTTCAGAAATTCGACGATGAAATTGCCTGATCGTACTCCCAATGTAACTGACTCCGCTGGGGCAGTTTAACTGGTAAATACACATGGAAGAGGCGGAACAGAGAAGTCTGTCTTTATTTCTTGAACTAAGTATTGATCGGCTAGTGAATACACAACATAGCCTAGCTGCATAGAAAGTCCTTTTAAAGACCCTTCTCAGATGTGATAATATCTTGCTATTGAGATCACCCGTGAATTGTAACCTTAGGAAGAATGACTTTTCGGGGGCAGTCGGCAACTTCGACTTTTTACTTTCTGAGTTTACATGTTTGTTTATGAATTTAGTTTGATATACGTTTCTACTAAGTAGGCTGCTAATATTGCCGAGTTCTTCGTCCAGTGTCTCACTTAAACAGATAACTCTAGCCCGATGAACCAGGCATCTAACCAGATTACGTCTGTATTGTAGAGATGCGAAGCTCAGGAAGTGAGTATATTGTCCAGTGGAGGTAGGTTTTCTACACAAACATGTAAAAAACTATATATTAGTGTAGAGCCTATGATGAGGAACTGATTGAAGAGGAATATATTTCTTCGCTTAGTCTGTTGTTTTTTCTAAATGCGTAAATGGGAATTTGGAAAAACTGTGATAGTTTTTCGGCTATACATTCCATTATGGCTTCCGTCAGATTGATATTTGTAGGCTTCCATCTGATCATCTTGTAAGCCGGAGATCTAGGGAGGACAATTTACGTTCTGATTCCGCTTCAATTTTTTGAACTCGGCTGACTGATTAACGTTGTTGGATATTTGTAAGATTTCGTTTAGGTTAGAATTTTCATCGATGATAAAGATATCATCCATATTATTATTATTATTGTCCCCTTGGGTTCCTAGTGGAACATAGGGCTTCAACTGCCCGTCTCCAATTGCTTCTGTCTTCTGCTGTGTTTTTTTTTTTTACTTGCATTCACGTTAGTCCGTACTGTCTCAACTCCTCTTCACACGATCTCCTCCATGTCACCCTTGCACTGACGTCCCACTCGCCGCTTCCCTTTCGGTCTGATTCCACTCGAGCGATGGCCTGACGCGCGCGATGTCACCCAGCGGCCTCCTCAGCGAGTGTCCAATCCACTCCTGTCCACTTTCTCCTGCATATTTGTTGGGTGATTGGTTCTTGTTTTGTTTGTTCTCCGCCATAGTTTCTTGTTGGTGATTCTTTCAGGCCTGGCCATCTGATCTTCATTATAGAGAGATAGTTGACAGTTGTTGATAAAGGTCTGCAACAGGCTGTTGGAAATATTCTCTGTGACCCGCCCGCCAAGTCTCTGATCCGTATAGAAGAACCGACTAACTTGACTTTTGTATTGAAAATCCGACCGAATTTTGTGGTCGATGCTAGCTGAGTGACGAAGATCTCCAGATTGGTTTCAGTTGATTGATGAATGTGTGTGTTCTTGCCTTCGCGAATCTCGCTCGATTTGACATCCTCGTCCGTTCCGACTGCCTGTATTTGAGACAATGCTCCCTAGATAAGTGAAGTGAATGAAGTGACCTCTTTCAAATCCCTCCCATTGATGGTGATTGGCGCTGGATGTTTCTGCTGTTGCTGTTGTTGGCTGGTTATTTTCATAACCTCCATCTTGTCTATGTTCACGTGGAGTCCTGTCTTCGCCGGCTGCTTCTTTGACCAGTTTGTCGGTTTTCGCTTTTAAGTCTTTGATTTTGTGTGACATCAAACATAAATCATCCACGCGCGAAATCCAGGTCTTCTAGATTCTTCACTTCGGTCCAGGTTATATCATCCATATACTGCTTGTAAACTGCGAATTTTTTGATTGTTGGCAGAGGATACTTGACTCAAGGTGTGCCATAAGGGAATCAACAAACAATGGACCAAGTGAACAACCCTTTACTATTTCATCTTTTTGTTGGTATATTCGACCATTGAACAAAAGGTGAACGTTGAGTATGCATCTCAGGATTAATTCCTTGATATGTTTAGAGGTATACCGACGTTCAAATTATTTGAATCAATAAACTTACTTAAGGTAGCATTCAGTTTCACATAAGAGGACATTAGTGAATAGGGGGATACTACGTCCAACGGAGTCTTCATAGTTAACCCAGATACATACACTTGACTAACTGAATCCACAAATTCAAACGTATCTTTCAGTGGGAGTTTCTGCTAGCCATCGTGCTATAGGATAACAGAGCGATATTCGACATCTAATAATAACAGCTTTATTCTGAGCAATGTTTATATAATGTACAGAATTTTCAATTCCTCTGGGATATTGAAATCTAACATTAATTGACAATAGATTGTGTGACGACACGGTTCTATCTAACCTGGAGCGCAAACCAATCCGTCATTATGATATCTCTTCTTTTTCCCATTTGAGAAATACGTGACAGTTTGTTGAATACCAGTTATAAAAAGTGCAGGAATACATTTTGTGAACCAAGGATACCACTCAGGAAAAGTTATCTCATTTATTGGATAAGGTGAGACATTCAGGATAATGCTTCTTCTTATGTTTAGTAGAAACTTGAGAATCAGCAGGCTGTAAGTGTTTTGAATACTCGCCAAAGTAAATAATACTATTAGATAATCCTATTTTCCACGATATAAACAAACTGAATAAGAGAATTTATATGCAATATATACTGATGGAAGTTTTCGTTAGCCCAAGATTTAAGCAGGCCACTAAATTATTAGGATTGTACGCAGGTGTACCGCTTCACCATAGATTTTTGGAAAGCCATTTAAGCGTAAGCGTAAGCTGGACGAGACGATTTTAGTACTTCATAAGTCGGTGAGCTAATTATCGAGTCTTGTTTCACTAGAAGAACAGCTATGAAAGCGTATTTCTGTACAGCCTATTGTCGGTATATCAGATTATGAATTCTCAGGGAATTTTTTTCATGTTTATATGCATTGTTGTGCATATAGTTTGGAAATGTTTCATTTTTGTTTCTCTTGTCAGGTTTAATTGACGAGTTTCAACGAAAAATAGAAGATATGGAAAACGAGAATTTGAATCTGAAAGGTATGTGATAAATAGTAGTGTCTATTTCATTGAAGTATTCTATTCCACTTGTAGGATGTATTACTGATTGAGTAACGAGTTGAACATGTCTCACATACGAATGGTGTTCACTAGGAGGTGGATTTGAGTGATATGACTGTTAGAACGCCCTTTTTGTTCCTTCATTTCCGAGTCAATGAGTACTGCATTCAGAATAAGTATGTTGCGTGCGTTGCTCTCTACCCCAATTTCGCTAACCGCATGTATGAATGGGTGATACATGAGAATAAATTCTTTGTGTATTATGGACTACGCTGTTATGGATGGAATTTCATTATGATTTTTTTTCAGATAGATGTCTATATTGCATCTGTCCAACTGAATGTCATCATATTGATACTCTAACGGATTAACAGTGTGTGTTGTCGTAAAGGAAGTGTGTAGTGCATAATGAGAGAGAAAAAAACAGAATTATTGATATAATTATGGGGAATAAATTGTTTTCGAAACATCGTCCAGTTGTCAATGCTGTAACAGTGTGTTGTGTAAAAGGAGCTTATCTATTATGAGATATAACTGCTCTTTAAAATTCTTTGTTAGACGTGGGTGGGAATACGATTCATATCTACATCCTCGTTGTTATATCAAAAAAACCCAGTCAGAGTGAAAATATATAGCCACCTCTAACCACCATTTTAAACCGGCGATAGCATTGACGTTCAGGCTTTGATTATTTCCCTCAAAGAGCTTGAAGCAGATTTATGGATAACGTGTTGGAAGTAATTAGTTTCAAAGGTACTGAGATTTCTAGAACTATGTTTATAGTTCACTTGATACAATACTTACAGAAATATGCAATAAAATCTTGATCTAAGCTCGTATTGGATTTTATTTCTCTTCATTCCTTTCGTCGATGTTCACGTACCACGTGAAGAAGTGAACTCTTGATAGGGACTAAGTCTTCCGAATATTGTTACCCATGAACTGATATGTGTAAGATTAGACAGTGTCGTAGAACCTTGGATATAAGATTTCATCCATGATGTGCCACTCTTATCAACAATTCACGAGAAAGTAACTAAAATTAGGGGAAATGTAGAATGGGAAAAACAGTAAGACGAGTATTGATGTGGGTGTTTAAATCTCGATGATATAGTTGAATGCAATCAAAAATATCCAATACAGTCCTACAGCTGGTCAGTTGCGAGCCTGAATAGCTCAGTGGTAATGTCTCTGACTGTCGCCCTCACTAGGTGACATGGGTTCGAATCTCAGTAGGGACATGAGTTCATTCAAGGTTGCAGATACGCCTTGCCGACTGGTGAGTGGTAACTAACATGAAACCTAGGTCCAAGGCCTCCTGTGACTGATTGCCTCCAACCATCTAATACCAACATTTCATAGTTCAATGTGCTTAAAAAACTGATTTTTACCGGTTTATTATGAAACAGCTATTAGGAGATCAGCAATGGAAGTGTATTTCCGTACAGCCTATTGTCGGTATATCAGATTATGAATTCTCAGTGAATTGTCTTCATGTTTATATTGCATTGTTGTGCATATAGTTTGGAAATGTTTCATTTTTGTTTCTCTTGTCAGGTTTAATTGACGAGTTTCAACGAAAAATAGAAGATAAGGAAAACGAGAATTTGAAACTGAAAGGTATGTGATAAATAGTGTTTATTTCATTGAAGTATTATGTATGAATTGCAGTCATCACTTTGTTTCCTCTGTTGCGGAGTTAATGAGTGACGCACTCATTATAAGTATGTTGTATGAGTTGGTTTGCAGCAATTTTTTGTTTATCTACGTGTACTAATCGCGGTGATAGGTAACATCTTATGGTTTTTACAGCGTTTTCAGTTTTATTATATTTTAAGACGTTTGTAGTGACAGTAACTTATGTCAGTCGTAGTATCTAGTACGGCATTGCCGTTCAACTCAATTCATTCAGTTATGCATATACGGGTGTTGTGAGTAGCGGGAAACACCAATTTAAAATTAACGAACGGTGGTTTTATATCTTCAAAAGAATGGATACTGAACAAAGGGTACTCTTTTCGATAACTTCATCATCAGTCTCTACCATTATATATACATTATAGTGGATGAATGATTTAGTGTTATGGTCGACATTAATGTTTAAATAGCATCAAATCATTGATAGATTACAGCTGAATCGCGTCAACATAAAATAAGCTGAATGTCAGAAAAATTAGGAAGGATAATATTACAAATTCATGAGTTTATAGTTTCATATTTGTTTGTATATTAGATTTATCACACAGTGGAGGAGTATTATTTATTGGATGACGTTTCGAACATAATTTATTGTTCATAATCATATCAATTGTAATCACACGACTTTGAAACTTGAGTTTTATAGTTTTCTTTGTCTTCTCCTATTTGTCGTAGGGGTAGTAGAATTTTCCAGATAACACTAGTGTTTACCGGAAACCCACACATTCAAACAGATATTTAAACTTCCGATCATCCCATCCTATGTCAGTAAAAATAGGATTGGTGAAATGTTTAAGTAACAGAGCACAAGAACTAAGTAGTACCAGGGAAAATCTAAGACAGGAGGTGATACGCATAAAAGAAGCCTTGAAACTTGATAATTATCCGGATAAATTAGTCAGGAAATATGTAAGGAAATGTAAAAATAAAATAAATAATGATAGTAGCAATAGTGATAGTGATAATAATAATAATAATATTAATGGCGACAACAACAATAAGGAATCTAAATCATCAGTAGTAATTCCATACAGGGAAGGAACCTCGGAAGCCCTACGCAGAATTCTTAACAAGGCAGGAACAAAAGTGGCTGGCATTCAAACCACCCACAAACTCAATTGGGAACAAGCTTTGTCAGTTATAGGATCCTGTGGAGGAGCCTTTAAAACAAAACAATTTAGTTTATCTAATACCCTGCTGGAATGATTGTCAGGTCAAATACATAGGTCAAACTAGTAGAACAGGGTCAGTCAGACTAGCTGAACATAAAAACTTTGCAAAATCTAGACTGCTTGACCCAAATGAGATAAGAAATCTAAAGACTAGTTCGGCTATAGAACTACATGCAATTACACACAACCATACAATAGGATGGGATAGGATGACAGTTTTAAAATCTAATGTCACAGGGTATAGGGAGAGATTGATAACAGAAGCTTTGTTTATCGAATCAACTGCAAATACAAGTGATAGGAATGATTTAACACCTGTCCATTCAGATATCTGGAAAATTCTACTACCCCTACGACGACAAATAGGAGAAGACAAAGAAAACTATAAAACTCAAGTTCCGAAGCCGTGTGATTATAATTGATGAGATGATTATGAACAATATATATTGTTTTCGAAACCTTGTAATCCAGTAAATAATAACACTATTTCATTGTGTGATATATCTAATAAACAAACTAATATGGAATTACTTACTATCCTAGAGCCAAAGTTTTACACATATATTAACGGTCGTTTCCGTCTGATTTGTTATTCACTGAAGACGGTTCCTCTCTTTAGTCCAGTGATGAATTTTTCCACATTATCGAAATAGAGTCATATAATGCAAAGTAAGTTCATATATAAACCATGTGATAGTTGCATATACTAATCGTGGCAGTTGCTTATGAATAATGTTGTGTTTTGATTTTGCATCGTGTTCACAATGAGTTCCTTTATTCCTCTTTCATGAAATGTTTAGGTGAACTGGATGAAACGGCAAGACAATTCTGCTGTAAAGAAAATGTTGACTTTGGTCCAAACAGATCTTTGAATCAGTTAAGATCGTTTCTCACAAAACTTGAAAAGGTGTGTTAAATCCTATTAAACTGTTACATGGAATGTTTTATTTTAGCATTCTGTATTTTGGATTCTCCCTGCATATCGTGATGATTATATCATTGAATATGATTGTATGAAGTTAAGTCACGACACAGAAACTCCGCGCCAGATTACTCCACTTAAGAAGGTGAAGTTTGGTTCTGGAAATACTCAGTGGTGTGTTGAGATCAAAATCTTGATAACAGTCTATAACAGTTCATGTGAGCTGTATAAAGCGGAGTAAAAAGCTGGGATTAACTGCACCCACTACAAAGTACATCTATGACATAATAACCAAAATCTTGATAACCTCATCAGCCACCATTGGTCAATCTTTGCTTTTTAAAGAGAGTATACATACGTATGAAACTGTGAAAAATGAGGGTATGAAACTTTTCATTACAGTTATAAAACCTTGTATAGCTATTTCATTGATTCTTGTATAAGCTAAAAGGGGATATGCATATGGAATTGATTTTGTGTAATCTTTGTAGGTCTCTACCACTGTCTATGCACACAGTGCCGAATCCTTACTATAACATAATATTCCGTCGCTGTGGTAAAAGTATTTATCTATCTATCTTGTGTTTCTAGACTGTAATCCGATGGTTTTGAAATTCCTCTTTCAAAGGCAACTCAATTATGTTTGAATCGTCATACTTATTTAGTCTTTGGTAGTGACGTTTTACTTTACTTTTACTTTACTTCGGCTATCTCCTACGGGAGGATTAGCCGGCTTCATGAACAAGAGTTCATGAAGTTTCATGGGAATTAGGTACGAGTGATGTCCCCAGAATCGCTCGGCCTTTTGTTTGAGAGTGCAGCTCTAGCCTTTACACAACCAAGTGTGACCTACAAGGCAGTAGGAGTGGAGTAGGGAGTCCACTATCCATTGGCAGCCAGCCGGTGACCGGAGTCCGGTTCATACGCCTTTTTGAATGGGGTCAGACATCCAGGGCATCCAATAAGCCCTTTGTCCATACGTCTGGCGGTGAGCTCCAGTGAGCTTCATACGCCAGTCGTTGGAGGTTTGGAATCAGGGTTTAGCCATCTCCCCTAGACTGTCATCCAATGGCTAGTCAACCCGGTGAAGAGCGCCGGGCATGCGCTTTTGTCCCCTCACTTCGGTGAAAAACACCTCCGCCACGTGAAGGCAGTGAGTAGGACTTCCTCAGGAGAGGTTATGTGAGACGCCCGGTCATATGGGAGCATTTCAAGAGGTGTATGGAGGGATGGCCAACCCGCAGCGCAAAGCACCCACCCCCGACCATCCTGAGGCTTTGGAGGCTAGTGACGTTTTGCTTATAAGAGAACAACAAAGTTCAGCGAAAAGTCACTTTTCGGTGAATTGATTCACTTAGCTGTGGAGTCGCATTTGTATATAATTATTTTGTGTGTGTGTGTGTGTGTACATTAGGATTGTCAAACCAAAAATAAATAAAAATTACTTAGAGTTACTGTTTATGTCATCAAAATGTTTCTAAAATGTGATGAGTAATCAAAATTTTAACTGGGGAGGGTGCAGATTGGTAAGTATTGCCAAGGGTTGCGTAATATGAAGTAGAATGATAATGGAGACACGTGTCCAAAAAATGAATTGTGTAATAGGTAGAGAGAGAGAGAGAGTAAATAAAGGGTTAAGAAGGTTTAGAAGAAAATGTTACTACGATAGCATACAAAAATTCAAAAAAAGAAAACAAGACATTAACAAAGTCGTAGATTTTGAAATTATACCCAAAGTGGAAGGAGGAGATGGGGGAAGTTTCTTCTGTGTACATAAATAAGGATTTTCGATCCGCATTGCCAAGGCCTCGGTAATGTGCAAAGTATACGGAAGCTTACCGTTTTCGGGAGGCTTCTTTTGACTTTGTAGATAACTTTGAATGAATTCTCCTTGCACATTGAGTGACCAGTGTTGATTATCTGTTCAATTATAGCACTCTTTATTGGTCCGCTGTTGCCTTCTCATAGCCAAGCGGGATAATGGTCTTTGACTCTTTTGGATAAAACATGCATCGAACGACCTATATATCTCGTTCCACATGAGCAAATAAATTGGTAGATACACATAGAAAGTAGTCGAATGCGATAGTTTATCTTCGGGGTTGTTGAAGAACAATGGGTTACTTGAGAATACCAGTCGTAATTTAGCAGCAGGGAATGTTCTTTTCAGGGCATTAGATAATCTTCTCTTAAGGATGTCGTCCAGAATGTCGCCTTTGAACGCCACATTCATGTATAGCATCTTCTTCAGCACAGAGATGAGTTGTTCTTCGCTGATTTTCGGCTTTATACGCTTATTTATAGAGCATGGTGGATATACACTCTCAATTGGTGTCTTCTTCAAAAGAGTGATCATTTTTTATTCGGGGCTGCATGTTCTGCGGATTCTAGTCTCAAGAAATATCAGGTTCCGCTTGCGATTGATGGGTACCCAACTGTATAAGTTTGTCAGCTGGCCGTTCCACGTAGGCTTCGATTATATTGATCTCTTTAGGGTCTCATTAGTCTTCTTTGTTAGTCAGACGTCCGGAAATGAGATTGCCTCTCCAGTTTCTGCTTCAATTGTAAATTTGATAGCTGGGTAGCAGCTATTAAATTTATTATCCCAGATGATAAAAGTGTCATCGACTTGAGTTTTGTACAGAGAAAAGTTGTCGATTGTTGGTTTCAAGGGACTATTTTCCAAACTTGTCATGAAAATATCTGCAGGTAACGGGTCTAAAGGTGAACCCATAGCCACACCAACTTGATGTCTATTAGTACGTTCAAAGTGCAACTAAGTAGAAGTGCTTCTAACTTGGGTATGGGTATTCCAGTATTCTAATCGTTGTCTTCCAAGTACTTGCATAAGAAACAAATCGTTTCCGTAATCGGGATATTTGTGAAGAGAAATTCAACATCGATTGATATCTTGGGATTGTCGCCCACTTCCACATCTTTGACTGTTTTTATTTTTTTTTCGATTACAGCTTGATTCCATACTGTATTTTCGGTACAAGTATGGAATTTTCAGCGTGGATATCGGTAGCCCAAATTTCGCAATTCGACCATATATATCAGGAGTGCGTCGGCGTGGGCTCGAACCCCGGACCATGTGCATGGTCGGTGGGAGTCCTAACCACTGTGACACCGATGCATTCGAACGTGTCTCGAAAAGAGTATTTCGAAATTTGTTCTCTAAGAAGCTTTAGGAGTTCTGCCAGCCATTTTGCAATTGGATGGTATGTGAAGGTCCGGATATGTCCAAAATAGGGCGCAACGGAAGTCCCTATTTGTTGGTTTTGGGTAATCCATATGGTCGGGGTATTATCGAACCGGTTGGCCGATTTCTTTTGTAGACCTTTTCAGCGATAAGTTGATCACTTTTAAGCTTTCTCAATATCCCAGTGAGTTGCATCTGTTATATCTGTTTTGTCTTTCTCTTTGTCAGGTTCAGCGAACTTGTTGTTTTCTCAAAGAATTACTAACATTTTATCAGTATAGTCCTTTCTATCCATTAGGACTATTCCAGTATCTTTATCAGAGCTTGTGATCAGCAATTCTATGTTATGTCTCAGTTGGTTGAGCTGTTCTCTGTGTTCTGTAGTCAATAGATTATTGCGCTTAGAGTTTGTATTGAGGTACTGATGGCATGAGTCTAGAATTGTTAACTTGAAACGTTTGAACTCTTCTTCAGAGACTGGGAATAGATTACTGGTTTCAACATAGAACTTTGCACCGATGTGCAGCACGTCCAGTCGCCACACTTCATTGGTCTAATTGATCAAATTTTCGCACTCTACATATGTATGGAGCTTGCTAATGTTTTGGTTCATTTCGCAGAATTTTGCCCCGACAGACAAGCCCTCCAGTTGTCTAGGTGATAAAGTTACTAAAGAATGATTGATCACAAATTTAGCAGGATCTTCTGGAAATTCGCATCGTATTTCAGTGGGTTTTAGGCTACTTAATAGGCTTGAATGGACGGCTTTTGTGCGCCTCTCCGTAACCATACTCATATACTCAGTGAAAGCTTGGTGTTCACATAATACAAAGAATCGTTGTGCTATGTTTCTCTCCAGTTCTGGGACACGTGAAAGAATGGAGTCAATGTGGTTCAAAATGTAGCGTTTAAGGCATTTAGAGTTAGGATGAATATTATCACGACGAAGGGCTCTCCAATACCATTTCGGATATCTATGGTTATTTAGTCAATCTCTGAGAAAATCGGTCGTCGCAATGACTTCAACAAGCTTGACAAAATAGCCGAGAAACCCTCTAAGTTCCTTCATTGTCAAAGGGTCATTACTAATTTATAATTCATGGAAAATACTCATCCAGACATGAATATTAAGAACAACAAAGTTCATGGAAGAGTCTCTTTTCGGCGAAATGTTTCAGTGTTAATACTAATAATTCTCAATTTATCAGCTGAATACTTTTATGTTCTTCTGGTTAACACATATCATCAGCTCACATTAGAACGATTTTTTTTCAGTATGACCTTTTGAATCTCACCATATGATTTTCTTTATACCTTCTTATTCATGTGAGATATATGTTTCAACATTACTTTAGAGGTGTCCGTGGTTATGGGATCTTTTTTATGGACGTAATAATCAGGAGGTTGATTCAGTGTTAATGAATCCCGTTGAACAGGTTAGTAAAATATTGTTTAACCTTTTTGTTTGATATTACTGCCAATGTGTTAAGTGGAAATGAGAGTAAAAATTTGAAATTCTGCCTATCTTCTCAATAATAGTTGTTCGCCTAGCCTAGGCGCTTCATATGCAATCTAGAAATTACTCACTATCAGTTTATAATCAGTCTTTAACAAGTTCAAATACAAAACAGTTTCTCTGGTGCTGAAATGTACCTCAGTGTGTAATAAACACACCAATATTGCCCTAATGTTTTACTTACCAGTTTTACTCCTTCTGTGTTTTCAGCTTATTGAATTTTTAATCGCTATTGGCATAGATTATCGCAACAGAATGTCAGATGTGCTGCCTACTTATTTGTATATATGACTGAAAAGCCTAAGGTGCATACTACAGTATAAAATAATATCCCTCATGTGCGCTTCGTGTTGCTCACATCTGCACAAGAGGTTACTTTCGGGTTTGTCTTATACATCAGTATAGATGCAGAGACAGTAGGTTGTCATGGTGTGTCGCATGACTGGGGCTAAATGAGTTTTAACCTAGAACATTGCACAGAAGCGCAGCTATTGAAGTTGCCATACTCTCCATGTATCACACAAAGTTAGAGAAAAGAGATTCAGAAGAACTATCATGAGCAGAAGTATACGGGAGAAAGAGTAGTTAACATGCAGAAACATAAGGATCTGATGGATATAAGAGTGTTCACAAAGTGTGAATGCATCTGTGCCATTGAAAACAGATATGAGAAATACTGAAGTGCATGAAGAAAGGTAGAGTTACAAATATAATCAGTGAAAATCTTCGTAATTTCGAAAATATTAGTCACAACTGGTACTTCCTAACAATTACTGGAGACGTTAGACACTATGAGTGTATTGCATTGATTTTTATCCTGAAGAATTAAGACATTCCAACTGCTTCCTGGATGACTTCCTAGAATAACCGTCATAGACTTTACGGTAGTTGGAACAAAATTTGGCGCCAGTCTACAAACTGATTTCCAACCTAATTTTACTTCAACTGCCACTACTGATAGAGCAAGGTAGTTGCTTGGCAAGCATAACAAAATGAACGTACACTTCATCGATTGTCATTCCTTCACTTTACACTCATCTAACCAGAAAATCAAAGACTCTGTTGTTGAACCAAATATGTACTATTGTTCGAAGCGATCTATGATTTCACACCCATTGTCTTTTCACATTGCGTGCTTATGGTGGTGGTCATGTTAATTAGGTAACGCTTAAGCATCTTAGCTTGAGCATTTTCTTTTACCAACCCTTCTTAACAGTGTTTATCGTTTAAATTCAGGTTGAGGATTATTTATGTGGCTGATCCTTCTATTTCCTTGAGAATTGTGTATAAGGCAGGAGTTATTGTTACTCTAGATGGGATGATATATTTTATCTGCTTGATCATCAGACTAAAATACAACCCTTTACCAACTACTTCGGTTGTATCCCAGCTGTATTAGACCAATATGATGATTGTTTTTTCAGGTTAATATGCTTTCTATTCCATAAGTAAATCCATAGTATACTAACACAGTTTTGCCATTACTAGTGTTCTCTGAGCTGGTTGGTTTAGTTACGAAGCTTTCGTCGTCCTTCTGGATAACATCTGCAGCACAGCTTTTAGCATAAAGTGAACTGACTTAGATTTTCCATGAGTGATATAATTGTGTCCCCAGTAACCATCTTTACATATGTATTGACCATTTTCTATTGACTTGGATTTTAAACTTTCTGGTCACCTGATTTACTTTTTATTAGTTGGTATATTCGGTCTACATTAACGTGTTTGTTAAGCGCAGGTTCGCTTGAGTACCAGGCTTCTAGGAATTCCCTGGCACTTTTGGTGTTTCCTCTGTCTAAGATTTTGACATTTTCCCAATCATACTGATGTCCATAATTGTCTATATCTATTGATATGAAAGAATATATAACATGTCTTCTCACAGCTGATTTGTGTTCCTGGATTCTGATTCGAAGGGGACGCCCGCTTTGGCCGATGTAGTGTCTGTTACAGTTTATACAATTTATTTTTTAAATGGTATTAATTTTATCTCCTTTTTGTGTTGAATCTTTCGGTTTGCACAATATGGAATTAAGTGATTTGACTGACTAGTGCGCTATATCTGTTTCATTAGATTGGAAAAAACAAGAAGTTCGGCGAATGGTTTCAATACTTTAGCTGTTGTTTCAGAGATAATTTTATATATGGTAGGATGAGTTTTCTTGTGGTCTTTGATGATGGTTTTTTGTTGGTGTTTTGATTCGACTTTAAACACTTTTTGATGAAATTTTGTGGATAACCATTCTTTTTGAAGACCGTTTGTAGGTATTTTTCTTCCATTCTTTTCAACTCTGGAGTGCTACAGTATGTTTGAATTCTCTTAAACACTGTCTGCACACAGCTTCTTTTGTGAGTGATTGGATTATTGCTAGTATAGTTGAGTATTTGATCTGTGTGCGTTGATTTTCTATATACTTGTGTTTCTAAATTTCCAGTGTTACTTGTCCTGATTGAGACATCTAAAAGTGGGATTTTGTTATCTAATTCTTCTTCTCTTGTGAATTTGACGTCTTCAAATAGGTTGTTTATTAATTTATGGGTATATTCTAAATGATTTCTCTTAATTATTACAAATGTATCATCAACGTAACGTACGAAGACTTTTGGTTTGATTAATAGGTAGGGATATTAATTCTAATCTTTGCATGACGGCTTCATCTATTAATCCTGATGCAGGTGATTCCATTGGTGTTCCTTTTATCTGTTCGTATATTTGAGTATTAAATTGAAAGTATGTTGTAAGGCATAATTTTATGAGTTCTATCCAAGTTAGACATTGCGTATTTATGTTTTCATCACTATAGAGTAATTGTTGCATAGTTTCTGTTGCTAGTTTTGGACTAATTGAAGAATATAATGCTGTGTGACATCAAAGGACACCATTATTTGATTGTCATCCACTTGAATGTCTTTGATTTTCTCTAAATATTGGATCGACGAATCGATATAGTGATCGCATGATTCTGTTACGTAATTTAATTTTCTGAGAAGTTCTTTAGATAGATTATATATTGGTGTTCCTGAAAGCAAAACGATTATGTTAACACAGTGTTAGTAAAGATGCCATTTTTTTCCTTCACGTTCCCCAGTGGAACATAGGGCCTCAAGCTAGTGGCTTGAAGTTTCTGTAGCAGCGTTTCATTTTACAGGATGGGGTTGCTAGTCTCATGCCCAACCTTTCCTCTTTACCAGAATTATTTCTGGCTTAGCGAGGTAAAAGAGTGCGTGTAGTGGCCGGGGATCGAACCCCGGACCATGTGCATGGTCGGCGAGCGTCCTAACCGCTATACCACTGACGCCATTAGTCATTGTTAAATAGCATAGCTAATAGAAGTAGGACAATGTGCCTGTACACTTCATAAGAAGGCCATTACACAGACAAGTATATGACTTATTGATTTGGACATACGTTGGATGTGTAACTATTTCGACAATTGTAGTTCCTCATAACTTTAGTATATCTCGTAGAAAATGTTTTTTTCTTATATATATATATATATATATATATATATATATATATATAAATTTTTTTTACAGAAAAAATCTTTAAATAAAGCCATTTTGGAAAGAAATGAACTTGAAGATGAATTGCATCGTTTGAAACAAGAATTACTTTCACTAAAAGATACACGTATAGACCTTGCAAATCAATTAAAAACCAAAAATGATGAACTGCAATATGTAAGTTTTAGGTATTATAACTTCTGCATGAAAATTTTGTATTCTCACCTAGTTGATATGAAGTTGATATGGTGTTTGAAAAGCATATGTTGACTACTATTTTAGGCTTTACCTAATAAGCTTATTTTATTTTTTTTAATATACTCAGTAGTCAGTTATATCTCTGGTTGTTAACCATAATAATCGATACATGGATGATACTTTTTTGATTATGAAAAAAACCAGAAGGAAGCAAAGAGCATCCTGGATAGATTTAATGAGGTACATCCTGCAATAAATTTTACCATCGAGAAAGGAAAAGACTAGTATTCCATTCCATCGCTTCCAGGCGCAGCGATCTGATGCAAGGTTTTGCGACAGGGTTATCCAATTCTTGTTCCGCAGACGGAGTCCGTAGACGGTTTGTAGCCCCAGGCACTCCATATCAGCCTTGATTGTACCAAGCCATGTTTTCAGCTGTCCACCCCTGCGACATCGCCAAGATGGAAATGGCGAGGGATTTAGAACTGATTTGACCAGATCTTCATCTGGTCGGCGCAGAACATGACCAAATCACCGAAGGCGACGTTGTTGGACCAGTACTGGAATTTGGTTGATGTTGTAGAGAGTTCATGAAGTTTCATGGGAATTAGGTACGAGTGATGTCCCCAGAATCGCTCGGCCTTTTGTTTGAGAGTGCAGCTCTAGCCTTTACACAACCAAGTGTGACCTACAAGACAGTAGGAGTGGAGTAGGGAGTCCACTATCCATTGGCAGCCAGTGACCGGAGTCCGGTTCATACGCCTTTTTGAATGGGGTCAGACATCCAGGGCATCCAATAAGCCCTTTGTCCATACGTCTGGCGGTGAGCTCCAGTGAGCTTCATACGCCAGTCGTTGGAGGTTTGGAATCAGGGTTTAGCCATCTCCCCTAGACTGCCATCCAATGGCTAGTCAACCCGGTGAAGAGCGCCGGGTATCCGCTTTTGCCCTCTCACTTCGGTGAAAAACGCCTCCGCCACGTGAAGGCAGTGAGTAGGACTTCCTCAGGAGAGGTTATGTGAGACGCCCGGTCATATGGGAGCATTTCAAGAGGTGTATGGAGGGATGGCCAACCCGCAGCGCAAGGAACCCACCCCCGACCATCCTGAGGCGTTGGAGGCTGGCACAATAAGAAGTGTTTATAGAAAACCTACGTCAACGGGCCAGTACACACATTTTCTCAGTTTTGTGCCCTTGAAATACAAACGCAATTTGATAAAGTGCCTGGTTCATAGAGCAAGAGCGATTTGCTTCGACGAATGTCTTGATGAAGAACTGAATAATGCTAAACGGTTGCTAAGTGAGAATGGTTATCCTGAAAAGTTTATTGATAAGAATATGAATTTGAAACCAAAGCAGCCGAAGTTACCAACAGTTCCAAAAAAGGCCTAATTCTTTCAAATGCAGTTCCTAGCGAGATACTAACACAGCGCATTAGAAATGCGGCAAAACGAGCATTCCCTGCTGCTGAATTACGTTGTATCTTTAAGACCACTCCTCTTCCGCGTTCGGGAGTAAAAAACAAGCCGCCTAATTTCGCCTTATCCATGTGTATCTACCAATTTAACTGCTCCTGTGGAGCCAGTTACATAGGCCGCACAATTAGGCGTGTTTCTCGTCAAATTTCCGAACATCACCCTGCGTGGTTAAGCAAAGGCCAAACAAAATCTATTCGTAGCGCTATTCTGGCTCATCTTGTGGATACAAGATTGACGTTAACCATGCCTTCAGGGTCATTTACCGAATACCAACAAACCTCCATTTCGCCTTAAGAGTTCGATTACCAGATATTGCCGAGGCTGTTGGGATCCACACTAAAAAGCCTAATTTGTGCGCCCAAAAGAAGTTAGTCCAGACGCTGTCGTTACCTTGGCCATCTAGGTTTGAATGATCCTGAATTTTTGTGGAAATTTCCTAATTTTAGTTGATATTCTATTCGCTATTATATCTTTATTACTATTATAATTTAAGTATTTTTAGTGAACTGTAATTGCATTGATCATACTTTACGAATCGATATTATTTAGAAAACACCAATATTGTTATTAACTACCAACCTTGAATATTTTGTGTATATAAACATGTCTATATATATATATATATAAATGTAGAACCAGAAGTGGAATTTATCGAAAAGAATATTCTTTGCTCGATTATTTTGTGTTTTTATAGATATCTGAATGAATGTTTTTGCTATAAATTAGTTGTTCGAAAATGAAATTTTACTCATCATAGCCTTGAATATGAAGTAGTTCTTTAGGATATCTCACTAATGGTCTGGTGATAAACTGTTTAACATTCTTAATAAAATAATGAATTTGACAGGAGCTAATTGCATGCCAAACGTACTAGGATCTTTGCCCAAAGGACTGCATTTGGCTAGCACCCCCCACTTAGTAAAAGGACTATATCATCTACATAATTGCAATTAGTGAAAACTTCCCCTAAACACAAGTCACTCCTAACTAGGTCAGGCGGATCAGATCCCTATCCACTAGTACATCTTTGATGAAATGTAATAAAATGGAGATATCAGGCATTTTTGACCGGTTGTCGTGTCTTCAGATGACAACACTCAGTAAAGTCTTACTCAGTTGCATGCATTTGGATAAAGTGCCCTGATTGATTAGTGCACCATACTTCCTCGTCATTCTTTTAGAGTCAGCAACTTGATAACATGCACGAAAGGAGGTCCAATGAAACGACCCTTAGTCTGCGTCTGAATCATTTGTCTAGTTTACAAATCATATGGGAAACTCTGATTCCCATGGGAAGACGCTGAAGCCCGTCTATTTTTGTGGGTTTCATTTCCCATGAAATGCCTTATTTTCCAGCACTGTGAAGTGTAGAACTTACACCGGGATATAGGTTTAAACTGTTTCCCCTGTGCTGGGTTTCATATAGATATTCTTTTTATATAATTGGGAGGCTTGTTCAGTCGATAGATCTTGTCAACAGTTTGTGTCACAATATCAGCGTACTCTAATTAAAGGTTATTAAACATCTTACTAATATACAATTTTGTGTATAAAACTTTGTTAAAAGTTCTGTTAATTCCTACCTTTTCAAAAAAATTAGATGTGTGAGAAATTTCAAAAACAGGAGGAACGTCTTACCGAGTATCGAATTCGGATACAAAAGCTGTGTGATCCTCAAGTAGCTAGTGCTTTCGCGGAGACTATTCGTAAAAATGTATGCGCTGGGAAAAGTGATTCTCATATCACTTCATACACTGTTTCTTCAACACCGTCATCGGGTTCACTGTCTTCCTCGCGAACAGAACCAGATAGTAAGTGTTGAATTTTGTTTATTTCAGGAACTGGTTTACTTTTTTTGTAATACTTTCCCAATACCGTCGGTTAGAAGTTGACAGAAGCACAGTACAGTAGTAATACTGATTCTCACAGTCTGTAACTTGTGATTAGTGACTAGTCTGACAATGAATGGCATTATCACCGCCTTTTATTATTTTCTCTCTGCATACACAAATATATATTTCATTTCATTTCTTGATTTTCATCAGTGGAAGCTACAGGTTCAGTCGTCACAGTGAGGTTTGTTCTCATCCAACAAACTTCACAGTTCATAATTTGTTTGCTTTCTCTACATTGTCTAGTAACCGTACAATATATTCACTATTTATTCTTGTAGTTCTGACTGAAAATGTTGTTGTCCAGTCTTGTTCATCCTGAGTCATCTCTTGCATACATCAGATGTTAGGGAGGCTATTTCAATCGTAGTCTGGAAATGCTTTAGTCTCAGTAACTAAATTTGTTAATATGATAGTGACTTATGAAATGAACGAATTATATTCAAATGCCCTATTAGTTTGTGGAAGTTGAACATAAAAGAAAGCTGAGGGTGGCCAGATAAAGATAGCAAGATTTATTAGACAATGACTATTAGTCGAAACAGGAGGCAAGTGTAGAGTTTCAGGTATTTGATAAGATAACCACAGTGGAAGTCACTGAACCGATGAAAATACTGGAGCGGCATCTTCTTCTTCTTGTCTTCTTTTCGTAATCATTTTCTCCCTCAAAATTTTTCCTCATTTACTTCTATTCATTTTATTCCGTTGCGCTCCGAATGGAGTATAGGGCTTCAACTTGAGCTTTGAAGTTTCAGTAGCGGTAGTGTTTTTTACGGGGTGAGGTGGTTAGCCTCACGTCAAACTTCTCTCTTTTTCGGGTTTACAGCCAGCTGGGGGAGGTAAAAGTGTGCATCGACCAGGAACTGAACCCCAGACTGTGTGCAAGATCGACAAGCATTCTACCGCTGAGTCAATTATTTTTTTATTATTATTGCTCCCTTGGGTTCCTAGTGGAACATAGGGCTTCAACTGCACGTCTCCATTTTCTTCTGTCTTCTGCTATACTTTTCGCCTGCATCCATGTTAATCCATATTCTTTCAACTCCTCTTCACACGATCTCCTCCATGTCACCCTTGGACGTCCCACACGCCGCTTCCCTTTCGGGTTCCACTCGAGTGCTTGGCGCGCGATGTCACCCAGCGGTCTCCTCAGCGAGTGTCCGATCCATCTCCACTTTCTCCTGCATATTTGTTGGGCGATTGGTTCTTGCTTTGTTTGTTCCCATAATTCCTTGTTGGTGATTCTTTCCGGCCATCTGATCTTCAGTATGGAGCAGCGAAGACAGTTGTTAATAAAGGTCTGCAGCCTTTTGGAAATATTCTTTGTGACCCGCCAAGTTTCTGATCCGTATAGAAGAACTGACTTTACGTTTGTATTGAAAATCCGAATTTTGTTGGTGATGCTGAGTGACGAAGATTTCCAGATTGATTTCAGGCTGATGAATGTGTTTCTCGCCTTCCCGATTCTCGATTTGACATCCTCGTCCGTTCCGACTGTTAGTTGAGACAATGCTCCCTAGATAAGTGATGAATGAAGTAACCTCTTTCAAATCCCTCCCGTTGATGGTGATTGACGTTGGATGTTGTTGCTGTTGTTGGTTGGTTATTTTCATAACCTCCGTCTTGTCTATGTTTACCTGGAGTCCTGTCTTCGTCGGCTGCTTCTTCGACCAGTTTGTCGGTTTTCGCTTGTAAGTCTTCGATTGTGTGTGACATCAAACATGAATCATCCGCGAAATCCAGGTCTTCTAGGTTCTTCACGTCGGTCCAGGATATTCCTGTCTTCTCGTTTCCCACAGTCTGACGCATAATCCAGTCCACCACAATTAGGAATATCATTGGTGATAATAAGCACCCTTGTCTGACTCCTGTGTTTACTCCAAACGCCTCGCTGAGTCTTCCGTTGTGGATCACTTGACATGTGCCGTTGTCGTACAGCTGTTGAATAAGGTTGATGAATATTTGGGGTACGCCATAGTACTCGAGTAATTTCCAAATTACTTCGCAGTCAACGCTGTCGAAGGCCTTCTCAAAGTCTATAAAGTTGAGGTAGAGGTTTGATTGCCATTCCATGCTTTGTTCGATGATGATGCGTAGAGTTGCAATTTGGTCAGTACATGATTTGCCTTTCCTGAATCCAGCTTGTTCTGGTCGGAGTTCTGTCTCCAGTGCGTCCTTTAATCTCTCCAGGATGATGCGACTCAGGATTTTACTTGGCGTCGATAGGAGCATGATTCCTCGCCAGTTCTTGCAGAGTGAGGCGTAAGTCGCCCTTCTTTGGTAGTTTCACGAGGTAACCTTTCCTCCAGTCAGTAGGCACCTTTCCCTCCTTCCAGACCTTTTGCAATAATGGAGTCAGCATGTCTGCTGTAGTCTCTGGGTCCGCTTTCAGTGCTTCAGGGGGTATTCCATCTGGTCCGGCTGTTTTTCCAGCTTTCAGAAGTTTGATTGCGTTCAAGACTTCAGCTCTCGTTGGAGGATTGGTGTCAACTTGCAGTTGTGTGCGCGCTGTTGTTGGTATTTCTGGACGGGTTGCAGGTGATGGTCGGTTCAAGAGTCCTTTGAAGTGATCCGCCCATTGTTTAATCTGTTTTTCTTCCTTGGTAATGGGCTTCCCTTGGCTGTCTTTTATAGGTTTCGCTTGTGTTGATCTCTTCCCGGATAGAGATTTGGTTATCTGATATAGTGTCCTCAGGTCCCTTTTGCCTGCTGCCTTTTCAGCTTCAGTAGCTAGATTGTCGTAGAATCGTCTTTTGTCCTTCCTAGCACTTTTCTTCACTTCTTTGTCCAATGCTTTGTAAGTTGAGCTCATCGTCTCCTTCTCCTGTCCGTCCTTGCATTGAATCATTTTCTCTTTCACCATTCTCCTCTCTTCTATTAATTTCCAAGTGTCCGTTGAGAGCCATTCCTTGTCTTGTCTCTTCTTTCTTCCTAGAACCGTTGAACACGTTTCGTTGAGAATCGCCTTCAGAGACTTCCAATGTTCTTCCACGCATGATTCTTCAGTGATGTCGCGTAGTGTTTCCTGCTTTGCTCTGACAGTTGCAGTGAAAGTGTCCTCTGTGGTTGAACTTGCATTGTGGCCTATCCCCAGCTATCCTCGAGGCTTTTAGTTTCACCTTGAAAGTCCCTTCTACTAGATAGTGGTCTGAACCCACATCTGCTCCTCTCCTTGACCTTGTGTCCAGTAGGCTCCGTCTCCACTTTCTTGAAATTGAGATGAAGTCTATTTGGTTCTTGGTGTTTCCATCTGGTGAAATCCATGTCGTCTTGTGTATATCCTTGTGTTTGAACACACTACCGCCAATCACCAAATCATTGAAGGCGCAGAAGTCTGAGAAGAGTTCACCATTGTCGTTCATTTCACCGAGGGCCTCACGACCCATGGTGAGTTCTCTTCCTGTGTTGTCTCGTCCCAGCTTCGCATTCATGTCGCCCATCAGGATTTTGATATCGCCATTTGGGACGTTGTCCATTATTGCTTGTAGTTGTCTGTAGAACGCCTCCTTCTTCTCTTGTTCTGAGACGTTTGTAGGCGCATAACATTGAATGACTGTAACTTTCCTTCCTTTTGAGTTGAACCTGGCTGTCATTATCCTGGAGGAGATTGGTTCCCACTGCATGAGAGCTTTGGTTGCTGTTGGTGACATCATGATGGCCACTCCCTCGGTGTGCTCATGGTTGTCCTCTAGGTGGCCGGAAAAGATTACTGTCTCTCCAGTAGGTAGTTGGCACCTTCCAGTTCCGTTCCATCTGCTCTCGCAGATTCCCAACACTTCTATTCTGTACCTTCTCATTTCAGCGGCTATCTGGGCAGCCTTTCCAGTTTCGTACATTGCGCGAACATTCCAGGTACCCATCCTTACTTTTGCTTTCATCGAAAGAAGGCACATCGGCTGACTGGCTTCCCGAAGGCTTTCACCAGCCTGCGTCATTTCACTTCCCCGATTCCAGCGAAAAGTAAGGCTATTGCTTATAATTTTAGAATTTTTAATATATTTATTCGTTGAAGTTTCTGTAGCGATTTGGTTGTTTTACAGGGGTGGAGTTGCTAGCACCATGCCCCAACCCTCCCTCTTTACCCGGGCTTGGGACCGGCGAGAACACTAGTAAGCTAGTAGCCTAGCAAGCTAGTATCTGACGAGGTCAATAGTGTTCATTTTTGACAGATATTTATTTCTCTGATTCCCTTGATAGTTGCTGACACGTAATTTAATTTACATTCAAATAAGTTAATTATAGGAAATTATGTTTTCTTCTTCACTTAAGAATACGTTGGTTGGTTGTGATACGCATAATTTTGTTTGTGTAAAATTCCATAATGCGTTTTGTGCACTTAATACTTTTCATTGGGTTCTCTATATACAGTTTCACTGACAACAGTTAGCATTCTTCCGTCAAATAAAACTCCACTTAACACTAAACCTTCAGAAGCTCAACCCGCATCAATCTTCCATTGTGTGGGTGCTGCAGTTACAGCTATTGCAAATGTTATCACTTCTCCTAAACGTCCACAGGCGTCTCCTGTAAACTCATCTGAGAATAAACGTAGTCGCCCTGATCTTTCACCACCAAAATCGGATAATACGCCCACTGAAATGTCTATCGCTGAACCATCGCTTGCAGTAAAAGCAGAAGAAAAACCTATTCCATGTGTAAGTATTATTTTTATTGCCTTAATTTCTTCATACTTAATCAATATGCCTTTGTATCTTATTACGTATAAAAATAGGCATATTGCAGTGTAGCTTACCTGACCTGACCTTGCAGTATTTAAGCTGTGTGAATCAGCAGTTAACTTGTCATTTTCACCCTAGTGATAAATTTGTTTGAACATAAAGCATTCAGTGTATGTAATTCATTAGACTTGCCGCCTATAATATATAATTGGTAAAACAGACATGCGACCAAGGATTTATATAAAGCTTTGCAGTACTAAATGGTTGTGATAACTCATATAGTGAGTTCAGCATTGTAACTCACTTAGTAATACATGCTGTGTTCTACAAAGTAGCACTCATTTAAACTTCTTAACACTATTGACTCAGTCTTTACTTTAATATGGATTCATCAAACTAGAAATTAAAGTTTGTTACATTCTCCACGGTATGTAATCTGTTTAACAGGGTCAACAAGGCGAGCGACTGATTGAGACCGCTAACACATTCAGTGAGTAGTAGTATGTTCGCCATGTAGCATCAACCTATATCATGATTTGAGAGAATTTAACTGGCTACTATTTGAAGGAAGTACACAGAGAGAAGCTAAACCGTTGAATGTTTAGATTACTTCACTTGTTTTAGTAGCATTAGCTCCAATTGAATGGTAGTTATCGAAATATCAGGATGGATGCTATAGGTTCGTTTGGTGACTGTCAACTTGCGTCATTTTTGTCGCAGACACGATATCTGTGGAAAGACGTATATCGTTTACAGTGCTTCGCATTCTGTTCGATGTTGGAGGTAGGTAAAACGTATATATATATATATATATATATATATATATATATATATATATATATATTGTTAAGAATTGCATTAGTACAACATTTATGGAAGAAATAATTAAACTCGCTTATATGATTTCAGGATTCTGTTCCAAGGAGAGTTTCACATCCTGCATTATCAACAAAATCTAACCATTTTGCTGTACCCGAACGACCGATCTTTTCATCATCGTCTTCACAAGAAACTGCCCTTGGTCTTCCAGTGAAAAGTACTACGGCACGTAGACCTCTCACAGAATTACCTGTATCAAGACCAAAATCGCCCATAGCTGTCACCAGCTCATCTGGTGATTTACCTACACCATCTGGGTATTTGACAAAGGATAATCATGTACAGAATTATCCAAAGGCGGATGATTTCAAACCTTATAGTTTCCCACCCAAAGGTTTCGATGTTGTAAGTGTTTGTATTACTCTATTTTACGAGTTTTCTTTATTCATTTTATAAATTTGAAAACGGTTAACGTATCGTCAGAGCAGTTATTATATTTTGTAAACTGCTCAAGGTATCCTGGATAATATCCAAAAATATGTTCAAGAGCTTTTGCTTAGGGATTCGATTTGTGTCTCAAGTTTGATCACGGATTGATATCAGTTAAAAATAACCATGGAAAACCAGGGAGTCTTGGACAGCTGTTTCGTCCTCGTTAGGGTAGGTGGCGTACTGACTGCTTGGTTCTCTAGCTGATATCCATTCGTGATCAATCTTGAAAAAATGTTCAGTTAGATGTGAAGCTGACTCAGTGAATATGGAACTATAGTGTATTATGTAATGCATCGATATTCCATAATTTTGTGTGTACTAGGGTGTAGATATGATAGAGAAGACTTGTAGCTCAGGTGGATGATTTTGATGTGGTTGTGTTCTCTGAGCTGGACGGTTGATTTGCGAAGCTTTCATCACACTACTGGGTGACATCTTCAGCGCATACTTCAACCTGTTGAAGTGAGCTTTTAGACTTCTCCACGAGTTTATTAGTCATTTCTCCTGGTGACCTTGGGCGTGGTTGGTTGTTTTTGTGTGTTTTCACACCCTGCAGGCTACTTGTATTGGAACTGATTGTTTCTTTGACTCGAACTTTGACCCTTGGTTTGTGAGGTTTCTTTCTTATCTGTTGATAAATTTCGTCTATTTCTATGTGTCTATTGATTGATGATTCACTGGAATACCAGGCTTCTAAAAATTCTCTAGCCAGCATTCTTGTTGTTTCCTCTGTCTGTCCTCTTTCCCGACCGAAAGCTTGCTACCTTGACGTGGTGGTCGGGCTTGAACACCGCAATGATCTATTCAAGCTATACTGGCTGAGACTTATGTCTCTTGAGGTCCTACCATGCCAGGAAGGTTGTTTGGATAGTGGTTAAACAAAAAGCAGCTACCCTATCCAACATCATGATAAATACAAAATCACAAAATTTCATGCCGGATCGGCCGTGGCCCGGATTAACAACGACCGCACTTCCTGCTGCCGTGTCACAGGGCAGGAGTGATAAATATGCTACTGAGGCACACCAAACAAAAGAGAACAAACAAAAACAAGCCGCGTGTGACCGACCCCGAGCAGTTGTCCCCTGGGCTCTGCGGTCACGCAACCAACTTCCACGGTGTGGGCAGCCGGGAAGTAACAATCGCCCTCACAATCCGAAATGCACACGAAACCTCTCTACTACTCACTCATCTTTTTTTCATCATCTCTATCATCTTGCCTTCCTTCCAGTGATGCAACTCCTCGACTTGATAGCTCTCCACTTCCTCTCCACTCTGCGTCCACTAAAAACGATGGAAGCCAAAAAACCACCACCGACAGCCTCCTAAAGCCACACCACCAATTTCATATAGGAGCATTTAATGTCAGGACACTTTGCCAAATAGGACAACAAGCATCACTAGCCAAGACTCTGGTATCACGAGCCATTGATGTATGCTATGTTTCAGAAACACGCATACAAGATCCAAGTGTGGTTATTCACCTAACCCCACCTGGCCAACAGGTTGAATCTGCAAAGTTCACCTTAAGGTTGTCAGGAGATGCCACAGCTAGTTCACGAGGATTAGCTGGTGTAGGGATAGCTTTGAGTACTAGGGCAGAAAAGACATAGCTTGACTGGATCCCAGTAGATAGCCGAATGTGTGCTGTCCGCCTGAACGGGTCAGTAAGAAGGAGAAAGGACTGCACTACTCGCCGATGCCTTGTCATAATCTCCGCCTACGCCCCCACTGAATGCAGTTCTGATGAAACGAAGGATGAGTTCTACCAAAAGCTGTCTAGTTTGGTGCGAAAGGCTAAACGCTTAGACATAGTCGTTCTAGCTGGTGGCTCTAACGCTCAAGTAGGGAAATTGTGTCAATCTGAGAAGGATATCGGTGGCACCTATGGTCTGTCTCCATCTGTCTGGATTCAACATAGAACTTGGCACCGAAGTGCAGCAGTTCGAGTTGCCACGTTCCAAATAGCACACAAAGGTAGACAAGAAGATGAGTGAAGAGAATCAATAGAGTTTGACAAGTATAAGAGTGAAACAGAATGGGTAATGGTAGAAAGGAATATGAAAGATTACAGAGACTGTATACATCTGCGCCATTGACAACGATTTTGAGCCATGTCACCTATTGTCTCCAGCCATTGATTCCTAGAGTCCCGAGGGCCCCAACCCGGAAGTCTGCATCTCCCTACCTGACTCAGTTTAACTGTCAAGGATTTCATGGATTGATGCCATGTTTTTGTTTGGCCACCACTAACCCTTTTCCAATCTGCACCTATATCACCTATGGAGTTCCGTGCCAGCGAACCGACAACGGTGACCGTCTCCTACAGTTCTGTTCTGATAATCATTTGTTTCTTGTAAGCACTAACTTCAAACACAAGGAGAGACACTGTTTGACTTGGAGACCCCCTTCATCAAACCAACGCTGGACACAAATAGACCACATAGCAATAAGCTATCGTTGGCGTGGGTCGGTAGGAGATTGTCGCTCCTTCTGGAACACGTGCGTAGATACCGACCATGCACTGGTCCGCGCTCGGGTGTGCTTACGACTGAACGGACGTAGGAAACAGCTGGCGGTAAAACCATCACGTCCCCAGCTCGATCAGGAAACTAAATCCGTATTTGAGGAAGAACTAGCTAAACACATATCTGTGTTCGACAGCTGTGCTCACCCTGAAGAAGCTTGGAAAAATATCCAGGCAGCCATAGATACAGCTGTAAAAGCTGTGAATAAGGTAAACCCAAAGGTGAGTAAAAACCACTGGATCTCCACCGCCTCATCCGAACTGATAGATGCTAGAAGACTTATTCCGGCGAGCTCCGAATTCAATGAGGAGCGAAAGCTGCACAAGAGGAAACTTACGAAAAGTCTCCGCAAGGACCGTGAACAGTGGTGGGCGACAAAAGCCAAAGAGATGGAGAAAGCTTGAGGATAGGCAACACCAGGCAACTCTTTGGACTCATCAGGGAAACGGGTGGGAGAAGACAAATCATCAGTGAGACAATCTCGGAAAAAAATGGCACTATAATTAGCTCCCAGGATAGACGACTGGATCGTTGGAAAGAGCATTATGAGGAGCAGTTTAATTTGCCCACAGCCACGCTCAACCTTCCGAGCATCCAACACCTCCCTGAATGGGATATAGACACAGGTCCTCCGTCACTAACTGAGGTTACTAAAGCTGTCACCAATCTGAAACTAGGCAAAGCAGCGGGACCTGATGGAATGACGCCAGAGGTATTTAAGTACGGTGGAGACAGCTTACTGTCCGGATTAACTGAGGTACTAGGCAGCGTCTGGGAATCAGAAGAAGTCCCATCGGGTTGGTGTAAGTCACTGATTATCCCCATATACAAGAAGGGAGACAAGTCTTCCTGTGATAATCACAGAGGGATTAGCTTGACTAATATAGTATCTAAAGTCTTAGGCTCAATAATCATGCGTAGACTGAGTGGTGCTCGGGAAGCACAAACACGAGAGAGCCAGGCAGGCTTTAGACCAGGAAGAGGGTGTATTGATCATATCTTCACCCTCCGACAGATTCTAGAACATAGGCATTCCTACCGGCGTCCAACAGTCATTATATTTCTTGACCTAAAGGCAGCATTCGACTCTGTCGATCGGGAAGTTCTCTGGAGATGCTTGGCTGTAAAGGGAATTCCAAGAAAATATATTGCACTGATTAAGGCACTCTATTCGTACTCATACAGCCAGGTGAGGGCTTACGGCGAGCTGTCATCTGAACTGATGACGACCAGTGGTGTCCGTCAAGGATGCCCATTATCTCCTTTTCTATTCAACTTCATCATAGATGTGTTAATGGACTTAACCCTAGGTGACTTCAGCGACTCAGGGATTGACTTGCTACCGGAGAATAATCTCGTTGACTTGGAATATGCAGACGATATAGTCCTTCTAGGCGAAGACGCTGACGAAATGCAGAGTCTTCTAAACACCTTGAGCCGCAATCTACGAATGTTTGGCATGCGATTCGCTCCCGCCAAATGCAAGATGATGTTACAGGACTGGACTACATCGACGCCTAGTTTAAAAATAGGAAGTGAAGTGGTAGAGCACGTTGACCGCTTCACTTATTTGGGAAGTACCATCAGCCCCAACGGGCTGATCTCTGACGAAATCTCAGCACGAATACAAGGGGCTCGTTTCGCATTTGTTAGTTTACGCCGACTCTGGCGTAGACGAGATGTTCGACTATCGACCAAAGGGCGGGTGTA
Organism: Trichobilharzia regenti; assembly: GCA_944472135.2. Taxonomy (NCBI): domain Eukaryota; kingdom Metazoa; phylum Platyhelminthes; class Trematoda; order Strigeidida; family Schistosomatidae; genus Trichobilharzia; species Trichobilharzia regenti. The sequence goes on along the minus strand of OX235262.1, from coordinate 81,770,161 downwards.
CTGCTCATCAGTCCGCTCCGTCCTCCTTTATGGTTGTGAGACCTGGCCACTGAGAGTGGAAGACATGAAAAGACTAGCTGTCTTTGATCATAGGTGCCTGCGTTCTATTTCCCGTGTAAAGTGGCATAATAAGGTGAGCAACATGGAGGTTAGGCGTAGAGTTCTAGGTAAACAGGGGAAATCAATCGACGAAGTCGTGAAGCTACAAAGACTGAGATGGTTAGGACATGTGTTACGTATGCCAAGCCATCGCCTCCCTCGACGAGCAATGTTAGCGGATATAGGGTCAGGCTGGAAAAAAGCTAGCGGCGGTCAAACAAAAACTTGGCATCAGTCAATGAAATCCACAACAGTTGGTCTAAGCCACGTAGGAAGGTGTAGACTTCCAGGCTGGGGTCCTCGGGACGGTAAAAATCTATGGTTGGAAACAATTGGTGACATGGCTCAAAATCGTTCTCAGTGGCGCAGATGCATCCACTCCTTGTGACTTATGATCTCCAATGAAACTGTTTTGTTTTTCTTTATTACTCCTTTGTCTCACACCTCTGCTCACTGTTTCTATTATGCTTTTCTTGTACTTTCTTCTCTTGCTTCGCGTGCTACACGGAATGTGGCGACTTGAACTTCCGCACATTTGTGCAAAGTTCTATGTCGTAAACAGACAGACAGACTCTGTCGAGTATTTGAACGCTGGCTATCCCAGTCGAATTCATGTCCTCGGTTGTCTGTATGTAGTGATATGAGGGAGTGGATATCATGTCTTTTGACAGCTAGTTTATGTTCGTGGATACAAAGACGACGGGGACGTCCAATTTTGCCAATGTTGTGTTTTTCGCAGTTGTTACATTTTATTTTGTAGATGATGTTGGTTTTGTCTTCTTTCGCTGTTGGGTCTTTTGGTTGACATAGAATTGAGTGAGGTGACGTTGTTGGTTTGTGTACGACGTCAATTCCTAAATGTTTGAAGAGTCTTGTAGTGATTTCTGAGATATCCTTTATATATGGTAAGGCGAATTTCTTTGTATTTTCCTTGGGTGCTTTTGCTTTGGTAGGTTGGTCTGGAAGTATATGTCTCTTGATGAAATTCCGTGGATATCTCTTCTTTTGGAAGACGTCCATGAGATACTTTTCTTCAATTTTCCTTAAGGTGGGAGTGGTGCAATGAGTCCTGGCTGTCCCTCTTGAATAGTGTTTGTATGCAATTCCTTTTGTGTGTCATTGGATTGTTGCTGTTGTAATTCAGGATTTGGTCTGTGTGAGTTGATTTTCTATAAACATGAGTTTCTAATTCTCCTGTAGTTGTTCGCCTGACTAAGACGTCCAAAAATGGTATTTTGTTCTCGGATTCCTCTTCTCTTGTGAATTTGATGTCGTTGAAGACGTTGTTTATTAAGTTGTGAGTTTTATCTAATTCGTTTCTTTTGATGATTACAAATGTGTCGTCGACGTAGCGTATCCAAATCTTGGGTTTGATCTTTGGTAGAATTACGCTTTCAAGTCTTTGCATCAACTGCTTCATTTATCACAGGGTGATTTTGAATAAAATGAACAAACAAAAAAGTTGTGCAAAAGTAATATGAAAAATACTTCTAATTCACCATAGTACTTAAACTTGACCTTGTTTCAATATTCCGCTTTCATTAAATTTCTGTAACAATATCAATCGCCTCAAATAAAATACTTGACCTTATTCATCTTTCACCTTGTGTTCTGTTTTCAGAATGTTAGCTTCCTGAATCACCTACCTTTGGCAGAGAGCACTACCCACATGCAGCGGAATACACCACATTCGACTAACCGTAACTTTGGCAAGGATTTCGACTCAAATCGTCCTGCTGCATTTCGGTCACCGAATGAGAAAAATGAACTGTTTGCCGTTCCTTCTTCAAAACCTACTTCATCTTGGCAGGTGCCAAGGTCTGGGCCTATGAAACAGGTAAGGAACACTATATCTCCTGCTCTGCTTTTAGTTTGGTGGTGATATTATTGTCCTTCTGCGGTTTTCGATATCACATTTCAGTCGACGAGTCTTTCGTCAATAGACGGGAAGTGCGTCTGAAATTATCATTCCATGCATCACACAATAATTTCCTTTGATGAAACACACAATGACGTTCCCAGCGTAATTTATAGCTCGCGATCATACCAAGGTGCTCGAGTGTGTATATTTACATGCACATCTGGAATATATTGCTTCATCCCTACTGCAAGTGTTTGATGTCGATTCCTTGAAATAAGACTCAGTGATCCACTATTTTAATTTTTTAATTCTGTAGCGCTCTCCCAGCCAATTGTATATCAGTGCATGTATCACGATTATTGAATTCTTCAAGTTAGTACTTTATTTTCGGTGTTATGTCATTCTACAAATAAGTGAGATTCTCATGCCTTGATAAACTACCTGACCTGTCTGTTAGATTGACCTATGCAGTTAATCTCATAGTTATTGCAGTGTATTTTATAAATTTTGCATAACCGGGTTCGCTGATCCTCTCATAGTTTGTGCTTGAGCGACTTTATAGGTTTGAATACCATCCTAGTTCCTGAATTACCAAGACTGTTATGTACGGTTTCCCATATCCTTTACTGTATGTCAACCTCACCTAGTTTTCTATCCAGTCTCAAGGCCAAGGTAAGCGGGAGGGTTAGGCGTGGGGCTAGCGAGCCTACCCCAAAAAACCTATCAGACTGCTACGGAAACTTCAGCGCACAAGATAAATATTGAAAGTACATAAAATATGAAAAGCAAACATCTTCGCTGGATTCGGATAGGCGAAATGATGCAGGCTGGCGAAAGTCTTCGGGAATCCATTCAGCCGATGTGTCTGTTCTCAATGAAAGCAGAAATAAGAATAGGGACGTGGACGTACAATGTACGAAGTTGGCTGGGAAGGCTGCCCAGGTTGCCGAGGAAAAGAGAAGATATGACATGACGTGCTGGGTATCTGCGAGAGCAAGCACAATGGATATGAACTATCCAAATTGTCAACTGTAGAGCCAGTAATCTACTCCCGTCACCCAGACAAAAACCACGAGTACACTGATGGAGTGGCGATCTCAATGTCACCAACAGCCAAAGCCCTAATGCAGTCGGAACTAACATCCTTCTGCAGGAGAGTGATAGCCAGATTCAGCTCAAAAGAAAGAAAGGGAGGTCACAACTATCCTATACTACACACAGTGTTACAAACAACGTGAAACAAGACAAAAAGCAAGATTTTTAAAGATAACTACATACAGTAATGGACAACAACGTAAATGGTGACATCAAAATCCTTATGGTTGATATGAATGCCAAACTGGGAACAGGATAATACAGGAAAAGAACTGAATATGGTTCGAGAGGCGTTCTCTCAGAAAAATGAATGAAAATAGACAATTATTCGCGGGTTTCAGCGCTTTCGATGATTTGATGATCAGTGGCACTGTGTCCAAACACAAAGATATAGACGAAGCAACATAGATCTCTCCTGATGGACACCGCAATCCACATAGATTTATCTCAATGCTCCTCAAGGAAGTGGAGACACTGCTGGATGCATAGTCGAGAAGAGAAGCAGATGTGGCCTCATACCTTTATCTAGTTTAAGGAAACTTTAAAGTGAAGCTAAAATCCCTGGAAACAACTGGAGACAGAACACTTTAGTTCGATTTCAACATTCAGAAACTGAAGGACAAAACTACAAGGTATGTCTTCACTACAGATATCAGAGCGAAGTAGGAGACACATACTTGCAAATTTTACATGATGTCAGTTTACAGTAGGTCCTAGAATTAGTGAACAGTGCTCAGAAAACTACGCTTATATAGTTTTTACACAGACAGTTCATGTTTAAAAAAATAGTAAATGTATGCATACGTAATAAAGACGAGAGATGCGTAAGATAATGAGTGACTGATAAATTAGGTAAGAGCGTACTGAGTTCAGCTCATATCACTAAAACAAAAGACAAGCGATTCCTATCAAACGCTTGGAACCTGATGTATGTGTTCAGAAAGAAGCAGCTGTCAATCTTTTCTTGCCCTGGTAACTGGATGTCTTTATTCTCTATCTCGTTTGATTATGTAATCTTTGGCTGTAACCTCACCACTTCGATAGCCAGAGATTACATAATCAAATGAAAGAGTGAATAAAAAGATCCATTCACCAAGGCAAGGAAAGACTAATAATTGTTTCTTTCTGAACACATAAATCTGGTTTCAAGCGTTTGATATAAATTGCTTTAGTAAACTTGAGGAGAATCGATCTCCATTGTCTATTGATAATTTCAAATGGTTTCGCGATTTCCACGTCATGACTCGCATTGAGGAGATGTCTGATAATAGCGCTACTATAAAAGTTTGCTCTTTTGAGACGTAGGCGTTTCGGCACATGTTCAGAAAATCGAAGGTGTGCCCTTCTTTCTGTTCTCCCAATGTAACTGCTTCCGAAGATACACGTAAATTTGTATACACAGTTGGAGTTAACATGAAAAGGGTATCTATCGACTTTTGATTGCACCAAAGAGCATGTTGTTCGATGGACGGGAACCTACTTAGCTGCAGGATAGACTCTAGCTAGTGACGTTCTCAAGTCTTTTGTTGACCATTTCTGCAATGTTTTCATCTTTAAAATTGAATTGAATAAAAACAGACTTTTCCGTTGTGATTTATTTGAGCCTTCACATCATCCATATTTGTTAATGAATCTTTGACGGTAACGGTTGTTTTTCAACATCTTTTTGAAAATCGTAAATTTTACCTGTAATTTCTCTGCAGAGCATATTCTCCTCGCTATCTAGTGCAGAGTCTTAACTAGTACTGGTTTATAGCTATTTCAGCAAAAACTATTGAAATGGACAATACTTACAATTTATTACGTAATCTTTGGCTGTAACTTCACCACTTCAATAAAGTGTAATTTTCGTTGTCTCTTCTTTTAATGATTTTAGCTGAACTCAGTACGCTCTTACCTAATTTATCAGTCACTCATCATCTTACGCATCTCTCGTCTTTATTACGTATGCATACATTTACTATTTTTTAAAACATGAATTGTCTGTGTAATTTTCTGAGCACTGTTCACTAATTCCAGAACCTACTGTAAACTGACATAATGTGAAATTTAAGTGTTAAAACTTTTCTGCACATGAACTTAACATGAATTTATTTAGGCTGTGAGTGGCTGGTGAGAAGCCAACGAAATAAGCAATTTTGGTACCATATTGTTCTGCACAAACCAGTGTTGTTCTTGCATTATTCAAAAGATGTTCAAGGTAACCTGATTTCCAAGCGGGAGAAACAAATAAAACAATGGGCTGCTCACTTCAAAAAGTTCTTGAATTGACCAGCAACTCGCAACTCGTCTAGAAATAACACCAATGGCACACACACACACAACTGCCTGTCAGTGGACACCAATTTTCCAAAGAAATCAAATGTCCTAAACGTGATCAAGCTACTGAATACTGGTCAGGAAGGCAGCAGGACCAGACAGAGTTCTCCGACTCATAAGCACTGAAAACGGGAACAGAGACTGCGGAAGGTGTTCTCACGCCATTATTGCAAAAGGTTTCGAAGGGAGGAAAAGTGCCTACTGATTGGAAGAAAGGCCATCTTGTCAAGTACTAAATTAAGGCGACTAAGGCCTGTGCGTGGAATACTGCTGTTGTCCACGCCAAGTAAATTACAAAGTCGCATCATCCTGACGAGAATAAAAAATGCACTGGATACAGAATTCCGCTCACCGGAACAAGCTGGATTAAGGAAAGGCAAATCATGTTCTGATCAAATTGCGTCTCTACGCATCGTCACTGAACAGAACATAGAATGGCAGTCAAACGTCTACCTCAGCTTCATCGACTCCGAAAGGATCTTCCACAGCGCTGACCGGGAAGTAATTTGAAAACTAACTCAACACTATGGCGTGCAGTGCTCAAGTCCTTATCAGCCTCATTCAACAACTAGCTATATGGCAATGCTGAGTATCAGGTGGTCCACAACGGAAAACTCAGCGAGGCGTTCGGATTAAACGCAGGAGTAAGACAAGCTGCCTGCCTATTATCACCGATGGTATTCCTAAGTGAATTGGGTTATGAGGAAAACTGGGTAAGAAGAGAAATGGAACACGGTAGGTCTATAAGAAGAGTCTAGAAGGTCTTGATTTCGCAGATGATTTGTGTATACTCTCACACAAACTCGAAGAGTTGAAGGTGAAACCAAGAAACTGGCAGAAGAAGCAGATAGCGAAAACAGCATTCCAGGTGAACGTAGAGAAGGCGGAGATGATGAAGAAAACTAGCCGACAGCACAACAAAACCAGGACCAGTCACCATCAAAGGGAGACATCTAACAGAGGTTACTTCCTTCACTTATCTAGGTGGCATCGTTCCTACCACGAACAGTCGAAACTGATGAAGATGTCAAAGTCATTGTCAGAAGGCAGAGATATCCCTTCATCAACCTGAAATCAATTTGGAAATCTTCTTAATTCCGCAGCAGAAAGAACAAGATTTGGATATTCACCACAAATGTGAAGTCGGTCAGTTCTTATATATGGGTCAGAAGCTTGGCCAGCGTGTCACAAAAAAGGATTTTCAACAGGTTACAGATTTCTATCAATGGTTGTGTTTCGTTCCATACTGAGGATCAAATGGCCGGCCAGAAAGAATTAGCAACAAGAAAGCCTGGCAACAAACTTAGAACCTATCGTCCAACAAGTATGCGTGGGTAAACAGAGATGGATTGGACACAGGCTAAGGAGGCCGTCGAATGACATCGCGCGCCAGGCTCTCTAGTGGAGTCTGAATGAGAAACGACGAGTAGGTCGTCCAATGGTTACATGGAGGAGATCGTGTGGGAAGGAGATGAGAGATTATGGGCAATCGTGGGCCTACCTAAAGAGGACAGCAGGAATCATAACAAAGTGGAGGTGTGTTGTTGAAGCCCTACGTTCCACTTGGAACCCAAGCGGATCAGTAATAATTAAAAGTTTCTTATCAGTAGTTTTACAACTACTTATATTGTAACTTTTTTGAACTTTCTAATCGATTTTAAAGGATGTTAACATGGCAGCAATGCAACCTCTCTCTGTTGTTTCATTATTTAAGCTGTCTGATATGCTCCTTAGAATATTCTATGCCTTGGTTAGGGAATTAGTTAATTTTATCTTTACCGATAGCAAATGCGGTGAGTCAAAGCTTCTGTTGTAGTGCGTTGAACAGAAGTCGTCATCACATTGTTCAAGTGTGTTTATTTGATTCACTACTGGTGTTATATAATATGCTTTTAGTAATATGAATTCTCCGCCTTACACGTTCTTACATTCTGTACTAGAATCCCACTACAAATGCATTCGTCACACCAGCGCCAGTCCATCCGCAACAACCTGTCCAAAATAAAGACGAACCGCTTACTAACCAAAGATGTGAAAGGAAATCGGTGTCGCGTCAGAAACGGCCTTCCAATGCTGGAGCTCCGGAATGCAAACCATCTTAATAACTTTCTTTTTAAGCTTTTTGTAAATATTTATTTCTCATTACTGAAAAAATTGCACAAATGTTCTTAATTATTCCAAACTTTTGATGTTTATTGACGTTAATTTTACAGTTTCTTAGAGACATACTGAATGTCTGGTGCATGTCTTTATACGCAAAGTATCACAATTGCAGACAGATCCAAGTGGTCAACACGCACATAGGGTTTCGCAGATCAGCTCAAAAGTGTTTCGACTGCCGTTTTCATCTGTTTGTGTTGTTGTTATGCTATAGATAATAATCGAATTGCTCACTGTCGGACATCATAGTAGATGTGACATGATTGCTCTACCTACCAGACTTTCACTTCTTCGAAACTTGTTGTCTCTATTTGGGTGTAAACATTTAGAATAGAGAAATAAATTGCGATTGATTTAACAACGACTGTTAGAATGCCCGAAATTGAAACTAGCGTAAACAACAACATTTATGACTCCACGCAGTATTTTTGATGCAAGTATGGAATTTTCAGCATGTGATATCGGTAGCCCAAATTTAGCAGGCCGGGAGTCGAACCCCGGACCATGTGCATGGTAGGCGAGCGGTCTAACCACTGTGTCACTGACGCTGCTATAGATTACTAACATCTTCACTCCTTCGGCGAGAACATCTACAAGATTAACGGAAAACAACAAGTCTTTCTCAGAAGCGTCACTATGAATGTATCTCACTATTATTAGTTATTTCCTTACCGTGATATGTAACAGTTTCATATTTACTAAGATAGGTGTCACTTTGTAAAAACCACCGATAAATCTGATATATATCACAATAGTTCATGTGCTTTTTCCTCATCTGATGGTGTGTACCAATTTGGGCTGGTGATTGTGCCTTATCTAAATTATTTTTGTCGTCTCTACGCTAGATAGCACCTGAAATACAGTTTTCGTCAAGATTCTTCTTAACTTTACGAAATACTTTAGGTGGAAACTCAGTCCCCCTGACATACTGATTTTATCCAGCTGGGACAATCGTAATAAGCAACTGATAAGTGACTGACTGTAAGCAGGCGAATAGAATGACTACTGGTTGTTTTGACATCGAAGCTATTTGGTTTAATATCGTTAAAAGAGCGGTAGGGCATTCGTAAGAATAAATTCCTGAGTCACGATAATAGAAAAACACATTCTCACTTAACAATCACAACAAAAGACATAAAGTGGTTGCTCAACTGCTGATTTCTCTGGTTAGAAGCTCTGTCATCAGACACACATTATCGGCATAAGAATTTCGCATTACTGTGGAGCAGTTCGCGTATTTGCACTTTAGTTTCAGTAAGAGCACTTATTAAACCTGAATTTCGATCTAGCCTATGACATGGCTTCAATTTCGAACATTGACAAAGTAATGGAGGATCGAAAGTAAACTACCCAGGATCGTTCCTTCAGTGTGAATCTATGACTATAATTGCTCCTCTGAAATAGAGGAATATAATATGTTTGACATTGTATAAAAGAGGAATTTAGAAGTGACGCAATGCGTATATTTTATGTAAAAGCGTACCACAATATTTTCATCATCGAGGCAGGTTATAATAAACTCGTAATAAAAATAAGTCAAGATAAACACTGTACCGGCTACATCGACAGCACAATATTCGCGAAAGTGTTCATACTACAGATAAGTTAAAGTTAAAAGATGTTTATGACTGGAAAACAGAATCGGGCAGTTTGATTGGTTCAATCGATATATTTGCTTGCTTCACTGACTCCCGAAAATCAAGGCCGAATGTAGACCTATAAAATACAAAAATAAACGCTGAGACTCACTTTCTTCTCTCATCATATGTGACAAAACAATAAGAAAATGTCGACGAAAAATGGTGAAGCAGTTCAGTCGAGTCTGCAATTATTTTCATTCTTGCTGACTCTATGTGAGATACGTATTTATAGGAATGAAATCGCACAATATTTAGGTGTCATTACAAGAAACAGATACACCAACACGCTGGTCAGTTAATTCTCGTAAGTCAATCGGAAAGGCCAGTAGAACCATATTTATCTACGGTTAGTCAACAAAGTTAACGAATGATAATTTCAGTCTATAAAATGCCTCCCTGTTGCAAGTAAATACACGACGAAATCCGGGAGTTCTAGGTTAACAAGGATAAAGATGTTATATGACACATTTATGGAATGCTTTCAACTGAAGATTTAATATTCTTTGCGTGACATAAACTGGAGACTTTATATTCAAATTCTTTTGAAAGTCAACGAGTAAGCACAGTTATGCATGACGCCCAAATCGTCTTCGCGTGCACCTAGTAAATGAACCCATTTCGAATGTTAGTAGAATACAAACTTAAACAAAACAGTACAGGGTTTTGAGACAGATTGACGATATGATAGTATTGTACTGTTGGGAACATCCGCATCTGTCAAATCGTGGATGACAATTCTCGTGATAATATTTTTCGCTAATTAAAAGTAGGTTTTTTCGTCTGGCTTCGTCAAGCTGGCCGACGATGCATACAATAGCCAAAGCTACATTCAACATTGGTCACTAGTTCGATTTCTGATAACTTGTTTTCTTAGTCATATGGTGCATAGTTGGCCGAAATAGAAATGTACTCACCTATGTTTATAGCACAGTGCATCTTCACGTATTTACGCGTTTAGTTTATTAATACCCTGTGTCTCTTCATTCTGTTTACTGCTTAGTCGCAAAGTCTGACAAATGATGCCCATTTGTTAACAGTCTTTAATTGCTCTTATCTACGTCGCATATAATGATTATAAGACGTTACTTTACCTTATACTGATTGTGTCTTTTTAATATGAGTTGTATGCAACTAAAGAAAAGTCATAAAATAAAATAGTTTATTTCATTCGATAAATCCTGTTTTTCTCGGTCTGGTTGCAATCAAGAGCAACCTTAGATGATGATCCACATGCATGGTATTTTGTGTGAAATAAATTCAAAATGAAACGATATTAATCATGCCTACAGTTACCAGAAAAAAGTACTTAGCGAGAACTAAACAAACCTTGGTGTGAAATCTACTGAAGAAATATCTTCCGTAATGCGAGGAGACTTTTCTTTCTGTAACAAGTATCCATTCCTGTGTGAACGGTCAAAGGCAAATTTTAAAAATACATTTAAATGCGCCCAAGTAGGTATTCTTAATATTATACAATACATAATACTAGAAAACTAAATACATAAATGGGAAATAGTGATTACCACCACTCGGCACTCATGTTTTTGTACTGTACTTCGTTAGGGTAGACTAATGTCTGATAATTAAAATTTTAACAGAAATTTATTTCAATTTGGACTTCCCCATTAATTGATTGGACCGAAGTGTTCGCCCTCTGTTGACACATCTACCCCATTGTGAGGATGCTCCAACGATGTCTGAGGATTTAACTCGAAGTAATTTGCTGGATGATGACTAGCAGTGGGATCCAGGATATAGACTCGGTGCTCGTCAACTAAATGTAACAAGTAATAATAACGTATTAAGTATTAACTGATACCCGTTGCACAAGCAGTAACTCTCTTGGTCCAAGTAATCTGGTGGATAACGCTCTAGCTTTCTAAAATATGGGTACTGGGTTCTAGCCTCAGTGGGAACACCACCACTCACTGGGGATGCGGGCACATCCAGTTGACGAATCCCAAACAGGACGAAACGCACATCCTAGATTCCACTGTTAGTCACCATTCACCAAATTAATTCAAAAATGACGGAAAGTTGTGACTGTGTATCACCCAGCACAGTATTACGATCGCCACATATCGCTGCGACACGTGTGTGGTTTTCGATCACCAGAAGACGAGTTCCGTGTACATCTTAGTCGTATTTCAACACAGTAAAAATATATAAACTGAAGAAATATTGCAATGGTATGCAGAAAAATGCGTTGACGAATAATAGATCCACTACTCTCATAAGATGTATCAATGTACGCATCTATTCACTTTTGTTATACTTTCTGACATCAAAAAACAGATGAATAGTGTAACAGTTCGGTTCTCTAAATGCGTTGGTATGACCTGAAACTTTTTACGGCACTTTAATCCAAAGTGCTTTCTTAGTCCACTTGTTATGCAGGTAACCTGTCGTCTTCATGTTTCCAAAATAGTGCTACTTACAATTAGATATAAGTAGTATATCAGTAAACGAATTCGGAAAAGTAACAGTATGTTTTGGGCTGTAGAAAAAGGTAATCGAAGAAGAGAACTGTCACATGAACGTTAAAAACACTGTGCAGGATCCAAAAAGCTATCGGCTGTGGTTACATTTGACCGGTTTGCAAATGACGTGCAAATAAAGCATTGAAGATGAGGTATACCAAATTTATGTAACTTCAATACGTCTACCCTAATAAACACTCCTTCCAGCCTCATCGACTTTTACTTCTTCACACTCCTAAATCATAAAATAATTCGTTTCGATACGAGATCTATAAAATATAAATGAAATTTTAGCTTAGAGGAATTCTGTAGCAAGTTATCATGTCTGGTCGTTCGTTTAAATGGGAATAACAGTAGAAGGAATAGTGAAAGCCTAATTTATAGGATTACGTACATGGATAGCTACTATGTTCCGTCTACTATTCACACTTGGAAAGGAGTGGACACAATAGATGCACTAGAAAAAGACCCAACAATATACACAGAAAAGGAGAAATACTACTGTTCGATAGTGAATTCGTTGTTCACATGTATAGGCATACAGGAAAGCCCTTTACATAGACAATGGTGAGTTGTTAGCTATACACTCTTTGGTGGATGCAAACCTTAGTAGAGCTCTATAAGTTAAGCTGAACTGGTTGTGTGTAATTTAATGATGTGATATTAATTTTGCCTCAGTTAATCCTATTATAGAACCCGTTGAAAATGATTCGTTTAAAAACATATTTTCCCTTCTCGATAGGTACTTACTCCAATCTACTTTTCACAATGATGTTACTTTTAATCTCAAGCTGTGGTACTTACCAGGCTATCATAACTCCATTGTCTGTGCATAAATGTGGTGGAGGAGACACAAATCTCATGTTGTAGTGATTAGCCACTTCTGTCAATCCAGCTCGAATAACTAAATTAGCTCCAACGCCGCCAGACACGACCTATAAAAAAGAAGTAAACTTAGGCATTCATTTAATGTACAAAGTTTAAGGGGTGATAAATGTGACAGACACTTGATTCTCAAAGTGAATATTCTGTCCAGTATTTCTACTCTATCCCCGGTTTCAGAGGTGAACTCATACATTAGTATGTTAAGAATCTTCAGAATTTAGCTAAATAAAGGCACCTGGGCATCGAAGCACAATGCTATGCTAGTAAGCATATAAGAATGTTTACAATGGTTAAGTCCAGAATTATACTAGGATTTACTATTCATAGTTTCAAACTTTGAAGATCAAAAATACTTCCTGTCTCCAAGAATTTTTTACTTGTAATTACAACTTTTCCAGTTGAACTGAATAGTACCGATACATTTAAGAGCATTTCAACATTTTTGCATAAGATGAAAACCGCACTCATATACGAATGCAAGTTCACACAGTGTTGACATGTGGGAAGGAGGGATTACTTTACACAATCCTGTAACTAATCGTCCACCTTCGTCTTTTCTTCCTCATCATCTGTCTGCACTTCTTGTTGCTTAAAACAGTTTAAATCTAAACGACATGTCTATCAAATGACCTAATGAACACTTTCAGCAGAGTAACACTTATCATCTTAACTTTCATCGTGATTTAATTCAGTCAATTAGGCTCACCATGGTGAACACTGGTGTATGCTAATTGAGTGCAGCTATACTACGTGAAATTCGACAGTATTCAAAACACTCTGGATCAACTCTTTTTTAAATGGAAAGATAACGATCCTAATTCCGTAGGCTCATTTGAAAGTGTGGAGTGAGAAAGTAGTGTCTAACAGTTGTTTACTTGGTCAAATAACAGTATATACAACATTGGAACGTGAAAAGACAAATGAGCATGAAACTGTTGTTCGTTTTATTATAAATGTGATAAACTCACTAAAGCAGTAGGACGAGTTATTTTAACATCGGAAACGTTATCATCACCATCACCTTGCAATATGCAATATTCAACGGCGCGTTGTACACGTCGACAAATAAGACGTGCCATTGCAAACTGAATGGATGCACAAATATCAGCAATATCTTGCATTGCTAGTGTATGTCCACTTCCTAGGAAAATGCGACATAAAATGATGATTTACAGTAGTAAAGGATACAATGAAACCACAATTATCTCGTATTATTCAAATACAAGTAGCCCATTCAACCTAGGTTATACTTTCACGGGGAAAAATCAAAATTCCCTACATCTTGTATTTCATTTGCATACTAAGACAGCAATTTATGTACTCAAGCTTTTGGATCCTACCAACTTATATTAATCAACTTTCTGTCATTATTCTTTGACGTAAAGTAGCAAGTTCCTGTATCATGTAGTCAGCTACACCTGTAATTAATTCTGCAATACTACCTGATTGGTGTTGCTCTAGTATGTGTAAAAAGCATTGGACATGTGAGAGTAATTGTAAGTCAACTCTATAAACCATTAGCAAACAAAAGATTGCAATTATTCAAACTTACATACCACTGGTTGACGATTCCAATTTATCTATTAAATGCTCAGTAAACACATGGATCCCAGTGAACGAGAAATCGCAATCTTTCGATTGTGAACGTGGTAAAGGCAAGTCAAAACGACGATGATTGCCATTGTAAATTCTTGCAACCATTTCAAGAGCTTTTCCACCTGCTACGTTCTTTAATCTTTCATCCCCTAAACGATTCAATCTAAGACGCCTGGAGAGCTGAAACCGTAAACACAAATATTTCAAATGTTTTAATCCAATAGTATTAGGCTCCAAAAAGTCTATGTAAATTGACTCACTAAGGCGAGAGGAATTTGTAACACCTTGACGACATTAAAAGGTAAATACGCATGTTCTCATGGGAATAAAGTCAGAGTTAGCAGAATTAAATTATTGATTGTCTGGTTGTCTTACAGATACATTTTAATTCCACAGCGAGTATTCATTAATACACAGTATTGTATAACTAATGGTAAAATACTGGTGTCTGATTTCACTCGGAAACTCCTAATACTCCCAATGGAACTTATAAATAGGAAATCAGTCTGAAAGCCTTGTTCTCAATGAACAGGATCTTCACAACTTTAGTAGTCGATGAACAAACAAAGTTTGTTCGAAAATGCCATAAGAAAGAGAAGGAAGTCGGATCATAGCCTTAGAGGCTAATACATGACTGCTAAGCTACCTGACTACAATTGTTAACAAACAAGAGTCTTTATGTGATGAAATAAACGAAATGAATTAATCTGAAAATTCACTTAACGGTAACTTGAAAAGGAACTATCAGGATACAGATTAACTAACTCTCTTCACCTTATGTACCGAAACTTATAGCAGTGCTAAAGTAAAGCTCGGGGATTTTGAACTAACACCTGTTTTCTACAGCCGGAAAATTCTGAGTTGAATCTCAAATGAATTGATATTTCGCACAAAATGACACTCTGATGTTTATCAGCATGGCCGGCACAAATTCCGCACTTTCTGCTATTTTCGGCATTATCAGCAATAGTTCAGAGTATACTGAGCTTGTTTCTCAGAGTTATTTCAGCTCTCTTTGCCCCAATTTAGCGATAACTAACCTTATTTCACCATAGCCCACACCACCAGTATTACTGCAGGTTCTTTAAATCACGCAAAATATTCATCCACCATAAAACGACATCATCAACTCACAGTCCACAATTAATTGAGAAGCACTGTAAGCTTCGGTAAGACCATAGTTAAAACACATAAACACATGATAAAAGAATGGCTATAAAACTCACTTTATCAAGAACATCACCTGGAGAGGCATCTAACGCTGTACCTAGCAAAATGTAGTCCTCGACTCCCTGAACAATACCCAAAAGACCATGACCACCGCTAATTAAAAGGATCACGTAGGGGAATTCCAACCTAATATGTAAAGATATATAGGAAAGTCACGGACAATCAAAATATTTGCTATTGTCATTCACGTGAATAAATACATTCATCATATTGAGTGAAATGTGAAATTCAAACACAGTTTCGAAGCAGAATCCTTACAATCCATTCACTAACAATTGCAATCTAAAACTCAAAAAATTAACAATAGAAATGCTCTAGAAAACTCATTTAAAAACTAATCTTAACATTAATTTGAACGGCTTCACATGAGCAAATTCACATACGCTAAATTACATGAAGAGATCATGCTGAACGTAGTATAGAGACACTTAAAAACAGTTTTGAGTATTTTCCGAGAATTTTCGTACTTCTGTGATTTCAACATTCAACTTTATCATGTCAGGTTAATGATTCAAACTTTGTTCATTCCTTCTTTATTGACGGGTTATTATTACATGCTATCGCATCATGTGTACCTGAATATCTGGTTTATAAGTCAAGTAACAAACCTTCTTTTGCAGTACTCAATATAAGTGGGACATGGAAAGGCTAACTGTCGTTGGTCATAAGTGCCTACGTTCTACCTCCCATGTTAAATAGTAATATGGAGTGAGTAATATTGAAGTCATGCGTCGAGTGATAGGTAAGGAGGTAAAGGCTCTCGATGAGGTTGTATAGCTACATGAATTGAGATAATCAGGACATGTGTCACGCACGCCTAGTCATCACCTTGCTCTATGTCTAATGTTAGCTGATATAGGATCAAGTTCGACAACAGCTGGTGGTGGTGGACAAACCAAAACTTGCAATAAGTCCATGAAATCCACGACAGTTTGAGTCACACAGGGAGGTGCAGATTCCTGGTTGGGGTCGTCGGGATGGTAGG
Organism: Trichobilharzia regenti; assembly: GCA_944472135.2. NCBI lineage: Eukaryota > Metazoa > Platyhelminthes > Trematoda > Strigeidida > Schistosomatidae > Trichobilharzia > Trichobilharzia regenti. The sequence goes on along the minus strand of OX235262.1, from coordinate 81,753,811 downwards.
TTCCGATCTCAAAGTGATGAAGTGACTCAAAATCGTCCTCAATGGTGTATATGTATTCACTCTTTGTGATCTACAATATGCAAAAAAAACCAAAGTTTCTCTGTCACTATTGTTCCTCCCTCATATATCGAATTAGTATCGTTCTTTCGAATCTCTTCTGTAATCTTTTGTGTGCTACATGGAGTGTGGGAACTTGAACTGGTTTACTTCTGTGCAGTTCTATGTTGAAATCAGTTAGTTAGGTAAACAACAAGGTTACTGTAGGAGATTTGCAATTTTTAATACGCTCAAAGCAATCGTTTTTCAAGGTAAAGATTTTAGTCCGTACTAAAATATATTCACGTATTTCACGTGACAACGTCACTTCCAACTTCTCTCACGCTTCATCTGGTGTCTTTAGAATTAGAGTTAACCGCCAAAAGAGGTACTTATGGAGAGATTACTAAAGCTAAAAAAAAATTTGAGTTAACATGTAGTGAGATCACTACATTCTATATTTAAAACCACAGATATACCTAGATAAGAAAGACTTTAAAACCACACACATTTTGAAAGCCTTACTTGGGATCAGTATGCAGAGCTGTTAGTGCATGAGCTTCCATGTGATCTATTGGTATAATAGGAATCCTACGATAAATAGTCTGCTCCTCAGAGTACAACATACAACATACCTTAGATGTGTGGCCAGAGTCTTCGCAAAATCCACTCCAACTCTCAAAGACAATGACATGCCTGGTTTTACAGTAACACCGACATGGCTCAAGTCCTATTTTGAAATATTATTCAAAGCTCAAATTTGTCAAATACCTGTAACCGAATATTAGACTTACTAACAGCATCGAGAACAACTGACTCAATATGCTTTTTGTGTAGTTCAGCTGCTACGGGTGGTACCACACCTCCTAACCTGCGAAGTACGTACATCAGGTTTTGGTGAAATCTAGTTACATGACACTAGTGCTTGTTTGAGAAGACAGTGAATCTCCCAAAAGTTTGCCAGACGCACTAAAGACTGCTGCACCCGTATCATCGCAACTCGTCTCTATGCCCAGAATATACGAAAATCTACGATGAATAAGCTTGAGTGTGAAAACTAAAATTTCCTCGTTACTCGAATCAAACATGGTAAGTTCCTACTAGCACGAGAAAGCGTTTTTGAAAATACCATAGTGTTTTGCGATGTTCAACAGTCACAAAAGCTGACACTACTTGACACTATACCACCAATTTTGCAAACGATTTAGAGGCAGTTGTAGTTTGTCCCAGAGTCAAGGTTAGGTATTCTGTGTACTGCATAGTTAAAACAATATACAACCTGCTGCAACATCTCCAATGTATAGGAAAAGAAAGCAGCATAAACTGGCTAAGCTGAGTTCCATTTGTTACTGTTACGTTTCTTCTGTCGTCATATACTCTTTCCTGTCACATGATTATTTCGTTTTGTGTGAAAACATCTACCAATGAGTCTGATGTATGAGAGCCTGAGAGCAATTTGCCTTTTTGTTCTTGTTCTATAGGGCAGATGATGTTGCTATCTCTTATTCATATGTAGAATAGATTGGTTGTAAGTAGCCTTAGAAAAAGAACTAAAACGGCGTATTCTCTAGTCACAAGGGTTTCAGCCAGAGGATATGCCATTTCAACGCCCCACCTACGTTACCACAGTCTAGCAATGAAACAGCTTAGGCAATACCAGATGGACATGATACTAAGTCTGTTGTCTTAAACCTGACTTGGTATTCCAATTTAGAACCAAGGATCAGTTTACTTCATAATATTTTACACCCCTTCTTTGCTTTGTTTTTTCTCTTTTTATCTTTCATACCTACACCTTTGCGTCTCCCTACCCATTATTTGTGACTCTGACATGTGCACAGGCTGACCTGCGTCGTAATTGTTCATGTCTTCTGGCCTTCCATAAAACTGTATATGACAAATACGTGTATGATCAGAATGTCCCGAATGTGTTGCGCCAGTACATCACACGTTTCAGATAAACTACGTCTTATTATGTTGCCGAAACTCATAAAGGAAACTAATTGCTTGAAATATTATGATTTTATGCTAAATAACCTGTTGCTGTGGTTCTGGTACATCTGTCCATTTTGTGTCCTGGCACAGTCTCACAGAGCGTGGCTGCTAATAACAGAAACAGCACGCCAATTTGTGTATCTACACAGTCTCATTTGGCCCTCCACCTGATAACACTACACCGTCAAAACCTGGTAAAAACCGTGAGAGGGATACTCCGGCTGTTCCTTGGTAAGTCCCTAAAGTGAGTGATAGACAATTCTGTTAATATACGTATGTTGAAAGTGAACTAAAATAAGGACGGGTTCTGTAGAAATGAGCCTTGTATTCTATCCTTCTTGGAAATATCAGTTCCCCCATAGTTTAGTTTCAGTATTAAGTGAATGTAATGCAATCTACATATTCATGAAATTCACATACTGACGTTTAGCTTTTCCAGAATACTAGTTAATGTCTCCTCAGTAAAGTGAGAAATGGGTTTTGTACTTGTGTAAACCCAATAGGCTATGTAATGATGCCAGTGAAAACGATAAAAATTCTTGGAATTACCAGTTATAATTTTAGCTTGATCGCATGCAGAATTCAGCAGTTATCAAATGGCCACTTGTTGAACGTTGAATTCATATAGGAAGCGCAGAAGATCTAGTACAACATGCGCACTCCTGCTTTCACTATGTAGCACTGATGCCAAATACATTACTTTAGGGGCCTACACAGTTCACAAAGTAACTCCAAACACTGAAGTGGAAAAACATATTTGTCCTTACTGAGCTTAATAGAGCGAATCTTGTGAAGTAACTTTCTTATTCAGAAGAGAAGAGCAAGGTATTCATAATCTTTTATTACATGTGGAATTGCAGCGCAACTCGGAGCGCAATATATACGAATAGACTGAAATATAAAGTCCTCTTTGCCTTCTGAACAAATTTTACTTATTCCGGGACAATACTTTCTTTCACCTATGAGCCTCAGTTACGTCTATGAAATCGCAATATAACATCAATGAAATCTTCCTCAAAGCCAAGGCCACTTGAAAAACATAGCAATATTACAACGGACATCGTAGCGGGGATATGCAATAAAGCCACTCCGGGCCAACCGACTGGGAGTATCGACCTTCACAAACCGAAGACTCCGAAGGTTACAAAGCATATGTATACTTCAAATGGGCACGGAGACTCTGTAGAATACGCCATAATCCAAATCACTGCCAATACAGCGCCAATAAACCTGGATATCTCTGATATAACGAAAACATGCTGAAAGCTGCATCTCAGATCAAGTTGATTCATTCGATGGTAATGATCTGCTCCTGTAGGCCTTATTCGACATATTGAATGGAATGGTCCGCGGTTATTCTGATACCAGATCGAAAAGAATAAAAAATTCACCGGTTGCTGAATCAAAAGTACTTCTCTGCATGTTTAACTGTATTCTAACTGCTATGATTAATCTCAAACCTTTTATCTCATAATCAATCAAATTCAGAGTCAAATTCCAGGAACGATCCAATTCTACCATTTGAAGACGCTGGCGAACATGCTGTAAATGAGTATTCATGATCTGAAATGAAGAAGCAACTGGTTTTCAAATAGTTTTTCAACATTTTACTCAACTTACGAGTACAGTCCGCCATGCAGACACAAATGGCGCAAATAGAGAATTCCGGAGTCGACCTCGGCACCATTCGATGCAGTAAAACAACCCAACATGACCTTATCTAGTTTTCGCATCCACCATCAAATTTCTTTCCTGTTATGAAACTACGATAAGACTGCTGAAAAATGGAATAAATATATCACTGATCTCAACATAATACATCAATAATCTTTAAGCCAAGGGTGTTCTTCACGACAAAGTTATATAGGAGAATTGACTTCAAGCTTTATTTTTCCCAGATATCTGTTTTACATTCATCTGATGTCTGGGTTTTTTGTTAATGCGGAGACAATATTTCTATATCTCTTTATATGCTACATAAGCAGACTTTATAGCAGACTGTTCCGACTGGCTCTAATGTCAGAAAGAACATCCAAACTGTAAATCCATTATACATCAAATTATGTGCAATTTATATAACAACTTATCCATGCCTGTACAACAGGTATGTTCCTGAATAAACAAGAAGGAATATATTATTATTAAAACAATATTTATGCATGCCTATACAATTGGTGTACCCTACATAGCTAGGGAAAATAATGTACCTTATTATATTATCTTTACTAAATATGCTTATTAATATTATGTGTAACTTATCGAATTGACGATGCCTGTAAACTGGCGTCCCTCATGTAAAAAATGAGAATATATATTATTATTATCATTATTATTACACCTCAAACTGCGAGGGAAGATGGAATTGCCACAGCGCCATGTGCACCCACCAGGGGGCATCGCAACATGGCAACGACTGTTCAGAACCTGATGAAATCTAAAGTGACTGATCCTACAAAGAAGAACAAGCAGCGAAAAGCACACTTAACCTTGAGGTTGTTCGATCAAGTTCCCATGTCCTGGTTAATGTATCCGTCTGCAGTGGTAGTGTGATTGAACTACGGTCTTGTTTGATCAGGAGCAGTGGTCTACTTCACGCTATAAATTAGGTCTGAACAACAACAATATCATACGGTCCGCACACGCGTGTTCAGGCACCTTAGGGCAAGCCATCTCCACCCCGCATAGTTAAACTGGGCTCTCCCGAAGGGGCTGAAAAGATGATATTATTGGATGAGATACTCGCTATCGAAAGAAGTTACAGCATAAGTGTCAAAAATGATGAACAATGGACTAACAGGTAAATGGTGAGAGAGTAACCGGAAATGACGCCGACTATGTCTGTGATCACAAACCGTCAATGTCCATGTCTTACTACACTGGACCTCACGCTGTCCTTGGAAGACTTCCAGAAACTATGCGTAATAACCAACGCGAAAAACCAGAACGCAGATTGGCGACTCGAGAATCCTTTATTCTTACGCCAATATGTAACCAGCAATAAGGTCATTATACACAAGGTCTAAGAATGAATGTTTTAACAATAAATCACGATTATACTTCCTATAGTTTTCTCTCTTCTATCGAACGGAAAACGATGAGACGATGACTGTTGGATTGATGACTCCCGCGGAAATTATGGAGGAGTCGGGTTTGAGCAAACAACCATGAATTGATCGTTCAATCTTCAACTACACTGACATACACTGTGTTCCGGTGTTGGAATATGACACTGGTTGTAGAAGACGCATTAATGATGCACATCTCCTGAGACGGTTGTCATCTCAGATGGCCCTTGTTGCTTCTGGATTAATCTCGATTTTCCGGCTACCTCACCCTGCTCATCTCAAAATGACTACCTCCCAGGAAGAGTTGACCCTAGTAATTCAACAGTGGTACTGGAACAAGGGTAAAATGGTAGGACACATTCGATGCTGCGAAAGCAGACCTTGAACCACAAGGAGGCAGCTAACCGGAGTCACAATACGCCCAAAGTCCCATTGACACTACAGCGATGTAGCACTGAGAATAACACTCACTATCGCCTAAGTGTCTTACTCGAAGAAGAGGGAAAAAGGACAAAGAGAAGGTTGCATCGGAATCGGCCGACTAGTTCCAATATTAAGTCCTCCGCTAGCAGACGACGAAAAATCGGCTACCCCACAAAACGCTGAGGGTGGGAGACTCACTGTCAGCGGCCTGTATAGCAATGTGAGGGGGCTGAGAAAGAAAGTAGGTGAATTCAAAACATTCCAGTCACACCTACACCTTAAAACAATCAGCCCTACTGGAACGTGGCTAACCCCTATTATCATCGACAGTGGAATCAGTAAAAATGGTATAGTTCAGGTCAGAATATCCAAGGATATCAAGGAAGGAGGAAGTAACCATGTACTTCGACAAGCAACTTGCACGTGTGCGTGCAATGGACCCACCAATTAATGAACTATCAGACTCCATATAGTGTGATTTCACCGTAGGTTACGCCAAGTACCTAATAACAATAATAATAATGTATACTGGGTGTTATCTACTGATCGCCCACCTGTGGGGCAGAGCACAACCAGCTCAGCGTCATCACAGGGATGTGGGACCTGGGTTATGAATAAATCGGTATAGCTGGAGATTTCAATGCCCCATCCCTGAACTTTGGCCCCGGGTATGCTCAGAGAAAATTCGGTCAAGATCCACTGCAAACCATTAGAAATACGCAACTGACTGAGGGTGTTGGAAAAGACACTAGGTAGGGCCCTAGTGGAGAGTCATTGAAACCAGATTATATTCTAAATAGTGACCAACTACTCGCCGAAAAGGTCAAGATCATGATTGCACAAAGAAGTAGTGACCATGCAGTCATGGGATTCGATCTTGTTCTCTATGAGCTCATACAGTGGGAGGCTATGCGGTCATGTCTGTGCCATAACAAGGCGGACTATGCTGAAGTGCGGGGGCTTTCATCTGACGTAGAATGGCCCTTAGAATGGGATGGGTTACCTGTGGATAAACACTGGGAAGTGGTAAAACTAATCACACAGCAATCTCGGGTACCGTGCTTTTAGTCACAACACAGCCGAAGAAGAGGTCCTCATGGTTGAAGAGATGTGCGCAACATATTCCACAAGGAAAGCAGAAAGCTTGGCTAGGTGGCGAGTATCCAAGAGTCAGACCAACTATGAAGCACACCTGAAACATAGGAACCAGTGCAACACAAGAGTCAGTAGTGGAGGAGGTCGTTTCAGACTAAACTTGTCTAGGCTTTTGGAGAACGCAAAACGCCTGTATCGATTCGTGTAGGAAAGAAAACCAACCGAGCAGGGGTGATACGACAGAGTAGGACTAAATGGTCAAAAACTCACTGATATAGAGATAATAATTATTATATATACACATGTCAGTCACGTCACGTAAACCGTTAATGCCCAGCACTTCCTACGCTCGGGCTCACGCTGTCGCTTGAAGTTTCTCAGAAACGCTTAGTAACAACGGACGAAAAAACCAAAACACCAATTGTTGACTTGAGTATCATGTATTGTTTCACCAACATATAAATCAAGTACGACTAAAGTCTGTGAACAAATATTACAATAATAAATCATAATATTACTAATGACGATGTTTTACTCTTCTTTCTGAACAGCGACCGATGAGACGATGACTGTCGTATTGATGCCTCCGCGAAAATCGGGGAAGTTGGTTTGAGCAAACAACCAAGAATTGGTCGTTCAATCTTCAACTCTATTGACACTACCCGGCAAAAAAGGGATCCAACCCTTTTTTCCTTCACGAACAATGCACGTTGACTTGGATGCCATTGCGAGAACCTGGGTCACACGGACAGAGCTGAAATGGAAAACAAACAGAAAAGCCAACACACCACAAGCATACCCACAGCACAATCTCACACATCGCTGACGACCTGCGCCTCCAGATAGAGGCCCGCTCTTGACAACTTGCAACACAATCGCCACTTGCTAGAATGACTCTTGCAGAATGCAACGTGACCATGGCACCAACTCATGATACTCTACGCACATCTTATCTACTCACTACCAATTACCACTGCAATCGCTTGTCACTCATTCTGCCTCGGTTCTAGTAGCGGTGACGCATGCGAGCCTCAGTCGTTTACACTCTTTCTCCCCGGCGTATGGGACCACAGCTAACAATTATCTCCGTATGCATTTCATTCTCAGCAATAGCCAAGCCTCCCCGGCGTATACGCCCCATCTGCTGCCCTTAGCATCAATCAATTCATTCATGGATGTAGAAGACTCGAAACAACTTCAGAAGTAATCACGACGAAAATTTTAACAAGATTATGCAATAAAAACAAGGTACGAAAACAACGAGTAAACACAATGAATCCAACAAACACCAATTGATATGACACACCACACATATATACAAACAGTAAAAACAAACACGCAGATCGTGTCTCCATGTGATTCCTTTGAAGAATCGCAGGGCTTACACCAGTACGCCTCCAAACCTTCACAGGTTGACGATTGTAAGTTGTGAAATGTCCGGACACAAACAGAATTACCAACAGCTAGATGACAGATGATATCAATTCAGTATATACAATATGAACTTATGTACAAAATCACACACCAAGCACATTGGACTGCTCACTGATGCGCTACCCTTTGAAGAAATTGTAGGACTTACAGCAGTACGCCTACAACCCTTCTCAGGTTGACGCCCTAGGTTGGAAAATCGTCGCAGAATTCATTTGCCGACTTCCTTCTATCGTCTATATCCTCAAATCTGAACGGTAACACGCCCATGTCATTGTATCGTAGAATATAGACGACGAACAAACACACGACATATCTCATCAACCAAGTGTAGAAACAGAGTAATTTACACCAAAGATAATAGCATTCAAATAGTAACTTGAAACTAGAAATGCTTTTATTCGTGCAAGTCAATTTAACAATTACTCTCTCGTTTACACTTGGCTTATTCTCTCTAAACTGAGCAATATCTTTCGTCCTTTCAAACGCAACAATACTATCATAGTCATTGCACAAGATACTTGAGTTGATGGGTATCCTTCTCATTGTGGATGACAACACAAACGACGACTGATTGATAACAGTTGGTGAGCTAACCGGTGGATCAGAATCTGTTCTTTTTCGGCTTTCACATAGTTGTCCACCTGCAAGACCACCACCACTGCTGTATTTTACTATCAGCTAAGGTTTAGCACTGGCGTCAATGGAGTTGAAGATTGCACGACCGGTCGGTGTTCAGAAATAAGAGTAAAGCATCGTCAGAAAATTTAGTTCAGTTAAAATATTAATAAGATGGTGTAACAGTAAATAAATCTCAAGCGGCCAATCGGTGTTTTGGTATTTTGTCCGTTGTTACTAAGCGTTTCTGAGAAACTTCAAGCGACAGCGTGGGCCCGAGCGTAGCAAGAGCTGGGCATTAAAAGTTTGTGAGACCTGATTGAGAGTTTCCGACGATAGAAACAGATTTGGCGGATTCAAACAGTTGGTGAAAGTTTGGATAGTCGCCGTTCATCTTCCCTGGTGCCGGTCAAGTCCTCTTTGAACAAGCAATATCTGGAACTGTTTTGGAATTGGGTCAAGTTCAACAATGCCTGGGTCAAAGAAGGGACAGAGCGCCTTGGATGCAAACAGGAAAGTAAGTCATGGTGACTTGTCTGTTAATTGTAATAATGTGTCTGATGTTAACCATGACATGGTTGATGTTACTGTTTCGCCGTTCAGGGATAATAGGAACATCAAACTCCCTAAATTTGAACCACGGTGTTTTCATGGAAACCCAGCTGATTATTTACAATTTGTAAAGGAGTTTGAGATCATGTTGAGTGGTTTTTTATTAAATGATGAAATGAAGTTAATGTATTTAATGAGGTATTGCACTGGAGATGCTGCAAGAGCTATACAGTGCTGTAAGTTTATGAAGCCAAAAGAGGGCTACTACGAGGCTATGAGCATATTACGTCAAAGGTTTGGAAGACCTTCAATGATTGTAAGGAACGTATACGAAGCTGTCAAAGGTAACGGCAGTCAACTTCAAGATGACTCCAAGGCACTTACTGAGTTTTTAGATAATCTTATGACTTATAAGAATACCTTGATTTCTATGAATTGCATGAGTGACCTCAACTCCAGCTCAGTCCTAGAGGTAATTGCGAGACGCCTACCTACTCGACTGCAAAGGAAGTGGGTGAAGATAAGCTCCCGTATGGAGGAAGAGGATATCGATCCAAAATATGATGATATCCTGAAACTAGTAAAAGATAGTGTCAATCAATCTATGAGCAAGTTCGCCAGTGTATTACATCTCACCCCTAGAATAGAGCAGTCTGATGGTAAAACGCAATCATTGATGACGAAAGGGCCTCAGAGAAGTGGATATCGAGAAGGCTCCATGATGTCCAGTAATGCATATAGACTTAGTGAGTGTAACAGGTTTCGTAGTACATCCTCAACAGATAAGTTGCAAGATGCAAGACAAGCACGGTTGTGTTTTACACGTTTGCAAGAGGTGCATACAAAGGTGAACTGTGAACCAGTAAGCAAGTTCAGTGATAAGCTAAATGTAAACTCCAGGCCTGACTCCGAATTGTGTGACGATAACGGTGCAGTGAAGAAGTCTGTAGTTGCAACTGGTAAGCCATTGTTGAATAGAGTGTCACAGAATAGAGTTGCTGCTTCAGAGTCCAGTTCTGACTCCGCAAGTTTACAAGGTATTACTAGTCAGAGTGAAGATATAGAACCTTTAATGATTTGTGAGGAGGAAACAAAATTGTCTACTTCTGTTATTACAGAGTTTGAAAATGATGAATTTGACGGTAAAGTGAATATTCGTGATAATGATCATGATACTTCACAGTTGTCTTTGGTTGATCATTATGAGATGAGGGATATGCCTACTACTGCTGAGTTGAACAAAGTTTCTGTACAACTTGAACGTGAATTAGAAATAAATGCAGATGCAGTTGCAGAAGGCATGCATACTTGTGAGACCGTCAGTGTGAATGATCAGCATGTAGCCCACCTATCATCAGATGCTAGTGCTAAACCTGAGCTGATAGTAAAAGACACCAGTGGTGGTGGTCTTGCAGGTAGACAAATTTCTGAAAGTCGAGCAACAACAGCTTTTGATCCACCGCTAACTTCATCAACTGATATCAGTCAGTCGTCGTTGGTGCTGTCATCCACAATGAAACAGACGCCCATCAACTCAAGTATCTTGTGCAATGACTATGATAGTATTGTTGCGTTTGAAAGGACGAAAGATATTGCTCAGTTTAGAGAGAATAAGCCAAGTGTAAACGAGAGAGTAATTGTTAAATTGACTTGCACGAATAAAGGCATTTCTAGTTTCAAGTTACTATTTGAATGCTATTATCTTTGGTGTAAATTACTCTGTTTCTACACTTGGTTGATGAGATATGTCGTGTGTTTGTTCGTCGTCTATATTCTACGATACAATGACATGGGCGTGTTACCGTTCAGATTTGAGGATATAGACGATAGAAGGAAGTCGGCAAATGAACTCTGCGACGATTTTCCAACCTAGGGCGTCAACCTGAGAAGGGTTGTAGGCGTACTGCTGTAAGTCCTACAATTCTTCAAAGGGTAGCGCATCAGTGAGCAGTCCAATGTGCTTGGTGTGTGATTTTGTACATAAGTTCATATTGTATATACTGAATTGATATCATCTGTCATCTAGCTGTTGGTAATTCTGTTTGTGTCCGGACATTTCACAACTTACAATCGTCAACCTGTGAAGGTTGGAGGCGTACTGGTGTAAGCCCTGCGATTCTTCAAAGGAATCACATGGAGACACGATCTGCGTGTTTGTTTGTACTGTTTGTATATATGTGTGGTGTGTCATATCAATTGGTGTTTGTTGGATTCATTGTGTTTACTCGTTGTTTTCGTACCTTGTTTTTATTGCATAATCTTGTTAAAATTTTCGTCGTGATTACTTCTGAAGTTGTTTCGAGTCTTCTACATCCATGAATGAATTGATTGATGCTAAGGGCAGCAGATGGGGCGTATACGCCGGGGAGGCATGGCTATTGCTGAGAATGAAATGCATACGGAGATAATTGTTAGCTGTGGTCCCACACGCCGGGGAGAAAGAGTGTAAACGACTGAGGCTCGCATGCGTCACCGCTACTAGAACCGAGGCAGAATGAGTGACAAGCGATTGCAGTGGTAATTGGTAGTGAGTAGATAAGATGTGCGTAGAGTATCATGAGTTGGTGCCATGGTCACGTTGCATTCTGCAAGAGTCATTCTAGCAAGTGGCGATTGTGTTGCAAGTTGTCAAGAGCGGGCCTCTATCTGGAGGCGCAGGTCGTCAGCGATGTGTGAGATTGTGCTGTGGGTATGCTTGTGGTGTGTTGGCTTTTCTGTTTGTTTTCCATTTCAGCTCTGTCCGTGTGACCCAGGTTCTCGCAATGGCATCCAAGTCAACGTGCATTGTTCGTGAAGGAAAAAAGGGTTGGATCCCTTTTTTGCCGGGTAGTGTCAATGGAGTTGAAGATTGAACGACCAATTCTTGGTTGTTTGCTCAAACCAACTTCCCCGATTTTCGCGGAGGCATCAACACGACAGTCATCGTCTCATCGGTCGCTGTTCAGAAAGAAGAGTAAAACATCGTCAGAAAACTTAGTTCAGTTTTTATTTTTATATGTTGGTGTAACAATAAAGATTTCTCGAGTGGCCAATCGGTGTTTTGGTTTTTTCGTCCGTTGTTACTAAGCTTTTCTGAAAACTTCATGGAACAGCATGTGCCCGAGCTTAGCAAGAGCTGGGCATTAACGGTTTTTGAGACGTGATTGACAACTGGCATCTGATCATAGGTCGGCTACATGCTGATCAATCACTCCGACGGTCTCACAAGTACGCGTGCCTTCTGCAAATGCACCTGCATTTATTTCTACTTCACGTTCAAGTTGTACAGAAACTTTGTTGAACTTAGCAGTAGTAGGCATATCCCTCATCTCATAATGATCAGCCAAAACAAATCTGCACTGACATGTTCATCATCACAAATATTCAATTTACCACCATCTATCTGGTTAACTACATTAATTTAAAACTCTTAAGTAACAGAAGTAGACAATTTTGTTTCCTCCTCACAAATCATTAAAGGTTCTATATCTTCATTCTGAATAGTAATACCTTGTAAACTTGCGGAGTCAGAACTGGACTCTGAAGCAGCAACTCTATTCTGTGACACTCCATTCAACAATGGCTTACCAGTTGCAACTACAGACTTCTTCACTGCACCGTTATCGTCACACAATTCGGAGTCAGGCCAGGAGTTCACATTTAGCTTATCACTGAACTTGCTTACTGGTTCACAGTTCACCTTTGTATGCACCTCTTGCAAACGTGTAAAACACAACCGTGCTTGTCTTGCATCTTGCAACTTATCTGTTGAGGATGTACTACGAAACCTGTTACACTCACTAAGTCTATATGCATTACTGGACATCATGGAGCCTTCTCGATATCCACTTCTCTGAGGCCCTTTCGTCATCAATGATTGCGTTTTACCATCAGACTGCTCTATTCTAGGGGTGAGATGTAATACACTGGCGAACTTGCTCATAGATTGATTGACACTATCTTTTACTAGTTTCAGGATATCATCATATTTTGGATCGATATCCTCTTCCTCCATACGGGAGCTTATCTTCACCCACTTCTTTTGCAGTCGAGTAGGTAGGCGTCTCGCAATTACCTCTAGGACTGAGCTGGAGTTGAGGTCACTCATGCAATTCATAGAAATCAAGGTATTCTTATAAGTCATAAGATTATCTAAAAACTCAGTAAGTGCCTTGGAGTCATCTTGAAGTTGACTGCCGTTACCTTTGACAGCTTCGTATACGTTCCTTACAATCATTGAAGGTCTTCCAAACCTTTGACGTAATATGCTCATAGCCTCGTAGTAGCCCTCTTTTGGCTTCATAAACTTACAGCACTGTATAGCTCTTGCAGCATCTCCAGTGCAATACCTCATTAAATACATTAACTTCATTTCATCATTTAATAAAAAACCACTCAACATGATCACAAACTCCTTTACAAATTGTAAATAATCAGCTGGGTTTCCATGAAAACACCGTGGTTCAAATTTAGGGAGTTTGATGTTCCTATTATCCCTGAACGGCGAAACAGTAACATCAACCATGTCATGGTTAACATCAGACACATTATTACAATTAACAGACAAGTCACCATGACTTACTTTCCTGTTTGCATCCAAGGCGCTCTGTCCCTTCTTTGACCCAGGCATTGTTGAACTTGACCCAATTCCAAAACAGTTCCAGATATTGCTTGTTCAAAGAGGACTTGACCGGCACCAGGGAAGATGGACGGTGACTATCCAAAATTTCGCCAACTCTCTGAATCCGCCAGAATCTGTTTCTCCGTCAGAAACTGATTTTACAGTCAGAAACTCTCAGTCACGTCTTGTGAACCTTTAATTCCCAGCTCTTGCTACGCTCGGGCTCACGCTGTCGCTTGAAGTTTCTCAGAAACGCTTAGTAACAACGGACAAAATACCAAAACACCAATTGTTGACTTGAGTATTCTGTAATGTTTCACCAACATATAAATCATGTATGACTAAATTCTGTGAACAAATATTACAATAATAAATCATAATATTACTAATGACGATGTTTTACTCTTCTTTCTGAACAGCGACCGATGAGACGATGACTGTCGTATTGATGCCTCCGCGAAAATTGGGGAAGTTGGTTTGAGCAAACAACCAAGAATTTATCGTTCAATCTTAAACTCAATTGGCACCTCATTTTAGTAAATGAGGGACGCCATTTTACAGGCATCATGAATTCGATGAATTGCACTTACTATTAGTAAGCATAGTTGGTAGGGATTATACAATGAGGTGCATATTGGTTCCCACCTATATAGAACACATCAATATATAGGCATGGGTTAGTATTAATAATAATATATATTTCTTCCTGTCCATGCAGGAACATACCAATTGTACACTCATGGATGAATTATTATATAAATTACACACAATTTGATGTATAATGGATTTACATTTCGGTTGTTCTTTCTGACATTAGAGCCAGTCGGAACAGTCTGCTATAAAGTCTGCTTATGTAGCATATAAAGAGATATAGAAATATTGTCTCTGCATTAACAAAAAACCCAGACATCAGATGAATGTAAAACAGATATCTGGGAAAAATAAAGCTTGAAGTCAATTCTCCTATATAACTTTGTCGTGAAGAACACCCTTGGCTTAAAGATTATTGATGTATTATGTTGAGATCAGTGATATATTTATTCCATTTTTCAGCAGTCTTATCGTAGTTTCATAACAGGAAAGAAATTTGATGGTGGATGCGAAAACTAGATAAGGTCATGTTGGGTTGTTTTACTGCATCGAATGGTGCCGAGGTCGACTCCGGAATTCTCTATTTGCGCCATTTGTGTCTGCATGGCGGACTGTACTCGTAAGTTGAGTAAAATGTTGAAAAACTATTTGAAAACCAGTTGCTTCTTCATTTCAGATCATGAATACTCATTTACAGCATGTTCGCCAGCGTCTTCAAATGGTAGAATTGGATCGTTCATGGAATTTGAGTGGTTATGACTTAAATGGTTTGGGATCAATCTTCATCTCAGTTTAGATCCAGGGTTGTTCGACCTCGACCAGAAGATAAATAGGAGTTTATGCACAGCAGCAGAATACCAGAAAGAGGAAGTATGTAAACATGAAAAGGACATTAATGTTATATGCATATATAAATGTTTATGTCAATTGTATATTACACATTAGTAAAAATTTACGTTTTAGTTGTGTCTTCACGTGTTTATGCGAAGTCTTAGAGTTTATTTAATGTCATAGTGTGTATTAATGAGTCTGAGCGTTTTAGTGCTCTAATGACTGATGCGTTTTAGAAATAAGTGATGGGTTCTGGTAGGGATAGTCATTGGGATAAAAGTTTCTATGGCAAGCGTTTGAAGGTTACGATAGAGTGGCAGGTCCTATTTTTAAGAGTAAACCCTTCCTGTATGTTCCATACTAAGTCTTTATGCAGCCATGCTACTAGTTTATTTATAGTTTTTAGATTGCTAAGGGTGTCGAAGTGCGTCTTTTAGGTGCTGTATTAGATTAGTAGTTGATTCGTCCTAGGAGTAAATAGTCTATTAATATAATCAGTAGAGTGAAACAGTCTGCACAGACAGCGTTTGAAGCTTGTAACCGAAGAGCAAGTTCCGACATCTAGGGGCAGACTATTCTATATTTTAGAATACATGACTGTGAAAAAGTTTTCACGGTGTTGACTTGAAAGAATGAGTTGTTACTGTGCAAGTTTGGTTACGCAGATCGTAAGAGCCTTCCTGTGGGAATTGTATGTCCCTGTTGTCTGAGAATGATATCTTGTGAAGGACCTTAAAGAAGAATATTAGGTTTATAATAAGTCGCCTTGTCCAAAGTGGGTCAAGTTTTAGGATCATGCACCGTGAGATGTAGTCTTTCTTACAATTGTAGCCAAGTAGTTTTGAGGTAAAATATCGTTGGATACTTTCCATCCTTGGCTTCTCACATGTGCGAGTCCTGGTTATAATAAATGGACAGTATTCTAGAAATAGTTGGAAGGAAGCTGCAGAGAACAATCCAGAAGGTCCTCAGACTGTAACGACATAAGTTCATCCGTTTAAAACCAGAGTGCCGAAGCTCTCTGCTGGCAAGTAAGCGACTTACTTCAACACTCGATAATTTCGGAGAAACTGCCCATAGAGTGCAATAGAGCTACCTGTCAATGTAGTTGAAGATTGAACGATCAATTCATGGTTGTTTGCTCAAAGCCAATTATCCCACATTTTCGCGGAGGCATCAGTACACCAGTCATCGTCTCATCGTCCGCTGTTCAGAAAGAAGATAGAAAAACCTTCAAAAACCTTAGTCTGTAAAGCTAGTTACGCTGACTAGATGTTGGTGTTAGAATAAAGAATTCTCGAGTTCTGGTTTTCGTGTCCGGTAATAATAAGCGTTTCTTAAAACCTTCGAGGGACAGCGTGAGACCCAGAGTAGCAAAAGCTGGGCATTAACGGTTTATGAGACATGATTGACATTTTCTGACAGTTGGTGACAGTTTATTACAGTTTAGGTAGTCACCGTCCGTCATTCCTGCTGCCGGCCAAGTCTTCTTTGAACAAGCACTATCTGGAGCTTTTCAGAATCGGGTCAAGTTCAACGATGCCGGGGGCAAAGAAGGGACAGAGCGTCTTGGAAGCAAGCAGGAAAGGAAGTCATGGTGACTTGTCCATTACATGTAACGATGTGTTTGATGCTTAGCATGAGAAGTTTGTTGTTCATGTTCAGCATTCTAGGGATAATAGGTTTAAATTTGACTCTCGGTGTTTCGACGGAAACCCAGCTGACTGTTTACAGCTTGTAAAGGAGGTTCAAATCATGCTGAATAGTTCTTTGTTAAATGATGAAATGAGGTTGATGTATTTGTTGAGGTACTGCACTGGAGTTGCTGCAAGAGCTCTACAGTGCTGTAAGTTTATGAGGCAAAACGAAGGATATTTTGAGGCTATGCGAATCCTGCGTAAAAGGTTTGGAAGACCTTCGATGATTGTAAGGAACGTATTCGGGGCTGATAAAGGTAATAGTAGTCAATTACAAGATGACTCCAAGGCACTCTGAGTTTTTGGATAATCTGATGACTTACAAGAATACATTGATTTCGACGAACTGCTTGAGCGATGTGAACTCAAGTTCAGTCCTAGAGGTAATAGCGAGACGCCTACCTACTCGACTGCAAAGAAAGTGGGTGAAGATAAGCTCTCGTGTAGAGGATGAAGATATTGAGCCGAAGTTCGATGATATTCTGAGCAAGTTTGCCAGCGTATTGCATCCCACCCCTAGAAAAGAGAAGTCTGAGAGCAAAACGCAACATTTGTGACTAAAGGATCTCAGAGAAGGGGATATCGAAAAAGCTTTATTGTGTCTAGTAATCCATGTAAACTTAGTGAGTGTAACGGCTTTCGTGGGACGTCCCCAACAGATAGGTTACGAGTTGTGAGACAAACACGGTTGTGTTTTACATGTTTGCAAGAAGTGCATACAAAGGCGAACTGTGAATCAGTGACCATGTTTAGTGGTAAGCTAAATGTGAAATCAAGGTCTGACCCCGAACCGTGTGACGATAATGGTGCAGTCAAGAAGCCATTAGTTGCAACTGGTAAGCCATTGTTGAAGAGAGTGCCACAGACGACAACACAGTTTGTGCAGGAGGGGAGAGTTACGGTTTCAGAGTCCAGTTCTGGCTGCAAAAGTTAACAGGGTATTACTAGTCAGAGTAAGGGAATAGAAGCTATTAGGATTTGTGAGGAAGGACCCAAATCATCTACTGCTCTTATTAAAGAGTTTGAAAATGATGAAGTCGTTCATACAAACGGCGGTAAAGTGGATGTTTGTGACAACGATCATGATAGTGCACATCTGTCTTTGGTTGATCATAATGAGACCAGCGTAATGCCTTTTTCTACTGAGTTGAACAAACGTTCTGTACAACATGAACGTCAAGTAGACTTAAAGGCAGATACAGTTGCAGAAGGTATGGATACTTGTGAGACCGTCAGTGTAATTGATTAGCGTGTAGCTCACCTATGATCAGATGCTGGTGCTAAACCGGTGCTAATAGCAAAAGACAGCGGTGGTGGTAAACTTTCAATTAGACAACTTTCTAAAATTCGCGAAAAATACCCATAAGTACATTGAAATGATAACAAATTAGTTCAGCGAAGAGTCTCTTTTCGGCGAATTCATTCTCTTAGCTGTACAGTCGCAAATATATACAATTAATTGTGTGTGTTTGTGCGCACATAAGGTTTGTCAAAATCAAAATCAAAATAACAGTTAGTGTGGGTTGTTGATTACATCATCAAAATAATATAGAAATTAAATTGTGTGAATAGTAATCAAAGTTGTAACTAAGTGGGGTGGAGATTGGTAAGATGTGAGTAGGGTTACGTCATCAAAATAGTATAGAAATTAAAATGTGTGATTAACAATCAAAGTTGTAACTAAGTGGGGTGGAGATTGGTAAGATGTGAGTAGGGTTACGTAATATATACATGTTTAGAGAGATTAGATGTTCGTGAAGGAGTATGGGGACAATTATGAAAACAAACTAGATAATAGGTGAAAAGATTGAATGGGTTAGTTACTAAAAATTATTATACGAATATTGCAAAAAAATTTGATAACAAAATGTTGATGACAGATGAACTTGAAATTAAACCCACGGTAGTAGGAGGGGGTGGAGAAGTTTCTTCTGTGTGCATAATTCAGGCTTTTCTATCCAAATCGCTGGGGCTTCGGCAATACAAAGTATACGGAAGCTTGTCGATTTTGGAAGGCTTCTTTTGACTTTATAGATGACTTTGAATGACTTCTCCTTGCAAATTGAATGACCAGTGTTACGTATATGCTCAATAATGGCGCTCCTTATTGCTCCATTGTTACCTTTCCGTAGCCAGGCGGGATAGTATTCTTGAACTCTTTTAGATAAAACTCGCATCGAACGACCTACATACCTCGCTCCGCAAGAGCAGGTGAATTGGTAGATACACATGGAAGTGGTCAAATGCGATAGTTTATCTTTAGAGTAGTTGAAGAACAATGGCCGGGAGGAAAATGTCAGTCGTAGTGTGGCAGCGAAGAATGTCCTTCTTAGAGCAGTAGATATCCTCTTCTTCAAGGTGTCAGCCAGAAGGTCACCTTTGAAGGGTACATTCATGTAGACCATCTTCTTCTGCACTATAGTGGGTTGTTCTTTGTAAGTCTTAGGCTTAATATGCTTGTCTATAAAACAGGGTGGGTAGCCATTCTCGAGCAGTGTCTTCCTTAAGAGGGCGATCTCTTCCTCTATTGATTCAGGACTGCAGATTTTTCGGATTCTAGTCGCCAGAGGTATTATCAAGTTTCGCTTGCGACTAATTGGTACCCAACTGTAGAAGTTTGTCAACTGACCGTTCCATGTAGGTTTTCTGTGTACTGATGTGCTCAAGGTACCATCGGTCTTCTTACTTAAACGAACGTCCAGAAAGGAGATTGTCTCTTTGGTTTCTACTTCGATTGTAAATTTGATGGCGGGGTGGCAACTATTGAACACTTGAAGAACCATATTTTGATCACAATTGTTATCGCAGATGACGAAAGTATCATCAACATACCTTTTGTATAAGAGGAATTTGTCGATGGTTGCTTTCAGCGGACCATTTTCCAAACTTGCCATGAAAATATCAGCCAACAACGGACCCAAAAGTGATCCCATCGCCACGCCATCTTGTTGTCTAAAGAGGTTCCCATTGAATGTGAACTGGACATTTAGGGTACACCTGAGTAGGAGTTCTTTTAGCTTGGTGGTAGGTATTCAAATATTCAGGTTGTTTTCTTCCAAGTATTTGCATAGAAAACAAATCGTCTCAGTGATAGGGACGTTTGTAAAGAGAGACTCGACGTCCAGTGAAATCATACGTTTGTCTCCCACTTTAACATCTTTGATACAATCGATGAATTCAAAAGTATCTCGAAGAGAATGTTTTGAAATTCGTTCTCTAACAGGTTTTCGGGATCTCCGTTTCATTCAATAGCGAAATGGATAGCAGAGTTCCTACAAGTTCAACAATGCCTGGGTCAAAGAAGGGACAGAGCGCCTTGGATGCAAACAGGAAAGTAAGTCATGGTGACTTGTCTGTTAATTGTAACGATGTGTCTGATGTTAACCATGACATGGTTGATGTTACTGTTTCGCCGTTCAGGGATAATAGGAACATCAAACTCCCTAAATTTGAACCACGGTGTTTTCATGGAAACCCAGCTGATTATTTACAATTTGTAAAGGAGTTTGAGATCATGTTGAGTGGTGTTTTATTAAATGATGAAATGAAGTTAATGTATTCTGCAGGAACAGCAATATACAAATTAAAGGCTCGAGATATTTCTGATTTTTATGAGGGCTTAGATCTTTATCTTGAAAAAGATAATAATGAACGCCTTGACAGATCATGCTTCTACCTCTAAATATATACTATTCGCCCAGCCTATTGTTGAGATGCGACCATGTGGGATGTGCACAGTTTTATGGGGCATCTTATAAACTAACTTGCTGTCCATTGACTGATCTTTAAATACCACTTCACAATGTCTTATCTCATTCATTTTCCAATAACGTCTTTACTTGATCCTCATTATATCCCATTAAACCTAACATTTTACAGCTCTTTATGACTTATTATATTCCTACTCTCTGAAGGGTACGGTTGTACACTAAATGCACAAAAAGGTATAAAACAAAAACAACTGGCACAACTGAGGATAAATGTATTAAAACCAAAAGTGGACATCATGATAGTACGAGATATACGTGTAGCATTATACATTGCAAATGAACGTTGTCAGCCTAGGGAGTTTTCTTTTTTTAATGCATTTATTAATGAAACTTGCACTTACCTATTTCATTACAATTTAATGATTCACCTCAGCACTTTTACTTTTCAAAACAGCTTTCAATCCCTTGTAAACGTTGTACTTACCTCAATTTTGGTTGGTTATCGTATGGCGACAACCACGGAATGAAAACGAGACGAAGTCGATTTTCCCGCTCAACCTGGAGGACAATTGTACAATTCAATAACTATACAGCCTAGTTCAGACAATGTGTATTTATATATATATCAAATATTTGACTGTTGAAACATTATTAACTTGTAGACAATCTACGATTTGATATTATATCATACTTGATCGTGCCTGTAAAAATGGCATGCATTTTCATGTAAATTTATATCTTTATATGAGAATATACATTATTATTATTATTATTTAATGAGGTATTGCACTGAAGATGCTGCAAGAGCTATACAGTGCTGTAAGTTTATGAAGCCAAAAGAGGGCTACTACGAGGCTATGAGCATATTACGTCAAAGGTTTGGAAGACCTTCAATGATTGTAAGGAACGTATACGAAGCTGTCAAAGGTAACGGCAGTCAACTTCAAGATGACTCCAAGGCACTTACTGAGTTTTTAGATAATCTTATGACTTATAAGAATACCTTGATTTCTATGAATTGCATGAGTGACCTCAACTCCAGCTCAGTCCTAGAGGTAATTGCGAGACGCCTACCTACTCGACTGCAAAAGAAGTGGGTGAAGATAAGCTCCCGTATGGAGGAAGAGGATATCGATCCAAAATATGATGATATCCTGAAACTAGTAAAAGATAGTGTCAATCAATCTATGAGCAAGTTCGCCAGTGTATTACATCTCACCCCTAGAATAGAGCAGTCTGATGGTAAAACGCAATCATTGATGACGAAAGGGCCTCAGAGAAGTGGATATCGAGAAGGCTCCATGATGTCCAGTAATGCATATAGACTTAGTGAGTGTAACAGGTTTCGTAGTACATCCTCAACAGATAAGTTGCAAGATGCAAGACAAGCACGGTTGTGTTTTACACGTTTGCAAGAGGTGCATACAAAGGTGAACTGTGAACCAGTAAGCAAGTTCAGTGATAAGCTAAATGTGAACTCCTGGCCTGACTCCGAATTGTGTGACGATAACGGTGCAGTGAAGAAGTCTGTAGTTGCAACTGGTAAGCCATTGTTGAATGGAGTGTCACAGAATAGAGTTGCTGCTTCAGAGTCCAGTTCTGACTCCGCAAGTTTACAAGGTATTACTATTCAGAATGAAGATATAGAACCTTTAATGATTTGTGAGGAGGAACCAAAATTGTCTACTTCTGTTATTACAGAGTTTGAAAATGATGAAGTTGACGGTAAATTGAATATTTGTGGTATTGATCATGATAGTTCACAGTTGTCTTTGGCTGATCATTATGAGATGAGGGATATGCCTACTACTGCTAAGTTAAATAAAGTTTCTGTACAACTACAACGTGAAGTAGAATTGAACGCAGATGCAGTTGCAGAAGGCATGCATACTTGTGAGACAGTCAGTGTAATTGATCAGCATGTAGCCCATCTATCATCAGATGATAAGGCTAAACCCGAACTAGTAGTGAAAGAGAGCAGTGGTGGTAATCGTGCAGTTGGACAACTATGTGAAAGCCGAAAAAGAACAGATTCTGATCCACCGGTTAGCTCACCAACTGTTATCAATCAGTCGTCGTTTGTGTTGTCATCCACAATGAGAAGGATACCCATCAACTCAAGTATCTTGTGCAATGACTATGATAGTATTGTTGCGTTTGAAAGGACGAAAGATATTGCTCAGTTTAGAGAGAATAAGCCAAGTGTAAACGAGAGAGTAATTGTTAAATTGACTTGCACGAATAAAAGCATTTCTAGTTTCAAGTTACTATTTGAATGCTATTATCTTTGGTGTAAATTACTCTGTTTCTACACTTGGTTGATGAGATATGTCGTGTGTTTGTTCGTCGTCTATATTCTACGATACAATGACATGGGCGTGTTACCGTTCAGATTTGAGGATATAGACGATAGAAGGAAGTCGGCAAATGAATTCTGCGACGATTTTCCAACCTAGGGCGTCAACCTGAGAAGGGTTGTAGGCGTACTGCTGTAAGTCCTACAATTTCTTCAAAGGGTAGCGCATCAGTGAGCAGTCCAATGTGCTTGGTGTGTGATTTTGTACATAAGTTCATATTGTATATACTGAATTGATATCATCTGTCATCTAGCTGTTGGTAATTCTGTTTGTGTCCGGACATTTCACAACTTACAATCGTCGACCTGAGAAGGAATGTAGGCGTACTGCTGTAAGTCCTACAGTTCTTCAAGGGTAGTTCGTCAAGGCAGAATCCACAACATTTGATGTGTTGATTGTACATATGTTTGTGTTAAATAGTTGTGTGAGTTCCAATTATTGTAATTGTTGGTTAATCTTGTTTGTGTCTGGACATTCCACAACTTACAATCGTCAACCTGTGAAGGTTTGGAGGCGTACTGGTGTAAGCCCTGCGATTCTTCAAAGGAATCACATGGAGACACGATCTGCGTGTTTGTTTGTACTGTTTGTATATATGTGTGGTGTGTCATATCAATTGGTGTTTGTTGGATTCATTGTGTTTACTCGTTGTTTTCGTACCTTGTTTTTATTGCATAATCTTGTTAAAATTTTCGTCGTGATTACTTCTGAAGTTGTTTCGAGTCTTCTACATCCATGAATGAATTGATTGATGCTAAGGGCAGCAGATGGGGCGTATACGCCGGGGAGGCTAGGCTATTGCTGAGAATGAAATGCATACGGAGATAATTGTTAGCTGCGGTCCCACACGCCGGGGAGAAAGAGTGTAAACGACTGAGGCTCGCATGCGTCACCGCTACTAGAACTGAGGCAGAATAAGTGACAAGCGATTGCAGTGGTAATTGGTAGTGAGTAGATAAGATGTGCGTAGAGTATCATGAGTTGGTGCCATGGTCACGTTGCATTCTGCAAGAGTCATTCTAGCAAGTGGCGATTGTGTTGCAAGTTGTCAAGAGCGGGCCTCTATCTGGAGGCGCAGGTCGTCAGCGATGTGTGAGATTGTGCTGTGGGTATGCTTGTGGTGTGTTGGCTTTTCTGTTTGTTTTCCATTTCAGCTCTGTCCGTGTGACCCAGGTTCTCGCAATGGCATCCAAGTCAACGTGCATTGTTCGTGAAGGAAAAAAGGGTTGGATCCCTTTTTTGCCGGGTAGTGTCAATGGAGTTGAAGATTGAACGACCAATTCTTGGTTGTTTGCTCAAACCAACTTCCCCGATTTTCGCGGAGGCATCAATACGACAGTTATCGTCTCATTGGTCGCTGTTCAGAAAGAAGAGTAAAACATCGTCATTAGTAATATTATGATTTATTATTGTAATATTTGTTCACAGACGCTAGTAAAATCATTATTTTTATATGTTGGTGTAACAATAAAGATTTATCGAGTGGCCAATCGGTGTTTTGGTTTTTTCGTCCGTTATTACTAAGCGTTTCTGAAAAACTGTAAGGAACATCGTAGGCCCGAGCGTAGCAAGAGCTGGGCATTAACGGTTTCTGTGACGTGGCTGAGAACCCATAGATGTCTTACTATCATGATGTCCACTCTTGTCTTTAATACAATTATTTTCAAGCCAGTTGTTTTTATTTCATGCCTTTTTGTCTTTTTGGTGCACAACCGTACGCTACGTTGAAAAGGAATAGAATAAGTCGAATCAAATTCATAAAGAGCTATAAAATGTTGGGTTTAATGGGATATAATGAGAATCAAGTGAAGACGTTATTAGAAAATGAATGAGATAAGACATTGTGTAGTGGTATTTAAAGATCTGACGATGGATAGCAAGTTAATTTATAAGATGCTCCACAAATCTGTGCAGATCCCACTTAATCGCATCTCAGCAATAGGCTGAGCGAATGATATATATTTAAAGGTAGAAGCATGATCTGTCTAGGCGTTCATTATTATCTTTTTCAAGATAAAAATCTAAGCCCTCATAAATATCATGGAAATCTCGAGCCATCAAATTGCATATTGCTCTCCCTGCAGAATGGGGTGATTCACCTTAGTGACCACCACCATATCTACTGATCAGCTAATAATAATGACAAATAATTACTTCGCGTCTCCGAACTTTGTGATAATTTCCCGCTATTAGCATAAGGCGTTTGTGCTAGTAATATGTGTACTTTATGCTGACTGTGGTTAAAAGAAGCCTCGAAACATAAAATGGACATTTAATACTACAAATTTTGTTCTTGTTTCGATGAAGATTACATTATGGAGCTGCAGAACTTTCTAACTCTGAAGGGGATCAAAGAAGTCTGTCAACTCAATTCAATCCCAGCCGTTTCATTTTAAACGATCAGTTTGATTGTGCGTGTAGATTGCAACACATGGTGGCGAACGTGATTTTCAAGAGACAAAATCTCGGTGGCTTCATTGTGATGTGATTATCTACTTGTACACTCCCAGCAAATCATAGCCAATAAATACACCTTTCATTAGTCGCAAGTGTTATATTCTGCCTTCGCTATTCCTGGTGGTGAAAAGGTCGGTATGGCCATCAGGTCAGGTGTCCCAACCTAAAGACTCAGCAGATAGTGTGGCAATAGCTCGCGTCAGGCAGGACTGGTAGCCGCACATCAACCGAAGGCGTTAAATATAGCCTAAACTAAGTGCGAAATGTTTCGAAACCATCCAAGCAGCCCGCCTTACAGGTTTCCTAGAACTCCACTCGTATATCTGGTAGAATCCTTTCCATTCACATAATTAAGTAGTTATTAGTTCATCACAGCCTCCATTATCTGAATACTGGATTGAAATACAAATTACGCTTATAGTTTCGCATGTAAAGAATATCCTTGTGAAATATAATAAAACCAAGGTTTTGGCGGATCGAAATCTGCAAAGCAGAGCCAAAAGAATGGTGACCTGTGTCAACGATACAGAGAGTGGGACATCCAGGTTGAGAAAACAGTTTACATGAATATGAATACGCACTATAGGGATTGTAAATATTTTGATGAAACTGTCGGTTAGTAAACTGCTCATACCATGTTTGTGGATAAGGTTGACAGCCAGGTTACATTCGCTCATTATCTGTGACTGTCGGTGTAGGTAAAATCATCCTGCCAGCTGATTTGACACGCATGTATACAATTTATATCTGTCGAACGGCTCCATAAAATTTGATGAATTCATATTTAGATATGCTGTAAATCATAATAATGTTACTTGAAAGGGAATCTCCTTCCAACTAAGTGTTACTTTTACTTCCTTCATATTATTGTTATCCCAAACAAACTTTCCCAGGTAACTTAGGTACAGTGCCCCGAACAGAAACTTTCCATATGTGTGAAATAGGCGACTTGTGTAGTCTGGTTGAGTTGCTACAAGTTGTGTCTGCACCAAACTATTGCTTGGGTAGTTTAAATTATTGTTTGTTTTTCATGTTTGGAATTTTCAACTCCAATATGAAGTCAGTCAGTGCTACTATACTGATCATAGACTTGGCGCGTCATAAAGACCAGGTGACCAGAAAAGAACAGCAATAAGGATCACTGGGAGCAAACTTACCAGGAACCGATGACAAATAGGCAAGAAGAAATGGAGATAGATTGGCCAAACTCTGAGGAAACCATCAAGTGACATCAATAGACGGGCCGTTGCTCGAGTGGAACTCGAAAGGGAAGTGGCGAGTTGGTCGTCCAAGGGTGATTTGGAGGTGAAGAGGAGATGAAAGCGTGTGGTCACACTTTGGGTCAGGTGAAAACTTGAGCAGAGAACCGAACTCAATGGAGACGCAAGGCTGAAGCCCTATATTCCTCTATCAATTAAAGGAAATAATAACGCCTACTCACCGAACCAAAAACGACTTCACTCGATTCACTGTAATAATGCTGAGCTGGTTTTGATGACTTAAGATTCTATACCCCTCTCATGTAGTTGCACAGAACAGAAAGTCTTTATGAGAGAATAATTATAGTTGACTTCATTACAAGACGCAGCAAAAGTACGCGTGACGCACATGTCTTCTATTTTGTTCTGACACATAATTCCTCCGAGGATTCCAGCTATGCTATCTCCGGACTAAATCTGGTCACTGTTACAGTTTATCAAAAAGCAGTTGATATTATTGTCTCAAGGACTACAAGAATATATATTTACAGGCTTGAAAATTGCGCTTTTACACAATGAATAAACTAAATGTTCAAATGTGAGTTCAGTGAGGGGTATATTATCTATTTTATAGCTTCGTCGAATTACTACAATTGTTGTTCTAAAATGGGATGCCAACCCAGGAAAGCAAGTCAAAATGATTTATACAATTTAATGCCCTCTTTACTACAGTTTAATAAATTTGTCTGAGTCAGTTGAATTGAAGACGTGTAAACCAGGAATATCCAGACACCACTTAACGTAATAAACTTGGTGATGCTCTTAAATTATGGAATTGACCAGTGAATAATAATATATTTATTCCTATCTATGTTGCCATAAATGCATAGACAGTTAGGTGCACTCCTGAGTTATTTATAAAGTTGTACAAAACATACGTCAGACCTCCCCTTGAAGTGCACAATATCACTGCACCCGCATTACTAAGAAGAGACGCGAATCCTTCAGAAGGGAAAGAGACAGGAGACAAAGGAGTGATTTATATACGAAACTAACCATATGGTGAATGGCTAAAGAAATTAGGCATATTCACACTTAGATACCATTGGCTTGGGCGGACTTGATTACTGTCTATGGGATCACAAACGACCAGAAGCACTAAAAAAACGGTGTACCGCTGTCGATTAGGTATGGACTCTCTCGTGGAAATCCCAGAAGTATAGCCCATCAGAGCGTGAAGACTCAGGTGCGCTCTCATTTATTTTCGCTGCAGGTTTGCCGTCCCTGGAACTTCCAATCTGCAGATGTAGCTACGGCGCCGTTCGTGGACAGCCTTATATAAAGACTGGACAAGCATGCAGTGACACAAGGACTGCATCCAAACGGCCTACCTACTGCACTTACATTTATCATTATTATTCATATCAGACATATATGTATATATATAGATGAAAACACATGATTTCATTAGATGTCTGTTTTCACGTTTTCCTTATTTCTTTCTCTATCTTTTAGTCTGAATGATAAACAATAATTATACCTGTTGCTATTATCATTAATATTATCTCTTCCCTCTTGTCGAAGACACCAGAGGACTAACTGGTGAAAGGATCAATTCCATTTACAGTAGTATGAAAGTCTAAACACACCATGTAATTTGACCTTGACCTTGGCGGCCTGTTCGAATTTTTGGGTCAGCTACTTTAATATCTACATTTTGCATTCAGTCTACTGTTTACCAAAATTTATTTATCATCTAAATATGAATTTTAATAGAATCATTTACTCTCGTAACTTTATTAATCATTTACGACCAAATGACTTTCATATTCCAAAGAGATCAGGGAGGAAACATCGAAGTGGTTGGCAGAGAGTTCTCAAACGTACACCAATACACTTAACTACGGTCCCCGTCATAATGGACACAAACTGCCGCTCTCTGCCAAACAAGATAATGTACTTACAATCCTTGATGTCCACTGAAACTTATCGTAATACTGCCATAATCACATTACAAGAAACGTGGTTGCACGAACTGTATGATGACAATGTTATCTCACTAAAGGACTTTATTTTATTTCGTCAAGACCATCAATGTTGTAATAAGAAAAATGGTGGTGGAGTTGCAACTTTTATTCACTCCAATAATAACGTCTGCTTCACCTTCTCAAATGACTTCATTGACCGTATTACTGTCAAATGTCACCCCAAACATCTCCCCAAGTATAAACAAATCTATATTACAAACATGTACATTTTTCCTAGTTGCTCTCCATCTGATCTATCTAATTTTGCTGATGAATTCACCAAGTTTGCTGCTGCCAACTTCGACAACTCTCTATCCGTTATTACTGGAGACTTCAACACCTCAGATTGCTCCTTTCTTGAAGCTCTTGGTCACACAAACATAGCCAAATTTCCCACTCGACTTGACAAAACTCTCGACCTCGTTTTTACTAATGACAAAGGAGTATATGAAACACGTAGACGTTCACCGATACTTAACTCAGATCACTGCATTGTCCGCGTTTTGCCAAAAATATACAGCAAAACACATATTAAAATCTTCTCACACCTGTCTACGAAAGCACAACAAAGATGCTACACATCTGACAACCTACTCAATCTAAGATGCATGTTAAAAGATACCAACTGGGATCTATTCTATGAAAGTACATTAGATGACTCAATCACCAATATAATGGATTATCTTAAGTTCCGCCTCGACATATGCTGTCCCAAACAAACACTGTTCAAACGCCTCGACCGCTTCTCGTCTCCCCGTCTCAAACAACTTCGCAGGCAAAAAGAAATGTTATATAAATGCAAAGACAAGTTAGGACTTAAAAAGATAAATGCTCAAATCAAATATAAAATCAAAAATCTAAATGCTATCTATAACCAAACACTTTTATCATGCAAATCCCTAACAGCATGTGGAAATTTTTCAATGAAATTACTGGCAACAGTAAGCGATGTAATGTTTTTCCCTCTTGTGATGTTAATGCTCTTAATCTGTTTTTATACGCTCTCCTTCCACTATAACCACTTCTAACGTTACTAATCTTGTAGCTGATAACTTCCAGGACTTTAGTACTCTCGATGTTTTGAAATGTCGTAAGACTCTTAAGCCCTCATATGGTCTTGACCATGATGGCATAACTGCATATATTCTAAAACAATGCGCAGATGCTTTATGCTCTCCTCTAACTAATATCCTAAATGCTTCTTTCTCCGAAAACGTTGTACCTGTTCCATGGAAAGACATTAAAATAGTCCCTGTCCCTAAACCTGGCAATAGCAAGAACGTAAATTTCAGACAATAGCTTGCTAGGCTACTAGCTTACTAGTTTTCTCGCCGGTCCCAAGCCCGGGTAAAGAGGGAGGGTTGGGGCGTGGTGCTAGCAACTCCACCACTGTAAAACAACCAAATCGCTACAGAAACTTCAACGAATAAATATATTAAAAATTCTAAAAACACAAACAATAGCCTTACTTTTCGCTGGAATCGGGGAAGTGAAATGACGCAGGCTGGTGAAAGCCTTCGGGAAGCCAGTCAGCCGATGTGCCTTCTTTCGATGAAAGCAAAAGTAAGGATGGGTACCTGGAATGTTCGCACAATGTACGAAACTGGAAAGGCTGCCCAGATAGCCGCTGAAATGAGAAGGTACAGAATAGAAGTGTTGGGAATCTGCGAAAGCAGATGGAACGGAACTGGAAGGTGCCAACTACCTACTGGAGAGACAGTAATCTATTCCGGCCACCTAGAGGACAACCATGAGCACACCGAGGGAGTGGCCATCATGATGTCACCAACAGCAACCAAAGCTCTCATGCAGTGGGAACCAATCTCCTCCAGGATAATGACAGCCAGGTTCAACTCAAAAGGAAGGAAAGTTACAGTCATTCAATGCTATGCGCCTACAAACGTCTCAGAACAAGAGAAGAAGGAGGCGTTCTACAGACAACTACAAGCAATAATGGACAACGTCCCAAATGGCGATATCAAAATCCTGATGGGCGACATGAATGCGAAGCTGGGACGAGACAACACAGGAAGAGAACTCACCATGGGTCGTGAGGCCCTCGGTGAAATGAACGACAATGGTGAACTCTTCTCAGACTTCTGCGCCTTCAATGATTTGGTGATTGGCGGTAGTGTGTTCAAACACAAGGATATACACAAGACGACATGGATTTCACCAGATGGAAACACCAAGAACCAAATAGACTTCATCTCAATTTCAAGAAAGTGGAGACGGAGCCTACTGGACACAAGGTCAAGGAGAGGAGCAGATGTGGGTTCAGACCACTATCTAGTAGAAGGGACTTTCAAGGTGAAACTAAAAGCCTCGAGGATAGCTGGGGATAGGCCACAATGCAAGTTCAACACACAGAGGACACTTTCACTGCAACTGTCAGAGCAAAGCAGGAAACACTACGCGACATCACTGAAGAATCATGCGTGGAAGAACATTGGAAGTCTCTGAAGGCGATTCTCAACGAAACGTGTTCAACGGTTCTAGGAAGAAAGAAGAGACAAGACAAGGAATGGCTCTCAACGGACACTTGGAAATTAATAGAAGAGAGGAGAATGGTGAAAGAGAAAATGATTCAATGCAAGGACGGACAGGAGAAGGAGACGATGAGCTCAACTTACAAAGCATTGGACAAAGAAGTGAAGAAAAGTGCTAGGAAGGACAAAAGACGATTCTACGACAATCTAGCTACTGAAGCTGAAAAGGCAGCAGGCAAAAGGGACCTGAGGACACTATATCAGATAACCAAATCTCTATCCGGGAAGAGACCAACACAAGCGAAACCTATAAAAGACAGCCAAGGGAACCCAATTACCAAGGAAGAAAAACAGATTAAACAATGGGCGGATCACTTCAAAGGACTCTTGAACCGACCATCACCTGCAACCCGTCCAGAAATACCAACAACAGCACGCACACAACTGCAAGTTGACACCAATCCTCCAACGAGAGCTGAAGTCTTGAACGCAATCAAACTTCTGAAAGCTGGAAAAACAGCCGGACCAGATGGAATACCCCCTGAAGCACTGAAAGCAGACCCAGAGACGACAGCAGACATGCTGACTCCATTATTGCAAAAGGTCTGGAAGGAGGGAAAGGTGCCTACTGACTGGAGGAAAGGTTACCTCGTGAAACTACCAAAGAAGGGCGACTTACGCCTCACTCTGCAAGAACTGGCGAGGAATCATGCTCCTATCGACGCCAAGTAAAATCCTGAGTCGCATCATCCTGGAGAGATTAAAGGACGCACTGGAGACAGAACTCCGACCAGAACAAGCTGGATTCAGGAAAGGCAAATCATGTACTGACCAAATTGCAACTCTACGCATCATCATCGAACAAAGCATGGAATGGCAATCAAACCTCTACCTCAACTTTATAGACTTTGAGAAGGCCTTCGACAGCGTTGACCGTGAAGTAATTTGGAAATTACTCGAGTACTATGGCGTACCCCAAATATTCATCAACCTTATTCAACAGCTGTACGACAACGGCACATGTCAAGTGATCCACAACGGAAGACTCAGCGAGGCGTTTGGAGTAAACACAGGAGTCAGACAAGGGTGCTTATTATCACCAATGATATTCCTAATTGTGGTGGACTGGATTATGCGTCAGACTGTGGGAAACGAGAAGACAGGAATATCCTGGACCGACGTGAAGAACCTAGAAGACCTGGATTTCGCGGATGATTCATGTTTGATGTCACACACAATCGAAGACTTACAAGCGAAAACCGACAAACTGGTCGAAGAAGCAGCCGACGAAGACAGGACTCCAGGTAAACATAGACAAGACGGAGGTTATGAAAACAACCATCCACCACCAACACAGCAACAACAGCAGCAACATCCGGCGCCAATCACCATCAACGGGAGGGATTTGAAAGAGGTTACTTCATTCACTTATCTAGGGAGCATTGTCTCAACTACAGGAGGAGCGGACGAGGATGTCAAATCGAGAATCGGGAAGGCGAGAAACACATTCATCAACCTGAAATCAATCTGGAAATCTTCGTCACTCAGCATCACCAACAAAATTCGGATTTTCAATACAAACGTAAAGTCAGTCAGTTCTTCTATACGGATCAGAAACTTGGCGGGCGGTCGCAAGAATATTTCCAACAGCCTGTTGCAGACCTTTATCAACAACTGTCTTCGTGGCTCTTTACTGAAGATCAGATGGCCGGGCGGAAAGAATCACCAACAAGAAACTATGGGAACAAACAAAGCAAGAACCAATCGCCCAATAAATATGCAGGAGAAAGTGGAGATGGATCGGACACTCTCTGAGGATACCGCTGGGTGACATCGCGCGTCACGCCCTCGAGTGGAACCAGAAAGGGAACCGGTGAGTGGGACGGCCAAGGATGACATGGAGGAGATCGCGTGAAGAGGAGTTGAAAGAATATGGACTAACATGGATGCAGGCGAATAGTACAGCAGAAGACAGAAGCAAATGGAGACGTGCAGTTGAAGCCCTATGTTCCACTAGGAACCCAAG
The DNA here is from genome assembly GCA_944472135.2 of Trichobilharzia regenti. Classification (NCBI taxonomy): domain Eukaryota; kingdom Metazoa; phylum Platyhelminthes; class Trematoda; order Strigeidida; family Schistosomatidae; genus Trichobilharzia; species Trichobilharzia regenti. The sequence goes on along the minus strand of OX235262.1, from coordinate 81,720,612 downwards.
GGAACATTAATAAATAATAATAAAGTTCAGACCCATTGCCATCACTTCCTCGTTTAAAAAACTACTACTTCTTAAACTCGAACCCTCTCTTAAAAGCTTCGAAGACCCCAAACAATTTGCCTTCAGACAGGGTAGGAGTACTTTAGACGCTGCAGCCGTCTTACACAACAGCATTGTCTCATCATTAGATAAAGATGCCAAATACGTCCGCTGCACGTTTCTTGACTTCACTTCTGCTTTCGACTCTGTACCTAGATGTCTCTTGCTAAATAAGCTCTCCAGGACACAAACCGAGTCCTGGGTCACTAACTGGTTGCATTCCTACTTCTCTAACAGAATGCAGTACACCGTATACAAAGGCGAATCCTCCTCTGCTATGCTCACTGAAGCTGGTGTCCCCCAAGGGGCTGTACTCTCCCCACTTCTCTTTTCATTCTTCCTACATGACCTACCATCTTCAAATGACATTAACTTTGTCAAATATGCTGATGACCTAACTGCATCTTTACCTGTCAAATGTCAAAGTGACTGCTCTAAACTAAATGGCTTCTAATCAGAAATCAGCTAGTGGTCCAAGGAAAACGGTCTCACCTTAAACCCCTCCAAATGCCAAACAGTTAATTTCACCTTTAGGCACAAATCTGACCTAAACAAACTGGTTAGCACTCACGAGGTGTGCAACATAGATGGCACTGAAATCGAAACCAAGTCGGAAATTAAATACCTAGGCGTCATTCTATCTGCTGATCTCTCCTGGTCGTCTCATATCTTGATGATTTCTAAGAAAATATTCCATCTTACCTTCTACATCAGGAAGTTAGGACATTCTGGTGTAACCCAACTCTTACTCCTGCAATTTGTTAACTCCCGTATTCTGCCTATTATTCTCTGTTGTTCCCCCTTAGTTTTTCCAGGGCTGGGTACTCAAGAAAAACTATACCTTATTACGCAGGATGTTAAAGGCTGTCAGCAGGGTAAGCAGTTTGCCACAGCCAGCTTGTTAATATTCTGGTCGATTGGCACATGGAATCACGTGAAAAATGGGCGAAATCCATTTTATCTGACTCACAACACCCTCTACATTCACAACTCTCCCCTTGTACCTCTTCAGGGAAAACCAGAAGCTTATATAGAAAACTGTATGCTCGCACTAGTAAGTACAAAAACTCAACCATACCCTACTTGGATCGTGTTCTGTGCGATAAAGGAAGCATTAGGCGTGAAACCTTTAACTTATTAAATTGTCAGTAGAACAAATGGATCTCGTCTTTCCAACTCACATCATTTACAGGTGCAACATTTTCTCCCTTCCTTTTTTTCTGTATTTATTTTTGTTATGTGCTGTTTTGTCTCTCTCTTCCTTGCAAACTCTACTTAAAACATTCTTCTTCGTTCTTTCACACTCTATATATCTCGACCATTTTTCTATCGCTTACGCCAGTAAATATGCTAGTAGTATCTACTTTTCTAACACCTTCAAACACTGTTTAATTGTGTCTTTGCTACCGACATGCTAATATGTTGTTGTCAAAACTGACTGAGATAACTTTAACCTACGTAGAACTTTATTTATTGTTAATGTACTAACTGGATGCAATATTGTAGTAAATGCTGAGAATTCCATTCTGTATCACAAGTACTGTTTTGGAATAAAGCTATTATCTTATCGTACTGCAAACATATGTAATTAATCCCAGCACTACTCCTTTCGTAATCAACCATAGCTAAGACCGTCGAACGGAGAGACGAACTACTCAGGAGTTTATCAAAGGCCGGGAACCTTTACTTCACAACTAAGGAGCGGTTAGGATTCCTGGCTCTCACCCAGGCGGCCCGGGTTTGACTTCCGGCGCAGGAGCGCTTTTTATTGGTCCTATACGCAGATGACTTAAAAATTTGGAGAGAGCTGAGGGGCAACAGTGATACGTTCACGTTGCAAGAGGACCTTAACAAATTCTCAGAGTGGTCCGTTGAATGGATGCTCCCGATCAATGTGGCGAAATATGCAACCATGCGCACTGGACAATCAAGCACAGGCTCCTACGAATTAGAGGGAATAACATTTCCATCAGTTCAGACTCACTTGGACTTAGGTGTCATGGTTAGCCACGACTTAAAAACTACAGCACACTGTCACGCGGTGGCTGCACGTAGTTTCAGGTCCTTGTGGGCAATTCGTGGAGCCTTTATTAGAATCACCAGAGATATGTTCGCCTCCTTATATACATCTCTGGTGAGGTCAAGACTGGAAAACCGCATCCAGGCTGCCAGTCCTTGTCTAAAAGGGGACTCACACATTCTAGAAAGGGTTCAAAGGAAGGTAACATGTATGGTTCACGGTATGACTAACTTATTATACGAGGAAAGACTAGACAGTTTAGACCTCTTCTCCCTGTCATACCATAAGCAGAGAGGAGATTTAATCACAATGTTAAAAATTTTAAATAACGACTGCGGACCTGACTTATTCTCTCTTTTCCTCCCTATCAGGTTAGAACACCTTAGAGGACATAGCAGGAAAGTTCAAAAGCCAAGGAGAAATCATATTGCTGTTGAGTACTGGTTCTCACATCGAGTCATAAACTCTTGGAACCGACTCCCAGAAGAATTGGTGTCTGCAACCTCAACTGATTCGTTCAAGAAGGGTTTGGACAACCACATAAATCTACTAGAGAAGGATTAAAATAGGCTCCAAGCCTTCTATCCTCAACCAATAAATCTGAATCTGGTCTGAATCTGAACACAAAGATATCACATTAGTTGACAGTTTCTCTTCAGTGTACGATTATGTACATAAAGCGTTTAATATGTTCACACAAATATATACGGTAGCGAAACGAGATTCAGATTAACAGAGTGCATGTGTCCCTATGAAAAATCGTAGGTAAATATAGCTGACATTGTATTCGCTAGCTTCAAACTTTGTTCAACATACTCAAACAAGTCACCTTGACAGGGATTCCGCGCACTTTGTCCTCAGTCACTTGAGAACGCTCGCTTTAGGTTTGCAATTAATTTTAGGTGGGTGAAATGTGCTTGATTCTGTGAAAGTCTATAATAGTATTCGGATTATTTATTATCTGTACTGAAACACAGATGCATGGATTTCATTTTATAGTGAATGCTTAAAATCCATTCACTAACAATTGCAATCTAAAACTCAAAAAATTAACAATAGAAATGCTCTAGAAAACTCATTTAAAAACTAATCTTAACATTAATTTGAACGGCTTCACATGAGCAAATTCACATACGCTAAATTACATGAAGAGATCATGCTGAACGTAGTATAGAGACACTTAAAAACAGTTTTGAGTATTTTCCGAGAATTTTCGTACTTCTGTGATTTCAACATTCAACTTTATCATGTCAGGTTAATGATTCAAACTTTGTTCATTCCTTCTTTATTGACGGGTTATTATTACATGCTATCGCATCATGTGTACCTGAATGTCTGGTTTATAAGTCAAGTAACAAACCTTCTTTTGCAGTACTCAATATAAGTGGGACATGGAAAGGCTAACTGTCGTTGGTCATAAGTGCCTACGTTCTACCTCCCATGTTAAATAGTAATATGGAGTGAGTAATATTGAAGTCATGCGTCGAGTGATAGGTAAGGAGGTAAAGGCTCTCGATGAGGTTGTATAGCTACATGAATTGAGATAATTAGGACATGTGTCATGCATGCCTGGTCATCGCCTTGCTCTATGTCTAATGTTAGCTGATATAGGATCAAGTTCGACAACAGCTGGTGGTGGTGGACAAACCAAAACTTGCAATAAGTCCATGAAATCCACGACAGTTTGAGTCACACAGGGAGGTGCAGATTCCTGGTTGGGGTCGTCGGGATGGTAGGTTCCGATCTCAAAGTGATGAAGTGACTCAAAATCGTCCTCAATGGTGTATATGTATTCACTCTTTGTGATCTACAATATGCAAAAAAACCAAAGTTTCTCTGTCACTATTCTTCCTCCCTCATATATCGAATTAGTATCGTTCTGGAGATGCTCGTTTTCCAATATGTTGACTTTTTTAAGCAACTTTCTGTATACTGAAACGAAACTCGATTTGACATATTATCTTCTATCAGAAATAACTCTTTTTCACAAATTGTGACCCACAAGATACATCTAGTGTATGATTTCTTGTATTGGATCATCTTTCGATAGGTTGTCATTTGTCTCCTCTGCTACATGCAATTGTATGCTGAAGACTGACTATGATTGCTTGAATGCCGTGGGTAAAACTTACACCTATACATTTGCTATGGTTGCAATAATTTAAAACGCCGGAAAGAGGAATACAATGATATTGCAACACATGAACCCATTTGAGAAAGGGAGTAATTTTAGAAAGAGCAGTGAATATATTCGAAATTTCGAATCTAACAGAGATTGAACACTACCGTGCGATGGCAAATAATCTGTTATCCTTTACCGGCATCATGACGAATCCATCTTGGAACATGAAGTCTCAATACCTGGCTCATATTAACAGTCTGAGATTTTGTAGGCTGGTTTGCCAGTTCTTGAAATGGAGTCACATATTACCTCAGCTGATGTCAACTCCTGCATCTTGTCTCAGATATGCCAATCAAATTTTGTTATGCGCAATGTCGTCCTGGTTTATCTTTGTTTTTTGAGGGTGAAAATGTAGTAATTCTTTCGCGGTAAGTTGGTGATAGGCTTTACAATTATTACGCATAAGCTTTTCGAAATTGATTAGGTGTTCCTACCGGTCAAGTCCTACCATTTAACATGAAAAAATAGTGTACTAGTGTATGAGGCAGTTCCGTATTAATCCACACAGCGACGTTATCCCATATATGATAGGCAGCGACAGATCGACAGAATTGGAAAACTTCATGGCTTATCATCTGGCTGCTATTTTTCGTGAAATTTAGATATCCTCACAATAGTTGGATAGTTAGTATAGGTTGCGATCTTCCTGATAATAGAAGTATTTTTCCTGAATATAACAAAGGACATTAGATATTAAGACTTTTGCTTTTATAGTAACTTTATACACGTTTGCGGCTAGCGAAGTGTTTGGAGATGTTGTATTTTCGGTTGCCTTACAACGCTGAGGTACTTAATTAAGCTAGTAGGCTCAACACTAAAGCTGAAGCTCTTATTTTTATGGCTAGTTTTAACGATCCTTAAAGCATGCCGTACTGTTTTCCGGTTGACGTGTATTTGATAATTTTAGAGAAGTCAGAAAATAAGTTAGATCAACTGAGTTTTACTAAAAGCTTTCTAACTTCCTTGTAGGACACTGTGCGCAAAAGAATTATGCGACGCTTATTTTGGAGAAAAAATAACTTGTTAATCCTTGGCATTGTGTGCTTTGGTCTAATGTTGATTTTATGGATAAGTACAGACAAGCCTGAGCATAATAAGGTTCATAAAGACCGTGCGCATCTGCCTGTTGACAAAGCACCAGAGGAGGCGCTTAAACAAGGTGGTGACTCTCAAGGACTAGATGCAGCCTATAAGTACCACGCGGAAAATCCAATTCCAAGACCAGTGGTTAATGCTCCACAATTTCCAAATGTCCGCCTACATCCGCCTATCGATAAAGATCCGGGTAAGTTATCCATAAAGTATAATAGGAATAATGTTACTCCTTATTTTCTTCTATTAGCATGTTGTTGTGATGCATCTCTTTCGTTAGCCTTCTTTTTTCACTCTTCATTATTCTTGTGTCTGGATAATGATGATCAAATGTATAATATCCCCTGTGAACTTAACAAAATTAATTGTAGAGGTTCTTATATTCTTATCGGACTGCTGCCTTTAGGTTTATTCTATAAACATTTACAGCAATAGGACTGCTCTCACTATTGTACAAATATTCTCATTAATATGAATTCGACTTCTCCTCGTTCTATCTTTTTGTCTGTCTTTATATGGCTGTATTTCCATTTCTCTTTTTCGGGGTCATTGGAAGATTTGAAGCGGTTTAATTCTGTTCAAAGTTTCCCAGTGACGTATTGGTCTTTATGTTTAATATTCCGAGTATCTTAAAGGTCTTTGTTTGTCCGATTTTATTTATCTTAATATGTGGTCACTGGTAGCTTTCCTTTGAGTAATTTTTCAAGGTGCTTCAATTGGAACAGTTACAGCTTTGTGTCATATTCCATTTGATTACGTTTGACTATTTTCCTACCTGTTCAAGAAGTTAATACTGGAATATTACTGTTGAAATTCATGGTCATATATGATGCACATCTATCCCATTGGAAATTGAACACCTTGTCAGGATAGTATTCACCTGAAGAAGATATACTGTGTCACTGCTTTCCCGTTCTTGTACGAACACTAGGTTTGTGTGTCTGTGATACATCTTATACATGTCCGAAATTATTGATTGTAGCTTTAATATTTCACATAGAAAAGGTTTTTGCTGTGTTTCATATTTGATTGATCAGAAGTTGCGCATCTTCACCATACGTGGTATTCCACTTATTCATTTCAGTGAATACTGGAAATAAATAGTCGAGGTGGAAAAAAGAATAAAAACTTGGTTGCATGTCTCTGTCACCTAATTCTTGTAGATTATGTAGCCTTTATTTGACAGTTTTACTTTCGTTTGTTTTCATGCCTGGCTACTTTCGATTTTTCACTCCCTCTGCTTATCATACCTACATTAGTTTGGTGATTTGAAGCATAACAAGATTTAATTTTGTCATATCCTAATCTGGGCTTTGATTATAATTATGGATTCATTTCATCTTTCCCTTTGTGTATCTTCTGTCAATCTCGACTTTGTTGTTTTGCATTCTTCTGTGTCAACTTGCTTGTCTCGTAGATGAATCGGCTCAACGTACAATGATTCGTGGGGAGCTATGAAGCTGTAGTTGACTGACTTGGACACTTGACTTTCATCTCAATGTCATTAACGAAGTCAAAACCATGTGCGTTTGATTGTTAGGTTGAAGAACCAGTATATGCTCGTTTGTCTATGAATAGCTGTTCTATCGGAAAGAGTATCCTACTATAAGGTTGGACAAAATCACAAATATTCAAATAAAAGGCATTCGGTAGTACGATATAGTGTACTGTTAATCGGCAAATATAAACAAGCCTATCAGAAGGGTTTCAAATAGTAGTTTGACGGATAAAGGAACAAGCATCTACGTTGGCGAAAAGTGGATGAGGCAGAAATGTTAATTATTTTTAAGGTCATAAAGAACGAATACATTGCACCATCTTTTAGGATTTTATGGTTTGTCACCGTCGGTGTTTAGCAATTCACTTTTAATTTTCTTGAGGTTTCCACCTAGACAGTCGGTATTTCCCCCATAAATTTGGGATCAAAAATCAGAGACACTACATGTACAAGTCATTTGGACTCGATCAATTTTTCCCTGTTGTTTAGTCAGCTGAATAATAATCACATAATTGTGTCAACTTTATTGTTTTTGCGGTTGTTATTATTATCGAAACACGAACATGACATTATTATGGAAACCAAGAGATACGCCACACAAAAAAATAGTAAAACAGCAATATCTAAGCAAAACAGAGAATAAATGAGAGAGGTCATCCAGTAAGCAAGTGAACATATTAGTCCGTGTCATCCATCATTCGTTATTTCATGTTGGCTTCAGAAAGGAAGCGAGAAAGAAGGAAATTGCAGCATATCTACCATTGACTGTGATTCTCAACCATATCTGATAACGTTTCGATCCACTGATACGAATTCAGACTACCAACTATAACTACTCAAATCGATCAGATGGACGAAGATTTCAAATAAGAATGAGAGACTTGAGAAAGGGAAAACATTAGGAATCGTAAAGTTGACATAAACAAAGTTGAAAAGGATCACACTGCTAGAAATATGATCGGAGATATAGTCTGTAACAGTGAGTGCATGATTACAGTCTCTCATGAAATCGTTGTCTGATAATTTACGCCAAATAAACATCGCTTTTTAACTTTTGTCCTTATAGTTCCTGGAAAGTACAACTAGACCTTGCCAATGAAATGATAATGATGATGAACTTCATTTTCGTGATATAATACCTCCTGCTGATGAACTGGAAGAAAATAATGCAGTTATTCAACCTATGGATTCTGACAATAAAGTGAACCTAAAACATGCCCAGCATGCTGAGCATAGTAACTCAAACGGGTTATCAGCCATTGCGAAATTGGGTTTATTTCCGAGTTCTCCACCTCCAAAAAGCGACGAACATTCAACCGGTCCTGGTATGTATAACTTTCAGCTGTTATATGTATATGTCTATATAGTTACACATCATAGAATTACCGCTTCTTATCTAATCTTTTTTAGTTTATGCCGATAGTTCACGCTTGGTAGATTTCAACAATCCAGAGAGGATATTTGTGTGTGTGTGTGTGTGTCAGATACGCTTTATAAAATACTGGTGATACTAAATGGGAGTCTCACTGTCGATAAAGATACAAATATCAGTGAGTATGATTCATTAGGATCTTGAAGTTAACATCTTTTGAGGTGTTTCAGTTTATGAGGTGATGAGCGTTCTGTCATTATTGTTATTATTATTGTTATTTATCTTCTTTAAAACACTAACTTGATACAATTTGCCCATCATAATATGCACAGCACAAATTGATAAAATAAGAATATAGGAAGGAGAGACGCAAAAAGAATCAAGAACAACAGAAGAGAAAATAATGAGCATGGTTGTGATGAACATGTATAGAAGTGCGTTCATTGTTTCAAATAAACTTCAGAAATAGAGGAAAGGAGAGGAAGTTGTAGGATGCAGGGCATAGATTTCGATTCTCTATTTCGATTTTTCATTTAGTCTCGAATCAACACTTTGCATCATCTGTTGTAACCCGCTCCAGGAGTTGTGGTGTCATAACATATACTAATCCAATACAAATGTCATTCAAATGTCGCACGGTGTTGCATTGTGGACTGACCACCTTTCCACTTTTCCACTTAGTTCCAGGGTTAGCCAAGAGTGGACAGTTTGGTAGACACTGGAATGTCATTCTTTGTGCACTTCTAGCCATAGAAGCCCGTGTCCCAAGGTGACATCAAGTACTATGTGATGGGGAAACACAAGCTATCAAAACTTAGAACAACTTACATGAGAAATTTTCCGGAAGGAAGCAATTCTGCAGGTCAGTTATGATCAGACACATAGGCGCCATACATCCTTAGCCAAAGACACAAGTTCACAGTCTGTACTTCTAAGAAATTGTGAAACCGGTATTTTACGGTGAGAATAACATCCTGGTGACGATAGGGGTAGCCCATGTTGATGTACTCTCGCCCAGATTTCACTACACAGATAGAAATTACACCGGTCACACAGTCAATAATCACATAACTACCATAATATGTGAAATCTACAACTCCTAATGGTTCGACTGTAAGAGAGAGGGAGAGTTCAGACACAGGTTTCTGCCAATCCTACAATATGACTAATAGTTCCCCAAGGTGTATGTGAAAAGTCGTAAAACTGTATGAACAAAGGCATCTTTGGACAGATACAGGTACAGGTAGACCAAGAGATTGCTTTACAACGGACTGTCAATTTACACTTTTCCATGGAACTCATCCAAGCAGACGTAGGATCGTTGTAGACCGAAATGTCTGAAAATACAAGCCTAAGTGAGCAGTTATCCAGGCCAAATAACGTTATTGACTAGGTATCAGATATCAAAGAAAGTAAAATTATCCTAGACCGCCTTATAGATATCATTGTTTTAGGCAGCAATTACACACACATTTCTTCTTACTAAGGAGTAATTTAACGTTCATAATTCTGTAATTAGTTGTAGGAAAGTGAGACACTAATAATGACTATCTACAGCATATGAATCAATAAAATCACATCCATTTTCCGAAATTTGTTTATGTTCTTTTTGGGTACAGGAAAATGTCTTTCATGTAGCCTTCCTAATGTGTATGTAGTTTTGTTAGCCTCTGTTATCGTATTGTTCATTTTATGTTTCATCGGTGCTAATGCTTTCGTTATTATTGCTATTATTATGTTCATTTGTTGCAAGCATACCATCTGGTGGTAGGTATTCCTGTCTCAATTTAAGATATTATCACTAATAATCATTCGTTTGATGATAAAAACGAAATACTGCATACGCATTAAACGGCTTTTTCTCTTGATAAATCATGTTTAATCCACTCATATGAATAATCGCCATCGTCATCAAAGGAGTCTAAAGTAGAAAGATCTCTTCGATCGTTAGTTTTGTCTGGCGAACGTGTTTCTCACAGTGACTTTTTCGTTATATCATGGTATTCTAGTAGTCATTCAACTTCCTTACTCGATTTTTGTATTCGGTGATCATATTACCCTCAACTAGTTTTACCTTGTGACATATGCAGTTTCTTTTTCATTTTGGACAAGGCGAAGGTGGTCAAGCGTACAAAGTGGAACGTGAAGAGCTTCCACCAGGTGAACGTGAAAAATTCGATCAAGGATGGAAGGTTAATGCTTTCAATCAATATGCTAGTGATCGTATCAGTGTTAGACGATATTTACCAGACTATCGAGAGGGAAAGTAAGTTAACTACGATGCTTTGAAATGATTTGGTTAGATATTTTAACGTCGAAAGTATACTATTTTGTATTTAGTTTTTTTTATACAGAATGTAGGTTGTTGGTGAATCAGTTTGTCGTTTGACTGGAAACAGGTAGAAACGTTTAGTAATTATTCTTTCTAGGATCTGTGTGTTGTGTATTCTTTTGATATCTTGTAGTTATATTGATATCTTATGGTTGATTCGTTCATGAGTTGTACTGCTAGATAGCAGGTTTTGCGTTTAGAAAACTCTTATTGATCTGATAAAGTATTTGGCGACAAAGTAGTATCACTATTATCTCACAGTGTAGTGTATGAATTTTTGAAGTCTCCTCCCTAGAAATTTTATAGTAGTGGTTGGTTTCTAAGGGTGTTTTCAGGTTAATATTTCAGGGGAGGGGTATTGTTTAGATGGCATTCACCAGACTCATTTCAACTCTGGACTCAGCCAAAGCGTATCAATGTAAGTGATAGTCATGGGGGTTCAGTAAAAGACTTGCATTCAATCTAAATCACGTTCTTGGATAGTTATGACTTGTTAATCTGTAAAGTCGTATGTCTACGCTGTAATGAATACTGGGAGAGAAATAGAAAATCTCTGTGAGTCCTGTTTGTTGGTGAGAATACTAAGACTGTGTGATTGCTGGAGAATGGCAGTGTTACTTCTCATGGAGAAGTCTGGTACCATTTCTACTCTGTTATAAATCATTGTGGGTTATTGTTTATTGCTATTTGGAGGGCCAGTTACAAAGTGTGTATGAATTCTATGAGGGAATTTGCTTAGAAAGATCTTTGGTTTTCCCCTTGTTACGTAAAACTTTTGATAAATTTGCTTATAATCCTGATACATAGAGGTAATGGGTTTTCTGAGCACTTTTATTCGTAAAATGGAAAACTTCTATTACAAATCTTTTACTCCTTATTTGTAAATTGTTATTTCAAGATAAGTGTGCTCGGATATTGAACGTGACCGTGAGCAGTGACGTAGTTATATGCCTCAAGCATTGTAGTTATTAGGTATTTTGATCAACTGCAATGGACTAGTAATCAATGAAATTTCAATACGGTCACACAACATTCATCATTTGTTTTTTATCATACTTGACCGAAAAGCTTCATCTATTAAGTAAACGTTACATGTACTGGGAATCAGTTCCCTATTTCCTGACGTGTGGATGGAAAACACGGTTGTTTAAAACAAATCTGTGAAGGCTGTAAATATCTGTTCTCTGACAGTTGTGTTTGTACAGTCGATAAATGAGCAGAGTGAAAGTTAGTTGTATAAATCTGGGTAATATGAGTAATTCAGATGAGGAAGGTGCGAATTTTTATAGTTCAAATATTTTGGAGGTATATTTGACACGTGGAAAGTTGCTATCCACTCCCAAAATAAAAGTAGAATGACATTTGAAGGAATATCTGAATGAAAAGATGAAGAAAATACCCCAATCCACTAAATCACCATCAGTCTCATCGTGTGAGGAAATCTAGATTGCCTGATATGGGTTTACGTGGATGTCATAAAATATTTTTAGAGAATTCAGGCTATATGATTCACAATCAGTTATCATGATACAAATCCCTTCATGTCTTCATTTGAGTTGTGGAGGCGTGGCTAATTGACCTTAACAGTCAGCCTTACTTAATGTTTGAACATGGAGCGTGACGATTCGAAGTGTAGTGTAGTGTAGTGTAGCACTGCTAGGTCTTGTGTTGATAACATCATTTGGTCAGCTGTCTATCTTCACAGCACAATGCTACTGAGGTTATTTAGATAGCGTTATCTGGTAATTTGTACAAATATTTAAGTAGAAATATCCTAGTCGTCAGCCTCCAAAGCCTCAGGATGGTCGGGGGTGGGTGCCTTGCGCTGCGGGTTGGCCACCCCTCCGCACACCTCTTGAAATGCTCCCATATGACCGGGCGTCTTACATAGCCTCTCCTGAGGAAGTCCTACTCACTGCCTTCACGTGGCGGAGGTGTTTCTCACCAAAGTGAGAGGGCGAAAGCGGATGCCTGGCGCTCTCCACCGGGTTGACTGTCCATTGGATGACAGTCTAGGGGAGATGGCTAAACCCTGATTCCAAACCTGCAACGATTGGCGTATGAAGCTCACTGGAGCTCACCGGCAGACGTATGGACAAAGGGCTTGTTGGATGTCCTGGATGTCTGGCCCCATTCAAAAAGGCGTATGAACCGAACTCCGGTCATCGGCTGCCAATGGATAGTGGACTCCTTACTCCACTCCTACTGCCTTGTAGGTCACACTTGGTTGTGTAAAGGCTAGAGCTGCACTCTCAAACAAAAGGCCGAGAGATTCTGGGGAAATCACTCGTACCAAATTCCCATGAAACTCCATGAACTCTCTTACAAATTGCCGCGCCTGGGCAGCGATGATTCGAGACGTTCATGAAGCCGGCTCATCCTCCCGTAGGAGATAGCCGAAGTAAAGTAAAGTAAAGTATCCTAGTCGTTACGGTGACTAGTCTTAATATGAATGTGGGATTCAAGTGATGGTTAGTTGGTTTCTTTAAGGCAGTGTGCCTTAATAATTGTATTTGTTAGAGAACTATTCAAGACTACAATGCACTAGACGTCTGTCTCGTTCTTGTTGTGGTCTCCTCAGATATGCGTGTTCGTGACTATCCAAGGGACTACACTGAAGGTAGTTAAATTTTGAGTCAAGAACAAGACCACTTTACCACTCAGTAGAAATACGTAGGTTAGTGAATTTCAGCCTTCCCAGATATAGAAACACCACAGTCATCGTTGGGTGAGGGAGGAAATCTTGTTTAGCCCCTTCAGTCACGAATTATTATCATTATAAGAGTTTCTCGAAGCTATTTGTTAATTAATGCTGATATGGACTTGACCAGTATCAAGTAACTTAGTTCGTTATTTGAAGACGGTTGGTGTGGGATAGATCTTCGAATTCGCTTCCAATTTACAACTTTCTTTAAACAGTTTTCCATTCTGAAATCAGCTCATTTATTATTAACGTGTTCATCGATGTACAATAAATAAATAAATAAACAGAGGAAAGTGAATGGTATTAATAATAATAGTGATAAAGGAGCATAGCAATTTGTTATTGTCATATAGACATTTAGTGAATCATCATTAGTTTGTCCATCATCAATGCCTGTTAGCTATTAATTAATTAACACATATTCAATCGATTGCATCACATTATTTATAACACTGTCCCACTATTAACTATACTTGAACTTTGTAATATTTAATGACGCAGTGTATGTGTATATGTGAAACTTTGAGTTGATTTACGTCTGTTTCTATATCTCTGAGGGATATTCGGTTGTAACAAGATTTCGTTTGTGTGTATTTGTAAAATAGATGTTTGAAGTGAGGTAATAAATGTGTTTGATGAATTCACTATTTGTCGAGTGGAAGTTTGTAGAGATTTTCCCGTGGATTGGTATCAGTTAGAGAATCATTGAAAAGCATCAATGTTCGCTAGTAACTGACTACAGGATATAGTTACCTGTAGAGAGTTCTAGTGAGAAGTCATGACCAGTGGGGTCGATCAGGTAGGGAATGAGGACAAACACTTGTCGATGAGATTGGCTGGTGGTGTTGTTAAAATCATAAATCGGCAGAAGTTAGAATTCATGGGGTGGACATTGAGTTAGTTGTGTCCTGGTGGCTGAATGGTCTAGCAGCTGGAGTTGGAACCAGAAGCTCCTGAGTTCGAGCCGTGGTGGTGGGTTCGTACTATCGGTTAGTCCGAAAATAGGAAGAGACAGATGTCTAGTACTCCGTGGTTCTCAGTGGTTCTCTATCTGGTATCAATCCGCGGGCAAACTTGAATTCATTATTGAACAGAGTGTGGAATTCAGGTGTAGTTTGTTAAGTGATTCGGTTGACGAATGTATCAAACCCCATTTGGTACATGCTTTGCACACAATCAATTCACTGTTTACATGAATGTTGTGTTTTACTGGATATAGTGAAGGGTGATCATCTTAGAATGTAGCATCGATAGTACTGACATGTCTGATTAGTGAATTAGTTAGCGAAGCCGTCTAGTCATTAGTCCCTTTATTAAATCCTAAGTACTTCATTGATTTGACGTTTTATTTCTACTGAGTGAGCGTTGTGGCTTAAGAGCTTAACTTCCAACCATTGGGTTCCTGGCTCGAATTCCACTTGACATGCCTTCAGGCTGTGCAACTGAGTAGCATCATGAATCCTTATTCAAAACGTGTAGCTCGTAGCCTGCCACATTAAGGATCTGTTTCGAGTAATTGAGTTCTAACGGTTTAATTTATGACATTAGTTTTGACAAAAGAAATACTCTGAAAAACTCTTGCCCATCAACCAGTTAGATACAGCCATCTCAAGAGTTAGCCTACCTGAATCAGTACACTTACTGAGGTGAATTGAAACACTCTGGAAGTATAAAAACTGTCCTCATTTTTGAAATTATCCCGAGAAAAGATGAGTACATTGCAGTTGGCTTCAAGTCAATCAGAACTAGAAATTCGTTAGTTCGTCATACTATCATTGTAGTCTTCTGACTTTTGTTTAACTTTTCAAATCAGCTGAATTTTTCTCAGTTCATTACATAAAATGCAACTTTTATTTTAGAGCAAACATCTACTACTTTCTTTTTCTCTCATGTAATTACATACTGTAGATCTCTGGTTATACTGGCTCCGACTTGAGTCAGTAACTTGAAGTGAGACGTTCTATTGTTGTCTCGGTTGTTTGGTAGATGCGTTCTCATCATCTAAAGTAGGCATACACAGTAGCATTAAGAACTTCCTAGCAGTGTTATTGCAACTATGATTCGTAGATTTATGTTACTTCCAAGGAATTTACAACTGTGTCAGTTACCATTGGACAATTTCTTGAAAGTAATATGCATATATATATGCGTATATATATGTTCATACTAGTTCACCTGCTCTTGTGGAGTTGAGTACGTTGGCTGTACCATGCGTCCGCTTGTAAAATGCACTCAGGAACACTATTCAACCTGGCTAGCAAACTGAGAGTGCAAGTGGGTACATAGTTCGGTGACAGAGCATTCGGTGTATTCAGGACAACCAGCTCCATTCGGAAAGTCCTTCTAAGTCATATACTAGTCCGATCAAACCACTCAAAGGGATTAAGATCAAGGCATTTAGGCATAAGTGAATCACTAGTGATCCAAAAGTTCAAACCCACGCTATGTATTCAAGAGAAATACATTCAATTATTGTCTCTACCATGGCTAACATAAAAGGTCAATTATTTCAATAGTGATTGTCGTATTATGTTTTTATCCGAACTTCCTGTCTAGTTTGTTATTATTACATTTTCAATCCCACAAATGCATAAGAAGTTAATTTTCTCAGTAATTATGATACAGAAGGCTAGTTTCGCATATGCTAGTTTACACCGTCTAGCGTAGACGTGATATCCCACTGTCGACCAAAGGACATGTGTACTGCTCAGCAGTCCGCTTCGTCCTCCTTTGTGGCTGTGAGGCCTGGTCACTGAGAGTGGAAGACATGAAAAGGCTGGTTGTCTTTGATCATTGGTGCCTGCGTTCTACCTACTGTGTGAGATTAAGCGTTGAGTTCTTGGTAAGGAGGGAAATCAATAGACGAGGCTGTGAAGTTACATCGACTGAGGCGGTTAGGACATGTATAACATACGCCTAGCCATCACCTTCCTTGACGGGCAGTATTAGCCGACATAGGGTCAGGCTGGAAAAGGGCTAGCGGTGGTGAAACCAAAACATGGCACCAGTCAATGAAATCCACAACAGTTAGTTTAAGTCATGTAGGGAGGTGTAGACTGCCTGACTGGTTGGGGTCCTCGGGACGGTAAACACCAATGGCTGGAGACAATTGGTGATATGGCTTAAAATCGTTCTCAATGGTGAAGATGCACACTTTCTTTTTGACTTATAATTTCGAATGAAACTACATTGTTCTTCGATATTACTATTCTTTTTGCCTTATATCTCTGTTTGCTGTCTCTATTTTGCGTTTCTTTTTACTTTCTTCTCTGGCTTTGTGTGTGCTGAGGGGGAAGTGTGGCGACTCGAACTGTTGCACATCGGTGCAAAGTTCTATGTTGAAACCAGCCAATCAGTCAGTCAGTCAGTCAATTTGGTTTTCATCCGATCTTCGTGTTTATTATTATACTTTAATCCCTATTTGCAATTTGTTGATATTTTGACTGTTGAGTGGGGATAGTTCTGTAGCTTTCTCACTCGTTTACTATGTCTACATTAATGTACAACCTAGTTGATCACTTTGTCCAGCGGGAAATGTTCTTCCCTGCAATCGTCTTTCCAAAGGGTATATATGTGCTATGGTTGATCCGTCTTTGCTGTGTATCCTAAACTGCATGGAGCTGTTTGAATGAAAGCAGGATGATAATATGTGCATTTAACACGTTTTAATGAGTGAATATAGAATTGTCCTCTAACTGATGTTAATCCGTGGTCAAACATCAAACAAATCGTATCTCTAATCAAGTTAATGAATATAGTTCACTAGCTAACATTATGTGATTCTCGGTATACTAAAACAGATTCATACATTTTTTTAAAGAAGTTTCGCTTTCTTTTTCTACAATTTATCATCATGGATAGATTCTAATTTTTGCTGTTGTTAAATTTAGGTGTAGAGTCGATACATACTCACCAAATCTACCGTCTACATCTGTGATAATCTGTTTTCACAATGAAGCTTGGTCAGTTTTATTGCGTTCTGTACATTCAGTGATCGATCGATCTCCAGCACATTTATTACGTGAAGTTATACTGGTTGATGATTTTTCTGATCTACGTAAGTTTTGATTTATTTCTGTGCGTAAGAGTGTTAGAGTGTTTTTGTACACTTGTTTCAGTGTTTAATTTTTGTTTGCATAAATAGACTTTCTTTTCACAATTTGATATTAGGTTATTCGGGTTACTCATAATAATAATGATAGAAAAGTTACTTATTCTAATTGGCAGTAGGACGGTTCACCTCCTTTGAATTTTTGATTTTAATCCCAACGTTTTAGTCTGTATTATCGACCGAAGTGTCAGGACATATTTTTTTGTCATGTTTAGATAATATCAGTCTATTCATCAGTCGTACGACCATTTCTTAAGAGAATGTTCTGTATTGAATAGGTTATTATGTAGTCAGGACATTGATATCCTCATATGTTGTCCACGATTTACACACTGAAATGTCACAGGACACACTACGGTTTACGTCAATTTATTATGAACGGATTAGCCATATTGTGATAAGCTTTATTAATTCAATCTTTCTTATTATTTTTTTCTGTGTTGTTTTTTTGGCGAAAACTTCAGCTCATCTGAAAGAAGCACTGGAGGAATATATGGATATGCTGAAAGTTGTTAAAATTGTCCGTACCAAACAACGTGAAGGTTTGATTAGAGCTCGAATGCTTGGCGCGGAGCATAGTACTGGTGATGTGCTTGTATTTCTGGACTCTCATATTGAATGTACTACAGGTATACCCTTGTTCTTTTACATACGATTATTAAATCTGACTGACCTTTGGATTTAAGTGATTCACTTTTCCTAGCACATTCCACCCGCCAGCAAACAAGCAAGCAAGCCAACAAGTGGTTGCAATAATAATAATAATTAGTTTTAAATAAGTATCAAGGTATACAAGTTTTCTTTTCCATTCCGTGCGTTCCGAATGGAACATCATAGAGCTTCAACTTTGAAGTTTCGGTAGCTATGGTGACCCTTTTACAGACTGGCATTGCTAGTGTCACTCCCAACCCTCTCTCTCTCTCTTCCCCTGTCATCCTTCCAACTAGGCGATGTTTACGAGTGAGCCAGCTGGGAATCGAACCCTGACCTCCTAAATAATTGACGACCATTCTACTGTTGAACCACTGATGCATTAAATAGTAATCAGTTGTAGTTAAATACTAATATATGCACAAATACTCGTTTTGATTCCCAAACTTTCAATGATGTCAGAAAGCTGAATTGTAACAACGTCAGTCTAGCGATTCCCTTTGACTGATTTTCTCCTCCTACCAAATAACTTCTTTTATTACTTCCTTTGTTCCTGAATGTTTTCATCGAGTACTTCAAAGAGTTAGCCAGAGAAATCCTAATCTAAGTATAGGAAAGTATCAGTGTGCTATCTTGTTCTGTTTATCTGTGAGTTGAGACGTCGTATTCTAAGGTGCATTAAAAGTTTACAATATCTGTATATAACAATGTTCATTCATGTGCATTGCAGTAGACTGTAGTAACAATAATTATCATTCATCAGTCTACAAAATATCTGTTTACTTGCAGCATCGTAAGTCTAGTCTAGTCCAGTCAGCTTTGTGTTTATATTCATGTGAAGAACACTTTATCTCTGTCTTCGTCAATTTAAAATATGAAGTCATAACAATACGTCTTGTTTATATATTATTATTAGTATTATTTATTAGTAGATGTAAGGAAGGATACTAATCAGACTGTAATTAGAGTAAAAATGAAAGTCTGTCGATAATTGAATAAGTTTCATTTACGATTTAAGCTAGTCAGTTAAATAATTCATGTCTGTTTTATGCATATATATATATATATATATATATTATATATATGCATAACCAGTGATTATTATTTCATGATAAGTTTTCTTTATGTCACTCCGCTGGTTTTTGTTCGAATAGGCTTTCTATATATTGCAATTAACCATTTGTCATGGATTCATCCTCTGATATACTGAGTAGTCAATTTCATTTTGGCGCATATATTATCACTTTCTTGATATTTTCAATTATCTTCATTTAATGCCTGCCTCTTATGTGCATCTGTGCGTCGGTGGTTCAGCAGTAGGCTGCTTACCAACCATGTGTGTGGTCCGGGGTTCGATCCCCAGTCGGCGCACTGCTTTACCTCAGTCGGTTGTAACCCTGACAAAGATGGAAGGTTGAACGTGGGGCTAGCAACTGCATCCCGTAAATACGTCACTGCTCCTGAAACTTTACAGCTGAAGCTTGAAGCCGTATGTTCCACTCGGAACGCAAAAGGATCTGGGTTGGTTGCAGTTTTATTGCATTTCTGCTTTTCCTACTTCTATGTGTGGTTTTCTGAAATGTATTGACTTGAGGTGTTATGTATTTTTGCTAAGGTCTAAATGCCCAGCTTAGTTTCTGAGTCATATGAGGAGCAACATTTAATTTGTGAAATGGAAACTATTATTTTTTCACTTAATAGCGTTATTATTATTACTTTGGCTAGCCAGTGGAACACAAAGCTACAGCAGCACACCGCTATTTCATCGTGCTCTCTAAAGTCCATTTTTTAGCTGTCTCTTCAATCTCAAATAAACTATCCTCTCCTCCTGGCACGATCCCAACCATATGGCTCTTCGATCCACGTTTAACTCTTTATTTCAGATTCGGGTTCCACTCGATGTCTTATTTCGAGCGTGATTTCATTCAGTGATCTCCTCAGTATACGTTCAATCCTTGTAGATTCTCTGCATATTTGTTTGGCACAAGGTACTTGGTTCTTTCGCTCCCAGAAACTCTTGATGCTGACCGTTTTCAGCCATCTGATCTTGAGCATGCAGCGACCGTAACCGTTGATGTAGGTGTGAAGTCTGTTCTAAATGGTTACAGTACAAAGTCCTTCAATCACACAGAAGCACTATCACCAAAATAATTAGTTGAAGAGAAGGTTAACCTAAAACGACAAGGCTATGCTTCAGTCAAAAATACACTTCCACCATTCAATATCTGCGTCGTCTAACAGAATTAGACAGTTAGAAATGGATAAACTTCTATGTGTAGTTGTGTACAATTACAAGACTAGACGTACATTGCAAAAATATCACTTCGAATTACCATGGATTTTATAAATACTGTAACTGTACTACTACACAGCCTAATTGTCATCCTTCTTCGTCTTTCAAAGCGCGGCTTTACAACGCATTAGCCAACTACTAAACAATATCCTAAACATTGGAAATATCCTTTTATATGGTGTATTTCTTATTATTATGAATGAACAATAATAATCATAATCATACTAATAACGATAAAAGAAAGAACTGCTCAAAGTAAAAGAAGGTATGAGAAATGCACAATTCCACGTCACCGTCATTATCATCAGTATAGAAAACTTGTTAATAATTCAGTATCTAGAGCTGAATGACAATTAAAGGAGTAAACCAAAAATTAGAAGTTCTTTCTTTTCATACAACAGATGGTAGATACATAACTCACAAGACAATGCACACCACAATCAGATTAGACGAAAAGTCTTCATTCCGTAAATACTCAATTGATTTACAAGTGTACAGTTGACCAATAAACAAGACATAGTAATAATAATAATAATAATTGTAATACATAATGAAATATTATTGTTCTATGCGGGTCAATAGAAGTTGAAAGCCTAATTCACTCATTCACTCATTCATTCATTCATTCATTGAAACTAGAAGTATTGATTACTTACTGAACGATAGAGATAGTTTCTTTACATTTTCGTATCTATACACGACTTAACCATTGAACATTGAATGTAATCTTTTCAAACAAAAATGTAGTTGAACCTATTTAAAATAAGAGATTTTCGTATAAATAGAAAAAAAGCTATCAAGAAATCAATAACCAAGCTGTATGATGACTGTGAAGATGAAGTTTAATTAAGATAAATGTCACATAATGTGGAACTATATTATTTTGTATAAGATACTTGGGTGAGTGGAAGATCAAACACAGTTAAAATGACTTCGCGATTGTGATTACTGTTGTGAAGTTTATTAGAAGCCGATTTATTGGAAGGGTACAATGTAATGAGCATTTACGTGATAAAAATCAAGTAAAGATCCTCGTTATAAGTCATTGGAGTATGAATGACTTCATACTGTCTCATATGTAGTGTTAAGTAGGTATTATGAACGGAAATCATGAAGTTATCACTAACAACTTTCTAGTGAATTTAACTTTTCATGTATTAAATGATGACAGTTAGATGAGGAAATCGGAACTTATTTATAATATCGTCTTAGAATCGAGCACACGAATACATTGCACACAGGAGACTTTTGACAGTAATGTTTGACTATCATTATTATTATTACTGTTATTCCCTTGGGTTGGGCATAAGGCTGTAACAGCAAATCGCCATCTCATCCTCCCCTCTGCAGTCCTCTTTGTCTGTCTCCATGGTTGCCCTTAGTCTCTCACTTTCTCCTCGCATTATTTCCTCCATATCACACTCAGATGCCCAACTCATTGTTTACCATTTGGGTTCAATTTGAGGGCCTGATTCACTGTGTCACCCAATGGTCTCCTCAATGTGTGTCCAATCCATCTCCATTTTCTTTGACGTCTTTCCTAAGCAACAGGCTTTTGATCGGCTCTCTCTCAGAATTTTTTGTCGCTAATCCACTCTAGCCATCTGATCTTCAGTATGGAACCAGCAAAAGCAAGAATAAATAAAAGAATTCTGCAGCAGCCTCTTGAAAATGATTTTGGTGATGCGCCAAGTTTCTCACCTATACAGAAGAACTGGCTGGCTAAACATTTGTGTTGCTTGTACTGAGTGCATTAGATTGCCACATTGATTTCAGATTATTTGTCTGTCTTGATTTCCTGATCCTTATAGGTATTGATAACCTCATCTGTGCCTTCTGTAATTGAAATAATACCGTCTTTATAAATGAAATAGGCGATTTCTTTTAGATTTCTCCTGTCTATACTCACTGATGCATATTATTCTTGGTTGGTTAGTTATCTTCAAATAGGTTCAACTACATTTTTGTTTGAAAAGATTACATTCAATGTTCAATGGTTAAGTCGTGTATAGATACGAAAATGTAAAGAAACTATCTCTATCGTTCAGTAAGTAATCAATACTTCTAGTTTCAATGAATGAATGAATGAATGAGTGAATGAGTGAATTAGGCTTTCAACTTCTATTGACCCGCATAGAACAATAATATTTCATTATGTATTACAATTATTATTATTATTATTACTATGTCTTGTTTATTGGTCAACTGTACACTTGTAAATCAATTGAGTATTTACGGAATGAAGACTTTTCGTCTAATCTGATTGTGGTGTGCATTGTCTTGTGAGTTATGTATCTACCATCTGTTGTATGAAAAGAAAGAACTTCTAATTTTTGGTTTACTCCTTTAATTGTCATTCAGCTCTAGATACTGAATTATTAACAAGTTTTCTATACTGATGATAATGATGGTGACGTGGAATTGTGCATTTCTCATACCTTCTTTTACTTTAAGCAGTTCTTTCTTTTATTGTTATTATTATTATGATTATTATTGTTCATTCATAATAATAAGAAATACACCATATTAAATGATATTTCCAATGTTTAGGATATTGTTTAGTAGTTGGCTAATGCGTTGTAAAGCCGCGCTTTGAAAGACGAAGAAGGATGACAATTAGGCTGTGTCGTAGTACAGTTACAGTATTTATAAAATCCATGGTAATTCGAAGTGATATTTTTGCAATGTACGTCTAGTCTTGTAATTGTACACAACTACACATAGAAGTTTATCCATTTCTAACTGTCTAATTCTGTTAGACGACGCAGATATTGAATGGTGGAAGTGTATTTTTGACTGAAGCTAAGGCTCGTTCTCTTCACGTAATTGTGTTGGTGAAACCACCTTGTAGTTTGTGGAATAGACTGTGACATGCAGAATATACTTCCTGATGTAAGAGATAATGCTATACGAATATTTGGACATTCTGAAAGCTGTATGCAAATACATCTGGAGTAAATTCAGAGTTTACTGTCCTTAGCCATCCATAGGTTTAGACAAGTTTGACCACTTTCAGTATCACTTTTTTATAATGTTGGCTTTTGGTGACATTGAGAAGATAACTCTGAAGGGGATATGTGTGGTGGATAGTTCAAATCAGTTGTCTCATGACAGTCCTCTTTATATTAAATGTGCAGAATATATTGTGGTACTATGGTGTAGCATACTTCAGTTGCAAGTAATCTGGTTCGCCATTGGTATCTGTGTTCAGGAGTCGTTAGCTTGAGACGATAGCAGTGCTGACAGTGTTGCAACTGGAGGAATATTCGTAGTGGAAGGTTGTTGTTTATTTTACTGTGGTGAATGGAATGTGGTTGGCAAATGTCGAATGAATGAGTTCCAGGTACTGATAGACGCGTGTGGGTAGTTGGTACTTTCTGCCTGTCCACGTCGGATATTAGCGGATAATATTCTTGATTGCGTTTTCTCATGCATTTTGTTTAGATGGACAGTGATCACATACTTTAATGAAGATTGTTGTTTGATTTCGAAACTGTATTGCTCAGAAAATTAGTTCTACAACTAGGATACTCAGGTCTAAGTTGACTATATCCTGTACTGTCAACATTGTTTTCTTTTTATCGATTTTCCACCTGTTTAACTGCTCAGACAATCAGAATTAATTGTGTATTATTGTTTCTTGCAGGTTGGCTTGAACCACTTTTAGAGCGTATTGCTTATAATTCGTCAATTGTTGTTGTTCCTGTGATATCAACAATAAACGATAAAGATTTAAAAGTTTATACATCTAAACCTAGAGATGTTCAAGTTGGCGGTTTTGATTGGGGTTTAACATTTCGTTGGCATGAACAGACTCAACGTGACAAAAATAGACCTGGTGCACCATATTCACCTGTCAGGTAAGTGATTGGTGTTTCATTCCGCATTTAAGAACTGTTTGATATTGCTAAGATTGTTCGAAAGTGAATTCCTGCATCTCGTTTTGCGACAATCTATTGAAAATGTGATGAAATTATTCTATTCTATTTATTATACGTGCGTCGGTGGCACACTGGTAGAGTTCTCGCCGACCAATAAGGTGGTCAGGAGTTCGATCCCCAGCCGCCACACTCCTATACTTCGGTAAGCCACTAATAAGACTGCTAAAGAGGGAAGGTTTGGCATGAGCATAGCAACCACATATTGTAAAAATAATCATCACTGCTTTTGATGTGGTCGTGTTCTGTTAGCTTGATGGTTAATTTGCGAAGCTTTCATCGCCCTACTAGGCGACATCTTCAGCGCATACTTCAGTCTGTTGAAGTGAGCTTTAAGATTCCTCCACGAGTTTATTATTCATCTCTCTGTTGGTCGGTGACCTCGGACGTGGTTGGTTGTTTGTGTGTGTTTTCACACCTTCTAGGTTACTTGTATTGTAACTGATTGTTTCTTTGGCTTTAACTTTGACCCTTTGTGTGTGAAGTTTCTTTCTTATCGGTTGATAAATTTTGTCTGTCTCAATGTATCTATTGATTGATGATTCACTGGAATGCCAAGCTTCTAAAAATTCTCTGGCTAGCATTCTTGTTGTTTCCTCTGTCTAATATTTGAACGCTGGTTGTCCCTGTCGAATTGATGTCCGTGGATGTCTGTATGTAGTGATATGAGCTAGGGAGTGGATATCATGTCTTTTGACAGCTAGCTTATGATCGTGGATACAAAGACGAAGGGGACGTCCACTTTGGCCAATGTAGTGTTTTTCTCAGTTGTTACAATTTATTTTGTAGATGATGTTGGTTTTATCATCTTTCGCTGTTGAGTCTTTTGGTTGACATAGAATTGAGTGAAGTGACTTTTTCGGTTTGTGTACGACATCGATTCCTAAATGTTTGAAGAGTCTTGTAGTGATTTCTGAGATATCCTTTATATATGGTAAGGCGAATTTCTTTGTACTTTCCTTGGGGGCCTTTGACCAAGCCAACCTATCAAACCAAATTCAAATTTCCATGTATTTTGAAGTGATATACATCTCATGTATTTTTGCACTAAAATCTAATCCTAAAGTCTCTACCATTCAGTATTGCGATCTCGTAGTATGTTATGATCTTTCACTCGCGTTGATTTTTGCTACCAGCTATTCTCTCTGTCTGTATATATATGTTCTAACAAAAACGGAGTTAAGTATTCACTATGCCATAGCATACATTCGAAAAACTGACGGTATCCCCCTTTAATCGCAAGCTACCAGCTGGGAAACGAGCCCGGACGTTGTGTGTTGCTGAGAAGCACTGTACCGTTAAACGATCGGCGAATGTTTCACGATACTATGCATTGCGCTCAGGTGGTTATCATCGAACTTCAAAACCATACTAAATATCGATTCATTCTGGTTACTGTCACCGCTTTAAGTTCATTCAACTGTTAAGTGTTCGTGAGCACCTAGTGTTTATTTTAAGTTGCGACATAAGTCTTCTAATATTTATACAAATGTGTCGATAAGACTAGATGTGAAGTGTACGAGACATCATAAATCAGTAAGGAGGAAGTCTTGAATTTAAGTTTTGTGATTTCCAGTTGTCATTAACTAGGTATTTGTGGTGTGGGGGCGATCCTGATGCTATTTATGTTTCTCTTGAGGTTCCAAGCCGTTTCACCCTTTGGTCAAGTTAGGGACTTTTATGGCAAACTGAGATGTTAGTTGTTTGTGTCGGCTGTCCACCTATACAATTTATAAAATGTGATAACTGTGAAATTATATGCAGATTGAATGTTTTAGTGGGACAGTGAAATACGGGTTATCTGAGTTACGTGGCATTTAAGTTAGTGAGTGTCAGTTAGAATAGAATTTGGAGTTAAAACTGTTATTTTCCAGTGATTTTTATAAAGGATGATCTCTTTTGTTCAAAATACATGAGGAGATTTCGCTTACCTTTTTGGTAACACTAGGTCACACTTAACGTCTCATTCAAAGAACACTCAGTTATTTCGAACAATTGATATTTTTAGAACTATAGATCATAGATTTACTAAACCATGAGACTGGATTCCATGCATCCGTGACCTGTACATATTTTAGTAATTTCAAGCTATTAGGCCATCCATTTTAAAGTTTCGTTTAGTGGTTAACGATAGTAGTGTATCCGTCACATAAAGTGTGACAACTCACTTTCAACAAAAGGTTTGATTGATTTTGATGTAGAGTGGTGAGGTTTAACTCTACAATATTCATGTATGCCTTTGCTCTTGTTGAGAGGTACTCACCAGGTCAGATATTGTTTTAACGTGGATACAGGATGGTAAAATTTGGTTATCCTGATTATACCCGATAATGGACAGAGCTCCTTTCTTCTCCACGTTGTCTGAAAACTAAACTGTGTGTTCATTGTTGTTCCACTTCACTTAATTCATCATATTAATTCATCCTCACTTCTTAAAAAATTATTTTGTTTGAATTCATGTTTGTCAGTTAGAAAGAATAGAATAGGCGTTGAATGAACCATTTGAGATGTCATTTTATTGAATGTGTCTTATTATTCTTTTTTTCTCTAACATCTCCTTGATCAGTATTCACAAATTTATAACATCCTAATAACCATAATTATTTTTTCGATTAATTGTGAACAATTTATCGTTGGTGATTCAGTCATTATTCATTCTCTGAACTGTATTTTATTGTATAGTGTATGCAATTTATTTGTTTCGATTAATGATAAATGAAGCAGTTTGAGATGAGTAAACTGATAGTTTCAATGTACACTGCGTCAGAAATTAGGGAAAACAAGGAGCTTCAGGTCTGTGCTTCACCGTAGTTTGTAATTCTTCAGAAATGAGTGCCTATGACCACACTTGAGATCGAACGCGGGACCTTCAGGCTACGAGGCCAACCAAGCTCGTTGGACATTCAACCACTTGGATAGGAATTCAGGGACCTGTGAATTCCAGTTTGGACACTTCGTAACATAGCACTACCGATGGGTGCACACTGATGAAGATTCCTAAAATAGAAGTGAATAGCTATCCAGTGGTGCTTGGTTTTCACTGACTGCCTAGCTGATATTGGTTTGCAATGAAGTCTACATAGTGACTAAGTGAAATGTAGTCGAACTTGATAACTGGTGACAAGTTTGATCTGTTGAATTCATTATATGACCTTAAACTCTGAACTAAATTGTAATTTGAAACGAACAAAAAATAAAAACAACTGTCACATTGATTTATTTTTGGAATAAATGTCTGTATGATATGCAACAATTTGATGCAAAATGAGCATGATTAGATGATTTCTGGAGTTTGATGAGTGTCATTGTGTGAAACTAATTGTAATAAGTGTTAAAAAGCGTTATCATCTATGACGTGTATGATTTTTATCACATACAATAATATATACATATCCATCATAGAATAATTTGACTTGATACATAACATTCAGTGATACAGTATTATTTACTGATGGCGTTTCAAGTACAATTTATTGTTTATAATCTCTCCAAGACTCTGACAAGACATGAACGTCTAAACTTTGTTCACATAATTCCATTACTTCTTATCTTTTATTTCTATTGGTAGTAATATTTTGTATATCACTGATATTGGCATCGAGTCATTGTTATTTCATGAGTTGGATGTAGATTCGATGACCGAAAATTCAGTGATCGATGAACCTGTGTTACTCTCTAGTCCTTTAACTCTGTTTCACCTTATTGTGGACTGGCTGTCACTGAATGCCTTTAGGTTTCTGGGTTTTTGTCTGAAAGGCAGTGGAATTATATCAATAAGGTTTGTAAGTTCTGTGAGTTCCTTGATATGACTACAGGCGATAAATTTTGCTCTGAACGTCATCAGTAAATAATCCTGTATCGTCGCCTGTTTTCATCAAACACAAGTATTCTATAATGGGATTATACTTTACCAAAGTGTCCAAATTCCATTCTGATACAACAACTATTGATCATTTAGATATCACATATCACATATAGAAATATCAAACCGATTGGGTCACAAATCCCAAAACTATACGGACGCGTAAAAATACACAAACCAGGAGCGCCGTTAAGACCCATACTCTCTATGATAAACTCACCATACCACAGACTAGCACAGTGGTTATGTGAACTGTTGCAGCCATTGCTGAAACGTTTCGGAACACATATAGTCTCTGATTCATTTCAATTTGTCAATCAAATTAAAGATTTCAATGTATCCGATAAGCATTTGGTCTCTTTCGATGTTACCTCCCTTTTCACAAATGTGCCAGTCGTTGAGACTATCGACTTCATATGTAAAGAAGCTGAACACATACCCATTCCAACATCGGAATTGAGGAAATTACTACTTTTATGTACTAAAAATGTCCAATTCCAATTCAACGGGCGTCTGTTCCGTCAAGTTGATGGTGTCGCAATGGGAAGCCCTTTGGGACCACTTTTCGCCGACTTATTCTTGTCACGCCTAGAAACCGGTGCTTTGCAGCAACATATACAAGAAACGGATGTATACCTAAGATATGTTGATGACATTTTTATTGTCTATGAAAGCAGATCAAAAGCGGAAGACATGTTGATAAAATTCAATTCATGCCATCCAAATCTCATTTTCACAGTAGAACACGAGGAAAACGATACTATGAAATTCCTAGACGTTTTTCTAGCCAAAATGAATGATGGCACAATCGAAAGATCTATATTTAGAAAGTCTTCATGGACAGGACAGTACATGCATTTCAAGAGCTTTGTCCCAATCCAGTACAAAAAGAACCTAGTCAGAACACTGTTCAATAGAGCACGAAAAATGTGTTCTGACAGTACTATTGAACAGGAAATAAAATCTCTGAAGGATATTTTATCTAAGAATGGATATCCTGAGAAGTTCATTAATAAATACTCTAAAGAAACTACCCCCTGCAAAACAATTCAAACAGTTCCAAAGAAACCTGTCTATATCAATTTGCCGTTCAAAGGAGATGACGTACAAGAAGTAGTGAAACGAAGACTCGACAAAGCCATCAAGAGAACTTATTATGCTGCAAAACTTGTTATCCTTAACACCACCAAGCGAGTGCTTCAACAATCTGGGAAAGACCAGTCGCCAATCCTCGACACTTCAAAGTGCATATATCAATTTGAGTGTGTTTGTGGCAGCAAATACATAGGTCGTACGGAAAGGCGATTGTCTACTCACATGATGGAGCATTTGCCAAAATGGTTGAAAACAGCTGAGTTCAAAGTGCCAAAATCCTCAATAACAAAACATCTTGTAGATTACGGACATGATATCGACGCAGTCAAGTCATTTACCATTGTCAGCAAACAAAGAAACAAGAAGATGCTTGCAATTGCAGAGGCTTGTGCAATTCGAATTTATAAACCAGCTCTCTGTATACAAAAGGAGATGGTCGTGACTCTTAATTTACCATGGTAATACGTTTTATACCCTACTTGTTATTATTCTACCTCTTCTTCTTACTATTATTATTACCATTATTATTAGTATTATTCTTGATTCGTCTAAAACTATGCTTTATCAGTAAGATTATCTTAACTCACTTCAACACTATTAAAACTGTTATTATAACTATTACTATTGATATTAGTCTGTTTGCAATTCTCGTTATATTCCCTAATGACTAATTGTTTATCTAAGTGATGTAATTGAAGCGTAATGCAATTTATCTTAATTTTGATCTCTCATACTCTCTCTCCCCTTATCTATTTGAACATGACCTGGAAAACATTCGCACGTGTCTTTCTGCATGATTAATTCAATGTAGTTTGTTTACTTATCAGTCTTATATCTCCCAATGTAATTTCAAAAGTATATATATCCGTGTATGTAGAGTATTCAGTTGACGAGTTCTACCGAAATTTGATGAATTCATTAAATCCTGTTTTATTAACCTTTATTGCTTGTTTTAGACTAAATTTACGTCTCAGTAAAGAGTAGCTGTCAAAAGTTTGGTATGTTTGTCGATGTACGCGTGATACATTTTATAACTGAAACGTTTGTAATGGAGTGAGTGGAAGATGTAAATTGTAGATGCATACTGTTGCGTTGATTTCAAATTGAGCGAAAATAACAGGATAGATGAATAATGTCGTTTGAAAGTCTTCACTTGAATTTCCATGATTAAAGTGAACTGCACTTCAGTGTATTGATTGATATCTGCAGTCGCCACTTTCGGATAGCTAACATAGATGAATCAATCAGGAAAGCTATAATTCTTGATGTATTTGAGACGGAGAGTCTTCATACTTCATACTTACCACGCTGACATTCTTTCTCTCCTCTGAATGTTCACAGAGTATCTAAACCAGCTGGCCTACTAAGAATCAGGTAAGGCAAGATTGCATAAAAGTCACAATTCTGAAATCATGTACCCGTAGCTAATGGTCTTTAGTTTGAAGGATAGATACAGCCAAATGTCGTCTACCCGTTTCCCCTAATGAGTACACTGAAGTACAGAAACAGATAATTTTGTGATACACAGAGGATCTAGGTGTATATTATTCGTCTAGGATGTCGGTAAAATAAACACATACATATATAGAACACATTAACGGAGGAGGCCTCGAATTTTGGGACTACTGGTTGTTGTTGTATTAGGAGGCATATGGAGCATGCGAGCTTAGTTTAACTCACTCATTCCAACATGAACAGTAAGTTTCCGCTTTTCTGGTAATAAAGGACGTTTAGTACTTCTCTGAATTTCTTTTGATGCATTAAAAGAACGAATTCATTGAACAGAAGTCATTGATTTATAATCTCGTATTTGTTAGCGTGTTTTTGCAATCTTAAGGGATACACGTTTAGGGTACCAATACTTCGATGAATATCTGAGTTGAAACGTAGGCTAAGCAAACGCTTATAATATATATCCAGCAATTTTGGGCGATTCAGAGGACTAACTTAGCTTCTGATAATGTCATCACATGGTATGGTTATTTAAATAAATAGTCATGGTTGATTGGCTTGAATTTCATGCAAATCACATGAGATTATAGTTTCCTTTTGTACGACAATGTACCTAACTAAGCAAGCCTACTGTTATTCTTTAGGTATGATGTATGACTGATCATTTGCCACACATCGTATGCCTCCTACATAAGTGTAAAGCTTAACAGATAAATCCGTTACTGTGGCATCTATCTTACGGGTATTTATATTTATAGATAGACGCATATATATACATATATGTGTATAGTATTTCTGATAAAGTATATACACTAGACTGGTTTTTATTACGCCTACATTTGTGTCCAAATATAATTACAAAAAATTGCGAACCAGCTGTATGGTATAGCTATCTGTTCTATGAATTTATCTGGATAGTAGTCAGTCTGTATCATGTGACGAAAGCAGTAACTTCAATATGTTGGTATTTTGTTTCACCGCTTTCATCACCTAGTCAGCGTGTTTGTATACAGAAAGTATTGCTTATTTCTAATTGGTTTCATTGTGTTATTTTCTTATTTCATCTACAAGTTATCGTTTTGCATGGTTCATTCATTGCACTCTAGCATTGTTGATTCTATTTGGAGAATAGTTCAGAATTGTTTAATTTTCTTGTTCTCTTGAAGTGCTTTTTAGATGCCTCCACGATTACCCAATAGCTTTCACTTCCTCTCCACAGTATTTCGTCGGTGTCATTCTCGGACGCCTAACTTGCTGTTTTCCAAATGGAGTTCCATTTGATGGCTTAGGGTGAGATGTCACTCAACGGTCTCTTCAGTGTGTGTCCATCCATCTCCATTTCCTACTGCATATTTATAAGGCGACATGTTCTTGCTTGTGTCGTTGCCAGAAGTCCTTGTTGCAAATCCTTTCTAGCCGATAATCTGATCTTGAATATGCAACAAATGCAGTTGTTGGTGAAGCTTTTCAGAAGCTTGTCTGAAATACTTTTCGTGATGTTGAAAGTCACCGAACAGTATAGAAACACTGTCTGACTTGACATTAGTGTTGAGAATCCGGATCTTGTTGCTTATTTCGAGTGCAAATCATAAGTGAGACTATTTCTGAGAAAAATGGCTCCTTACTTAGCTCTCAGGATAGACGCCTTGAACGCTGGAAAGAACACTTTGAGGGACAATTTAACTTGCCTACAGCCACACTGAACCTCCCCGACATCCACCACACCCGAATGGGATATAGACACTGGTCCGCCGTCTGTAAGTGAGGTAACAAAAGCTATCAGTAATTTGAAATGAGGCGAAGCGGCAGGACCCGACGGAATTATTCCGGAGGTGTTTAAATATGGGGGTGACATACTAGTTTGTAGATTAACTGAGGTACTAGGCAAAGTCTGGGAATCAGAGACAGTTCCATCAGACTGGGGTAAGTCACTTATTATACCGATATTCAAGAAGGGAAACAAGTCCTCGTGTGATAATCATAGGGGGATCAGCCTAACGAACATAGTCTCTAAAATCCTAGGCTCAGTAATCATGCACAGACTAAGCAGAACTCGGGAGGAACAGACAAGGGAAAATCAAGCAGGCTTTAGACCAGGTAGAGGGTGCATAGATCATATCTTCACTCTTCGACAGATTCAAGAACATAGACACACTTTTCGGCGTCCAACAATTGCCATATTTCTTGACTTGAAGGCGGCTTTCGACTCCGTGGATCGAAAGGTACTATGGCAATGTCTGACTGTGAAGGGAGTGCCAAGAAAGTACATTGCACTAATCAAGGCACTCTATTCAAACTCACGTAGTCGTGTAAGGGCTTATGGGGAATTGTCATCTGAATTGGTAACAACCAGTGGTGTCCGACAGGGATGTCCACTTTCCCCATTTCTGTTTAACTTCATCATAGATATGCTGATGGAAGTATCCTTAACTGAACGTAATGACTTAGGAATCGACTTGTTACCAGGGAATAGTCTTATGGACTTAGAATATGCAGATGACATAGTCCTGTTAGGGGAGGATGCTGACAAAATGCAGAGTCTTCTGAACACCTTGAGCAGCAATCTTCGTATGTTTGGCATGCGATTCGCCCCTACAAAATGTAAGATGCTGCTACAGGACTGGACCACGTCAACTCCTAGCTTAGTGATAGGAAGTGAACATGTGATAGAACATGTTGACCACTTCACCTATTTGGGAAGTTGTATCAGCACCAACGGACTGATTGGCGATGAAATCTCAGCACGGATCCGAAAAGCTCGAGCTGCTTTCGCTGACTTACACCATCTCTGGCGTAGGCGTGACATCCGGCTATCAACCAAGGGACGTGTGTACTGCTCATCAGTTCGCTCCGTCCTTCTCTATGGCTCTGAAACATGGCCAATACGAGTTGAAGACATGAAAAGGTTGACTGCTTTCGATCATAGATGTCTGCGATCTCTTTCTCACGTTAGGTGGTATAATAAAGTAAGTAATGCTGACGTTAGGCGTAGAGTGTTGGGCAAAGAGGGAAAATCAATCGACGAGGTTATAAAGTTACATAGATTGAGATGGCTAGGTCACGTGCTGCGCATGCCTAACCACCGCCTCCCCCGACGGGCATTACTAGCTGATATAGGTGCAGGTTGGAAAAGAGCCAGTGGTGGCCGAACAAAAACATGGCATCAATCCATGAAATCCTTGACAGTTAAACTGAGTCAGGTAGGGAGATGCAGACTCCCGGGTTGGGGCCCTAGGGACTCTAGGAATCAATGGCTGGAGACAATAGGTGACATGGCTCAAAATCGTTGTCAATGGCGAGCAGATGTATTCAGTCTCTGTAATCTTTCATATTCCTTTCTACCATTACCCATTCTGTTTCACTCTTATACTTGTCAGACTGTATTGATTCTCTTCACTCATCTTCTTGTCTACCTCTGTGTGCTATTTGGAACGTGGCAACTCGAACTGCTGCACTTCGGTGCCAAGTTCTATGTTGAATCCAGACAGACAGACATGTCGACTGCAGTAGATTTCCATACTAATTTTGCTTTAGTGGTTCATCTTGCTTTTCTGACTCTGCCTTTGACATTCTGCTCTGTGACTCGGATAGTTGAAACGATGTTTCTTATTTAAGTGGAAGAAGTGACTTCCTTCAGACTCCTCCTATAGATGGCAATTCAATCGGTTAGGTATCTTCATCACCTTTGTCTTCTCTATGTTCATTTAAGGTTTTGCCATCTCTGTCTCTTCAGCCAATTTGTTACTTTTCGCCTGCAGCTCTTCGAGTTTTTGTTAGTATTTTTTTGATTACAGCTTGATTTCACACCGTATTTTTGGTACATGTATGGAATTTTCAGCATGTGATATCGGTAGCCCAAATTTTGCACTCCGACCGTGGATATCAGGTGTGCGTCAGCAGGGGATCGAACCTCGAACCATGTGCATGGCCGGCGAGAGTCCTAACCACTGTGCCACCGACGCACAGTTTCTGAGGTATTGGAAATAAATAATCTGTGCAGTCCAAATCGTCCAGAATCTTTTCCTTGTTTTCAATGTATGTTCATATTTCTACTCCCCATGGTCTGTTGGACGACCCAGTCCATCGTAGTCAGGAATTTCATCAGTGATAGTAGGCAATCTTGTCTTACTCGGTTTACACATCACATGCTTTGCTGGACTTTCCCTCGTGAATGATTTGGCATGTGGCATAATACTGTAGCTGTTGAGTGAGGTTGATAAAGGTTTGTGGTACTCCGTAGTGTTGACGCAGTTTCTAAATTAATTAGGGACCAACAAACGCTGTTTAAGGCTTTTTATTTTCGTGTAATAAATGAAATTCAGTCAGTGCTGTGGCTTGTCATGTCTCTAATTTACAAACGAAAGAGTGTTTGCATAGTTTAACTGCTTCTTAGCATTGTTATAGCTAAAATAGTCGAAGTCATCTTAGAGTGTGACGATGTCGTATAGAAGAATGATAAAAGAATAAATTCACAACTGAAATATTCAGCTGAGATAATTTAACAATACCGAAGACTTCTCCACCCTTCAGTCTACACTGATACGATACATACTCATAAGCAACTATATGTAATTTCTTATGCAGTTAGTTTGTAATAGTATATTTTCTTATTATCCGACCCTTCAGACTTGGTTAGATATTCACAGTCACGATCTTAGCAGTGACATATCTCGCCTTCACTAACTGGTCTGGATGTAGTTGTTGTTATCAAAACACAAACGTAATACATTATGGGCCTCAGGATGTTGTCACACAAAATCTGATAATCTTGTGCGAGAACTGACTAGGTTACCGCTCTGACGCATAGATCGAAGCAGGTGGTTGTCTTAAGGTGCCATCCCCGAGTCTTTGAGCTGAAGTCTGATCCACATGGCGGTGGAGCAGTGTCCGGAGTCATATTCGTATGGTAGACAGTGTCCGAAACAAGTTCAATACATATCTCGACCCGTTTTAATTCTGGAGCCTATGTAAACTATAGGTTTAGAATGAGGGTATTTTATCTCGCCTAGGTACACCAGTTTGTCCACCAGTGCGGTTGTAAGCGTCAGACAAATTTATTCATCCTTCTACTTTTGTGAGGTACGTCTCGCCGCATTAAGGCGGCGAATAGGAATTTCGTAGCAGAAGCTATGAACACGTGTTTCCATAACAGTATTTCGAGAGGATGACTAAAGTCCTCGCCTGGTAGTTTATGTGGTCAAAATTTGGATCCAGTGATCATTAATTTTTTACTTGGTACTTAACTTTTCACTTTTTAAACCAATAAGTAATGACAAAACACCACTTTATTTCTAATATAAATTTTTTATATGTACAGCGACAAAGTCAGTTCATTCATATATTATGACTCGTTTTATTACGTGAAACTGGGTCTTTGTATCAGCAGAAATATTTCTATACACTGTTGGTCCAAATAATGAAACAAGCTTTATTATTTGAAAATAATTATGAAGCTTAATATCGTCATACACACAACAGCAGGTCAAATGTAAACTAGTGTATTGTGTATCGTATATAGTCAGATTGATGTTAGTGAGTCATAGGTACATGTAGTTAGCTTTAAACTAAATGTGCTTCACAAAATAATTGTTCTTTATAGTCTGGCATATCACAGTATGTGTGATTATTGCTCTACCCCTCCATATAATGCATGTATATACATAAATTTCTATTGAATCATTTGCTTATTACTTCGATTAATGTTGTTTGTATTATTGATTTTAGTACAAATGCTATTTGCTTAAAAACTCTTCTTCTTTTGTATTTTCTTTTCCTCTGTTGACATTGATAAGACTAGGGAGCCATTGGTATTCCGAAAGAAAGTGTTAGTTTATAGAAGAATTTTACCATTGTTCCTATTATAATATTCATCATAATACTAGTAGGAGTTAAGATGTTGGTATAAAAGTTGAATACTCTTCCACTATAAATGCTCTTCAGTGCAGTCATCTTTACGTACTGAAAATGAGTAGCGTTTCTACATTTTATAAAGTGTGTAAAGAATATTTACACTTATACTGTCTTATCATTCATTATGCAGAGCTATTTCATTCCGAGTAGTGAGAGTTATTTTAACCGAAATTGACGGAAAAACCGAATCTACTAAGAATAGGTCAAGAGGTTATTATTTATAATTATTATTATTATTATCATCATCATAATTTTGTCACACATTTTATGGAGTAAAACTTGTGAAATCTACTGGTAAGGCAAAAACAATAATGATAAAGTCACCTGGTTATGGTGCGCGAATTAATTATGTGGGGGAAAGATACTCACAGTGTTAAGAGGGTATGCCTATTATTCATTATTACCGTCATTGAACATTTCTTTGTTGGTTTGTTTTGGGATCTCAAGTAAATGTCAAGATAAACGAATTGCTGTTGAAGTTATGTTTTGCACTTTTCCACATAACATGATTATTTGGTATCACCTTTTATTCATTTGTGTCCCAGTTGTTGAGTGGTCAGCGAGCTCACCTCGTAACCTAAAGGTCCTGAGGTGTATCCCTGTGGGGTTGTGGAATCATGAGTGCTTACTGATGAAAAGTCTCGGTGAAACACAAAACAGCTGTCTAGTAGTTTCTGGTTTTCACTGGTTCTCTAACTGATATCAATCCGTGGTCAAATCTGAAGCATATTCCTGTATTGTTTTTATTATGAGATGTTTGCTTTGTTTATTACGGAACTAATTGTTACTCAGATGTCTAAAACAGACGTCCCATCTTGGAGGATACTCTTACTTTGAAATTCTTATCATTTACTAATTCCCACTGGTGAGCGTGTTTCCGAGAGTAACAGCATAAGAATTGCCATTCACCACTGATTTTGTCAAAACAATATGTATTTCTCTCTTTTTGAATGACTTACTGTATTCTTTCATTAAATATGCTGATGATGTGACAATTTCTGTTCCAGTTGTTTCTTCATCAGATTGTTCTGTTGCGAATAGTTTCCTATCTGAGATTAACTGGTCGTCTTGTTCAAATGGTTTTAAACAGAATTCTTCTAGATATCAGACTACTAACTTTAGTATCATGTGGGAACAGGAGTTACATGAACACTGGTGCACTCTCATAACTCTTGTAATATCGACGGCATTGTATTAGGAGACAAGTCGAATATCGCCATTTTTGCTATCACTTTCTCTTCAAAACTTTGTTGGTCGTCTTTTGTTTAACTGATTACGTGAGAAGGCTGGGGCTGGCTATCTGGAATAACTCTCTTGCGATTTCTTAAATCAAGTATTCTGCCCATTCTTCTTTACTGTCTCCTCTTATTCTTGCCTTGGCTTCTCAAAAAAGACCATATTATATTGCGTAGAACACTGAAGGCTGTAAGCAGGTGTGCCTTAGTGATGTGTCTTTTACTCGACTAAATGACATTGTTGTTGATTGGTATTTTAGTTCTTACAAACAGTTAGCTAAGGTTATCTCGTCTAATAGCGAACATCCGCTTTATTCACAAATTTCCCCTCGTATCTCTTCGGGATGAAACCAGAAGAAATGTCATTAGAATTTATGCTAATACGGCAAAATGTAAAAAATTCAATCATACCACATATCTGTCTGTCTGGATTCAACATAGAACTTGGCACCGAAGTGCAGCAGTTCGAGTTGCCACGTTCCAAATAGCACACAGAGGTAGACAAGAAGATGAGTGAAGAGAATCAATAGAGTTTGACAAATATAAGAGTGAAACAGAATGGGTAATGGTAGAAAGGAATATGAAAGATTACAGAGATTGAATACATCTGCGCCATTGACAACGATTTTGAGCCATGTCACCTATTGTCTCCAGCCATTGATTCCTAGAGTCCCGAGGGCCCCAACCCGGGAGTCTGCATCTCCCTACCTGACTCAGTTTAACTGTCAAGGATTTCATGGATTGATGCCATGTTTTTGTTTGGCCACCACTGGCTCTTTTCCAACCTGAACCTATATCAGCTAACAATGCCCGTCGGGGGAGGCGGTGGTTAGGCATGCGCACCACGTGACCTAGCC
The DNA here is from genome assembly GCA_944472135.2 of Trichobilharzia regenti. Taxonomy (NCBI): domain Eukaryota; kingdom Metazoa; phylum Platyhelminthes; class Trematoda; order Strigeidida; family Schistosomatidae; genus Trichobilharzia; species Trichobilharzia regenti. Next base: position 81,681,909 of record OX235262.1, on the reverse strand, counting down.
ATCTTAGTCTATGTAACTTTATAGCCTCGTCGATTGATTTTCCCTCTTTGCCCAACACTCTACGCCTAACGTCAACATTACTTATCTTGTGAAACCACCTAACGTGAGACAGAGATCGCAGACATCTATGATCGAAAGCAGTCAACCTTTTCATGTCTTCAACGCGTATTGGCCATGTTTCAGAGCCATAGAGAAGGACGGAGCGAACTGATGAGCAGTACACACGTCCCTTGGTTGATAACCGGATGTCACGCCTACGCCAGAGATGGTGTAAGTCAGCGAAAGCAGCTCGAGCTTTTCGGATCCGTGCTGAGATTTCATCGCCAATCAGTCCGTTGGTGCTAATACAACTTCCCAAATAGGTGAAGTGGTCAACATGTTCTATCACTTCACTCCCTATCACTAAGTTAGGGTTGACGTGTCCAGTCCTGTAGCAGCATCTTACATTTTGCAGGGGCGAATCGCATGCCAAACATACGAAGATTGCTGCTCAAGGTGTTCAGAAGACTCTGCATTTTGTCAGCATCCTCCCCTAACAGGACTATGTCATCTGCATATTCTAAGTCCATAAGATTATTCCCTGGTAACAAGTCGATTCCTAAGTCACTACGTTCAGTTAAGGATACTTCCATTAGCATATCTATGATGAAGTTAAACAGAAATGGGGAAAGTGGACATCCCTGTCGGACACCACTGGTTGTTACCAATTCAGATGACAATTCCCCATAAGCCCTTACACGACTACGTGAGTTTGAATAGAGTGCCTTGATTAGTGCAATGTACTTTCTTGGCACTCCCTTCACAGTCAGACATTGCCATAGTACCTTTCGATCCACGGAGTCGAAGGCCGCCTTCAAGTCAAGAAATATGACAATTGTTGGACGCCGAAAAGTGTGTCTATGTTCTAGAATCTGTCGAAGAGTGAAGATATGATCTATGCACCCTCTACCTGGTCTAAAGCCTGCTTGATTTTCCCTTGTCTGTTCCTCCCGAGTTCTGCTTAGTCTATGCATGATTACTGAGCCTAGGATTTTAGAGACTATGTTCGTTAGGCTGATCCCCCTATGATTATCACACGAGGACTTGTTTCCCTTCTTGAATATCGGTATAATAAGTGACTTACCCCAGTCTGATGGTACTGTCTCTGATTCCCAGACTTTGCCTAGTACCTCAGTTAATCTACAAACTAGTATGTCACCCCCATATTTAAACACCTCCGGAATAATTCCGTCGGGTCCTGCCGCTTTGCCTCGTTTCAAATTACTGATAGCTTTTGTAACCTCACCTACAGACGGCGGACCAGTGTCTATATCCCATTCGGGTACGTGGTGGATGGCGGGGAGGTTCAGTGTGGCTGTAGGCAAGTTAAATTGTTCCTCAAAGTGTTCTTTCCAGCGTTCAAGGCGTCTATCCTGAGAGCTAATTAAGGAGCCATTTTTCTCAGAAATAGTCTCACTTATGAATTGCCTTTTCCCGCCCGATTCTGTGATGAGTCTAAAGAGTTGCCTAGTGTTGCCTATCGCCAATGCTTTTTCCATCTCTTTCGCCTTTGTCACCCACCACTGTTCACGGTCCTTGCGGAGACTTTTAGTAAGTTTCCTTTTGTGCAGCTTTCGCTCCTCATTGAATTCGGAGCTCGCCGGAATAAGTCTTCTAGCATCTATCAGTTCGGATGAGGCAGTCGAAATCCAGTGGTTTTTACTCACCTTTGGATTTGTCTTATTCACAGCTTTTACAGCTGTATCTATAGCTGACTGAATATTCTTCCAGGCTTCTCCAGGGTGAGCACAGCTGTCGATTCAGATATGCGTTTAGCTAGTTCTTCCTCAAATAGGGATTTAGTTTCCTGATCGAGCTGGGGGTGTAATGGTTTTACCGCCAGCTGTTTCCTACGTCCGTTCAGTCGTAAGCACACACGAGCCCGGACCAGTGCGTGATCGGTATCTACACACGTGTTCCAGAAGGAGCGACAATCTCCTACCGACCCACGCCAACGATAGCTTATTGCTATGTGGTCTATTTGTGTCCAGCGTTGGTTTGATGATGGGGGTCGCCAGGTTAAACAGTGTCTCTCCTTGTGTTTAAAGTTAGTGCTTACAAGAAACAAATGATTATCTGAACAGAACTGTAGGAGACGGTCACCGTTGTCGGTTCGCTGGCACGGAACTCCATAGGTGCCACCGACATCCTTCTCAGATTGACACAATTTCCCTACTTGAGCGTTGAAGTCACCAGCTAGAACGACTATATCTGAGCGTTTAGCCTTTCTCACCAAACTAGACAGCTTTTGGTAGAACTCATCCTTCGTTTCATCCGAACTGCAGTCAGTGGGGGCGTAGGCGGAGATTACGAAAAGGCATCGGCGAGTAGTGCAGTCCTTTCTCCTTCTTACTGATCCGTTCAGACGGACAGCACACATTCGGCTATCTACTGGGATCCAGTCAAGCAATGTCTTTTCTGCCCTAGTACTCAGAGCTATCCCTACGCCAGCTAATCCCCGTGAACTAGCTGTGGCATCTCCTGACACCCTCAAGGTGAATTTTGAAGATTCATCCTGTTGGCCAGGTGGGGTTAGGTGAATAACCACACTTGGGTCTTGTATGCGTGTTTCTGAAACACAACATACATCAATGGCTCGAGATGCCAGGGTCTTAGCTAGTGATGCTTGTTGTCCTATTTGGCAAAGTGTCCTTACATTAAATGCTCCTATATGAAATTGGTGGCGTGGCTTTAGGAGACTATCCGTGGTGGTTTTTTGGCTTTCGTCGTTTTTAGTGGACACAGAGTGAAGAGGGAGTGAGGAGCCATCAAGTAGAGGAGTTGCATCACTGGGGGGAAGGTAAGGTAATAGAGATGAAGATGAAGACAAAGATAAGTGAGGATTAGAGAGGTTTTGTGTGCGTTTTGGATTGTGAGGGCGATTGTTACTTCCCGGCTGCCCACACCGTGGAAGTTGGTTGCGTGACCGCAGAGCCCAGGGGACAACTGCTTGTGGCCGGTCACACGCGGCCTGTTTTTGTTCGTTCTTTGTTGTTTTGTGTGCCTCAGTAGCATACTTATCACTCCCGCCCTGTGACACGGCAGCAGGAAGCGCGGTCGTTGTTAATCCGGGCCACGGCCGATCCGGCATGAAATTTTGTGAATTTGTTTGGATCATGGTATTGGATGAGGTAGCTGCTTTTTGTTTAACCGCTATCCAAACAACCTGCCTGGCATGGTAGAACCTCAAGAGACATAAGTCTCAGCCAGTATAGCTTGATTAGGTCATTGCGGTGTTCAAGCCCGACCACCACGTCAAGGTAGCAGCTTTTGGTCGGTCATACCGCATATATTTAGCATGGGTATTGTGTGAAGAGACAAATGTCAAAAATTACGCCTGTAAATCTACTTTTTAATGCGTAAATAAACAGCATTATCATTACTTGTGTTATTTTCCTATAGACTCTCAGTGTTTTCGGGTTTTCTTACTTTCACTATTTTATGTGTCTATTTATTTATTCATCTAAAAGGAGATAACTTGTTCTAATATGTAAAACGTTGAAAATTCTATTCCGTGGGAAAGATTATTGCTTTGAGTGGAGTAAAATGATTATCAATATTATTCTTATTATTACTACCATAGGTGTCTTCAAAGTTCTGAAAGATTATTCATTCTGGTTTGCGCACAAGATTCATGTTGATGAGCGTTGAGCTAAGAAGTCATTCCTTCTGTCTTCGGAAACACAGATGACTACCCATTTTCCTTTTCTTTTGAATGTTATTGAACTTACAACAAAGTTAAGAGTAGTTCCACCGGAGCTCTAAGACAGCATTCTTTCCTAACGTCCTTTTCTGCATACTTATTGTTGAGTAGTCAGCAGATAAGTGTAGAGAAATCGTAGATGTGGGGCGGGCTTTAGTGGCAGGTGAACCTTGCGAGACATTAGTTCTTTTTTCTCTTACTGCTCTCCACAGTACTGGCAAATGTGTTCGACGATGTCAGCTAATATACTGAGATTCAAGAGGCGTTTTTCATGATGATCTGGTCTTCTACTTTGTAGTTTTGGGCTTCGATTCGAATACAGTGACACGGTCTAAGGTCATCTGCTCGATATCTTACAATTTTTCGAATTACGTGTACCTTAAAATGTAGTGCAGGAGGGTTTCAAATTTACCCTAGTTGGTGAGATTTTGATAGTACAGTTAATCAAAGAGGCTGTTTATTCATGTATTGTTATTGTTTCTCCTTGGAAATGTTTTTCTCCCGGGAGTTGGATTACTTCTTCTTGGATATCGATCATTTTTGTAGCTAGCCTCGACTAGCTATTTCTGTTTCTTTGACCCTTATTCAGTTCACATTTTTCTCACACAATATTTATATGTATCTGATAGAGTGATTGTCTTCTGCTGAATAAACTGAACTGTATTGTGTAACCCTTCTTCCTATACAAGCATATTTTTCCTCACTTTCGGCCACGCAAATTCATATTAAGCATTGAAATGCACCGAATATGCTGTACATTTTGGTGTACAGAACTTATTCTAATGCACAACTACCAATGAAAAGCTTTTAGAAGCGACCTTTACATATTCTAATAGAATAGAATCAATCACATTGGTCACTTGAAAATTACACAGTTCTAGGTGTTGTTGATTCGGGTGTGGGATGCTCGCCAAACACACACGTGGTCTGGTCGGTGTTCGATTGCAGACTGAATCCCATTCTGAAGGTAAGCCTTGTAAAGAGGTCCGCCTGAGTGTGAAGCTAGCTACTACACCCTGTTAAAACGCCAGCATCACCGCAACTGAGACTTCAAAGCTCAAAGTCGAAGCCTTATTTTTCACTGGGAACACGAATGAAGTATATATGCGTGTAAATCCACTGAAAACCTGAAATATTCAATCACAATACTTGATGGCATAAATGCTATTCAATAAATTAGGCATTCTAGTTAGAAACTACTCAGGTCAAACAACAGTATCATAAGCTAGACTGAAGTGATGTTAAATGTGGGAGATCGTTTCACTGGTCGAGGACGAAGCTGATTAACTATGCAGCTGCGTAGACTAAGCTTCCAGATCCGTATAGGTTGAGACTACTCAAATTCTTGTCAGTTAATATGTACTTTCTTGTTTATCGGTTTATTCCATAGTCACCATACCGATAACAGGGGTTAAGCAATAACGATGCGGTGATCACATTCAATACGATGATCTACATTTTTACAATAAATTGTTTAAAGTCTCATTTCTTTGTGCAAAGGGGCTATGATTTCTTAAGAGGTTAATGTGAATGCCTGTGTAATGCATACGATATATAGGTAGGTCAAGGCGTGTGCTTGTGTATTTTAAAAACAATGACTGTTTCTACGTGTACGCTGAAGTAGATAAAGTATAAACATAATATCGATTACTCTTCATTCGACCATATTTAGTTTCTTCATTAAGAAAAAAAAGAAGAAATAAACAAACTTCTAGCATAAGTATGTGTCCTTATTCCGTTTACTAATGAGTTCATAATTAACAAGTAGGTTTTCAGTATTACCATTATTGTCTTGTTGTCTTTATTGTCAGTAGTTTTCTTCTCTCTTTCCTTCTTCTAGTCTTTCTATTCTCATATTGTAGTGCTTTTCATATTACCTTTTCACACTTTTAATGTAGAAGTAATGCAATTATTTTGTAAGCTTACTTGTACCTACATCTATTACTGCGACTACCAGTACCATTTGCAATTGATAGTGTTCTCTGAGCTCCTTGGTTCAATTGCGGAGCTTTCATCGTCTTTCTGGGAGATAAGGGAGATAAAATTAACACCATTTACAAAATAAATTGTATGAACTGTAACAAACATTACATCGGCCAAAGTGGGCGTCCCCTTCGAATAAGAATCCAGGAACACAAATTAGCCGTGAAAAGACATGATATAAATTCTTTAGTATCAATGCATACAGACGATTATGGACATCAATTTGATTAAAATAATGTCAAAATAATAAACAGAGGAAACACCAAATGTGCCAGGGAATTCCTAGAAGCCTGGTACTCAAATGAAAACGCAATTAACAAACACGTTAATATAGACCAAATATACCAACTAATAAAAAGTAAATCAGGTGACCAGGAAGTTTAAAATCCCAATCAATAGAAAACGGTCAATACATATCTAAAGATGGTTACTGGGAGACTCATGAAGAAATTTAAATCATTTCACTTTATCCTAAATACTGCGCTGAAGATGTTGTCCAGGATGACTATGAAAGCTCCGCAATTAAACCAAGGAGCTCAGAGAACACTATCAATTGCAAATCATCCACCTGAGTTACAAATCTTTTCTATTACCAGTACTATTATTGGTAATTTTTAATGTATATCACCTTGAAGTATTCTTTATGTGTGAGTGTGTGTACTGGAATGCGGAAAATAATCTAAATGTATATATTTTTATAATTTGTCACGTAGTGGAAACTAATCATCATTTTACGGTATCATTACAAAACAATTTAGAATAATTAGCTTGCAATAGTTGTATGCAATATATACTAGTGTAACAACAGAAGACAAGGGCGAAGCAACAGATCGTTTTATTATGAAAATCAACACGTATTTATACATATTTCAACTACATTATTATAGACAAGCGCAGTCATCTGATTGGTTGTTTATCAGAAGTTAGGTAGACAAACGCAGGCTTCTGATTGGTTGTTTCGGGATTCCTTGACAAATAGAGTTCTCTATCTGCGAATCATATTTTGCCACGTTAACTTTGCTGTGATTGGTTGTTGACTCAGCCTTGTTCATATTTTCTCACGGCCCATATTAGTGACCTAGACCTTAACGTAGATTAGTGCCAACCAATCGGCTAGCAGCCTGCTCTCACCACACTCGTCCCCCCGTCAAATAGCTTCGTGCGCAGACGTTCCGACCTTCTGGGTGCTACATCCTCTAGTTGAGGATTGTTACTGACCGGCTTGTCCCACTGTACCCATCTTTGGAGCTGACTGGCGTTAACTCGTTTCTGTTTATCACCTCTTCGGATGGTATATACTTGACCCCGTCTTTTTGTGATTGTGTATGGTCCTTCCCACTTTGGAAGGAGTTTCCGTGAACCTAGCCCGCCTCCAACTGTATATCTCCTGTCTCTACACTTCACTTGGTCCCCGACTGCAAAGGTAATGCACTGCGTCCTTTCTTTCATCTGAGACTTCATGACATCACTGCGCTGCTTCCGTATTACATTCTTGACTGCCTCTTTCCTCTCTGCTTTTAATTTCGTCGTACTCCACTTTTGGTGCATGGGCCAGGTCTCATTGTGTACCGGTAATCGTGGTTTTCTACCATACATCAGTTGGAAGGGTGACTTCTTCGTTGTTTCCTGAGTGGTAGCCCGATGTGTTAGTAAAATCAGTGGAAGCTCCGTTTCCCAGTTCCCGCCCTTCGAGGCCAGCCACTCCTTCAGTGTACGGTTGTTTCTCTCCGTTAGGCCATTCGTTTGTGGATGGTATGGGGTCGTTCTGATCCTCTTGATGCCCAGCTGTTGCAAACGGGAAGTAAACTCTTCACTCTCGAAACAGGGACCTTGGTCTGTCAGTATTGTCTTCGGTACGCCGTGGTCTGCAACAATGTGTCTAACTACTGCATCTGTCACGGTTCTTGCACGTTGGTCTGGGATTGCTACGGCGTCTACCCATCGTGTCGCGTGTTCCGTCATCACCAAGAGGTACTGATTACCATTGGATGTCTGAGGAAATGGACCCATGACATCTACGGACCACAAGTCACCTATCGCGGTAACTGGAATCGACTGAAGTGGTGGTCGTATACACCGGTCACCTTTCATCAGCTGGCACCGTGGACATCCAAGTACGTATCTTGCTACGTCTTCTCTCATACCTGGCCAGTACATACTTTGTCTTAGGAGATCGGTCGTTCTGGCCACGCCTGTATGCGCTAGCTGGTGACATTCTTCTATCATGTCGTGGCGCGACGATTGAGGTATGACAGCCAGCCAGCTTCCGTCGTTCTCTCGCCAGGTCAGAGTCCCGTAGGCATTCACTCTGAGTCGATCCCTCTGTCTGAGTAGTGTGGTTAGCTCCTTACTCGCCGTAGTTTGATCCACTTCTATTCCGTTGGTGATCACCTGTATTACTGTATTCAGCGTATCGTCCAACCTCTGCCTACGTGCAAGTCTTAGTGGGTCTTGTTCTACTGCATGCACTCCGTAAGCGACCTCGGGCAACTCAGACTCATCTTCTGGTCTCGATAACAAATCTGCCAAGACATTTTCACTTCCAGGAACGTGTGAGATCGTAAAATCGTACTCCTGAAGACGCAACATCCACCGTGACAACTTCCCCCGTGGGTCTCTCGCTGTCTTCAAAAATTGTAGCGGCTTATGATCAGTTTCGATGTGGAACCGCCGGCCGAGTAAATAAGGTCTCCATTTGTCGACTGCCCATACCATTGCTAAACATTCTTTCTCTATCGTTGAATACTTTCTCTCTGCGAGTGTCAAAACCCTACTGGCATACTCAACGATTCCCTCGTCCTGTCTTAGGACCGCACCTATAGCGTAGTCACTGGCATCTGTGCACACTGTGAACTGTCTTCCTGGCACAGGTAGTTTTAGCGTCATTTGTTGGTGGTCGAGCAGCTGTTTAATTCTGTCGAATGTCCTCTGCGATTCTTCCGACCAAACAAACTTTGGCTCACCTAGTAGCCTGTATAGAGGGGCTGCTATCTCATTGAAGTTCTTCACGAAGCGGCTATAAAACGCTGCTCTACCCAAGAATTGTCTCAGTTTTCTCTTTGAATTCGGGGCTGGAATCGTTTTAATCGTCAAAATTTTCTCCGGCAGTGGTTTAATCTCACCATTTCCCACTTTATGTCCCAACAGAGTAACATTCTTTTTGGCTATCTGGGACTTGGTTTTGTTGACGCGTAGTCCAAACTCTTCGATGCGTCGCAGCACGGCTTCTACATGGTTGACGTGATCGTTTTCGTTTTGACTGTATATGACGAGATCATCACCATAAACCTCCACGTTTTTCAAGTTCCTAAGTAATAGCTTCATCAGTCGTCTGAACGTAAACGGTGCACCTGCTAGTCCAAACGGCATGCGTTTAAATCGATATTGTGTCTGACCCACGATGAAAGCCGTCTTATCTCTATCACCTTGTTTTATCGGTATCTGCCAGTATCCTGAGCGAAGATCGAGAACCGAAAACACATTCGCACCTTGTAGGCGATCTAAAGTTTCTACCACTGTTGGCATGGCACACGGTCTTAACTCTGTCATACTGTTTAACTGTCGAAAATCAACACAGAATCTATACTTCCCATTCGCTTTTTTTACTAACAGCACTGGAGAGTTGTACGGGCTATCAGCTTCCTCAATAATGTCATCTTTTAACATCTCTTGCACTTGTCGCTCCACTTCGCCTTCCAGATGACATGGAACTCTTCGCGTTGTAAATGACCTTACTTTCGGATCACTTAACGGAATTTCATGATTCACCTTATCGCAATAACCGTATGGGTCGCCATCTCCAGTGAACAGATGATCGTATTTACTAATTAACTCTGTCACATTGTGTACCGTCGGCAGCTTAATCGCTGCTATCTCGCTGGTCTCATACATGTTGATATGCCCGTATTTCGTGACCACCACGTTCGCTTGCGTGTCGATTATGGCACCAATCTCACGCAGAAAATCCGCTCCTAATATCGTTCGCTGTAGTTCGGGTACAACAATGAAAGGAAACGTCACCTCGCAGCCACCAACAACGACCGTACAGTTCGATCTACCCGTGATACGCAACACATACCCGCCTACTGTTTGTACTGTCAATGAACACGGGCTAACACTCTTACATAAATTCTTATCTATTAACGACACGGCCGCCCCTGTATCTATCAAACATACTACTTCTCGATCATTCACTCGCAACTTCGAATACAGAGCCCTTTCTCAATAGCCCCCACTAAATCTAGGTTCATACGAAAGAAAGAACAAGCATTATACCGTCTGAAATTTTTTCTTTTTCGCCTTTCTGGGCAGTATCTTCTCCAGTGTCCCGGCTTACCGCATTCAAAACACCGGTCTTTTCTATCAGCCAACTTTAACGCCGCCACTTCCCGCTGCAATGCTTCAATTTTCTGCTCATATTCGTTTGGTTTTGGTTGGTCTATAGCGGCTACCGTTGTGCTCAGCAGCTGTCTGGTCACCTTCGCCAGCTCGCTAATATCCATCGGCTGCGTTGCGTTAACCAGTTGTAATCGCTGAGAAATGTGGTCTGGGACACTCTCGATGAATTGGGAAGACAGTAACTGCGCTTCTGATTCTTCATCTAAAGTGGGAAGCGCGCGTCGAAGTAGATTAGTCAGTTTCACCGCCAACACTAGCGGGTCTCCATCAGGTCCAAGCTTCATTGACCGGAACTGCTGCATTGCTAGCTGTCTGTCTGTTTCGCTGTCAAACTCGGACACTAGTCGTTCAACCAATTTCTTCCAAGACGCTGTGCCATTTGACCTGTCTACGCTGTCATATGCAGCCTTCGCTCGGCCTCTCAACAGCGTCCCCAAGACAACTGCCTTCGCCGCCTGCTCCTTGACACCCACCAGCTCAGCAACAGCCTCGAAGTCACGTAAGAAGCTCCTTATGTCTCCTTCTTCAAACGCAGCTGGCCACGGGATCTTCATTTTTTGGAGGCAGCGACACCAAATGTAACAACAGAAGACAAGGGCGAAGCAACAGATCGTTTTATTATGAAAATCAACACGTATTTATACATATTTCAACTACATTATTATAGACAAGCGCAGTCATCTGATTGGTTGTTTATCAGAAGTTAGGTAGACAAACGCAGGCTTCTGATTGGTTGTTTCGGGATTCCTTGACAAATAGAGTTCTCTATCTGCGAATCATATTTTGCCACGTTAACTTTGCTGTGATTGGTTGTTGACTCAGCCTTGTTCATATTTTCTCACGGCCCATATTAGTGACCTAGACCTTAACGTAGATTAGTGCCAACCAATCGGCTAGCAGCCTGCTCTCACCACACTCGTCCCCCCGTCAAATAGCTTCGTGCGCAGACGTTCCGACCTTCTGGGTGCTACATCCTCTAGTTGAGGATTGTTACTGACCGGCTTGTCCCACTGTACCCATCTTTGGAGCTGACTGGCGTTAACTCGTTTCTGTTTATCACCTCTTCGGATGGTATATACTTGACCCCGTCTTTTTGTGATTGTGTATGGTCCTTCCCACTTTGGAAGGAGTTTCCGTGAACCTAGCCCGCCTCCAACTGTATATCTCCTGTCTCTACACTTCACTTGGTCCCCGACTGCAAAGGTAATGCACTGCGTCCTTTCTTTCATCTGAGACTTCATGACATCACTGCGCTGCTTCCGTATTACATTCTTGACTGCCTCTTTCCTCTCTGCTTTTAATTTCGTCGTACTCCACTTTTGGTGCATGGGCCAGGTCTCATTGTGTACCGGTAATCGTGGTTTTCTACCATACATCAGTTGGAAGGGTGACTTCTTCGTTGTTTCCTGAGTGGTAGCCCGATGTGTTAGTAAAATCAGTGGAAGCTCCGTTTCCCAGTTCCCGCCCTTCGAGGCCAGCCACTCCTTCAGTGTACGGTTGTTTCTCTCCGTTAGGCCATTCGTTTGTGGATGGTATGGGGTCGTTCTGATCCTCTTGATGCCCAGCTGTTGCAAACGGGAAGTAAACTCTTCACTCTCGAAACAGGGACCTTGGTCTGTCAGTATTGTCTTCGGTACGCCGTGGTCTGCAACAATGTGTCTAACTACTGCATCTGTCACGGTTCTTGCACGTTGGTCTGGGATTGCTACGGCGTCTACCCATCGTGTCGCGTGTTCCGTCATCACCAAGAGGTACTGATTACCATTGGATGTCTGAGGAAATGGACCCATGACATCTACGGACCACAAGTCACCTATCGCGGTAACTGGAATCGACTGAAGTGGTGGTCGTATACACCGGTCACCTTTCATCAGCTGGCACCGTGGACATCCAAGTACGTATCTTGCTACGTCTTCTCTCATACCTGGCCAGTACATACTTTGTCTTAGGAGATCGGTCGTTCTGGCCACGCCTGTATGCGCTAGCTGGTGACATTCTTCTATCATGTCGTGGCGCGACGATTGAGGTATGACAGCCAGCCAGCTTCCGTCGTTCTCTCGCCAGGTCAGAGTCCCGTAGGCATTCACTCTGAGTCGATCCCTCTGTCTGAGTAGTGTGGTTAGCTCCTTACTCGCCGTAGTTTGATCCACTTCTATTCCGTTGGTGATCACCTGTATTACTGTATTCAGCGTATCGTCCAACCTCTGCCTACGTGCAAGTCTTAGTGGGTCTTGTTCTACTGCATGCACTCCGTAAGCGACCTCGGGCAACTCAGACTCATCTTCTGGTCTCGATAACAAATCTGCCAAGACATTTTCACTTCCAGGAACGTGTGAGATCGTAAAATCGTACTCCTGAAGACGCAACATCCACCGTGACAACTTCCCCCGTGGGTCTCTCGCTGTCTTCAAAAATTGTAGCGGCTTATGATCAGTTTCGATGTGGAACCGCCGGCCGAGTAAATAAGGTCTCCATTTGTCGACTGCCCATACCATTGCTAAACATTCTTTCTCTATCGTTGAATACTTTCTCTCTGCGAGTGTCAAAACCCTACTGGCATACTCAACGATTCCCTCGTCCTGTCTTAGGACCGCACCTATAGCGTAGTCACTGGCATCTGTGCACACTGTGAACTGTCTTCCTGGCACAGGTAGTTTTAGCGTCATTTGTTGGTGGTCGAGCAGCTGTTTAATTCTGTCGAATGTCCTCTGCGATTCTTCCGACCAAACAAACTTTGGCTCACCTAGTAGCCTGTATAGAGGGGCTGCTATCTCATTGAAGTTCTTCACGAAGCGGCTATAAAACGCTGCTCTACCCAAGAATTGTCTCAGTTTTCTCTTTGAATTCGGGGCTGGAATCGTTTTAATCGTCAAAATTTTCTCCGGCAGTGGTTTAATCTCACCATTTCCCACTTTATGTCCCAACAGAGTAACATTCTTTTTGGCTATCTGGGACTTGGTTTTGTTGACGCGTAGTCCAAACTCTTCGATGCGTCGCAGCACGGCTTCTACATGGTTGACGTGATCGTTTTCGTTTTGACTGTATATGACGAGATCATCACCATAAACCTCCACGTTTTTCAAGTTCCTAAGTAATAGCTTCATCAGTCGTCTGAACGTAAACGGTGCACCTGCTAGTCCAAACGGCATGCGTTTAAATCGATATTGTGTCTGACCCACGATGAAAGCCGTCTTATCTCTATCACCTTGTTTTATCGGTATCTGCCAGTATCCTGAGCGAAGATCGAGAACCGAAAACACATTCGCACCTTGTAGGCGATCTAAAGTTTCTACCACTGTTGGCATGGCACACGGTCTTAACTCTGTCATACTGTTTAACTGTCGAAAATCAACACAGAATCTATACTTCCCATTCGCTTTTTTTACTAACAGCACTGGAGAGTTGTACGGGCTATCAGCTTCCTCAATAATGTCATCTTTTAACATCTCTTGCACTTGTCGCTCCACTTCGCCTTCCAGATGACATGGAACTCTTCGCGTTGTAAATGACCTTACTTTCGGATCACTTAACGGAATTTCATGATTCACCTTATCGCAATAACCGTATGGGTCGCCATCTCCAGTGAACAGATGATCGTATTTACTAATTAACTCTGTCACATTGTGTACCGTCGGCAGCTTAATCGCTGCTATCTCGCTGGTCTCATACATGTTGATATGCCCGTATTTCGTGACCACCACGTTCGCTTGCGTGTCGATTATGGCACCAATCTCACGCAGAAAATCCGCTCCTAATATCGTTCGCTGTAGTTCGGGTACAACAATGAAAGGAAACGTCACCTCGCAGCCACCAACAACGACCGTACAGTTCGATCTACCCGTGATACGCAACACATACCCGCCTACTGTTTGTACTGTCAATGAACACGGGCTAACACTCTTACATAAATTCTTATCTATTAACGACACGGCCGCCCCTGTATCTATCAAACATACTACTTCTCGATCATTCACTCGCAACTTCGAATACAGAGCCCTTTCTCAATAGCCCCCACTAAATCTAGGTTCATACGAAAGAAAGAACAAGCATTATACCGTCTGAAATTTTTTCTTTTTCGCCTTTCTGGGCAGTATCTTCTCCAGTGTCCCGGCTTACCGCATTCAAAACACCGGTCTTTTCTATCAGCCAACTTTAACGCCGCCACTTCCCGCTGCAATGCTTCAATTTTCTGCTCATATTCGTTTGGTTTTGGTTGGTCTATAGCGGCTACCGTTGTGCTCAGCAGCTGTCTGGTCACCTTCGCCAGCTCGCTAATATCCATCGGCTGCGTTGCGTTAACCAGTTGTAATCGCTGAGAAATGTGGTCTGGGACACTCTCGATGAATTGGGAAGACAGTAACTGCGCTTCTGATTCTTCATCTAAAGTGGGAAGCGCGCGTCGAAGTAGATTAGTCAGTTTCACCGCCAACACTAGCGGGTCTCCATCAGGTCCAAGCTTCATTGACCGGAACTGCTGCATTGCTAGCTGTCTGTCTGTTTCGCTGTCAAACTCGGACACTAGTCGTTCAACCAATTTCTTCCAAGACGCTGTGCCATTTGACCTGTCTACGCTGTCATATGCAGCCTTCGCTCGGCCTCTCAACAGCGTCCCCAGGACAACTGCCTTCGCCGCCTGCTCCTTGACACCCACCAGCTCAGCAACAGCCTCGAAGTCACGTAAGAAGCTCCTTATGTCTCCTTCTTCAAACGCAGCTGGCCACGGGATCTTCATTTTTTGGAGGCAGCGACACCAAATGTAACAACAGAAGACAAGGGCGAAGCAACAGATCGTTTTATTATGAAAATCAACACGTATTTATACATATTTCAACTACATTATTATAGACAAGCGCAGTCATCTGATTGGTTGTTTATCAGAAGTTAGGTAGACAAACGCAGGCTTCTGATTGGTTGTTTCGGGATTCCTTGACAAATAGAGTTCTCTATCTGCGAATCATATTTTGCCACGTTAACTTTGCTGTGATTGGTTGTTGACTCAGCCTTGTTCATATTTTCTCACGGCCCATATTAGTGACCTAGACCTTAACGTAGATTAGTGCCAACCAATCGGCTAGCAGCCTGCTCTCACCACACTAGTAGTAATATCGTTATTGTCCTTCAGTTGGCCTGTACTCTTCCTTTTGTCATCTTCACATCAGTTATGTTTGTTTTGTTTTTACTTAGGCCTGCTGTGGAATGTGTTGGTTTTGGTGTACTTATAAATCCCTAAAAACATTGTGTCGTGTTTGTAATTACCGTTTGTTTTGTATTAGCGTGCTGTATGGTGTTCTTCACTAAGTGACGTTTTATATTATCTCTCTGTGTGCGTGTGTTAACAAATTATTCTGACTGTACTTTGTCAGTGTTCTAGTACCTTATTTTCATATGACTGTGTTTTTACTTCATTCATTGACCTACCGAGTGGAGCACTGGACGTCACACTTGAGATTTGAGGTTTCACTAGGTGTGGTGTGTGTTTACGTGGAGTGGGTTCGTGCCTAGCCTGAAGTCTATGCTTCCGTCTTTACCTCTGGCTAACTACCCGGTTATTTGAGATTTCGGAGTGAGCGTCGGTCAGGGATAAACTGCGGACCACGTAATGAGAGGGTAGTTAGCATTCTACCAGTGGACCACCGATGCACGACGAGTATATTATTGACTGAACAATTCCTACGGGTATCTTAGTGATTATGTTCCTTGTTGTTTATAGATATTCCCAATGCCTTTGTCACTATTTTTTTCACATATTCATTTCTTTACTTTTTTACTTTACTTTACTTCATTATTTTCATGTGACATTTCGCCCTATTCCCTTTTTATTACTAGTGATTTACATATTCTCTCGTCGATGGTCGATTTATTATGCGCGTGAATAGGCTGGTATATTTTTCTGTCCCTCTCCGTCTCTCTCTCTCTCTCATACCATTTGGCTAAACAAAACAATGATAGTGTCGTCTCCTTTAAAAAATGCATATGTAAATGTTGGCCATACTCTATGTCGTTGGTATCATCCCCAAACTGTTGTACACAATTTTTAAGGAGTACGGAGTTTAGTTGTATCTGATGTAACTCATTGTGTACTTGTGACTTCTAATAGCAAGATAATCGAGCATGGCATATGATTGCACTGATAACTTGCCCAGTATCCTCTTCTGTCTTCATCCCTCACTTTCCCCTCACTCCAGCACACACACACACACTATAAATGAATTGTGTGCATGGTGGGGATTTTTCTCTCTCTCTCTTGTCATATATTCCAATTACTAAGGCGTTGACAAATACGAACTGATTTGTTTGTTTGCATCGGAGATTGTTGTATTTATACCCTTGCATAATTATGAGTTTTCGATGAAGTAATTATAGCCATTTTAGTTTTTATAACTAGACAATGATTCGCAGTAGATGCAATCGTTCAATCGAATACTCATTTCGGATAATAGATCGAAACTATTCGTGTATATTCCATAGTAGACTTCCTCATGTATCAGTTATGTGTACAGATATTCAGAGAGAGAGAGAGAGACGGTGTTTGTAGGCATATTGTAGCGAATAGAACGATTTGCTTATCTGGATTGCCTTGACAAATACAGAGAGTAAACTAGTGTCATTTCCATAGTATAATTTCTGCATTTTGTCACACTAACATATGGTATTGAGTAGCATACCACAAGTCTGGTACTGAACGAATTCACCAGTTTGGTGATTCTTTGCGTCTCTGAGACACACTCAGTATTGATGGCAATTTTCACTGTGGCTTCTAGTATGGATTTGAAGGACCTTATCACGAATACCACATTTGTGCTTACTGATGAAGGTGTTCATCAAAGATCCCAACTGTTCTCTTTGAGTAAACTAGGATTGTGGCTACTTCATTCAGATACAGAGTTCAACTTTTGTCCTCATTCTGTAAATAAATCATTGTATGGATTGTGGTTGTTAATTTAGATTTCGGGGGGAATTTCTCTCGATATCAAGTAATCTTATAGTGATGAGACAATGGCTTTATTGCAAACATCACTTTCCTTAGAGTGTGAATGTTTACATCACGAATCGGGGTCATGAGGGAAAACAATAACAAAGCCTAACTTTATGGAATTCACCAACCAATCACAGGAGACTTAACGTGTTCAAATACGATTCGCAGATATACAGCTTAACTTTCTAAGAAACTGCCATAAAGAGGTAGCAGAATAACCTTCAGCAAACAAACAACCAATCAGAAGATTTTGCTATCTGCCAACAATAACGCTAATAATAATGTACAGAAAAATCTATAAATACCTCTGGATTTCCTCAATAGACGATCTGTTGCTTGGCCCTTGTCTTCTGTCGTTACAGTATAATATTTTTTCTCATATTCTCTTTACATGACATAGTTAGGGAATGTAGTAGTAATCGTTGATGCAATAAAGAACTAATCAATTTGAAGGTAATTTACATCAGGAGATACTTTTTGAATCTTATTTGTTGGTTTACATATTACCTAATCAATCATACATTGTGTTTCATGTCAAAGAAACGATCAGTTCCAATACAAGTAGCCTAGAAGGTGTGAAAACACACAAAAACAACCAATCACGTCCAAGGTCACCGACCAACAGAGAGATGAATAATAAACTCGTGGAGAAATCTAAAAGCTCACTTCAACGGATTGAAGTATGCGCTGAAGATGTCGCCTAGTAGGGCGATGAAAGCCTCGCAAATTAACTATCCAGCTCAAAAATAATTGTGTTTCCTATTCAACTATTTAGGCTGACTACTTTAATGCATAACTATCAATCCTTAAACATGTCCGTTTCTCTCATTGATTCACTCTCATCATTTCACTGGTTCGTTGATTTGACAGGGTGGTTTAATCACTGTTAACCACGCAGTCAACCACTCAGATAGACGACAGATCTCATCGCTTTATTTACATTCATTCATTCCGGTCATTATATTATTCTGCAGTCAAAAGAGTTTGTCATATTGGCACTTAATCCTGAACTCTTCGAATTTTTATTTATCGGTGAAATCACTTGGGGTTCTACAGTTATTTCGAAAACTTTCTGCATATACTTAACTTTATTGCGTGCAATCTTGAAAATACTTTTGAAATTCCATGCTACAAATATTATACAGTTTATATTGATGATCGTCACAATTGTGTGTGGTCTCCGAGTGTCGGCCTGCAGTAGCAATCACAAAAATTACCGTCAACTATTAACACTGCACATGATCCGACCAAACAATCGGATATGATCAGCATATATTATATGGGGGATAGTGGTGCTTGCAATCTTGGTCATTTGTGTTTTTGTGAGAATGCATACCAACATCATACTGGAGGGTAATAAGTGTTAATCTAGCTGCACTGTAATACTTTCATACAGTTTTACATGTGAATAATAATTCTTTGCTAGGTGTGTTATTTTACTCATGTTAACTTCTGATCAGTTTTCATTCTAGGCAGTTGGAGTGTAGATTACATTTCACCTTTCATGTTTTAACTTTTTTTTCAGGACACCTACTATGGCTGGTGGTTTGTTCGCGATTAGTCGAGATTACTTTAATCACCTCGGAAAATATGATCCTGGTATGGAAGTATGGGGAGGTGAAAATTTAGAGTTGTCATTCAAGGTAAGCAGTATCTGATTTTATTATTTGTTTCCTTGGATGAAGCACGATAATTTGAGTGAATTTACTATAGTGGTTGTTTTTAGCATAGAAATATGTGTGGGTTGAGCTAGTGGTTGAAAGAATATGAAAAGTAAATTCTGCGTGATGGGATTTTTGAGTCTCTGATTCAGCAGTAGAACGCTCGCGAACCAAGAACGTAGTCGAGAGTTCGATGTCTGACCAATGCACACCAATATGTGGCCTAGGCGGTGGTGAACTAGGTAAAGAGAGTTGGTTAGATGTGAAGTTGCGGCGTGTGCTACTGACAGGATTTATCAGTAGTTTATAATGGCAGCTTGATAAGGAGTAGCTAAATCTGAAACACCATTTTAAATGAATGGTCTGAGAAGTAACAGTATTTATTTCTGAAGTCTGGATTTAACTCACTCCCGGCGATAATCTCAAGGTTTGTCCTTCAGAAAATAAACAACCGATGAGAATAGTTTATTATTATCCGTTGACGGAGCCGACGATAAATGTGGCTAAATATTGAGAATGGTTTGTTTATCCTCAACGAGAAGTCCGTTACTAAGTGTCTTGTCTTTTCTCGATACATTGTAGTGATCTTCACTGGTCACACTTAGAGATTATTTCCTCACCACAAAATAAGCTAAATCCAGATTTACAAATTAAACAATTCTACTTCTGTAGCCGCTGACGTAGAATGTTGCTATCAGTTTCGGCGACTTCCTATCCATCTGCGTTTATGCACTGCTGATAAACCTTGTCTGAAACCCCCCTCCGTTCTCGTAACAAAGAATATGACCACTAGAAGTAAAATTTCCAAGCTGAAATATTGAAAGCATATGCTCACCCGGGACGCGGAAGAATAAAATAAAAATTAAGTTAAGTCATTAACATACAGTGCAGGATAAAAACGGATCTATTGTTCATTTTGAGGGTACCTTGTCAGCAACATACAAACTGAATAATGAAAGTGAATAGTTAGTTGGTTATATAACAGCTTTAACATACTCTAGTTCATTGGAGATAAAATGTGGAATAGTGATTATGAATGATCATGGTGCATAGATGCATCTCAATACTAAGTTATTAAAGTACAAAATGCTACTATACAGATTTGTGATGTGAAGTGATGTAAGCTTCTCGAGTACAACAAAAAATGGTGTGTTGGAAGGGAAGCAATAAGATATTGAGGTACGTAAATTATAAGCCATTAGAAAATTGTTAATACACAGATGAGGTGTACAATATATCATGAGTTAGTTAAACATCAACGATATGTGTAGCATGAATAAATGATTACGTAAGCAAGTAGAGGTAAAAGGGAACCAACAATTACATTTGATCAGGTATGATGTAATTAATTAAATTTAAAAGATGAGTTATCAAGGTACCGATGGACTTACTACTGCTTCCTTTCGAACACACAGGTCAGGTTCTGACCTTTGTTTGTTAACGATGGCCTCTGTGAACTTCAAGAGGGAGTTTAGGCTGATTGTTTATTGATTATTCTGAAAGAAGTTTAGGTGTCTACTCGATGTCCTATGTAAGTGAGGTCTCTCGTGATTTAACTGTTCAAAAGTTTACTTCCTCTTATGCACAGACTGGTTTGGTAGATGTTCAGAGAATCTAAAGTCTGTTGAGATAATATTCAACCAGTTTTATGCAATGAAAAAATCGTTCCATGACGGGCTCTGTATGTGGAGCTGTCATTCTGAAAGTTATAGTCCTATAGAAGTTAGGCATTCTTTGTACTTAGAATATATCTAAATGTATACTTTAGGTACAACAACGTGTTGAACATATTCAGTGATGGCATAAAATACCATTCTTACTTCAATGATGGAAATTATGCCTATCTAAATGGGCGGGCATTTGTTTGGTTCACCTTGTTTAACGTACTCCATATGAATGGATGGAGCGTTAGTATTCAGTCAAGAATTTCTTATTACGAAAGTCTATTAAGTATCATTTTATTTAAAACTTTGTTGACCACTTGTAAATAAATCTTTATATTCCAAAGTGCTTCTTCAACTTGAGTTGCTGTAGGTCTCAGTGTCTTAGAAGCGGAACTGGACGAACTTATCTGTTAATAATATCGCTGACTATCAAATCGAATTACTTTATAATCTTCATAAGTGATCTGCTCTAATCTACCACTGACATTTTGATATTTGTGTTTTTATTAAGTTTTTAAAAGTTCATCCTCTTTTGTCTATTCCCCTTAATTTCTTTGTTCTTTCCTATTTCTTTCTCTCATGAGCACATGTACTCATAGTCATTGTACAGAACCTTTGTTAGTTATCCAATCTCTTCATCTTTTATGGGGGTTGTTATGGGAGGAGGGGAGGTGTGTGAATTCTTTTATCTTCATTGTTCGTGTTCTTCATTGTGATGAGGTAGAAGGAAATTCATGTTTTGGTATCTGTCCTCCTTGATTGGCAGTGGTACTCATTGTTTTGAATCCCTACACCTTAGTGATACATTAGTGTGTACATTATCGGTATCTATGTCACAGTTGGTGTTTGTCACTTTTTTATGAACTGCTTAACAATGATAGTAGTCGAAGGTGAGAATTTTAGACATTCATAGCGTTGCTGTATAAGTGATGGCCTTCAGAAAGTCTGTGTGGGATTCTGAAAAGAGAAGGAATAAAGCTGTGCCCTTCTGTTATCAGATAGTGCAGATGTAGCATTACCGTACAATAAGATGCACCAAAGTAGCAGTCCTGTAATCTAACTTCGTAGAGTAGTGGGAGACGTTAATAACTGAACCTTTGCTCTTGTTGAATGATCTGTAAAAGTGTGACAGATATCAAACGATAATTGGAAATTGGGAACTAATTTACAAAGTTATATGTTGTAATGCACCTTGTACAACGGGTCATAATGATTTTGTTTGGCTGTATCCTGTATGTTATCAGCGAAGATAAAACACACCGACACATTATTTTCACTAATGATATTAACTGGTAGACAGAATCTCACTCACTGCAAGGGATTGACAGCAATGGAAGAGATTCGTCATCCTCTTCCTCCTTTACCGCTTAACACACTTCCATGGTTATAATGACTACTGACAAAATGTTTGATAACTAAGATAAGTTGACTGTGTATTGACCGTTTGTGTTTTTACAAACTTTCCGCAGTAGTAGCTGTAGTAGTAGTAGTAGTTATTGATCTATTCATCATGATGGCCTGTCTAATATAGTCTTCTTCATTCCTGACGTAATTATTCATGTGTTCAAGAAGTAAGATTTTCACTTTGACAGATATGCATCTTTTTTCTCTCTCTATTCTTGTTATATGGATGTGTGTGTGTGAAAAAAGGCAGAAAAGTAGGAAAGACTTAATCCTTACGATGATATTAGAATTCAGCGACAGTAGACTTTTTCTGTATTCTTGTCCATAGGATAGTCAACTAACTACAAGAGCGTCTTTCTTATTTTGCGTGACAACTTTTACTTTGGTTGAATATTTGCCCTCTTCTTCTTTTGTTGATTTTCTGCTGTATTCTTTCCCCTGTTTTGTGACTTTGTCAAACCAGATTATAACGGGATCACTGCTCGGATTAATTTCTCATGCCTGCCTTAGATTTCATCATCTCTCTAATTTTTCATTGTCATTTTGTTTTGTTTTATTATTTTTAGTATGAGTTAGTGAAGAATTTTCCTGATTTGTTGTGTTTTTATTAGTTTTCAGTTAGTTTAAAACAGATGTGAGGGAGGAGAGGTGGCATTTAGTGCGAGTTGACGCATACAGTTATCATGTTTCGCATATTTAGAAATCTTTTTTATTCCATCACCTTCTCAATGAACCATTAGGCTACAATCTTTGACTTTGAATTTGCAGTAGCACTGGTGTTTATTTTTCCGCGTGTTAATGTTGCTAGTCTCATACTCAATCTTCCCTATTTACAAGGTTTACTATCGGCTTGTCTAGCTCTTGGAGTGCATCGGGAGGAGAGTGAACCTCGGATCACGTGCGTGTTTGACTGAACCACATATACACATCATATTTTGTAAAGTGTCCGATTTCTGGGCGTCATTTTGTGTCCATTTTCAGAATCATTGCTATTTAACTTGCAGTCTACCTTTTTGTGAGATAGAATTCTATACACAAACTGTTCGATGAATGAGATACCGGATGGTATAGTTGAGTTGTCATCGCTAAACGCAGGTGTGCATCATGTCAGCTATACGTCACAACAGTGTTCTCCATCTGGAGACCGTGACTTCCTTAAGTGTATAAACGTTTGAAGCACGAAGTCATCGAAATTAGTTCCAGTCACGTCTTGTTTTAATGAAGAAGACAGCGAAGAAATATCTCTTTTCAACGACTTCATTTTCAAGCTGCATAGTCATATTTATATTACGGAGAAAGGCATTAAGTGGTACTAAAAATTGCTCAGTCAATATTGCACATATGATAAGAATAAAGATAATTAAAATGATGTTTTGAGGGGTTAGAGTTGAAATGGATGAATGACACTTATTGATATTAGTATACAACTTGGGCACTGTGGTAGAGTATAACTTTATTGATATCAATTGATATGAAGATGAGCAATAGTTTGTGCTAGAAAAGTCATCAGTTAATATAACTGTACAACACTGTGTGATTTATTAGAATAAAATCTTATCCATAATGGATGAATGACAAAACTATTCGAATATTATTAGATGAGTCAAATTGGCATTACGATTTCAAAGGTGGCAGGTCAGATGTTGTCTAATAACTTAGGAGTACGTTGATGATAACAATAAAGATGGCGAAGACGAATAGAAGTGAGATGAATTCAAGTGGTAAAACAGAATAGAATAGAATGAAAAAAAACGGAGCATCACACTGTGATCAGGGTGAAGAAAGGCGTTTAACAAAACGTACATAATTCAGGTTTCTGTTTATTAGTAATTAGAGCTTCGGCTATAACGTAAGTGGAGAAAACATCAGCTTTTAGAGTGGTTGGATTTGGTCGTGTAGATGGATTTACAGGATGAATCACGTATATGTGAATGACGTGACTGGAGAAGGTGTTCACAAATTGAAGATTTCGCCATCCTATACTCATCTTTCATTAACCGTACAGGTATTTTTCAGTTATGCGTATACTGAAAACACGCATACAACGTCCAATGAAATCAGCTCCACATGAGCATGTGAATGAGTATATGCACATAGAAGTTGATATAAGCGGTAGTTTATATTTGATGCATTGTCGAATCATATTTTGGCTGGTAACTTCCAAATGTAAGTCAGATACATAAAAAGAGTGTTAGATGCATTTAGATAAACGACTTTTAATGACTTCAGTAACAGTGTTACCTTTGAACACGAACGCCATCAACGGTGTTTTCTTTGGCACTGCAATTTGTCTGGGATATCTGGCTTACATAGAGAAAACATGAGTGATGAAGATTCCCGGCCAACTGTGACTGCGAAAACAATAAAAATCAGCATTAATGTCCGGAATCTGAAAGAAGCAACCTCCTTTACCTACCTACCTGGGAAGCATCGTTTTAACTACAATCAGATAGAACCGATTAGGATATCAAAGCGAGGATCGGGAAAGCAAGGCAAGCTTTCATTTCTCACAAGTCTGTGTGGAGATCAATGGCACTCAGTATAAAAATAAGATTCGGATTTTCAACTCCAATGTGGAGTAAGTACTACTACACCGGTCATTGACTTGGCGCGTCACCTAGGGCACTTCGAACAAACTACAAACTTTCATCATCAGCTGTCTTCGCTCAATACTCAAGATCAAATGGACAAAAAAGATCAACAACAGGGATCTTTCGGAGCGTACCAACCAGGTACTGATTGTGCAACAAATATGGAGGAGCTAATGGAGGCTGATCAGCTATACTCTCAGAAAACCATCAAGTGACATAACACGATAGGCTCTCTATTCGATCCCGAACGCGAAGCGGCGAATTGGTCGTCAGTGAGAGGGTGACAGAAATCAGGTCATGTGAAGAGGAGAAGCAGTCATGCTGTCAGACGTGGAGCCAAGTGAAAACGTTGGTGGAGAACCGAATGCGGCCTAAGCCCTGTGTTCTTCTAGGAATTGAAGGAAACAATAATGATAATAATATAAATCAAAACATGTCATCGGTCGATGAATTCTTCGACAGTTGATTTGAACCCTCCAATCAACCAGCCAGTCAGCCACGTTCTCTTCTCTAAATTTATGTGCTGCATGCAGTGTGATAAGTTGAACTTCTCCACTTCTGTGTTGAAATGCAGTCAGTCAGTTGATTACATGTGTGAATCACCTCGTGAAAATGGACTTCAAGATTCATCTTTGTGTTCAATTAATCCAAAGTGAATTGTTTAGTTCTATGTCTGGTGTGTGAGATGTGAAACAATGAAATAGTTAGTGATTGATCTAATTGTTCACATAGTATTGAGTAAAAACTCTATTGGAATACAACAAATTTATAAGAAGGGGTTATACTTTTAGTTTATATCTCATTGCATAATATGCTTTCATGTCATTTTACTCAAAGTTTATCAAGATGCATATGATTCATTATAAATCATTTAAACTACTTGTTTTGTAATATTTCTTCCTTTTAAATTCAGATTTGGATGTGTGGTGGGATTTTGGAAACTAGTGTCTGCAGTTATGTCGGGCACATATTCCGTGGTCGTTCACCATACAAATGGGATGTTAAAGTGAAAGATCCTTTGAAGAGGAATTTGCTTCGATTGGCTGAAGTTTGGCTTGATGATTATAAACGATTTTATTATGCACGTATTGGTTTTAAAACTGTAAGTTATTCTTGCTTAAGTGAGTGTTTTTTATTTTATAGGTGTAGTTTTGTTTTCGTGTGTGTTTTAAATCGGTAAATAAATCGGCTGCTAAATCACGTCTGATGAAGTATGTGGCTGTACGTGTTTAAACTCCTGTGAAATATTTGAGCAGATTATAGTGGAAGCCTGTTTTGATGTTAGTGAAATTAAGCTTGTGCCATGAATGTGACCATATTCAAATTAGCAAATGTCAGACGAGTTACAAGAAACCATTGGAATTCCAATATAGAACTATTACCAGTTGTCGATCATTGAGATCCACGGAGTACTGGACACCTGTTATGTCTCAGTTTGTGACCCTTCTGTGGTATATACTGAGAAATTCAGTGCGCTCTGCAACTGGAATTGTTTGGTTCGGTTTCCCTAACACGCTGGAGGCTATTTTAAACGACTTTATAACGTGTGAATAATGAATGAAGTGATGCGTCTATCGGTTCCCATGATTACTAATATGTTAAAGAGTTAGGCGATTTGATGTAAAGTTGTCTCAGACTATGTTACATATTGTTAAGCTGTTCAAATGCAATAAAATGTGTGCAGGTGTCGGTTTGGGATCTGACTTGAAACCGAAGAAATCCTTGCAAATCAACACCTAGTGATTAATGGAATGCCCGCTAGTGACTGACTACAGGTTGATGTGGGAAATGATAACATTGATATGCGCCGAGTTGGGTGTGGGGAATAATACTGTCGGATGAGATTAGCTGGTGAAGGCACTGTATACCGCGAATCCGGAGGAACTGGAATTGATGAGCCATTGAACTCCATCCTACTGGGTGGTTAGCCAGCTGACTGACTTAGTGACGTGAAAGTCCTGAGTTCGATTCCTTACGGGATTATGAGTGCGTGCTGTTGTAGAACATGAGGCTAGGATAAGCAGATTCCCCAGTGCTGCTTCGATATCAATAGTTTTCTAGCTGATGTCAGTTCGTAATCTAACTTGGGTAGTTTTCATCTTGGTTGGAGTGTGTTCATGCTTAGTAAGATGAAAAGCTTTTACTGATGTAAATTGCTAAAGTTTAAAAAGAGATAAGTGATATTCCTCTGTTATCACTCTTCTATTTCATTTGTACTTTCTCCCGGTAGGTCGATTATGGTGATGTTTCAGAACGTAAGGCCTTACGGGAAAATCTGAAATGTCATTCATTCGAATGGTATTTAACTAATATATATCCAGAATTATTTGTACCTTCAAAAGCCTTAGCGTCTGGTGATGTAAGTTGTGTACTTTTGGATTGTTTTCCGTGTGTGTTTCCTTTGATGTTTCTTTTGCAATTGCAATGTAGAATTTGAAGCATTATTATTATTATTCTTTTCACTATGATGGTGGTTTATGTTACTAACTCCAGAAGATCTCGAGTTTTAAGGTATACGTGTGATTCCACTTCGTTTTATTCACTGACACTGTTTTGACTTCATCTGTTAGTCTGACAACTTCGATGTTGACGTGGTTAGCATTAATACCACTTGTGTGCATGCCTTCATTGGCACAATTTGACCCACCACTCACATGACTTTTGAATTTTCATGTTAGAGCAGGAAACTTGTATTCTGTAACTTATTTAAGTGATATGTGCTTTATTCCTGTGTATACAGATAATTATGGTGAGTTAATGAACAAAGCAATAAACTTCAAGAGAGCCAGAAGGAAGTTATCCCCAATATCCAATGACTCCATTTAACGTCGGAGGTTTTTGTAGGCTTCAGACTACCAGGAATTCTGATGCTTATTGTTCAAAAGTTAGTTTGTAGGAATCTGATTTGTTTTAGGTTGATCACGGGCAGGCATCCGTTGAAAAATCCCTGTAAAACCAGTGAGTACTGGACAGCCGTTTCGTCTTATTTCGCTACTCTCCACAGTACTCATCCACCAGGTTTATTCAAACACAGTGCCCCTTGGCTACAAGGTAAGCTTATAAAACTTTCAGCCACTGGGACTCGATTCAACGCTCCATGAATTAATTCCTACTTCTACCGATTCATGATTATGAACACATGAGTCAGTCAGCAGGAAGATCTCTTTTCTCAACTTCACTTCAAGGCTGTGCAGTTATTTAGACCTTTTAGATATGCATACAACTCAGACTGACAACAGAAGTCAAAGGTTATTGTCTATGGGTAATCAACCAAATGGAAGTGGATCAGTAAAAACTATATTTTAAAAAATTAGGAATACTGATATAAGAATAAAACTTGTGCACTGTGGTAGAGTGTAATTCCATTATGGGTAATTTTTGTTTTGATAAAGTCTCGCAGTGTTATACAGTAATGCTTACTGATGACGTTTCGAGCACAATTTATTGCTCATAATCATATCAAGGTAATCACACGACTTCCTAAATTCATTTATATAGTTCCATTGTTTTTCTCTCTGATTTTCATTTCATAAGTAATTTAGAAAAAAGCTCAGCAATTGCAATGCATGCGCTAACACACAACCACACAATAGGGTGGGAGAGGGCTAAAATTCTAAAAAGTAATCTAGGTAGGTAGAGAGAGAGGTTGATTACTGAATCCTTGTTCATCGAGTCTACACCCAACACATGCAATAGGAATGACTCGTCACTCATACCTGAAATATGGAAAATACTATTACCAATCAAATCAAGTGAAAATCAAGAGAAAAACAATGGAACTATATAAATGAATTTAGGAAGTCGTGTGATTACCTTGATATGATTATGAGCGGCAATAAATTGTGCTCGAAACGTCATCAGTAAACATTACTGTATAACAATGTGAGACTTTATCAAAACAAAATTTACCCATAATGGAAAATTAGGAATAGTCTTACGTAATCAGCCAATCTGATGCTCACTAGCGACTTGTCGTAATCAGGCAGTAACCCATTGAAGAAGACATTTGGAATTCGTTGCGCTGTGTCATGAATTGCCAGAAGTTAGAATTCATGGGCCATTTGATCGGGTCCCAGTGGCTTAATGCTTCACAAGCTAGCTGGCCTTGTAACTACCAGGTCCTGGGTTCGAATCCTGTCGGTAGATGAGTACTTGTGAACTGTCCAGTGCCGCTTGCAGGTGGTCATCCAATGGTCCTCTAAATGATGTTGGCTCATGACGAAATCCTCCAACCAATCAGTCGAAATCCCTACCAGATGAATACTTGAAAATTATCAAAAATGGTTGACAATTAATTAGTTGAGTGATGAATCGTCAATAGGAAGTGATTGAAAATGAATTGGGGAAAACATAGAGTGGTGAACATAAAGGTTATATTATTGTTACTAAGGATGACAAAGGAAAAAATAGTACTATGGACATGGTAGTGAAAGAGGCTGGATGAAACGTTTCTTAACACGAATTTCACGCTACTCCTTAATGATTGCTAGGGCTTCAGCTGCATGAGAATGCAGGCGAAATGCTTTCGAACGACTTAGTCGTACTTAATATATGACCTTGAAAGAAGTCTCTACTAATGCTGCATGACCAAAAGTAGAACTATGCTGTGGGATGGATCTGTTGACTGTTGTGTGTTCTCCTTTTGACAACCAGGCCGGTAAGTGTTCATGAGCATGTCTAAACAATGTCCTACTGGTACAACCTGTGTTCTCAGCTCCACATGGGGAGGTGAATAGGCAAATGCACATTGAAGTTGACAACAGTGCGATCTTATATTCAACGTTTGTTTTTTCAGTTTCTTTTTCGCCTCCTTCTTTGTCTTCCTGAATAACCTACGATGTAATAGGCTCTATGTTGTTCTCTCTATGTTTTTCTCAATTCATTTTCAATTATTTCCAAACGATTATTCACCGTGACCAAAATTTCAACGAAGAGTTTCTTTTCGATGAATTCATTCATTTAGCTGCACAATCGCATTTGTATATATCATTATTTTGTTTCTGTGTGTGTATATTAGGATTGTGAAACAAAAACTGAAATTAGTTAGGGTTATTGTTCGCATCGTGCGTCGTTGGCATAGCGGTGAGGATGCTCGCCGACCATGCACATGACCCTGGGTTCGATCCCCGGCCAACTCATTCCTTTACCTCGCTGAGCCAGAAATAATGCTGGTAAAGAGGAAAGGTTGGGCATGAGGCTGGCTAGCAACTCCATTCTGTAAAATAAACACTGCTACAGAAACTTCTAGCCACTAGCTTGAAGCCCTATGTTCCACTGAGGAACGTAAAGGAAAAAAATTGTTTGCATCATCAAAGTGTTTGAAAAATATGATGAATAATCAACTAGTAACTAAGTGGGGGGGGGATGGGCGGTGAAGATCGGTAAGTATTGACAAGGGTTGAGTAGTATGACAGACACCCTGAAATGTAGTCTGTCAATGAAACAGCATAGAAGCGAGTGTTCACAATAAATTATCTAATAGATAGGAAGAATAAATAAAGCGTTGGTTGATAAAAATTGTTTACTAAAAAGTGATACGGAAATTCAGAAAGCCTTATTAACAAAGTAGTAGAACTTGAAATATAATACCCAAGGTAGAAGTAGCGGGCAGAGAAGTTTTTTCTGTGTACATAAATCAGATTTTTTTATCCGGATCACTAAAGCCTCGGGTATGCAAAGTATACGGAAGCTTACCGTTTTATGGTGACTTCAATGGTGACCCACTTCAATTTGCTTTATTACCCATAGACAATAACCTTTGACTTCTGTTGTCAGTCTGAGTTGTATGCATATCTAAAAGGTCTAAATAACTGCACAGCCTTGAAGTGAAGTTGAGAAAAGAGATCTTCCTGCTGACTGACTCATGTGTTCATAATCATGAATCGGTAGAAGTAGGAATTAATTCATGGAGCGTTGAATCGAGTCCCAGTGGCTGAAAGTTTTATATGCTTACCTTGTAGCCAAGGGGCACTGTGTTTGAATAACCCTGGTGAATGAGTACTGTGGAGAGTAGCGAAATAGGGCGAAACGGTTGTCCAGTATTCCCTGGTTTTCCACTTGTTCTGTAGCTTATGTCCATTTTTGATCAAACTGGAAATATAATGATTGTAAAAGAATGTAAACAGCTTTTTTCAATTTTGAAATGCTGACAACGAAAGTGTTATAAACTGTCTCATCCAAAATTCAGGCGTCATAATCTCTCTATTTAATAGGTGGATGGTGACTAGCAGTCTAATTCAGGATGCGCATTTCGTCCTATTTGGGACTTGTCACCTGGAGGTACCTGCATTTCTCAGTGAGTGATGATGTTCCCCCACCGGGTCTCGAACATAGTAACCATAGTTTCATGTCAACCTTAGATCGAGCACTTCAGTCCAATCAATTGAAAAATTCAATAAAAAAAGTCATAATCTTTCTATTATAAATTGTTATGCATTTCTATAGAGGAAACATGAAGTGTGGCCTAGGAGATAAAACAGAAACGTATGTGCAAATATTGGTAGTTTATTGGGTCAGAAAGTAACTCGAAAACAATATTAGTTCATAAGGCTGAAATTAGCTTAGTGTAAGTTGAGATCACTAATACAGATGACTATACTTTCAGTGTAATGAAAATTAAAATGGAATCTTACCAAACGAGTGAGAAATATTCATAATCTTTTTTTGGCTGTCTAAGTTTGGTTGAGAGCGTTTGATCGTACAATTGCCTTATACCTTCTCGCTTCATCAAGGGATCCATGCATATGAAGATCATGAACTGTCAGTAAGCAAAACTTAGGTTACTATATGATTCTATCTATGTAAAAGAATAATTATTTAAATAAGTGCACTAGTCGATAAAGTCAACTGCAAGCCATAAACAGTCTGGTACGTCCAAGGGTGTGTAGAGACTTCGATCACCCTTACGAAATGCTCTAATGGAATCCGCCTTCATAGACTCACTGCCTACACGTAGTGGGGTTGTTCTTCTTGAAAGTAACAGGGTAGATTCGAACCTTTGGCGCTCAAGACAAAACTGGTGGATATCTAGGTTTACTGAAGGGAGTTAGGAAGTCCCGATATATCAAACTTCTTCTTTTCACATATCGTATCTTGTTTGCTAAATGCTGAATTCCTGAGTGTATTCCGATGCGTTACATTGATTTTTTTCTCGTCTCTAATTTCGTTATTTTGTTATTTATTTAATTATATTTAATTGTTCCTGTGTGTATTTATTCATTGATTCACCTAATGATTTTTTTTTCGTTCTATTTGTAAGCATTAGTGAGTGAACTGCACAGTGTGTCATATTGGTTGTTAGTGCCATTTATGTTTTATTTAGGGAGACGCGTTACATACAGCTATTAGCGCCATGCTTCTACTCTACACCCTGCATATACTTTTGTTGTTCATATTGTCAAGTGGTTAGTTAGTTAGTTAGTTAGTCAGTTAGTTCTGGGAGTATTTTCTAGTGTGCGAAGTCAATCATTTAAATGTTTATATATATATATATATATATATATATATATATATATATATATATATATAGTTTCTTACAACTATGTTTTTGGACTTGTTTTTATGAGGATCATAGCCAACTCTCATTCTGATGATTACCCCACTAATGGTTATGATATTTTGGAATAATAAACAGTTTACATATCTAATAACAGACTGTTTTTTCGTAGAAAAGACTGTAAGTTTTGGACAGATGAAAATTTGAGGGGTTGTTTTTTGTCACAACAGAAATACTCACAAATAGTCGAACTTTTAACAATAGCAACAATAATCATGATATCTGTGTATTTCTTTTTTGTCTTGTTGAAATGTAGTTTTTCCTTTTCATCCCTTTTTTGAATGGGAAAAATTATTCCAGTTCACTTAATCCGCTGTTGTTATTATTTCAGTGTATATGTCATGTGCACGTAACATACTGGTGTTTCATTTGATGATATTAGACAGTTGGAGGCAATAATCGGCCACAGGAAGAGCCTTGCTCAACATAGGTTTCGTGCTAGTTGGCACTTACCAGTCAGCAAGGCGTATCTGCAACCTTGAAGGAATTCATATCCTTACTGAGATTCGAACCCGTGTCACCTAGTGAGGGCGGCAGTCAGAGACGTTACCACTGAGCCAATCGGGCTAGCGATTGACTTCCTGTAAGAGTGTATTGGATACTTTGATTGGACACTAGCCAGTAATTAGTGTCCTATTGTAGTGTCGGCGGCACAGCGGTTAGGACTCTCGTCGACCATGCGCATGGTCCGGGGTTCGATCTCCTGCCGACGCACACCTGGTATCTAAGGTCGGCCTGCGAAATACGGGCTACCGATATCCCATACTGAAAATTTCACAATTTCATCAAAAATACGGTGTGGTATCAAGCTATAATCAAAAAAAAATTTTGTAAATTCATTAGTAAATGGCATCAGTAGTCCAACGGTAGAATGTTCGCCAAATGAACACATGTGTGGTGCTGGGTTCGATTTCTGGCTTAAATCTTGTTTAGGTGGTATTAAATCTTATGCGAAAAACGAAGGTTGGGGGGGGGAGGAGGAGGCTAGCAACGCAATCCTGTGCGAACAACACAATTGCTATTGAAACTTCAACGCCTAAAATTTGAAACCCTACGTTTCTTTTTGTTATGACGTGACCTACGATCTAGTAGACTATGAACGAATACTATGTTAATACGCTGGCTAATCTGTCCTAATTGCACGTCAACAACACCAACAACAAAACACCTCTGGCACACAAAGATAAAATAAAGACTGGACGTCGATAAGAGAACTTTTACTGTCTGAAACAACAGTCAAAATGCTCTAAATATATATAGTTACAATGACCTTGAAAATTCAGCATTAACGGCCAATAGGAATTTGGCAATCCAAACAGAGGGAAAAACAAAGGACTCATGTCCCCCTGCGAGGTAACTGCTTAAAATAGTTATTTTAAGGTTTTACGGCGTGATTAGCTACTTAGAGGTCACCTGGCATATGTATGCTTTTGATCAATGTGCTAGATGGTAGTTTAATACTGTGAGCGTTGATCACCAATCGAAATATATTTTTCTTCCTTGTATCCACTTTTTTATCGAATGTAGGTTGATTTTCCAGAACTTGTTTTAAATTGAATGTATTGACAAATTTACACTTATTCGAGACAATGTGTCACTGCTAATGAACTGCTCGCTGATGGAATCTCATGAAGGATAAGAACAGCTTCTTTGGCATCTGTGTTTTTTAATATTTAGAAGTCTTTTAGCACAAGCCAAAACTTAAAGAGTTTCCTTGTGTTTTTTCGTGGCATTGATATTGGATGTAGAGGTTGAAATATGTGATTTCTAGCTCCGCGTTTAGGCTGGCCTAGTTAACACATTTTAATATTGTGCAAACTTATTTGTAGATAAAAGGTTTGAAAAGTGATAAAACTGTAATTGTTGATTATTATGGGCTTGAGGACTGATAAAGGTGTACTGGCAGTCAACTTTTCACAGTTAGTATAATCTTTACAAAAGAGAGGAAGAACTACTTGTGAAAAAATACAAAAGGAAAGGATATCTTTCTCAAGATTGTCAATATAGGCTAGATTACTAGCTGATATCTGGTTATCGACCAAAGAGCGTGTATATTGCTTAGCACTTCTCTCAGTCCTCGTCTATGCCTGTGAGACCTGGCCATTGAAAGTGGAAAACATGAAAAAGTCAGCTGTCTTTGATCATAGGTGCCTGCATCC
Organism: Trichobilharzia regenti; assembly: GCA_944472135.2. NCBI lineage: Eukaryota > Metazoa > Platyhelminthes > Trematoda > Strigeidida > Schistosomatidae > Trichobilharzia > Trichobilharzia regenti. The sequence continues at coordinate 81,647,776 of OX235262.1, read as the reverse complement.
TATCTCCTGCGTTATGTGAGCGATATTGAGGTTAGGCGTTGAGTGCTAAGTAAGGAGAGGATATCAGTCGACGAGGCGATGAAGTCACATCGATTGAGCGAGATGGTAAGGCCTGGGTTATGTATGCCTATCCATCGCCTTTCTCGACCGATAGGCAATGTAAGGTTACATATGATCAGGTTGGAAAGGAGTTGGCTAGTGGTGGTTGAACTAAAACGTGGTTCCATCAGTAAATGAAATCCACAACAGTTATTTTAAGCCAGCCAACCACGTCAGGAGGTGTAGAGAACCAGCTTGATTTGGGTCTTCGGGACTGTGAAAGCCGATAAAGGCTGGAGACAGTTGGCGATATGTCTGAAAATCGTTCTTAGTGGCACAGATGCATCCACTCCTTGTAACTTATCCAGAAAAACTATTTTTCTTCAATATTACTATTCTTTTTTTGTCTATTGTCTCTGTTTTGCATTTCTTTTTACTTTCTTCCCTTGCTTCGTCTGCTATATGGAGTGTGGTGACTTGTACTGATGCACATCAGTGTAAAGTCCTACAGTGAAACCAGTCTGTCAGTTTTTTTTCCTTTGAGACGTCTTACTCAGCGTCACTTCTATACTGTGTAACACTAGGTGTCTTTACTGACCTTTCTGATTTGTGTATTAGCCTTGAAGAATTGAATATGTACTAGCCTTTGTATTTCGTTGAGTCTAGGATCATTGTCACAATTCAAAGATCACAGTATGTGCGATTATCGCTCTACCTCTCCCTCCATATAATACGTTTATGTATATACATATACAAGCATAATTCTTGTAAACATTATCGTTTTATTCTAGCGGTGATTAAAAGTTATTTATTGTTGTTATTACAATAATTATCTTCACTTGCAAATATTTAATTGTCGATATTATGTTAGTATACTAATCTGGTATGTCTATTTTTAAGTATTCTCTACATAATTGTTTATTTTTTTAAGCTAAGTGTACAAAATCCACTAGTTTAAATATATATGACGTTACTGTTATTGTATTATTGAACTCTAGATTGTATTCAGTCTTAATCACTGAATTCTAGCAATATTGACAGTCTTCTCTTTGTCTATTGTGTTAATTATTGACCTGTATATATTCTTTTTTATATCTTGGCTTAACAGGTGTTTAAATTGTGTAGATATAAGTAGAAATATGTATAAATAAAAAGCTTTAAGATATACCCACATATATTTGAGTTCAGATTATTATGTATTTTAAGTTGATGATTGATCGTTATAAGTAATGTAAATCCTGATCTACATATTTTCTAGGTGAATGAAAAATGTCATAATCTCTTGCACACACACACACACACACACCAAATGTGGCTAATAGCGTAATGTGTGAAAAACATTCACCGGGTAACGCAATTGGAAAAATCCGTATTGCGTGTAGACCGAACATAGTCAACCGAAAGCGTCTGGAGCGAGGTTTACTATTTATGGTCAACTGCCAGTGCATAAATACCCATTTCCCTTAAGAGATGCCAATCTGCGTCGTTAAACACAGGCATTCAGAGATGTCATCATGAGCCTAGAATAATAATCACCGAAATATTATTTGACATATGGAGAAATACTAGCTCATCATAAGCTTTTATGTTATAAGACCACGAGAACTCAGCTAAAAATAGAAGGATACGTACCACTGAATAACATAAGTATTGCTCTGCATGACATTCACACACAAGTATTGTGTTAAAGACCCATACATTTAGGTCTATCTATCGGTGTTTACATGTTGAATAAATACATCATCAACAGCAGTAGTGCACAATCAACTGAGGGGGATATTGAGAATCCTTCTACTGCATAACTCAACTGTTCAAAAATCGAATAAACACATTGATATAATTGTTGAGTGTCATTCAGGAGATAATAATTTCTGTATTACTGTACTGTGTACTTTGTCAAATAAGCATATTTAACCTCGATGAGAATATTGTTCATGCACAAATTTCCCATTTTGGTATGTAGAAAAAGAAACGGATTGAACGTAGAAAGAAATTGCCTTTCCTCTGAGTACTTCATCACTATCGTATATTCTTACTTTTTCACTTTTATTATAGATTGAAAATGTTGCCGCTCCTCAGTGCTTAGATGCACCAGTACCGAATAAGAAAGATCGTAAGACAGTGATTATTCAAACATGGCCATGTCATAAACAGGGTGGTAATCAAGTGAGTTAGTTAGCTAATTTTCTTTTCATTTTGAAAACTATTCATTCAATGAACAACACAGATTTATAAAAGAAATTCTAAAAAGAGATACTACTCAGTATTCGTAGAAAATAGACAGTGCACAGTGCATGATCGGTGCTTCGTGTTGTCAAAAATATGATCAGTGTGTAGATTGTTTGAAATTTGTGCCATTTGCTGAGTTTATTACTAGGAATTGTTTTTCCATCTTATGAACTATGCTGGTGTGTACATGTTACATTTGTCCTTGTCAAATAAAGTCTTGTAGTAGGAGAGAATCACTTCAGTCTTTCTATTTTTAATGAAGCTTGGTGTAAATAGTCGATGAAAGTGGTTATACTGAAGAATTTTCAAAGAGAATTTCCGATGACTTAGTTAGTCATTCCGTCGAAATAAATCTCAGTCCGGATGACATACAGGTTGGATATCTTCTGATCCGTAATCAGAAGCCTTATGCATTCAGCCCTCGTTTCTTAATAAATATGGAATACGCGAGCGTCAAAGTGTTGTTCGATGAAAACTGTGACATATTGCAACGTCGTCTTACCGTGGTACTGTATTAATCAAAGTTGTGATGATGAATTCGTAGTTTGCAATTTATGTAGTTCATGGTGAATCTTCTCCACACGTTTCCTTTAAAAACCAAATATTATTTGGACGACAATGTGTGATCGCCTTGGTCGTACAAGTAGGAATCACGAACACGAGCAAACATGTGTATCACGCTACATACTACTGATAACTCAGCCGCAAACGACCGATACGATGATTGTCCGGTGTTCAGTTCACTTCGATCTGACTAACAAACTCTGCTGACTGATGTGAGTGGGATCCAACTACTCAAGTCAACCAGTCAGTAGTATGTATAGTTATGACTAGAAAAAAACAAGATTTCGGGTTATTCATTCAGTCGAAATTTGATTCAACCTGCTAATATGTTGTGTTCGTGTGATATATTTGACACTCACACGTAAGCTCCTCATAATGATAAGTAGTACCAATAAACAAACATTGATATCCTTATTTTATATTGTGGATTTCATTACTATGAAGGCCTCCCAGTCAGTCGGTCAGTCAATCAATCATAAAGTTCACTTTTCTTTCAAAACAATAATTCTCGCTCTCTTGAAATTAATCGCTCTTTTGTTTGTTTTCTGTGTTGTCTGTAGTTTTGGTTATTATCACCTGAAAATGAGATTAGACGAGATGATTATTGTTGGGACTCGGGTGTACAGGAAGGAAGCATTGGTTTGCTTCATTGTCATGGTTCACACGGGAATCAGATGTTCACTTATGAAAATGTAAGCTCCTTTTTCCTTAAAAGACATTCTATGTGAATCGAATGTATGTATAGCAATGTTATTATGTGTGATTTTCATTCATTTAGTTTCCTAGTGGAACAACGGGTGACAGGAACAGATCCCCATTTTTGTTATTGAGATCTGTGCAGTCTTCCTTAACGCGCTCTACGATTACCGATATATTATTATCTCCTCCTCACCCGACTCCACTTGTCGTTTGTTATTCAGGTTCCGCTCGAGGATCTGAGTCAGGAAGTGTCTGGCATGAAGGTCTCCACTATGTATGTCCTATCCGTATCAATTTGTATTTGCATATTTGTTAGGCGATAGTTTCACTGTTTGATTAACACCATTGTTCCTTGTTGCTTTTCCTTACTGGTTGGCCGTTTGGTTTTCAGTGTCGAGCCAGTGAAGGCAGGAGTTGACGAAAGTTTTGCGCCTGTTGGAAATGGTATTCGTGACAGGCCAACCCTCCGGGTCATATAGGAGCACTGAGTTTGACATAAGTGATGAAATTCCGAGTATTGCTTTTTGTGCTAAGTATAGTACAGCGGATTTTGATATCGGTTTCAGATCAGTGGATTTCTGTATCGTCTTTCCGATCGTGGTTAGCTCTGATGTCTGCATCAGTGGAGCCCGTAAATGAAATGATGCTCCCTAACTAAGTGAATGGCTATCGTTGTATGTGGTGTGATGACTTCCTTGAATTAATGGAAAGTTTAAATATGTTAGGTGTAAATGTAGCTTGAGACCTTCATTTTTCCTGTAGTATTTTCCCCATACACAGTGTTAAATGAACTCAAGTATTTATTCTGTTTATTTCGTAAGTTAACTTGACTTCTTTTACCTTGTGGTTTTATTGTTCAGTGGATAAACCTACATAATCATCGCCATCATGAGAATAAGATGAGCTTCACAAACATAGTGAAACATGGATGTGAATGTTGTTCTGTCTGACTTATTTGTATTGGACAAAGTTTCCTCAGTTCAGGTCACGAGTTCATTATCGAAAATAGTATGCATAATAAAAGTAGGCCGAAGAAATATAATGTGACTAGCACGGATAAAGAAAGATGTACGAGGAGAGAGTATGAGTGAATGAAAACTAGTCAAGATTTTGAGAATTCGGACTACCACACACAGTAAATACCCTCCATTGTATCACAGTAAACGATTCTCAGAAAAGTAACTAGGAATCTCTAGTTTCCAAGTAAATGTCGAGTGACTTTCCCACTCCTTTATAACTGTATCTCTCTGTTTGGCATATGAATGTTAAGTTCATTAAGTTTTCCCTTATCAAACTAACCACATCAATGCTTATACTAGTAATAGTTCTGCGGTTAACAACATGTTTGCATACAGTAGAGAATTTTCAGCTTGGTTTTATCAACTCCCTACACAGAATCGTCAAGTAAAACAGAAGTCGATTTTATCATATCTGCAGGATGCTGTGTTTCCCGACACATTTATCCTTTGAAAAGATATCAGACAATATATTGAATGGCATTCGAAAATGCACGTGGGTGAAGATTGTTCTTCAAGGACGTGAATAGGTGGTTAAAACAAAGTACAGTTAAGTAAATTTGAAGCTTTGCGTTCTGTGTAAAGTTAGATAGCCCAATGATATAAGTCGGCCACTGACATAAGCTTATACCTAGCCAAATTGACTGATTCGTCATTAAGTCCTTCCTGTTTAATATCTGTCTGTCTGTCTGTTTTCGACATAGAACTTTGCACAAATGTGCGGAAGTTCAAGTCGCCACACTCCGTGTAGCACGCGAAGCAAGAGAAGAAAGTACAAGAAAAGCATAATAGAAACAGTGAGCAGAGGTGTGAGACAAAGGAGTAATAAAGAAATACAAAACAATTTCATTGAAGATCATAAGTCACAGGGAGTGGATGCATCTGCGCCACTGAGAACGATTTTGAGCCATGTCACCAATTGTTTCCAACCATAGATTTTTGCCGTCCCGAGGACCCCAGCCTGGAAGTCTACACCTTCCTACGTGGCTAAGACCAACTGTTGTGGATTTCATTGACTGATGCCAAGTTTTTGTTTGACCGCCGCTAGCTTTTTTCCAGCCTGACCCTATATCCGCTAACATAGCTCGTCGAGGGAGGCGATGACTTGGCATACGTAACACATGTCCTAACCATCTCAGTCGATGTAGCTTCACGACTTCGTCGATTGATTTCCCCTGTTTACCTAGAACTCTACGCCTAACCTCCATGTTGCTCACCTTATTATGCCACTTTACACGGGAAATAGAGCGCAGGCACCTATGATCAAAGACAGCTAGTCTTTTCATGTCTTCCACTCTCAGTGGCCAGGTCTCACAGCTGGCCATAAAGGAGGACGGAGCGGACTGATGAGCAGTACACCCGCCCTTTGGTCGATAGTCGAACATCTCGTCTACGCCAGAGTCGGCGTAAACTAACAAATGCGAAACGAGCCCCTTGTATTCGTGCTGAGATTTCGTCAGAGATCAGCCCGTTGGGGCTGATGGTACTTCCCAAATAAGTGAAGCGGTCAACGTGCTCTACCACTTCACTTCCTATTTTTAAACTAGGCGTCGATGTAGTCCAGTCCTGTAACATCATCTTGCATTTGGCGGGAGCGAATCGCATGCCAAACATTCGTAGATTGCGGCTCAAGGTGTTTAGAAGACTCTGCATTTCGTCAGCGTCTTCGCCTAGAAGGACTATATCGTCTGCATATTCCAAGTCAACGAGATTATTCCCCGGTAGCAAGTCAATCCCTGAGTCGCTGAAGTCACCTAGGGTTAAGTCCATTAACACATCTATGATGAAGTTGAATAGAAAAGGAGATAATGGGCATCCTTGACGGACACCACTGGTCGTCATCAGTTCAGATGACAGCTCGCCGTAAGCCCTCACCTGGCTGTATGAGTACGAATAGAGTGCCTTAATCAGTGCAATATATTTTCTTGGAATTCCCTTTACAGCCAAGCATCTCCAGAGAACTTCCCGATCGACAGAGTCGAATGCTGCCTTTAGGTCAAGAAATATAATGACTGTTGGACGCCGGTAGGAATGCCTATGTTTAATATCCAATTTCTTAAAAATGAATTCATGAATTTGCTTCATTTTGTAATTTCTTTCCATCTCACAGGACAACACTATTCGTCATCAAGGCCAGTGTTTAGAAATGAGACCTAAATCTGCTTCAGTAAGACTTGCTAGATGTACCGGTTCAGTAAATCAACTATGGAAATTCAATCGAAAGCCATATCTGCCATCTAAAGAGAATAATGAACAATTTTAATTCAACTGACAATGGAATCCTCCTGACGTCCATCAAGTTTTCGCGTATAAGTAGATATATATACTTGTGTATTTATGATATACATGTCTTTCGTCGTCTCCTGTCTATCAAGGAAATATTTTCTTTCCAGAACAAGTAAACAAATGATTCTCTGCTATTGTTATTCTTCTTCTTTTATACTCCTTGTATACTCCTTTATATGTGCATATATACATATATATATCTATGCTCCACATGTGTGTACATACACTGAAACGACATATCAGCCTTACTTACCTACTTACTTACTTACTGACATGCCTTCGTTTTCCCTTCTGATCTGTGATAAGATTTTTATTATTAGAAGCATATATATATACATATATATATCTAAGTGTGAGCGTTGAAGACACATGGACAATGAGTAAGAGGTGATTTTGTCCTGCCTAATATATATACCCTTTGTATATACATACACATATATCGTTGTACCTGATTGATAAGCCAGAATAACCTTATGGTGAATAGTGTTCAAGGGTGCGTGTGTGTGTGCCTGTGTGCGTGTGTGTATGCTTGGTGTGGGCATCAGCTTCTTATTACTTCTATCATTATTATTATTATTATTTTTATGTGCCTTTCTCTCCTGGTGATTTGGTTTGTATTTTTTTTATTTAGCGCAATGCATATACATCCATACGCTTAGGGGGAATGTAAACACATTGCTCAATCTTTTTGTATTTCTCACCTCCTCTTTCTTTGTTTCTTTCTTTCTCTATTTCTTATGAAGGGATTTAGCCTGTTTTCAGATTTTGTTCCACTGGTTTTCCACGTGTGAGTTGACTTCCACTGCAATCCTTTATTTTGTTGTGCTACATAATAATAATAATGATGTAGATGTGAATATCCATGGAAGTGAATATTTTGTCTACTTTGAGAAGCATCTTACTTTCCTTCTTCTTCTTTTTCTTCTTTTCATTTCATGTCTTATTAAAGCAAAGAAAACTTGAAGATTTCAAGTGAATTTCAAGGTTGACTATGTGATATAGTGTTGATTTCAGTTCGACCTCTTTATTATTTTTATTATAATTATTATAATTTCCAAGTCATTATTTTTCTTTTCTTATGAATATGCATATATATCTGTGTGCCTTCCAATTGCAAATGCAATTTGTTGCTTCAATAACAACAAAATAAAGAAAGTTTTTACAAGATTGTCACCTGTGTGCTTTTCTCTCTCTCTCTCTCTCCACTTTTTTATTTTTTGCTGTAGAAAAGTTTGAACAATCTCTGTTGTTGTCAGTACAGCTGGGTTAAAATTGTGCATTGCATCATAGTATTCTGCTTTTATTCATCGGTTGACTTACTCTAAGTGTGAAGTGATTATTCGCCTTCTACTACGAAGGAGATTTAAAATGTTACTTGATCTTTGAAACTGGTGATCTCAGGACATTGGAATCCATCGAAGAAAACAGTGCTATTAAGATATGATTCATGATATGTAGTCACCTGAATATTTGCAACATGAGAATTCTGTTCACATTTACACATTATAGTTGTGTGTGTATAATTACACGGATACAGTGGCGTTAGCCTTAATGGACTGATTTCTGACGACATCTCAGCACGCATACAAATGATTCGTTTGTTATTTAGCAACTTAGATTATCTCTGACGTAGACATGATATCGAGGTATCGATCAAAAGAGGTGTATAATGCTCAGTAGCTCACTCTGTCCTCCTTGATGGCTGTGAGATGTCATTATTGAAAGTGAAAGTCTCGAAGAGGCTTGTTGCATTCAACCACAGATGTTTGCGTTCTGTCTCCTGTGTTAGGCAGCGTAAGAGGTTGTGTAATAATCCGGTCAGACGTCGAGTGTAAGGTGAGAAGACCACGTCAGTTGGTCGAGTGGATTTGTGAAGTAGCAGTGAATGAGATGGCCAGGATGTGTATGACGCATGTCGAGGATCGGTCAAGTGAAAATCTGACATCGATTCATTATTTCTTCGACAATTGAGTAATTTGAGCCACTTGGTGAGGTTTGAACTACTTGGTTGGGTGACTGGGATGCTGAGAGTCAGTGACTGTAGACAACTGGCGATATGACTCTAAACCGTTGTCAATGGTGCAGATGCATTCACTCATTGTAATCTCCTGGATACATGAAGTTCTCATATTTACCCATGATGGTATTCTTTCTCCCGCACAATTCTGCACATAAGGGTTATTTTGAAGACTTCCTATTATACAGAGATAATGTGGTGACTTGAGCTCCTGCAGTTCTGTGCGAAATGTATGTTGAAAGTTTGTCAGTCAATACGTATATAGATTCGAATGTAAAAGGTTAGCTATAGGCAGAAGTAACTGCGTGACTTTACAATCTTTAACTTGACGAAGCCATCAGTGAACATAGAGTTGAAGAACGATTAGTTTTTCAGTAGAAGAGAATTAAAAAAGCCGTTGTCTCATCGCATAACACACTGGAATAGCAATAAAGTTCTAAGAAGGAAGATAACTAAATGGAAAGTGGAGTTGGACTCTGGATCCTTGTTCATCGAATCAACACTCCAACACATTCAGTAGGAATCAACGGGCGTCCTACTTTATCTCTATGAATCGGATGTTGAAAGCAAGAGATAACAACGTATTACAGGCGTTTTCTAATCATGAACGGTTACAAACAAAAGTGTCATAGGATGGAATATAGTTTCACTGAACAAGAGAGATTACGTATGAAAAGTGGAATACATTCTACAATAATAAATTGAATTCCGAAGAATTGATGTTCCTCAAATATTTAGATTAAGAAGGAAGCAGGAATTAACACACTAGGACTATATGGTTTTCCTGAAGTGTCTTGACTGCGTATTTTGCTTCCTTCGATTTTAGATATGTACAATTCTGTACACTTAGCTTAAATCTTAGAAAGTTTAGACAAAATGTGTCACAGAAGATGTCTCCGACTCCTTCTCTGAAGCAACGGAGACATATGAATGAAGAGTACATGGATGAATCAACATAATTCACCAACATACCACTGGTGTAAATAGTGTGTATAGACGATTTATGATACCCATAGGTGATTGATAGAAAAATCAACATGATTCTAGTGTGAAGAGATTACTAGTCCAACGTAAAGTGCATGTACATGTTATTATGTATGTATATAATAAGAATGAGGATTCAACATACATGTGCTCAGCGTTATCTCCCATCCTAGTAGACATCGCTCAATTTTCTGTATTACAAGTTTAACTGAAAAGACGTCATCATTGAGTTTGATATGCGTTATTACCATGTCGACGAAACACTACTGATAAGCACATATGTAAGTGAACTGTCAGTGAAACTCAATCATGCACTTCACCCATTTTCACTTCCAGACAAAAGGATGCAAACGTGCATCTCAATGTTCTACTAAGTAGGGAAGAAGACAGCAATCACATTTGAACTGGGTATAAAACGTTTAAGTTTAGTGCTTATTTATCTTCCGTAATTTCCCATATGATGAATGACAATGACTCTATTGAAGGAAAAGTTAAATAGTCTTGACCTATCTATGTGTATTTGTCTGTTCACTTATTCATGTGGAGATGGGAAATATCGACTGTGGAATTTGTCAAATTAACCGAAGTTTTATGGAGAAGTCGATCATGTCTGGGTAGAGGAAATGTGAAATCTAATTAAGTAATATATTTCTCATCCGGCTGATATTGGTGACTCGCTAGATAAATTATTACACACTGACTCTAAAGTGAAAGTTGGACAAGTAGAATTTCTTGCCAGTTGTTGGCCACCTGCATTACAGTATTGTCTTCCTTATCTGACTATGCATGTAGCGTGTGCTTAAAGCGACCAAATTCAATGAACATAATAAAGCTTACACAGCTACAATCAGCATAAGGTCTCCTATTCAAAAACCCCACTCATGCCATCCACATATTACTGAACAAGGTCACATTGAGAAAAGGAATGGTAGATGGCCCACATTATTTGAAGTCGGTCAACAACAAATACGAAATTCTACTGCACTTTACTACTGTAGAGTAGTTCATTTGTAAATGACGGAGAATTCCAGTAGTTTTCAGCTCACTTACTTTGTACCAGAATTTGTCCAAACAGTTAAGGACTTTGATATGCAATCTCGGACTATTGTTCACCTGTCTGAGATAATCAAGTCAGTTTCTGTTACATACAAGCGTAGGAAAATTTCTGGGTGCATAAGTTGTTTCATGCATATTCCAAATATTCAGAATTCATTCGTCAATACGAAGTAGTAGTTATCATACTGGATTGGATCTTGCCGCGTTGAGATAATAATACAAGAGAAGAGAATTCTATGTGGTGTTTTATTGGATTTTCGCTGAACCGATGAAGTAAAATTTCCGTAGTATGAAAATAACCTTGATTTATTAAAGCACTAGAATAAATGGTAACCAAGGATTAAAAGGGTTTTATATTGGGAATTCGAGATTAACACGGTTCACTGGCTATCAAAAAAGTTTCAAAATCTAAATGCATATTTTTTTGACGTTTTCGGCAGTCTAAAACATCCTTCTACACATCCTCATTATTTCAATCAAACTGTTATGTAGGAAGTAGAAGACTGAACAACAGATATAGCAGAGAGTATGTATAAGATCTACTGTTATAGGTGAGACCAGTTGATGATGACACCAGTAAAAGCAAGAAAACATTTCCCTCCAACTGGTAGAATATAAACAACTGGAGCCCGTGTCTTTAGGACCTTAGCATAATTCTGGAGAGTATTAATTAATGTACAGACAGACACCTTCAATCGAGTCCAAACACTGTGGTAAACAGCAACCGAAATCACTACCCAAACCAACAGATTTAAGAAAGAATGGGGAAACTGTGTGTGAGACAGAAACAGTGAGATTCATTGAAATATGTCCAACAATTTTATATTACTTGGAAACTGTTAGTAAGCCGGTAATGTTACATTTAATTTAGTGTGGAGTTCAATTTCAGACAGCATAACCAACTTATGATAATGTCAATGTGAGGCAATTGAGTAACCTTTAGAATCTGTTTGAATTTTCATGGTCAGGATCAAAGTAAATAAAAGAAAATGACAGTGCCATGGCTGCTTAGTCATCATTAACTATGTGATGGCTGTGGACCTCATACAAATTTTTTTTTAAAAAACCTGATTAAATTGTTCAAAATAATTGACATATCAGTTGTCCATTCAGAAGAGGTGTTCAGTAAGGCTGAGTGGATGTTAGCACTGTAAATCATCAGTGTTCACTTGGAGTGGAATTACAGTGGTCTGTCACTTTCACAGCCTGCTTATCAACAGTTGTGATTCACAAGAGGCAGGATAGATGCCCCACATTTGAGTGAAATCTTCCACATTTATGGTAGCTCAAGTAAACTTTGCTACTTCCATGAATTATCTGAGGACTTATTTATGGAGATGGAAAATGTTTTGCGCGCTGGATTTGTAAACCAAAGAATAAGTTAATTAATTTCAGCTACGTTAGTGGCTTCAAACTCCGTCAGAGAAGTATGAAAAGACGTCGAAATAACAACGGGTTTGAACAGTCTCCATTGGTGTGTTAAATGCACGGTTACAGACAGAATGATGATTGGCATGCTGATTTTCAAAGCTTGAAATTTCAGCAAGTCATCATCGATGAAGATGCTATTTCGAGGGTTTAAATATAGATGTGGTGAAGGCGTTTTCATTTTATTCGTTGCACATTGTATTCTCGGGCGTCGTGCGGAAGCTCATTTCATTCAGGAAACGACCAGCTACACCATCTGTTTGGCGATGAAGAGTTTTGTTAAATTGGAATGGTACATCCATACTACACATTACCAGCAGGCCCTTAAACTCCGACACAAGGAGTGGGAGACATTCTGAATGTTGACAAACGTTATCGATAGTCTCATTGAATAGGATCCTTGTTAATAAGGTGGTTACATCAAATGATATCTACGTCTCAAAGGAGCGAATGTTTACAACAGTGTCATTGCCAAACATCTTATCGATACGAGTCATGAGGTGGCCATCACAAAATCCTTTAAAATTATCAATAGACAATTAGTTCAATTATTCTTCAGCTTGAAATATGTTTTACGATCGATATCGCTTAGAGTGAGTTCTATAATTCATACTTCCTAGGATACTTCTTTATACTTTATATCGAGTGTGTAAATCACCTCATTCTCGTTAATTGAAAATTCGATAAAAATTAGTACACACAGTAAGGTGTTTTATGCTCTTATATTTTCGAAAATTTGGAATTGATCATTTGGAACTCCGTGGCAGTCACAATATCTCCGTTCTGGAAAACAGTTCTTGTGAGATGCAGAATTGTCAATTTCAAGTAACACCACGTCTGGCTATCTGAGTTTCGGTTTTGTTGGTGTGCAGTCCAAACTATTCGATGTGTTTTAATACGGCCTCACCATAGTTCACTTGGTCGCTTTTGTTTTGACCACACCTCCATATTCATCAAGTTTCTGAGTAACAGTGTCATCAGTTGTCCTTTTAGTTCAAATGGCATGTGTTTAAACCGACACTGTTTCTGCCGAACGATTAACAGCGTTTTATCTCTGTCGCTCTGTTCTATCGGCATCTGCCATTATCCTGATCGGAGGTCAAGTACTGTAAAAAAATTGGCACTTTGTAGTTAATCCAGGGCTTCTTTTACAGTTGGCATGGTACAAGGTCTAATCCCTGTCATGCTGCTTAGCTGTCAGAAATCAACACGTAATTTGTATTTCCCATTTGCTTTTCTCACTAGAAGAACTGGGGAGTTATATGGACTGTCAGCTTCCTCAGTAATATCATCCCGTAACATCTCCTTCACTTGTCACTCAACTTCGCCTTCTAGATGATATGGGGATCTTAGCGTTATGAATGGTGCCAGTTTCCGACTGCTCAGTGGAATTTCATGCCTCACCATCTCCACGGAACAAATGATCGTATTCTTCAACCAACACTGTCATATTCTGTGCTTTCGAGGCCCTAACCCCTGCCAACTCGCTTGTCTCATATATGCGGATAGCTCTGTACTTTTTAATCACTGCCCTCTCCTTCGTGTTAATTAATGCACCAACCTCTCACCGAAAATCAGCACCAAGTATTATTCGCCATAACTCAGCCACAACAATGAACGGGAACTTGCTTGGCGATCGTCAATAAAAACGCCATAGTTTGACATGCCCGTGGTACTTAACATGTCCGCCTACCGTTAGAACTGTCAATATTTCTTGAGAGCCAGCTTCAAACAAAAAATTGTAGACAACAATTTACGTCAATGTTGCGCCTTAAATCAGGGTCATGAGAAAAAGCCAATAACAAAACCTTACCTTGAGGAACTCACCATAACTCCTTTATGGCTGTACGCAAACACTTATTTTTGTTTAATTTTGAAATCTCTGGATAAAGTCTACATAAGTGTAATCTTCTGAGCACTGTTTATTAGGTTTTGAGCATCCTATCAACTAACAGCCTGTAATATTGTGGAGTGGTCATGTGAGAATTTGACGTGGAAGTTATTGGTTGGACGATTGTTGGCAGAGTTTGACAGCTCGATGGACAGATAGGTGGCGATGCAGCGGTTTCATACTAGGAAGCTGGAACCGAGTATTGGCAGTGATGCTGATGAATCTGTTGCGTCGCGGATTCTCCACATTGTGTAGAGTTGAAGTTGCATTCATTGACGTCGCAGTTCATCGAGTGTTTCTCAGACCGCATTGTCGGCAACTACCGATGGTTAACGCTGTACAACCCATGTACACCATTGAGCTAGCATAGGTGACCAGACATCTGTTGAGCACTATGGTATCAGCAATACAGCCACGGAATTCGAAGGAATGGGAACAGAATGTTGAAGATCTGTAGCGTGAAGTAGCAACACTACGAATGAGTGTCAAGAAAGGCAGATGTGTTGAATGCTGCAAAGCAGGACACTAGAGGAGGCACTGCCCAGAAAGAAGGAGATGAAAAAATTTCAGACAGCATAATGTGTGTTCTTTCTATTCTATCAAACTAGAAATATTGGAGGCTATTGAGAGGGGTAATGTATTCTAAGTTGCTGATTAATTGCCAAGAAGCAGTATGTTTAATAGATACAGGGGAGGCAGTTTCACTAATAGATATGAATCTATTTCAGAGCCTCAGGCCGTGTTCATTTGAAACGACAGAAGACAAGGTTCAGGCAACAGATCATCTATTGAGAAAATCAAGAGATATTTATAGATTTTTATGTACATTATTATTAGCGTTATTGTTGGCGGAAACCAACCTCTTCTGGTTGGTTGTTTTCTTGCTGAAGATTATTTTGTACTGCTTGTGACCGTTTCTTAGAAAGTAAAGCTGTGTATCTGCGAATCGTATTTGCACACGTTAAATCTGCTGTGATTGACTGGTGAGTTCCTCAAGGTAAGGTTTTGTTATTGGCTTTTTCTCATGACCCTGATTTAAGGCGCAACATTGACGTAAATTGTTGTCTACAATTTTTTGTTTGAAGCTGGCTCTCAAGAAATATTGACAGTTCTAACGGTAGGCGGACATGTTAAGTACCACGGGCATGTCAAACTATGGCGTTTTTATTGACGATCGCCAAGCAAGTTCCCGTTCATTGTTGTGGCTGAGTTATGGCGAATAATACTTGGTGCTGATTTTCGGTGAGAGGTTGGTGCATTAATTAACACGAAGGAGAGGGCAGTGATTAAAAAGTACAGAGCTATCCGCATATATGAGACAAGCGAGTTGGCAGGGGTTAGGGCCTCGAAAGCACAGAATATGACAGTGTTGGTTGAAGAATACGATCATTTGTTCCGTGGAGATGGTGAGGCATGAAATTCCACTGAGCAGTCGGAAACTGGCACCATTCATAACGCTAAGATCCCCATATCATCTAGAAGGCGAAGTCGAGTGACAAGTGAAGGAGATGTTACGGGATGATATTACTGAGGAAGCTGACAGTCCATATAACTCCCCAGTTCTTCTAGTGAGAAAAGCAAATGGGAAATACAAATTACGTGTTGATTTCTGACAGCTAAGCAGCATGACAGGGATTAGACCTTGTACCATGCCAACTGTAAAAGAAGCCCTGGATTAACTACAAAGTGCCAATTTTTTTACAGTACTTGACCTCCGATCAGGATAATGGCAGATGCCGATAGAACAGAGCGACAGAGATAAAACGCTGTTAATCGTTCGGCAGAAACAGTGTCGGTTTAAACACATGCCATTTGAACTAAAAGGACAACTGATGACACTGTTACTCAGAAACTTGATGAATATGGAGGTGTGGTCAAAACAAAAGCGACCAAGTGAACTATGGTGAGGCCGTATTAAAACACATCGAATAGTTTGGACTGCACACCAACAAAACCGAAACTCAGATAGCCAGACGTGGTGTTACTTGAAATTGACAATTCTGCATCTCACAAGAACTGTTTTCCAGAACGGAGATATTGTGACTGCCACGGAGTTCCAAATGATCAATTCCAAATTTTCGAAAATATAAGAGCATAAAACACCTTACTGTGTGTACTAATTTTTATCGAATTTTCAATTAACGAGAATGAGGTGATTTACACACTCGATATAAAGTATAAAGAAGTATCCTAGGAAGTATGAATTATAGAACTCACTCTAAGCGATATCGATCGTAAAACATATTTCAAGCTGAAGAATAATTGAACTAATTGTCTATTGATAATTTTAAAGGATTTTGTGATGGCTACCTCATGACTCGTATCGATAAGATGTTTGGCAATGACACTGTTGTAAACATTCGCTCCTTTGAGACGTAGATATCATTTGATGTAACCACCTTATTAACAAGGATCCTATTCAATGAGACTATCGATAACGTTTGTCAACATTCAGAATGTCTCCCACTCCTTGTGTCGGAGTTTAAGGGCCTGCTGGTAATGTGTAGTATGGATGTACCATTCCAATTTAACAAAACTCTTCATCGCCAAACAGATGGTGTAGCTGGTCGTTTCCTGAATGAAATGAGCTTCCGCACGACGCCCGAGAATACAATGTGCAACGAATAAAATGAAAACGCCTTCACCACATCTATATTTAAACCCTCGAAATAGCATCTTCATCGATGATGACTTGCTGAAATTTCAAGCTTTGAAAATCAGCATGCCAATCATCATTCTGTCTGTAACCGTGCATTTAACACACCAATGGAGACTGTTCAAACCCGTTGTTATTTCGACGTCTTTTCATACTTCTCTGACGGAGTTTGAAGCCACTAACGTAGCTGAAATTAATTAACTTATTCTTTGGTTTACAAATCCAGCGCGCAAAACATTTTCCATCTCCATAAATAAGTCCTCAGATAATTCATGGAAGTAGCAAAGTTTACTTGAGCTACCATAAATGTGGAAGATTTCACTCAAATGTGGGGCATCTATCCTGCCTCTTGTGAATCACAACTGTTGATAAGCAGGCTGTGAAAGTGACAGACCACTGTAATTCCACTCCAAGTGAACACTGATGATTTACAGTGCTAACATCCACTCAGCCTTACTGAACACCTCTTCTGAATGGACAACTGATATGTCAATTATTTTGAACAATTTAATCAGGTTTTTTAAAAAAAAATTTGTATGAGGTCCACAGCCATCACATAGTTAATGATGACTAAGCAGCCATGGCACTGTCATTTTCTTTTATTTACTTTGATCCTGACCATGAAAATTCAAACAGATTCTAAAGGTTACTCAATTGCCTCACATTGACATTATCATAAGTTGGTTATGCTGTCTGAAATTGAACTCCACACTAAATTAAATGTAACATTACCGGCTTACTAACAGTTTCCAAGTAATATAAAATTGTTGGACATATTTCAATGAATCTCACTGTTTCTGTCTCACACACAGTTTCCCCATTCTTTCTTAAATCTGTTGGTTTGGGTAGTGATTTCGGTTGCTGTTTACCACAGTGTTTGGACTCGATTGAAGGTGTCTGTCTGTACATTAATTAATACTCTCCAGAATTATGCTAAGGTCCTAAAGACACGGGCTCCAGTTGTTTATATTCTACCAGTTGGAGGGAAATGTTTTCTTGCTTTTACTGGTGTCATCATCAACTGGTCTCACCTATAACAGTAGATCTTATACATACTCTCTGCTATATCTGTTGTTCAGTCTTCTACTTCCTACATAACAGTTTGATTGAAATAATGAGGATGTGTAGAAGGATGTTTTAGACTGCCGAAAACGTCAAAAAAATATGCATTTAGATTTTGAAACTTTTTTGATAGCCAGTGAACCGTGTTAATCTCGAATTCCCAATATAAAACCCTTTTAATCCTTGGTTACCATTTATTCTAGTGCTTTAATAAATCAAGGTTATTTTCATACTACGGAAATTTTACTTCATCGGTTCAGCGAAAATCCAATAAAACACCACATAGAATTCTCTTCTCTTGTATTATTATCTCAACGCGGCAAGATCCAATCCAGTATGATAACTACTACTTCGTATTGACGAATGAATTCTGAATATTTGGAATATGCATGAAACAACTTATGCACCCAGAAATTTTCCTACGCTTGTATGTAACAGAAACTGACTTGATTATCTCAGACAGGTGAACAATAGTCCGAGATTGCATATCAAAGTCCTTAACTGTTTGGACAAATTCTGGTACAAAGTAAGTGAGCTGAAAACTACTGGAATTCTCCGTCATTTACAAATGAACTACTCTACAGTAGTAAAGTGCAGTAGAATTTCGTATTTGTTGTTGACCGACTTCAAATAATGTGGGCCATCTACCATTCCTTTTCTCAATGTGACCTTGTTCAGTAATATGTGGATGGCATGAGTGGGGTTTTTGAATAGGAGACCTTATGCTGATTGTAGCTGTGTAAGCTTTATTATGTTCATTGAATTTGGTCGCTTTAAGCACACGCTACATGCATAGTCAGATAAGGAAGACAATACTGTAATGCAGGTGGCCAACAACTGGCAAGAAATTCTACTTGTCCAACTTTCACTTTAGAGTCAGTGTGTAATAATTTATCTAGCGAGTCACCAATATCAGCCGGATGAGAAATATATTACTTAATTAGATTTCACATTTCCTCTACCCAGACATGATCGACTTCTCCATAAAACTTCGGTTAATTTGACAAATTCCACAGTCGATATTTTCCATCTCCACATGAATAAGTGAACAGACAAATACACATAGATAGGTCAAGACTATTTAACTTTTCCTTCAATAGAGTCATTGTCATTCATCATATGGGAAATTACGGAAGATAAATAAGCACTAAACTTAAACGTTTTATACCCAGTTCAAATGTGATTGCTGTCTTCTTCCCTACTTAGTAGAACATTGAGATGCACGTTTGCATCCTTTTGTCTGGAAGTGAAAATGGGTGAAGTGCATGATTGAGTTTCACTGACAGTTCACTTACATATGTGCTTATCAGTAGTGTTTCGTCGACATGGTAATAACGCATATCAAACTCAATGATGACGTCTTTTCAGTTAAACTTGTAATACAGAAAATTGAGCGATGTCTACTAGGATGGGAGATAACGCTGAGCACATGTATGTTGAATCCTCATTCTTATTATATACATACATAATAACATGTACATGCACTTTACGTTGGACTAGTAATCTCTTCACACTAGAATCATGTTGATTTTTCTATCAATCACCTATGGGTATCATAAATCGTCTATACACACTATTTACACCAGTGGTATGTTGGTGAATTATGTTGATTCATCCATGTACTCTTCATTCATATGTCTCCGTTGCTTCAGAGAAGGAGTCGGAGACATCTTCTGTGACACATTTTGTCTAAACTTTCTAAGATTTAAGCTAAGTGTACAGAATTGTACATATCTAAAATCGAAGGAAGCAAAATACGCAGTCAAGACACTTCAGGAAAACCATATAGTCCTAGTGTGTTAATTCCTGCTTCCTTCTTAATCTAAATATTTGAGGAACATCAATTCTTCGGAATTCAATTTATTATTGTAGAATGTATTCCACTTTTCATACGTAATCTCTCTAGTTCAGTGAAACTATATTCCATCCTATGACACTTTTGTTTGTAACCGTTCATGATTAGAAAACGCCTGTAATACGTTGTTATCTCTTGCTTTCAACATCCGATTCATAGAGATAAAGTAGGACGCCCGTTGATTCCTACTGAATGTGTTGGAGTGTTGATTCGATGAACAAGGATCCAGAGTCCAACTCCACTTTCCATTTAGTTATCTTCCTTCTTAGAACTTTATTGCTATTCCAGTGTGTTATGCGATGAGACAACGGCTTTTTTAATTCTCTTCTACTGAAAAACTAATCGTTCTTCAACTCTATGTTCACTGATGGCTTCGTCAAGTTAAAGATTGTAAAGTCACGCAGTTACTTCTGCCTATAGCTAACCTTTTACATTCGAATCTATATACGTATTGACTGACAAACTTTCAACATACATTTCGCACAGAACTGCAGGAGCTCAAGTCACCACATTATCTCTGTATAATAGGAAGTCTTCAAAATAACCCTTATGTGCAGAATTGTGCGGGAGAAAGAATACCATCATGGGTAAATATGAGAACTTCATGTATCCAGGAGATTACAATGAGTGAATGCATCTGCACCATTGACAACGGTTTAGAGTCATATCGCCAGTTGTCTACAGTCACTGACTCTCAGCATCCCAGTCACCCAACCAAGTAGTTCAAACCTCACCAAGTGGCTCAAATTACTCAATTGTCGAAGAAATAATGAATCGATGTCAGATTTTCACTTGACCGATCCTCGACATGCGTCATACACATCCTGGCCATCTCATTCACTGCTACTTCACAAATCCACTCGACCAACTGACGTGGTCTTCTCACCTTACACTCGACGTCTGACCGGATTATTACACAACCTCTTACGCTGCCTAACACAGGAGACAGAACGCAAACATCTGTGGTTGAATGCAACAAGCCTCTTCGAGACTTTCACTTTCAATAATGACATCTCACAGCCATCAAGGAGGACAGAGTGAGCTACTGAGCATTATACACCTCTTTTGATCGATACCTCGATATCATGTCTACGTCAGAGATAATCTAAGTTGCTAAATAACAAACGAATCATTTGTATGCGTGCTGAGATGTCGTCAGAAATCAGTCCATTAAGGCTAACGCCACTGTATCCGTGTAATTATACACACACAACTATAATGTGTAAATGTGAACAGAATTCTCATGTTGCAAATATTCAGGTGACTACATATCATGAATCATATCTTAATAGCACTGTTTTCTTCGATGGATTCCAATGTCCTGAGATCACCAGTTTCAAAGATCAAGTAACATTTTAAATCTCCTTCGTAGTAGAAGGCGAATAATCACTTCACACTTAGAGTAAGTCAACCGATGAATAAAAGCAGAATACTATGATGCAATGCACAATTTTAACCCAGCTGTACTGACAACAACAGAGATTGTTCAAACTTTTCTACAGCAAAAAATAAAAAAGTGGAGAGAGAGAGAGAGAGAAAAGCACACAGGTGATAATCTTGTAAAAACTTTCTTTATTTTGTTGTTATTGAAGCAACAAATTGCATTTGCAATTGGAAGGCACACAGATATATATGCATATTCATAAGAAAAGAAAAATAATGACTTGGAAATTATAATAATTATAATAAAAATAATAAAGAGGTCGAACTGAAATCAACACTATATCACATAGTCAACCTTGAAATTCACTTGAAATCTTCAAGTTTTCTTTGCTTTAATAAGACATGAAATGAAAAGAAGAAAAAGAAGAAGAAGGAAAGTAAGATGCTTCTCAAAGTAGACAAAATATTCACTTCCATGGATATTCACATCTACATCATTATTATTATTATTATGTAGCACAACAAAATAAAGGATTGCAGTGGAAGTCAACTCACACGTGGAAAACCAGTGGAACAAAATCTGAAAACAGGCTAAATCCCTTCATAAGAAATAGAGAAAGAAAGAAACAAAGAAAGAGGAGGTGAGAAATACAAAAAGATTGAGCAATGTGTTTACATTCCCCCTAAGCGTATGGATGTATATGCATTGCGCTAAATAAAAAAAATACAAACCAAATCACCAGGAGAGAAAGGCACATAAAAATAATAATAATAATAATAGAAGTAATAAGAAGCTGATGCCCGCACCAAGCATACACACACGCACACAGGCACAAACACACTTGAACACTATTCACCATAAGGTTATTCTGGCTTATCAATCAGGTACAACGATATATGTGTATGTATATACAAAGGGTATATATATTAGGCAGGACAAAATCACCTCTTACTCATTGTCCATGTGTCTTCAACGCTCACACTTAGATATATGTATATATATATATGCTTCTAATAATAAAAATCTTATCACAGATCAGAAGGGAAAACGAAGGCATGTCAGTAAGTAAGTAAGTAGGTAAGTAAGGCTGATATGTCGTTTCAGTGTATGTACACACATGTGGAGCATAGATATATATATGTATATATGCACATATAAAGGAGTATACAAGGAGTATAAAAGAAGAAGAATAACAACAGCAGAGAATCATTTGTTCACTTGTTCTGGAAAGAAAATATTTCCTTGATAGACAGGAGACGACGAAAGACATGTATATCATAAATACACAAGTATACATATCTACTTATACGCGAAAACTTGATGGACGTCAGGAGGATTCCATTGTCAGTTGAATTAAAATTGTTCATTATTCTCTTTAGATGGCAGATATGGCTTTCGATTGAATTTCCATAGTTGATTTACTGAACCGGTACATCTAGCAAGTCTTACTGAAGCAGATTTAGGTCTCATTTCTAAACACTGGCCTTGATGACGAATAGTGTTGTCCTGTGAGATGGAAAGAAATTACAAAATGAAGCAAATTCATGAATTCATTTTTAAGAAATTGGATATTAAACAGGAAGGACTTAATGACGAATCAGTCAATTTGGCTAGGTATAAGCTTATGTCAGTGGCCGACTTATATCATTGGGCTATCTAACTTTACACAGAACGCAAAGCTTCAAATTTACTTAACTGTACTTTGTTTTAACCACCTATTCACGTCCTTGAAGAACAATCTTCACCCACGTGCATTTTCGAATGCCATTCAATATACTGTCTGATATCTTTTCAAAGGATAAATGTGTCGGGAAACACAGCATCCTGCAGATATGATAAAATCGACTTCTGTTTTACTTGACGATTCTGTGTAGGGAGTTGATAAAACCAAGCTGAAAATTCTCTACTGTATGCAAACATGTTGTTAACCGTAGAACTATTACTAGTATAAGCATTGATGTGGTTAGTTTGATAAGGGAAAACTTAATGAACTTAACATTCATATGCCAAACAGAGAGATACAGTTATAAAGGAGTGGGAAAGTCACTCGACATTTACTTGGAAACTAGAGATTCCTAGTTACTTTTCTGAAATCGTTTACTGTGATACAATGGAGGGTATTTACTGTGTGTGGTAGTCCGAATTCTCAAAATCTTGACTAGTTTTCATTCACTCATACTCTCTCCTCGTACATCTTTCTTTATCCGTGCTAGTCACGTTATATTTCTTTGGCCTACTTTTATTATGCATACTATTTCCGATAATGAACTCGTGACCTGAACTGAGGAAACTTTGTCCAATACAAATAAGTCAGACAGAACAACATTCACATCCATGTTTCACTATGTTTGTGAAGTTCATCTTATTCTCATGATGGTGATGATTATGTAGGTTTATCCACTGAACAATAAAACCACAAGGTAAAAGAAGTCAAGTTAACTTACGAAATAAACAGAATAAATACTTGAGTTCATTTAACACTGTGTATGGGGAAAATACTACAGGAAAAATGAAGGTCTCAAGCTACATTTACACCTAACATATTTAAACTTTCCATTAATTCAAGGAAGTCATCACACCACATACAACGATAGCCATTCACTTAGTTAGGGAGCATCATTTCATTTACGGGCTCCACTGATGCAGACATCAGAGCTAACCACGATCGGAAGACGATACAGAAATCCACTGATCTGAAACCGATATCAAAATCCGCTGTACTATACTTAGCACAAAAAGCAATACTCGGAATTTCATCACTTATGTCAAACTCAGTGCTCCTATATGACCCGGAGGGTTGGCCTGTCACGAATACCATTTCCAACAGGCGCAAAACTTTCGTCAACTCCTGCCTTCACTGGCTCGACACTGAAAACCAAACGGCCAACCAGTAAGGAAAAGCAACAAGGAACAATGGTGTTAATCAAACAGTGAAACTATCGCCTAACAAATATGCAAATACAAATTGATACGGATAGGACATACATAGTGGAGACCTTCATGCCAGACACTTCCTGACTCAGATCCTCGAGCGGAACCTGAATAACAAACGACAAGTGGAGTCGGGTGAGGAGGAGATAATAATATATCGGTAATCGTAGAGCGCGTTAAGGAAGACTGCACAGATCTCAATAACAAAAATGGGGATCTGTTCCTGTCACCCGTTGTTCCACTAGGAAACTAAATGAATGAAAATCACACATAATAACATTGCTATACATACATTCGATTCACATAGAATGTCTTTTAAGGAAAAAGGAGCTTACATTTTCATAAGTGAACATCTGATTCCCGTGTGAACCATGACAATGAAGCAAACCAATGCTTCCTTCCTGTACACCCGAGTCCCAACAATAATCATCTCGTCTAATCTCATTTTCAGGTGATAATAACCAAAACTACAGACAACACAGAAAACAAATAAAAGAATATTAATGTTTGTTCATTGGTACTACTTATCATTATGAGGAGCTTACGTGTGAGTGTCAAATATATCACACGAACACAACATATTAGTAGGTTGAATCAAATTTCGACTGAATGAATAACCCGAAATCTTGTTTTTTTCTAGTCATAACTATACATACTACTGACTGGTTGACTTGAGTAGTTGGATCCCACTCACATCAGTCAGCAGAGTTTGTTAGTCAGATCGAAGTGAACTGAACACTGGACAATCATCGTATCGGTCGTTCACGGCTGAGTTATCAGTAGTATGTAGCGTGATACACATGTTTGCTCGTATTCATAATTGACACTTGTACGACCAAGGCGATCACATATTGTCGTCCAAATAATATTTGGCTTTTTAGAGGAAACGTGTGGAGAAGATTCACCATGAACTACATAAATTGCAAACTACGAATTCATCATCACAACTTTGATTAATACAGTACCACGGTAAGACGACGTTGCAATATGTCACAGTTTTCATCGAACAACACTTTGACGCTCGCGTATTCCATATTTATTAAGAAACGAGGGCTGAATGCATAAGGCTTCTGATTACGGATCAGAAGATATCCAACCTGTATGTCATCCGGACTGAGATTTATTTCGACGGAATGACTAACTAAGTCATCGGAAATTCTCTTTGAAAATTCTTCAGTATAACCACTTTCATCGACTATTTACACCAAGCTTCATTAAAAATAGAAAGACTGAAGTGATTCTCTCCTACTACAAGACTTTGTTTGACAAGGACAAATGTAACATGTACACACCAGCATAGTTCATAAGATGGAAAAACAATTCCTAGTAATAAACTCAGCAAATGGCACAAATTTCAAACAATCTACACACTGATCATATTTTTGACAACACGAAGCACCGATCATGCACTGTGCACTGCCTATTTTCTACGAATACTGAGTAGTATCTCTTTTTAGAATTTCTTTTATAAATCTGTGTTGTTCATTGAATGAATAGTTTTCAAAATGAAAAGAAAATTAGCTAACTAACTCACTTGATTACCACCCTGTTTATGACATGGCCATGTTTGAATCATCACTGTTTTACGATCTTTCTCATTCGATACTGGTGCATCTAAGCACTGAGGAGCGGCAACATTTTCAATCTATAATAAAAGTGGAAAAGTAAGAATACACGATAGTGATGAAGTACTCAGAGGAAAGGCAATTTCTTTCTACGTTCAATCCGTTTCTTTTTCTACATACCAAAATGGGAAATTTGTGCATGAACAATATTCTCATCGAGGTTAAATATGCTTATTTGACAAAGTACACAGTACAGTAATACAGAAATTATTATCTCCTGAATGACACTCAACAATTATATCAATGTGTTTATTCGATTTTTGAACAGTTGAGTTATGCAGTAGAAGGATTCTCAATATCCCCTCAGTTGATTGTGCACTACTGCTGTTGATGATGTGTTTATTCAAGAAGTAAAGTCCGATTAATCGACCTAAATGTATGGGTGTTTAACACAATACTTGTGTGTGAATGTCATGCAGAGCAATACTTATGTTATTCAGTGGTACGTATCCTTCTATTTTTAGCTGAGTTCTTGTGGTCTTATAACATAAAAGCTTATGATGGAGCTAGTATTTCTCCATATGTCAAATAATATTTCGTTGATTAGAATAGTCTTACATAATCAAAAAGTAATTAGATGAGCAATGAATAAGGAGTCCTATGATTCAATATATATATATATATATATATAAATTCAACACGACTCACTCAATATGTAAGGAGAATTCATTCAAAGTCATTTACAAAGTCAAAAGAAATCACCATAAACGGTAAGCTTCCGTATACTTTGCATAGCCGAGGCTTTAGTGATCCGGATAAAAAAAATCTGATTTATGTACACAGAAAAAACTTCTCTGCCCGCTACTTCTACCTTGGGTATTATTCCAAGTTCTACTACTTTGTTAATAAGGCTTTCTGAATTTCTGTATGACTTTTTAGTAAACAATTTTTATCGACCAACGCTTTATTTATTCTTCCTATCTATTATATAATTTATTGTGAACACTCGCTTCTATGCTGTTTCACTGACAGACTACATTTTAGGACGTCTTTCATACTACTCAACCCTTGTCAATAATTACCAACTTAGTTACTAGTTGATTATTCATCATATTTTTCAAACACTTTGATGATGCAGACAATAACCTTAACCAATTTTAATTTCTGTTTGACAGTCCTAATACACACACACACAAAAACAAAATAATGACATAGACAAATGCGATTGTGCAGCTAAATGAATGAATTCGCCGAAAAGAAACTCTTCGTTGAAATTTCGGTCACGGTGAATAATCGTTTGGAAATGATTGAAAATGAATTGAGAAAAATATAGAGAGGACTACATAGAGCTTATTACATCGTTGGTTATTCAGGAAGACAAAGAAGGAGGCGAAAAAGAAACTGAAAAAACAAACGTTGAATATAAGATCGCACTGTTGTCAACTTCAATGTGCATTTGCCTATTCACCTCCCCATGTGGAGCTGAGAACACAGGTCGTACCAGTAGGACATTGTTTAGACATGCTCATGAACACTTACCTGCATGGTTGTCAAAAGGAGAACACACAACAGTCAACAGATCCATCCCACAGCATAGTTCTACTCTTGGTCATGCAGCATTAGTAGAGACTTCCTTCAAAGTCATATATTAAGTACGACTAAGTCGTTCGAAAGCATTTCGCCTGCATTCTCATGCAGCTGAAGCCCTAGTAATCATTAAGGAGTAGCGTGAAATTCGTGTTAAGAAACGTTTCATCCAGCCTCTTTCACTACCATGTCCATAGTACTATTTTTTCCTTTGTCATCCTTAGTAACAATAATATAATCTTTATGTTCACCACTCTATGTTTTCCCCAATTCATTTTCAATTACTTCCTACTGATTATTCATCACTCAAATAATTAATTGTCAACCATTTTTGATAATTTTCAAGTATTCATCTGGTAGGGATTTCGATTGATTGGTTGGAGGATCTCGTCATGAGCCAACATCATTTAGAGGTTCATTGGATGACCACATGCAAGGAGCACTGGACTGTTCACAAGTACTCATCTACCGACAGGATTCGAACCCAGGACCTGATGGTTACAAGGCCAGCTAGCCTGTGAAGCATTAAGCCACTGGGGCCCGATCAAATGGCCCATGAATTCTAACTTCTGGCAATTCATGACATAGCGCAACGAATTCCAAATGTTTTCTTCAATGGGTTACTGCCTGATTACGACAAGTCGCTAGTGAGCATCAGATTGGCTGATTACGTAAGACTATTCCTAATTTTTTAAAATATAGTTCTACTGATCCACTTCCATTTGGTTGATTACCCATAGACAATAACCTTAGACTTCTGTTATCAGTCTGAGTTGTATGCATATCTAAAAGGTCTAAATAACTGCACAGCCTTGAAGTGAAGTTGAGAAAAGAGATCTTCCTGCTGACTGACTCATGTGTTCATAATCATGAATCGGTAGAAGTAGAAATTAATTCATGGAGCGTTGAATCGAGTCCCAGTGGCTGAAAGTTTTATATGCTTACCTTGTAGCCAAGGGGCACTGTGTTTGAATAAACCTGGTGGATGAGTACTGTGGAGAGCAGCGAAATAAGACGAAACGACTGTCCAGTACTCACTGGCTTTACAGGGGTTTTTCAACGGAAGCCTGCCCGTGATCAACCTAAAACAAATCAGATTCCTACAAACTAACTTTTGAACAATAAGCATCAGAATTCCTGGTAGTCTGAAGCCTACAAAAACCTCCGACGTTAAATGGAGTCATTGGATATTGGGGATAACTTCCTTCTGGCTCTCTTGAAGTTTATTGCTTTGTTCATTAACTCACCATAATTATCTGTATACACAGGAATAAAGCACATATCACTTAAATAAGTTACAGAATACAAGTTTCCTGCTCTAACATGAAAATTCAAAAGTCATGTGAGTGGTGGGTCAAATTGTGCCAATGAAGGCATGCACACAAGTGGTATTAATGATAACCACGTCAACATCGAAACTGTCTCACTAACAGATGAAGTCAAAACAGTGCCAGTGAACAAAACGAAGTGGAATCACACGTATACCTTAAAACTCGAGATCTTCTGGAGTTAGTAACATAAACCACCATCATAGTGAAAAGAATAATAATGATAATGATTCAAATTCTACATTGCAATTGCAAAAGAAACATCAAAGGAAACGCACACGGAAAACAATCCAAAAGTACACAACTTACATCACCAGACGCTAAGGCTTTTGAAGGTACAAATAATTCTGGATATATATTAGTTAAATACCATTCGAATGAATGACATTTCAGATTTTCACGTAAGGCCTTACGTTCTGAAACATCACCATAATCGACCTACCGGGAGAAAGTACAAATGAAATAGAAGAGTGATAACAGAGGAATATCACTTATCTCTTTTTAAACTTTAGCAATTTACATCAGTAAAAGCTTTTCATCTTACTAAGCATGAACACACTCCAACCAAGATGAAAACTACCCAAGTTAGACTACGAACTGACATCAGCTAGAAAACTATTGATATCGAAGCAGCACTGGGGAATCTGCTTATCCTAGCCTCATGTTCTACAACAGCACGCACTCATAATCCCGTAAGGAATCGAACTCAGGACTTTCACGTCACTAAGTCAGTCAGCTGGCTAACCACCCAGTAGGATGGAGTTCAATGGCTCATCAATTCCAGTTCCTCCGGATTCGCGGTATACAGTGCCTTCACCAGCTAATCTCATCCGACAGTATTATTCCCCACACCCAACTCGGCGCATATCAATGGTTATCATTTCCCACATCAACCTGTAGTCAGTCACTAGCGGGCATTCCATTAATCACTAGGTGTTGATTTGCAAGGATTTCTTCGGTTTCAAGTCAGATCCCAAACCGACACCTGCACACATTTTATTGCATTTCAACAGCTTAACAATATGTAACATAGTCTGAGACAACTTTACATCAAATACCCAACCCTTCAACATATTATTAATCATGGGAACCGATAGACGCATCACTTCATTCATTATTCACACGTTATGAAGTCGTTTAAAATAGCCTCCAGCGTGTTAGGGAAACCGAACCAAACAATTCCAGTTGCAGAGTGCACTGAATTTCTCAGTATATACCACAGAAGGGTCACAAACTGGGACATAACAGGTGTCCAGTACTCCGTGGATCTCAATGATCGACAACCGGTAATAGTTCTATATTGGAATTCCAATGGTTTCTTGTAACTCGTCTGACATTTGCTAATTTGAATATAGTCACATTCAAGACACAGGCTTAAATTCACTAACATCAAAACAGGCTTCCACTATAATCTGCTCAAATATTTAACAGGAGTTTAAACACGTACGACCACATATTTCATCAGACGTGATTTAGCAGCCGATTTATTTACCGATTTAAAACACACATGAAAACAAAACTACACCTATAAAATAAAAAACACTCACTTAAGCAAGAATAACTTACAGTTTTAAAACCAATACGTGCATAATAAAATCGTTTATAATCATCAAGCCAAACTTCAGCCAATCGGTGTAAATTCCTCTTCAAAGGATCTTTCACTTTAACATCCCATTTGTATGGTGAACGACCACGGAATATGTGCCCGACATAACTGCAGACACTAGTTTCCAAAATCCCACCACACATCCAAATCTGAATTTAAAAGGAAGAAATATTACAAAACAAGTAGTTTAAATGATTTATAATGAATCATATGCATCTTGATAAACTTTGAGTAAAATGACATGAAAGCATATTATGCAATGAGATATAAGCTAAAAGTATAACCCCTTCTTATAAATTTGTTGTATTCCAATAGATTTTTACTCAATACTATGTGAACAATTAGATCAATCACTAACTATTTCGTTGTTTAACATCTCACACATCAGACATAGAACTACACAACTCACTTTGGATTAATTGAACACAAAGATGAATCTTGAAGTCCATTTTCACGAGGTGATTCACACATGTAATCAACTGACTGACTGCATTTCAACAAAGAAGTGGAGAAGTTCAACTTCGCACACTGCATACAGCACACAAAGTTAGAGAAGGGATCAATTCAAAAGAACCACAAATTATGGGAGAAGGAATAGAAGCCTGGGAAAACATGAACAGTTAATTTTCCTTGGAGATCACAGAGAGCTTATGCATTCGCGCCACTAAGAACAATTTCGAGTAATATCACAAACACTCTCAAGCCATTGGTTCGTAGAATCCCGAGAAGCCCAACTAGACAGTCTGCACCTTTTTACGTGGCTGAGTGACTGGCTTGCTGGCGGGTTCAAACCAACAGTCGAAGAATTCATCGACTGGTGCCATGTTTTGTTTGACCACTACTAAGTTAACACTGTTGCTGAAGTCATTAAAAGTTGTTTGTCTATATGTATCAAACACTCCTTTTATGTAGCTGACTTACATTTGGTATTTACTAGCCGAAATATGATTCGACAATGCGTCAAATATAAACTACCGCTTATATCCACTGCTATGTACATATACTCATTCACATGCTCGTGTGGAGCTGATTTCATTGGACGTTGTATGCGTGTTCTCAGTATACGCATAACTGAAAAATACCTGTACGGTTAATGAAAGATGAGTATAGGATGGCGAAATCTTCAATTTGTGAACACCTTCTCCAGTCACGTCATTCAGATATACGTGATTCATCCTGCAAATCCATCTACAGGATCAAATCCAACCACTCTAAAAGCTGATGTTTTCTCCACTTACGTATAGCCGAAGCTCTAATTACTAATAAACAGAAACCTGAATTATATATGTTATATTAAACTCCTTTCTTCACCTTGATCACAGTGTGATGCTCCGTTTTTTTTTCATTCTATTCTATTCTGTTTTACCACTTGAATTCATCTCACCTCTATTCGTCTTCGCCGTCTTTATTGTTATCATCAACGTACTCCTAAGTTCTTAGACAACATCTGACCTGCCACCTATAAAACCCTAATGCCAATTTGATTCATCTAATAATATTCGAATAGTTTTATCATTCATCCACTACAACTCTACTCTCTCAATACATCATTTTACTTATGTTTGTTCCTATCATATTTCCGATATTGCCTAGGCGATTTCTAGTACCACTTAGTGCCTTTCGCCGTAATACAAATACGACTACGCAGCTCGAAAATGAAGTCTTTGAAAAGAGATGTTTCTTCTCTGAACGAAAACAGTCTTTGTCATTAAAACAAGACGTGACTGGAACTAATTTCGATGACTTCGTGCTTCAAACGTTTATACACTTAAGGAAGTCACGGTCTCCAGATGGAGAACACTGTTGTGACGTATAGCTGACATGATGCACACCTGCGTTTAGCGATGACAACTAAACTATACCATCCGGTATCTCATTCATCGAACAGTTTGTGTATAGAATTCTATCTCACAAAAAGGTAGACTGCAAGTTAAATAGCAATGATTCTGAAAATGGACACAAAATGACGCCCAGAAATCGGACACTTTACAAAATATGATGTGTATCTGTGGTTCAGTCAAACACGCACGTGATCCGAGGTTCACTCTCCTCCCGATGCACTCCAAGAGCTAGACAAGCCGATAGTAAACCTTGTAAATAGGGAAGATTGAGTATGAGACTAGCAACATTAACACGCGGAAAAATAAACACCAGTGCTACTGCAAATTCAAAGTCAAAGATTGTAGCCTAATGGTTCATTGAGAAGGTGATGGAATAAAAAAGATTTCTAAATATGCGAAACATGATAACTGTATGCGTCAACTCGCACTAAATGCCACCTCTCCTCCCTCACATCTGTTTTAAACTAACTGAAAACTAATAAAAACACAACAAATCAGGAAAATTCTTCACTAACTCATACTAAAAATAATAAAACAAAACAAAATGACAATGAAAAATTAGAGAGATGATGAAATCTAAGGCAAGCATGAGAAATTAATCCGAGCAACGATCCCGTTATAATCTGGTTTGACAAAGTCACAAAACAGGGGAAAGAATACAGCAGAAAATCAACAAAAGAAGAAGAGGGCAAATATTCAACCAAAGTAAAAGTTGTCACGCAAAATAAGAAAGACGCTCTTGTAGTTAGTTGACTATCCTATGGACAAGAATACAGAACAAGCCTACTGTCACTGAATTCTAATATCATCGTAAGGATTAAGTCTTTCCTACTTTTCTGCCTTTTTTTCACACACACACATCCATATAACAAGAATAGAGAGAGAAAAAAGATGCATATCTGTCAAAGTGAAAATCTTACTTCTTGAACACATGAATAATTACGTCAGAAATGAAGAAGACTATATTAGACAGGCCATCTTGATGAATAGATCAATAACTACTACTACTACTACAGCTACTACTGCGGAAAGTGCATAAAAACACAAACGGTCAATACACAGTCAACTTATCTTAGTTATCAAATATTTTGTCAGTAGTCATTATAACCATGGAAGTGTGTTAAGCGGTAAAGGAGGAAGAGGATGACGAATCTCTTCCATTGCTGTCAATCCCTTGCAGTGAGTGAGATTCTGTCTACCAGTTAATATCATTAGTGAAAATAATGTGTCGGTGTGTTTTATCTTCGCTGATAACATACAGGATACAGCCAAACAAAATCATTATGACCCGTTGTACAAGGTGCATTACAACATATAACTTTGTAAATTAGTTCCCAATTTCCAATTATCGTTTGATATCTGTCACACTTTTACAGATCATTCAACAAGAGCAAAGGCTCAGTTATTAACGTCTCCCACTACTCTACGAAGTTAGATTACAGGACTGCTACTTTGGCGCATCTTATTGTACGGTAATGCTACATCTGCACTATCTGATAACAGAAGGGCACAGCTTTATTCCTTCTCTTTTCAGAATCCCACACAGACTTTCTGAAGGCCATCACTTATACAGCAACGCTATGAATGTCTAAAATTCTCACCTTCGACTACTACCATTGTTAAGCAGTTCATAAAAACGTGACAAACACCAACTGTGACATAGATACTGATAATGTACACACTAATGTATCACTAAGGTGTAGGGATTCAAAACAATGAGTACCACTGCCAATCAAGGAGGAAAGATACCAAAACATGAATTTCCTTCTACCTCATCACAATGAAGAACACGAACAATGAAGATAAAAGAATTCACACACCTCCCCCCTCCTCCCAAAACAACCTTCATAAAAGATGAAGAGATTGGATAACTAACAAAGGTTCTGTACAATGACCATGAGTACATGTGCTCATGAGAGAAAGAAATAGGAAAGAACAAAGAAATTAAGGGGAATAGACAAAAGAGGATGAACTTTTAAAAACTTATTAAAAACACAAATATCAAAATGTCAGTGGTAGATTAGAGCAGATCACTTATGAAGATTATAAAGTAATTCGATTTGATAGTCAGCGATATTATTAACAGATAAGTACGACCAGTTCCGCTTCTAAGACACTGAGACCTACAGCAACTGAAGTTGAAGAAGCACTTAGGAATATAAAGATTTATTTACAAGTAGTCAACAAAGTTTTAAATAAAATGATACTTAATAGACTTTCATAATAGGAAATTCTTGATTGAATACTAACGCTCCATCCATTCATATGGAGTACGCTAAACAAGGTGAACCAAACAAATGCCCGCCCATTTAGATAGGCATAATTTCCATCACTGAAGTAAGAATGGTATTTTGTGCCATCACTGAATATGTTCAACACGTTGTTGTACCTAAAGTATACATTTAGATATATTCTAAGTACAAAGAATGCCTAACTTCTATAGGACTATAAGTTTCAGAATGACAGCTCCACATACAGAGCCCGTCATGGAACGATTTTTTCATTGCATAAAACTGGTTGAATATTATCTCAACAGACTTTAGATTCTCTGAACATCTACCGAACCAGTCTGTGCATAAGAGGAAGTAAACTTTTGAACAGTTAAATCACGAGAGACCTCACTTACATAGGACATCGAGTAGACACCTTAAATTCTTTCTAAACAATCAATAAACAATCAGCCTAAACTCCCTCTTGAAGTTCACAGAGGCCATCGTTAACAAACAAAGGGTCAGAACCTGACCTGTGTGTTCGAAAGGAAGCAGTAGTAAGTCCATCGGTACCTTGATAACTCATCTTTTAAATTTAATTAATTACATCATACCTGATCAAATGTAATTGTTGGTTCCCTTTTACCTCTACTTGCTTACGTAATCATTTATTCATGCTACACATATCGTTGATGTTTAACTAACTCATGATATATTGTACACCTCATCTGTGTATTAACAATTTTCTAATGGCTTAAAATTTACGTACCTCAATATCTTATTGCTTCCCTTCCCACTCACGATTTTTTGTTGTGTTCGAGAAGCTTACATCACTTCACATCACAAATCTATATAGTAACATTTTGTACTTTAATAACTTAGTATTGCGATGCATCTATGCACCATGATCATTCATAATCACTATTCCACATTTTATCTCCAATGAACTAGAGTATGTTAAAGCTGTTATATAACCAACTAACTATTCACTTTCATTATTCAGTTTGTATGTTGCTGACAAGGTACCCTCAAAATGAACAATAGATCCGTTTTTATCCTGCACTGTATGTTAATGACTTAACTTAATTTTTATTTTATTCTTCCGCGTCCCGGGTGAGCATATGCTTTCAATATTTCAGCTTGGAAATTTTACTTCCAGTGGTTATATTCTTTGTTACGAGAACGGAGGGGGGTTGCAGACCTTATGGTGTGTGTGCTTCTGACAAGATTTATCAGCAGTGCATAAATGCAGATGAATAGGAAGTCGCCGAAATTGAAAGCAACATTCTACGTCAGTGGCTACAGAAGTAGAAGTGTTTAATTTGTAAATCTGGATTTAGCTTATTTTGTGGTGAGGAAATAATCTCTAAGTGTGACCAGCAGGAAATCACTAAAATGTAGAAGAGAAAGACAAAAGATATGGTAACGGACCGTTTTCACCGAGGCAAAACACATCAAACTTACACGTTTTAACCACATTAATCGTCGGCTACGTCAACGGATAATAATAAACTGTTCTCATCGCTTATTGATTTTGTGAAGGTCAAATCTTGAGATTATCGCCGGGCGTAAGTTGAATCCAGATTTCAGAAATAAACACTGTTACTTCTCAGACCATTCATTTAAAATGGTGTTTCAGATTTGGCTACTCCTTATCAAGCCACAGTTATGAACCGCTGATAAATCCTGTCAGTAGCACATGCCGCAACTTCACATCTAACCAACTCTCTTTACCTAGTTCACCACCGCCTAGTCCACATATTGGTGTGCATTGGTCAGACATCGAACTCTCGACTACGTTCTTGGTTCGCGAGCGTTCTACTGCTGAATCAGAGACTCAAAAATCCCATCATGCAGAATTTACTTTTCATATTCTTTCAACCACTGACTCAACCCACACATATTTCTATGCTAAAAACAACCACTATAGTAAATTCATTCAAATTATCGTGCTTCATCCAAGCAAATAAATAATAAAATCGAATACTGCTTACCTTGAATGACAACTCTAAATTTTCACCTCCCCATACTTCCATACCAGGATCATATTTTCCGAGGTGATTAAAGTAATCTCGACTAATCGCGAACAAACCACCAGCCATAGTAGGTGTCCTGAAAAAAAAGTTAAAACATGAAAGGTGAAATGTAATCTACACTCCAACTGCCTAGAATGAAAACTGATCAGAAGTTAGCATGAGTAAAATAACACACCTAGCAAAGAATTATTATTCACATGTAAAACTGTATGAAAGTATTACAGTGCAGCTAGATTAACACTTATTACTCTCCAGTATGATGTTGGTATGCATTCTCACAAAAACACAAATGACCAAGATTGCAAGCACCACTATCCCCCATATAATATATGCTGATCATATCCGATTGTTTGGTCGGATCATGTGCAGTGTTAATAGTTGACGGTAATTTTTGTGATTGCTACTGCAGGCCGACACTCGGAGACCACACACAATTGTGACGATCATCAATATAAACTGTATAATATTTGTAGCATGGAATTTCAAAAGTATTTTCAAGATTGCACGCAATAAAGTTAAGTATATGCAGAAAGTTTTCGAAATAACTGTAGAACCCCAAGTGATTTCACCGATAAATAAAAATTCGAAGAGTTCAGGAGTAAGTGCCAATATGACAAACTCTTTTGACTGCAGAATAATATAATGACCGGAATGAATGAATGTAAATAAAGCGATGAGATCTGTCGTCTGTCTGAGTGGTTGACTGCGTGGTTAACAGTGATTAAACCACCCTGTCAAATCAACGAACCAGTGAAATGATGAGAGCGAATCAATGAGAGAAACGGACATGTTTAATGATTGATAGTTATGCATTAAAGTAGTCAGCCTAAATAGTTGAATAGGAAACACAATTTATGATTGGTTAGGTAATATGTAAACTAACAAATGAGATTCCAAATGTATCTCCTGATGTAAATTACCTTCACATTGATTAGTTCTTTATGCATTACCGACAATTATTACTTTCCCTAACTATGTCATGTAGAGAGAATATGAGAAAAAATATTATACTGTAACGATAGAGGACAAGGGCCAAGCAACAGATCGTCTATTGAGGAAATCCAGAGGTATTTATAGATTTTTCTGTACATTATTATTAGCGTTATTGTTGGCAGATAGCAAAATCTTCTGATTGGTTGTTTGTTTGCTGAAAGTTATTCTGCCACCTCTCTGTGACAGTTTCTTAGAAAGTTAAGCTGTATATCTGCGAATCGTATTTGCACACCTTAAGTCTGCTGTGATTGATTGGTGAATTCCTTAAAGTTAGGCTTTGTTATTGTTTTCCCTCATGACCCCGATTCGGGACGTAAACATTGACGTAAATTGTTGTTGACAATTTTGGCTTGCAGACAGTTCTCATTACAATACTACATTCTGAGAAATTCACACTCTAAGGAAAGTGATGTTTGCAATAAAGCCATTATTATTATTATTGCTATTATTAACTTGATGACTAATATCTTAGCAGTTCAAAAGTAGTTGACATCAAGAGAAATTTCCCCCCGAAATCTAAATTAACAACCACGATCCACACAATGAGGTAATTTCAGAGTGAGGACAAATGTCGAACTATGTATCTGAATGAAGTTACCTTAACTCTAGTTTACTCAAGGAGAAGAGTTGGGATCTTCGGTGAACACCTTCATCATTAAGCACAAATGTGGTATTCGTGATAAGGTCCTTCGAATCCATACTAGAAGCCACAGTGAATATTGCCATCAATACTGAGTGTGTCTCAGAGACGCAAAGAATCACCAAACTGGTGAATTCGTTCAGTACCAGACTTGTGGTATGCTACTCAATATCATATATTAGTGTGACAAAATGTAGAAATTATACTATGGAAATGACACTAGTTTACTCTCTGTATTTGTCAAGGCAATCCAGATAAGCAAATCGTTCTATTCGCTACAATATGCCTAAAAACACCGTCTCTCTCTCTCTCTCTGAATATCTGTACACATAACTGATACATGAGGAAGTCTACTATGGAATATACACGAATAGTTTCGATCTATTATCCGAAATGAGTATTCGATTGAACGATTGCATCTACTGCGAATCATTGTCTAGTTATAAAAACTAAAATGGCTATAATTACTTCATCGAAAACTCATAATTATGCAAGGGTATAAATACAACAATCTCCGATGCAAACAAACAAATCAGTTCGTATTTGTCAACGCCTTAGTAATTGGAATATATGACAAGAGAGAGAGAGAAAAATCCCCACCATGCACACAATTCATTTATAGTGTGTGTGTGTGTGCTGGAGTGAGGGGAAAGTGAGGAATGAAGACAGAAGAGGATACTGGGCAAGTAATCAGTGCAATCATATGCCATGCTCGATTATCTTGCTATTAGAAGTCACAAGTACACAATGAGTTACATCAGATACAACTAAACTCCGTACTCCTTAAAAATTGTGTACAACAGTTTGGGGATGATACCAAGGACATAGAGTATGGCCAACATTTACATATGCATTTTTTAAAGGAGACGACACTATCATTGTTTTGTTTAGCCAAATGGTATGAGAGAGAGAGAGACGGAGAGGGACAGAAAAATATACCAGCCTATTCACGCGCATAATAAATCGACCATCGACGAGAGAATATGTAAATCACTAGTAATAAAAAGGGAATAGGGCGAAATGTCACATGAAAATAATGAAGTAAAGTAAAGTAAAAAAGTAAAGAAATGAATATGTGAAAAAAATAGTGACAAAGGCATTGGGAATATCTATAAACAACAAGGAACATAATCACTAAGATACCCGTAGGAATTGTTCAGTCAATAATATACTCGTCGTGCATCGGTGGTCCACTGGTAGAATGCTAACTACCCTCTCATTACGTGGTCCGCAGTTTATCCCTGACCGACGCTCACTCCGAAATCTCAAATAACCGGGTAGTAAGCCAGAGGTAAAGACGGAAGCATAGACTTCAGGCTAGGCACGAACCCACTCCACGTAAACACACACC
Source organism: Trichobilharzia regenti (assembly GCA_944472135.2). NCBI lineage: Eukaryota > Metazoa > Platyhelminthes > Trematoda > Strigeidida > Schistosomatidae > Trichobilharzia > Trichobilharzia regenti. The sequence continues at coordinate 81,608,522 of OX235262.1, read as the reverse complement.
ACACCTAGTGAAACCTCAAATCTCAAGTGTGACGTCCAGTGCTCCACTCGGTAGGTCAATGAATGAAGTAAAAACACAGTCATATGAAAATAAGGTACTAGAACACTGACAAAGTACAGTCAGAATAATTTGTTAACACACGCACACAGAGAGATAATATAAAACGTCACTTAGTGAAGAACACCATACAGCACGCTAATACAAAACAAACGGTAATTACAAACACGACACAATGTTTTTAGGGATTTATAAGTACACCAAAACCAACACATTCCACAGCAGGCCTAAGTAAAAACAAAACAAACATAACTGATGTGAAGATGACAAAAGGAAGAGTACAGGCCAACTGAAGGACAATAACGATATTACTACTAGTATATATTGCATATAACTATTGCAAGCTAATTATTCTGAATTGTTTTGTAATGATACCGTAAAATGATGATTAGTTTCCACTACGTGACAAATTATAAAAATATATACATTTATATTATTTTCCGCATTCCAGTACACACACTCACACATAAAGAATACTTCAAGGTGATATACATTAAAAAATTACCAATAATAGTACTGGTAATAGAAAAGATTTGTAACTCAGGTGGATGATTTGCAATTGATAGTGTTCTCTGAGCTCCTTAGTTTAATTGCGGAGCTTTCATAGTCTTCCTGGACAACATCTTCAGCGCAGTATTTAGGATAAAGTGAAATGATTTAAATTTCTTCATGTGTCTCCCGGTAACCATGTTTAGATATGTATTGACCGTTTTCTATTGATTGGGATTTTAAACTTCCTGGTCACCTGATTTACTTTTTATTAGTTGGTATATTTGGTCTATATTAACGTGTTTGTTAATTGCGTTTTCATTTGAGTACCAGGCTTCTAGGAATTCCCTGGCACATTTGGTGTTTCCTCTGTTTAAGATTTTGACATTATCCCAATCAAATTGATGTCCATAATCGTCTGTATTCATTGATACTAAAGAATTTATATCATGTCTTTTCACGGCTAATTTGTGTTCCTGGATTCTTATTCGAAGGGGATGCCCAATTTGGCCGATGTAATGTTTGTTACAGTTCATACAGTTTACTTTGTAAATGGTGTTAATTTCACCTCCCTTTTCTATCGGATCTTTTGGTTTGCATAAGATCGAATTAAGCGATTCAGCTGCTTTTTGTGCTACACCATTTACAAAATAAATTGTATGAACTGTAACAAACATTACATCGGCTAAAGTGGGCGTCCCCTTCGAATAATTAATTTTTTTAATTTTATTTTTTTTAATTTTTTGATTACAGCTTGATTTCACATTGTATTTCTGGTACAAGTATGGAATTTTCAGCATGGATATCGGTAGCCCAAATTTTGCAGGCCAACCATAGATATCAAGTGTGTGTCGGCAGGGGATCAAACCTCGGACCAAGAATCCAGGAACACAAATTAGCCGTGAAAAGACATGATATAAATTCTTTAGTATCAATGAATACAGACGATTATGGACATCAATTTGATTGGGATAATGTCAAAATCTTAAACAGAGGAAACACCAAATGTGCCAGGGAATTCCTAGAAGCCTGGTACTCAAATGAAAACGCAATTAACAAACACGTTAATATAGACCAAATATACCAACTAATAAAAAGTAAATCAGGTGACCAGGAAGTTTAAAATCCCAATCAATAGAAAACGGTCAATACATATCTAAACATGGTTACCGGGAGACTCATGAAGAAATTTAAATCATTTCACTTTATCCTAAATACTGCGCTGAAGATGTCGTCCAGAAAGACGATGAAAGCTCCGCAATTAAACTAAGGAGCTCAGAGAACACTATCAAATGCAAATAGTACTGGTAGTCGCAGTAATAGAAGCAGGTACAAGTAAGCTTAAAAATGAATTGCATTACTTAACATTAAAAGTGTGAAAAGGTATTACAAAAAGCGCCACAATATGAGAATAGAAAGACTAGAAGAAGGAAAGAGAGAAGAAAACTACTGACAATAAAGACAACAAGACAATAACGGTAATACTGAAAACAAACTTGTTAATTATGAACTCATTAGTAAACGGAATAAGGACACATACTTATGCTAGAAGTATGTTTATTTCTTCTTTTTTTCTTAATGAAGAAACTAAATATGGCCGAATGAAGAGTAATCGATATTATGTTTATACTTTATCTACTTCAGCGTACACGTAGAAACAGTCATCTTATTTTAAAATACACAAGCACACGCCTTGACCTACCTATATAGCCTATGCATTACACAGACATTCACATTAAACTCTTAAGAAACCATAGCCCCATTGCACAAAGAAATGAGATTTTAAACAATTCATTGTAAAAATGTAGATCATCGTATTCAATGTGATCACCGCATCGTTATTGCTTAACCCCTGTTATCGGTATGGTGACTATAAAATAAACCGATAAACAAGAAAGTACATATTAACTGACAAGAATTTGAGTAGTCTCAACCTATACGGATCTGGAAGCTTAGTCTACGCAGCTACATAGTTAATCAGCTTCGTCCTCGACCAGTGAAACGATCTCCCACATTTAACATCGCTTCAGTCTAGCTAATGATACTGTTGTTTGACCTGAGTAGTTTCTAACTATAATGCCTAATTTATTGAATAGCATTTATGCTATCAAGTATTGTGATTGAATATTTCAGGTTTTCAGTGAATTTACACGCATATATACTTCATTCGTGTTCCCAGTGAAAAATAAGGCTTCGACTTTGAGATTTGAAGTCTCAGTTGCGGTGATGCTGGCGTTTTAACAGGGTGTAGTAGCTAGCTTCACACTCAGGCGGACCTCTTTACAAGGCTTACCCTCAGAATGGGATTCAGTCTGCAATCGAACATCGACCAGACCACGTGTGTGTTTGGCGAGCATCCCACACCCGAATCAACAACACCCAGAACTGTGTAATTTTCAAGTGACCAATGTGATTGATTCTATTCTATTAGAATATGTAAAGGTCGCTTCTAAAAGCTTTTCATTGGTAGTTGTGCATTAGAATAAGTTCTGTACACCAACATGTACAGCATATTCGGTGCATTTCAATGCTTAATATGAATTTGCGTGGCCGAAAGTGAGGAAAAATATGCTTGTATAGGAAGAAGGGTTACACAATACAGTTCAGTTTATTCAGTAGAAGGTAATCACCCTATCAAATATTGTGTGAGAAAAATGTGAGCTGAATAAAGGTCAAAGAAACAGAAATAGCTAGTCGAGGCTAGCTACAAAAATGATCGATATGCAAGAAGAAGTAATCCAACTTCCGGGAGAAAAACATTTCCAAGGAGAAACAATAACATTACATGAATAAACAGCCTCTTCGATTAACTGTACTATCAAAATCTCACCAACTAGGGTAAATTTGAAACCCTCCTGCACTACATTTTAAGGTACACGTAATTCGGAAAATTGGAAGATATCAAGCAGATGACCTTAGACCGTGTCACTGTGTTCAAATCGAAGCCCAAGACTACAAAGTAGATGACCAGATCCCCATGAAATACGCCTCTTGAATCTCAGTAGATTAGCTCACATCGTCGAACACATTTGCCAGTACTGTAGAGAGTAGTAAGAGAAAAAAGGAACTACTGTCTCGCAAGGTTTGCCTCCCACTAAAGCCCGCCCCACATCTACGATTTCTCTACACTTATCTGCTGACTACTCGACAACAAGTACTCAACAATAAGTATGCAGAAAAGGACGTTAGGAAAGAATGTTGTCCTAGAGCTCCGGTGAAACTACTCTTAACTTTGTTGTAAGTTCAGTAACATTCAAAAGAAAAGGAAAATGGGTAGTCATCTGTGTTTCCGAAGACAGAAGGAATGACTTCTTAGCTCACCGCTCATCAACATGAATCTTGTGTGGAATTCAAAATGAAAAGCACCACAACATGAAAATGGAACGACAAGAAAAAGAAGAAAAGTACTGACACTAAAGACAACTAGACAATAACAGTGGTTAGGACTATCGCCGACTCGATCCCCTGACGACGCAAACCTGACATCAATGGTCGGCCTGCAAAATTTTGGCTACCGATATCACATGCTGAAAATCCCATACTTCTACCAAAATTATGGTGTGGAATCAAGCTGTGATCAAAAATTAAAAAAATAACTAAAAATAACGATAATGCTGAAAACAAACTTGTTAATTATGAACTCATTAGTAAACGGAATAAGGACATATACTTATGCTAGAAGTATGTTTATTTCTTCTTTTTTTCTTAATGAAGAAACTAAATATAGCCAAATGAAGAGAAATCGATATTATGTTTATGCTTTATCTCCTTCAGCGTACACGTAGAAACAGTCATCTTATTTTAAAATACACAAGCACACGCCTTGACCTACCTATATAGCGTATGCGTTACACAGGCATTCACATTAAACTCTTAATTAATAATCTTTCAGAACTTGGAAGACACCTATGGTAGTAATATTAAGAATAATATTGATAATCATTTTACTCCACTCCAAGCAATAATCTTTCCCACGGAGTAGAATTTTCAACGTTTTACATATTACAACAAGTTATCTCCTTTAACAGATGAATAAATAAATAGATACATAAAATAGTGTAAATAATAAAACCCGAAAACACTGAGAGTCTATAGGAAAATAACACATGTAATGATAATGCTGTTTATTTACGCATTATAAAGTAGATTTACAGGCGTAATTTTTGACATTTGTCTCTTCACACAATACCCATGCTAAATATGTGGTATGATTGAATTTTTTACATTTTGCCGTATTAGCATAAATTCTAATGACATTTCTTCTGGTTTCATCCCGAAGAGATACGAGGGGAAATTTGTGAATAAAGCGGATGTTCGCTATTAGACGAGATAACCTTAGCTAACTGTTTGTAAGCGGCTGCTTAAATCTTGGGCTACCAAAATTTCCATCCTACATATTGCATCTATTTCCTCGGATTTATTTTGTTTTAATCGTCCAATTATGTATCCAAGTCGCATTACTTACTCTCGCAATTATTTAAAATGTCTTCAACCCGTTGATTTACGAGTATATAATAACGTTAAGAAAAAGCATCATGGAGGTTGGCAGAGATCATTAAAGTGTACTCCAATGCATCAGATGACTGTTCCTGTGATTATGAGCACAAATTGCAGGTCATTATCGAACAAGATTAACTACTTGCATTCTCTATTATACTCAAATGTATATTGTAATACTGGTGTAATCACTCTTCAAGAGACTTGGCTCCATGATTCATATGACGATAATTTAGTCTCCTTAAGTGGGTTCACAATCTACAGACAAGACCGATGCAGCTCAAAGAAGAAGAGAGGTGGTGGTGTTGCCACTTTTATTAATTCTCAGTGGTCTACTGCCAACAACGTCTGCTTCAAATTCTCAAATGACAATATTGACTGTATAACTGTAAAATGTCGACCTAAACACTTACCTAAGTATAGCTCCATTTTTGTCACAAATATCTATATCACACCTTGTTGCAGTCCCTCAGAACTATCTATCTTCGCTGATGAATTCACTATTTTTGCTGCTGCTTCGTTTGGTAACTCCTTATCTATAGTGACTGGCGACTTCAACTCCAGCGACTGCAGTTTTATTACATTGCTGGGCCATGAAAATGTTGTTAATTTCCCAACTCGACAAAATACTTCACTTGATTTAGTATTTATAAATGATTCTGGAATATACGAAGCTCGTAAAAGAGCCCCACTGTTCAATTCTGATCATTGTATTGTACGAGTCTTACCCAAAATTTACGGAAAGTTACACAGTAAAGCCCTCTCAAACTTGTCTAAGAAAGTTGTTCACAGATGCTACTCAAATGAGAACGTACATCATCTTAGAAACATGCTCAGTGACACAAGATGGGATTTGTTTATTGATTTTTCACTTAATGACAATATCTCTAATATTACATCCTATCTGAAATTCTGTTTTGAAATCTGCTGTCCAAAAGAAACACTATTCGTCAAATTTGACCGTTTCTCCTCGCCTCAACTTAAAAAGCTTCGTAGAGAGAAGGAAAAACTATATAAAATCAAAGATAAAATTGGTGTAAAAAGAACTAACTTCTTAATTAAGTCTGAAATGCAGAGGTTGAATGTAATATATAACCAGAAATTCATATCCTGCAAAAATCCTTCTAATATGTGGAAACTATTTAAGGAAATCACTGGTGGTAAGCAGATAAACAATATTCCATATTCTTTTGATGTATGTACTCTTAACAAATCTTTTATTTACTCTCCCTCAAATGCCATGCTTCCCAGCATCACTTGTGTTAATAATAGCCCCTTTCCAGGTTTTAACACAAATGATGTTCAAAAGTGCCTCAAGTCTCTAAACCCTTCCCAGAGCTTAGGTCCCGATTATGTACCTAGTATTATTTTTAAAAAATGTTCTGATATTCTGTGTCACCCTCTTACTGATCTATTTAACAAATCTTTTTCCGATAATATTGTGCCTGCCGTTTGGAAGGACATTAAAGTTGTACCCATACCTAAATCTTCTACTGGAGCATGTGTCAAATTTAGACCCATTGCTATTACGTCTCCTTTTTTGAAAACTATGGAGAAATTACTTTTACTTAGTCTTGTACCTTCGCTTAAATCCTTTAATGACCCTAAACAATTTGCCTATAAGCACAGTAGAAGCACTTTAGATGCAGCTGCCGTCTTATATCATAACATTGCTTCCAGTCTAGACAAGGGGGCTAAATTTGTTCGTTGCGCCTTCCTAGACTATACATCTGCTTTCGACTCGGTCCCTAGGGACATCTTATTAAATAAACTTGCTGCTAGTCAAACAGAATGTTGGGCTGTTAACTGGTTACATTCCTATTTCTCAGATAGAAAGCAGTACACCGTATATAAAGGGAAGTCTTCCACTTCATTGCCTACTGAAGCTGGTGTCCCTCAAGGTGCTGTTCTTTCTCCTTTTCTTTTTTATTTCTTCTTGCATGACTTGCCTCACTCTGATGAAATAAACTTTGTGAAGTACGCTGATGATTTAACGGTTTCAATGGCTGTTAACTCCCAGCTAGATTGTACTAAAATAAATAGCTTTCTATCGGAAGTCAGCAAATGGTCTGAGTCTAACGGTCTTAAACTGAATCCTTCTAAGTGTCAAACTGTTGATTTCAGCTTAAGATGTAAACGACAGTTAAAAGAAGTCATCGATTCTCATGACAGTTGTAAAATTGACGACAATGATATAGGAATCAAATCAGAAATTAAGTATCTTGGACTCATTCTCTCTTCTGATCTCTCCTGGTCTTCCCATGTCTTAGCAATCTCCAGTAAAATATTCCGCCTGACATTTTACATTAAGAAGTTAAGACACTCGGGTATAACTCAACCCCTCATCTTACAGTTCGTAAACTCTTGCATCCTACCTATTCTTCTTTATTGCTCACCCTTATTTTTTCCTGGTTTGCTTAAAAAAGACTATGTCACAATTCGTAGAATACTGAAGACTGTCAGTAGGGTGAGTGGTGTCCCAGTGGACCACATAGTTAACGTCGTTGTCGATAGGCACTTGACTTCGTGCAATAAATTTGCTAAAGGGATTTTGTCTGACTTGGAGCATCCGCTTTACCCTCAGCTTTCACCTTGCATCTCCTCAGGTAGAACAAGGAGTAACTTCAGAAAACTGTATGCTCGCACGTCTAAGTATAAGAATTCTATGATACCATACTTGGCACGTATTTTATGTGATGAAAATAGTGTCAGGAAAGAATTAACTAACCTTTTTTCATCTAGTAAATAAACAATTTCCTCCATCCATCCCTATATACTTTCAAGTTTTACTTTTATTACTTCTATTATATTTATGGTCCTGTTGCTCCTCTGTTTGTTTTACTCTCACAATTGCAAACACCAACTTATCTCCATGACGGCTGTAATCTTTGTTTTTCCCTTCACCATATCATGTAGAAAGAACATTATATTCAATATTTTTAAACATGTTAGGATTTCTATACCACATTGACAATACTGTGTGACACAAGCCAACGGCAATTTTCACTTGTATTCTTATTATTATTACCCTAGCTGTTATCATTATTATTGCTATTTCCATTTTACATGCTGCATGTTTTTGACACTACCTCTATTGTAAATGTGGAAAATTTTCTGTGTGATTAATTTTATTTATAATTTGAGGAAATTAGATGCAATATTGTGATTAATGCTGAAAATTCCATTCTGTATCACAAGTACTGTTTTCGGAATAAAGTAAATCATTATAATAATTATTATTATTATTAAAATACCAATCAACAACAATGTCATTTAGTCGAGTCAAAGACACATCACTTAGGCACACCTGCTTACAGCCTTCAGTGTTCTACGCAATATAATGTGGTCTTTTTTGAGAAGCCAAGGCAAGAATAAGAGGAGACAGTAAAGAAGAATGGGCAGAATACTTGATTTAAGAAATCGCAAGAGAGTTATTCCAGATAGCCAGCCCCAGCCTTCTCACGTAATCAGTTAAACAAAAGACGACCAACAAAGTTTTGAAGAGAAAGTGATAGCAAAATAGGCGATATTCGACTTGTCTCCTAATACAATGCCGTCGATATTACAAGAGTTATGAGAGTGCACCAGTGTTCATGTAACTCCTGTTCCCAAATGATACTAAAGTTAGTAGTCTGATATCTAGAAGAATTCTGTTTAAAACCATTTGAACAAGACGACCAGTTAACCTCAGATAGGAAACTATTCGCAACAGAACAATCTGATGAAGAAACAACTGGAACAGAAATTGTCACATCATCAGCATATTTAATGAAAGAATACAGTAAGTCATTCAAAAAGAGAGAAATACATATTGTTTTGACAAAATCAGTGGTGAATGGCAATTCTTATGCTGTTACTCTCGGAAACACGCTCACCAGTGGGAATTAGTAAATGATAAGAATTTCAAAGTAAGAGTATCCTCCAAGATGGGACGTCTGTTTTAGACATCTGAGTAACAACTAGTTCCGTAATAAACAAAGCAAACATCTCATAATAAAAACAATACAGGAATATGCTTCAGATTTGACCACGGATTGATATCAGTTAGAGAACCAGTGAGAACCAGAAACTACTAGACAGCTGTTTTGTGTTTCACCGAGACTTTTCATCAGTAAGCACTCATGATTCCACAACTCCACAGGGGTACACCTCAGGACCTTTAGGTTACGAGGTGAGCTCGCTGACCACTCAACAACTGGGACACAAATGAATAAAAGGTGATACCAAATAGTCATGTTATGTGGAAAAGTGCAAAACATAACTTCAACAGCAATTCGTTTATCTTGACATTTACTTGAGATCCCAAAACAAACCAACAAAGAAATGTTCAGTGACGGTAATAATGAATAATAGGCATACCCTCTTAACACTGTGAGTATCTTTCCCCCACATAATTAATTCGCGCACCATAATCAGGTGACTTTATCATTATTGTTTTTGCCTTACCGGTAGATTTCACAAGTTTTATTCCATAAAATGTGTGACAAAATTATGATGATGATAATAATAATAATAATATTATAAATAATAACCTCTTGACCTATTCTTAGTAGATTCGGTTTTCCCGTCAATTTCGGTTAAAATAACTCTCACTACTCGGAATGAAATAGCTCTGCATAATGAATGATAAGACAGTATAAGTGTAAATATTCTTTACACACTTTATAAAATGTAGAAACGCTACTCATTTTCAGTACGTAAAGATGACTGCACTGAAGAGCATTTATAGTGGAAGAGTATTCAACTTTTATACCAACATCTTAACTCCTACTAGTATTATGATGAATATTATAATAGGAACAATGGTAAAATTCTTCTATAAACTAACACTTTCTTTCGGAATACCAATGGCTCCCTAGTCTTATCAATGTCAACAGAGGAAAAGAAAATACAAAAGAAGAAGAGTTTTTAAGCAAATAGCATTTGTACTAAAATCAATAATACAAACAACATTAATCGAAGTAATAAGCAAATGATTCAATAGAAATTTATGTATATACATGCATTATATGGAGGGGTAGAGCAATAATCACACATACTGTGATATTCCAGACTATAAAGAACAATTATTTTGTGAAGCACATTTAGTTTAACGCTAACTACATGTACCTATGATTCACTAACATCAATCTGACTATATACGATACACAATACACTTGTTTACATTTGACCTGCTGTTGTGTGTATGACGATATTAAGCTTCATAATTATTTTCAAATAATAAAGCTTGTTTCATTATTTGGACCAACAGTGTATAGAAATATTTCTGCTGATACAAAGACCCAGTTTCACGTAATAAAACGAGTCATAATATATGAATGAACTGACTTTGTCGCTGTACATATAAAAAATTTATATTAGAAATAAAGTGGTGTTTTGTCATTACTTATTGGTTTAAAAAGTGAAAAGTTAAGTACCAAGTAAAAAATTAATGATCACTGGATCCAAATTTTGACCACATAAACTACCAGGCGAGGACTTTAGTCATCCTCTCGAAATACTGTTATGGAAACACGTGTTCATAGCTTCTGCTACGAAATTCCTATTCGCCGCCTTAATGCGGCGAGACGTACCTCACAAAAGTAGAAGGATGAATAAATTTGTCTGACGCTTACAACCGCACTGGTGGACAAACTGGTGTGCCTAGGCGAGATAAAATACCCTCATTCTAAACCTATAGTTTACATAGGCTCCAGAATTAAAACGGGTCGAGATATGTATTGAACTTGTTTCGGACACTGTCTACCATACGAATATGACTCCGGACACTGCTCCACCGCCATGTGGATCAGACTTCAGCTCAAAGACTCGGGGATGGCACCTTAAGACAACCACCTGCTTTGATCTATGCGTCAGAGCGGTAACCTAGTCAGTTCTCGCACAAGATCATCAGATTTTGTGTGACACACATCCTGAGGCCCATAATGTACTACGTTTGTATTTTGATAACAACAACTACATCCAGACCAGTTAGTGAAGGCGAGATATGTCACTGCTAAGATCGTGACTGTGAATATCTAACCAAGTCTGAAGGGTCGGATAATAAGAAAATATACTATTACAAACTAACTGCATAAGAAATTACATATAGTTGCTTATGAGTATGTATCGTATCAGTGTAGACTGAAGGGTGGAGAAGTCTTCGGTATTGTTAAATTATCTCAGCTGAATATTTCAGTTGTGAATTTATTCTTTTATCATTCTTCTATACGACATCGTCACACTCTAAGATGACTTCGACTATTTTAGCTATAACAATGCTAAGAAGCAGTTAAACTATGCAAACACTCTTTCGTTTGTAAATTAGAGACATGACAAGCCACAGCACTGACTGAATTTCATTTATTACACGAAAATAAAAAGCCTTAAACAGCGTTTGTTGGTCCCTAATTAATTTAGAAACTGCGTCAACACTACGGAGTACCACAAACCTTTATCAACCTCACTCAACAGCTATAGTATTATGCCACATGCCAAATCATTCACGAGGGAAAGTCCAGCAAGGCATGTGATGTGTAAACCGAGTAAGACAAGATTGCCTACTATCACTGGTGAAATTCCTGACTACGATGGACTAAGTCGTCCAACAGACCATGGGGAGTAGAAATATGAACATACATTGAAAAAAGAAAAAGATTCTGGACGATTTGGACTGCACAGATTATTTATTTCCAATACCTCAGAAACTGTGCGTCGGTGGCACAGTGGTTAGGACTCTCGCCGGCCATGCACATGGTTCGAGGTTCGATCCCCTGCTGACGCACACCTGATATCCACGGTCGGAGTGCAAAATTTGGGCTACCGATATCACATGCTGAAAATTCCATACATGTACCAAAAATACGGTGTGAAATCAAGCTGTAATCAAAAAAATACTAACAAAAACTCGAAGAGCTGAAGGCGAAAAGTAACAAATTGGCTGAAGAGACAGAGATGGCAAAACCTTAAATGAACATAGAGAAGACAAAGGTGATGAAGATACCTAACCGATTGAATTGCCATCTATAGGAGGAGTCTAAAATAAGAAACATCGTTTCAACTATCTGAGTCACAGAGCAGAATGTCAAAGGCAGAGTCAGAAAAGCAAGATGAACCACTAAAGCAAAATTAGTATGGAAATCTACTGCAGTCGACATGTCTGTCTGTCTGGATTCAACATAGAACTTGGCACCGAAGTGCAGTAGTTCGAGTTGCCACGTTCCAAATAGCACACAGAGGTAGACAAGAAGATGAGTGAAGAGAATCAATACAGTCTGACAAGTATAAGAATGAAACAGAATGGGTAATGGTAGAAAGGAATATGAAAGATTACAGAGACTGAATACATCTTCGCCATTGACAACGATTTTGAGCCATGTCACCTATTGTCTCCAGCCATTGATTCCTAGAGTCCCTAGGGCTCCAACTCGGAAGTCTGCATCTCCCTACCTGACTCAGTTTAACTGTCAAGGATTTCATGCATTGATGCCATGTTTTTGTTCGGCCACCACTTACCCTTTTCCAACCTGCACCTATATCAGCTAGTAATGCCCGTTGGGGGAGGCGATGGTTAGGCATGTGCAGCACCTCACCTAGCCATCTCAATCTGTGTAACTTTATAGCCTCGTCGATTGATTTTCCCTCTTTGCCCAACACTCTACGCCTAACGTCAGCATTACTCACTTTATTATACCACCTAACGTGAGAAAGAGATCGCAGACATCTATGATCGAAAGCAGTCAACCTTTTCATGTCTTCAACTCGTATTGGCCATGTTTCAGAGCCATAGAGAAGGACGGAGTGAACTGGTGAGCAGTACACACGTCCCTTGGTTGATAGCCGGATGTCACGCCTACGCCAGAGATGGTGTAAGTCAGCGAAAGCAGCTCGAGCTTTTTGGATCCGTGCTGAGATTTCGTCGCCAATCAGTCCGTTGGTGCTGATACAACTTCCCAAATAGGTGAAGTGGTCAACATGTTCTATCACATGTTCACTTCCTATCACTAAGCTAGGAGTTGACGTGGTCCAGTCCTGTAGCAGCATCTTACATTTTGTAGGGGCGAATCGCATGCCAAACATACGCAGATTGCTGCTCAAGGTGTTCAGAAGACTCTGCATTTTGTCAGCATCCTCCCGTAACAGGACTATGTCATCTGCATATTCTAAGTCCATAAGACTATTCCCTGGTAACAAGTCGATTCCTAAGTCTTTACATTCAGTTAAGGATACTTCCATCAGCAGATCTATGATGAAGTTAAACAGAAATGGGGAAAGTGGACATCCCTGTCGGACACCACTGGTTGTTACCAATTCAGATGACAATTCCCCATAAGCCCTTACACGACTATGTGAGTTTGAATAGAGTGCCTTGATTAATGCAATGTACTTTCTTGGCACTCCCTTCACAGTCAGACATTGCCATAGTACCTTTCGATCCACGGAGTCGAAAGCCGCCTTCAAGTCAAGAAATATGGCAATTGTTGGACGCCGAAAGGTATGTCTATGTTCTTGAATCTGTCGAAGAGTGAAGATATGATCTATGCACCCTCTACCTGGTCTAAAGCCTGCTTGATTTTCCCTCGTCTGTTCCTCCCGAGTTCTGCTTAGTCTGTGCATGATTATTGAGCCTAGGATTTTAGAGACTATGTTCGTTAGGCTGATCCCCCTATGATTATCACACGAGGACTTGTTTCCCTTCTTGAATATCGGTATAATAAGTGACTTACCCCAGTCTGATGGAACTGTCTCTGATTCCCAGACTTTGCCTAGTACCTCAGTTAATCTACAAACTAGTATGTCACCCCCATATTTAAACACCTCCGGAATAATTCCGTCGGGTCCTGCCGCTTCGCCTCATTTCAAATTACAGATAGCTTTTGTTACCTCACTTACAGACGGCGGACCAGTGTCTATATCCCATTCGGGTGTGGGCTGGATGTCGGGGAGGTTCAGTGTGGCTGTAGGCAAGTTAAATTGTCCCTCAAAGTGTTCTTTCCAGTGTTCAAGGCGTCTATCCTGAGAGCTAATTAAGGAGCCATTTTTCTCAGAAATAGTTTCACTTATGATTTGCACTCGAAATAAGCAACAAGATCCGGATTCTCAACACTAATGTCAAGTCAGACAGTGTTTCTATACTGTTCGGTGACTTTCAACATCACGAAAAGTATTTCAGACAAGCTTCTGAAAAGCTTCACCAACAACTGCATTTGTTGCATATTCAAGATCAGATTATCGGCTAGAAAGGATTTGCAACAAGGACTTCTGGCAACGACACAAGCAAGAACATGTCGCCTTATAAATATGCAGTAGGAAATGGAGATGGATGGACACACACTGAAGAGACCGTTGAGTGACATCTCACCCTAAGCCATCAAATGGAACTCCATTTGGAAAACAGCAAGTTAGGCGTCCGAGAATGACACCGACGAAATACTGTGGAGAGGAAGTGAAAGCTATTGGGTAATCGTGGAGGCATCTAAAAAGCACTTCAAGAGAACAAGAAAATTAAACAATTCTGAACTATTCTCCAAATAGAATCAACAATGCTAGAGTGCAATGAATGAATCATGCAAAACGATAACTTGTAGATGAAATAGGATAAATAACACAATGAAACCAATTAGAAATAAGCAATACTATCTGTATACAAACACGTTGACTAGGTGATGAAAGCGGTGAAACAAAATACCAACATATTGAAGTTACTGCTTTCGTCACATGATACAGACTGACTACTATCCAGATAAATTCATAGAACAGATAGCTATACCATACAGCTGGTTCGCAATTTTTTGTAATTATATTTGGACACAAATGTAGGCGTAATAAAAACCAGTCTAGTGTATATACTTTATCAGAAATACTATACACATATATGTATATATATATATATATATATATATATATATATATATATATATATATAATGCGTCTATCTATAAATATAAATACCCGTAAGATAGATGCCACAGTAACGGATTTATCTGTTAAGCTTTACACTTATGTAGGCGGCATACGATGTGTGGAAAATGATCAGTCATACATCATACTTAAAGAATAACAGTAGGCTTGCTTAGTTAGGTACATTGTCGTACAAAAGGAAACTATAATCTCATGTGATTTGCATGAAATTCAAGCCAATCAACCATGACTATTTATTTAAATAACCATACCATGTGATGACATTATCAGAAGCTAAGTTAGTCCTCTGAATCGCCCAAAATTGCTGGATATATATTACAAGCGTTTGCTTAGCCTACGTTGCAACTCAGATATTCATCGAAGTATTGGTACCCTAAACGTGTATCCCTTAAGATTGCAAAAACACGCTAACAAATACGAGATTATAAATCAATGACTTCTGTTCAATGAATTCGTTCTTTTAATGCATCAAAAGAAATTCAAGGAAATACTAAACGTCCTTTATTACAAGAAAAGCCTAAATTTACTGTTCCTTTTAGAATAACTGAGTTAAACTAAGCTCACATGCTCCATATGCCTCCTAATACAACAACAACCAGTAGTCCCGAAATTCGAGGCCTCCTCCGTTAATGTGTTCTATATATGTATGTGTTTATTTTACCGACATCCTAGACGAATAATATACACTTAGATCCTCTGTGTATCACAAAATTATCTGTTTCTGTACTTCAGTGTACTCATTAGGGGAAACTGGTAGACGACATTTGGCTGTATCTATCCTTCAAACTAAAGACCATTAGCTACGGGTACATGATTTCAGAATTGCGACTTTTATGCAATCTTGCCTTACCTGATTCCTAATAGGCCAGCTGGTTTAGATATGCTCTGAACATTCGGAGGAGAGAAAGAATGTCAGCGTGGTAAGTATGAAGTATGAAGACTCTACGTCTCAAATACATCAAGAATTATAGCTTTCCTGATTGATTCATCTATGTCAGCTATCCGAAAGTGGCGACTGCAGATATCAATCAATACACTGAAGTGCAGTTCACTTTAATCATGGAAGTTCAAGTGAAGACTTTCAAACGCCATTATTCATCTATCCTGTTATTTTCGCTCAACTGTGAAATCGACGCAACAGTATGCATCTACAATTTTTATCTTCCACTCACTCCACTACAAACGTTTCAATTACAAAATGCATCACGCGTACATCCACAAACATACAAACTTTTGACAGCTACTCTTCACTGAGACGTGAATTTAATCACCCCAATATTCGATATCTAACTGATCAATACTTGTTGTATGAGAATGAAATTTGGACACTTTGGTAAAGTATAATCTCATTATAGAATACTTGTGTTTGATGAAATCAGGCGACGATACAGGATTATTTACTGATGACGTTCAGAGCACAATTTATCGCCAGTAATCATATAAAGGTACCTACATAACTTTAAAAAACCTTATTGATATAATTCCACTGCCTTTCAGACAAAAAACCAGAAACCTAAAGGCATTCAGTGACAGCCAGTCCACAATAAGGTGAGACAGAGTTAAAGGACTAGAGAGTAACACAGGTTGACCGATCACTGAATTTTCGGTCATCGAATCTACATCCAACTCATGAAATAACAATGACTCGATGCCAATATCAGTGATATACAAAATTTTACTACCAACAGAAATAAAAGATAAGAAGTAATGGAATTATGTGAACAAAGTTTAGACGTTCATGTTTTGTCAGAGTCTTGGAGAGATTATAAACAATAAATTGTACTCGAAACGCCATCAGTAAATAATACTGTATCACTGAATGTTATGTATCAAGTCAAATTATTCTATGATGGATATGTATATATTATTGTATGTGATAAAAATCATACACGTCATAGATGATAACGCTTTTTAACACTTATTACTATTAATTTCACACAATGACACTCATCAAACTCCAAAAATCATCTAATCATGCTCATTTTGCATCAAATTGTTGCATATCACACAGACATTTATTCCAAAAATAAATCAATGTAACAGTTGTTTTTATTTTTTGTTCGTTTCAAATTACAATTTAGTTCAGAGTTTAAGGTCATATAATGAATTCAACAGATCAAACCTGTCACCAGTTATCAAGTTCGACTACATTTCATTTAGTCACTATGTAGACTTCATTGCAAACTAATATCAGCTAAGAAGTCAGTGAAAACCAAGCACCACTGGATAGCTATTCACTTCTATTTTAGGAATCTTCATCAGTGTGCACCCATCGATAGTGCTATGTTACGAAGTGTCCAAACTGGAATTCACAGGTCCCTGAATTCCTATCCAAGTGGTTGAATGTCCAACGAGCTTGGTCGGCCTCGTAACCTGAAGGTCCCGAGTTCGATCTCAAGTGTGGTCGTAGGCACTCATTTCTGAAGAATTACAAACTACGGTGAAGCACAGACCTGAAGTTCCTTGTTTTCCCTAATTTCTGACGCAGTGTACATTGAAACTATCAGTTTACTCATCTCAAACTGCTTCATTTATCATTAATCGAAACAAATGAATTGCATACACTATACAATAAAATACAGTTCAGAGAATGAATAATGACTGAATCACCAATGATAAATTGTTCACAATTAATCGAAAAATAATTATGGTTATTAGGATGTTATAAATTTGTGAATAATGATCAAGGAGATGTTAGAGAAAAAAGAATAATAAGACTCATTCAATAATATGACATCTCAAATGATGCATTCAACGCCTATTCTATTCTTTCTAACTGACAAACATGAATTTAAACAAAATAATTTTTTAAGAAGTGAGGATGAATTAATATGATGAATTAAGTGAAGTGGAACAACAAGGAACACACAGTTTAGTTTTCAGACAACGTGGAGAAGAAAGGAGCTCTGTCCATTATCAGGTATAATCAGGATAACCAAATTTTACCATCCTTTATCCACGTTAAAACAATATCTGACCTGGTGAGTACCTCTCAACAAGAGCAAAGGCATACATGAATATTGTAGAGTTAAACCTCACCACTCTACATCAAAATCAATCAAACCTTTTGTTGAAAGTGAGTTGTCACACTTTATGTGACGGATACACTACTATCGTTAACCACTAAACGAAACTTTAAAATGGATGGCCTAATAGCTTGAAATTACTAAAATATGTACAGGTCACGGATTCATGGAATCCAATCTCATGGTTTAGTTATTCTCTATGATCTATAGTTCTAAAAATATCAATTGTTCGAGATAATCAAATGTTCTTTGAATGAGACTTTACGTGTGACCTAGTGTTACTAAAAATGTAAGCGAAATCTCCTCATGTATTTTGAACAAAAGAGATCATCCTTTATAAAAATCACTGTAAAATAACAGTTTTAACTCCAAATTCTATTCTAACTGACACTCACTAACTTAAATGTCACGCAACTCAGATAAACCGCATTTCACTGTCCTACTAAAGCATTCAATCTGCTTATAATTTCACAGTTATCACATTTTATAAACTGTATAGGTGGACAGCTGACAACCAACATCTCAGTTTACCATAAAAGTCTCTAACTTCACCAATAGGTGAAATGGCTTGGAACCTCATGAGAAATGTAAATAGCATCAGGATCGCCCCCTCTCACCAGCACAGATACCTAGTTAACGACAACTGGAAATCACAAAGCTTAAATTCAAGACTTCCTCCTTACTGATTTATGATGTCTCGTACACTTCACATCTAGTCTTATCGACACATTTGTGTAAATATTAGAAGACTTATGTCGCAACTTAAAATAAACAGTAGGTGCTCACGAACACTTAACAGTTGAATGAACTTAAAGCGGTGACAGTAACCAGAATGAATCGATATTTAGTATGGTTTTGAAGTTCGATGACAGCTACCTGAGCGCAATGCATAGTATCATGGAACGTGTGTCGATTGTTCAACGGTACAGTGCTTCTCAGCAACACACAACGTCCGGACTCGATTCCCAGCTGGTAGCTTGTGCTTAGAGGGAGATATCATCAGTTTTTCGAATGTATGTTATGATATGGCGTATATATAACTCCGTTAAGTTAGAACATATATACAGAGAGAGACAGATTGAGAGTAGCTGGTAGTGAAAATCAAGGCATCTGAAAGATCATCACATACTTGGAGATCGCAATACTGAATGGTAGAGATTTTAGGATTAGATGTTAGTGCAAAAATACATGAGATGTATATTACTTCAAAATATATGGAAATTTGAATTTCCTACTCGCACTCATCTTTTATAGAGGAGTACACCATATGAATACGAACGTTAACGAATCTTATAAATATTTCGCCAAATTTCTAAGAGAATACGAATCTATGAAGGAATGATAATTAGAAACAATAAAATATTTACATGATTGTTATGATTGATGGACAACTGTTTGAGTGGATGTAACTAGTTTATGAAGGCTGTTTGTCACTGTCTCGTTTACAAAAGTTTTCTAAGTATCTGGTTTCAAAGGCATTATGACTCTTTAATTTATAAGAATGGAATATTTTGCTTTGACAAAACGCATACCAAATGTTCACTGAACTATAAAATAACTTTTTTATTTCTTGACGTTCCCAGTGGAACATAGGGTTTAAACCTAGACGTTTGAAGTTCCTAAAGCAGTGGTGATTATTTTTACAGGATGGAGTTGCTATGCTCATGCCAAACCTTCCCTATTTACCAGTCTTATTAGTGGCTTACCGAGGCAGAGGAGTGAGTCGGCAGGGGATCGAACCCCTGACCGCCTTGGTGGTCGGCGAGCACTCTTCCACTGTGCCACTGACGCACGTATAATAATTAGAATAGAATAATGTCATCACATTTTCAATAGATTGTCGCAAAACGAGATACAGGAATTTCAATCCTAAACTTAACAATATCAAGCAGTTCTTAAATGAGAATTAAACACAAATCACTTACCTGACAGGTGAATATGGTGCACCAGGTCTATTTTTGTCACGGTGAGTCTGTCCATGCCAACGAAATGTTAAACCCCAATCAAAACCGCCAACTTGAACATCTTGATGCTTAAGTATACTAAGGTGTAAATCCTTATCACTTATTGTTGATATCACTGGAACAACAACAATTGACGAATTATAAGCAATACGCTCTAAAAGTGGTTCAAGCCAACCTGCAAGAAACAATAATACACAATTAATTCTGTTTGTCTGAGCAATTAAACAGGTGGAAAATCGATAAAAAGAAAACAATGTTGACAGTACAGGATGTAGTCAATTTCGACCTGAGTATCCTGGTTGCAGGACTAATTTTCTGAGCAATACAGTTTCGAAATCAAACAACAATCCGCATCTGTGTGTGAAAATTCCACACTGTACCACAAGTACTGTTTCTGGAATAAAGCGAAATTGTTATTGCAAAGTACGTGGCCATTGTGCATCTAAACAAAATGCATGAGATAACACAATCAAGAATATCATCCGCAAGTAGCCAATGTGGACAGGCAAAAAGTACCAACTACTCACACGCGTTTATCAGTACCTCAACTCATTTATTCGAAATTTACCTACTGCATTCCATTCACTACAGCAAAATTAACTACCTCCTTCCACTACGAATATTCCTCCAGTTGCAGCACTGTCAGCACTGCTATCGTCTCAAGCTAACGACTCCTGAACACAGATACCAATGGCGAACCAGATTACTTGCAACTGAAGTATGCTACACCATAGTAGCACAATATATTCTGCACATTTAATATAAAGAGGACTGTCATGAGACAACTGATTTGAACTATCCACCACACATATCCCCTTCAGAGTAATCTTCTCAATGTCACCAAATGCCAAAATTAAAAGGAAATGATACTGAAAGTGGTCACACTTGTCTAAACCTATGGATGGCTAAGGACACTAAACTCTGAATTTACTTCAGATGTATTTGCATTCACCTTTCAGAATGTCCGAAATTCGCATAGCATTATCTCTTACATCACGAAGTATATTCTACATGTCACAGTCTATTCCACAAACCACTAGGTGGTTTCACCAACACAATCAGTGAAGAGAAGGTTAACCTAAACGACAAGGCTATGCTTCAGTCAAAAATACACTTCCACCATTCAATATCTGCGTCGTCTAACAGAATTAGACAGTTAGAAATGGATAAACTTCTATGTGTAGTTGTGTACAATTACAAGACTAGACGTACATTGCAAAAATATCACTTCGAATTACCATGGATTTTATAAATACTGTAACTGTACTACTACATAGCCTAATTGTCATCCTTCTTCGTCTTTCAAAGCGCGGCTTTACAACGCATTAGCCAACTACTAAACAATATCCTAAACATTGGAAATATCATTTAATATGGTGTATTTCTTATTATTATGAATGAACAATAATAATCATAATAATAATAACAATAAAAGAAAGAACTGCTCAAAGTAAAAGAAGGTATGAGAAATGCACAATTCCACGTCACCGTCATTATCATCAGTATAGAAAACTTGTTAATAATTCAGTATCTAGAGCTGAATGACAATTAAAGGAGTAAACCAAAAATTAGAAGTTCTTTCTTTTCATACAACAGATGGTAGATACATAACTCAAAAGACTATGCACACCACAATCAGATTAGACGAAAAGTCTTCATTCCGTAAATACTCAATTGATTTACAAGTATACAGTTGACCAATAAACAAGACATAGTAATAATAATAATAATTGTAATACATAATGAAATATTATTGTTCTATGCGGGTCAATAGAAGTTGAAAGCCTAATTCACTCATTCATTTATTGAAACTAGAAGTATTGATTACTTACTGAACGATAGAGATAGTTTCTTTACATTTTCGTATCTATACACGACTTAACCATTGAACATTGAATGTAATCTTTTCAAACAAAAATGTAGTTGAACCTATTTGAAGATAACTAACCAACCAAGAATAATATGCATCAGTGAGTATAGACAGGAGAAATCTAAAAGAAATCGCCTATTTCATTTATAAAGACGGTATTATTTCAATTACAGAAGGCACAGATGAGGTTATCAATACCTATAAGGATCAGGAAATCAAGACAGACAAATAATCTGAAATCAATGTGGCAATCTAATGCACTCAGTACAAGCAACACAAATGTTTAGCCAGCCAGTTCTTCTGTATAGGTGAGAAACTTGGCGCATCACCAAAATCATTTACAAGAGGCTGCTGCAGAATTCTTTTATTTATTCTTGCTTTTGCTGGTTCCATACTGAAGATCAGATGGCTAGAGTGGATTAGCGACAAAAAATTCTGAGAGAGAGCCGATCAAAAGCCTGTTGCTTAGGAAAGATGTCAAAGAAAATGGAGATGGATTGGACACACATTGAGGAGACCATTGGGTGACATAGTGAATCAGGCCCTCGAATTGAACCCAAATGGTAAACAATGAGTGAGAGGAGGCGGTGAGAGACTAAAGGCAACCATTGAGACAGATAACGAGGACTTCAGAGGAGAGGATGATAGATCAATGTGCTTCTGGAGCCTTATGTTCCACTCGGAACGCAAGGGAATAATAATAATAAAACATTACTATTAGAAACCTCCAATGTATTTGTGTGCTCGATTCTTAATTTATGTTGTAACTACAGGCTACTGCAATACACATGAATGAAAATTGTTATATACAGTTATTTTAAACTTTTAATGCACCTTAGAATACGACGTGCCATAATATACCTGTACTTATTGTTTTACAACAACTCACAGAAAACCAGAACAGGATAGCACACAGATTCTTTCCTATACTTAGAATAGGATTTCTTTGGCTAACTCTTTGAAGTACTCGATGAAAACATTCACGAACGAAGAGAATAATAAAAGAAGTTATTTGGTAAGGGTGGAAAACCAGTCAAGGGAATTGCTATACTGACAATATTACAACTCAGCTTTCTGATATCTATACAAGTTTGGGAATCAAAACGATTATTTGTGCATATATTAGTATTTAACTACAACTGATTACTATTTAATGCATCAGTGGTTCAACAGTAGAATGGCCATCAACCACGCAGGACTTCAGGGTTCGACTCCCAGCTGACTCACTCGTAAACATCGCCTAGTTGGAAGGATGACAGGGGAAGAGAGGGAGAGAGGGTTGGGAGTGACACTAGCAATGCCAGTCTGTTAAAGGGTCACCATAGCTACCGAAACTTCAAAGTTTGAAGCTCTATGATGTTCCATTCGGAACGCACGGAATGAAAAAGAAAACTTGTATACCTTGATACTTATTTAAAACTAATTATTATTATTATTGCTACCACTTTTTGGCTTGCTTGCTTGTTTGCTGGTGGGTGGAATGTGCTAGGAAAAGTGAATCACTTAATAAACTCAAAGGTCAGTCAGATTTAATAATCGTATGTAAAAGAACAAGGGTATACCTGTAGTACATTCAATATGAGAGTCCAGAAATACAAGCACATCACTAGTACTATGCTCCGCGCCAAGCATTCGAGCTCTAATCAAACCTTCACGTTGTTTGGTACGAACAATTTTAACAACTTTCAGAATATCCATATATTCCTCCAGTGCTTCTTTTAGATGAGCTGAAGTTTTCGCCAAAAAAAAACAAAGAAACAAAAAACAACACAGAAAAGAATAACAAGAAAGATTGAATTAATAAAGCTTATCACAATATGGCTAATCCGCTCATAATAAATCGAAGTAAACCTTAGTGTATCCTGTAACATTTCAGTGTGTAAATCGTGGACAACATATGAGGATATCAATGTCCTTACCACATAATAACCTATTCAATACAGAACATTCTCTTAAGAAATGGTCGTACGACTGATGAATAGACTGATAACATCTAAACATGACAAAAAAATATGTCCTGACACTTTGGTCGATAATACAGACTAAAACGTTGGGATTAAAATCAAAAATTCAAAGGAGGTGAACCATCCTACTGCCAATTAAAATAAGTAACTTTTCTATCATTATTATTATGAGTAACCCGAATAACCTAATATCAAATTGTGAAAAGAAAGCCTATTTATGCGAACAAAAATTAAACACTGAAACAGGTGTACAAAAACACTAACACTCTTATGCACAGAAATAAATCAAAACTTACGTAGATCAGAAAAATCATCAACCAGTATAACTTCACGTAATAAATGTGCTGGAGATCGATCGATCACTGAATGTACAGAACGCAATAAAGTTGACCAAGCTTCATTGTGAAAACAGATTATCACAGATGTAGACGGTAGATTTGGTGAGTATGTATCGACTTTACACCTAAATTTAACAACAGCAAAAATTAGAGTCTATCCATGATGATAAATTGTAGAAAAAGAAGCGAAACTTCTTTAAAAAAATGTATGAATCTGTTTTAGTAGACCAAGAATCACATAATGTTAGCTAGTGAACTAAATTCATTAATTTTCAAGAGTTGGTAGTTAGTAGGTATTTGATTTGTTACATGTTTGAACAGGGAATGGTATCAGTTAGGGGACCACTGTATATTCATTCATTAAAACGTGTTAAATGCACATATTATCACTCGACGCCTGACCTCAATATTGTTCACCTTATCACGCCTAACACGTAACAATCACAAAAGATAGAACGCAGGCACCTAGGATTAAAGACAGCTAGCCTTTTCACGTCCTCAAAGGCCAGGTTTCACAGTCATAAAGGAGAACGGAGCGGACTGCTGAGCAGTACACATGTCCTTCGGTCGATAGTGGAATATCACGTCTACGCCGGAGACAGTGTAAACTGTCATATGCGAAACTAGTCTTCTGTATCATAATTACTGAGAAAATTAACTTCTTATGCATTTGTGGGATTGAAAATGTAATAATAACAAACTAGACAGGAAGTTCGGATAAAAAATAATACGACAATCACTATTGAAATAATTGACCTTTTATGTTAGCCATGGTAGAGACAATAATTGAATGTATTTCTCTTGAATACATAGCGTGGGTTTGAACTTTTGGATCACTAGTGATTCACTTATGCCTAAATGCCTTGATCTCACTCCCTTGGAGTGGTTTGATCGGACTTGTATATGACTTTGAAGGACTATCCGAATGGAGATGGTTGTCCTGAATTCACCAAATGTTCTGTCACCGAACTATGTACCCACTTGTACTCTCAGTTTGTTAGCCAGACTGGATAGTGTTCCTGAGTACATTTTACAAGCTGACGCATGGTACAGCCAACATACTCAACTCCACAAGAGCAGGTGAACTAGTATGAACATATATATACGCATATATATATGCATATTACTTTCAAGAAATTGTCCAATGGTAACTGACACAGTTGTAAATTCCTTGGAAGTAACATAAATCTACGAATCATAGTTGCAATAACACTGCTAGGAAGTTCTTAATGCTACTGTGTATGCCTACTTTAGATGATGAGAACGCATCTACCAAACAACCGAGACAACAATAGAACGTCTCACTTCAAGTTACTGACTCAAGTCGGAGACAGTATAACCAGAAATCTACAGTATGTAATTACATGAGAGAAAAAGAAAGTAGTAGACGTTTGCTCTAAAATAAAAGTTGCATTTTATGTAATGAACTGAGAAAAATTCAGCTGATTTGAAAAGTTAAACAAAAGTCAGAAGACTACAATGATAGTATGACGAACTAACGAATTTCTAGTTCTGATTGACCTGAAGCCAACTGCAATGTACTCATCTTTTCTCGGGATAATTTCAAAAATGAGGACAGTTTTTATACTTCCAGAGTGTTTCAATTCACCTCAGTAAGTGTACTGATTCAGGTAGGCTAACTCTTGAGATGGCTGTATCTAACCGGTTGATGGGCAAGAGTTTTTCAGAGTATTTCTTTTGTCAAAACTAATGTCATAAATTAAACCGTTAGAACTCAATTACTCGAAACAGATCCTTGATGTGACAGGCTACTAGCTACACATTTTGTGTAAGGATTTACGATACTACTCAGTTGCACAGCCTAGACGCATGTGAAGCAGAATTCGAGCCAGGAACCCAATGGTTGGAAGTTAAGCTCTTAAACCACAACGCTCACTCAGTAGAAATAAAACGTCAAATCAATGAAGTACTTAGGAGTTAATAAAGGGACTAATGACTAGACGGCTTCGCTAACTAATTCACTAATCACACATGTCAGTACTATCGATGCTACATTCTAAGATGATCACCCTTCACTATATCCAGTAAAACACAACATTCATGTAAACAGTGAATTGATTGTGTGCAAAGCATGTACCAAATGGGGTTTGATACATTCGTCAACCGAATCACTTAACAAACTACACCTGAATTCCACACTCTGTTCAATAATGAATTCAAGTTTGACCGCGGATTGATACCAGATAGAGAACCACTGAGAACCACGGAGTACTAGACATCTGTCTCTTCCTATTTTCGGACTAACCGACATTACGAACCCACCACCACGGCTCGAACCCAGGAACTTCTGGTTCCAACTCCAGCTCCTAGACCATTCAGCCACCAGAACACAACTAACTCAATGTCCACCCCATGAATTCTAGCTTCTGCCGATTTATGATTTTAACAACACCACCAGCCAATCTCATCGACAAGTGTTTGTCCTCATTCCCTACCTGATCGCCCCCACTGATCATGACTTCTCACTAGAACTCTCTACAGGCAACTTTGTCCTGTAGTCAGTTACTAGTGAAAATTGATGGTCTTCTATGATTCTCTAACTGATATCAATCCACGGGAAAATCTCTACAAACTTTCACTCGACAAATAGTGAATTCATCAAACACATTTATTACCTCACTTCAAACATCTATTTTACAAACAAACAAAAACGATATCTTGTTACAGCCGAATATCTCTCAGAGATATAGAAACAGACGTAAATCAACTCAAAGTTTCACATATACACATACACTGCGTCATTAAATATTACAAAGTTCAAGTATAGTTAATAGTGGGACAGTGTTATAAATAATGTGATGCAATCGATTGAATATGTGTTAATTAATTAATAGCTAACAGGCATCGATGGTGGACAAACTAATGATGATTCACTAAATGTCTATATGACAATAACAAATTGCTATGCTCCTTTATCACTATTATTATTAATACCATTCACTTTCCTCTGTTTATTTATTTATTTATTGTACATCGATGAACACGTTAATAATAAATGAGCTGATTTCAGAATGGAAAACTGTTTAAAGAAAGTTGTAAATTGAAAGCGAATTTGAAGATCGTTCCCACACCAACCGTCTTCAAATAACGAACTAACTTACTTGATACTCGTCAAGTCCATGTCAGCATTAATTAACAAATAGCTTCGAGAAACTTTTATAATGATAATAATTCGTGACTGAAGGGGGTAAACAAGATTTCCTCCCTCACCCAACGACGACTGTGGTGTTTCTATATCTGGGAAGGCTGAAATTCACTAACATAAGGATTTCTGCTGAGTGGTTAAGTGGTCTTGTTCTTGACTCAAAATTTAACTACCTTCAGTGTAGTCCCTTGGATAGTAACGAACAGGCATTTCTGAGGAGACCACAACAAGAACGAGACAGACGTCTAGTGCATTGTAGTCTTGAATAGTTCTCTAACAAATACAATTATTAAGGCACACTGCCTTAAAGAAACCAACTAACCATTACTTGAATCCCACATTCATATTAAGACTAGTCACTGTGATGACTAGAATATTTCCACTTAAATATTTGTACAAATTACCAGATAACGCTATCTAAATAACCTCGGTAGCATTGTGCTGTGAAGATAGACAGCTGACCAAATGATGTTATCAACACAAGACCTAGCAGTGCTACACTACACTACACTACACTTCGAACTGTCACGCTCCATGTTCAAACATTAATTAAGGCTGACTGTTAAGGTCAATCAGCTACACCTCCACAACTCAAATGAAGACATGAGGGATTTGTATCATGATAATTGATTGTGAATCATATAGCCTGAATTCTCTAAAAATATTTTATGACATCCACGTAAACCCATATCAGACAATCTAGATTTCCTCACACGATGAGACTGATGGTGATTTAGTGGATTGGGGTATTTTCTTCATCTTTCCATTCAGATATTCCTTCAAATGTCATTCTACTTTTATTTTGGGAGTGGATAGCAACTTTCCACGTGTCAAATATACCTCCAAAATATTTGAACTATAAAATTCGCACCTTCCTCATCTGAATTACTCATATTACCCAGATTTATACAACTAACTTTCACTCTGCTCATTTATCGACTCTACAAACACAACTGTCAGAGAACAGATATTTACAGCCTTCACAGATTTGTTTTAAACAACCGTGTTTTCCATCCACACGTCAGGAAATAGGGAACTGATTCCCAGTACATGTAACGTTTACTTAATAGATGAAGCTTTTCGGTCAAGTATGATAAAAAACAAATGATGAATGTTGTGTGACCGTATTGAAATTTCATTGATTACTAGTCCATTGCAGTTGATCAAAATACCTAATAACTACAATGCTTGAGGCATATAACCACTTCACTGCTCACGGTCACGTTCAATATCCGAACACACTTATCTTGAAATAACAATTTACAAATAAGGAGTAAAAGATTTGTAATAGAAGTTTTCCATTTTACGAATAAAAGTGCTCAGAAAACCCATTACCTCCATGTATCAGGATTATAAGCAAATTTATCAAAAGTTTTACGTAACAAGGGGAAAACCAAAGATCTTTCTAAGCAAATTCCCTCATAGAATTCATACACACTTTGTAACTGGCCCTCCAAATAGCAATAAACAATAACCCACAATGATTTATAACAGAGTAGAAATGGTACCAGACTTCTCCATGAGAAGTAACACTGCCATTCTCCAGCAATCACACAGTCTTAGTATTCTCACCAACAAACAAGACTCACAGAGATTTTCTATTTCTCTCCCAGTATTCATTACAGCGTAGACATACGACTTTACAGATTAACAAGTCATAACTATCCAAGAACGTGATTTAGATTGAATGCAAGTCTTTTACTGAACCCCCATGACTATCACTTACATTGATACGCTTTGGCTGAGTCCAGAGTTGAAATGAGTCTGGTGAATGCCATCTAAACAATACCCCTCCCCTGAAATATTAACCTGAAAACACCCTTAGAAACCAACCACTACTATAAAATTTCTAGGGAGGAGACTCAAAAATTCATACACTACACTGTGAGATAATAGTGATACTACTTTGTCGCCAAATACTTTATCAGATCAATAAGAGTTTTCTCAACGCAAAACCTGCTATCTAGTAGTACAACTCATGAACGAATCAACCACAACTACAAGATATCAAAAGAATACACAACACACAGATCCTAGAAAGAATAATTACTAAACGTTTCTACCTGTTTCCAGTCAAACGACAAACTGATTCACCAACAACCTACATTCTGTATAAAAAAAACTAAATACAAAATAGTATACTTTCGACGTTAAAATATCTAACCAAAACATTTCAAAGCATCGAAGTTAACTTACTTTCCCTCTCGATAGTCTGGTAAATATCGTCTAACACTGATACGATCACTAGCATATTGATTGAAAGCATTAACCTTCCATCCTTGATCGAATTTTTCACGTTCACCTGGTGGAAGCTCTTCACGTTCCACTTTGTACGCTTGACCACCTTCGCCTTGTCCAAAATGAAAAAGAAACTGCATATGTCACAAGGTAAAACTAGTTGGGGGTAATATGATCACCGAATACAAAAATCGAGTAAGGAAGTTGAATGACTACTAGAATACCATGATATAACGAAAAAGTCACTGTGAGAAACACGTTCGCCAGACAAAACTAACGATCGAAGAGATCTTTCTACTTTAGACTCCTTTGATGACGATGGCGATTATTCATATGAGTGGATTAAACATGATTTATCAAGAGAAAAAGCCGTTTAATGCGTATGCAGTATTTCGTTTTTATCATCAAACGAATGATTATTAGTGATAATATCTTAAATTGAGACAGGAATACCTACCACCAGATGGTATGCTTGCAACAAATGAACATAATAATAGCAATAATAACGAAAGCATTAGCACCGATGAAACATAAAATGAACAATACGATAACAGAGGCTAACAAAACTACATACACATTAGGAAGGCTACATGAAAGACATTTTCCTGTACCCAAAAAGAACATAAACAAATTTCGGAAAATGGATGTGATTTTATTGATTCATATGCTGTAGATAGTCATTATTAGTGTCTCACTTTCCTACAACTAATTACAGAATTATGAACGTTAAATTACTCCTTAGTAAGAAGAAATGTGTGTGTAATTGCTGCCTAAAACAAGGATATCTATAAGGCGGTCTAGGATAATTTTACTTTCTTTGATATCTGATAACTAGTCAATAACGTTATTTGGCCTGGATAACTGCTCACTTAGGCTTGTATTTTCAGACATTTCGGTCTACAACGATCCTACGTCTGCTTGGATGAGTTCCATGGAAAAGTGGAAATTGACAGTCCGTTGTAAAGCAATCTCTTGGTCTACCTGTACCTGTCCAAAGATGCCTTTGTTCATACAGTTTTACGACTTTTCACATACACCTTGGGGAACTATTAGTCATATTGTAGGATTGGCAGAAACCTGTGTCTGAACTCTCCCTCTCTCTTACAGCGAACCATTAGAAGGAGTTGTGGATTTCACGTATTGTGGTAGTTATGTGATTATTGACTGTGTGACCGGTGTAATTTCTATCTGTGTAGTGAAATCTGGGCGAGAGTACATCAACATGGGCTACCCCTATCGTCACCAGGATGTTATTCTCACCGTAAAATACCGGTTTCACAATTTCTTAGAAGGTACAGACTGTGAACTTGTGTCTTTGGGCTAAGGATGTATGGCGCCTATGTGTCTGATCATAACTGACCTGCAGAATTGCTTCCTTCCGGAAAATTTCTCATGTAAGTCGTTCTAAGTTTTGATAGCTTATGTTTCCCCATCACATAGTACTTGATGTCACCTTGGGACACGGGCTTCTATGGCTAGAAGTGCACAAAGAATGACATTCCAGTGTCTACCAAACTGTCCACTCTTGGCTAACCCTGGAACTAAGTGGAAAAGTGGAAAGGTGGTCAGTCCACAATGCAACACCGTGCGACATTTGAATGACATTTGTATTGGATTAGTATATGTTATGACACCACAACTCCTGGAGCGGGTTACAACAGATGATGCAAAGTGTTGATTCGAGACTAAATGAAAAATCGAAATAGAGAATCGAAATCTATGCCCTGCATCCTACAACTTCCTCTCCTTTCCTCTATTTCTGAAGTTTATTTGAAACAATGAACGCACTTCTATACATGTTCATCACAACCATGCTCATTATTTTCTCTTCTGTTGTTCTTGATTCTTTTTGCGTCTCTCCTTCCTATATTCTTATTTTATCAATTTGTGCTGTGCATATTATGATGGCCAAATTGTATCAAGTTAGTGTTTTAAAGAAGATAAATAACAATAATAATAACAATAATGACAGAACGCTCATCACCTCATAAACTGAAACACCTCTAAAGATGTTAACTTCAAGATCCTAATGAATCATACTCACTGATATTTGTATCTTTATCGACAGTGAGACTCCCATTTAGTATCACCAGTATTTTATAAAGCGTATCTGACACACACACACACACACAAATATCCTCTCTGGATTGTTGAAATCTACCAAGCGTGAACTATCGGCATAAACTAAAAAAGATTAGATAAGAAGCGGTAATTCTATGATGTGTAACTATATAGACATATACATATAACAGCTGAAAGTTATACATACCAGGACCGGTTGAATGTTCGTCGCTTTTTGGAGGTGGAGAACTCGGAAATAAACCCAATTTCGCAATGGCTGATAACCCGTTTGAGTTACTATACTCAGCATGCTGGGCATGTTTTAGGTCCACTTTATTGTCAGAATCCATAGGTTGAATAACTGCATTATTTTCTTCCAGTTCATCAACAGGAGGTATTATATCACGAAAATGAAGTTCATCATCATTATCATTTCATTGACAAGGTCTAGTTGTACTTCTCCAGGAACTATAAGGACAAAAGTTAAAAAGCGATGTTTATTTGGCGTAAATTATCAGACAACGATTTCATGAGAGACTGTAATCATGCACTCACTGTTACAGACTATATCTCCGATCATATTTCTAGCAGTGTGATCCTTTTCAACTTTGTTTATGTCAACTTTACTATTCCTAATGTTTTCCCTTTCTCAAGTCTCTCATTCTTTTTTGAAATCTTCGTCCATCTGACCGATTTGAGTAGTTATAGTTGGTAGTCTGAATTCGTATCAGTGGATCGAAACGTTATCAGATATGGTTGAGAATCGCAGTTAATGGCGGACATGCTGCAATTTCCTTCTTTCTTGCTTCCTTTCTGAAGCCAACATGAAATAACGAATGATGGATGACGCGGACTAATATGTTCACTTGCTTACTGGATGGCCTCTGTCATTTATTCTCTGTTTTCCTTAGATATTGCTGTTTTACTATTTTTTTGTGTGGCGTATCTCTTGGTTTCCATAATAATGTCATGTTCGTGTTTCGATAATAATAACAACCGCAAAAACAATAAAGTTGACACAATTATGTGATTATTATTCAGCTGACTAAACAACAGGGAAAAATTGATCGAGTCCAAATGACTTGTACATGTAGTGTCTCTGATTTTTGATCCCAAATTTATGGGGGAAATACCGACTGTCTAGGTGGAAACCTCAAGAAAATTAAAAGTGAATTGCTAAACACCGACGGTGACAAACCATAAAATCCTAAAAGATGGTGCAATGTATTCGTTCTTTATGACCTTAAAAATAATTAACATTTCTGCCTCATCCACTTTTCGCCAACGTAGATGCTTGTTCCTTTATCCGTCAAACTACTATTTGAAACCCTTCTGATAGGCTTGTTTATATTTGCCGATTAACAGTACACTATATCGTACTACCGAATGCCTTTTATTTGAATATTTGTGATCTTGTCCAACCTTATAGTAGGATACTCTTTCCGATAGAACAGCTATTCATAGACAAACGAGCATATACTGGTTCTTCAACCTAACAATCAAACGCACATGGTTTTGACTTCGTTAATGACATTGAGATGAAAGTCAAGTGTCCAAGTCAGTCAACTACAGCTTCATAGCTCCCCACGAATCATTGTACGTTGAGCCGATTCATCTACGAGACAAGCAAGTTGACACAGAAGAATTCGAAACAACAAGGTCAAGATTGACAGAAGATACACAAAGGGAAAGATGAAATGAATCCATAATTATAATCAAAGCCCAGATTAGGATATGACAAAATTAAATCTTGTTATGCTTCAAATCACCAAACTAATGTAGGTATGATAAGCAGAGGGAGTGAAAAATCGAAAGTAGCCAGGCATGAAAACAAACGAAAGTAAAACTGTCAAATAAAGGCTACATAATCTACAAGATATATGTGATAGAGACAGACGCAACCAAGTTTTTATTCTTTTTTCCACCTCGACTATTTATTTCCAGTATTCACTGAAATGAATAAGTGGAATACCACGTATGGTGAAGATGCACAACTTCTGATCAATCAAATATGAAACACAGCAAAAACCTTTTCTATGTGAAATATTAAAGCTACAATCATTAATTTCTGACATGTATAAGATGTATCACAGACACATAAACCAAGTGTTTATATAAGAAAGGGAAAGCAGTGACACGGTATATCTTCTTCAGGTGAATACTATCCTGACAAGGCATTCAATTTCCAATGGGATAGATGTGCATCATATATAACCATGAAATTTAACAGTAATATTCCAGTATTAACTTCTTGAACAGGTAGGAAAATAGTCAAACGTAATCAAATGGAATATGATACAAAGCTGTAACTGTTCCAATTGAAGCACCTTGAAAAATTACTCAAACGAAAGCTACCAGTGACCACATATTAAGATAAATAAAATCGGACAAACAAAGACCTTTAAGATACTCGGAATAATAAACATAAAGACCAAAACGTCACTGGGAAACTTTGAACAGAATTAAACCGCTTCAAATCTTCCAATGACCCCGAAAAAGAGAAATGGAAATACAGCCATATAAAGACAGACAAAAAGATAGAACGAGGAGAAGTCGAATTCATATTAATGAGAATATTTGTACAATAGTGAGAGCAGTCCTATTGCTGTAAATGTTTATAGAATAAACCTAAAGACAGCAGTCCGATAAGAATATAAGAACCTCTACAATTAATTTTGTTAAGTTCACAGGGGATATTATACATTTGATCATCATTATCCAGACACAAGAATAATGAAGAGTGAAAAAAGAAGGCTAACGAAAGAGATGCATCACAACAACGTGCTAATAGAAGAAAATAAGGAGTAACATTATTCCTATTATACTTTATGGATAACTTACCCGGATCTTTATCGATAGGCGGATGTAGGCGGACATTTGGAAATTGTGGAGCATTAGCCACTGGTCTTGGAATTGGATTTTCCGCGTGGTACTTATAGGCTGCATCTAGTTCTTGAGAGTCACCACCTTGTTTAAGCGCCTCCTCTGGTGCTTTGTCAACAGGCAGATGCGCACGGTCTTTATGAACCTTATTATGCTCAGGCTTGTCTGTACTTATCCATAAAATCAACAGTAGACCAAAGCACACAATGCCAAGGATTAACAAGTTATTTTTTCTCCAAAATAAGCGTCGCATAATTCTTTTGCGCACAGTGTCCTACAAGGAAGTTAGAAAGCTTTTAGTAAAACTCAGTTGATCTAACTTATTTTCTGACTTCTCTAAAATTATCAAATACACGTCAACCGGAAAACAGTACGGCATGCTTTAAGGATCGTTAAAACTAGCCATAAAAATAAGAGCTTCAGCTTTAGTGTTGAGCCTACTAGCTTAATTAAGTACCTCAGCGTTGTAAGGCAACCGAAAATAAAACATCTCCAAACACTTCGCTAGCCGCAAACGTGTATAAAGTTACTTTAAAAGCAAAAGTCTTAATATCTAATGTCCTTTGTTATATTCAGGAAAAATACTTCTATTATCAGGAAGATCGCAACCTATACTAACTATCCAACTATTGTGAGGATATCCAAATTTCACGAAAAATAGCAGCCAGATGATAAGCCATGAAGTTTTCCAATTCTGTCGATCTGACTCTGCCTATCATATATGGGATAACGTCGCTGTGTGGATTCATACGGAACTGCCTCATTCACTAGTACACTATTTTTTCATGTTAAATGGTAGGAGTTGACCGGTAGGAACACCTAATCAATTTCGAAAAGCTTATGCGTAATAATTGTAAAGCCTATCACCAACTTACCGCGAAAGAATTACTACATTTTCACCCTCAAAAAACAAAGATAAATCAGGACGACATTGTGCGTAACAAAATTTGATTGGCATATCTGAGACAAGATGTAGGAGTTGACATCAGCTGAGGTAATATGTGACTCCATTTCAAGAACTGGCACACCAGCCTACAAAATCTCAGACTGTTAATATGAGCCAGGTATTGAGACTTCATGTTCCAAGCTGGATTCGTCATGATGCTGGTAAAGGATAACAGATTATTTACCATCGCACGGTAGTGTTCAATCTCTGTTAGATTCGAAATTTCGAATATATTCACTGCTCTTTCTAAAATTACTCCCTTTCTCAAATGGGTTCATGTGTTGCAATATAATTGTATTCCTCTTTCCGGCGTTTTAAATTATTGCAACTTTAGCAAATGCATAGATGTAAGTTTTACCTAAGGCATTCATGCAATCATAGTCAGTCTTTAGCGTACACTCACATGTAGCGGAGGAGACAAATGACAACCTATCGAAAGATGACCCAATCCAAGAAATCATACACTAGATGTATCTTGTGGGTCATAATTTGTGAAAAAAGTTATTTCTGATTGAAAATAATATGTCAAATCGAGCTCCATCTCAGTATAAAGTCACTTGTTTAAAAAAAGTTAATAAATTGAATAAAGAATTTCAAATATGACACAGTCCTCAAGAACACACAATGTAAAACCTTTAAAAAGGGGAATTATGGGCACATATTCGTTTTCTGTGGCTCAAGTGTTGCGGGAAATCTAATCACAGTTACTAATTTGAAACATCATACGGTCAAGCATTAAAAAAAATCCAAGTAAGATTTCCAATCAAACAAACCACTTCAACTGGAATACGCCGAAAAAGCCAATCTTAGTTCACTTCTACTTTGTTATAAATCAACTGGCCTAACCAATAACTCATTGGATTAACATGTAGCCTGAACTGTCTGTGAAATAGTGCGAAATACTATAATGAATAGAGAAAATTCAAGAGATGCTGCATATTATTTAGAGTGTGAATGATATACTAAGAAACCCAAGACACTTTCCAAGACATATAATCAATCCAAAATATTACTTAACAAGAAATAATGAGTGACAAACAGTTATCAGGGATACAGACGGTCTGCCTAGTTAATGTCCTAGTTTTTAAAACATGGAAATATTATTCTGTGATAGGTAGAACAGAACATCTTATACACATTATTTTTATCAAAGGATTCATATTCATTTGTGATCTGTAGACGAGGGTTTGTGAACTTGACTTATAAACCAGATATTCAGGTTCACATGATGCGAGCATGTAATAATAACCCGTCAATAGAGAAGACAAGAATAAAGTCTGAATCATCAGCCTGATACTATAAAGTCGAGTGTTGAAATCACAGAAGTACGAAAATCCTCAGAGAATACATAAAACTGTTTTTAAGTGTCTCCATACTACGTTTAGCATAATCTTGTTGTGTAAGTTGCCGTACACAAGTTTCCTCATGTGAATTCGCTTAAATTAGTGTTAAGGTTAAGTTTTAGATGAATTTTTTGGAGTGCTGCTATTGGTAATCTATTGAGCTCCCAACCAGACAGTTTATGTGGACAATAAGGGAGAAACCGTTTTCTAGGACGGAAATAAATCGAATATTGGCGACAAAAAGGGGAAACACCGAAAAGTTTTCCCATCCGTTGGAGGTTACTGATAAACTGTAAGTAGTGTATTTTTTACCCATAATTTTATTTTCCTTAATTCAATTGAGTTTTTCTTACGCAAGTAGTTTCCTACGGAAACTCTGACACGAAATTCAACAGGCGAAAAACACACCTAAGTCTCCAGACAATGTGTGTTATTATTAATCCCTAGTTACTATGCAGTGACAGAACTATGGAGTCCTTTATTAAATTGGTAATCCAGTTGGTTTCATTATGGGTAAAATTTATTTTGATAAGGTCTCACAGTGTTATAAGGTAATATTTACTGATGACGTTTCGAGCACAATTTATTGCTCATAATCCTATCATATGCTCATATTATGATTTCTCATATGATTATGAGTAATAAATTGTGCTCGAAACGTCATCAGTAAATATTACTTTATAACACTGTGAGACCTTATCAAAATAAATTTTACCCATGATGGAAGTATACTCTAACACAGTACACAAGTTTTACTCTTATATCAATGATACTAGTTGTTTTAACTCACTAAGGCGAAAAACCTCTACGCCTTGCGAAACAGGAAGTCATCCGTTGATAGTAGTCAAATGCAATTTCCTTTGGCATCTGAAATAGAGTACATTCAACTGGAGGCGTCACCGAAAAACCGAAAATTCAGGGATTCCTTCGTAATTTTTCAATTGACCATTGATGATGCTTAGATGACATAAATGGCCGGCAAGCAATCATTTAATATCCAAACTTCTTTGAAAGAAATTTTGAATTACACTCCAGAGCTTAAGCTGTCAAGTTGCTTCACAGCATACGGAACACCAACTAAGTTAGCTCTCGCAAAAAGCAGCTTCTATTAAGTCGTTACGCATAAGCCTGCTTTATTTAAATGTCTTTCAGTCATTATTATTACCAAGTTTGTTTCTACTACAGTTCCTGAAGATGGCTTGAGGAAGACGCAAAAGGCGAGCACTAAGGCTTACTTCTACGACGTCCATGATCGCATAGCCAAAAGCGAAAGCCGGAGAAGAGTAAGTATATATCTTTAGGAATATTAAGTCAATATACCAAAAACAGTTTAAATGTATACCGCTCAGCCAAATTCTGATTTCATTTTTACAGGCTGATGGATACAACAAGACCACTGACCGGATGAACACTGCCATACTTACTTACTTTACTTCGACTATCTCCTACGGGAGGATGAGCCGGCTTCATGAACGTCTCGAATCATCGCTGCCCAGGCGCGGTAATTTGTAAGAGAGTTCATGAAGTTTCATGGGAATTTGGTACGAGTGATGTCCCCAGCATCGCTCGGGACATAAGTGATAATTTCATTAAACGAGTGCTGTAAAAGTCTATGATGCAGTTGCCACTAGGACATCATATGTTTTAGGCGAAATAACCTTAATTAGTTTTTAAAACTGTCTCATTATGTCTATTATTATTGTAAGCGCAATGATTAGTAATGCTGTCATTTATATGAATTGCATGTATGCGTAGATAGTTGGTTACATAGAGAATACTCTATTTATAATGACTTAATGTGTAGTGTAATTTTGGATGTTAATTGAGTTGGATATGGAATTACGTTTAAAAAGTAGACCAATATTTTATATCTCATTAAGCTGAATTTTACTCAATAATTCACCAAATTTTAACGCTTTAATTGACGGTTTTATTATATTATTATTAGCCATAAAGCTGTTAGAATAAATGTGATCGTTGATTACCGCCTTGCTAAATATTGAATTTCTTATATTATTAAGATACTTCAGTGGATCTACTGGATGATGGCAGTCAGAGAAATTAGAATTCATCCAAAATCCACAAGACAACTAATCTACTGTATATAGTTTGTAAATCTAACTGATAAATAATCCTAAACCATTAATTTGGAGAACTGTTTTTGAATTTTTATCAATTTAAATCAAATAACTTAAATACAACTTTTCCATTACGGACAGTTCTTTTAATGGCAATGGTTCTATTCCTAACGACCACGTTGGTGTTAACGGTTACATGCGCCTTAGTTAGAAAGCAGTCTTACTGAAGGGGAAGAAAGAGCGATCATTGGAAATTTATTAGTCAATAAGGGTAAAATAAGGCGAGAAGGAGGAGCCTAATAGTCGAAGAAGGTAAAATAAAGAGACAAAAAGGACATAAATCACACGAAAAGCATGGAATAATGTGAAAAAGGTTACATAATGCCCCAAGCTTAATGTAATGTTAAATTATATCTCTCCAATTCTGAAATAACTCGAACATTCTATGATGAGTAAATTCTGAAACTGCTACAAAATGGTTTGGTCATGAACACAGACTGGAACTCAGTGTTGGTTTTCAGCATGACTGGCGCTAATCCAGCAGCCTATGCTATTTTAGCCAATTTCAGAAGTAGCTTGAAACCTACTAAATTTTCCAACTAACCCAGATTAGGCACTGGCCAGCGTTACTTCGGGAAAAAGACTTAATTCAGCGCCTAGGGGCCATTTTTCAGCTTTATATCGGCATTAATTACATAATATCAGGCACAAATCCTATTTATAAGGTCTCATCGCATTAATTAGGCATACTTCGTTGTTTCTTATAACGATCAGCGTTATTTTAGTATACGGTGGGTTCATTTTAGGCAGAAAAAGTATTCATTTACCATAAAAAGGCATTATCGACCCATAGGTTAGAATTACTGTGAGCTTCGAGCGACACCTTGGAAAGAAGAAATGTTGGATAAAACACCCTCTGTTTTTCATTTCTTGTTCACTTATCTGCCAATTTTTGTCGCCTCTCTAGACTCTGTGTTCCCCCTTTTCTACGGATTGAGTTTTCAATTGCGACAATTAGTGAATGAATTGTGAGCGTTCTCTTGAAATCTGAATCTATACATTCGTGTTTTAATACAGAAAATAAATAAATCGAACTCCATTATCGACTTATACAGATTTAAGCGCAGAAACCATACCCAAAAGTTATTGCAAACCTGATTATAGCCATATCCTCACACGCGTTCTCATATGACTGGAAACAAAAAGCGCGGAATTCCTCTCAAGGTCAACCTTTTGAGTATGATGAACAAACCTTTATTCGTTAGGGATAGAAAACTTGAAGCCGATGTTAATCACTTCCTATTAAATTTCTATGCTTGCCCAAACATTTTCTGAATGAGTTAGTTGGGGTTGCAGACACCACTTCTCCTGGACTTGGTTCCAAGAGTTTATGACTCGGCTTGAGAACCAGTTATAAACAGCAGTAAGATTTCTTCTCAGCCTTTGAATTCTCCTAAACTCTCCTGTCCTCTGAGGCATTCCGACCTGGTGGGGAGGAAAAAAGAGAACAAATCAGGTCCGTATTCATTATTTAAAATTTTAAACATTGTGATTAAATCTACTCTCTGCCTACGGTGTTACGGGTAGAAGAGATGTAAACTGTCTAGTCCTTCCACGTGTGATAAGTTATTCATGCTGGGACCATACGTATTGCCTTTATTTGACCTTTCTAGAATATGTGATTCCCCTTTAGGACAAGGACTGGCTGTCTGGATACAGTCGCCCAGTATTGACCTAACTAGAGATGTATATAAGAAGGTTAACATTTCTCTGTGGATTCTAGTAAAGGCTCTGCGAATCTCCCATCCCGCAACAGTGTTCTCAATTTTTTAAATTTTGACTTACTCTGACACCTAAATCCAAATGAGTCTCAACTGGTAGGAGTGTGACTCCCTCTTGTCCGTGAGAGCTAATGCTTGGTGTCTTCAGCCAAAGTAGGGTTTACAAAAGGAATCTCAGGAAGAAGTCGAAAGCTCCCGAAACTCTTGCTGAATTTCTCTGAAGATCTAACGTCCTGATCGAATACCTTATAATATTTCCCATATAGAGTTCTCAGGGGAATGACATCACTCTAAATGACATCACTTGCCTTAATCCTGCATCCAAAGGAGCAACAAGTCCTCGCACACTAATTAGTCGTTGCACTAATTCCAGCTCATATTTCTTTACCATAAAACACGGACACATTCGAACTTTCACTAGAGTGAGTGAAACAGTGCTACCGAATATCCCTTTCCGAAAATCATCACCACTGGCTGAACACCATCTAAACTTGTGATGTCACCCAAATCACAGAATTTCTGTTTATTAAAATACTGAGTCAAGTGAATACTCTTTTATTAACTAGAAGGTACAGACCCAGTAGCAACAGTTAGTATCCTACCATCTCCACCTCCCCAGATCATTTAGTCGGCGATTAACTTACTTTACCATAAAAGTGACGTCCAGACCATTTTCAGAGTAGCGAAACGTTGTATGTGGTTCTCTCCCGTAACTTTAGCTTTACGATGCTTTTTCACTTCACTCCAAATAGAAACTTGGTGACGCTAAATGGCCAGCGGTGTCCTAGATTTGGGGATTGAAAATCATCAGCCAATGAAAATAAAATCTCATTTACGTTTCAAAACCACATTCGGTTTGCTTTTCAGTGGGTTAAGTGTTCTAGATATTTTCGGCGTTTCTCATGTCATGTCATTTTTGCTGTAATAGCTTATGCCTTCAAGTTGCATTTCATGAGGATAAAATACTTTGCAGTATTTGTAAAGGTCTTAGTGTCGTCCTCTCCTGCACACAGACACAC